>CM073536.1:10005000-12505000 GCA_037074615.1 Leucaena leucocephala | reverse complement strand
GACTGTCCGAAAGTATTTCAGTCCCAGATTTCACCAGTAGATAGAGAAAGTGATGCTCGGTAATCCAGCTTAATACATAAATTTTTCAAGACTCCAGATAACAAGAATTGATCTGATAGTCTGAAAGTTATAAAAATTCCTACCGGATATCCTAGATTTCAGATCTAAGTGAGAAAATACAGGATGATGCGTCCTTATGGAGCGGATGTCGGGAAACTGACAGAATACCCATAGGAGGCCTGTAGAAAAAGTTATTCACAAATCAAAAAATCCAGACGGGAGTATGTGGCCTCCGGGTATCCGATAGGGAGATTTATCGGTATTTGAAAGGGGACTGAATGAGTTCGGATGATCTCAGTCAGATGACTGATATGACTCACAGGGATGCCTGAACACCGCAGGCCAGTGTATCGGACAGAAGGAGCCGGTGTCCGGATATGTGTATAAACGGTGAATAATAGATAAAATATTCAATAATCATTGACAATGGAGGATTCCTCGTAATACGTGCCATAAAGGTAATGGACCCTGAGAGGCCCAATAATGGCACCAACAAAGGCCCAGTAAGACCCTTGGACTGATAGTGGGCCAGTGTCCAGCAGAACCCCGGAAAAGTGCGAAATTATGAAAATGCCCCTGTGTTGTACTAAAGAGTAATAGATGAATGGAGGGCATTTTGGTCATTCTGGACAGGCCCAGGAGCCAAGGCACATACAGATAAAGTTACCTAGAGTCAGTATATACCCTGACAGGGTACAGAAAGGTGTAAAATGACGATTTTACCCTTAGGGCAAAGATAGCGCAAGAAAGGGCACTCAGGGGTATTTTGGTAATTTGCCAAGGGCTGTTTCTTGGGAATCGAGCCATCAGAGTACTTGAGCTTGATCAGAGACCCAAGATAATATTCCAAGGCCCAAAAACGTAGCCCATGAAGTATGTGGAAAAAAGTGGCATTAAAATACTATTTTAATGTTGTTTCATTAAAGTAAAGTTACTCGGTCGGCATGATAACCGAGGAGGTGATCAGATAAAGTCCTGGACGTATCTGGATAGCGTTGGAAGGCGTGAAAGATCCCTTCCAGATGCCACATGGCGTCATCTTAGAGGGAGAAGAAAAGTTAAGGACATGTGACACAATCTTAGCCGGTGAGTCCAGTTTGTGGGAAATCGGATTGGACCGGTACTCGATTGGACTGGAGATGCTGAGTCAGCTGATGAGGAGTCCAGGAATTGTGACATGTAAAGAATGTGGCGATGAGGTGTCCCATGAGGTGGCCTGGAGATGATGTCATGCATGATGCAGAAAAAGGAATAAAGAAAAATAGGAAATTCCGGAAAAACCAGGACCACAGGATTAGATGGCTTCAAAATTACGGAAATGCCATTGACCAAAACTATAAATACCCCTCCTTGCTCTTCATTATGCACGGCCAAGCAAGAATAAGAGAGAGGAGGAAGTACTAGAGAGAGAAAGTGAGAGGAAGAAAGAAAGAAAGGAAGTTCTGGCGGAGCTGATGGAAGCAGTATAGAGATAGTAGAGTTCTGCTAAGCTCTTGAGGTAGTAATTAATCCTAGCTTGTATGTAATGGCTTTGTGATTTGTTGTGCTATTGTTTGGTTGGATTGTTGTCTTATATGTTATGTCTGAAGCTCTACTGCAATGCTATGATCATATGTTATTGAGTATGGAAGCACGCAGCATACTTATCTGTACACAATCACAAGCAAGCACTGTCACTCTGCATTACATATATTGTTATGATTGTTGCTACTGAGATTCCCCCGAATCTCATCCCAATGAATAAACCATTACAGGGGAGGTTATGTCAAAATGAATTTTTGGAATTTTAAGAGACGCCGTTATGCTGCCGAAATTATGACAAGAAAGCAGTAGTGAAGAAAGGAGCTGATACGTACTGTGTACGTAGGTACTGTCTAAGGAGGCTGGAAGTGAGTGGACCTAGCTGGTTCATCCAGTCTTTCCTGGGTACTTACGTAGAATGGTAGTTCTCACAGAAATTACCGAATTGGTACAATATCAGTTACTCTTTGAAGATGAAGCGTAGCGGTTATGCTGCCGGATTTTAGGCAGAAAATGATGTAATAGAAATATGAGGATTTCATACATGCCCTGATGTATAATGACTTACTATTTAATAAAGATATTGTTTGGCATGTTTAACTGATATATGATGGATGTATGCATATGTATGCAAAGTAGAAATGCTGAAATTTACCACTATGAATAGTAACACGTGGTGATCTAATCATGTTTGATAAATGATTAAAAATAGTAAATGGATGAATAAATGTATGAAATTTTTATGGTAAATAGTAGACATACCAAGGTTTAATTTTATATATAAAACGTCTCATTTGGATGTCTACACATGAAGATATGAATTATCAAAGTTGGGACCAGAATGCTGGATTCAGGAGAAAAATGTTGGATGAACAGTAAAGGTGTGATGTTGACTGACGTTGACTCGGTCAATGAATGATCAACGAGTTATTTTTCCCTGAAAGATAATTGAGTTATATTTAATTAGAAATTGGAACCACTTCATTTCGATTTTTCTAGAATTAGTTATGATTTTTGGAATTCGAGTCGCTCATCTGGAATTTTCATAGTGAACAGTACTCGATAAGAGTAAAACTCCATATTGAGAAATTGGATTTCAATGACCTTGAAAGTGGTTCTAAATGCTACCAAATGGTCCCTAAGACATATGAAAGTAAGGATGTTTCAGTAACTGTGAACTTAGAAATTTCAGATTTTGTAATTGAACTTCAATGGACTTGTAAGTAGTTCTAAATGCTACCAAATGGTCCCTAAGATGTACAAAAGTAAGGATGTTACACATTGAATCTCTTGGATATAGCTTAAATGATGACATCTCATTCCTAGATGATGTCAATAACCCAGAGGAGAACCTTCAAGAGGACCCTGAGGGGGAACCTGAAGAAGATCCAGAACAAGAACTTGATGAACTTTCTGAAGAAGACCCAGAGGAGTTGATGGAGGAAGTTCCACAAGAGGAACCAAAAGTAATATATGATTCTGGACCGAGTCAGAAACTTTATTCCCTATCGAACCCCTTCCTTTGTAGCTTTTCATGGATTCTTCAGACTCCAAGTCAGTGCCTACTCTTCACGATGAATCTCTAATTGAGGATGGAGAGGAAGTGAACCAACCTCTTACCCCTACTTTGGCCATGAACATAGCTGAAAGAGTGCAGCAAAACTAACAAATATAAAAGGCATTAATGGTGTGATTGGCGACTACATTGAATTAATGATAGATAAGAAGAATACTACATTCTACCTGAAAGTCATAATGGAATACATAAGAGCAATTAGGATTAGAGGAAAGCCCAGACAAGGACGCTTAAGTAAAAAGTATTGGCTTAGAATAATAGAATTTGTATCTAACCTTCACAAGCTACCTCGTAAGCTTAAGAAACTGAGAAAAACGATGTTAGATTACTGTAAAGCTCATATCAAATGATGTATATTTGTATTTGATTTCTACTTCTTCACTTTATTAAGGACATATTTTAATTACTCTTTCTTTGTAAAGATTTGTCATTTATTACAAGCCATATATGCAAAAGAAACATGTTTCATTTCATTTCTTTATCTTAGTTATGATTCATGTATACTTTTTATAAGTGGGAGCCTTTTAGATAATGAGTCTTCTAAAAGCAAAATTTGATAAGAATAGTACTTATATTAATTTTGATAGAAAGTAATGGCGTTGCTAGTGCCTATGTGATGGGAGATACAAACGTATTCTCCTGATCATGGGTCTAGTGATGTTATTATTTTCTGATAAAAAATAATAAAAGTACATGACATTTTATACTTTACATGTGCTATATATGTAAGTTCACTTAAATGTTCTATGGTTCAATAAATTAATGTGGGAAAGGTTTGTCACAGAACCGGTATTGAACAATGGCATCAAAGAACATTATTGCTGAATTGAACAAGGGGAAAAAACTCAACGGGGACAACTGGGATATTTAGCACTGAAATGTCCAATATATTCTAGAAGAACAGGATGCAATTGAGCCATTAACAATGGCAATGGTAGAGCCTGAGGCTGAAAATATAGCCCAGTACAGGAGAGACCAGGAAGTATACCTGTCCTGGAAAAAGAAGAATAGCATAGCAAGAATCACACTTTAAGCGCAATGGCTGATGATTTAATGTGTAAATTTAAGACACACAAAACCGCACAGGCTATGTGGATTGCCTTAAAGGATAAGTTTGGTGGAGTCTCCACGACTAAGCTTAGAAGGTTAACAATCAAATTTGATACCTGTAAGCTAAAACCAAATAATCTTATGAGGCAACATCTACGAGAGATATCCATAATGATCCGTGAACTGAAGGAGGCTAGACATAATCTATCTGATGAGCAGCAAGTGCAGGCTGTCATTAGGTCGCTCCCTACCAGTTAAGAGCACATGAAAGTTAATCTGACCCATAATGAAAATATAATCACTTTCAATGATGTAGCTAAGCATCTGGAGCTAGAGGACAAACGTCTGGAGGCTTATAAGGCCACTAGACAAACCTATTTGACCAAAGGTGCTGGTCCTTCCTAATCAAAGCCTGGATTCAAAAAGGGCAAGAAATTTTAGAAAAATGGGAAGAAAGGTGGTCTTCCACCCAAGAAAGGCAAGTAACAATACAAGAAGAAGGGAAAGAAAGGAGGCAAAAAAAAAGCTACACCTAAAGAAGGTCAAATGCTTTGACTTCCACAATATGTTAGAAAATAGGCGAGTCCACCCATGGTGGATTAGGCCCAAATCTAAGAAGCAAATATGGAGGGAATGGTTTATATTTTGAAAGGAGGACAATGAGGAGTGTGAACTTATAGATATCCCACTCCTCCTATCAGAGAAAGATACGGGACAGAATAGAAGTGCAAGTTCTATTTTCTGAAGGCTCTCTTTCTCTCTAAAGAAACAGTGTCTGCACTTTTCGGTTTATTTTCCTCCTCTGTTCTTGCTTCATTTTTCAGAGGTGCTTCTCGGTGCTCTTTCTTCCGTGGGTGCATTTGCTGTGAAATGTACCAGAGTCCATACAAGGTGCTCTGGTTACGTGTGGGTATCTCGGTGAATAAGAAAAGGTCCAAGGTATGCCTGAAATTCCTACAAGAAATTTGGCCAGAGTTCCCCCAAGGTGTCTATGGCTGCCGAATAGTGCTGAAATGGGGGGTATTTATAGAGAAAATTATATAAAAATGAAAGGCTAAGATCAATTTAGTTACTATTTGATCTAAAGTTCTATATTTAATCTTAAAGTTTTTTGCCCACCAAGCTAAAAGATGACATCATCCATGATATCATTTAAGACTATGTTTGACATCTTTCAAAGGGTAAGGGTTTGTTTAGAGTATCTAATCTAATCTGGTACTAGCTTAATTTTATTTTTTTAAAAATCAGACTATTCATAATATGTTTTCTGCCTTAAATCCAATATCTGAAGTTTTCTCTATCATTGACCATCTTGACATTTTCAGAGGACGCACGACTGTTTGGGAGGACCTCTGTGAGCGCTTTGAGAAAGCTGATGTAGCCAAGATTTTCAGTCTTCATCGCTCCATCAACTCAATGACGCAAGGTTCCCTCCCTATTGCTATGTTTTACTCCAAATTAAAGGATCTGTGGGAGGAATTCAATAGCCTTGTCCTTCTCCCATCCTGTCAATGCAGTACATCAAAGCAATATAGCAAGATTGTGCAAGAACAGAGGCTATTTCAGTTTTTACTGGGTTGAACAATTCTTATCATCAAGCATGGAATCATATCTTGCTCTTAACTCCATTGCCTTCAATCAACCAAGCTTTCTCAATGGTTTCTCAACATGAAGTTCATAGATCCCTCAATCTGTCCTCTGGTGCCCGTCTCCAGAGAACCCCTTGATGGCCACACAAGGTTGCAGAGGTGGTCGTGGGCGAGGTAGGGGAAATTCTCAGGGCAAAGGCAATAGTCAGGATGAATGCTCTCGTTTCCATCGCAAAGGTCACAAAAGGGAGTAGTGTTTTCATCTGATTGGCTTCCCAGCAAATTGGAAGCCTCACTTTACCAGAGATCAAAAGTTTAGGAACACTAATGCACTGGGATCATCTCAAACTACTGCAGTCGTCGCTCCCAGTCTCACGCCCCAGCAATATGAGCATTTGTTAAGGATTCTGGAAAAGGACTCTCAAAACGCCTAGGAGAATAACGAGCTGATAAACACTACAGTAGGTACGGTCGACGCTGCCCCAGGTGTGATCAGTTCTACTATCACTGAACTTTCTTGGTTACTTGATTCTGGGGCCACTACTCATGTTAACAGCTTACGAATCTTGCATTCATATAAGTAATATAATTGACCCCTTGAGTGGATCAGAGTTCTTAATGGGCAAAGACCCATTGTCACATATGTAGGGAATGTTAATATTAATGATAATATAGTGCTGAAAAATGTGTTTTATGCCCCTGGATTACAATTTAATTTGATTTCTATATCTCAGCTCACCTCACAAGAACCACGTATGGCAACCTTTTTTTCTCTAAAATATGCATTTTGTAGGACATCTTGAGTAGGAAGATCAAGGGGCTGGTAGACTATAATATTAATGATAATATAGTGCTGAAAAATGTGTTTTATGCCCCTGGATTACAATTTAATTTGATTTCTATATCTCAGCTCACCTCACAAGAACCACGTATGGCAACATTTTTTTTTCTAAAATATGCATTTTGTAGGACATCTTGAGTAGGAAGATCAAGGGGCTGGTAGACTATATCATGGGCTTTATATGCTGCAAAAATAAATCCATTTAGAATGCCTTCCTGACTTGCAAAATTCCTTTTTGTCTGCTTCTAAATTCGCATGTACTTTGAACATTGTAAATGCTGATGTTTGGCATACCAGATTTGCCCATGCTTCTGCATATGTTTTAAAACATTTACCTGAAATAAAGAATGATATTATAGAATTGCATAATGATCGCTGTGACATTTGTGTTCAATCAAAGCAGACTTAACTTTATTTTCCCATTAGTTTTGTCAAGTCTACCTCCTGCTTTGAGATGATTCACATGGATTTATGGGGTCCCTACATGGAACCAAAACACGAAGGTTTCAAATACTTTCTGACCATTGTAGACGATTTTTCACATGGTGTTTGGATATTTCTCATGATGCACAAATCTGAAACTGCATTGTACATTAAAACCTTTTTGACCTATGTGTTTAACCAATATAAGGCAACTGTTAAAAGAGTAAGAAGTGACAATGGGTTAGAATTTGTTAATTCAACTGTCAAGTCTTTGTTTGATGAAAAGGGAATTATTCCCCAAACCTCTTGCCAATATACCCCTCAATAAAATGGGGTGGTGGAGAGGAAGCATAGACATTTATTAGAAGTAGCTAGGTGTTTAATGTTCCAAGCAGGATTCCCATTCGATTTTGGGATGAGTGTATCAAGGCTGCATATTATTTGATAAATAAGACACTATCCAAAGGACTGAATTTTAAAACTCCTTACCAAATTTTATACGGCAAGGTCCCTGGTTTGGCCCACTTAAGAGTTTTTGCCTGTTTAGCCTTTGCCACAAAGATCCATGATATAGATAAATATCAATCCAAAGCTAACCCATGTGTGTTTATGGGATATCCAACTACTCAAAAAGGATACATATTGTATAACCTGCGAAAATGATGATGGTAAGCCATCATGTCACCTTTATGGAAGAAAGGTTTCCTTTTAAAGAAAGGGAAGGCTGTAACTCAGGGGGAGTTCCACTTAAACAAACTAACCCCATTCTGTATGACTATGAGAGTTCATTTTTGCCTATTGAGCAAGGTATAGAGAGCATCACAGTAGCATCAAATCGCAATTGTGAGGTAGCTCCACCACCAATAACCTCACACAGACGCTCCACAAGAGATAGGAAACCTCCAAGGTGTTGGAAATTATGCCCTAGGGGTCATTGTATCAAGTTATCATATTATTTACATGTTTACTATGATGACCATCCTTGGATAACTCATGATCTTATCCAAAATGTCCCTAGTCGGTCATCTATACCGGAGCAGAGATGAAATAAGAGCAGTATGACTTTGAAGATATATAGAGATATAAATCAAAGTCATAGGCACATGTAAGAGTACAGGGTGTTGGACCGACCCTCTATGAGAGAGCTGCATGGGTTAAGTCATAAGCTTCTCTCATATACAAGCCATGTCACTATGCCCTTTGACCTGAGATCATCATGGATTCCTACATGACAAACACTCAGCTTTGACCTAGTCAAAAGTGACTTTTGATCGACTGATCGTAAAGGCTATGTTCGGGCTTAGTGGTTTTTCATGCGGAGGAATGTGAATGGTCAAGATGGAATTTGTCCCTCACATTCGTAGAGAGATATTACTGGGCCCCTCGATGAGTGAAACATCCTCTCTTAGACCCCTCAGAGTACACTTGCAGAAGCTAGATAGCTTGATTATATCTTAACTTAAGCCCTGAAATTAAAATTCCACTCTTAAGTTCCTTATTCTGATCCTTTTACTTTGGGTACTGATTAATCTCATTCTACACATCCAACTGAGGCTTATTACCTATCCACGTAATGCCCCAGATGTGTACTACTGGCTCACCAAATTTCGTGGCCAAACTCTTCCGTTTACTAGGTCAAACTAAGGTCAGAACACTGCTACCTCATGACCTGCGAATTGCTCTCTTAATTCCTCATACATAAATTTAACATGCCAAACAATATTTATTATTAAATAACAAATTTTCATACAGCAGGGCATACACAAAATCCTCATATTTCTATTACATCTTTCCTGCCTGAAATCTGGCAGTATAACGGTTAGGCTTCATTTGTAAAAGTAACTGATCCTGTACCGATTCGGTAATTCTCGTGAGAACTACCATTCTATGTAAGTACCCAGGAAAGACTGGATGAACCTGCTAGGTCCACTCACTTCCAGCTTCCTTAGACAGTACCTACGTACACAGTACGTATCAGCTCCTTTCCTCACTACTGCTATCTTGTCATAATTTTGGCAGCATAACGGTATCTCTTAGCATTCTCAGAATTTACTTCGACATAACCTCCCTGTAATGGGTTATATATGGGGGATAAGATTCGGGGGAATCTCAGTAGTAATAATCATAACAATATATGTAATGCAGTGTGACAGTGCTTGCTTGTGATTGTGTACAGATAAGTATGCCGCATGCTTCCATACTCAATAACATATGATCATAGCATTACAGTAGAGCTTCAAGCATAACATATAAGACAACAATCCAACCAAACAATATCACAACAAATCACAAAGCCATTACATAAAAGCTAGGATTAGTTACTACTTGGCTAGCTTAGCAGAACTTTACTATCACTATACTGCTTCCAGCTCCGCCAGAACTTCCTTCCTTTCTTCCTTCCTTTCTCTCTTTCTTTCCTTCTCCTTTTCTCTCTTCTTTCTCTCTCTTTTCCTTGCCAATCCGTGAAGCCAAATGAATGGGAGAAGGGGTATTTATAGTTTTTACCAATGGCAATTTCGTAATTTCCAAGAACTCTGAACTTGTGGCTACCGATTTTCCTGGAATTTCCTATTTTCTTTATTTCCTTTACTGCATCATCATGACATCATGCTGACTCATAGCCTTTCATAATTACCTGTTGACTCAGCATGCTGACTCGCCATGCTGACTCAGTGCCCCTCATGATTACTTGCTGACTCACCGGTTCAGAGTCTTGCACTGTAATACGTGTCCTTAGCTTTATCTGCTTCCTCCAGATCAGTGCCATGTGGTATCAAGATGGCACCTTTCACGCCATCCAATGCTATCCAGATAAGTCCAAGACATCAAGGTGCCAACCGAGTAACTTTACTTTATGAAAAAGTCACCAAAACATCATTTTAATGCCACTTTTCCTCACATCACTACTGGGCCACGTTTTTGGGCCTCTGGAATACCATCTTGGATCTCTGATCAAGCCCAAGTACTCTGATAGCTCGATTCCCAAGACGCATCCCTTGGTAAATTACCAAAATGCCCTTGGTTCCTTTTTATTTACTTTAATAAGTCTAGGGGCGATATTGGCTTTTCTCATCTTACCAGAGTATTCCCTGACCCTGTTAACAATTCAGATAACCTTTCTTGACTGTCTCTATCTGACATTTTTCCCAGTTCTATCTCCAACTAGGTAACTATCTCTCTTGAACCTTCATAACTCTTAGCCCATATGTCTAACATCTTTTTCATTACATAGTCGCGACCTAACATCATCTGATCACGACCTACCCCTTCTGTGTTCATTAGTCACGACCACAACACAATCTAGTCGCGACCCCATCATTTCCTAGTCGAAACCAGGCTCATTTTGTCTATTAGTCACGACACACACACCTTTCCGTCACGACCATACCTCTCTGTCAATATTAGTCACGACCATAATACTCTAAAGTCACGACCAACATGGTCAACACTTGACTTTCCAATCTTTATCCCAAAATGGCCATTCTACCCTTTGGGACTCCTGCCCAAAAAGGGTCTGGTATCCTCTCAATCTCAGGCTATTCCCTGCATCTCTAGGCCTAAAAATTGGGATGTTACAATGAGTGAGTCTGAGAAATGTATGGCCATACTGTAATGGAAGGATAATTCCATTACTATAGTCAGACTGCTCAGGGATCGAGAAAGTGATGGTAAGAAATAGGAGGATGACGTTCACCATGCCTCATCCATGACCGAAATATCGTATTACAAAAGGGATGTGATATGGTTATTGTAACACCCCAATTTTTAGGCCTAGAAATGCCAAAAAGAGAATTCAAGGGCATAATCATAATTATGGGAAAGATCGGGCTGGTAGCCGATGAGTACCATATTTTGCCAAAAAATAGAGAAAATTATGCTGATCATTTCACTGAACTGTGAAATGTGCATATGAGGTCTCTATGTGTATGAAAGAATTAGAAATATGACCAAGGGTAAAATGGTCATTTTTGAAAAGTGTGCGCGGAAGCGTACTTTCAGGCAAAAATAGCCCGGTCCGAATAAAATATCTGAAAATACCGGGAGATAGAGAAAAGGATTCAGGGTTGAATGACGTCACAAAGAATTTTGATTTGAGGTCCCGATTTTTCTGTAAAAATTCTCGAAGATGAGAATTTACAGTTATAATCGGTAAAGGAAGAGCAGTCCGAATAGAGATGATCAGACTATGGCCAGAGGCCATACAATGTTTTATAAGGCCCATAGTGACACCAGAAAAGGCTCAGGCCCATAATATCAGTTCAGTGGTAAGAGGGGCCGGTGTCCGGGAAAAATGTGCAAAATGACGAAAATGCCCTTATGTTATAGAATAACTGAAGAAAGAGTAAAGAGTATTTTGGTCATTTGGCTAAGGTTAGACAGTCAAGAAGGGGTATCTGGATAGTTGACTAGGGCCAGAGAATACTCTGGTAAGATATGAAAAGACAATAATGCCCCTAGACCTAGTAAAGTAAAGAAAAGAAAAGGAAGGGACTTAGATGCAATTATGAAAAGTGCAAGGCCAAAAAGAAAAGTAGACAAAAATGTGGGGTCCTTAAGTGTAATTTTAGCCAAATAAAAAGGGACTTAAATGAAAAGAAGAAAAGTTCCCTGGGGCTAAATTGTAATTAAAGAAAGTCAGGCCGGAAGTGGTTTGGACTGCCCGAAAGCATTTCAGTCCCAGATTTCACCGGTAGAGAGAGCAAGTGACGCTCGGTAATCTGGCTTAATACAGGAATTTTTTAAGACTCCAGATAGCCAGAATTGATCTGATAGTCCAAAAGTTATAAAAATTCCTACTGGGTATCCTAGATTTCAGATCTAAGTGAGAAAATACAGGATGATGCGTCCTTATAGGACGGATGTCAGGAAACTGACAGAATACCGATAGGAGGCCTGTAGAAAAAGTTATTCGCAAATTAGAAAATCCAGACGGGAGTATGTGGCCTCCGGGTATCTGATAGGGAGATTTATCGGTATTTGAAAAGGGACTGAATGAGTTCGGATTACCTCAGTCAGATGACTAATATGACTCACAGGGATGCCTGAACACCGCAGGCCAGTGTATCGGACAGAAGGAGCCGGCATCCGGATATATGTATAAACGGTGAATAATAGATAAAATATTCAATAATCATTGAAAGGGAGGATTCCTCGTAATGCGTGCCTTGAAGGTAGTGGACCCTGAAAGGCCCAATAATGGCGCCAACAAAGGCCCAGTAAGACCCTTGGACTGATAGGTGGACCAGTGTCCAGCAGAACCCTGGAAAAGTATGAAATTACAAAAATGCCCCTGTGTTGTACTAAAGAGTAATAGATGAATGAAGGGTATTTTGGTCATTCTGGACAGGCCCAGGAGCCAAGGCACATACAGATAAAGTTACTCAGAGTCAGTATATGCCCTGACAGAGTACAAAAAGCTATAAAATGACGATTTTACCCTTAGGGTTAAGATAGTGCAAGAAAGGGCACCCAAGGGCATTTTGGTAATTTACCAAGGGCTGTTTCTTGGGAATCGAGTCATCAGAGTACTTGAGCTTGATCAGGATCCAAGATAACATTCCCAGAGCCCAAAAACGTAGGCCCAGTGATATGTGGGAAAAAGTGGCGTCAAAATATTATTTTAATCCTGTTTCAATAAAGTAAAGTTACTCGGTCGGCATGATAACCGAGGAGGTGATCAGATAAAGTCCTAAACTTATCTTGATAGCATTGGAAGGCGTGAAAGGTCCCTTCCAGATGCCACATGGCGTCATCTTAGAGGGAGAAGAAAAGTTAAGGACATGTGGCACATTCTTAGCCGGTGAGTCCAGTTTGTGGGAAATCAGACCGGACCGGTACTGGATTGGACTGGAACTGCTGAGTCAGCTAATGAGGTGTCCAGGAATTGTGACATGTGAAGAATGTGGCGATGAGGTGTCCCATGAGGTGGCTTGGAGATGATGTCATGCATGATGCAGTAAAAGGAATAAAGAAAAATAGGAAATTCCGGAAAAACCAGGACCACAGGATCAGATGGCTTCAAAATTACGGAAATGCCATTGACCAAAACTATAAATAGCCCCCTTGCTCTTCATTATGCACGGCCAAGAGCCCTTTAAGAGAGAGGAGGAAGTTCTAGAGAGACAAAGTGAGAGGAAGAAAGAAAGAAAGGAAGTTCTGGCGGAGTTGGAAGCAGTATAGAGATAGTAGAGTTCTGCTAAGCTCTTGAGGTAGTAACAAATCCTAGCTTTTATGTAATGACTTTGTGATTTGTTGTGCTATTTTTTGGTTGGATTGTTGTCTTATATGTTATGTCTGAAGCTCTGCTATAATGCTATAATCATATGTTATTAAGCATGGAAGCAAGCAGCATACTTATCTGTACACAATCACAAGCAAGTACTGTCACTCTGCATTACATATATTGTTATGATTGTTGTACTGAGATTCCCCCGAATCTCATCCCAATAAGTAAACCATTACAGGGGAGGTTATGTCAAAGTGAATTTTGGGAATTTTAAGAGACGCCGTTATGCTGCCAAAATTATGACAAGATGGCAATAGTAGAGAAAGGAGCTGATACGTACTGTGTACGTAGGTACTGTCTAAGGAGGCTAGAAGTGAGTGGACCTAGCCGGTTCATCCAGTCTTTCCTGGGTACTTACGTAGAATGGTAGTTCTCACGGGAATTACCGAATCGGTACAAGATCAGTTACTTTCTGAAGATGAAGCGTAGCGGTTATGCTGCCGGATTTCAGTCAAGAAATGATGTAATTGAAATACGAGGATTTCATGCATGCCCTGATGTATAATGACTTATTATTTAATAAAGATATTGTTTGGCATATTTGACTGATATATGATGGGTGTATGCATATGTATGCAAAGTTGATTTCTGGAAATTACCACTTTGAACAGTAACACGTGGTGACAAGGTCATGTTTGATAAATGATTAAAAGTAGTAAATGGATGAATAAATGTATGAAATTTTTATGGTAAATAGAAGACATACCAAGCTTTAATTTTATATATACAACGTCTCATTTGGATGTCTACACATGAAGATATGAGTTATCAAAGTAAGGATGTTTCAATTGTATGAAAGGTAACATCGTTCATCGATCCTCATATGTTTTGGGTAGTCATAATGTCTTGCTAGAGGCCGCTTACGACTTGTGGGTTAGTATAGTAACTGGCCCACTGCCAACTTCATATGGGCCTACAGGGTCGCACACAAAATAGCCCAACTCGAGCTGTGATGTCCAGGTTCATTGAATCTAAGACATGTCTTGATTAAATGAATAATCTAGGGTGAATTTATATATTTTATATATATATAAATTTGTATTTATATATTATATATAATATAAGAGATATTTGCAAGATTTAATTTATAAGGATAAATTATCTCTATCACTTTTGAATTTGAATTTAAATGGATATGATCTATTTGAATTTGAAATTCAAATTGATAAGATATCTCAAATTTGATTTAGGAGAATAAATCAAATATAATTCCGTCTTATCTTTATTAAATAAATAGGTGATTTAAATATGTGGGGCAGATTTAATAAAAACTATATTTATTTAATTAGTTTCTTATCAAACTATGCAATATATGATATTGTATTAATTTCGTAATTAATATAAGATTAATTCTGAAGCCCGGCCCAATTAGAAGCCCGATAGCATCCTATATATTTGACATTAGGAGCTAGGGTTACACACACAACTCACAAGAGAAAAAGGGGCACGGAAAGTGCAAAAGGTTTGCAGATAAGAAATTGCCGGAATAGAGACGGTGAGGACAGAATCTTGAGAAAAACCTAGAGGGACAAGAGGCGCTAGCACGTCGTTCGTGGTTGAAACACTATTCATGTGGATACCGGTAGAGGAAGCCGATCTGAGTTGTCGACTTCTTGCGAATGAGAAAAGAGCACCAGGTACGACGAGGTCGCGACCAGTTGACACAGAGGTCGCGACCAAATTGGCTTATGAACATCAAAAATCCGAAA
Organism: Leucaena leucocephala; assembly: GCA_037074615.1. Lineage (NCBI taxonomy): Eukaryota > Viridiplantae > Streptophyta > Magnoliopsida > Fabales > Fabaceae > Leucaena > Leucaena leucocephala. Next base: position 12,489,945 of record CM073536.1, on the reverse strand, counting down.
AGAGACTACAAGTCACGACTAGAAGTAGAGGAAGTCACGACTGAGAACTCCAGAGATGACAGGTCTCTACTAGAAGCTGATTAGGTCACGACTGCAAACTCCAGAGGCGATAAGTCGCGACGAGAAGCTGAGTAGATCGCGAATGAAAGTTCCAGAGGCGACAGGTCGCGACGAGAAGCTGAGTAGGTCGCGACTGAAAGTTTCAGAAGCGAGGAGTAACGACTAGTGGATACGGAGGTCGCGACCAAAGCTTGAATACAAAGGTAACACTTCTTTCTCCTTGACTTAAACACATTTTGTAGATCCTGACTGGGAATGGAAAAATTTTTAAAGTTAATTTCCGCTGCGTGTCTTCCAATTCCCTTCACAAGGTGGCTCCAATACTATCAATACCAAAATAATATGCTGGAACAGTCAGAGACAGCACTAAATGGCGCAGTAGATTCTGACAGCCTGTTGGAAACTGATGAACAACAATAAGCAAACGCTGTTCAGCAAGCTGGCATTATAAAATAGGGAGGTGTTAAATATCCAATGCAGGATTATCTAACATACTCTTATTTATCATCATCATATAGACATTTTGTGTGTTGTACTGACTCTATTGTTGTGCCTAGGAATTTTGAACAAGTGGTGAAAGACCCAAGGTGGGTTGAGGCAATTAAAGTGGAAATCAAGGCACTTGAATCCAACCATACTTGGGAAATTATTGACCTTCCGGGAAGACCCCTATTGTATGCAAATGGGTCTTCAAGATCAAATGCGACTCGGTAAGAAACATAGCAAGTTTCAAGGCACAACTTGTAGTAAACGGATACACCGAAAAGGAGGGAATCGGCTACTATGAGACCTCCTCGCCAGTTGTGAAGATGGTAACTGTAAGGATAGTCCTTACCCTTGCGGCGATCAACAATTGGAACATCTTTCAAATGGACATCCATAATGCATTCTTACAAGGAGATCTCTACGGGAGGTATATATGGAAATTCCACAAGGATTTAGGAAGATGGGAGAGAATAAAGTGTGCAGGTTGAGTAAGTCCTTATATGGATTGAAGCAAGCATCAAGGACCCAAGCATTACTCAAAGGGGTTTCAAGCAAAGTTTTAAGTAATTATTCATTATTTGTAAAACACAAGAAAGGGAGCATGGTGATTATATTAGGATATGTAGATGATCTCATTATTAAAGGTAATAGCAGTGAGGAAATTCAAGAAACCAGGGAGTATTTCCACAAGAAAAGTACTTCTTGGGACTGGAAATTGCCTGTTCAAGGCGAGGAATAATCCTGAACCAGCGCAAACATGCTCTTGATCTAATCAATGATGTGGTATTGAGTGCGGCCATGCTGGTTGGAACACCAATGGAGCAGAATATTAAACTTGTGATTCATCCTCGACCTGAAATAGAATCTGTAACAAACAAGAAAAATCTGCAACAAACCAAGCCTGAAGCAAAGCCAAAGGCGGAATCTACAATAATCAAGAAGAAGAATGAGAAGAAAACCAAGCCTAAAGACAAGAAATTGGAAAATCCAGAAGTGTATAGAAATTTAATTGGCAGGTTATCTTATCTAACCATTACTCGTCCTGACATATGTTACCATGTGCAGGTTGAGTAAGCTTCTAAAAGAGCTGAGAAAATCACATGGATGGAGCAATGAGATTGCTGCACTACCTGAAAGGTACACCAGGGTTAGAAATTTTACTATCCTCCAACAGTCAAATGAGGCTAGAATGTTATTGTGACTCCCACTGGGGAACCTGTGGAGATAGTAGAAGATCAGTTACGGGATATGCTGTCAAATTGGGAGATTCCTTGGTATCCTGGAAAGCGAAGAAGCAGAACACCATCTCTAGATCTTCTGCAGCAGCGGAGTATAGGCTCTTGGGCTTGTCACTACTGAAATCATATGAATAGTTAGTTTGCTAAGGGATTTAAATGTAATTAATGTAGCGCCTGCTGTAGTATTTTGTGATAGTCAAGTTAGTCTATATAAGGAGGCCCTTGTACACTTGTATGCTTGACTTTTACAATGAAGATCGATAGCCTATGTTGTTCGGTTTCTCTCCCTTATTCCATGTAATTGACACTGAACTTAATATTTTGAGAGAAATAGAGTTATCATTTATTGCTGTCTAATTTATTAATTACAGCATATAAAGTTATTATTTATGTCATATCACTTATCATTTTTAATGGACGAAGGTAAGATAGTCATTTCTCAATTGGAATCTCTCCCCCTCAAGTTTCATTGGACTTGTCAATAAATTGATAATTTTGTGAGATCTTATGAGAATAAATTCTCTTAAGTAGAATTTGAGTGGGATTCTCCCTATTAAATAATCTTAGTCAAAATATAGTAAAGTTTTATATTAATTGAAGATGCTTTAAGACAAACTAGGGATATCCCCGTGTGTTGCACGAAAAGTGAAAAAAATATATTATAATTGATTATTTATTATTATATATTATTATTATGTTTACAAATTTAAAGTATTGTAGAATTAGTTAATATGATTATTGATTAATTATAATTATAGGGTTTAAAATTTTTTAAATATCAATGTGGTTTATGATTATTATGAATTATTGTTATGGTTAAAAATTTAAAATTTTATATATAATCAGTTAATGGGATTACTAATTATTCACACCATCATGGGTTCAAAATCTTTTAAACATTAAAGTGGGATTGCTTGTAGGTATTCTTGATTATGACTTATAGACAAATAAATTAAAAGTATTGAGTTGGATTGATCTAGACTCATTTTTTACTAAACTGAGTATTATAAGAGTTTAAGAGTATAATTGATTGATTGATGATGATAGTTGATGATTATTAAAAAAGAAAACAAACAATGCCAAGGTTTCTAGTACTATGGCTATTCTAAAATTATTGTTCTATTTTTTTTTCAATTAAAAGCATTTGTTATTTTATAAATTTAATTTATGTTCAAGTTTTTCTAACAATAACTCAGTTAATCCTTGTTTCAGAATTATTTTAACTAAACACAATTATATATATATATTCAACTATTCTTTTCTCCTATCGTACTTCTTTTGTAATAATCTTTTTTTGTTCACTCTCATTTAATTGAGAATATAAAATAACAACTTTTTAGTCCAAATATAGTAAAGTTTTATATTATTTGAGGATGTTTTAATATAAACTAGGGATTTCTCCAATGCGTTGTACCAGGGAGTGGAAAAAATATATTATAATTTATTAATTATTTATTACTATGAATTATTATTATGGTTATAAATTTAAAATATTATAGAATTAGTTAATATAATTACTAATTAATTACTATTATGGGCTCAAAATCTTGTAAATATCAATGTGCACTACTGGAAAAAGACCTTTAACAGCGGTTAAAAGTAATATTTCACAGTGATTTTTTAAGCGGCTTGAATTCTATCACTATTGTAAGAAGACTATTTAACGGCCGTCATAAAACTGTCGTTAAATGTCATATTTAATGGCAGTTTTTTTTATTAAAAATGCTGTTAAATGTTTATACATTAACGACAGTTATATTAAACACCGCCGTTAATGTATCAATTTTTCACGGTGATAAATATATATTTTTTTTAAATTTACACGGTATTTTTTTGTAAAACCGCCGTGGAAAGATTTTATTTTTTTCAAGGATTTTGTTTAATTTTCATTTTATGCCATACTGAATTTAGTATAATCAAGATAAACTAATTAATTCCAGGCATCAAAGTATGAAGTTAACAATTCCAAAATCCAAACGGTCATAGAATAATCCAAATTGGTAAATTTTTAATAAACCTCTATCTTTGTATATCATATATACAAGAAGGAAATAGTTGAATAAAGAATCCTAAACAAGTTAAAAGACTATTGAATAAATATTAACCGAAAATGTACTTCATCGTATTTACAAAATAATAAGTAAATGTAAGAACAAAAAATATTAATCATATAATTAATTAAGTAATCAAACGGTCATTTATTATAAAAGAATAAACTAATTTTCTACTAGTTTGTATACATCCAAATTCCTTCACAATGATAATCCTTAACAACATATTCATCATCTTCCAAATCAAACTCTGTTGTTATAGGTCAAATAGTTGTGAAAAGCGAGGTTTCATCTAGATAGAACCCTAAGTCACTGTCAACACCAATCGTTTGCCTTTTACCTTGGAGCACAATGGAAAGATCTTTATTTGCTAGATTGGTGACATAAAACACTTGAATTGCTTGACTTATTAAGATGAATGGCTCATCTAGGTATCCAACTCTCTAAAGATCAACTGAAACAAATCCAAATTTCTCATATATTTGGACGACATTACTTTTAACGCACTTACATTTAAATATTGTCACTTTAAACCTAGAGTAACTAACCTCACATATCTCTTCATTCACTCCATAATATGACATGGATGCTAATGTTAGCCTTATATCTTTTGAACTAGCAATGCATTGCTTCGGCCACAACCCCACTGTTCTGCATTATACTTTTATCATCTTGAGTTTTTGAAATTTTGAACCAACATGGTATATCTAATTTTACTTATAATAGCAGTTTTTAAGAAAACTGTCGTTATAAAATATAATTTCATAGCAGTTTTAAATAAAACTGCTGTGAAAAAAGTTTTAAAATGGGATTTATTTATGAATATGCCACCACATTTTTTTTATGACAATTTTCTTTTAACTACCATGAGTTAGTGTCTTGATATGTGTTTTTTCTAGTAGTAGTAGTTTATGATTATTATGAATTATCGTTGTCGTTAAAATTTTGAAATATTACACAATTAATTAATAAAATTACTATAATAACCATCATGGGGATCAAAATCTTTTAAATATTAAATTGATATTACTTATTGGTATTATTTATTATGACTTGTAGACGAAGGAATTTAAAATATTAAGTTAGATCGATCCAAACTTATTTTTAATTGAACTAGATATTATAAAATTTTAAGGGTATAGTTTATGATTGATTGATAGTTGATACATCCCACAAATTGGAGAAGCAACCTAGAGCCCCTTTGTCCTTAGCTATCATTTATGAGATTAATGTGAGAACAAAATTGCCCCTCTAATTTTTCTTCCTCCTTACTTCTACAAGTATATTCGTGCTATCCACTACAGTAGCCAATAGACAAGGGTAAGAGGGGGAAAATGGAAGGGCAATTTTGTCCTCATACTAATTTCAAAAAAATGATAGTCAAGCACAAATGGATCTAACTAGCAATTCCAAGTTCATATGTTAATTTTCTTAGTAGAGACTTATGCATCATTTTCCCTTAAACAAAGAGGACATGCAGGTAGTACGTACATAGCGGTAGTTTACTAGCTCCTAACATAAATAGCACAGAAATAAAAGTAAAATTATTATAAAAATGATAGAAGATGAAGAAGTTAGAGAGGAGAAGAAATAACAAGACAAGAGATTCAAATAGGAGGCAAGGGAGTATTCCTCATTTTCTTATATGTTCACTAGTACAAATGCCTTGTACATAACCTCTATTTATAGGCCACAACCATTAAAGATGAATGTAATGGAATTAACAACAAGAAACTCCTCTCAAGTCATTCATTAGGGAGGTTATAGGTTTATGACATTAAAGAATAAGGAATCCTAAGAGAAATCCCAAGAGCTAGGAGTTATATGGACATCCACACATGCATGCAATATTTATAACACTCCCCATTGGATGTCCATGATAAATATTGTGTCTCTACTACTAGAAAAAACACTTATCACAGCGCTATCTCACCGCAATTAAAAGAAAAAATGTCGTAAAAAAAGACAGTGGTATATTCATAAATAAGTCACATCTTCAAAACTTTTTAACCATGATTTTATTTAAAATAGTTGTTAAATTATCATTTAATGGTTTTTCAACTAAGAATCGCCGTTAAAAATCAATTTTATGGAAGTTTTAGTGTAAAACTGCAGTGTATAATTCCACGAAATTTCAAAATTCCTAACACGGAGTACAGTTTCAGTTTCACTTTTTCATTGCCTTGTGTGTTCTGTTGCTCTGCCAAACAATGACAGACTTGCACGAGCGTCATTTCCTGGCATTTTCCTCCTATTTTAGTGCCTATCTCCGTCTAAGTCCCTCTCCTTCGTCGCTCTATGTAACATCCCAATTTTCAGGGACTAAGCTGCGAGTAAGTGAAGGTACCGGGATTTATGAAAGTCCCAAGGGGTAGAATGACCATTTTGGGAGTATAAAGGTCAAAGGTTGCAGAGTTAAGAGTTGACCAGTTTGGTCGTGATGATAAAGTAGTGTGGTCGCGACTAATATTGGCAGAAAGGTCTAGACGTAACTGGAAGATATGTTGGTTGCGACTAGTAGACAAAATAAGTATGGTTGCGACTAAAAAGTGACAAGGACGCGACTAAGTGATGTTTAGGTCGCGACTAAATGATGTTTGGGTAACGACTAGTGAACGCAGAAGGCATGAAGATGCGACGGATGAAACATCCTTCCTTAGACCCTTCAGAGTACCCTTACGGAAGCAATATTTACTTTATTAATTCTCTCCTTCCGAAAATCTTGGCATAAAGTAACTGTACTAATTCGATAATTCCCATGAGAACTACCATTCTACGTAAGTACCCAGGAAAGATTGGATGAACGGCTAGGTCCACTTGTAATATCCCAAATTTTCTGTACTGATTTGTATGTACAGACTGAATGAAATATATGAGATATTTTTCAGGAAAAGATGTGGCAATTTATGTAAAGAAAGGGATTAAATTGAAAAAAAAGAAAATGTAAGGACTTAAGTGAAATTATGAAAAGCTTAAGGCTAAAAAGGAAAAGTAGACAAAAATATGGGGTCTTTAAGTGTAATTTTAGCCAAATAAAGGGACTTGATTGTAAAGAAGAAAAGTTTCTGGGGAAAAAGTGTAATTATGAAAACCTGGGCCATAAACAGGTAAAAATAGTGATCGTATTTAGATCAGCACCATATTTCACCAGTAGATAGAGCAAGTGATGATGGGTAATCCAGCTTAATACAGGAATTTTCTCAGGACTCCAGATAGCCAAAATTTATCTAATAGTCTAAAAGTATAAAAAATTCCTACCGGATATCCTAGATCTCAGATATAAATGAGAAATTACAGGATGATGCGTCCTGTTGAGGCGGATGTCAGGAAACTAACAGAATACCGATAGGAGGTCTGTAGAAAAAGTTATTCACAAATTAGTAAATTCAGACGGGAGTATGTGACCTCCGGTTATCTGATAGGGAAATTTATCGGTATTTAAACTGAGATTGAATAAGGTCAGATGACCGTTATGACCCAAAGGGATGCCTAGACACAGTAGGCTAGTGTATCTGATAAAAGGAGCCGGTGTCCGGAGATGTGTAGAAACGGTGTATAATGGCAAAAATACCTAATGAACATTGCCGGGGAAGATTCCTCGTGATTCGTGCCATAAAGGTAATGGACCCTAAAAGGCCCAAGAATGGCGCCATCAAAGGTCCAGTAAGACCCTTGGACTGATAGGTGGGCCAGTGTCCTATGGAACCCCAGAAAAGTGCAAAATTACGAAAATGCCCCTGTGTTGTCTTAAGGAGAAATAGATGAATGGAGGGCATTTTGGTCATTATGGATAGGCCAAAATGCCAAGGCATACACAGGTGAGGTTAACCAGAGTCAGTATATGCCCTGATAGGGTACAGAGAGGTGTAAAATGATGATTTTACCCTTAGGGTTAAGATAGTGCAAGAAAGGGCACCAAGGGCATTTTGGTCATTTCACAAGGGATCTGTAATTAAGTTTAGACCCAGTATAAGAATGTCAATGATATAAAGGACCCAGATACTAAATTTAAGGTCAAAGAACATATTATGGATTTTCAGAAAGATTAGATTTAGAAAACAGTCCAGTTTTCGAGGAATCGGACCGGGCCGGTACTGGATTGGACTAAAATTTTCTACAGGCTTCCAGGGACTTCAATTTCGCCACATGGATGATTAGGTGTCCCATTAGGTGTCCCTTGAGTGATGTCATCAAGTGATGCAATAATTCAAGAAATAAAAGAAATTCCAAGATTAAATCTAAGCCACAAGATCAAATAGTAACCAAAATGATCTTGGCCTTTCATTTCCACCCAAAATTGTCTATAAATACCCCCACTTTGAGCTTCATTTCAGCATGCATATAACCCTTGGGGAAACTCTTGCAAATTGAAAACTCAAGCCAAGAGGAAGCAAGCACTTGGAAGGAAACATGAAGGTAACTACTCCTCTTGATCCTAGACTATGTTCTAGTAGATTTGCTCTTGAGTTTAAGTGGTTTTTGAGGCATAAACCTTGATGAATTGCTGCTGGAACTTTGGTACCCATATGAAAGGAATATGAGTTAAGGAATATGAGTTTTATGTTATGGATAGTTTAGATAAGCTTAAACAAGCTTGAATCACATGATATTGGCTTAGGAATCCATGTGTGCTTGTGAATCCAAGATTGTGTTCTGTTCTGTACAGTACGGAATCACTGTTCATATGTTAGAATTTCATGATTTTGATGCTTCCAATGAGTCTAAAATGGAAAATTGTGTGGTGTTATAGTAGGAAGACAAGTATTGGAAGCATTGGAAACAAAATGAGAATTTTTTTTGGAAAACAAGAGGAAGGTTTCAGTTTCTGTACAGAACATTAGGAAGCAATTGGATTCTGGAGTTTTTGAATGCATATTTGGATTCTACATGAAAAATTATGTGGGAATGAACCATGAGAGTTTAGTTTGGAAGGATGTAAATCTAAGTCACAAAGTAGAGAAAGAAAGGGACTTAATGGAACCCTAGTCTTGAGAATGGTTTGAATTGAGTTGTGACTTGGCAATTGTCTTGTTATGCCTAGGTTTTGACATTTGTGGAAAGGAGGGATCAAGACAAGAAGGAATTGGCAAAGACACCTAAGAGGTAGCAAGAATACTTTACTATAAACTTATGTCATGTTGTGATTGATATGCTTGCTTGTTATGCATGAAGGTTGGTTGAGCTTAGTATGTTATGTGATGATGTTTATGATGATGATGATGAGTTATGAATATGTGCAACTCCTTGCAACCTATGTCATGACAATATGCATGTTAGAGTTTGCCTATGTATGATCATGAATTAGCTCCTATTGCATGATAGCATGTTAAGCATTTCATCAAGCATGTATAACCTTATTGTTTGTATATCTTGCTATTGGGATTTCTATGAAATCTCATTCCTTCCATATGTATATAATCATGCTCTAGGTGCTGGAACTTCTCATGGAAGAGAGTAAATGTGAATGAACAATGTATATATGGCCTAGATAGCATGTATTTAACTTAGGAGATGTGGTATGGTATGTAAAAACGTATGCACTCACTGGAACCATACAAGACTGAACGCTTTCATCGATCATTTGAGTAACTTATCCGACGAATTTGGCATGAAGATAGATAAGATCCAGATATTTAATTGGACACCAAGAACGCCCAATTTGGTTAAGTTTTCAAATTGATATGATTTTTTAAAATTGGACCTAAAATCTGGATCAAGATAAAACAAGTCCTGAGAGGCAGCAAAATTTCTACGCAGTTTTCATATAGAAAATGAATGAATTTTTCCACGAACTTTTATGAGCTTAAAGTAGACATATGGAGCTTTAAATCCATATGTAAAATGACTCATTTGGAGAAGTATACAAAGAGAAATGAATTTTTGAAAATGAGACACAGAATCTGGAAGTTCAAAATTTACCAAATAAATAGTGATTTTCAACGAATAGACTGATTTCATTTGGACAAGTAAATCTCATTTTCATATTTTTTTCTTAAAAGTTTGATGAAATAGATCTCATTATAAATTGGAACCACCTCATTTCTATTTTTCTAGATTTAATTGTGAATTTCCAAAGTTCATACTGCAAACTACAATTACCAAGTGAACAGTAAAGTGAACAGTACCCGATAGCCTAACTTTTGGAAATTCATATTTCTAAGGTAAAATGGTGTTCCAATGTTCTAAAATGCTTCCAATTGAGTATATGTAAGGATGAAATTAAGGATGTTTTACCACTCACTTCCAGTCTTCTTAGACAGCACCTACGTACACAGTACTTTCTATATTCTGCCAGTACAACAGTATTTTCTAGTAAATATTCTTAAACTTCAACCTTAAATCTCGACCTTAAACCTTAACCTTACCTATACTCAATTGGAAGTATCTTATATCATTGGAATACCTCTTAACCTTAAAAATATGAATTTTCAAAAGTTAGGCTTACGGGTACTGTTCATCATTACTGTTCACTTGGTAATTCCTGATTACAGCTTGAACTTTGGAAATTCATAATTAAATCTATAAAAATCATATTGAGGTGGTTCCAATTTATAATTAAATCTCTTTTGTTTAACTTTGATAGAAAAATATGAAAATAAGTTTTCATTGTCCAGATCAAATCAGTTTAATCATTGAAAATTACTGTTCATTTTGTAGAACTGGAAGTTCCAATTTCTTTACCCTATTTTCAAAAATTCATTCCTCCTTGTATACTTATCCAATTGAGTCAAACTACCTATGGATTTAAAGCTCATAATGTGCACTTTAAGCTCACCAAATATGAAAACCGCGTAGGAATCTCACTGTATCGCATGACTTGTTTTATCTTGATCCAGAGTTAAAGTCCAACTTTGAAAAATCATAACAATTTGAAAACTTAACCAAATTAGGCATTCTTGGTGTCCAATTAAAGCTCTGGATCTTAGCTATGTTCATGCCAAATTTCATGTGAATACTCATTGTATAAGTTGCTTAAACTATCGCTGGAAGTAGTCTGCCTCTCATCGGATCCAGTGCATGCATACATTATACATTTATACATACCCATACATCATCATCTAAGTTGAAGGCATGCTTTTCAAGTCATATACACATTGTTCATTCCCATTTACCTTCCTCCTTATGAAGTTCCAGCACCTAGAGCAAAGTTTATTGATATGGGAGGAATGAGATTTCATGGAAATCTCAATAGCAAGTAATACAAACTATAAGATTATGCATGCTTGATTAAATGCCTAACATGTTATTATGCAATGGGAGCTAATTCATGATCATACATAAGAAAACTCTAACATGCATATTTTCATGACATAGATTGCAAGGAGTTGCACATATTCATAGCTCATCATAATCATAAACATCATCACATAACATACTAAGCTCAACCAAACTTCATGCATAACAAGTAAGCATATCAATCACAACATAACATAAGTTTATAGTAAAGTATTCTTCCTACCTCTTATGAGTCCTTGTTCTTTCCTTCTTGAATTGATCTTTCCTTCCCACAAATGTCAAAACCTAGACATAACAAGACAATTGCCAAATTATAACTTCATTCCAATTAAATTCCAAGTCTAGGTTTCATTAAGTCCCTTTCTTTCTCTACTTTGTAACATATGTTTACATCTTTCTAAACTAAACTCTCATGGTTCATTTCCACATAATTTTTCATGTAGTATCCAAATATGTAATCAAAAATTCCAGAATTCAATTTCTTCCCCTCGTTCTGTACAGAAACCAAAAGATAGCTCTAGCTTTTCCAAAAATTCTCATTTTGATTCCAATGCTTCCAATACTTGTTTTCCTACTATAACTGAAACGTCCTTACTTTCGTACATCTTAGGGATAATTTGGTAGCATTTAGAACCACTTTCAAGGTCATTGAAGTCCAATATCTCAATCTGGAATTTTACTCTTCTCGGGTACTGTTCACTATGTAAATTCCAGATGAGTGACCTGACTTCGGAAAACCATAATTAATTATAGAAAAATTGAAATGAAGTGGTTCCAATTGCTACATGAAGATAACTCAATTATATTTTAGGGAAAAATCACTCATTGACCAATCTTTTACCAAGTCAACATGGGTCAATGTTACAACTTTACTGTTCATCCCATGCTTTTCTCCTAAATCCAGTATTCTAGTCCCAACTTTGGAAATTTATAACTCCATGTGTAGACATACAAACGAGGCATATTATATATCAAATCGAATATTAATTTGTATACTATTTACCATAAAAATTTCATATATTTATTCATCCATTTACTATTTTTAATCATGGGTCAAACATCATTAGGTCACCACGTGTTACTATTCATAGTGGTAAATTTCAGCATTTCAACTTTGCATACATATGCATACATCCATCATATATCAGTCAAGCATGCCAAACAATACTCATTATTAATTAATAAGTTGTTATACATCATAACATGTACAGAATTCCCATATTTCTAATACATCCTTCCTGCCTGAAATCCGGCAGCATAACTGCTACCCTTCGTCTTTAGAAAGTAACCGATCTTGTACCGATTCGGTAATTCCCGTGAGAACTACCATTCTACGTAAGTACCCAGGAAAGACTAGATGAACCGGCTAGGTCCACTCACTTCCAGCCTCCTTAGACAGTACCTACGTACACAGTACGTATCAGTTCCTTTCTTTACCATTTTGTCAGAATTTCGGCAGCCTAATGGCGTCCTTCAAGATTTCCAAAATTCATTTTGACATAGCCTCCCCTGTAATGGGTTATTTGGGATGAGATTCGAGGGAATTTCAGTAGCAATAATCATAACAATATATATAATGCAGAATGACAGTGCTTGCTTGTGATTGTGTACAGATAAGTATGCTGCGTGCTTCCATATTCAATAACATATGATCATAGTATTGTAATAGAGCTTCAAGCATAACATATAAGACAACAATCAACCCAAACAATAGCACAACAAGTCACAAAGACATTACATAAAAGTTAGGATTAGTTACTACCTCAAAGGCTTAGCAGAACTCCAGAACTTCTATACTGCTTCCAACTTCACCAGAACTTCCTTTCTTCTTTCTTTCTCTCACTTTCTCTCTCAAGAACTTCTTTATCTCTCTAAAGTGCTCCTTGGCCGTGAGAATAAAAAGCTAGGGGGTATTTATAGTTTTGATGGATGGCATTCTTATAATTTTGAAGCCTTATGAACTTGTGGTCCTAGTTTTTCCGGAATTTCCTATTTTTCTTTTATTCCTTTACTGCATCATCAAGGGGACACCTCACCCCTCACATTCTTCACATGGCAAAATTGGAGGGAGCTAGAAGCCTTCTGGAAGCTTTTCGGTCCAATCCGGTACCGACCCGGTCCGTCGCCTCGAAAACTGGACCGTTTTCTAAATCTAATTTTTCTAAAAATCCATATTATGTCTTTTGACCATAAATTAGTATCTGGATCCTTTATATCATTAACATTTGTATACTGAGTCTAAACTCAATTACAGATCCCCTGCGAAATGACCAAAATACCCCTGGGTCCCTTTTGTGCACTATCTTAACCCTAAGGGCAAAACCGTCATTTTACACCTTTTTGTACTTTGTCAGGGATATACTGACTCTGCTTAACTTTACCTGCATATGTATTGGCCTCTAGGCCGATCCAGAATGACCAAAATGCCCTTCATACACCTATTACCCCTTTAGTACAACACGGGGGCATTTTCGTAATTTCGCACTTTTCTGGGGTTCTGCTGGACACTGGCCCACCTATCAGTCCAAGAGTCTTATTGGGCCTTTGATGGCGCCATTATTGGGCCTTTCAAGGTCCATTACCTTCATGGCACACATTACGAGGAATCTTCCTCAAGCGATGTTCATCGAGCCTTTTATCTAACATACACCGTTTTTACACATATCCGGACACCGGGTCCTTTTACCAGATACACTGGCCTGCTGTGTTTAGGCACCCCTGTGGGTTATAACAGTCATCTGACTGAGGTCATCCAAACTCATTCAGTCCCTTTTTAAATACTGATAAATCTTCCTATCGGATACCTGGAGGCCTCACACTCCCGTCTGTATTTGCTATTTTGCGAATAACTTTTTCTACAGACCTCCTATCGGTATTCTGTCAGTTTCCTGACATCCGCCCTATCAGGATGCATCATCCTATAATTTCTCACCTAGATCTGAAATCTAGGATATCCAGTAGGAATTTTTATAACTTTTGGATTATCAGATCAATTTTTGCTATCTGGAGTCTTGAAAAATTCCTGTATTAAGTTGGATTACCCGGCGTCACTCGTTCTATCTAATGGTGGAATATGGGGCTGATCGGAGTACGATCACTATTTTTGCCTATTTCTGGTCCAGGTTTTCATAATTACACTTTTGCCCCAGAAGCTTTTCTTCTTTTCAATTAAGCCCCTTTATTTGGCTAAAATTACACTTAAGGACCCCACATTTTTGTCTACTTTTCCTTCTTAGCCTTAATCTTTTCATAATTGCAATCAAGTCCCTTCATTTCCTTTCTTTTTCAATTTAATCCCTTTCTTTACATAAATAACCACATCTTTTTCCTGAAAAATAGTTCATATATTTCATTCAATCTGTACATATAAATCAGTACAGAAAATTAGGGATATTACATTCTCTCCCCCTTAAAATAAATTTTGTCCTCAAAATTTACATTATACATATTCTATAAAAACAACTCAGGATACTTCCCCCTCATCTTTTCTTCTGTTTCCCACGTAGCTTCATGCTCAGTCAAGCCTTTCCAGATCACTTTAACCAGAGGAATTTGCTTATTACGTAACTACTTGACCTTTCGATTAGAAATTCGTACCGGTCCAACCTCATAGGTCAGATCATCTCGTAATGCGACTTTATCTTGTTCAATCACATGAGATGGATTTGGAATATACTTCTTTAATTGGGAAACATGAAACACATCATGTATCTGGCTAAGATTTGGAGGAAGAGCTAATCTATAGGCTACTGTCCCCACCTTTGAGAGAATTTGGAATGGTCCGATGTATCTTGGATGTAACTTCTTCACTTTGATCGATCGCCCGGCTCCAGTAGTTGGAGTTAACTTAAGGAATACATGTTCACCTTCTTCAAACTCCAACGGCTTCCTTCTGACATCTGCATAGCTTTTCTGTCTGCTTTGAGCCGTCAGCAATCTTTTTCTAATCACTGCAATCTACTCTGCGGTTTGATCCATTAGATCAGGACCAAGCATTCTCCTCTCACTAAATTCTAGCCAGCATAAGGGGGATCTATATTTACGTCCATATAAAGCTTCAAAAGGTACCATCTGGATGCTAGTCTGATAACTATTATTATAAGCAAACTCTATGAGTGGTAAATGGATATCCCAGCTACCTTGAAAATCTAAGACACATGCTCTCAGCATATCCTCTAACGTTTGTATCGTTCTTTCAGATTGTCCATCTGTCTGAGGATGATAAGCTGTACTGAATATGAGAGTAGTGCCCATTTCTTCCTGTAAAGCCCTCCAAAAATTAGAAGTAAATTGAGGGTCTCTATCGAACACAATGCTGCTTGGGATACCATGAAGCCTAACAATCTCTTTTATGTACAACTTTGCCAGCTTCTCCAGAGAATCCCTTTTATTGATTGCCAGGAAATGTGCTAACTTTGTCAATCGATCAACTACTACCCATACTGCATCATGTTTACTTGGAGTCATGGGTAGTCCTTCCACAAAGTCCATGGCAATACCACCCCATTTCCACTCCGAAATCTCTAGAGGCTGCAATGTTCCCGCTGGCTTTTGATGTTTAGTTTTTACTTTCTGGCAGGTCAAGCACTTGGACACATAAGCCACTACATCCTTTTTCAATCCAGGCCACCAAAACAACCTTTTAACATCATGGTACATCTTGGTCATACCTGGATGCACTGTATACCTGCTTTTATGTGCTTCCTCCATAATTCTTTCTCTTAATCCCCTAGCATTAGGGATATAGGGCCTTCCCCTGAATTGAAACAATCTATCTGGGGAAATCTCAAAATTCCTGGTCTTCCCTCTCTCCAGTTTATCTTTGAATATTGCTGCGAGCTTATCCTGCTTTTGAGCCTCTTTTATCTCATCTTCTATGCAAGCTCTGACATGAACTCCTCCAAAAGGATTCTCCGTCAGTTGCATTTGATATAGAGGGCTCCAATTGCGCATATCTTCTATCAACTCCAACTCCTTGATCATCATGTGGGCAACCTGCACCACTTTTCTACTCAAGGCATCACCTACCACATTGGTTTTTCCTGGATGGTATTTAATTTGGAAGTCATAATCTTTCAACAATTCTATCCATCGCCGTTGCCTCATATTCAGCTCTTTCTGATCCTGTAGATACTTCAGGCTCTTGTGGTCACAATACAACTCTATAGTTGCTCCATATAAATAGTGTCTCTATATCTTCAGAGCGTAAACCACCGTCACAAGCTCCAGATCATGAGTGGGATAATTCTCTTCATGTGGCTTTAACTGCCGAGAAGCGAGGCTACTACTCTACCTTGCTGCATCAGCACACATCTTAACCCCTGCTTGCTAGCATCAGTGTAGACTACGTAAGTCTGAGTTGGGTCTGGAATAATCAGCACGGGAGTAGTGGTTAATCTCTGCTTTAACTCTTGGAAGCTAGCCTCACACTTCTCATCCCACTTAAACTGCTGGTTCTTTCTGGTAAGCTCGGTAAGTGGCAAGGCAACTCGAGAAAAGTCTTGAATAAATCTTCTATAGTACCCTACTAGGCCAAGAAAGCTTCTGATCTCCGTCACTGTCCTCGGCTGCTCCCAGCTCAAAACTGCTTCAACTTTGCTAGGATCCACAGCTACCCCTTCTCGGGATATGACATGACTGAGAAATTTGACTTCTGAAAGCCAAAACTCGCACTTACTCAGCTTAGCATAAAGCTTATTTTCTTTAAGGGTACTAAGGACAATTCTCAAATGCCTTTCATGTTCCTCTGTAGATTTGGAGTACACCAAGATATAATCAATGAAGACCACAACGAACTGATCTAAATAAGGCCTGAAGATCCGGTTCATGTAATCCATGAAAATAGCAGGTGCATTCGTCAGCCCAAAAGGCATCACAAGGAACTCAAAATGTCCATAGCGCGTCTTAAAAGCAGTCTTTGGAATATCATTTGACTTCACCCTTAGCTGATGATAGCCAGATCTCAAGTCAATCTTAGAGAATAATCTCGCTCCTGCTAATTGGTCTAGCAGATCATCGATTCTGGGAAGAGGATACTTATTCTTGACCATAATCTTATTTAACTCCCGGTAGTCAATACATAGCCTTAGACTGCCATCCTTTTTCTTAACAAATAACACAGGAGTACCCCATGGTGATACACTGGGTCTTATGAAACCCTTCTCCAATAACTCCTCAATTTGCTTCTTCAGTTCCATCATCTCATTAGGAGCCATTCTGTATGGGGCTTTGGATACTGGTCCAGCTCCAGGTGCAATGTCAATTGCAAACTTCACCTCACATTCTGAAGGCAATCCTTGAATCTCCTTCGGAAAGACTTCAAGAAATTCATTGACTACTGGGATCTCATTAATTCCTTCTTCTACCTCTGTTTGAACAGAAAGAATACCATATAACCCTGACATCCTTTCCGTAGACATTTATCTGCCTGAGCCTCTGTTATGAAATTCAATCTTACTTCCAGACTCAGATCAGCAACCTTTGGGCCAAGAACTAGGGTTTTGTTCCTGCAGTCCAGGATCACATTATTGGAGGCTAACCAATTTAAACCAAGTATGACATCGATCTCTCGAAAAGGCATACATATTAAGTCTAGGGTGGTACAACAGTGCTCATAACGCACTATACTATTCAAACAGGCATTAGATATAATTACCCTAGCATTGGTGGGTTTTTTACATGTATATCATATCGCAACTTGCTAATCCGAAGGCCTAGGCGTTAAGCACACTCATAGAAAATAAAGGAATGACTTGCACCCGAATCAAATAGAGCAGTCACAGCATGATCAATGAGATAGATTGTACCTTGGATAATCTCAGGTGACCGCTGAGCATCCTCCCTAGTGAGTGCAAACACTCTTCCTGGTGTCCTTAGCCTTGGATTTGTTATAGCTTGAGGGAATTCTCGGGAAAAATGTTCGGCCTTTTCGCAGTTGTAACAAACGTTCTGGCCCATTAAACATGGTCTGTCACCATGATTCTTTCCACACTTGTCACATACTTGGGGCTTTGAATCTCTATTGTTGGACCTTCCGCGGAAATTCCCTCTATTTGGCCTCCTGTTGTTCTGCCATGGTCGCTTTCTTTTCCTGTAACCGCTACCACTAGCAGATTCTTGATTTTGACTAGCTTTATCAGGAGCTGCTTGATCCCTGGTTCCTGATTTAAATAGCATTATGTGATTCATGCTATTTCAACAATACGGCATGCCTCCATAACTTTGTTAAACTGGCTATATTGTTGAGGAGTTAACTTCTCCTTTAGCATAGAGTTCAGCCCTTGAATTATCCTTTCTGTCATCCAGCGTTCATCATTCACTTGGCGCAGATAAGTGGAATATTGAGATAGCCGGATGAACTTAGCAAGATATTCATCAAACGACTCCTTCTCTCCTTGTCTTAGTACATGGAATTCAGCCTCTCTTTCATCCCGAACTGACTGAGGAAAATATTTTTCATGAAACTGCTCAAGAAATACTTCCCATGTGATCGGAATATCTCTTGCTTACAGAAGTAGCTCAGTATTCTTCCACCACCTATCAGCATCTTTCTCTAGCTGATAGATAGCCATCTGAGCTTTGGTTTCCATTGGGCAGTCCAGAACCTTGAAAATCTTTTCTAATCTGCTAATCCAATCCTCAGCTCTCTGCACCTCGAACGTTCCTTCAAATACTGGAGGATTGTACTTGCAGAATCTGATCATCCATTGTTGGATGCTAGCTGCATCCTCTCTTGGGTCAACCCGACTCTGGGGCTGTACCGGCTGTGGTTCTTTACTAGCTGATCCTGAAGGCTCGGGTGGCCTCAGGTTGCTTACTACCTCAGCTATTGCTGCAGCTATAGCGGCATCTCTTTCCTGCTCATTACGTGCCTGAGCTGCCCGTATTTCCTCAATCATCTTTTGTTGTTGTTCTAATCGCTCTAAAATTAGTTGATTAAGATTTCCAGCTTCTTGTGGTTCCTCTGCTGGAATCGTTCTTCTTGTTCGAACCATTTTGTTATACTATAACATAGAAGGGAATGCGATAAATAACATTTCTCATTTCATTTCAAACATAGCATACAAGGTACATGTAACAGTCATACATATGCTACTGTACTGATCTTTTATACATTACGTACATTGAAAACATTACCCTAATTCTTCTTAAACTTTATTCTAATATATTCTCCTACCAAGTAGATCCAGTCGGGTACAGTACAATATGGTTCTTCGTCAAAATAACGATCCAACTCTGTTCTCCAGGTAGGAATAGTTGGCAATACATCGTCCATAATTGCTAGCCAAAGCCCTAGGGTTAATACATTTGGATCCTAGGCTTGATATATCTCTTTTACCCTTGTAATGAAATTCTCATAAACCATATAACTTTGATCTACGTTTCTGATCAGGGTCTGCCTCAGCCCATATAGCTGTCGGGCTAATACTACTGAGCTCTCAAATTGTTCTCTACTCAGGTTCCTCCCTGGTATCATTCTTATGATTAGATTTCCCAAATATATCTCTACTAGTGTCACTTCGGGCCTACTGGGACCTGGCGCATTAATCTGATCAAGTACTTGGCTGGATCCTGAATTGTCTGCTATATTTGGAGGTACCGCATTTATGGGAATGGCAGGAATAGGGCCTTTTATCACCTTCTTCTCCTGATCGTCCACCATAAGATTTGATCCTACGAAAGAACTATCCACTTCTGAGTCACTAACTACTGGAGACATCCAAGGATCAGAATCATTGATCCTTATCTCCTCTTCCGAACTATCCAAACTAGAGACCTCTGGTCTAGGATCCCACTGATTCACTGTGGTTTCGGATCCGGATCTATATCTAGTCATCCTGTAAACACTATCTTAGTGTCAATTATGATAGCTTTATCATGGATATATATCTATAAATCACCTACTTAGAGCATTTTCTAAGCCAGAATCCTTTGCTCTGATACCAAAATGAAATGTCCTTACTTTCGTATATCTTAGGGATCATTTGGTAGCATTTAGAACCACTTTCAAGGTCATTGAAGTCCAATATCTCAATCTGGAATTTTACTCTTCTCGGGTACTGTTCACTATGTAAATTCCAGATGAGTGACCTGACTTCGGAAAACCATAATTAATTATAGAAAAATCGAAATGAAGTGGTTCCAATTGCTTCATGAATCTAACTCAATTATATTTTAGGGAAAAATCACTCATTGACCAATCTTTTACCAAGTCAACATGGGTCAATGTTACAACTTTACTGTTCATCCCACGTTTTTCTCCTAAATCCAGTATTCTAGTCCCAAATTTGGAAATTTATAACTCCATGTGTAGACATCCAAACGAGGCATATTATATATCAAATCGAAGATTAATATGTATACTATTTACCATAAAATTTCATATGTTTATTCATCCATTTACTATTTTTAATCATGGGTCAAACATCATTAGGTCACCACTTGTTACTGTTCATAGTGGTAATTTTCAGCATTTCAACTTTGCATACATATGCATACATCCATCATATATCAGTCAAGCATGCCAAACAATACTCATTATTAATTAATAAGTTGTTATACATCATAACATGTACAGAATTCCCATATTTCTAATACATCCTTCCTGCCTGAAATCCGGCAGCATAACTGCTACCCTTCGTCTTTAGAAAGTAACCAATCTTGTACATATTCGGTAATTCCCGTGAGAACTACCATTCTACATAAGTACCCAGGAAAGACTGGATGAACTGACTAGGTCCACTCACTTCCAGCCTCCTTAGACAGTACCTACGTACACAGTACGTATCAGTTCCTTTCTTTACCATTTTGTCAGAATTTCGGCAGCCTAACAGCGTCCTTCAAGATTTCCAAAATTCATTTTGACATAGCCTCCCCTGTAATGGGTTATTTGGGATGAGATTCGAGGGAATCTCAGTAGCAATAATCATAACAATATATGTAATGCAGAATGACAGTGCTTGCTTGTGATTGTGTACAGATAAGTATGCTGCGTGCTTCCATATTCAATAACATATGATCATAGCATTGTAATAGAGCTTCAAGCATAACATATAAGACAACAATCAACCTAAACAATAGCACAACAAGTCACAAAGACATTACATAAAAGTTAGGATTAGTTACTATCTCAAAAGCTTAGAAGAACTCCAGAACTTCTATACTGCTTTCAACTCCATCAGAACTTCCTTTCTTCTTTCTTTCTCTCACTTTCTCTCTCAAGAACTTCTTTATCTCTCTAAAGTGCTCCTTGGCCATGAGAATGAAGAGCTAGGGGGTATTTATAGTTTTGATGGATGGCATTCTTGTAATTTTGAAGCCTTATGAACTTGTGGTCCTGGTTTTTCTGAAATTTCCTATTTTTCTTTTATTCCTTTATTGCATCATCAAGGGGACACCTCAAGGGACACCTCACCCCTCACATTCTTCACATGGAAAAATTGGAGGGAGCTAGAAGCCTTCTGGAAGCTTTCCGGTCCAATCTGGTACTGGCCCGATCCGTCGCCTCGAAAACTGGACCGTTTTCTGAATCTAATTTTTCTAAAAATCCATATTATGTCTTTTGACCTTAAATTAGTATCTGGATCCTTTATATCATTAACATTTTTATACTGAGTCTAAACTCAATTACAGATCCCCTGCGAAATGACCAAAATACCCCTGGGTGCCCTTTTGTGCACTATCTTAACCTTAAGGGCAAAACCATCATTTTACACCTTTCTGTACTTTGTCAGGGATATACTGACTCTGTTTAACTTTACCTGTATATGTATTGGCCTCTAGACTTGTCCAGAATGACCAAAATGCCCTTCATACACCTATTACCCTTTTAGTACAACACGGGGGCATTTTCATAATTTCGCACTTTTCCGGGGTTCTGCTGGACACTATCCCACCTATCAGTCCAAGAGTCTTATTGGGCCTTTGATGGCGCCATTATTGGGCCTTTCAGGGTCCATTACCTTCATGGCTTGTATTACGAGGAATCTTCCTCAGGCGATGTTCATCGAGCCTTTTATCTAACATACACCGTTTTTACACATATCCGAACACCGGGTCCTTTTACCAGATACACTGGCCTGCTTTGTTTAGGCACCCCTGTGGGTTATAATAGTCATCTGACTAAGGTCATCCGAACTCATTCAGTCCATTTTTAAATACCGATAAATCTCTCTATCGGATACCTGGAGGCCTCACACTCCCGTCTGTATTTGCTATTTTGCGAATAACTTTTTCTACAGACCTCCTATCGGTATTCTGTCAGTTTCCTGACATCCGCCGTATCAGGACGCATCATCCTGTAATTTCTCACCTAGATCTGAAATCTAGGATATCCGGTAGGAATTTTTATAACTTTTGGACTATCAGATCAATTTTGGCTATCTGGTGTCTTGAAAAATTCCTGTATTAAGTTGCATTACCCGGCGTCACTCGCTCTATCTACTGGTGGAATATGGGGCTGATCGGAGTACGATCACTATTTTTGCCTATTTCCGGTCCAGGTTTTCATAATTACACTTTTGCCCCGGAAGCTTTTCTTCTTTTCAATTAAGCCCCTTTATTTGGCTAAAATTACACTTAAGGACCCCACATTTTGTCTACTTTTCCTTCTTAGCCCTAACCTTTTCATAATTGCAATCAAGTCCCTTCATTTCCTTTCTTTTTCAATTTAATCCCTTTCTTTACATAAATAACCACATCTTTTTCCTGAAAAATAGTTCATATATTTCATTCAATCTGTACATATAAATCAGTACAGAAAATTAGGGATATTACAATAACCCCACACTATTTTCCATTCTAAACCCATTAGAAGCATCAAAACCATGAAAATCCAACATATGAATAGTGAACTTATACTGTACAGAACAGAACACCCTCTTGGATTCATAAGCACACATGGATTCCGAAGCCATTATCATGTGATTCAAGCTTGTTTAAGCTTGTGTAAACTATCTAGAACATAAAACTCATGTTCCTATCATATCCACAGAAATTTCAGCAGCATTTCCCCAAGATTTAAGCCTAAAAAACCATTTAAACTCAAGAACAAACCATGAGAACTAAGTGTAGAAGCAAGGAGGCAACTTGCCTTACTAGTTTCTTCAAGATCCTTGCTTCCTCCAAGCTTGAGAGAAAATTTTGCAAGAGGTTCCCCAAGGTTTCTTGCTCACAGTTTGTGCAGAAATGTGGGGGGTATTTATAGAATTTTTTTTGGAAAATTGAAGGCCAAGATCATCTTGGGAACTATTTGATCTAAAGGCTTAAGATTAAATCTTGAAATTTCTTTTCTTTTTCCATTTATGACATCACCACCATGACATCATCTAAGGGACACCTCACGGGACACTTGGCGCCATTTCCATGGTGGGAGTCTCCATGAAAATTTTCAGTCCAATCTGGTCCAATCCGGTACCGGCCCGATCCGATTTTCCATAAATCGGAATGTTTTCTTAATCTAATTTTTCTGGGACTTCATAATATATTTTATTCAATATTTAAATCCCTCATATCATTGACATTCTTATACTGGGTTTAAATTTAATTCCAGATACCTTGGAAAATGACCAAAATACCCTTAGTGCTTTTCCTTGCACTATATTAAACCTAAGGGCATAATTGTCATTTCACGCCTCTTTAAACCTTGTCAGAGTATATACTGACTCCGACTAACCTCTCCTGTACTTGCATTAGAGTTTTATCCTGTCTAAAATGACCAAAATACCCTCCATTCACTTCTGGTTCCTCAGGACAACACAAGGGCATTTTCGTAATTTTTTATTTTTTCGGGGTTCCACTAGACACTGGCCCACCTATCAATCTAAGTAT
The DNA here is from genome assembly GCA_037074615.1 of Leucaena leucocephala. Lineage (NCBI taxonomy): Eukaryota > Viridiplantae > Streptophyta > Magnoliopsida > Fabales > Fabaceae > Leucaena > Leucaena leucocephala. Next base: position 12,466,046 of record CM073536.1, on the reverse strand, counting down.
TTTATTGGGCCTTAATGATGCCATTCTTGGTCCTTTTAGGGTTTAATACCTTTTTGGCACAAATCCCTAGAAAATTCTCCCGACGATATTCCTCGGGTATTTTATTCCACAATAAATTCCATTAAAAATCTTACAGGATTCCTTTTCTGATCCTGTCAATTTTATAAATTTTTATATTAATTATAGAAATTTACTGGAAAACCTCATCTAATTCTGAGATCCGAAAAATATTATAATAATTTTATTTAACTTCAGAAATTTATATCAATTTTTTGAGATCTCAAATCAAAATTCTGTGATTCGTCAAACAACCCGGAATTATTTTCTCTATCTACTAGAAAAAATTGGGTCCGATCAGAACACGGTCATTTTTGGCCTGTTTTTGGTCCAAATTTCCCATAATTACACTTTTGCCCCTTGATTTACCATAATTCACCTTTATGTCCTTAACTTTTCAAAATTACACTTAAAGACCCCACATTTTTGTCTACCTTTACTTTTAGTCTTAAACTTTCCATAATTTCACTCAAGACCTTGTATTTTATTTCTTTTCAATTTAATCCCTTTCTCTACATAAATGGCCACATTTTTTCCCTGAAAAATCTCACATATATTTTATTCAATCTGTACATACAAATTAGTACAAAAAATTTGAGATATTACAACAGAAGGATAGTTAGGTCGCGACTATAGAATATAAAAGATGTTAGACTCCAGGAATCAAGTGGGCCAAGAGTTATAGAGGTCCAAGAGAGATTGAAATAATATTTTAGTGACTTTTCAATAAAGTAAAGTTACTAGGTTGACGTGATAACTAGAGAATTGATCAAATAAAGCTTTGGACTTATCTGGAAGCCATGAGGTGGCGTGAAAGGTGTCCTCACGGGACCCATCAAGATGCCACATGGCGCCAACCTAGAGGAAGAAGAAAAGCTGAGGACAAGTGGCACGATCTTAGCCATGTGTTTCGGTGCAAGACTCTGGAATTCTCTGAAAACACTGAGTCAGCAGGTAATTATGAAAAGCCATGAGTTATCAAGATGACATCACCATGATGATGCAATTAGTTAGATTAAAGAAAATAGAAAATTCCAGGAAAATCAGTGGCCACAAGATCAAAGTTCTTGAGAATTACAGAAATACCATCCATGGAAAGTATAAATACCCCCTCCCCCTTGCACTTCTATTCCACGCCAAAACTAAAGAGGAGAAGAGAAAGGAAGAGAGAGAAAGAGAAAGAGAGAAAGAGAGAAAGGAAGGAAGAAGAATGAGATCTAGCTAAGCTAGGAGCAGCCTAAGGAGCTTGGGAATAAGGTAAGTTATTCTAGTCCCTACTTTAATAAATTATAGTATTATTCTTATGAATTCAGTAGCCAGAATATAGGAATATCTCTCTCTATAAGGCTAGCCGTGATTAGAAAGAAAGTTAGGGGATGGATAAGGTAGGGGTATTATCTTAAGCTTGGATAAGTGGAGTTATGCTGGATAAGATCATAATGAAATATTATTATGATATGTATAGGCTCTGGCCTATGGAAAGGTGGAACCTCATATCAAAGGTTAAGGACTAAAGGAAGGGCTACACGCCAGGTAATAAACTTACCTAAACTTGTATGTGTTGAATATATGATTTATTGTGTTATGGCTTGATTGATGTTAATATGTAATTATTGAAGCTCTGTACTATGATTACTCTAGCCAATTGTATTTCATATGTTACATGGAAGCATGCACATTACATTATGTTGACATAAGCACTAATATCAATCATTGTTGCATACATTGTTTAGTACTATTTGCTACTGAGATTTCCCCAGAAATCTCACCCTTGCCTTTTCCAACCATAAAAGGGTGCTGGTTTGGAGAAGATGGAGCTAGGAAAGTAAAGATGTTTCATTTGGTATCAGAGTAAGAGGTTCTGGCATAGACCAGAAAGAGCTCTGGTTCAGATCATAAGATTATGGCACAAAACATAAGGTTTTGGCTCAGTGATGCTCTGAAATAGTTAGAAGTAATGTTTAAATAAGTTAAAAGTATGAAGTAGAAAGGTTATTTCCCCTAGAATACGTGATAATGACACCCAAGTCATGACGGATACGGGTATAGGTCGTGACTAATAAAGGGGTAGGTCGCGATAGTTATTCACAGAGAGTTTTGGTCGCGACTAGTATGTTTCAAGGTCGCAATTAATAGTAGTAGAGAGCTAAGATTGCGACGAGAAAGGTCTTATGTCACGACTAATAAGTACAGAAGAAAAGGTTGTGACGAGAGAAGACCTATTGTCATGACAAGTAGTATTGCAGTACGCGACCAGTGTGCAAAGGAGTCCAGGTCGCGATGAAAGAATATATGGGTCGTGACTAAAGGACATAGAGATGCCAGGTCATGATGATTATTGTACAATGGTCGCGACTAAAAGTCACAGAACATGTATGTCACCACTATGCAGTTATTAGGTCACGACTATAATTGGCAGAGGCCATATGATGATAAGTACTGTGTACGTAGGTACTGTCTAAGGAGTCTGGAAGTGAGTGGACCTAGTCGATTCATCTAGTCTTTCCTGGGTACTTACGTAGAATAGTAGTTCTCAAGGAAATTATCGAATCAGTACAGTTCAGTCATTTTTAAAGATGAAGTATAGTAGTTATACTGCCGAATTTCTGGCAAAAAAGATGTAATAGAGATATGATGAGTTAAGATGAGATAAAATAAGATTTGCCTAGGAATGATCCTAGCACATGGCCTAAGGCTAGAGATGTGATAGTTAATAGATAAAGAGCTAATGTCTCCTAAGCAGAGGGATTCCATCACATAGAAACAGTAATCTAGCATAACTAAGGGAGAGCACCCTAGAGAACAGGATTAATAGTGCTAGATGATGAATGAGATCCATGTTTCTTATGTTAGTCAGGATCCGTAGAAGAAGACTAGAAAGGAACTACAGTCTAGTCTAGAGCAGACTGAAACTGATATACAGATGGAAAGAGTTAAGAAATAGTAAAGAGATGTAGAAGTATTTTATAGAACTCAAGATTGATCCGCTCACCTGAGAAGTTTTCTTGGACAGTTTATGAGAAGCATTCCTCTTAGTTAGATAGAGATGAGAGTGAGGCTAAAGGTTAAAGTAGGGAAAGAGAAACCCTTTAATGAAATACTTAGCCGAGTTCATCCACATGAGCAATGAGAGTTGAATGACTGAGAAGTCAGTTAACAGATTGAATTCCGTGTTATAAAGAAAAAGTTTTTCTCAGGTAGTCACAAAAGTTCAGTAGAGCAGTAGCTGTAAGCAAGATTAGAAAAAGAAAGATAGCCACAGTTCTAAAGATAAAGTGACTCCCCCATCCCCTATGCAAGAGAAAGTAATAAAGGGTTGAGTCTATACCCTAGCAAGGGATAACATGGCAGCCTTAGTGAATAAATATTCATCTCAAGTTCATGGATGAATGATTAGGTGATAAAGGTACAAAATGCTTAAAAAAATGATTACCGAGTTAAAGGGTTAAATTACAGTGTGCGTAAAAGGGGTGGTTGAGCAAATTATGTGACGCTAAGATGGCTTTTGTGGCCATAAGTTATGATGATTAGTTGATGATATGGCTTTTGTTGTCATAAGTTACGATGATGAGTTGTATCTCCTTGCAGTTGTCATATGATGACACGCATGTTAGAGAATGCTTAAATAATTGCATCTCCTTGCATATTATGTATGTTAGAGTATGCTATGATGAATGAATACTCCCCTTTTGAAGTACATGCAAGGTAGAGTACATATGAGATGAGAAAGTTATGTTGCTCCCATACCATACGACATGTAATTAGATAATTTAACTTGGTAATGATAATAAAGCAAAGAAAAGTGATAAACGAGATAATTAGCCAGTCAATCCCTCAAGTTTAGAATGAGAATCTGAGACAGATAATAATAGTCAGTTGGACAGAGAATGAGATTAGAGATGAATGATGATTACAGTACTCAGGACATATCCCTTCAATGGAAATGAGATATGTAAATGATGAAATGAGATGTAGTTATGCAAGATGATATAGCTCTGAGAAGGAGCAGCGTCTGTGTAATAGAAGTTAACGTTCTCGCAATAGAGCTAGATTGCTCTTGCGATAGAGTCAAAATACTCAGGAAATAGAGCTGAAAGCATGGACAATGGATCACATAATAAAGCCATGTCCATCAGACGAGATAGACAGATTATGAAGGATATGAGCATGATAGAGCGTTTGTAGCTCTCTGCAGTACCAGATACAGTGAAGTTATAAAAGATGAGAATGAAATAAGAAATTCCTGAGTAATAGAAGAAATGAGTAAAGTCTTAATAAATAATAGTGGCTTCTATGATCATTTTGGGGAATTATCTGTTGAGTAGCAACTAAGTGGAAGTGACCAACCTTGTAGCTTAGTCCATTGGTTAGATCTTCCAGAGATAAGAATGATGTACAACAGAATCGCAGTAGATTCTGGAGGATCACAGTTAGATCCTAGTATAGCTCATAGAGAAAAGAATTCCAGGGTCGTAGTTAGATCTTGAAGAGGCTGACGGTTGATCACAGTAGATCCCGAGAGTTACAGTAGACCTAGCCTAGAGAAAGAAAATGAATGAGCCATGAGTACAATATTCCTTTGGAATGACAATTACCAAGGACAAGGTCAAGGTAGAGAAGCTTCACAAGTTGTTAACTCATAACAGAGAGAGTACCCACAATGTTAGTTTCAGATAGCCTTATTATTATAGACTGAACTCATAATCTTTGTATATGAAAAATGAAGTGAAATTGGTGAAGGTTCCTAAGATGAGGATAAAGAGAATGAGAATAAAAGCTAGATAATCCTCCAGGGGAGGACAAGAAGGTTAAAAGGCCGAAAAGATCTAGAGAAAAAGGGTCTAAGATAGTAAAGTACCAGGGTTAGAGCCTGTTAGCACCAATGCTTCAGATTTTTATCAACACTTTCTAGTTAAATGTGCTCAGGTAAGAGTAGCCAATGATGCGTGACCCTAGGAAGTAATAAGAAAAGAGTGCAAATACCACCGAAGTTTGGCATAGATGTGCAGAGTTATGTAAAGTGATAAAAAGAGTTATAAAAAGTTATAAAGGGTTATGAACAGTAAAGGATTAGAACCCTTTTGTCAAGTCCAAATAGAGTGGATTTGAAATGAAAGGTTTAAATTATAACTTTGTTCAGGAGAAAGAGAAGTAAAAAAGCAATACTCTCCTGAGAGACTGACAAAGTCATAAGAGGATATTAGACTTACGGTATCTCAGAAGTATGTCATGATAAGGCAAGATAAGTTATAAAAGAGTAAGATACGCCATGATATAGCCAGAGTTGGCTAGATATGCCATGATATAGCATGAGAAGTACGCAATGCGATACATTTTGATAAGCATGTAATATGGCATATAATGAGAAGTGTGTATTGAAAATGATAGTAAGAAGTAATTTTATGAATAGATGGAGAGGCTTCCTTTATGAAAGAGATAAGATAATGGATGTTATGCTACAGTTGAAAGTGAGAGCTTTCACTCCTTGCATGAAATGCCAGGCATTATGTTATGTAAAATATGCTGAAGCTCCAAGTGTTAGAGCTCTGCATATTAATGAAAGGAATGCTTGAGCTCCGATGTTAGAGCTTTGTATTCATGAGCAGGTATGCAGTCCTGCAAGATGTTGGCCAGGCATTATGCATGTTAGAGTATGTGCTCCTACTTAGCAGTAAAGTAAAGAAAAGGATAACCGCATAAGTCCTCTCTCTGTATAATGTTAAGTTATTAAAGATGAGGAAAACATATGATTATATGAAAAAATGGATGAAATTTTGCTAATGTTAAGGAATTTTGTGACATACTAAGAGATAAGTGCTAAAAAGTATGATGAGAAAATGATGAAAACTCCCGAATATAGTAATATCGAGAGAGTTTGATATGAAAGAAATGGACACTACTATGAATTCTAGTACAATGAGTTGTCTATAAGCAAATGGATGTATAGCAAGTGAGCAAGTGAGGACATAAGGCGGATATTGAAAGCACTCCGCTAGATAAGAAGATAGAAGATAAGAGATAGATACCCCCAATCCTTATACCCAGATAATTGACTAAGGTACAAATTAAATTTTGAGGACGAAATTTATTTAAAGGGGAGGAGAAATGTAACATCCCAATTTTTAGGCCTAGAGACGTAGAAATAGCCTAAGATTGAGAGGCTACCAGACCCCCTTTGAGCAGAAGTCCTCGAGACACACAGAGGGTTTTCAAGGACTAAGATGCGAGTAAGTGAAGGTATAGGGATTTATGAAAGTCCCAAGGGGTAGAATGGACATTTTGGGAGTGTAAAGGTGCAGAGTTAAGAGTTGACCAGTTTGGTCGTGATGATAAAGTAGTGTGGTCGTGACTAATATTGGCAAAAAGGTCTAGAGTGACTGGAAGATATGTGGGTTGCGAGTAGTAGACAAAATAGTATGGTTGCTACTAAAAAGTGATGAGGACGCGACTAAGTGATGTTTAGGTCGCGACTAGTGAACGCAGAAGGCATGAAGATGCGACAGAAGGATAGTTAGGTCGCGACTATGGAATATAAAAGATGTTAGACGCCAGGAATCAAGTGGGGCAAGAGTTATGGAGGTCCAAGAGAGATTGAAATAATATTTTAGTGACTTTTCAATAAAGTAAAATTACTCAGTTGACGTGATAACCGGGGAATTGATCAGATAAAGCTTTGGACTTATCTGGAAGCCATGAGGTGGCGTGAAAGGTGTCCTCATGGGACCCATCAAGACGCCACATGGCGCCAACCTAGAGGAAGAAGAAAAGCTGAGGACAAGTGGCACGATCTTAGCCGTGTGTTTTAGTGCAAGTCTCTGGAATTCTCTGGAAACACTGAGTCAACATGTTGAGTCAATAGGTAATTATGAAAGGCCATGAGTCATCAAGATGACATCACTATGATGATGCAATAAGTTGGATTAAAGAAAATAGGAAATTCCAGGAAAATTGGTGGCCACAAGATCAAAGTTCTTGAGAATTACAGAAATGCCATCCATGGAAAGTATAAATACCCCCTCCCCCTTGCACTTCCATTCCACACCAAAACCAAAGAGGAGAAGAGAAAGGAAGAGAGAGAAAGAGAAAGAGAGAAAGAGAAAGAGAGAAAGAGAGGAAGGAAGAGAGAAAGGAAGGAAGAAGAAGGAGTTCTGGCTAAGCTTGGAGCAGCCTAAGGAGTTTGGGATTAAGGTAAGTTATTCTAGTCCCTGCTCTAATAAATTAGAGTATTATTCTTATGAATTTAGTAGCTAGAATATAGGAATATCTCTCTCTATAAGGTTAGCCGTGGATAGAAAGAAAGTTAGGGGATGGATAAGGTAGGGGTATTATCTTAAGCTTGGATAAGTGGAGTTATGCTGGATAAGATCATAATGAAATATTATTATGATATGTATAGGCTCTGGCCTATGGAAAGGTGGAACCTCAGATCAAAGGTTAAGGACTAAAGGAAGGGCTACACGCCAGGTAGTAAACTCACCTAAACTTGTATGTATTGAATATATGATTGATTGATGTTAATATGTAATTGTTGAAGCTCTGTACTATGATTACTCTGGCCAATTGTATTTCATATGTTACATGGAAGCATGCACATTACATTATGCTGACACAATCACAAGCAAGCACTAATAACAATCATTGTTGTATACATTGTTTGGTACTGTTTGTTACTGAGATTTCCCCAGAAATCTCACCCCCTGCCTTTTCCAACCATAACAGGGTGCTGGTTTGGAGAAGATGGAGCTAGGAAAGTAAGGATGTTTCAATTCTACATCGTCAGTTCCTTAAGTCTCCCTTTAACTTCGCTATTTGTTCATTTTTGTTACTATTTTAGATGTTTGTTGTTTATAAGATGTAATACATCTTATGGGCTATCATCCTTCTTTTGAAGATATGATATTTGCAGTTTTTGCTTGTTATATTGGTTCCTATTTGTTTGTGGGTGCGTGTTTCAAATTTTTCAAATCTGTGTGTGATTTTGTCAATTGTTTTGTTGTTTAATTTGTTTATTATAAACTGTAATATATCTTGTGGGCTATCTTATCTTACTAAAGATTTCATTTTTGAACTTTTGGTTTGCTAACTGGCTTATAAAAAATATTGGCTCCTATTTATTTCCTACTTGATAGATTTGGTTACCATTTGAGATTGTTTACATTTAAGGGAATAATGGATCTTAGTTGGATGAAAGCTAAGAGAAATACTAAGGAATATGAAGATGGGGTAGAAAGGTTTCTTGAATTTGTTCAGAGGAATGCTTTAAAGAAAATGGATGAGTTGTTCTTTTGTCCCAGTGTCAACTGTAACAAATTGTCTATTCCTGATATAAGAAGGCATCTTATATGTGATGGGATAAGTTTAAGATATATAAAGTGGATTTGGCACAGTGAGATTAGGAGGACTCCTTTGCATGCGAAAGTTGTGAACGAAAATTTAGGGATAGAATTCTGGATATGTTTCGTGATATTGGAGCCGAATCCTTTCCACAATTCTCTCCTATACGTGAAAGTTTACTAAATGATGCCTAGATGCCATTGTACTCGAGGAGTAAAGATGAGTACACAAGGTTGAAATTTGTATTACGATTGATGAATTTGAAATCGAGAAATGGTTAGACCTATTCTAGTTTGACAGAATTGCTCAAGTTGTTGTGTGATACACTTCCTATAGGCAATACACTACCAAGATCAATGTATGAGGCAAATAAAGTATTGTGTTCGATGGGTTTGTCATATAAGAAGATACATGCGTGCCTTAACGATATCATATTGTACAGAAATAAGTATGAAGGGCTGAATAAGTGCCTTAAGTATGACACTTCAAGATATAAAGTGAAGAAAGACTGTGATGATTGGGATGAGATTACTAAAGGCTCTCCTTCAAAGGTGTTATGGTATCTTCCAATAATACCATGGTTTAAGCGTTTGTTTGCTAACACCATAGCTGCAAAGAACTTGATATGACATTCTTATGAGAAAATAAATAATGGACAACTTCGTTGTAATATCCTTAATTTTCTATACTGGATGGTGTGTACAGTTTATACTTAATATATGTGAGATTTTCAGGAAAAGATATGGCCATTTATGTAAAGAAAGGGATTAAATTGAAAAAGAAAGAAAATGTAAGGACTTAAGTGCAATTATGAAAAGTTTAAGGCTAAAAAGGAAAAGTAGACAAAAATATGGGGTCTTTAAGTGTAATTTTAGCCAAATTTGAGGGACTTAAGTGCAAAGAAGGAAAGTTCTCTGGGGCCAAATTGTAATTCAAGAAAGTTAGGCCAGAAGTGGTTTGGACTGCTCGAAAGTATTTCAGTCCCAGATTTCACCAGTAGATAGAGCAAGTGATGCTGGGTAATCCAGCTTAATATAGGAATTTTCTCAGGACTCCAGATAGCCAAAATTTATCTGATAATGAAAAAGTTATAAAAATTCTTATCGGATATCCTAGACCTCAGATATACGTGAAAAATTACAGGATGATGCGTCCTGATGAGGCGGATGTCAGGAAATTGACAGAATACCGGAAGGAGGTCTATAGAAAAAGTTATTCACAAATTAGTAAATTGAGACGGAAGTGTGTGACCTCTAGGGATCCGATTAGGAGATTTATCTGTATTCAAACTGAGACTGAATGAGGTTAGATGACATCGGTCAGATGCCTATTATGACCCAAAGGGATGCCTTGACGTAGTATGCTAGTCTATTTGATAAAAGGAGCCGGTGTCCGGAGACGTGTAGAAACGGTGTATAATGCCAAAAGTACCCGATGAATATCGTCGAGAGAGATTTCCCGTGAAACGTGCCAGAAAGGTAATGGACCCTAAAAGGCCCAAAAATGGTGCCATCAAAGGCCCAATAAGACACCTGGACTGATAGATGGGCTAGTGTCCAGTAGAACCCCGAAAAAGTGTGAAATTATGAAAATACCCCTGTGTTGTACTAAAGAGTAATAGATGAATGGAGGGAATTTTGGTCATTTTTGACAGGCCAAAATGCCAAGGCATACATAGGTGAGGTTAGTCAGAGTCAGTATATGCTCTAACAAGGTATAAAGAGGTGTAAAATGATGATTTTGCCCTTAGGGTTAATATAGAGTAAGAAAGGGCACCAAGGGTATTTTGGTCATTTTGCAAGGAATCTGTAATTAAGTTTAGACCCAGTATAAAGATGTCAATGATATAAAGAGCCCAGATATTGAATTTAAGGTCATAAGACATATTATGGAATCTCAAAAAAATTAGATGTAGAAAATAGTGCAGTTTTCGAGGAATCGGATCGGGCCAGTACCGGATTGGACTGGAAATTTTTCAGAGGCTTGTTGAACCCTAGAATTTCGCCACATGCTGAATATGTGTCCCATGAGTTGTCCCCTTGAGTGATGTCATCGAGATGATGTCATAAATGAAAAAGAAAATAAATTCCAAGATTAAATCTAAGCCACAAGATCAAATAGTAACCAAAATGATCTTGGCCTTTCATTTCCACCCAAAATTGTCTACAAATACCCCCACTTTCAGCTTCATTTCGGCATGCATGAGGAACCTAGGGGAAACTCTTGCAAATTGAAAACTCAAGCCAAGAGGAAGCAAGCGCTTTGGAAGAAACATTAAGGTAATTACTCTTCTTGATCCTAGACTATGTTCTAGTAGATTTGCTGTTGAGTTTAAGTGGTTTTTGAGGTTTAAATCTTGTGGAGGTGCTGCTTGAATTTATGTGTATGTGTGAAAAGAAGATGAGTTTTATGTTATGGATAGTTTAGACAAGCTCAAACAAGCTAGAATCAAGTGGTAATGGCTTAGGAATTCAAGTATGTTTGTGAATCCAAGATCATGTTCTGTTCTGTACAGTACACAATCACTGTTCATATATTGGAATTTCATAGTTTTGATGCTTCCAATGAGTTTAAAATGGAAAATTGTGTGGGGTTATAGTAGGAAAATAAGTATTGGAAGCATTGGAATCAAAATGAGAATTTTTGGGAAACAAGAGGTCACTTTTCGGTTCTATACAGAAGTGTAAGATGCAATTGGATTCTGGAATTTTTGAATGCATATTTGGATTCTACATGAAAAATTATGTGGGAATGAACCATGAGAGTTTAGTTTGGAAGGATGTAAACCTAAGTGACAAAGTAGAGAAAGAAAGGGACTTAATGAAACCCTAGTCTTGAGAATGGTTTGAATTGAGTTGTGACTTGGTGATTGTTTGGTTATGCCTAGGTTTTAACATTTGTGGGAAGGAAGGATCAAGCCAAGAAGGAACTCACAAAGATACATAAGAGGTAGCAAGAATACTTAACTATAAACTTATGTTGTTTGATTGATATACTTGCTTGTTATGCATGAAGTTTGGTTGAGCATGATATGTTATGTAATATGATTATGATGATGATGATGAGTTGTGAATATGTGCAACTCCTTGCAACCTATGTCATGACAATATGCATGTTAGAGTTTGCTTATGGATGATCATGAATTAGCTCCCATTGCATGATAACATGTTAGGCATTTTACCAAGCATGCATAACCTTATAGTTTGTATGACTTGCTATTGAGATTTCTATGAAATCTCATTCCTTCCATATGTATATAATCATGCTCTAGGTGCTGGAACTTCTCAAGGAAGAGGGTAATTGTGAGTGAATAATGTGTATATGACCTAGATGGCATGTATTTAACCTAGGGAAGATTGTATGGTATGTAAAAACGTATGCACTCACAGGAACCAACCGATGCAGAACATTTCCATCGATCGTTTGAGTGACTTATTCGACAAATTTTCACATGAAATTAGGCATGAATATATATAAGATCCAGAGCTTTAATTGGACACCAAGAACACCTAATTTGGTTAAGTTTTTGAATTGATATGATTTTTCAAAGTTGGATCTAAAATCTGGATCAAGATAAAACGAACCCTAAGAGGATTCATACGCTGTTTCCATATAGCAAATGAATGAATTTTTCCGCGAAATTTTATGAGCTTAAAGTATACATATGGAGATTTAAATCCATATGTAATACACCTCATTTGGATAAGTATACAAAGAGAAATGAATTTTTGAAAATGAGACACAGAATCTGGAAGTTCAAGATTTACCAAATGAACAGTGTTTTTCAACGAATAAACTGATTTCATTTGGACAAGGAAATCTCATTTTCATATTTTTACTTAAAATTATGATGAAAGAGATTTCATTAGAAATTGGAACCACCTCATTTCAATTTTTATAGATTTAATTATGAATTTCCAAAGTTCATGCTGCAAACTGAAATTACCAAGTGAACAGTACCCGATAGCCTAACTCTTAGAAATTCATGTTTCTAAGGTAAAATGGTGTTCCAATGTTCTAAGATACTTCTAATTGAGCATATGTAAGCATGAGATTAAGGATGTTTTATTTGTCACCCAGCTAATTCTCCTTAATGGAAGACAATAGATAAGAAATTTCCTCAATCTGGTTCTAAACCCATAATCCTTCAACTTGGGCTATGTACGGACAAAATAAATCTATATGGTAATCTCAATAGCACCCATAGTGTTTGGCTAGTTCTCCTTGTGATTTACAACTTGCCTCCCTCATTGTGCACGGAATAAAAGTACATCATGTTATCTTTAGTGATCTCTAGGCCAAAATAGCTGGGAAACGATATAGATATGTACTTTGGTACCTTTGATTGATGATTTGAAGAAACTATGGGAGGACGATGTTGATGTCCTTGATGCATACAAACAATATACCTTTAAACTCAGTGCCATGATCTTTACCACGATAAATAACTTCACGGTGTATGGAAATTTGTCAGGCTATAGTGTTAAAGGGCATAAAGCATGTCCCATATGTGAAGAATGCACTAACTACATGCAATTCAAGCATGGAAGGAAAACAATCTACCTTTCCCATAGAAGGGTTCTTAGCCAACACCACCTTTACCATAGGTTGAAGAAGGCATTTAATGGCTCATACAAATATGAAATGGCTCATATTCCTTTAACTGGAGAAGAAGTGTATCAACTTTTGCAGGGGCTTCATGTTACCTTAGGTAAAAGTAATAAGAAGAAGGCACTTGAAAGGAATATATGCAAAAATAGATCAATCTTCTTTGATCTTCCATATTGGAAGAGTTTTAAAGTGAGACATTGTTTAAATGTAATGCATGTGGAGAAAAATGTGTGTGAGAGCCTTATTGGCATGCTCTTGTATATCAGTGGAAAGAGTAAGGATAGGGTCAATACTAGACGAGACTTAGTTAAAATAGGAATAAGAGAACCTTTAAATCCACAATAAAGATAGGGTAGTAAGAGAGTTTATTTGTACTCAGTGGTATACACATTATCAAATATGAAAAAATAAGCCTATGTGAGTGTTTGCATGGTATTAATGTACCACAAGGGTATTCATCAAATTTTAGGAAGCTTGTGTCAATACAAGATTTGAAGATAACAGGTATGAAGTCCCACGATTGCCACATGTTGATGCAACAATTACTACCAGTAGCTATTCGAGGCATTATAAAAGATTATGTGAGGAGCACTTTTAGTAGACTTTATATATTCTTCAATGCTGTTTGTAGCAAAGTTATTGATCCTGCTGAGTTTGATTAATTAGAAAATGAAAGTTATATTATCCTCTCCAGTTGAAGATGCACTTTCCTCCAGCACTTTTTGATATCATGATCCATTTGATTTCTCAGTTGGTACATGAGATTATACTTTGTAGCCCTATGTGTTTGAGGTGGATGTACTAGTTTGAGAAATACATGAAAAACCTTAAAGAGTATTTTAAAAATCCTTATCTACCGAGGCATCAATTGTTGAGAGGTATATAGATGAGGAGGCAGTTGAGTTTTATAACTCATATCTTGTTGGGGTAAAGGCAGTTGGACTTTCTCAATCTCAGCATGACCAAGGGAGAAAAAGTAGGGAAACTCGTGGTGCCAAAGTGAAGTGCATGTCTCACGAATTTGTGATGCAAGCACATCTTTACATTTTGAACATTAAAGATGAAGTTCTGCCATACTTAGATGCTCACAAGAATATGCTCAGGAACATGAATAGAATAAAGAGTGATATGCAACTAGCTAATGAGCACAACGGGTCTTTTGCAAAATGGTTCAAGCAAAAAGTGTAAAAGGATAACTGGACTTGTCTTTCAACTTGTTTAGGATTCATCTTCAACCATATCCTTCTTGTATATATGATGTACAGATATATAGGTTCATTGAAAGTTTACCAATTTAGATGATACTATGACCATTTGGATTTTAGGAACGCTGACTTCATACTTTGATACATGGAATTAATTGGTCTGTGTTGATTATATTAAATGTAGGGTGGCACAAAATGATAAATAAAAGAAATGACTCAAAAAAAGCTTTCCACGGTGATTTTACAAAAAACCGTCGTGTAAAGCTTTAGAAAGAAAAAAAGGACTCTTAACTGCCATTGGAAAATTATACATTAATAGCGGTTAATAATATAACCGCTATTAATGTATTACACTTTAACGATAGTGTTAATATTAAATCGCTGTTGCAAGTCTAACATTTAACAGTGGTTTTAAAACTACCATTAAATGTTAGACTTATAATGGCGGTAGATTTCACGCCGCTGGTAAAACCGCTGTGAAATGTCACTTTTAACCGCCATTAAAAGCATTTTTTCTAGTAGTGCTCATTAAAACCTTATTAGGAGAAACCCATTGGAACAAAAATCTAGTGAAGGAAAAAGAGTACACAATACTTATTAGGCTACCTCATTAAAAACCTTTTCAGGAAAAACCAATGGGAAAAAAACCTTGAAAAGGAACAAGTACTTGTTTACTCTCGCTGATGACATCGTCAATTTATGTCTTTGAATCTGTGTATTCCAATACCATATACTAACTTCTCATATGTCTTAGTTGGTAGTGTCTTGGTAAGCAAATCTGTAAGGCTGTCACATGATCGAATTTGTTGAACATCTATATCACCATTCTTCATAAGATCATCAGTGAAAAGGAATTTCGAAGAAATATGTTTTGTTCTATCTCCTTTGATATATCCCCCTTTCAATTGAGCTATGCATGATGTATTATCTTCGTATAATACTGTTGGAATCTCTTGGTCTGGAAGCATACCGCTTATTCTTTGGATATGTTAGATTATTGACCTTAGCCAAATACATTCTCAACTTGCCTCATGAACTACAATTATTTCTACATGATTTGATAAGGTAGCTAATAAAGTTTGCTTTATTGAATTCCAAGATATAACTGTACCTCTAGAAATAAATAAAGATCATGTCTGAGATCTATCTTTACGTGGATATGATAAAAACCTTGCATCTGCATAACCAATTAATTGTGATCCAAATTCATTAGAATAAAATAATCCTATATCAATTGTCCCTTGAAGGTATCAAAATATATGGTTAACTCCATTCCATTGTCTTCTTTTTGGGGAAGAACTAAAGCTTGCCAATAAACTCAAATTGTCACATCCTAATTTTTTCCTATCTGTATAGAACAAACAGGGGAATATGTAAGGGACAGATAGAGAAAAGAGTTTTGGAAGGGATTGTGACGATAATTAGAAGAAATGATAAATGCTAGATGAGTTTTGAAGAAAGAGAATAACTAAACTAAAAAGTTTAAAAGTTCCATGGTGCAAAATGGAAGTAGACATAAGTTATGTTCCATTAAGTGTAATTATAAAAAAATTGAGGGACTTAAATGTAATTTGTCAAAAATTCAGGGGCAAAATTATAATTATGGAAAGTTGAGTCAAAAAATGACCAAAAATGCCTGGAAGCAGTTTAATCCCAAATTTTTTTTAGTAAATAGAGAAAATTATTTTGATCAGTTTAACGAAACACGAAATTTTGATTTGAGGCCCTGATGAATTGATATGGATTTCTGAAGTTTGGAAAAATTATTATAGTATCTTTAGGACCTTAGAATCAGATGAAATTTTACAGTAAATTCTTATAATTAATATGAGAATTTATGAAATAGACAAAACTCAAAAAGGAATTTTGTAGAATTTTTAATGGAATTTATAGTAGAATAATATACCCGATAAATGCTTTCAGGTGAAGTTTCTTGGGAATTATGCTATAAAGGTATTGGCATTCCAAAGGCCCAGAAAGATATTTGAACAGTCATGTGGGCCAGTGTCTAGAGAACCTTGAAAAATATGAAATTATGAAAATACCCCTGTGTTGTAATAATGAACAAGAGATGATGGAGGGTATTTTGGTCATTTGGATAGGGTTAAAATGCCAAGGCAGGTATAGGAATGATTATTCAGAGTCAGTATATACCCTGATAAGGTGAAAAGAGGTATGAAATGATAATTATGCCCTTATGGTTAATATTGTGACAGATGATGAACAAAGGGCATTTCAGTCATTTTTCAAGGAATGGTAAGCAGATAAATACCTAGTTTAACAATGCTAATGGTAGGAAGAATTTGGATACTGGTTTTAAAGTCAGAAAATATATTATGGAACCTTATAAAAATTAAAGTTATTAAACAGTTCAATTTTTGAGAAATTTGACTGGGCCGGTACTGGATTGGACTACAATTTTTCCAATCAGATCTTAGCCAAAATTTCCCCAAACAAGGCCCTAGATGATGCCATGGATGATGTCATAAAGTGTCTTCTAGGGCAAGCTTGGTGGAATATTGAATATGGACCCTTAGATCAAATAGTAACCAAAGTAATCTTCACATTTCATTTTCACCCAATTTTATCTATAAATACCCCCCATTTTCCTTCACATTTGGGTAGCCATATGAACCTTAGGAAATCTCTGCCAAAATTTCTACTTGAGCCAAAAAGAAGTACTCAATTTTTAAGTGGTAATGTTTGCTACTGAGATTCCCTAGAATCTCACCCTCCCACAACCAACCAATTTTGGTCAAGCTGATTGAAAATGTATGCATGGAGAAGAGCTAAAGAATAGAAGCAAGAAAGTAAACAATTTGATGCTCTAGTCTATGATGTATGATCTTTTATAGTTATGTAAAGTGTCTATTTATGTGATAAAAATGTATGAAATAATTATGGAACAACCCCATGATGTATATGAATGTATGAGAGGCCAAAGAGATGGTTTATTCATGCTAGAACAATTATTGGAAATTAAAGAGGAAACTGAAATGGTAAAAATGAAGGTCCTGAAGCAGTTTTGTTGTGGCTTCAGATGGACCAAGAAAATGAAGGAATTAATTCACTAAATTTTATGCTCATGTATAAAACATCCAGATCTTTAAATTCATAGGTAATACGCCTCATTTGGATGTGTATATCAAGAGAAATGAATTTCCAAAGTTACAAGAAAGAATTTGGAATTTCCAGAATTTGCCATATGAACAGTAAAAAGTAACGATTTAACTGTATTTATTGGAAAAGTAAAAGTCCATATTTATATTTTTCCATTAAAGAGCTATGAAAAATCTTCAATTATAAATTTTAAGCAACTTGATACGATTTTTCTACAATTAGTTATGAATTTTTAAAGTTAGACTCTCAATCTGGAAATTACCTAATGAACAGTACCCAAGAAGTAAGTTTTAAAATTTTAAATTTTGGGCCAAAGTAATACTTCCGCTGGTTAAATATACTTCTGAATACGTACTCTGAGAGGTTAAAAGTAGGATGTTTCAGTTTAGTATCAGAGCAAAATGTTCTGGTAATGGTACAGAACAAAGTTTTAGCACAGGACAGAGGTTATGGTGCAAGATAAACTTGCTCTGATTAGGAAATAGAGTACGTAGTAAATTAGCTAAGGCCCAATTGAGATTGAGGTTAGTGATGGATTACTTGTTATAGTCCAACTAAGATTATGGATTGGAGATGAATGTTCTAGGGAAATGGAACATTGAGGTTTAATAAGAGATAACAGTAATTTCTCAGTTAATATAGATAAAGTTTAAACCTCAGTTAGTTAAATTTAAAGGAGAGTTGAGATTAATAGAAAGTAAGAGATAGCTTCCTATTTGATAGTGATCCATAAGGAGAGGGTAAACTTAAAAGTATGAATGGCATAGATAGGTAAGCCAAACCCTTCCTCAGCTGAAAGGAAGCAGCTGAGTCAGTTATTGATTATAACGAGGCCAAGGACATAGAAATCCTTCAAACTAGGGATATAGAAGTTTTACAGGCGGTAGGAGATGTTATGATAGAATGAAACTAAGTATGACTGGTAGTAGTAAAGGGAAAGTTAGCCACAGATTAAGAGACTCCCCTTTCTCAGAAAGAATAATGCATTAAAGTAAGACAAAGCAGTTAAGGGTTAAGTCTTTATTCTGGTAGGAGGGTAAAGTGGCATCCTAAGTTAAATAGATAGTTATCTTAGGTTCCTGAATAAATGATCAGGATTTGGTAGATAATGTGATAGAGAAAAAATGTTTCCTAATTTTTCCTATCTGTGTAAGACTGATAGAGGAAAGAGGTTTGGAAAGGATTATGATGATGAAATGAGACGAAAAGTGATGAGTAGACAAAGGAATAAAGAAGAGGGACTAAAATGAAAAGTCTAAAAGTTCTATGGTATGAAATGTAAAGTACACAAAACCTTTAGGCCATTAAGTGTAATTTTGAAAAGTTGAGGGCCTAAAGTGTAATTATGAAAAGTCCAAGGGAAAAATGGTAAATGTGAAAAGTTGAGCCGGAAAAGGGCCCAAAAATGCCCAGAATCAGTTTAGTCCCAAATTTTCCTAGTAAATAGAGAAAATTATTCTTATCAGTTTAGCGCAGCACAGAATTTCGATTTGAGGTCCTGAAAAATTGATATTAATTTTACAAGTTTGGTAATCATTGTAGTATCTTCTGGACCTCATAATTAGATAAATTTTGGTAGTAAATTTTTATAATTAATATGAGAATTTATGAAACTGATAGAAGTAAAAAAAGAGTCCTGTAGAATTAATTATGGAATTTACGGTGAAAAAGGACACCGATAAAGGGTTTAAAGGAAATGTATGTAAATTTTATCAGGACTTTTGGGCCTAAAAAAATTATGAAACTTTGCAGGAAATTCATTTTATATTAGAATGAATTTATAAAAATGTTAGAACCATTAAAAGAGGTGTTTAGCATTTATTTTAAGATCAGTGTAATTTAAGGATATCGGTACAAGGGAAGTGCCTTGGGATTTGTGCCAACTAGCAATTGGACCTAAGGAAGGCTCAAGATTTCATCCTAGGGAGGCCTAATAAGTGACAAAAGTTTGGAGCCCAAGTTCAATAATGAATAATTTGAATTTTTGAAAAAGAAAAAAAAACGGGATAATGGAGAATTAGGGTTTTGCACATGGTGGGTCCCACAAGCTTTACACTTGGCACCAAGAAGAAGAAAGGAAGGTTATCCCATGTGTTAAAATGCAATAAAATAATATAAGAATTAACCTAATGATGATTAAGGTTAATTAATCTAAAAACTAACCAATCAAATTTAAGACTAAGCTATTATAATAATTAGGAAAAGTGAGGATATTATGGACCCAAGGTGCCAAAGTTTTAGCTATAAATACCCCCTTGTATTCACAATTTCGTGTACCTAGAGGACCCTTGGGGAAACCATGCCAAAATGAAGAGAGAACTCAAAATAAGATCAAGAAGAAGCCACCTAAGCAAGTACCTAAGGTAAGAGATCCTTCCTAGTTTATTTATAAGTGTTTTGGAAGGAAGAAACTTAGGTTTCAATGGTTAGAAACTTCATTCTTCCCTTGGAACCCTTGCTGTCCAAAATTCAAAGTTAAAGGAGGAAGAGGAAAATTAAGTTAGAACTATGAAATTGATGCTTAAACACGCTAGTTAGATGATTGGTTATTGAATCAAGTTGATATTCTTGCCTTTGCCATGGATGAGACCTTTTGGTATGCACTGTTCATGATAGAAGGAGATGAAATTTCAATGATCTAATGCTTCCATTGAATTTATATGATGATTTTGTGTAGGATTGGATAGGTTTTGAATCTTGGAAGCTTTGGAATTGAAGGTTGTAATGTTTGGAATTCTTCTCTATTACTGTTTACTCATATGAAAAGTGATTGGAATTTCATGATTTTTATACTTCCAATGGTTTTAAAATGAAAATTTGTGTGGGATAAAGTAGAGAAACAAGTATTGGAAGCATTGGAATCAAAGTGAGAATTTTTGGAAGGATTATATATGTTTTCCAAATCTGTCCAGAACAGTGCATGGGAGATGGAATTTCATGATTCTAAGCTCATAAATGGATTCAAAAGGTGAAATTGTGTAGGGTAAAGTCAAGACATCAATTGATTCAAATGCCAAGTCAATTAGTAAAGATTAAGGAAAGTTAATGTAGTTAAGTAAGCTCAATGTTCAAGAGAAGTTAGATTGTAATGAATGGATGATTATGTGATGTTAGGATTTGATTGTGGACTCAAAAGAGGCAGCCACACATCAAGGAAAAGTAAGAAGGAAGAAACAAAGTTAAAGTTAAAGGAGGTAAAGCAACAAGGTAGTAAACTTATCCTAAACTTGTATGTATTGAATGTATGCTTGGTTGTGCTATGGCTATGTTGAATTGTGTTGCATATGTGTATATGATTGAAGCTCTGTTTCTATGATTACTTTGGCCAATTGTATTTCATATGATACATGGAAGCATGAACATTACACAATGTTAACACTTTCACAAGCAAGCACAAGTATTTACATTAATACATGCATTGAAACTGATCGGATCAGTACCGGACTGGACTGGAAGTTTTCCTATCAGTATTTCTCCATTTATTTTTCCAAACAAAGCCCTATATGATGTCATGGATGATGTCATTATAAACCTTATAGGGCAAGCGTTATGGAAGGTGAATTATGGACCATTAGATCAACTAGTAACCAAAGTAATCTTGGCCATCCATTTCCACCCAACTTTATCTATAAATCCCACCCACAAATCTGCACATTCATGCCAAGCTTTGGAGACCATGGGGAGATGCTGCCAAAATGTATTTCAAGCAAGAAGAAGAGGAAAATCAAGTAGCTAAACAAGCAAGGATCTAAGGTAACTTCTTCCTCTTATCTTTGTATTATGTTGCAGGAAGATTTCTCTTGGATTTGAATGATTGAAACACCATTTTTCTCTCCATGGGAGCTCCTGGATGTTCTGTCTTGATGGAGAATAAGATGAATATTAAGTTATAAAATGTTTAGACAAGCTTGAACAAGCTAGAATTAAGTAGTTTTAACTTAGGAAATCATGTAATCTTGGAATTATAATCTTGAGACCCTCTCTATCACTATTCATGCACTTAGGAAGGAGTTATAATTTTATTATTTTGATGATTCCAATGTGTTTAAAATGAAAAATTGTGTGGGATAAAGTAGAGAAACAAGTATTGGAAGCATTGGAGTCAAAATGAGAATTTCTAGAAATAAAGAGGGTATGCTTCGGTTGTGAACAGGTTTCATAGGAGGAGTTGGATTTTCATAATTCAAAGTTTGTATTTGGATTCTTTGGATAAAATTATGTAGGAATTGAAACATCCTTAATTTCATCCTTACATATACTCAATTGGAAGTATTTTAGAACATTGGAACACCATTTTACCTTAGGAATATGAATTTCCAAACGTTAGGCTATCGGGACTGTTCACTTTACTGTTCACTTGGTAATTTCAGTTTGCAGCATGAACTTTGGAAATTCATAATTAAATCTAAAAAAATCAAAATAAGGTGGTTCCAATTTCTAATGAAAGGTATTTCATCAAACTTTGAATTAAAAATATGAAAATGAGATTTACTTGTCCAAATGAAATCAGTTTATTCGTTGAAATTCACTATTTATTTGGTAAACTTTGAACTTCCAGATTCTGTGTCTCATTTTCAAAAATTCATTTCTCTTTGTTTATTTATCCAAATGAGTCGTGTTACATATGAATTTTAATATCTATATGTATAATTTAAACTCATAAAATTTCGCGGAAAGATTCATTCATTTGCTATATGAAAATCGCATATGAATCTCGCTGCCTCTCAGGGCTCGTTTAATCTTGATCCAGATTTTAGGTTCAACTTTGAAAAATCATATCAATTCGAGTACTTAACCAAATTAGGTGTTCTTGGTGTCCAATTAAAGCTATGTATATTATCTATGTTCATCCCAAATTTCATCTAAAACGTCATCGAATAAGTCACTCAAATGATTGATGGAAATGTCCTACCTCCGTTGGCTCCAGTGAGTGCATACGTTTTTACATACCATATAATCTTCCCTAGTTTAAATACATGCCATCTAGGTCATATACACATTATTCATTCACAATTACCCTCTTCCTTGAGAAGTTCCAGCACCTAGGGCATGATTATATACATATCGAAGGAATGAGATTTCATGGAAATCTCAATAGCAAGTCATACAAACTATAAGGTTATGCATGCTTGATAAAATGCCTAACATGTTATCATGCAATGGGAGCTAATTCATGATCATACATAAGCAAACTCTAACATGAATATTGTCATGACATAGGTTGCAAGGAGTTGCACATATTCATAACTCATCATCATCATCATAAACATCGTCACATAACATATCATGCTCAACCAAACTTCATGCATAACAAGCAAGCATATCAATCAAACAACATAAGTTTATAGTTAAGTATTCTCGCTACCTATTAGGTGTCTTTGCCAAATCCTTCTTGTCTTGATCCCTCCTTTCCACAAATGTCAAAACCTAGGCATAACAAGACAATTACCAAGTCACAACTCAATTCAAACCATTCTCAAGACTAGGGTTCCATTAAGTCCCTTTCTTTCTCTACTTTGTGACTTAGATTTACATCCTTCCAAACTAAACTCTCATGGTTCATTCCCGCATAATTTTTCATGTAGAATCCAAATATGCATTCAAAAATTCCAGAATCCCATTGCTTCCTAATGTTCTGTACAGAAACCGAAACCTCCCTCTTGTTTTCCAAAAATTCTCATTTTGGTTCCAATGCTTCCAATACTTGTCTTCCTACTATAACCCCACACAATTTTCCATTTTAGACTCATTGGAAGCATCAAAATCATGAAATTCTAACATATGAACAGTGATTCCATACTGTACAGAACAGAACACAATCTTGGATTCACAAGCACACATGGATTCCTAAGCCATTATCATGTGATTCAAGCTTGTTTAAGCTTATCTAAACTATCCATAACATAAAACTCATATTCCTTTCATATGGGTACCAAAATTCCAGCAGCAATTCATCAAGGTTTATGCCTCAAAAACCACTTAAACTCAAGAGCAAATCTACTAGAACATAGTCTAGGATCAAGAGGAGTAGTTACCTTCATGTTTCCTTCCAAGTGCTTGCTTCCTCTTGGCTTGAGTTTTCAATTTGCAAGAGTTTCCCCAAGGGTTCTATGCATGCCGAAATGAAGCTGAAAGTGGGGGTATTTATAGACAATTTTGGGTGGAAATGAAAGGCCAAGATCATTTTGGTTACTATTTGATCTTGTGGCTTAGATTTAATCTTGGAATTTCTTTTCTTTTTTGAATTATTACATCACTTGATGACATCACTCAAGGGACACCTCATGGGACACCTAATTAGCCATATGGCGAAATTGAAGTCCCTGGAATCCTCTGGAAAAATTTCAGTCCAATACGGTACTGGCCAGGTCCGATTCCTCAAAAACTGGACCGTTTTCTGAATCTAATTTTTCTGAAAATCCATATTATATCTTCTGACCTTAAATTTAGTATCTGGGTCCTTTATATCATTGACATTTTTATACTAGGTCTAAACTTAATTACAGATCCCTTGCGAAATGACCAAAATGCCCTTGGTGTCCAGTACTTCAGATTTTTATTGATATTTTTCAGTTAAGTGTGCTCAGGCTAGAGTAGTCCAATGATGGGTGACCCCCTGGGAAGTGGACAAAAATGTTATAAATGCCACACATGTTTGGCATAGATTCACAAAGTTATGTAAGATAATAAATAAAGCTAAGAAGAGTTAGAAACAGTCATAAAAAGCAAGAGAGTATAACCTCTTATGTTAGATCCAATGAGAGAATCTAAAAGGAAAGATTCAGATTATAGCTTTGTTTTAGGAGAAAGAATGGCAAAAGATCAATATTCTCCTAAAAGGCTATCAAGGTTGTAAATTACAGAGAATGTTAAGTTTATGGTATCTCAAGATCTAGAAAGAGAAACATGTAATGAGATAAGAAGTATTATGAAAAATAGAAACCTTAAAATTTTATCAAATTTCTGAAGGGTTATGTATGAAAGAAATGGACCCTACTAACAAGACCAGTATGGTGAGTCGTCCATAAATAGATGAATGAATGATTGATGAGAAAGAGAAAATTAAAAGAAGCAAACTTTGACTCTAATTAAGTAAACTAGAAAAAGGGGTATGATAACACAAGAATGATGTAAAGCTATGTGGATATTAAGAAAATTTTGCCAGATGCTAAGATAAGATATGCAATTTCATACAAGTACTCCTCAACCTTAGTCATGAAACAGAGAAGAGTATAAGAGTGATATATCCAAAATGGTTTGAATAAGGTACGAGTTAAATTTTGAGGACGAAATTTATTTTAAGGGGGAGAGAAATGTCATATCCCCAATTTTCTTATCTGATATATATGTACGGCTGTACATACTATACATGAGATTCTCTAAGAAAAATGTTGCAAATTAAGGAAGGAAAGGGATTGAATTGTAAGTAATGGAAAGTTCAAGGACTTAAGTGAAATTAGAAAAGTTTTAAGGCCAAAACAAAAGGTAGAGATAAAAGTTGGGCCAAAAGGTGTAATTACCAAAAGTTTAAGGGACTTGAATGTAATTTATCAAAATTTCAGGGGAAAAATTGTAATTATGGAAAGTTGAGCCAAAAAAAGCCAAAAACTGTCCGAAAGCAGTTTAGTCTCAAATTTTACTAGTAAATAGAGAAAATTATTCTGATCAGTTTAACGTAACCACAGAATTTTGATTTGAGGTCCCGATGAATTAATATAAATTTCTGAAGTTTGGAAAAATTATTGCAATAATTTTCAGACCTCAGAATCAGATGAAATTTTACAGTAAATTTCTATAATTAATATGAGAATTTATGAAACTAATAGAACTCAAAAAGGATTTATGTAGAATTTATTATGCAATTTACAGTAGAATAAAATACTAGATAAATACTTTTCAGGGAATTTACTTGGGAATTATGCCATAAAGGCATTGGACCATATAAAGGCCCAAGTTGGCATCCCAAAAGACCAATAAGATACTTGAACAGTTATGTGGGCCAGTGTAGAGAGGAACCCTAAAAAAATATAAAATTATGAAAATGCCCCTAGGTTTCCATAATGAGCAAGAGATGAATGGAGGGCATTTTGGTCATTTCGATAGGGTCAAAAATGCCAAGGAAGGTACAGGGATGAATAATAAGAGTTAGTATATGCCCTGATAAGAGGTAAAGAGATGTAAAATGATAATTATACCCTTAGGGTTAATATAGTGCAAGATAGTGAGCTAAGGGCATTTCGATCATTTCTCAAGGGATGGTTAGCAGATAAATACTCAGTCTAACAATGTCAATGGTAGGAAAAACCTAAATACTAGTTTTCATGATAGAATACATATTATGGAATATTATAAAATTTGGAACATAAAATAGTCTGGTTTTTGTGAAACTGATCGGATCAGTACCGGACTGAACTAGAAGTTTTCCTATCAGTATTTCTCCATTTATTTTGCCAAACACAGCCCTATATGATGTCATGGATGATGTCATTATAAAGCTTCTAGGGCAAGCTTTAAGGAAGGTGGATTATGGACCATTAGATCAAATAGTAACCAAAGTAATTTTGGCCATCCATTTCCACCAAACTTTATCTATAAATAACACCCACAAATCTGTACAGTCACGCCAAGCTTTGGAGACCATGGGGAGGTGCTATCAAAATGGATTTCAAGTAAGAAGAAGAGGAAAATCAAGTGGCTAAACAAGCAAGGATACAAGGAAACTTCCTCCTCCTATCTTTGCATTGTGCTGTAGAAAGATTTCTCTTGGATTTGATTGGTTGAAAAACCATTTTTCTCTCCATGGGAGCTGCTGGATATTCTGTCTTCATGGAGAAGAAGATGAATTTTAAGTTATAAAATGTTTAGACAAGACTAAACAAGCTAGAATTAAGTAGTTTTAATTTAGGAAATCATGTAATCTTGGAATTATAATCTTAAGACCCTCTTTATCACTGTTCATGAACCTGGGCAGGAGTTATAATTTTATAATTTTGATGGTTCCAATGTGTTTAAAATGAAAAATTGTGTGGGATAAAGTAGAGAAACAAGTATTGGAAGCATTGGAGTCAAAATGAGAATTTTTAGAAATAAAGAGGGTATGCTTTGGTTGTGATCAGGTTTCATAGGAGGAGTTGGATTTTCATAATTCCAAGTTTGTATTTGGATTCCTTGGATAAAATTATGTAGGACTGGTCTAAGGACATAATTATTACAAGGTTAAACCACTAACTCCAAGATTTAAGTTCAAAGTTAGGGATTTTAAGGAAGTTAGTGAGCAATGTTTATGTAATGGACATAATGAGTTGTATACACAATGTAATTGTGTTTAGGGCCATGATATGTCAAAGAAAATGAGTTAAAAAGGATGAGCAAGCAACCAATGTTTGGTTGGAAGCTTAGGGAGCAAGTGCAAGAACAAGAGAAAAGCTTATGTTTAAGATAGTGAACTTATCCATTCTTGTATGGTTGATGTATATACTTGTGTGCTTGGAATTTCTAGAATTTGCCAAATGAACAGTAAAAAGTAACGATTTAATTGCTTGGCAAATTAAATGCACATATTTGTATTTTTCCATTAAAGATCTATGAAATAGCTTCAAGTAGAAATTTGGAACACCTCCATACGATTTTTCTACAATTAGTTATGAATTTTCAAAGTTGGACTATCAATCTGGAAATTACCTAATGAACAGTACCCGAGAAGTAAGTTTTAAAAATTTTAATTTTGGGCCAAAGTAATGCTTCGGCTAATCAAATACACTTCTGAATATGTACTATGAGAGGTTAAGAGGAGGATGTTTCAGCTACTGTATGTATCACTATTCATATATGGGAATTAAATGATTTTGATGCTTGCAATGGATTTAAAATAAAAAATTATGTGGAGTAAAGTAGAGAAACAAGTATTGGAAGCATTGGAATCAAAATGAGAATTTTTGGAAAACAATGAGATTATGTTCGATTCTGTATATCAGCTAAAGGAGGAGTTGGAATTTTGAAATTCTAACCTCATATTTGGATTCTTTGTACAAAATTATGGAGGATTGATATAAGGAAATAATTATTACCAACCTAAACCACTAACTCCTTGATTTAAGTTTAGAGTTAGGAGTTTTAAGGAAGTTAGTGTGCAATGTTTATGTAATGGCTCCAATGAGTTGTATACACACATGATATGTCTAAGAAAAAGAGTTGAAGAGGATGAGCAAGCAACCAATGTTTGGTTGGAAGCTTAGGGAGCAAGTGCAAGAATAAAAGAAAAGCTTATGTTTAAGGTAGTGGACTTACCTCTTTAACTATTGACATGTATATGATGATTGAATGATGTTGTGACATGATGAATGATGTTGAATATGTTATGAATAACATGTTTCCCATGGCCATGCATTTTTATACAAAGCATATAGCATGATAGCATGTCACTAAATGAAGAAAGTTTAATGAAATTACATATCATGCATTAGTATCTATCTTGCATTTTTAAGTGGTAATGTTTGCTACTAAGATTCCCTAGAATCTCATCCTCCCACAACCAACCAATTTAGGTCAAGCATGATGGAAAATGTATGCATGGAGAAGAGCTAAAGAATAGAAGAAAGAAAGTAAACAATTTGATACTCTAGCCTATGATGTATGATCTTTCCTAGTTATGTAAAGTGTCTATTTATGAGATGAAAATGTATGAAATAATTATGACATAACCCCATGATGTATATGAATGTATGAGAGTCTAAAGAGATGGTTTATGCATGCTGGAACAATTATTGGGAATTAAAGAAAAGAAACTGAGATGGTAAAAACGTAAGTCCTGAAGCAGTTTTGTTGTGGCTTCAGTTAAACCTAGCAAATGAAGAAATTAATTCACAAAATTTTATGATCATGTAGAACACATCCATAGATTTAAATTAATAGGCAATACACCTCATTTGGATGTGTACATCAAGAGAAATAAATTTCCAAATTTACAAGACAAAATCTGGAATTTCCAGAATTTGCCATATGAACAGTAAAAAGTAACGATTTAACTATATTTATTGGCAAAGTAAAAGTCCATATTTATATTTTTTCCTTAAATATATATGAAAGAGCTTCAATTATAAATTTGAAGAAACCCAATATGATTTTTCTATAATTAATTATGAATTTTTATAGTTGAACCCTCAATCTAAAAATTACCTAATGAACAGTACCTGAGAAGTAAGTTTTAAAATTTTAATTTTTGGGCCAAAGTAATACTTCCGCTAGTTAAATACGCTTCCGATTACATACTCTGAGAGGTTAAAAGTAGGATTTTTCACACATCAAATGCAATATCAGGTCATGTTAAATTAGCAAGATATATTAGTGCGCATATAGCACTAAGATATGATACTTCCGGACCAAGAAGTTCTTCCTTTTCTTCTTGAAGGCAAAATTGATCTTTTTCTTTAACAAGTGATCTCACAACCATTGGAGTAGTTAATAGATGCACTTTATTTGTTAAGCTGATTGATGAAGAAAAAAATCTATTTGTTAAGTGCTCGATTTGTAAACCGGGACAAAATTTTATTTTTCCCATATCTTTCATTTTAAATTTTCTCTTGAAACTATCAACTATTTTTTGAAGTTCTTTAGGAGTTCAAATTATATTTAAGTCATCCACATAGATAACAATTATGACAAATTCAGATGCATTCCTTTTTATAAAAACACATGGGCTAATTGAGTCATTTTTATAGCCTTCCTTTAACAAATATTCACTTAGATGATTATACCACATTCTTCCATAATGTTTTATTCCATATAAGGATTTATGCAAATGAATTACATGATTTTCTCGAGAATTCTTACATGCTTCTGGCAATTTAAATCCTTTAGGGATTTTCATATAAATTTTAGTATTTAAAGAACCATAAAGTATGCTATAACAACATCCATTATATGTATTTCAAGTCTTTCATACACTGCCAAACTAATTAGATATCTTAACAAATAGATAAAGTGATTTTTTGCCTATCTTCACAAAGGCCTCCTCAACTTGCCTATCTTGATTGTTTGCTCTTTTTTTCTTTCTAGGATTTTTATCTTTGGAACTGATTGGTCTATCACGCTTCAATCGTCGTTTAGTTCCATTTGCACTGGCTCCTTGTCCTGCTGGGACATCAATTCTAATTCGAGTGTTTTCAACTGGAATGTGAGATTTGGTAATTCTCTTGGGATTAGTAAATGAATCTGGCAGTTAATTTGTATTATTTTGTAAATGAATTATTTTTGAACTTCAAGCTCAGATTGTTGTGTTCAAGAACCTAGATGAGACAGCGATAATTCTTTCCATGTGATTTTTTTATCCAACTGCTTATTATCTTCCTTTTTCTGAGGTCCCATATTTGTGTGTTGTGGTGGAACAATTGGGACAAATTTCCATCATATTTAAACTTTCTAAGATGAGAAATATTTGACTCCTGACCAAAAACTAACTATAATAGGGAGAATTTATGATAACTTGTTGGCTTGATGTATATAATTATTTGATGCATGTAAAATTGCATGTCCCCAAGCTGAAATGGGAAGTTTTGTTCTCATAAGCATTGGTCTAGCTATCAATTGGAGGCATTTAATGAATGATTCTACCAAACCATTTTGAGTGTTGACATGAGCAACAAATTCTTCCACTATTATTCTAGTTGCCATTCAATAATCATTAACTATTTGAGATGAAAACTCACTCGCATTATCAAGACGAATTGTCTTAATTGCATATTCTAGAAACTATGCTCTTAATTGATTATTTGAGCAAATTCTAAATTATGTGAAGATAACAAACACACATGTGACTATCTTATAGATGTATCTATTAAAACCATAAAATATCTAAATGGTCCACGTGGTGAATAATAGGTCCATATATATCCCCTTGGATACATTCTAGAAATGCAAAGGACTCTACCCCAACTTTTGTTAGTAAAGGTCTTTGATAAGATACAAATTGTGTATGATTTATGTGACATTTTAAGGGTTTTGTGACAACTTTACCATTTATTTTATGCCTATAATAGTGCTTTTATGGTAATACATGATTGTGCTTGGCAATGTGTTGTTTAAAGGGTAAAAATGGTAAATTAATGCTTCCAAACTGCATATATGTTATTCTTTTATTGGTGGAACTTTTACAGTGAGCTTTGATTTTGAATTGCAGGTACTTTGGAGGAGAACCAAGGACTAATGTGAGCAGAAAAGAAATCACAAGAGAGAAGCAAATCAATGAAGCAGCTTCTGTTGTCTTTAGTCACGACCAAAGTGTCCTCAGGTCGCGACCTCATTTCTTCTGGGAAGGTTTTTTACGTTTACAGGTCACAACCAAAATGTCATATCCTAATTTTTCCCTATCTATATAATACTGATAGAGGAAAGAGTTTTCGAAAGGATTATGATGATGAATGGAAAATAAAAGAATGATTAGATGGAGGTTTAAAGAAGAGGGACTAAATTGAAAAGTATAAAAGTTCCATGGTGCAAAATGTAAAGTAGACATAAACTTTGGGTCATTAAGTGTAATTATGAAAAGTTGAGGGCCTAAAGTGTAATTTTCAAAAGTTTAAGGACCTAAATATAATTTATCAAGGGCTCAAGGGGCAAAAGTGTAATTCTAAAGAAACTGAGCCGAAAAAGGCCCAAAACTGGCCCAGAACAGATTAGTCCCAAATTTTACCAGTAAATAGAGAAAATTATTCCGGTTAGTTTGACGCAACATAGAATTTCGATTTGAGGTCCCAAAAAATTGATATAAATTTCTGAAGTTAGGAAAAATTATTACAGTATTTTTTGGGCCTCATAATTAATGAGGCTTTATAGTAAATTCCTATAATTAATATAAGAATTTATAAAAATGACACGATCAAAAAAGGAATCCTATAGAATTTTTAATGAAATTTACAGTGTAATAAAATACCCGATAAATACCTTTAGGAGAGGTTTCTCAGGATTTGTGCCATAAAGTTAGTGGACCATACAAAGGCCCAATAAGGTAACTAAGCAGTTATGTGGGCCAGTGTCTAGAGGAACCCCGGCAAAGTGAAATTATGAAAATGCCCATGTGTTGTACTAATGAGCAAGGGGTGAATGGAGGGTATTTTGGTCATTTCGGACAAGCCAAAAATGCCAAGGTTAGTACAGGAATGATTACCTAGAGTCAGTATATGCCCTGATAAGGTAGAAAGAGGTGTGACCCTTAGGGTTAATATAGTGCAAGGAAGGGCACCAAGGGTATTTTGGTCATTTCACAATGGATGAATATCAGATGAAATTTGGCAGTAAATTCTTATAATTAATATGAGAATTTATGAAACTGACAGAAGTAAAAAAGGAGTCCTATAGAATTAATTATGAAATTTACGATGAAAAGGTCACCGATAAAAGGTTTAAAGGAAATGTATGTAATTTTTATCAGGACTTCAGGATCTCAAAAAAATATAAAACTTGGTAGAGAATTCATTTTATATTAGAATCAATTTCTAAAAATGTTAGAACCATTAAAAGAGGTGTTTAGCATTTATTCCAAGATTAGGGTAATTTAAGGATATCGGTATAAGGAAAGTGCATTGGGATTTGTGCTAAGTAGCTATTGAACCTAAAAGAGGCCCAACATTTCATCCTAGGGCAGCCCAATAAGTCCCAAAAGTTGTCTTGGAGCCCAATTCCAATAATGAATAATTTATGGATTTTTTTAAAAAAGAAGAAGGAATAAAGTAAGAATTAGGGTTTGCACATGGTGGGACTTACCAAAGCTCACACATGACGTCCAAGGCAAGGGGAAGAGAAGATTTTTGTCATGTGATTTTATCTCAACTTGGCTTGGTGGGCAAGACAAGATTCAAGGTGCAATCTTAGCCATTAGATCAAATAGTAACCAAAGTGAAACGTCCTTACTTTTATACATTTTAGGGATCATTTGGTAGCATTTAGAACCACTTTCCAGGTCATTGAAGTTCAATATCTCAATCTGGAATTTTACTCTTCTCGGGTACTGTTCACTGTGTAAATTCCAGATGAGTGACTTGACTTTGAAAAATCATAATTAAATATAGAAAAATTAAAATGAAGTGGTTCCAATTGACACATAAAGATTACTCAATTATCTTTAAGGGAAAAATCATTCATTGACCAGTCTTTGACCAAATCACCATGGGTCAATGGTTCAATTTTACTGTTCATCTAGCTTTTTTCCCCTAAATCCAGCATTTTAGTCCCAACTTTGATAATTTATATCTCTATGTATAGACATCCAAATGAGGCATTATATATATATAATTCAATCTTAGTATGTCCATTGTTTACCATAAAAATTTCATACATTTATTCATCCATTTACTATTTTTAATTATTTATCAAACATCACTAGGTCACCACGAGTTACTGTTCACAGTGGTAAATTTCAGCACTCAACTTTGCATACATCCATCATATATCAGTCAAACATGCCAAACAATACTCATTAACAATTAATAAGTTGTTATTCATCATAACATGTACAAAATTCCCATATTTCTAATATATCCTTTCTGCCTGAAATTCGGCAGCATAACTGCTACCCTTCGTCTTTAGAAAGCAACCGATCTTGTACCGATTCGGTAATTCCCTTCAGAACTACCATTCTACGTAAGTACCCAGGAAAGACTAGATGAACCGGCTAGGTCCACTCACTTCCAGCCTCCTTAGACAGTACCTACGTACACAGTACGTATCAGTTCCTTTCTTTACCACTTTGCCGGAATTTCGGCAGCCTAACGGCGTCCTTCAAGATTTCCAAAATTTACTTCGATATAGCCTCCCCTGTAATGGGTTATTTGGGATGAGATTCGAGGGAATCTCAGTAGTAATAATCATAACAATATATGTAATGCGGAGTGACAGTGCTTGCTTGTGATTGTGTACAGATAAGTATGCTGCGTGCTTCCATATTCAATAACATATGATCATAGCATTGTAATAGAGCTTCAAGCATAACATATAAGACAATAATCTAATCAAACAATAGCACAACCAATCACAAAGACATTACATAAAAGCTAGGATTAGTTACTACCTTAAAAGCAGAACTCCAAAACTTCTATACTGCTTCCAACTTCACCAGAACTTCCTTTCTTCTTTCTTTCTCTCACTTTCTCTCTCAAGAACTTATTTATCTCTCTAAAGTGCTCCTTGGCCATGAGAATTAAGAGCTAGGGGTGTATTTATAGTTTTGATGGATGGCATTCTTGTAATTTTGAAGCCTTATGAACTTGTGGTCCTGGTTTTTCCGGAATTTCCTATTTTTCTTTTATTCCTTTACTGCATCATCAAGGGGACACCTCAAGGGACACCTCACCCCTCACATTCTTCACATGGCGAAATTGGAGGGAGCTAGAAGCCTTCTGGAAGCTTTCCGGTCCAATCTGGTACTGGCCCGATCCGTCGCCTCGAAAACTGGACCGTTTTCTGAATCTAATTTTTCTAAAAATCCATATTATGTCTTTTGACCTTAAATTAGTATCTGGATCCTTTATATCATTAACATTTTTATACTGAGTCTAAACTCAATTACAGATCCCCTGCGAAATGACCAAAATACCCCTGGGTGCCCTTTTGTGCACTATCTTAACCTTAAGGGCAAAATCGTCATTTTACACCTTTCTGTACTTTGTCAGGGATATACTGACTCTGCTTAACTTTACCTGTATATGTATTGGCCTCTAGACTTGTCCAGAATGACCAAAATGCCCTTCATACACCTATTACCCCTTTAGTACAACACGGGGGCATTTTCGTAATTTCGCACTTTTCCGGGGTTCTGCTGGACACTATCCCACCTATCAGTCCAAGAGTCTTATTGGGCCTTTGATGGCGCCATTATTGGGCCTTTCAGGGTCCATTACCTTCATGGCACACATTACGAGGAATCCTACCCTGTCCATGTTCACCGAGTATTTTAACTATTATACACCGTTTACACACATATCCGGACACCGGCTCCTTCTGTCAGACACACTGCCCTACTGTGTCTGGGCAGCCATTTGGGTCACAATGGGCATCTGACTGTTGTTACCTGACCTCATTCAGTCTTAGTTTAAATACTAATAAATCTCCCTATCGGATCCCTGGAGGCCTCACACTCCCGTCTGTATTTGTTAATTTGTGAATAACTTTTTATACAGGCCTCCTATGGGTATTCTGTCAGTTTCCAGACATCCGCCCTATCAGGACGCATCATCCTGTAATTTCTCACGTATATCCAAAATCTAGGATATTCGGTAGGAATTTTTATAACTTTTGGACTATTAGATCAATTTTGGCTATCTGGAGTCTTGAAAAATTCCTGTATTAAGCTGGATTACCCGACGTCATTTGCTCTACCAACTGGTGGAATATGGGGTTGATCGGAGTTCGATCACTATTTTGCCTATTTCCGGTCCAGGATTTCATAATTACACTTTTGCCCCGGAAGCTTTTCTTCTTTTCAATTAAGCCCCTTTATTTGGCTAAAATTACACTTAAGGACCCCACTTTTTTGTCTACTTTTCCTTCTTAGCCTTAACCTTTCCATAATTGCAATCAAGTCCTTTCATTTCCTTTCTTTTTCAATTTAATCCCTTTCTTTACATAAACAACCACATCTTTTTTCCTGAAAAATAATTCGTATATTTCATTCAATCTGTACATATAAATTAGTACAGAAAATTAGGGATATTACATTCTTTCCCCCTTAAAATAAATTTCGTCCTCGAAATTTACACTATACATATTCAATGAAAATAACTCAGGATACTTCCCCCTCATCTTTTCTTCAGTTTCCCACGTAGCTTCATGCTCAGTCAAGCCTTTCTAGATCACTTTAACCAGAGGAATTTGTTTATTACGTAACTGCTTGACCTTTCGATCAGCAATTCGTACCGGTCCAACCTCATAGGTCAAATCATCTCGTATTGCGACTTCATCTTGCTCAATCACATGAGATGGATCTGGAACATACTTCTTTAATTGGGAAACATGAAACACATCATGTATCTGGCTAAGATTTGGAGGAAGAGCTAATCTATAGGCTACTGTCCCCACCTTTGAGAGAATTTGGAATGGTCCGATGTATCTTGGATGTAACTTCTTCACTTTGATCGATCACCCGGCTCCAGTAGTTGGAGTTAACTTAAGGAATACATGTTCACCTTCTTCAAACTCCAACGGCTTCCTTCTGACATCTGCATAGCTTTTCTGTCTGCTTTGAGCCGGCAGCAATCTTTTTCTAATCACAGCAATCTGCTCTGCGGTTTGATCCACTAGATCAGGACCAAGCGTTCTTCTCTAACTCAACTCTAGCCAGCATAAGGGGGATCTACATTTACGTCTATATAGAGCTTCAAAAGGTGCCATCTGGATGCTAGTCTGATAACTATTATTATAAGCAAATTCTATGAGTGGTAAATGGATATCCCAGCTACCTTGAAAATCCAAGACACATGCTCTCAGCATATCCTCTAACGTTTATATCGTTCTTTCAGATGTCCATCTGTCTGAGGATGATAAGCTGTACTGAATCTGAGAGTAGTGCCCATTTCTTCTTGTAAAGCCCTCCAGAAATTAGAAGTAAATCGAGCGTCTCTATCGGACACAATGCTGCTTGGGATACCATGAAGCCTAACAATCTCTTTTATGTACAACTTTGCCAGTTTTTCTAGAGAATCCCGTTTATTGATTGCCAGGAAATATGCTGACTTTGTCAACCGATCAACTAGTACCCATACTGCATCATGTTTACTTGGAGTCATGGGTAGTCCTTCCACAAAGTCCATGGCAATACCATCCCACTTCCACTCAGGGATATCTGGAGGCTGCAATGTTCCCGCTGGCTTTTGATGTTCAATTTTTACTTTCTGGTAGGTCAAGCACTTGGACACATAAGCCACTACATCCTTTTTCAATCCAGGCCACCAAAACAACCTTTTAACATCATGGTACATCTTGGTCATACCTAGATGCACTGTATACCGTCTTTTATGTGCTTCCTCCAGAATTCTTTCTCTTAATCCCCTAGCATTAGGGATATAGGGCCTTCCCCTAAACTGCAACAATCCATCTGGGGAAATCTCAAAATTCCTGGTCTTCCCTCTCTCCAGTTTATCTTTAAATATTGCTGCGAGCTTATCCTACTTTTGAGCCTCTTTTATCTCATCTTCTATGCAAGCTCTGACATAAACTCCTCCGAAAGGACTCTCCGTCAGTTGCATTTGATATAGAGGGCTCCAATCGCGCATATCTTCTATCAACTCCAACTCCTTGATCATCATGTGGGCAACCTGCACCACTTTTCTACTCAAGGCATCAGCTACCACATTGGTTTTTCCTGGATGGTATTTAATTTGGAAGTCATAATCTTTCAACAATTCCATCCATCGCCGTTGCCTCATATTCAACTCTTTCTGATCCTGTAGATACTTCAGGCTTTTGTGGTCGCAATACAACTCTATAGTTGATCCATATAAATAGTGTCTCTATATCTTTAGAGCGTAAACCACCGCCGCAAGCTCCAGATCATGAGTGGGATAATTCTCTTCATGTGGCTTTAACTGCTGAGAAGCGTAGGCTACTACACTACCTTGCTGTATCAGCACACATCCCAACCCCTGCTTACTAGCATCAGTGTAGACTACATAAGTCTAAGTTGGGTCTGGAATAATCAGCATGGGATTAGTGGTTAATCTCTGCTTCAACTCTTGATAGCTAGCCGCGCACTTCTCATCCCACTTAAACTGCTGGTTCTTTCTGGTAAGCTTGGTAAGTGGCAAGGTAACTCGAGAAAAGTCTTGAATAAATCTTCTATAGTACCCTGCTAGGCCAAGAAAGCTTCTGATCTCCGTCACTGTCCTCGGCTGCTCCCAGCTCAAAACTGCTTCAACTTTGCTAGGATCCACAGCTACCCCGTCTCGGGATATGACATGACCGAGAAATTTGACTTCTGAAAGCCAAAACTCGCACTTACTCAGCTTAGCATAAAGCTTCTTTTCTTTAAGGGTACTAAGAACAATTCTCAAATGCCTTTCATGTTCCTCTGCAGATTTGGAGTACACCAAGATATCATCAATGAAGACCACAACGAACTGATCTAAATAAAGCCTGAAGATCCGGTTCATGTAATCCATGAAAATTGCAGGTGTATTCGTCAGCCCAAAA
Source organism: Leucaena leucocephala (assembly GCA_037074615.1). NCBI lineage: Eukaryota > Viridiplantae > Streptophyta > Magnoliopsida > Fabales > Fabaceae > Leucaena > Leucaena leucocephala. The sequence continues at coordinate 12,428,544 of CM073536.1, read as the reverse complement.
GGCATCACAAGGAATTCAAAATGTCCATAGCACGTCCTGAAAGTAGTCTTTGGAATATCATTTGACTTCACCCTTAGCTGATGATAGCCAGATCTCAAGTCAATCTTAGAGAATAAGTTCGCTCCTGCTAATTGGTCTAGCAGATCGTCGATTCTGGGAAGAGGATACTTATTCTTGAACATAATCTTATTCAACTCCCGGTAGTCAATGCATAGCCTTAGACTGCCATCCCTCTTCTTGACAAATAACACAGGAGCACCCCATGGTGATACACTGGGTCTTATGAAACCCTTCTCTAATAGCTCCTCAATTTGCTTCTTCAGTTCCATCATCTCATTAAGAGCCATTCTGTATGGGGCTTTGGATACTGGTCCAGCTCCAGGTGCAATGTCAATTGCAAACTCCACCTCACGTTCTAAAGGCAATCCTTGAATCTCCTTCGGAAAGACTTGAGGAAATTCATTGACTACTGGGATCTCATTAATTCCTTCTTCTACCTCTGTTTGAACAGAAAAGAATACCATATAACCCTGACATCCTTTCCGTATACATTTATCTGCCTGAGCCTCTGTTATGAAATTCAATCTTACTTTCGGACTCAGGTAAGCAACCTTTGGGCCAAGAACTAGGGTTTTGTTCCTGCAGCCAAGCATCACATTATTGGAGGCTAACCAATTTAAACCAAGTATGACATCGATCTCTTGGAAAGGCATACATATTAAGTCTAGGGTGGTACAGCAGTGCTCATAACGCACTATACTATTTAAACAGGCATCAGATGTAATTACCCTAGCATTGGTGGGGGTTTTTACATGTATATCATATCGGAACTTGCTAATCCAAAGGCCTAGGAGTTTAGCACACTCATAGGAAATAAAGGAATGACTTGCACCCGAATCAAATAAAGCAATCACAGCATGATCATTGAGATAGATTGTACCTTGGATAATCTCAGGTGACCGCTGAGCATCCTCCCTAGTGAGTGCAAACACTCTTCCTGGTGTCCTTGGCCTTGGATTCGTTATAGCTTGAGGGCACTCTCCGAAAAAATGGCCGGGTTTTTCGCAGGTGTAACAAACGTTCTGGCCCATTAAACATGGTCTGTCACCATGATTCTTTCCACACTTGTCACATACTTGGTCCTTTGAATCTCTATTACTGGATCTTCCGCGGAAATTCCCTCTATTTGGCCTCCTGTTGTTCTGCCATGGTCGCTTTCTTTTCCTGTAGCCGTTACCACTGGCAGATTCTTGATTTTGACTAGCTTTATCAGGAGCTGCTTGATCCCTGGTTCCCGATTTAAATAGCATTCTGTGATTCATGCTATTTTCAACAATACGGCATGCCTCCACGGCTTTGTTAAACTGGCTGTATTGTTGAGGAGTTAACTTCTCCTTTAGCGTAGAGTTCAGCCCTCGAATCATCCTTTCTGTCATCCAGCGTTCATCATCCACTTGGCGCAGATAAGTGGGATATTGAGATAGCTAGATGAACTTAGCAAGATATTCATCAAACGACTCCTTTTCTCCTTGTCTCAGTACAAGGAATTTACTTTTCTCTCATCTTTCACTGATTAAGGAAAATATTTTTCATAAAACTGCTCAAGAAACACCTCCCAGGTGATCGGGATGTCTCTTGCTTGCAGAAGTAACTCAGTATTCTTCCACCACCTATCAGCATCTTTCTCTAGCTGATAGATAGCCATCTGAGCTTTGGTTTCTGTTGGGCAGTCAAGAACCTTGAAGATCTTTTCTAATCTGCTAATCCAATCCTCAGCTATCTGCACCTCGAATGTTACTTCAAATATTGGAGGATTGTACTTGCAGAATTTGATCATCCATTGTTGGATGCTAGCTGCATCCTCTCTTGGGTCAACCCATCTCTGAGGCTGTACCGGCTGTGGTTCTCTACTAGCTGATCCTGAAGGCTCGGGTGGCCTCAGGTTGCTTACTGCCTCAGCTACTGCTGCAGCTATAACGATATCTCTTTCCTGCTCATTACGTGCCTGAGCTGCCCGTATTTCCTCAATCATCTTTTGTTGTTGTTCTAATCGCTCTAAAATTAGTTGATTAAGATTTCCAGCTTCTTGTGGTTCCTCTGCTGGAATCGTTCTTCTTGTTCGAACCATTTTGTTATACTATAACATAGAAGGGAATGCGATAAACAACATTTCTCATTTCATTTCAAACATAGCATACAAGGTACATGTCACAGTCATACATATGCTACTGTACTGATCTTTTATACATTACGTACATTAAAAACATTACCCTAATTCTTCTTAAACTTTATTCTAATATACTCTCCTACCAAGTAGATCCAGTCAGATGCAGTACAATATGATTCTTTGTCAAAATATCGATCCAACTCTAATCTCCAGGTAGGAGTAGTTGGCAATACATCGTCCATAATTTCTAGCCAAAGACCCAAGGTTAACACATTTGGATCCCAGACTTGATATATGGCTTTTACCCTTGTGATGAAATTCTGATAAACCATATGACCTTGATCTACATTTCTAATTAGGGTCTGCCTCAGCCCATATAGCTGTCAGGCTAATACTACTGAGCTCTCAAATTATTCTCTACTCAGGTTCCTCCCTGGGATTATTCTTACGATTAGATTTCCCAAATATATCTCTACTAGTGTCACTTCGGGCCTACTGGGACCTGGCGCTTTAATCTGATCAAGTACTTGGCTGGATCCTGAATTGTCTGCTATATTTGGAGGTACCACATTTATGGGAATGGCAGGAATAGGACCTTTTATCCCCTTCTTCTCCTGATCATACACCACAAGATTTGATCCTACGGAAGAACTATTCACTTCTTAGTCACTCACTACTGGAGATATCCAAGGATCAGAATCATTGCTCATTATCTCCTCTTCTGAACTATCTGAACTAGAGACCTCTGGTCTAGGATCCCACTGATTCACCGTGGTTTCGGATCCGGATCTATATCTAGTCATCCTGCAAACACTATCTTAGTGTCAATTATGATAGCTTTATCATGGTATATCTATCTATAAATCATCTATTCAGAGCATTTCCTAAGCCATAATCCGTTACTCTGATACCAAAATGAAATGTCCTTACTTTTCATACATTTTAGGGATCATTTGGTAGCATTTAGAACCACTTTCCAGGTCATTGAAGTTCAATATCTCAATCTGGAATTTTACTCTACTCGGGTACTGTTTACTGTGTAAATTCCAGATGAGTGACTTGACTTTGAAAAATCATAATTAAATATAGAAAAATTGAAATGAAGTGGTTCCAATTGACACATAAAGATTACTCAATTATCTTTAAGGGAAAAATCATTCATTGACCAGTCTTTGACCAAATCACTATGGGTCAATGTTTCAATTTTACTGTTCATCTAGCTTTTTCCCCTAAATCCAGCATTTTAGTCCCAACTTTGATAATTTATATCTCTATGTATAGACATCCAAATGAGGCATTATATATATATATAATTCAAGCTTAGTATGTCCATTGTTTACCATAAAAATTTCATACATTTATTCATCCATTTACTATTTTTAATTATTTATCAAACATCACTAGGTCACCACGAGTTACTGTTCACAGTGGTAAATTTCAGCACTCAACTTTGCATACATCCATCATATATCATTCAAACATGCCAAACAATACTCATTAACAATTAATAAGTTGTTATTCATCAAAACATGTACAAAATTCGCATATTTCTAATATATCCTTTCTGCCTGAAATTCGGCAGCATAACTGCTACCCTTCGTCTTTTGAAAGCAACCGATCTTGTACCGATTCGATAATTCCCGTCAGAACTACCATTCTACTTAAGTACCCAGGAAAGACTAGATGAACCGGCTAGGTCCACTCACTTCCAGCCTCCTTAGATAGTACCTACGTACACAGTACGTATTAGTTCCTTTCTTTACCACTTTGCCGAAATTTCGGCAGCCTAACAGCGTCCTTCAAGATTTCCAAAATTTACTTCGATATAGCCTCCCCTGTAATGGGTTATTTGGGATGAGATTCGAGGGAATCTCAGTAGTAATAATCATAACAATATATGTAATACGGAGTGACAGTGCTTGCTTGTGATTGTGTACAGATAAGTATGCTGCGTGCTTCCATAGTCAATAACATATGATCATAGCATTGTAATAGAGCTTCAAGCATAACATATAAGACAATAATCCAATCAAACAATAGCACAACCAATCACAAAGACATTACATAAAAGCTAGGATTAGTTACTACCTTAAAAGCAGAACTCCAGAACTTCTATACTGCTCCCAACTTTACCAGAACTTCCTTTCTTCTTTCTTTCTCTCACTTTCTCTCTCAAGAACTTTATCTCTCTAAAGTGCTCCTTGGCCGTGAGAATGAAGAGCTAGGGGTATTTATAGTTTTGATGGATGGCATTCTTGTAATTTTGAAGCCTTATGAACTTGTGGTCCTGGTTTTTCCAGAATTTCCTATTTTTCTTTTATTCCTTTACTGCATCATCAAGGGGACACCTCAAGGGACACCTCACCCCTCACATTCTTCACATGGCGAAATTGGAGGGAGCTAGAAGTGTAACATCCCGATTTTTGGGTCTAGTTGAACTGGGAGGTAGTCTGATATGGGTAGGCTGCTAAACCCGTAGTCCCAGGGTAATAATCTGATATGGGCAGATTATTTACCTGTATTTTGTAGGATCCGAGGGATGAGCTAAGTCCTTCAGGATATAAAGATGAGTTAAGTCTTTAACCTACAGAATCGGGACAGTTCACCTAGGTTCAAAATGAGGAATGTGAGGAATGTCCTAAGTCTTAAGCCTAGGAATTCTGCAGGTAGCTTGATATGGGCTGGCTCCTGTGTAAGATAACCTGATACAGAGGGTTGTCGAGCATTTCAATTAACAAGGACTCCCGAAGAGAGGGGATGAGTTATTGAAAGAGAATTTCTAGAACTTAGGATAAAGGATAAGAAGGAAGTGAGATAAGATAGACCCCAGAATTATGCTAAGATTCTATGGGGTGAGATATGAAAGGAATGGACACTGCTTATGAGAGCAGTAGAGTTGTCCATAAGAAAGAAAGCATACAGTATGAGAAAGATGTATTGGTGACTTTTGGTCGCGACGAGGAAATAGTTTGGTCGTGACCAATATTGGCAGAAAGGTTTGGTCGTGACGGATATGTATTGGCATCGTGACTAATGAGTAGAATGATCCTGGTCGCGACTAGAATATGTTGTGGTCGCGACGAAAGACTGTTGTGGTCACGACTAGAGAATGCTATGGTCGCGACTAATGAACACAGAAGGTGTTAAGTCGCGATGAGATGATGATGAGGTCGTGACTAGTGGCTAAAGTAGTGCCAAGCGTACAGGCCATGAGTGGAGAAGGTCCAAAAGAGATAGTTACCGGATTAGAGATAGACCGGAGGCAGGAGGCCAGATATAGGAAAGGTTATCTGGAAACCATGAGGTGGACTGATAAGGTATTCTCATGGGACCCACAAGATGACACATGAGTGGTTCAGTGACCTTTCAGTAGAGTAAAGTTACTCGGTTGGCACGAAAACTGAGGAGGTGATCAGATAAGTCTGGGACTTATCTGGATAGCATTGGGAAGTATGCAAGGTCTTCTCCAGGCGCCACATGGCTCTAGTCTGGAGAAAGCAGATAAAGCTGAGGGCACGTATTACGAGGTAGGACTCTGGATCGGTGAGTCAGCATGCTGAGGTGTCCAGGGAATTTAGGCATGTGTAAAATGTGGTGATGAGTCAGCTGCTGAGGTGGCACTGATGATGCAGTAAAAGGAAATTAAAGAAAATAGGAAAATCCAGGAAAAACCAGGACCGCAGGATCAGAGTTCATAGAAACTACAGAATTGCCATTGGAGGAGGTTATAAATACCCCCCTCCATTTCATTTCACGCATGGCAAGGGAGAAGGGAGAGAAAGAAGAGAGAGAAGGAGAAGGAAAGGAAGAGAGAAAGGGAGAAAGGAAGTAAGGAAGTTCTGGCGGAGCTGGAAGCAGAATAGAGATAGTAGAGTTCTGCTGAGCTAGCCAGGGAGGTTATGTCGAGGTAAATTTTGAGAATTTTGAGAGACGCCGTTATACTGCTGAAATTTCGGCGAAGATAGCAGTAGTGGAGGAAGGATATGATGCGTACTGTGTACGTAGGTACTGTCTAAGGAGGCTGGTAGTGAGTGGACCTAGCCGGTTCATCCAGTCTTTCCTGGGTACTTACGTAAAATGGTAGTTCTAATGAGAGAATTACCGAATCAGTATAGCCAGTATAGCTTCTACGGGTGTGCTCTGAGGAGTCTTAGGCAGGATGTTTCAAGAAGCCTTTTGGAAGCTTTCTGGTCTAATCCGGTACCGGCCCGGTCCGTTTCCTCGAAAACTGGACCGTTTTCTGAATCTAATTTTTCTGAAAACCCATATTACATCTTCTGACTTTAAATTTAGTATCTGGGTCCTTTATATCATTAACATTTTTATATTGGGTCTAAACTCAATTACAGATCCCCTGCGAAATGACCAAAATACCCCTGGGTGCCCTATTGTGCACTATCTTAACCCTAAGGGTAAAATCGTCATTTTACACCTTTCTGCACCCTGTCAGGGCATATAGTGACTATGAACAACTTTATCTGTATGTACCTTGGCTTCTGAGCCTGTCCAGAATGACCAGAATGCCCTTCATTCCTCTACTACCCTTTAGTACATCACAGGGGCATTTTCATAATTTCGCACTTTTCCGGGGTTCTGCTGGACACTGGCCCACCTATCAGTCCAAGGGTCTTATTGGGCCTTTGTTGGTGCCATTATTGGGCCTTTCAGGGTCCATTACTTTCATGGCACGCATTACGAGAAATCCTACCCTGTCCATGTTAACCGAGTATTTTAGCTATTATACACCGTTTACACACATATCCGGACACCGGCTCCTTCTGTCAGACACACTGCCCTACTGTGTCTGGGCAGCCATTTGGGTCACAATGGGCATCTGACTGTTGTTACCTAACCTCATTCAGTCTTAGTTTAAATACCGATAAATCTCCCTATCGGATCCCTGGAGGCCTCACACTCCCGTCTGTATTTGTTAATTTGTGAATAACTTTTTCTACAGGCCTCCTATCGGTATTCTGTTAGTTTCCAGACATCCGCCCTATTAGGAAGCATCATCCTGTAATTTCTCACGTATATCCGAAATCTAGGATATCCGGTAGGAATTTTTATAACTTTTGGACTATCAGATAAATTTTGGCTATCTGGAGTCTTGAAAAATTCCTGTATTAAGCTGGATTACCCGGCGTCACTTGCTCTACCTACTGGTGGAATATGGGGCTGATCGGAGTACGATCACTATTTTTGCCTATTTCCGGTCCAGGTTTTCATAATTACACTTTTGCCCCGGAAGCTTTTCTTCTTTTCAATTAAGCCCCTTTATTTGGCTAAAATTACACTTAAGGACCCACTTTTTTGTCTACTTTTCCTTCTTAGCCTTAACCTTTCCATAATTGCAATCAAGTCCTTTCATTTCCTTTCTTTTTCAATTTAATCCCTTTCTTTACATAAACAACCACATCTTTTTTCCTGAAAAATAATTCGTATATTTCATTCAATCTGTACATATAAATTAGTACAGAAAATTAGGGATATTACACAAAGCAATCTTGGGCATCTATTTTCCATGGAATTTTTCTATTAATACCCCCATTTTTCTTCTCAAAACTGTGAAGCATTCTCCCTTGGGGAAACTATGGCAAAATGAAAACTCAAGTGAAGTCAAAGAAGAATCTAAGGTTCAAAGTTCAAGCAAGCTGGAGATTAAAGGTAAGCAATCTATCCTAGCTTATTTTTCTCTAATTTGGGAGCTTGAACTTAGGGTTTTCATGGAAGAAAGTTGAGTTTTCTCTAAGGTGTATATGCTATCCAAAACCTTAGATGAAAGGAGAAAGAAGAAATTAAAGTTAGAGTTGTGAGATTAAAGCTTAAACAAGCTAGTTAGATGATCGGTTGTTGAATCAAGTTGATATTCTTGACTTTGCCATGGATGAAACAATTCGATTTGCACTGTTCATGATAGAAGGAGATGGAATTTCAATGATCTAATGCTTCCATTGAATTTATATGATGATTTTATGTAGGAACGGATAGGTTTTGAACCTTGGAAGCATTAGAATTCTTGGAATTCTTTTCTGTGTACTATTCACTCATATAAACAGTAATTGGAATTTCATGATTTTGATTCTTCCAATGGTTTTAAAATGAAAATTTATGTGGGGTAAAGTAGAGAAACAAGTATTGGAAGCATTGGAATCAAAATGGGAATTTTTGAAAGGATTATGTATGTTTTCTCAAATCTATCTAGAACAGTGTGTGGAAGCTGGAATTTTTTGATTCTAAGCTCATAAATGGATTCAAAAGATGAAATTGTGTAGGGTAAGGTCAAGACATCAATTGATTAAAAGGCCAAGTCAATTGGTAAAGATTAAAGTAAGTGGAGTTAATTAAAGTGAGTTAATGATCAAGAGAAGTTATATTGTATTAAATGAATGATTATGTGATGTTAGGATTTGATTGTGGACTCAAAAGGAGGAAGCCACACATCAAGGAGAAGCAAGAAGAAAGAGTAAAGTTAAAGTGAAAGAAAGTCAAGTATATAAGGTAGTAAACTTACCCTAAACTTGTATGTATTGAATGTTATGCTTGATTGTGCTATGGTTTTGTTGAATTGTGTGCATTGCATATGTGTAGAGGATTGAAGCTCTGTTTCTATGATTACCTTGTCCAATTGTATTTCATATGATGCATGGAAGCATGCTCATTACACTATGGTAACACTTTCACAAGCAAGCACAAGCAATTACATTAATACATGCATTGTTTAGTACTGTTTGCTACTGAGATTTTCCCATAAATCTCACCCCATCCATGTAATCCCAATCTCAACAGGTTTATGAATGAGGAAAGAGGATGAAGAAGCATGAAGAGGAGTTAGGGATTGGTCAATGTAAATGTTATGTGATGTGAAGAATTCTTGCAAGTAATGATGTTGTATGGCCAGTTTGAACAATAATATTTATGATGTAATGAAAAATAGTAAATGATGGAATAAAAGTATCAAAATTTTACAGACATTTAGTTAACATGTCAAGCTTTGTTTTGACACCAATAACACCTTATTTCGATGTCTGTACAAAGAGAACCAATTTTCCAAAGATGGTTACCAAAATCTGTTTTCAGAATTTTTGACCAAATGAACAGTAAACTTTAACGAATAAACTGTATTAATGTGAGAAGCATTTGGCCAGGAAAGTATTTTTCCCTTAAACTTCAAGATGTTAGCTTCAAGTATATTTTTGAACCACTTCATTTCTATTTTTCTAGAATTAATTATGATTTTTTGAAGTTTGTCACCATATCTGGAATACCATATGAACAGTAACTCGCCAAGAGTAAAAATTCCAGATTTAGCTAATGGACTTCAAAGGTCATGCAATTGATTCTAAATGCTACCGAATAGTCCCTAAGATGTACGAAAGTAAGGATGTTACACAAAACATGGATTTAGTTGCGACCAAAGAAGACAATAAGTGAAGCTGCACGTTTTTTATTAGGTCATTCTGATGTTAAAAGGAGAGGGAAGCCGCAGATGCAAAGGGAACCTGGTTTTTGCTAGATTTGGCTAAGAAGTAGTACTCGACTTTCTCTCAACACTCTCTCCACAACCTACACACACATCTTCCATCTTTCTTCATCTTTACACAAATTTTCTTCATGGCATCCTATTTGGATAGCGATTGCAGTACATTAGGAGTTATGAGAGGCTAGATCTTTAGTCTCTTGGCGATGATCCATATATCTTGAGCTAATAGACTGCACTGGGGAGTTTTCTACCTTAATCTATGAAACATACTTACTTTCCTAGCTTCATCTTCTCGAAACCAGTACCCTGTTATGTTTGGAAAAGGTAGGGGTGAGATTTCGGGGGAAATCTCAGTAGCAAACGGCACCATTCAATGTGTACAAGATGAATGCAAGTGCATGACATGTGTTTCCTTATCTTTCTTTAGCTTCCATTTGCATACTTTCATGCTCCATGCCTATCACTACTATGCATAACCATAAACTCATAGAGGCAGAGCATATATCATCATCATCACATATCATAATCATATTAACACACAAGCATATACATCAAGCATACAAGAATGGGTAAGTTCACTACCTGGCATGCAGCCTTTCCTTTAGTCCTTAGCCTTTGCTCTGAGATCCCTTATTTATAGAGGTCAGAGCCTATACATAGCATAATAATATTTCTTTATTATCTTATCCAGCATAACTCCACTTAACTCAGGCTTATCTTGAGATAATACCCCTATTCTAACAATCCCCTAGCTTTCTTTTTATCCACGGCTATCCTTATAGAGAGAGATATTTCTCTATTATAACTACTTAATTTATAATAACAATCCTCTAATTTATTAGAGCTGGGACTAGAATAACTTACTTACCTTATTCCTAAGCTTACCGAGTCCCTAAGCTCCTTGGATTGCTCCTAGCTCAGCTAGAACTCCTTCTTTCTCTTCCTTTCTTTCTCTTTCTTTCTTTCTCTCTCTTCTTTTCTCTTCTCTTTTGTTTTGGCCGTGAATGGAATGGAAGGAGGGGTGTGGTATTTATAGGTGAAGGGAGGTGGAATGGATGGCTCAGATCGAATCAGGATGAACGGCTCAGATCGCTTAGCTTCCTCAAGAAGCTTCGCCTACATCATCGTGATGACATCCTCCTCCTCAATGACTCATCAAAAGTGACATCATCAAGAGACACATCACATGCATAGGTGGCGTAATAATGGGGCCCTCGGGATATTTCACCAGCTGACTCAGCGCTTCCAGAGAATTCTAGAGTTTTATCCTGGAATAAACGGCTGAGATCATGCCACGTGTCCTTATCTTCTTCTTATTCCCTTAGATTAGTGCCATGTGGCGCTTATGGGTACCTTTGATGCCACCTCATGGCTTCTGGATAAGTCCAGAGCTTTATCTGATCAATTCCCCAGTTATCACTTCCACCGGGTAACTTTACTTTATTGAAAAGCCACTAAAATATTATTTTAATGCCACTTTAACCCACATATTCCTTGGGCTACGTTTTTGGGCTTTTGGATTGTCATCTTGGATCTCTGATCAAGCTCAAGTACTCTAATGGCTCAATTTCCAAGAAATATCCCTTGGCAAATTATCAAAATGCCCTTGGTTCCTCTTTATTTACTTTAATGAGTCTAGGGAAATTATTGTCTTTTCACACCTTACCAAAGTATTCCCTGGCCCTAGTCAACTATCCAGATAACCTTTCTTGACTGTCTAACCTTAGCCAAATGACCAAAATACCCTTCACTCATTCTTTAATTATTTAATAACACAGGGGTATTTTTGTCATTTCACATTTTTCTGGACACTGGCCCCTTTTACCGTTGAACTGATATCATGGGCTTGGGCCTCCCTTGGCATCATTATGGGCATCTATGTGATGTCATATGGGCTCATTCAGTCCCAGTTTGCTTATTGCTTAATTTCCCAACCGGATATCCAGCGTTCACGAACTCCCGTCAAAATTCACTAAAAAGTAAATAACTTTTTCTACATATCTCCTTTCAAGATTTTGTCAATTCCCTGACCTCTGGCTTCACAGGACGCACATTCTTGTAATTTTTCACTTATATCGGAGGTCCAGGAGATTTTTTAAAAATTTTAGATAACTTTCTGACTATCAGATAAATATCAGCTATCTGAAACTCTAATAAAATTTCTGTATTAGGCTAGATTAACCAGCACAACTTTCTCTATCTACTGATAAAAGTTGGGACCGAAATGCTTCTAGGAAGTTCTAAGCCACTTCCAGCTCAACTTTCTATAATTACCATTTTGCCCCTGGAAACTTTTTCTCTTTTCAATTAAGTCCCTTAACTTTTCATAATTACACATAATGGCCCACAACTTGTGTCTACTTTCATTTTTGCACTATAAAACTTTTAAACTTTCACTTTAGTCCCTTTATTTTCTAAAATGACCATTATACCCCTAGGAACTTTTACTATTTATACACAAGTCAATGTACTTTCACTTATTTGCAGTTTAGTCCATAAAATCCCTCTGTATGTTTTTGGGACTTCTATTCAAAGGGGTCTGGTAACCTTCTATTTCAGGCTACTTTTTGAGTCTCTGGGCCTAAAAATTGGGATATTACAATCTGCACCTGTTTCATGTTTTGATATTTCTAGATTTAGGGATTTCATTGTATGAGTAGGGATTGAATATCGATTGATTATTCTTAGATTAGGTATTTGTAATTGAATTTGGATGATTTGAATGTTGATTTTAATATGAATATTTCAGTTTAGATTTCTAGATAATTGGACTATTATCTACGATTATTGATATCTAATTCAATTGCTTGAAACCATGGTTGTCGATCGATGATCATTTGGGGACATTTTCATCATCTGATTTAATTACACACTAAGTGATTTTTAATAGTGCATTAAAAGTTTTTAAACTAGCTTTGATCAAAGGAGTTCAAGAACTATTAATGCTCTGGACTCAATCTTTCGATTAAGGTTTTATTTAAGACTTAATGATTTCAAAAGTCCAATATCAAATTAAGAGCAATGATAGATATGTTTTCATCATCAAAAGTCTTTCTCAACATATTTCTTTCACAATCCAACTCAATTTCACCCTAATAAAAAATACAAAAATATTTACTTTACTACACCCTTATTTTATTGCACCAAAAATCAATCAAACCCAAAACACATTTTACTTTCACTCAGGTTTTCAATAGTTTTGTCACCCAATTTACTAGGATTCTAATAAAAAGGGATCCTTTAGAAGAACGATAGGGTTGTGCCTTATACTATATTATCAGGCGCAATTGTTATCATTTTGACAGATCAAACGATGACAATTTGACCCCACTAGTCTTGTAATTAATTTTCCTTGAGAACAAGCAAGACATAAAAAAATCTTTAAATTGAAGAATCTCCTAGCTTTTCAATAGATGTCTGATGAACATCAAAATAATAATAATAATTGCACCCAATAATATAGTATAAGGCATAACCCTATCGTTCTTCTCGAGGAGCCTTTTTATTGGAGACCTAGCAAATTGGTGACAAAACTATTGAAAACCTAAGTGAAAGTAAAATGGGTTTTGGGTTTGATTGATTTTTTGATGTAGTAAAATAAGGGTGAAGTAAAGTAAATGTTTTTGTATTTTTGATTAAGATGAAAATGAGTTGGTTTGTGAAAGAAATATGTTATGACAGACTCTTGATGATGAAAACATATCTATCCTTGCTCTTAATTTGATATGGGAGTTTTAAAATCACTAAATCTTAAATAAAACCTCAATCGATCGATTGAGTCCAGAGCATTAATATTTCTTAAACTCCTTTGATCAAAGCTATTTTAAAAACTCTTAATGAACTGTTAAAAACCACTTAGTGTGTAATTTAAATCAGATGATGAAAATGCCCTCGAATGATCGTCATTGATAAACCCTAGATTTCAAGCAATTGAATTAATTAGCAATGATCATTGATAATAGTCCAACTATCTTCAAATCAAAACTGAAATATTATATTAAAAACCAACATTCAAAGCATCCAAAGTCAATTACAATAGTCTAATCTGAGAATAATCAATCGACATTCAATCCCTTGTTCATATAATGAAAACCTAGATCTAGCAGCATCAAACATGAAAAAAGTGCAGATTAAAACAGAAAACTCCCCAGTGCAGTCCATGAACTCGAGATATAAGATCCATCACCAAGAGACTAAGGATTTAGCCTCTCATGACTTCTACTGTGCTACAATCGCTGCCTAGATACGATGCCATGAAGAAAGCAGAAGGGGTGATAAAAAGATAAATGATAGAGATGATGTGTAGGTAGCAGAGGGAGTTGAGAGAGAGTTCGAGCACTACTTCTTAGCCTAATTAGGTCAAAAACTAGCCTCCCTTATGTCTGCAGCTTCCCCTCCTTTTATCCTCAGATTGACCTAATCAAAACTGCGCAACTTCACGACTGTCTTCTTTGATCGTGACCCGATCCATATTTTGGTCGAGACCTATAAACGCAGAAAAACTTCCTAGAAGAAATTAGGTCGCGACCTATAAACGTAGAGAAACATCCCATAAGAAATTTGGTCGCGACCTGTGGACACTTTGGTCGTGACTAAAGGCCACAGAAGCTGCTTCCTTTATTTGATTCTCTCTTATGATTTCTTTTTTTCTTACATTAGTCCTTGGTTCTCCTCCAAAGTACCTACGATTCAAAATCAAAGCTCACTGTAAAAGTCCCACCAGTAAAAGAATAACATATATGCAGTTTGGAGGAGTTAATTTACCATTTTACCCTTTCAGCTGCATATTGGCAAGCACAATCATGTATTACCACAAAAGTATAATTACAAGCATAAAATGAATGGTAAAGTTGTTATAAAACCATTAAAAATATAGCAGAAACCATACACAAATTGTGTCTTATCGATTCCCCCATACTTGAAGCTTTGTACTCCTAGACAAAGAAATGAATTACACCTAAGCTAACGCTATTAAATCTGAGATAACAACATAATCCATAGTGTAACCTGAAGACAATTAATTCACCATTTTTTAGGAATACAAAAGTTATAATATGAGCAATGCCAAGTAATCAACTACTAAATGAAATCAACCTTAACCATATGAGCACAATAGATTCTCTCTTAGGATGTAAGTGTTTAGCTCTCTATATACTCTCATTGTTAGGGTTCTTTCACTCAGATTCAAGTTGGAAAACATCTTACCATATGCTTGTAATGACTCTAAATCTCAACAACTATATAACACTTATGCAAAGAATCAAGAGGTCTTTTAGGGGTGAAAGGATGGAGATAGGCCACGTGGAATGGAATATGAAGGGTAGAAAGTACTATATGCATTCAATAATGAATATGTAGTATGAATTCATGTCTTCAGGGATGTATAGGTGGTAATTGTGCTAATAGGAGTTGATAATAGTGCCTTCTTCATTTCTCTTTTCTTTTCATTTCTTTGTTTCTTTCTTCAATTTTTCTTGCACTTTTTTTTTCGTGCAATATGCTCTTTTCTCTTCTTTTTATTTGGCACCTTATACATAGAAGATGTAGCACAACATCACAATAATAATGATGTTTATGCATATATGACTTTCTATAAAAATGATGGAAAGAAAAGTGATGGGCTCAAAGGAGATGACTACGGATATAATATGTAACAGGCTTATGTTTAGGATAAATGGGTTTAGAAATGAATGCCTCTATCATATTAAATAACATAAATGTGCAAGTAATTCTCAACTCAAAGCCAAGACAAGTTCTAGAGGATATAAACTAATAGAATAATCACTCAATCTAGAAATTAAGCCTGAGAATCCTTCTAACTAAGGTTTTCATCTAAATTGCTCAAAAGCTAAAGTCTCAAACAATATTCATCATTCACTAGGCATTAAAACACTTATCATGAAACATCCTTATTTTCGTACATCTTAGGGACCAATTGGTAGTATTTAGAACCACTTTCAAGGTCATTGAAGTCTAATTTCTCAATCTGGAGTTTTACTCTTATCGAATACTGTTCACTGTGTAAATTCTAGATGAGTGACCTGACTTTGAAAAATCATAACTAATTCTAGAAAAATCAGAATGTAGTGGTTCAAATTGCTACATGAATCTAACTCAATACTATTTCAAGTAAAAATAACTCGTTGACCATTACTTGTCCAAGTCAACATCAGTCAAAGTTACAACTTTACTGTTCATCCAGCATTTTTCTCCTGAATCCAGCATTTTGGTCCCAACTTTGATAATTTATATCTCCATGTGTAGACATCCAAATGATACATTCTATATATCAAATCGAATCTTGGTATGTCTACTATTTATCATAAAAATATCATACATTTATTTAATCATTTACTATTTTTAATTATAGATCAAACATCACTATATCACCACGAGTTAATGTTCATGGTGGCAAATTCCAACAATCAACTTTATATCCTTATGCATACAATAATCACATATCAATCAAACATGTCAAATAATACTTATCATTAAATAATAAATCTTTATACAACAGGGCATGAACAAAATTCTCGTATCTCTATTACATCTTTCCTGCCTGAAATTCGGTAGTATAACTACTATACTTCATCTGTAAAAATAACTGATCTTGTACTGATTCGGTAATTCCCGTGAGAACTACCATTCTAGGTAAGTACCCAAGAAAGACTGGATGAATCGACTAGGTCCACTCACTTCCAGACTCCTTAGACAGTACCTACGTACACAGTACGTATCATCTCCTTATGTTCAGTCTGAAATTCGGCAGCATAACGGCGTCTTACAGCATTCTCAAAATTCACTTCGACATAACCTCTCTGTAATGGGTTATAAATAGGGGATGAGATTCGGGGAAATCTCAGTAGCAAACGGTACTAAATAATGTATGCATTGATGATATTTGTGCTTGCTTGTGATTGTGTCAACATAATGTAATATGCATGCTTCCATGTGATATATGAAATACAATTGTCCAAGGCAATTATAGCACAAAGCTTCAACAATTACAGATTAACAACAATCAATCAAGTCATAACACAATCAATCATACATACAAGTTTAGGGTAAGTTTACTACCTGGCTAGTTTAGCAGAACTCTTGCTTCTCTATAATGCTTCCAGCTCCGCCAGAACTTCCTTCCTTCTATCTTTCTTCCACTTTCTTTCTCTAGAACTCACTTCTCTCTCTAAAGGAGCTCTTGGGTGTGAAGAATGAATGGCAAGGGGGGGTATTTATAGCAAAATCTTGGGAAAATTGAAGGCCAAGATCACCTTGGGAATTATTTGATCTAAAGGTTAAAGGTTTGATCTTGAAATATCTTTTCTCCTTTTACTCATGACATCACCACCATCATAGCATCACATGGGACACCTAGGCTCCTTTTTGGTGACACTTTGAAGTCCTTATGGGTCCCACCATGTGCAAACCCTAATTTTTTACTTTATTCTCTTTCCTTTCTTTTCAAAAATCTATAAATTATTCATTATTGAACTTGGGCTCCAAGATAACTTATGGGGCTTATTGGGCTGGCCTAGGATGAAATGTTGGGCCTCTTTTAGGTCTAATAGCTAATTGGCACAAATCCCAATGTACTTTCCTTATATCGATATCCTTAAATTACCCTGATCTTAGAATAAATGCTAAACACCTCTTTTAATTGTTCTAACATTTTTAGAAATTCATTCGAATATAAAATGAATTCTCTACAAAGTTTCATAATTTTCTGCAACCCAGAAGTCCTGATAAAAATTACATACATTTCCTTTAACCCTTTATCGGTGTCATTTTTCACCGTAAATTCCATAATTAATTCTACAGGACTCCTTTTTGACTTATGTCAACCCCGTAAATTCTCATATTAATTATAATAATTTACTATCAAATTTCACCTGATATCCATCCATTGTGAAATGCCCAAAATACCCTCGGTTATTTTTCTAATTCTTTCATACTCATAGAGACCTCATATGCATATTTCATAGTTCAGTGAAATGATCAACATAATTTTCTCTATTTTTTGGTAAAATATGGTACTCATCGGCTACCAGCCCGGTCTTTCCCATAATTATGATTTTGCCCCTGAATTCTCTTTCTGGCATCTTTACTTATCTTCTTATCCTTCATCTTAAGTTCTTGAAATTCTCTTCCAACAACTCATCCCCTGAACTCTTTGGGAGTCATCATTAATTGAAAAGCTCGACAACCTGCCCATATCAGGTTATCTTACTCAGGAGCCATCCCATATCTAGCTACCTGCAGAATTCCTAGGCTTAAGACTTAGGATATTCCTTACATTTCTTTTTTTGAACCTAGGTGAATTGTCCCTATTTTGTAGGTCAAAGACTTAACTCATCTTTAAATCCTGAGGAACTTAGATCATCCCTCGGATTCCTTCCAAATATAGGCAAGTGATCCGCCCATATCAGATTACTACCCTAGGACTACGGGTTTAGCAGCCTGCCCATATCAGACTACCTCCCAGTTTTCCTAGACCCAAAAATCGAGATGTTACATATCACAACTGAAAACCTTCTTAAATGAAGATTTAAAATTTCCAGAGTAATCAATCAGAATCATGTAATAATCCCAAATCTAACAGTAAGAACTTAAGTGTCTCCAATTAAATTTTCAAGAAAAAAAATTCAAGTGTGGAAATGGTTTCTATAAACTCTTTATGCAAAAGGTTAAAAACCAGAGGGCAATGAATCATTTATAAATGTACCTTAGCAGCTTAAAAGGAATCCTTCTATACAGCATTGCGCAAAGTAAAGAGAAGGTAAATGGACATTTTCATACTTAGGTCACGACTGAAAAAAGTAAAGGTCACGACCAAATTTCATAGTGAGTGCTGGCTCTAAGTTACCAAAACTAGTCGCGACTAGGAAAGGTTCCTATCGCGACACAAATCCATAGAGAGGTTTAGTCGTGACCCAAATACACTCGCATCGTGATTGATTTTCATAGAGAGTCCATAATCACCAATTTCCAAACCAGGTCGCGACCATATTTCACATAGGTTGCGACTAGTTTTCACAGAGTCCAAAATTCCATTCAAGGTCGCGACTGAAAATAGTTAAGGTCATGACCAATTTTCATAGAGACTACCAATTGATAGTTTTCAAAGCCCAAACCATCTTTTACACTAAAACCTTTTTATCTAACCACAAAATAGTTTAAAATGGGGTTCCAATTTTTAGCAATTCATCACACATTAGGATTAAAAACCAAAAACTTTATGTTGAAAGATTGGATTAATTGAAGAATGTTTACATTAATTAGCACAGAGATAGGATCATCTCCCCCACACTGTTAGCAGAATTAAAATAAAAAGGATCACAACAGGGGGCAATGAGAATCAAGGCATGTGTATTAAGTGAGAGAAAAGTACAACATGATATCAATATCTTTTTCAAGTACACATCATCTAAATAAAAACAAAGAAAAATACAAAACAAAAAATAACTCTCATGCTACTTATTCCTCTACTCTGCAGTGCCCTCAGTAGCACGGTCTTCCTCATTTACCCTAGCAGCTCCCCCATCACCTTCCCCAATGTCTGTAGCTCTTACCCAGGAAGATTCACCTGGTCCCTCAGGAAAGAAAGTAGAGACAGGGATATTACTTTTAAAAAATGCCTCTTTAAACCTGGAGGTAGAGCTATGTGAAACGACTGAACAATCTTAAGAACCAATGGATCAATGAACTGCTGCCTTCGATATTCCTAGTTCATAACAATTGCTCTCTGCTCTTGCAGCTGAGAAGTAACTTCAACCAACTGATCAGAAATTGCTACAAGCTGGGCACTCAGACTAGAGTCACCTTCAACAGCCTCCTCCTGAATTGGCTCATCCTCCAAATTCCCCTCGGCTACCCTTTTGCCCCTTTTTACACTCCTCAACTTCACAGCCTTCTTATTGGCCTTCGAGACACTATAACATTTGGTGGTAGTGGGGTCAAGGAAAAAGTCAGTTTTGAGGGTAGGGACCGCGTGCTTCTTACACAAGTCAGTAATTAAATGAGGAAAGACAAGGAGAGCTGCTGGAGAATTGACACAATGGTAAATGGAGTTAAAAATAATGTGGGTAAGGTTTACAGGCAGCTGGGTCATTAATAAATAAAGCAGGATGGCGCGCTCCTCATTAATATCTGAAATATGAGCCTGAGGCATCACATTATAGGTCATAAAGTTGAGCCAAACTCTAGCTTCATCATTCATTACCTTCCTCTCCAGATGTCTCTTTTGACCTCTAATAGTCCATTTTGTTCATTCTCCTCCTAAAAGGGCCAAAACCGTATCCCAAGGGACCTCATCTAAATGTTTCTCAGATAATGAAATTGACATTTAGAAAGAGTGGGTAGTTTGTAAAATGATTTAATGTCAAAATCATCAATGAAAAACTCTTTCTCTAAATTCAATCCCCAAGGAATCCTCTAAGCTGAAGTAATGTAGAATTTCCTTACTAAGGTAACATTAGCTTTAGTTCTCTTTTTCATCAATTCCTTGAATCCACCCTCTAAAGCCAACTTATAAAAGTTGAACTCATCAGTTACGGGAAATTCTATTTCTTAGGCACTACCTCTGGTGTTAAACATAGCTTTGGCTATCTTTCAATTTAGCTTAACAAGGGCTTTAGATCGGGATCTTTTATTCACTTCAGGGTTCCTTGTTCGGGCCTTCTGAGCACGCATATCAAATGATGCAAATCAATACAAAATAAACCCCTATCCCTGGAAGAGAAAATCCCTCTAGCAAAGTTTGATGGAATATTGGCTGATGTTTATGCAAAATGAGTTTAAAATAGAGGTTGGGCATCTTTAGTCACGACCAAAAGATAAATCTGTAGGGACCAGAACATAAAACTTTTCAAATCAGTGAAACTTATCAGCAATGCCCCACAAACTCAACCAGACTCGCCAAAACTTAGCCTAAAACAGATATGGAATCTCAAAATTCACTACCCAATGCTACACATCTAAGTTCCCCAACTGTTCCTCAAAACTAGAATTAACTGAATGCTAGAATCTATATTCAAAGAATAAGAAAACTAAAAGGAACAAGGAACTATGTTTAAAACTTTACAGTAGAAGAGTGGGAAGGGTTACAACAAAAGAAATGGGAGATTGCTAGGCACAGAGATGGCTAAGAAGAACTTGATACGAGAGGAAGGGGAATGAAAATGCTTCACGAGGAAATACAATGGTGCTGAAGCAAACTGAAACAGAGAAATACAGACTAGAAAAACTGAAGCAGAGAGAAGCAAGGTGGAAGCACGCTGTGGAGCAAAGAAAACTGAAGAAGAAAGTTGTGCACGATGGCTAGGGTTGTGGGGTAAAACATCCTCCCTTAGACCCCTCAATGTACACTTGCGGAAGCGATATTAGCTCGATTGTATCTTAACTTAAGACCAGAAATTAAAATTTTACTCTTAAGTTCCTTATTCTAAACCTTTACTTTGAGAACTGATTTATCTCATTCTACACATCCAAATGAGGCTTATTACCTATCCACTTAAAGCCCCAGATGTGTGCTACTGGCTCACCAAATTTTGCTGCCTCAGGACCTGCGAATTTCTCTCTTAATTTCTTAACTTTTCAATTACTCTCATAATTACTTTTCTTATGTATAACCCATATTCTAGCTACTTATACACAAGTTGAACATGCCAAACAGTATTTATTATTAAATAATAAATTGTTATATGTCGCATCCTTACTTTAATACCCATATATGATCCATTAGTAGCCTTTGGAACCACTTTAGGATCAATTAAAGTTGGAATCAAAGATCTAAAATTGTTGAAAATCTCTCTCGGGTACTGTTCATATAGCACTTTTCAGATTTTTCCCAAACATTGGAAATTCATATTTAAATCTAGAAAACTCCAAATGAGGTGATTCCAATTCCTACTAAAATATATTTAAAACCTCTTTATGGTAAAAATAATAAATAGGTTCAAGCGCAACTACAACATTCCTAAAAAAATTCGCAAACATATACTATTCATATGGTAATTTTCCAGTTTTCCAGAATCCAACTCCTAACTTTGAAAATTCACCATAAATTCGTTTTTTATCCAAAGTGGACGTACTTGGTTTCTATTTAAATCTTAAGATGTCAACTTTAATCATACTAAATTTCAACATTTAATTCATAAAATACCATATCCAAAATATGTTGTAAAGCTCACTTCCTTCTAACAGAACTTACATTAAGTACTCTTTGTTCCATATTTACATAATATAAGTGTATCTAACACAACCAAGCATACTTCAAACACCATCAATTAGCTCTTTACCTCTTCAATGCTCAGCACCTACCATGGTTTAATATGAAAAAGAGTGAGATTTGCAAAGAAATCCCAATAGCATTCAACACAACTTTAACATCATCAAGTAATTATTTAAAGCATGTTATATGATATGGGAGCCACACATTCATTCTCATATTTTTGGCATTCTCTAACATGCATTTGTCATGACATCTTAGCAAGGAGATTACCACATCATCAAGCCCATCAAGCTTGCACATCATCACATAATATCATGCTCAACCAAACATCATAAACAACAAGACCAATAAATAACTACAAGACAATGATAAAGTTAGAGTTGTTGCTACCTCTTGGAGATCCTTGTCTTTCCTTGTTGACTTGAAGTTCTTTAGGTGCACAAATGTCAAATCCTAATTATTGAACAACAATTTCATGTCATTACAACTTCTCAAACATAATCCAACTTAAAAATCCTAACTACCCTTTCTTGAATGAAATTAGGGTTTTATTTATCCCAAGCACTAACATTAACTCTTGGGATCCTATCCTACATAATTTTGGCTAAGGAATCCAATGGTGTGATCCAAATTTTGAAATTGCTTCATCTCCTATACTGTCCGTACGGACAGAGACGCAAATTGCAACTTAGGGTTTTCTAAAACTTCCATTTTGATGTTTAAGGCTTCCAATTAGGATCTCCCTACTATACCCTACACAAAATTGCATTTTGAACACATTGGAGGCCTTAAAATCATCATAAATCCACCCTAGAACAAAGTGCACAAATCTGAACAGCAAGCTATTTCAATAAACCATTGATTCCATGAACTAAAACATGTTAAATCTTTTCCTTTTCAACTTGTCTTTGCTATCTTTATCATGACTTTCATCTTTTCCTAATTTGGGCAGCATCTCCCCTTATAAATTCATGGTTCCCAACCCTTAAAAACCATAAATCAAACTTTCAAACAAATCATTAAAAGCTTGGAAGTATGCTTACCTTAGTATCCTTGAACTTTGGGAGGTTGGAAGCTTTGTTTTTGGCTTGAGTTTTGAATTGACAAGAGTTTCTCCTATGTAAAGAGGGCTGCACGAAATTTAAGTCTTTGGAGGGGGTATTTATAGGAAAAATTGAGGGGAATCAAGGGCTAAGATCCAATTCCTAAAAGCTTGATCCAAGGGTTAGAATTTAACCTCCTTTTTCAATGTAATTATGACAACTTTTGAGTTGTCATCTTCTTTTTCCTTCTCCCTCACCATTTGGCACCAAATAAACAATTTTTGAGGCTTCATGGAGTTTCTTGGACCTTCTTGGAGCTTCTAGGATTTTTCTTCAATTTTCCGGTATTAACCGATACCAATTCGGGTGATTTTCGGGAAAAATAAATTATTTAATGGTATTATATTTTCTAGAACACTGTCTGACCCTGTCTAACATATCTAAAATCATTATTGACCCTTTAAATATTTATCTCCATTTTCTCATATTTTTGTGAGGTCTTTTTATAGTCCTAATACTTAATTTTTCCGGATACCTTAAAAGAAACTATAATAGGATAAAAAATCATATAGGGGTATTTTGGTAATTTCCCTTTATAAAAATGTCTTAGAACCTCATTTTCCATTTTATGGAATTTATTGGGATTTTTCTGAATATTTTTCAAAACTGCCATTTTCGGACTAAAATTTCCGGAAATTACAATTTTACCCCTATTTTAGTTTTGGCTCATACTGGCTATTGGACTTTGACTTGGCCCATAATAACCCATCTAAATTTATTCTGAGCCTCCTGATAAAATTTCATGGTCTTTGGTTTAGATCTGGTCCTTCAACAAATAAAATCCTAATTTTTAGAGCCGGTATACAAGCTCATAAAATTCCTTTAAAATTCTATTTAAAATTATCTGGACCTCTTTTGGGAGTGTGGTCTTTTTTACAATCTCCCATAATTCACAAAGTATCTTCTATCATAATCTCATAGAATTCTGAAGTCCAGTCAGTCTCCTAAAAATTCCAGGTATTTTTCCCAGACTTACTGAATTTTTATCAATTAATCGGGACCTCAAATCAAAATTCTTATGTCTCTCATTCAACCCAAAATTTTGTGCTTTATCTCCCAGTATTTTCATATCTTAAATCCGTACCGGCCTATTTTGGGCTGAAAGTACAGATTTTGTGAATTTTTCTAAATCACATTTAGGTCCCTTGACCTTTTTCATATTTGTAGTTTAGTCCCTGAAGTTTTGTCTACTTTAGACTTTTGGCCATAATACTTTCTAACTTTACAATTTGTGAAACATCCTTCTTTATATCTCTCTGAGTACTCTTACTATAGCACTCTCAACTGGATATTATCTCTCTTGCCGGAATTCCTGGTAGAAAATAACTGTACTGATTCGGTAATTCCCCATGAGAACTACCATTCTACGTAAGTACCCAGGAAAGACTGGATGAACCGGCTAGGTCCACTCACTTCCAGCCTCCTTAAACAGCACCTACGTACAGAGTACTTTGTATAGTCTACCAGCACAACGGCATTTTCTAGTAAATATCTTTAAATCTTAACCTTTAACCTTGACCTTAAATATTGAACTTAAACTTCAACCTTACTTATATTCAATTGGAACTATTTTAGATCATTGGAATACCTCTTAACCTCAAAAACATGAGTTTCCAATAGTTGGGCTTACAGATACTGTTCACTGCCACTATTCACTAGGTAATTCTAGATTACAGCCTAAACTTTGGAAATTCATAACTAAATCTAGAAAAATTGTTTTGAGGAGATTCCAATTTATAATGAAAGCTTTTTCATTTAAATTTGAGAGAAAAATATGAAAAAGAGGTTTTCTTGTCCAGATCAAATCAGTTTATTCATTGAACTTTACTGTTCATTTGGTAAATCTGGAAGTTCCAGTTTCTTTGCCCCATTTTCAAAAATTCATTTCTCCTTGTATACTTATCCAATTGAGTCTAATTACATATGGATTTAAATCTCCATATGTGTACTTTAAGCTAACAAAATTTCGTGGAAAAACTCATTCATTTACTATATGAAATTAGCGCATGAACCTCACTGCCTCTGAGTAGCCGTATTATCTTATTCCAGATTTTATCTCCCAACTTTGAAAAATCATAAAAATTTGAATTCTTAACCAAATGAGGCTTTCCTTGTGTCCATTTAAATATATTTATCTTAGCTATGTTCATGCCAAATTTCATAAGAAAACTCGTCGGATAAGTCAATCAAAATACCGATGGAAGTACACTACCTCAAATCGGATTTATGAGTAGCATGCATCATACACACCAAAACATCAACTTGTAATTAAAGTGCACACTCTTTAAGTTAAATACAGTCATCCATCAACATTTACCCTCTTGCCTTGAGAAGATCCAGCACCTAGAGCATAGTTATGGGGGGTGAGATTCGGGGGAATCTCAATAGCAAGTAATACCAACTATAAGGTTATGCATGTTTGATTAAATGCCTAACATGTTATCATACAATGGGAGCTAATACATGCTTATACATAAGCAAACTCTAACATGCATATTGTCATGACATATATTGCAAGGAGTGGCACATACTCATAGCACATCATCATCATAAACATCATCACATAATATTCCATGCTCAACCAAACCTTCATGCATAACAAGTAAGCAAATCAATCAAAGCACATAAGTTTATAGTTAAGTATTCTTGCTACCTCTTGTAGATCCTTGTCCTTCCTTTCTTGAAATGGTCTTTCCTTGCCACAAATGTCAAAACCTAAACATCACAATATGATTACCAAATTATAACTCCATTCCAAACAACTTCCAAGTCTAGTTTCAATAAGCTCCCTTTTTCCAAAAATTCCCATTTTGGTTCCAATGCTTCCCATACTTGTTCCTCCACTTTACCCCCATACAAAATCTCATTTTAAGACCATTGGAATCGTCAAAATTATGAAATTCAAATCACTGTTCACGCGAGTGAACAGTACCCGTGAGGAATTTTCAACATTATAACCTTTAATTCCAATGGTTTCCAAGGTTCAAAACCTTTCCAATCCTACACAAAATCATCATATAAACTCAATGGAAGCATTAAATCATTGAAATTTTATTTTCTTCTATCATGAACAGTGCATGAACAGTACAGTCCGAAATGGTAAAGTGAAGAACACCAACTTACTTCACAACCAAGCATGTAACTAGCTTGTTTAAGCTTGTCTTAACTATCTATGACCTAAAACTCATATTCCTTTCACATATACACAAAATTTCCAGCAGCATCCCCCCAAGATTTAAGCCTAAAAAATCACTTAAACTCAAGCACAAACCATAAGAACAAAAGGTAGAAGCAAGGAGACAACTTACTTTACTTGCTCCTTCAAGACCCTTGCTTCTTCCTTGCTTTCTTCCACTTTCTTTCTCTAGAACTCACTTCTCTCTCTAAAGGAGCTCTTGGGTGTGAAGAATGAATGGAAAGGGGGGTATTTATAGCAAAAGTCATGTGTCATTTGAAGGCCAAGATCATCTTGAAAACTATTTGATCTAATGGTTAAAGGTTTGATCTTAAAATATCTTTTCTCCTTGGCTCATGACCTCACCACCATGACATCACTTGGGACACTTAAGCTCTCTTCTTGACGCCATTTTTGAGTCCATGTGGGTCCCACCATATGCAAACCCTAATTCTTACTTTATTCTCTTTTCTTTTTCTTTTCAAAATCCATAAATTATTCCTTATTGGGCTTGGGCTCTAAGATAACTTTTGAGACTTATTGGGCTAGCCTAGGACAAAAATATTGGGCCTCTTTTAGGTCCAATAGTTATTTGGCACAAATCCCAATGTAATTTCCTTATACCGATATCCTTAAATTACCCTGATCTTGGAATAAATGCTAAACACCTCCTTTAATTGTTATAACATTTTTAGAAATTCATTCTAATATAAAATGAATTCTCTTCAAAGTTTCATAATTTTATGAGATCCAGAAGTCCTGATAAAAATTTCATAAGTTTCCTCTAACCTTTTATCGCTGTCCTTTTTCACTGTAAATTCCATAATTAATTCTACAGGACTCCTTTTTTACTTCTGTCAACTCCATAAATTAATTTTCATCTGATATCCATCCATTGAATGAAATGACCAAAATGCCCACCATTTACTTCTGGTTTCTTAGGGCATCACAGTGGCATTTTCGTAATTTTGCACTTTGGCTCTTAGACTTTCTTCCTCTTCCAATTAATCCTTTTCTTTACATAAATATGGCCACATCTTTTCCTAAAAATCTCATATATTTTATTCAACCTGTACATACAACTTAGTACAGAAATTAGGGATGTTACAATTTGATCCTTTATTTAATCATTCATACCATTGACATTTCTCTAATCATTTCCTTAGCTAAAAACTTAGGGTTTTCGTCTAGGGAAGGCCAATAGAAATCGGATTCAAGGACCCTTCGTACAGTCATTTTTCCCCCAAAATAACCACCACAAACCCATGAATGACAAGCTTCTAAAACTGATTTGTGATCTTTGTCTAGGACACATCGTCTTAATACTTGATCTGAACACAACTTCGACAGAAAAGGTTTATCCCAAATAAAGTATTTAGATTCACTCTTGAGCTTTTGGGCCTGAAATCTAGACAAATGAGAAGGGATTAGGCTAGTTTCAATGAAATTAACTAAATGAGCACACCAAGGTTCTACAATGGCAACAAAACAAAGAGATTGATCGGGGAAAGAATCACAAATAGGATTAGAACTAAGTACTCCTCCTATCTTTATTGGTAATCTGCTCAGATGATCTGCAACATGATTCATATTTCCAGCTCGATCCCTCACCTCTATGTCAAACTCTTGAAGAAGTAATATCCATTATAGAAGTCTTGGCTTAGATTAAGGTTTATGGAACAAATACTTGATGGCTACATGATCTGTGTAAACAACAACTTTGGAGTTAATAAGATAAGCTCTGAATTTATCCAAAGCCACTACGATTGCAAATAATTCTTTCTCAGTAATGGTATAATTAATTTGAGCAGCTTCAAGTGTTTTCGAGGCATATGCAATCACTTTAGATAAATTACCTTCCTTTTGATCTATCATAGCTCCCACAGCATAATTGGAAGCATCACATGATAATTCAAAAGGAAGATCCCAATTTGGTGAAGTTAGGATAGGTGGAGAAACCAACCTATCCTTCAACTTTTCAAAAGCCTCTTTGCAAACAATAGAGAAAACAAATTCAGTGTCTTTTTACAGAAGCTTTGAGGGTGGTAAAGCAATTTTACTAAAATCTTTGATGAATCTTCTGTAAAATCTAACATGCCCCAGAAAAGATTGAAGTTCTTTTAAATTTGTGGGGTAGGGCAAGGAGGAAATTACTTCAATTTTTACTTTATCTACCTTAATTCCCTTGCTAGATATAAGATATCCAAGTGCTATTCCATGATCAACCATGAAATGACACTTTTCAAAATTCAAAACCAATTTTTTCTCAATACATCTAGCAAGGATTCTATCAAGGTTCTCAAGACACTCATCAAAAGAATTACCATAAATAGTAAAATCATCCATGACCACATCCATGCATTTTTCAATGAAATCAACAAATATAGAAAGCATACAACGCGGAAATGTGCTAGGAGCATTACACAAACCAAATGGCATCTTTTATAATCATATGTACCAAAAGGACATGTAAATGTGGTCTTTTCTTGGTCCCTCGGGGCTATTGGAATCTAGAAATATCTTGAATATCCATCTAGGAAACAATAATGACTTTTTCCTGTTAATCTCTCAAGCATTTGATCAATAAAGGGTAAGGGAAAGTGATCTTTCCCAGTGGAGTCATTCAACTTCCTATAATCAATACAAACTCCATGAATTTTGTACTCTAGTAGGTATCAATTAGTTATTCTCATTCTTCACTATTGTCAATCCACTCTTTTTAGGTACTACATGCACAGGTGATACCCATTCACTATCTGAAATAGCATATATGATTCCTACCTTTAGCAATTTACTAATTTCCTTCCTAACCACATTAGAGATCAATGGATTTAATCTACGTTGGGGTTGTTTAATTGTCTTGGAATCTTCATTCAGCAAAATCCTATGAGTGTAAACAGTGGCATCTATCCCTTTTATATCAGATAATTGCCAACTCAAAGCCTCTCTATTCTTCCTAAGCATACTTAATAACCTAGACTCTTCACTAACAGTTAAAGCACTATAAATTATTACTGGCAATTTTGAGTTTGGCTCAAGGTAAGCATACTTAAGATTAGAAGGTAAATCTTTTAACTCTAATTTTGGGGGTTGAACAATATAAGGGATAAGATGGGGGTAATCATTCGAAATAGAAATACTCCCTTTTGTAGATTCTTGGAGGTTGCTCATATTCAGCTAATTAGGATATTTCGCCTGTAATCTCTTCAGGAGTTGCACCAAGCTTAAGTTGGTCTACAGCTGCAACATAGTTGAGATTACCCTCTCTCATACATATTGGCCCTTCAACCAAAACATTGGAGTATGGAACTAAAGGCAATAGAAATTTGTTGATTGCGTCTGCCATTTCTAGTCATGACCTCTCAGGCTTATCTTCAACTTCATGTCGCGACTTGGGGTCACAAAAGGTGTCTCTGAAATATATGTTCGCGACCTCTTCATCTTTTTGTCGTAACAGGATGTCTCTGGAGTTTTTAGTCGTGACCAATCGATCTTCTTATTGCGAACCAGATTCACAGAGAGGCTCCCTCTCAACAGACTGATATCGGGTCGTGACTTGTAGGCCTTCACGTCACGACATGGGGTCACAGAAGCTCGATCCTTCTTGGTTTGTTCCACTTCCAGCTTCCATAGTACCTGTAAAATCACTCATAAACTCTTTTCCAAAAGCATTATCACTGGCAAATAATGAAATTGAATCAAAATTTGATGAAAATGAGAAATTTTGAGAAGGTGAAAGCATGCTATTTATATCTAAATAGTTAAAACATGATGCATTACCTTCACAAGAACAAGAGAAAGAGTTAACAGAAGAAAGAGATTCAAAATAATCATCATAAGCACTCAAAGATGAATTTAAATCCACATGCTCCTGAAATGCTACATGAGAGTTTTGGGAATTATGCAACATAGAATCATACCCATCATGTAAAACCAATTCATGCTCATCCCTAGTCTCTTCCACAGCATAATCAATGGCGTTCAACCCAGTAAAAGCAGAATTATCAAAAGGATATTTCATTGCTTCATTCATTTTGAAAGTTACTATATGTTCCCCAACTTCCATTGTAATGGAACTATGCTTCATACTAATAATTGTCTTGGAAGTTTGAAGAAAATGCCTGCCTAGGATCAAAGTGCTCTCATTCACTAGCTCACTGGACATGTCCAGAACATAAAAATCAACTGGGAACACTAAGTCCTTGACCTGCACTAGAATATCCTCAAGAATTCCCTTAGGATACCTAATTGACCTATAGCTAACTGGAGCACTACACTTATGTCTCTAAGATTCTTAATACCTAAGGCTAAGTATACCGACCAAGGCATTATATTAATGGCAGCCCCTAGATCTAACAACGTTCCCTAGATATAAACCTTTCCTATAGTGCATAGGATGGTGTAAGATCCTGGGTCTTGGCACTTAACTCGTAATTTAGCCTTAAAAAGTGATGACATATTAGCACTCACCTGAATTCTCTCAAAAGGCCTAAACTTTTTCATATCAGAACATAATTCTTTTAAAAATTTAACATACTTAGGATTTCTCTTGAGGAATTCAACTATAGGGATATTTATTTCTAACTTATTTAAGAGATTATAAGCATCTTGTGCAAAATCAGGGTCAGTTTTTTCTTTCTAGAAAAATAAGATTTAGGGAAAGGGAGATCTTTTATACTTTCCTCCTTACCTGTATGCTTAGAGGCTCCTTGCTTGTTAGACTCCGCCTTCTCCTCAGCTTACTTTCCTTTGTATGACAGACTTGACATTATCACTTCCTCTTCTTGCATCTCTTGCAATCCCTCGTATTTGTGAGTTCTCTTCTTGGGTTACCTTCTTAACCATAAGGTGTTGTTCTTTAAGACTTTCTGCTTTCCTAATCTTCATCTATGATAATGATGAATTTTCAACTTCAACATCTTTAAAATCCTCCATTGGTGTATCATCTTCCCTAAAATGCACCTTTCTCCCACTTCTGAGTGATATGGCATTCATACCCTTTGGATTAATAACAGTGTTCAAAGGTATGCTTCCACTGCTCTTTGTTTGAATCTCACTCACTGTATTGGAGACTTGAGTTAAATGACTGGTGATATCTATATTTTTAGAACTTAACTCCTCAAGTTTCCTGTGCACATTTGCATTATTCTTCTGCATACTTTGAAGAACTGAAGCTATTGAGGTAAATTGACCATCATTCTCTTTGAGCTTGTTATCTATATTAGTCATTCTCCAGTCCATATTGTTTATTTATGCCGCCATACTCTTCAATAATTGAGAGGTCTCATCTGGTCTTGCTGCCACTAAAGTATTAGGTTGAGTTAGAAATATAGACCTTGCATTACTTTGGTAGTTGCTTAAGGAAGCACTACCTCATTGGAATTGATTTGGCCTATTTTCCTCACTCCCCCACCTAAAATTTGGGTGGTCTCTCCAGCCAGGATTATATGTGTTGGAGTATGGGTCTCTCTTCTAGTATTGGTGGTCTCTCCCTTGATACATTGCTGCTACTTCTTCATATTGTCTATCACATGTACTTGTAACATGCATCATTGAATCATATAACTCACATCCTGTAACTAGTGCTTGTGAGGTTCCCACTGCATGAACTTGCTTTATGGAATGCAGCTCTCTTTCAATTAAATTCATCCTCTTTTCCATTCGGTTTCCCAAGGCTGCTATATCTGCTAAAATCTCATTTGAATTGCCCGAAGAGGATGTGGGCATCTCCTTGGATCTTTAGTCTGATGGTCTTCATTAGCCATTTTCTGGAATAACTCTCAACTTGCTTGTGGGGTTTTATCTCTCAAAGATCCATTTGCTGCTGCATTCAAGGACACCTTGTTGTGAGGAAGTAGACCATCAAAGAAAATGTCTACTAAATCATCCTTCATAATGTTATGATGGGGACATCCAGCCAATAAATTAATAAATCTCGTCCAATATTCATGTAATGACTCCCTATTCTGCTGCAAAGTATTTGTGATCTCCTTCTTCATCCGAGTAGTCTTTGAGACTAAGAAAAACTGCTATAGATATATTGACTTTAGTTGATCCCATGTAAGAGTTGAAAAATGAGTTGGCAGATTGTATAACCACTCCTTAGCCTTCCCTTCCATAGTGAAATGGAAACACCTCCTTAAGACATCATCCAATGCAGTCATTGTAGGCTTAATCGAAGAGCAGATCATATGCATGGTTTGTAAGTGCCGATGAGGACATTCTCCTGCAAAACCATGAAATTTAGGTAAGGCTGCAATCAAAGCTCCTTTAATTTCAAAATTAGCCTCTTCAATATAGAAACCATAAGGATCATAATTCACATGCGAATGATTTATTTCCCTCACACTTCTATTATCTTTTACATTCATTGGTATTTCATTTTCTCCTTGTCTATTATGCCCATTATGCTCATTATGATTAATCTCAGCCATGTTAGATTCTGTTGATCTCACCTCTTCTCTAAATTCTCTCCTTAGTTTCCTAAGTTGTCTCTCAATTTCAGGTTCAAAAGGCACTAATGGTCCAGTTCTTCTACGCATGCAACTCAGAAACAATCAAGAATAACCAAGCAAGCAATCAAGGTCAAACACAAAAGTTCCACAGCAGAAATTTTCAACTAGTCACGACACAAGGGTGTTTAGGTCGCGACCTAAGAACACAGAGAGCAGAAGTTCTTAAAAATGGATTTCAAGTCACGACACAAAAAGACATAGGTCGCGACTAAATAAGACAAAAAGCAGATTTTCTAAAATCGTCGTGACCAAAAGTTGTGAACGTCGCGACTGAAGTTCACAGAGAGTAATTAGTACCATAGTAAAGCAATTTGGTCACGACACAAATGAGGTTATGTCACGACACAATGTCATAGATAGTGATTTCATAGAAACTTTGAAAAAGAAAAATACAGAATGCTATGCAATAAAAACAACAAAAACTAAAATTAAAACAAAAATGACTTAGGTAAATAATGTAATTGACAATCAATTACTAAGGAACCAATTACTTGGCTCCCCAACAACGGCGCCATTGATGAACAGCTCGGATTGTCATCATCCGATCCATCAAAATAATAATAATTGCACCTAATAATATAGTATAAGGCAAAACCCTATCATTCTTCTCAAGGAGCCTTTTTATTGGAGACCTAGCAAATTGGTGACAAAACTATTGAAAACCTAAGTGAAAGTAAAATGGGTTTTGGGTTTGATTGATTTTTTGATCCAGTAAAATAAAGGTGCAGTAACGTAAATATTTTTATATTTTTTATTAAGATGAAAACGAGTTGATTTGTGAAAGAAATATGTTATGACAGACTCTTGATTATGAAAACATATCTATCCTTGCACTTAATTTGATATGGGAGTTTTAAAATCACTAAGTCTTAAATAAAACCTCAATCGATCAATTGAGTCCAGAGCATTAATATTTCTTAAACTCCTTTGATCAAAGCTAGTTTAAAAACTCTTAATGAACTGTTAAAAACCACTTAGTGTGTAATTTAAATCAAATGATGAAAATGCCCTCGAATGATCGTCGATCGACAAACCCTAGATTTCAAGCAATTGAATTAATTAGCAATGATTGTTGATAATAGTCCAACTATCTTAAAATCAAAACTGAAATATTATATTAAAAAGTAACATTCAAAGCATCCAAAGTCAATTACAATTTTTTAATCTGAGAATAATCACTCGATATTCAATCCCTTGTTCCCTAGATCTAGCAGCATCAAAATATGAAAAAAGGTGCAGATTAAAACAGAAAACTCCCCAGTGCAGTCCATGAGCTCAAGATATAAGATCCATCACCAAGAGACTAAGGATTTAGCCTCCCATGACTCCTACTGTGCTACAATCGCTGCCTAGATACAATGCCATAAAGAAAGCAAAAGGGGTGATGGAAAGATGAATGATAGAGATAATGTGTAGGTAGCAGAGGGAGTTGAGAGAGAGTACGAGCACTTCTTCTTAGCCTAATCATGTCAAAAACTAGCCTCCCCTGCGTCTGCGGCTTCCCCCTCCCTTTATCCTCAGATTGACCTAATAAAAAAACGCGCAACTTCACAACTATCTTCTTTGGTCGCGACCCGATCCATGTTTTGGTCGCAACCTATAAACACAGAGAAACTTCCCAGAAGAAATTAGGTCGAGACCTGTGGACACTTTTGTCATGACTGAAGGCCACAGAAGCTACTTCCTTGATTTGACTCTCTCTTATGATTTCTTTTATGCCCATATTAGTCCTTGGTTCTCCTCCAAAGTACCTGTGATTCAAAATCAAAGCTCACTGTAAAACCCCCAGTAAAGGAATAACATATATGCAGTTTGGAGGAGTTAATTTACCATTTTACCCTTTAAACAACACATTGCCAAGCACAATCATGTATTACCACAAAAGCACAATTACAGACATAAAATGAATGGTAAAGTTGTTAAAAACCCTTAAAAATATCACAGAAACCATACACAAATTGTGTCTTATCAATGTCCATGTGAATTTTCAATAATTCTTCGCATCATAGTTGATCAGGGATGGCCTAACTGATCATGCCAAACAATAAATATATTTTTATCTGTAAACTCTTGGTTTACTTTAGCACTTGTTTCAATTATGCCAATATTTGTATATTACAAACCAGAAGATAATCTAGGTACTTTTCAAGGACACATTTTTCTTCATGTCTAACAATTGTAATATGTAGATATTCAATAGTTTTCTCATCTATAGTCTCAATATGATACCTATTTCGGGGGATATCCTTAAAACTTAACAAATTTTATTGAGACTTAGAGGAATATAAAGCATCAGTAATAACAAAATTTGTCTATCTGGATAATACTATCATTGCTCTTCTGTAGCCTTCAATTAATTTTATATTACCCGCTGTAATATTGATGCTTGCACCACTCATTGTCAAATGAGAAAAATATTTTTTTATCTTTGAGTATGATATGTGTTGTAGCACTATCTATTATACATACATCTTTATTATTGTGCCAAAAAAAAAGGGAGGAACATCCATATTCTTCACCAAAAGAAAAGAAATGCATCAAAATAAATTCAAAATACATTATGAGGAATAATGCTCTTAAAACAAGAAAATAATGTAAACATAAATAAATCATAAAGCATAAAGTAAATTATGAAAATTATAGATAAAACATAAACTAAAATAGTCTTATTATTTTTCTGCCAAGTTTGTTTGTCTAATCATGATTCGCAAAGAAATTAATTGCCTCTAAGTTTGCCATAACATCAAGGCTATTATCGAGCTCATTGGTAGCATCATTCTTGTATGCAAAATTTGCCTCAACATCATCATTTTGAAAAATCATATTTGCTTCCATGTTCTTTGAATTCCTTTTTATGGAAGCTTGATAAAGGTTTGATAGATGCTTAGGCGTACGATAGGTACACGACCAGAGCGCCTTCATACCCCACCTATAACATAGATTTTTTCATAGTTTTTGAGGGATCACCCCTATCTTTTTTCTACCCTTCATTATGTTTCTTCTTTTGGTGGGTATTAGGATTATAATTGTTACTTCTACCATCACGATGATGGTAATTTCCATGTCCTCTACCACGACCATGGCCATGACTACAAATGCGCCACAACCATGGGCATGGAAATTAGTACATACAGTCATATTCACTTCAGTGAATGGAGCTGACCCAGTAGAACGGATCTCATGATTTTTCATCAATAGCTCATTATTTTGTTCAACCATAAGAGACATGAGATTAGTTCAAAATACTTTTTAAAACCTTTCTCACAGTATTACTGCTGCAGGAGCACATTTGAAGAGTGAAAAGTTGAAAAAGTTTTTTCTAATAAGTTCTCATCGATTATTTTCTCATGACACAATTTCAATTGAGAACTTATTTTAAAAATAGCTAAATTATATTCATATACAGATCTAAAATTTTGTAGACTCAAATGTAACCATTCATAACGAGTTTTGTGCAAGATTACCGTTTTTTGGTGATCATACCATTCTTTCAAATTATTTCACAATTCTAACAAATCTTTCACCATTAGATATTAAGCTTTTAGCCCTTCAAGTAAATGGTGGCAAAGGAAAATTATGGCCTTAGCCTTGTCTTGATTGCTTGCTACATTTCTAGGTAAAATAGCATTTTCTATACCTTTGGCATCTAGGTGGATTTTAACATCCAAACCCAAGACAGATAATTTTTTTCTGAAATATCAAGAGCGGTAAACTTGAGTTTGGTAAGATTAGCCATGGATCAAACTAAAATAATAATAATAACAATTATAATTATTATAAAATTAATGGGAAAAAAGAAAGTATTATGATAATAAAAACATAAATCAAATAAACATTATATATTCAAAATAAAAATAAATATAAATTCAATAAAAATAATAAAATATAAATGGCATAAATAAGGAATAAAAATAAATTAACTAAACGTAAATAAAGAAAATAAATAAATGTAACAAATAAAATAAAGAAAATAAAGAAACATTTATAGATATAAACAACATAAATAATGTGTTACAATACATAGAATTAGAAGCAACATAAATCTAATATATAAATAGTAACATAGTATAAGCAATTTGTAATATAAATTAGTGCATATTTCATAATTGTAATAAATATATAATAATACTAAGAATACAAAGAAGATAAATAAATCAATTGAAACATAAATTAATGAATATATGGGGAGGAGAAATTGGAAATGTAAACAACATACACATGTGTATACATATAAATAGAGAATCAATCATAATATTGTATTAATATATCAAAAGAAAAATAGAACAGCATAATATTTTGTATAAGAATAAAATAGAATAAAGATAACTCGTATATATATAATCTAACAACAAAAATTAAAATAAATAGAAAAGAATAACATAATAAATAACAATAGAATATGTAGCAAATATATAGAAAATGAAATTTGCCCATGGTAATAAGGTAAGAGGATAATCGGGTAATAGGGTAAAGGAAAAGATTATATAGTACCAAAACACATTAACATAGCATATGATAAATAAAAGAAAACATATACAATAATTAGATAAAGAGAAAACTAATAGCATTATAATTCAACATAGTAATGCATGAATTGACAAGAAGCTTATACCTTAAATTTTTCAAAGTAATGTCGTGCTGATAATGTATTATAAAAATAAGAGAAGATGAAGAAGTTATAGAGAAGAAGAAATAACAATACAAGAGATTCAAATGGGAGGCAAGGGAGTATTTCTCATTTACATGTATGTTCACTAGTACAAATGCCTCG
Source organism: Leucaena leucocephala (assembly GCA_037074615.1). Classification (NCBI taxonomy): domain Eukaryota; kingdom Viridiplantae; phylum Streptophyta; class Magnoliopsida; order Fabales; family Fabaceae; genus Leucaena; species Leucaena leucocephala. Next base: position 12,391,104 of record CM073536.1, on the reverse strand, counting down.
TGCATGGCCTTTATTTATAGGATACAACTATTAAAGACTAAATCTAAGGTTATAAAAGAATAAAGATGAATGCAATGTCATTAATAACAAGAAACTCCTCTCAAGTCATTCATTGGATAGGTTATAGGTTTATAATATTAAGAGAAGAATGAATCCTAAAAGAAATCCCAAAAGCTAGGAGTTATATGAACATCCACACATGCATGCAAAATTTATAACAAAAAATGTTGTTTTAGTCAATTAAAGATTTTTTAGTCTATGTGTCATCAACTTAAATAACAATATTTTTAATTTATAATGGAACATGTATATAATATAATTTAATCAAGGGAAAATGACATATAAGTCGCTACTATGAAACTTATTGATTGGTCTCACAAATTTGAGAAATGCTAGAGAGCTCCCTTGGTCTTTATCATTTGTGCAATTATGAGTATGGAATCTCGCCCCACCCACCCCCCCCAAAAAAAAAACTACCTCCGTTAACGACAATACAACAAAAACGATGATAGTAATGGTAGAGGGAAAACTGTGAGACGAAAACAATGCAGGGGCAATTTCATCCTCACACTATAATTTTAGAAATAATAGTCAAAGACACAAGGATCTGTTTGGCATTTCTCATCAAATTCATGAGACCTTTATCATAATAAGTTTCCTAGTAACTTCCTAAGGTCATTTTTCCTTTCGTCAAAGAGAAGACATAGTGAATAATGATCGATAAGTAGATACTAGCATAAATACTATCTTAAAGTGGCTTAAAATGAAGTAATTAAAGGAGATCATGAAGTAAATCTAAAGTGGCTTTAAAGGAAGTAATTAAAATAGATCATTAAGTAATCTAAAGCGATAGGTCTAAACACTACTGCATAAAAGCCTTTTAATATCAGTTAAAATAGACTGATCAATTTTATGAGAGACGTGTATTCTAGGGACGTAGTTTTTTAAACATGTAACATTGTTTAATAAGCGATTGAAGGTTTTCGGGCGTACCTTGGTTGTTTCCTTGTTCACCGAGATAGCCACGCGTCGCCGGAGCACCTTATATGGACTCTGGCACGTATACACAGCAAATGACACCCTGAGGAAGAATAAGTCGGATCTCTCTCTCGCAGAGGGAAGAGGAGAGGAACAGAGGAATGAAGGGAACACTTCGGGATACACGCACACTACCCAGAAAAAATGAACCTCCTTCACCGCATGAAGACTGCCTCCTTTGATGCCTTCTCTTCCAGAAAACATGCATGCGTGGGCAATTTTTTCAGCAACCTCCGTTTCCCTTATTTCAAAAACATAAACTGTTCCCTCCCTCTCCTCTCATGGACTTGGGCTAATCCACCAAGGGTGGACTGGCCCATTCCCTAACATCTCCCACTCACACTTGGTGGATTAGATGTCTTAAGTCCAATTTCATTTTCTTCCTTCTTTCATACTAGGTGCTTTGCCGTGACCGCGTAGGCATGACGTCTCCTTCCAGGCGTTTATACTAGAAATCCCTTTCACAGAGACCAGCACAAAGTAACCCTTTAGTGCAGTTCAATCAAATAAGTTATAGTGCCTTGAATGTCCTAGATTTGCCCATATACACTTTCTTATGGCTAATCTAATCCCTCTTGAGTTAGTATATAACTCAGATAGCCTCCACTTATGCATAGTATCCACACTTATGAAATTAACAAAAATAATATCATAAGGGACCGGTCACAGACACTAGCATGGATGTGTATATTCTGGCAATCTTTCTTTCGCCCATATATTATTTTGATATGAATCAACCGCTTTCCTAGCATAATACCTTTGGTTCATATGTAATTTGACCATAGGACATATACTAAAGTAGCAATCGCTGAAACATACCTCCATAATACTGTCAAAGTCAAAGGACATTAATGAAAGGATGATACCTTTCTGGAACTCACACAACAATGAAGCAGGGATTGATTCACTTGCTTTCCATTTGCAGTTCTTTAGCACATGTGGTATGAATCACATGTTACGGTGTTCCTCTTATCTTATAAGAGTGTACGTCATTTTGATTCTATCAATCACACCGTACAGACTTAAGTTCAGACACTCATAGTATCTAAACCCAAACTCCTCAACTCTATTCACATAATATGACGTCAATTTTGAAGAATTTGTTATCTGGCTACAGGTTTCATGGATGTGGGTATCCATTGTTCGATCCATATCCATACTCATGGATCTCATCTTGACTTACTGCACTATTGAAGCCAAGGCGACATTCATTGTGTTTCTTCTCTACCATATCAGCACTCTTGCTGCTTTACTGGTGAACACATGTCTCATCTTTGAACGCTTCTCTAGCATCAAAGGCGGTTGCTCGTGTGAGAGAGCTACCCTTTTCAACCTGTACGACATACTAGATATTGTATACTTTCACTCATACATATAAGAAATAAATGACATGATATCATTAATAAAAAACAAAAGTATTACATGCAGTCTGCTACTTTACATTTTTCGCATGCCAATGGCCGTTACATGTTTCTCAAATGTTTCTTTGCCTATTGGCTTAGTCAGGGGGTCTGCAACCATACACTTGGTTGAAATGTATTGTACAGTTACAATTTTCTGTGCTATATAATCCCTCACAAAGTTATACTTGATATCAATGTGTTTGGTCTTACTGTGATACTTAGGGTCTTTGGTGTAGGCTATGGCTGCAGTATTGTCACAGTGTATCAACACCGGATTGGTACTCTCATTCCCAAAGCCTAGGTGTTAGATAAATCTCTTCAGCCAAACAGCCTCTTGCACTGCTGCAGTGCATGCCACAAACTCAGCTTCCATAGAGTGTAAAGCAATGCACGTCTGCTTCTTGCTACTCCAACATATAGCTCCGTTGTTAAGCAAGAAGGTGTATCCTGAAGTAGATCTTCGTTCTTCTTCATCACCGCCTACATCAGCATCAGAATAGCCGACTAGGCGCAGATCGCTTCCTTGATAACACAACGCATAATTAGATGTGCCCTTTAAGTATCTCCATATCCTCTTCACTGCTTTCCAGTGTTTCTCACCGGGGTTGGACTGGAATCTGCTAACCAGCCCCACTGCATAACAAATATCTGGTCTTGTGCACAGCATTGCGTACATCAGGCTACCAACAGCACTGGCATATGGAACTCTTTCCATTTGCTTTCTGTCTATATCAGTTTTGGGACACATGTCTAAACTCAATGCCACACCAGTGGCTACAGGGATACCCATGGGATTGCAATTAGTCATATTGAATCGCTCAAGTATCTTCTTGATATAACTCTCTTGTGAAAGAGTGAGGATTCTCTTGGAGCGATTCCTTTGAATCTTGACTCCAAGTATGTACTCTGCTTCACCCATGTCTTTCATCTCAAAGTTTGATGAAAGCCATTCTTTAATAGCTATCACCGAGTCAAGACTATTTTCGGCTAATAGTATATTGTCTACGTATAAGGATAATATTACAAAGTTACCCTCAAACAGCTTAACATAGACGCAGTGGTCTTCCTCTATCATTTGAAAGTTATATGAGGTTATCGCCTTATGAAACCTCAAGTACCACTGTCTGGATGACTGTTTTAATCCATAAATGGATCTTTTGAGTTTACACTTATTGTGTTCAAACCCTTTTTCAATGAAACCTATTGGTTGTTCCATATAGATTTCTTCATCCAGATCACCATTCAGGAATGCGGTTTTTACATCCATCTGATGCAACTCCAGGTTTAAACTGTTTACTATTGCCAGAATAAGTCTTATAGAGTTGAAGCGCACAACAGGTGAAAAAGTATCCTCATAATCTATACCTTCCTGTTGTGTATATCCCTTTGCAACCAATCGAGCTTTAAATTTGTCAATTGATCCATCCACCTTTCTTTTGATTTTGAGAACCCACTTATTCCCAATGGCTTTACGCCCTTTTGGCAGATCAACCAATTCCCAGACTTGGTTTTTCATCATTGAGTCCATTTCCTCTTTCATTGCTTTCTTCCATTCCTCCTTAGTAGGACCTGCCAAAGCCTCATGAATAGTGCGGGGGTCATCATCCCCTTCTGGAGTAACTAAGAGTGCTTCGCCTTCTATTTGGAAGCGTCTCTTTGGAACACTTTCCCTGTTACTCTTTCTGGTAGGAGCAACAGCAACTTGCTTATCTTTTCTCATTTGCCTCAGTCTTTGTGTTGACCGTTCTTGGCTCCCACTCAGATTGACATACCTGGAAGATCCTAGTCTGTCAATTTGTTCGGCACCGTCTTGTTCCTGAGTCTCATAAAGAGATACAGTGCGGTCAACATCTCCCCTACTGGGAAATTCTGTTTCAATGAATACAGCATCTCTAGATTCTGTTTCAGTCACTGTTCCATCTTCAATTTCACTTATGAATACATATCCTTTTGAGGGTTCAGAGTACCTTATGAAGATACATTTCTTCCCTCTAGGACCCAGTTTCCCATGTCTATGAGAAGTGTCATGGATATAGGCCGCCGAACCCCATGGTCTAAGGATGCTTAGATCTGGCTGGCGTTTAGTCCATAACTCGTAGGGTGTGGAAGCGACTGACTTGGAGGGCACACGGTTAAGTATGAAAGTTGCTGTCAATAAAGCATCACCCCAATGTGAAATTGGAAGGTTTGCCTGAGCCATCATAGACCTAACCATGTCTAGAAGAGTTCTATTTCTTCTTTCAGTAACCCCATTCTGTTGAGGTGTGCCAGGGATAGTTAGTTGCCTAATAATCCCTTTTTCTTCACAGAGCTATTTGAATTGATCCGAAAGGTATTCACGACCTCGATCAGTGCGTAATGCCTTGATTCTATTATCCATTTGATTCTCTACTTCATTTATGTATCGTCTAAAGCACTCTAGTGCCTCGGACTTGTGTGAAATCAAATAGACATGACCATATCGTGAAAAATCATCAATAAAGGTAATAAAATACCAAGCTCCGTGTCTTGCCCTCACACTCATTGGACCGCAAATATCGGAATGAATTAATTGCAATCGATTTTCGGCTCGTGTTCCCTTACCGAATGGTTTTCTGGTAGCCTTACCTGCTAGACAACTTTCTCATAGTGACATATCCATGTTAGGGATTACCCCCAACAAGCCTTCTTTTGCCAGTTTAATCATTCTATTTTGATTAATATGTCCTAGTCTAGCATGCCAGATATTCATATCAGGATTATTCGAAGTAATAGCAAAGCAATCGTGAACATTAAAATCATTAGCAAGATCCAAAATAAAGAAACTTTGAAATTGGAAAGCTGAACCATAAAATATAGAGTTGCTATAAATGTCTGCAACTTTACCATGAAAGTTTACATTAAACCCAAAGTTCAATAAGCAAAATACAGAAACTAAATTCCGTCGGATGTCAGGAGCATGAAGCACATCATGCAGCATCAAGGTTTTTCCACCACGCAAAACAAGTTTACAGGTGCCAATACCTCGAACCTCGATCCTTGCATTATTGCCAATGAAAAGCCACTTGCTTTGAAATGGCAACCGACGGTATTCCACGAAGGATCCCCGATCTCGACTTACGTGGTCTGTGGAGCCTGAGTCAATAATCCAAGAAAAGGAAACAGGTTCTGTTAGAAAAACAGTACTAGAAACAAATGAGACATGTGAATTCACATAATTCACTTTTACCTTTCCGCTCTCGGTCTGTTTAGAACAGTCACGTGCGAAATGTCCCATATTATGGCATGCAAAGCATTTGACCTTCTTTAGGTCTAGCTTTTTCTTGCCTCCTTTCTTTCCCTTCTTCTTGTATTGTTGCTTGCCTTTCTTAGGCGGAGGACCGCCTTTCTTCCCATTTTTCTAAAATTTCTTGCCCTTTTTAAATTCAGGCTTAGATTGGGAAGGACCAGCACCTTCGGTCAGATAGGCTTGTCCAGTGGCCTTATAAGCCTCCAGACGTTCATCCTCTAGCTCCAAATACTTAGCTACATCATTGAAAGTGATGATGTTCTCATTATGGGTCAGGTTGACTTTCATGTGCTCCCAACTGGCAGGGAGCGACCTGATTACAGCTTGCACTTGCTGCTCGTCAGATAAATTATGTCCAGCCTCCTTCAATTCATGGATCATTGTGGACATCTCTCGCAGATGTTGCCTCATAGGATTATTCGGTTTCAGCTTATAGGTATCGAATTTAATCGTCAACCTTCTAAGCTTGGTCGTGGAAACTCCACCAAACTTATCCTTTAAGGCAATCCACATAGCTTGTGCCGTTCTGTGTGTCTCAAACTCACACATCAAATCATCTGCCATTGCACTTAGCAGTGTAATTCTTGCTATGCTATTCTTCTTTTTCCATGACAGGTATGCTTCTTGGTCCCTCCTGTGCTGGGCTGTATTTCCCGCTTCAGGCTCTACCAGTGCCATGGTTAATGGCTCAATTGCATCCTGCTCTTCTAGAATATATTGGACCTTTCGGTGCCAAATATCCCAGTTATCCCCGTTAAGTTTTTCCCCTTTGTTTAATTCAGCAATAATGTTCTTTGAAGCCATTGTTCAATATCGGTTCTGTGACAAACCTATCCCACATTAATTTATTGAACCATAGAACATTTAAGTGAATTTATATAGCACATGTAAAGTATACAATGTCATGTACTTTTATCATTTTTGATCAGAAAACAATAACATTACTAGACCCACGATTAGGAGAATACATTTGTACCTCCCATCACATAGGCACTAGCAGCGTCATTATTTTCTATCAAAAATTAATATAAGCACTCTCATGTTTTGCTTTTAGAATACTCATTATCTAAAAGGCTCCCACTTATAAAAGACATACATTAATCATAACTTGTAAAGAAATTAAATAAAACATAATTCCATTGCATATAAGGCATGTAATAAATGTCAAGTCTTTACAAATAAAATATGTTCTTAACTAAGTAAAGCAATGGTAATCAAATACAAATATGCATCATTCGATATGAGCTTTACAATAATCTAACATTGCTTTTCTTAATTTCTTAAGCTTACGAGGCGGCTTACGAAGGTTAGATACAAATTCTATTACTCTAAGCCAATATTTCTTGCCTAAGCGTCCTTGTTTAGGCTTTCCTCTAACCCTAACTGCCCTTATATACTCCATTATGACTTTCAAGTAGAATGCAGTATTCTTCTTATCTGTCATTAAATCAATGTAGTCGTAAATTACACCATTAACGCCTTTTATATTTGTTAATTTAGCTGCATCTCTTTCAGCTATACTCATAGCCAAAGCAGGGGTAATAGGTTGATCCACTTCCTCTCCATCCTCAACTGGAGATTCGTCGTGAAGAGTAGGCACCGACTTGGAGTCTGAAGAATCCATGAAAGGCTGCAAATGAAGGGGTTCGACGGGGAATAAAGTTTTCGACCTCGGTCCGGAAATACACGTTACATGTGGTTCCTCTTATGGAACTTCCTCCATCAACTCCTCTGGTTCTTCTTCAGAAAGTTCGTCAAGATCTTGTTCTGGATCCTCTTCAGGTTCCCCCTCGGGATCCTCTTGAAGGTCCTCCTCCGGGTTATTGACATCATCCAGAAATGAGATGTCTTCATTTAAGCTTAGTCCCAGAGATTCAGTGCTAGATGAAGCCATTTTCACCTAAATAATAAAAAATATTAATTATTATAATTTTCTGGAATTTTTAAACACAAAAAAATACCAGAAAATACACTAAATATCCACAAATAGGTTTATAATTGCCTCCAAATTAGGCAAATTATATATCAAAATAAAGATCTTGATTTTAGGGATTTTTAGGAACAAACCGCACCTCAATCGGAGCTCCGACGCGCCCTCACGCGCCCCAAGAAGGTTTAATTCAGAAAAAATAAAAAACTGAACGAAGCCCACTCTCAGCCTCTGGCGCGTGTACTACACGCGCCCGTCTGGTGCTGCCACGTGGCCACTACCACGTGTCAGCCACCAGAATTTCCTTATTTTCCATTTTTTTAATAAAAAAATTAATAAAAAAAATAAAAAAAATAATTTTTTTTTTTGCTAAACCCCCGCAGCCAAAGATTTTTTTTTTAATTAATTTTTTTTTCAATGGGCCTACTCACTGTGGCCCAAAAAATTTTTTTTTTCTTACGGACGGACTGGGCTGAACGCAGCCCAGTCCGCAGAAACAGAAAACATTTTGTTTCTGTTTTTTTTTTTGTTTTGCCCAGAAGCAAAACGACGTCGTTCAGGGGAGGATCAAAACGACGCCATTTTGATCATCCCTGACCTCCAGCCGGGTCACACAGACCCGACTGGAAAACGGGTCGGGTCCGACGGACCCGACTCATTTTTCCTCCGTAACTTCTCCGTCCGACGTCCGATTTCGATGTTCTTGGTGTCATTTTCTTCGTTTTTTCGAGATATATGCAATGGTACTAATATCATAACCTAAAAACACTGTTTTCTAATGACCCAATTTGAAAAACGAAACTCTCTGTTTCGGTTCACTGTGAAACTGCCTCTGTTTATGGTTTAAACGCATGCTATATGTATCTTGGCATAAAACAAACATGTTTAAATATAAATATATGCAAGAACAGCATGCTACCATAAAAAACGAAATATCACAGAAACTTGCGGAAGCACTGAACCTTGCTCTGATGCCACTGAAGGTTTTCGGGCGTACCTTGGTTGTTTCCTTGTTCACCGAGATAGCCACACGTCGCCGGAGCACCTTATATGGACTCTGGCACGTATACACAGCAAATGACACCCTGAGGAAGAATAAGTCAGATCTCTCTCTCGCAGAGGGAAGAGGAGAGGAACAGAGGAATGAAGGGAACACTTCGGGATACACGCACACTACCCAGAAAAAATGAACCTCCTTCACCGCATGAAGACTGCCTCCTTTGATACCTTCTCTTCCGGAAAACATGCATGCGTGGGCAGTTTTTTCAGCAACCTCCGTTTCCCTTATTTCAAAAACATAAACTGTTCCCTCCCTCTCCTCTCATGGACTTGGGCTAATCCACCAAGGGTGGACTGGCCCATTCCCTAACAGCGATGTTATAATGATGTTTCAAAGTCGGTTAAACATGGTAATCAACGTTGAAAGTTACTTATCTACAACGTCGGGTATGTAGTTTAACTGACATAGAAAGTAGTTTTGTTTCACAATAAGCGTTAAAACATTTATTTATTTTTTTGTATTCAATTTGTATGTTCTTATATATCCAACTTGCGCCCTAAAAAAATAACCAGCAATAGAGTTTGGATTCTTACAACCAGATCCCAATAGTAAAAACATACAAGAAAACAACAATATAATATAATGTATCTAATAGTTTATTGTTTTGTAATGATATCTAACTACAAAAGTAAGATAGAATTTCACCAAAAATCATCTTCTAATATCATACCTGACAAAAAATTATGCACATGATCAATGTCCTCAATTGTATATGGTGATATGTCTTCAAATAGTTGCAAGTTGAAAGGAAACAATTAATAACTAAATTATAGTTGAAATTGTCAACAACCTTATAAAATCATTATCTCTAATTACGTTATCGAATTGAGTACATATCCCTATTGCCAAAATATTATTTATGTAATGGATCACATAGCATCCACATTCTTTAGTTACAGGTTGTTGACGTACTAAAAATAAAAAAAAAATACAATGGATGTAAATATGAAGAAAATCATATAAATAAAAATTATTTTATTAATTAACATAACTTACACTTGGATAAATACAATTTCTTTTTTCTGATTTCTTGGATTTTTCCTTCTTTTCATACTTTTTTTCTTCCTTATCATCAGTCATCATCCAAATATAAGTAGCTGCTTTAAATGCCCTATAATCAAATGAACAAAGAAATAATATATGATAGGAATCTGGAGGTGCAAATAGAGAAAGATAAATAAAAGATCCTATTCAAAAGGACTCCCAATTAAATCATTTTTATGTAATTTTATTATTTAAGAGTCACCTTTTATTTATTAGATTATTAGAAAAATTTGATGTCTTTTAAATTTTTGGATTATTCTAAAGATCTTTTAAATTGATTAGTAGTTTATCTTTTTAGGATATTGTTTTAGATATATGAGTTTGTTAGAAGATCAACAAAATTGCAATAAATAAATAGTGAGATTAATTAATCAGTGCGTGCCTGTTTGGAAAAGAGTTTAAAAAAGGGCTTATGAAAAAAAGGCTTTTAAAAAAGAGCTTATAAAAAAAGTGGTTCTGAATAAATGAGTGTTTGGATAGTTATTATCAGAAGAACTTTTATCATTAAAAAATTACCATAAAGGGTATAATTTTATTAAAAATAGGAGAGATGAGAGAGGGTAGAGAAGAGAGAAGAGAGAGTATAAGAAAAAGTAAGGATAAAATAGTAATTAGGTAGTTTATAAGTTTTTTTACTGTTCTAAAAGTTAGTCTCAGTAGTTTATCCAAAACTTTAGTTTTAAACTATGGTTTGGTCCAAAATTCCTTTTGAACAAATATAGCTATTTATTTTAAAATTTTCTCAAATTAAGATTTAGACTAAAAATCTTTTTAAAATTATAGTTTTCTTTCTTTCTAAATAAGGCACTATATATGTATGAGATAGAGTTAAAAGGAGTTAGTGGAGGACGTAAGAGTAGTGCGTTTGAAAATAGAACATCACATGGGCGGGTGTGGGATGAGAGAGTGTTCGAATTTGAAAGCCCTAAAAGTGGGTAGTGCAGAGCACACTTTTCTGACAAAAAATGTATATCTGCAGCACTCCATCCCTCCCTCCCATGAGCCCCCGATCAGCCATGCAATTGAATTTAATTCCAGTCATTCCAAGATATATACATATATATATATATATATGTATGTATATATATATTTTTCTCTTTTCCTTCTCGGTTTCCACAACAAACATTCTCACATGCATGCACTGATAGAACCACTCATTATAACACATGCACATGCATCTCTCTCTCTCTCCCCTCTCATGTTATGAAACATCCTTACGTTCGTATGACTTAGGGACCATTCAGTAGCATTTAGAACCACTTTCAAGGTCATTGAAGTCCAATTTCTCAATCTGGAGTTTTATTCTTATCGAGTACTGTTCACTGTGTAAATTCCAGAGGAGTGACCCGACTTCGAAAAATCATAACTAATTATAGAAAAATCAAAATGAAGTGGTTCCAATTGCTACATGAAGCTAACTCACTTATATTTCAGGAAAAAATAATTTGTTGACCATTCGTTGACCTAGTCAACGTCAGTCAATGTTTCAACTTTACTGTTCATACCACGTTTTTCTCCTGAATCCAGCATTCTGGTCCCAACTTTGATAATTTATATCTCCTTGTGTAGACATCCAAATGATACGTTTTATATATCAAATTAAAGCTTGGTATGTCTACTATCTACCATAAAAATTTCGTACATTTATTCATCCATTTACTATTTTTAATTATTTATCAAACATTATCATGTCACCACGTGTTACTGTTCATAGTGGTAATTTCCAGCAATCAACTTTGCATACATATGCATACATCCATCATATATCAGTCAAACATGCCAAACAACTATTATTATTAATTAATAAGTTGTTTTACATCTGGCCATGTACATAAATTCTCATATCTCTATTGCATCTTTTCCTGCCTGAAGTCCGGCAGCATAACCGCTACGCTTCATCTGTACAAAGAACTGAACCGTACTGATTCGGTAATCCCCTCATGAGAACTACCATTCTACGTAGTACCCAGGAAAGACTAGATGAACCGGCTAGGTCCACTCACTTCTAGCCTCCTTAGACAGCACTACGTACACAGTACTTATCATATACTGATGTTCAGTCTTTACTTCGGCAGCATAACGACGTCTCTTAAAATTCCCAAAATTCATTTCGACATAACCTCCCCTGTAATGGGATATTTATTGGGATGAGATTCGGGGGAATCTCAGTAGCAACAATCATAACAATATATGTAATGCAGAGTGACAGTGCTTGCTTGTGATTGTGTACAGATAAGTATGCTGCGTGCTTCCATACTTAATAACATATGATCATAGCATTACAGCAGAGCTTTAGACATAACATATAAGACAACAATCCAACCAAACAATAGCACAATGAATCACAAAGCCATTACAATAAAGCTAGGATTAGTTACTACCTCAAAGGCTCAGCAGAGCTCTACTATCTCTATTCTGCTTCCAGCTCCGCCAGAACTTCCTTTCTTTCTTTCTTCCTCTCACTTTCTCTCTCTAGCACCTCCTCCTCTCTCTAAAATGGCCCTTGGCCGTGGCATATGAAGGCAAAGGGGGGGGTATTTATAACCTCCTCCAATGGCAATCTCGTAATTACCATGAACTTTGATCCTGCGGTCCTAGTTTTTCCTGGATTTTCCTATTTTCTTTAATTCCTCATTTACTGCATCATGCATGACATCATTGGGACACCTCACCAGGACACCTCAGCGCCACATTTATCACATGTCTGAAATCCTGGACACCTCAGATGCTGACTCAGCATGCTGACTCACCGGTCCAGTATCTTGCCTCGTAGTACGTGTCCTCAACTTTTTCTTCTGCCTTTATGTTGGCGCCATGTGTCATCTTACTGGCACCTGTCACGCCTTCCAATGCTATCCAGATAAATCCAGAACTTTATCTGATCACCTCCTCGGTTATCGTGCCAACCGAGTAACCTTACTTTATTGAAACAGCATTAAAATAGTATTTTAATGCCACTTTTTCCCACATACTTCATGGGCTACGTTTTTGGGCTCTGGGTATGTTATCTTGGATCCTGATCAAGCCCAAGTACTCTGATGGCTCGATTCCCAAGAAACAGCCCTTGGTAAATTACCAAAATACCCTTGGGTGCCCTTTCTTGCACTATTTTAACCCTAAGGGTAAAATCGTCATTTTACACCCTTCTGTACTCTGTCAGGGCATATACTGACTCTAAGTAGCTTTATTTGTATATACCTTGGCTTCTGGGCCTGTTCAAAATTACCAAAATGCCCTTTATTCATCTGTTCCCCTTTTGTACAACACAGGGGCATTTTCGTAATTTCGCACTTTTCCGGGGTTCTGCCGGACACTGGCCCACCTATCAGTCCAAGTGTCTTACTGGCCTCTGTTGGCGCCATTATTGGGCCTTTCTGGGTCCAATATCCTCATGGCACGCATTACGAGGAATCTTCCCCTTTTAATAATTAATATTTTATCTATTATTCACCGTTTATACACATATCCGGACACCGGCTCCTTCTGTCCGAAACACTAGCCTGCGGTGTTCAGGCATCCCTGTGAGTCATATCAGTCATCTGACTGAGGTCATCCGAACTCATTCAGTCCCTTTTTAAATACCGATAAATCTCCCTATCGGATCCCCCGAGGCCTCACACTCCCGTCTGGATTTTCTGATTTGCGAATAACTTTTTCTACAGGCCTCCTATCGGTATTCTGTCAGTTTCCCGACATCCGCCCCATAAGGACGTATCATCCTGTATTTTCTCACCTAGATCTGAATTCTAGGATACCCGGTATGAATTTTTATAACTTTTGGACGATCAGTCCATTTCTGGCTATCTGAAATCTTCAAAAATTCCTGTATTAAGCCAGATTACCGAGCGTCACTTGCTCTCTCTACCGGTGAAATCTGGGACTGAAATGCTGTCGGACAGTCCAAATCACTTCCGGCCTGACTTTCTTTAATTACAATTTAGCCCCAGGGAACTTTTCTTCTTTTCATTTAAGTCCCTTTTTATTTGGCTAAAATTACACTTAAGGACCCCACATTTTTGTCTACTTTCCTTTTTGGCCTTGAAACTTTCCATAATTGCACTTAAGTCCTTTCATTTCCTTTACTAGGTCTAGGGGCATTATTGTCTTTTCATATTTTACCAGAGTATTCTCTGGCCCTGGTCAACTATCCAGATACCCCTTCTTGACTGTCTAACCTTAGCCAAATGACCAAAATACCCTTTACTCATTCTTCATTTATTCTATAACATAAGGGCATTTTCGTCATTTTGCACATTTTTCCCGGACACCGGCCCCCCTTACCACTGAACTGGTATTATGGGCTTGGGCCTTCCCTGGTGTCACTACGGGCCTTAGACAACACTGTATGGCCTCTAGCCATTGTCCGATCATTTCTATTCGGACTGCCTTTCCTTTACCGATTATAACTGTAAATTCCCATCTTCAGGAATTTTTACAGAAAAATCGGGACCTCAAATCAAAATTCTGCGACTCCTCATTCAATCCGGAATCCTTTCCTCTATCTCCCGGTATTTTCAGATATTTTATCCGGACCGGGCTGTTTTGGCCTGAAAAAGCACTCACGCGCACATTTTTCCAAAATGACCATTTTACCCCTGGTCATATTTCTAATTCTTTCATACACCTAGAGACCTCATATGCACATTTCACAGTTCAGTGAAATGATCAGCATAATTTTCTCTATTTTCTAGCAAAATATGGTACTCATCGGCCACCAGCCCGATCTTTCCCATAATTACGATTATGCCCTTTAATTCTCTTTCTGGCATCTCTAGGCCTAAAAATTGGGGTGTTACATGTTATATGTCCTGTATAGCAAACACAATATTAATGTGTTTGGTTTAAGTATAAAAAAGTGTTTTTAGATTTAAATTATAGTTTAAGTCTAAAAGTTACCATTTACGTATAAAAGTAGTATAATTGCTTTTGGAGAAAACCATAATTTTTAGAAGCATCTCCCATCAACTTTTGAAACTATTTTTCATAGATAAATATGTGAAATGACAAATATACCCCTGTTCATTTTTTGTCATCTTGTTATCCCTCTCTTTTTATTGTTGCCATAAAACCCTATCTCTCTCCCCTCTGTTTCTCTGCTCTCGCAAGGCATCGTGTGCTCACAAGTCATTCTCTGTTGGCGTGCCTTCTTATTTGTCATCGTGCCTTCTTCTCGACTTGTGGGTGGTGCAGATCGGAGCTTTATTTTTCTCCAGCTTCTTCCCTCCTCCGTTTAGTCTTCTCGGTGTGTGGGTCCATGGTGGAGATCTCGAAGTATTCTTCTTCTCCGGCGTGTGAGTTGCCCAGATCTTGGCTTCTTCTTCTCCTTCGGCATCTTCCCTGCTTCTTCGTTCACTCCCTTCTTTTTCAGTGTGTTGTCTAGATCCCGTCGAGGGTGCATTGTCGAAGCTCGTCTTCTTCTGCTCTTCAAATCTCGTCAGTTCTTGAATTTTCAGTTTGGATCCGAGTGAATTTGTCCATCTCTCTTGCTCTTTCTGATCTTCTTCCCTTCAGATCTGATCTTGCTCTTTCTTGGATTAAAAAAAAAATGCTTTTTAGTTTTTAAGGGGGAAAAATATTTACTCAATGAAATAAAATTCCTGGGACAACCATAAAATCTCTTGATTCCAAAATTGGCTCAAATAATCAGGTTAGATGACTTGAAATCCGTCCAAGTTCAACCGAGCTAATTTAAAGGTGTTTGGGTAATTTCTTTTACTTCAAAATAATATATTTTGCTATGTTTATGAAAAGTTATTTGTTCTCTTCAACATCTTAATTTATGTATCATTCATTACTCTAAATTTAAAATTACACCCTATAATATATGAGCTTTGTTAATTATGTGTGTATATTAGTTACACCTATTCATTACTCTTAATTATTATTAATTATTTCTTAATTATATATGTATATTTTTTATTATTTTAATATCAAACAGAAAATATAAATTTAAAATTATACTTTATATAATTATCATTTGACTTTATACCTTTTCTAGTAATTTATCTATAAAAAAAATTATTTTGATAACAACCATTCAAACACTTATTTCTTTAAAATAATTTTTTATGCAAAATCTATTTTACAAGTTCTCTATAATCACTTTATAATCAATTTTCCTCAAAAGCTATTCACGGTAAAACCAGCCCGTGGTAATGACCAAGGATGATGGTATACATGAGGCCATGATGACGAGATTAAAGCTAATAAACTTTCTTTCTTTTTTACTTATAATATTCTTATTTATGTATCAGAGAGGGGGTGTGAGAGTCGTTGATATTCTCTCTTCAATTGTCCACTCATGTACTTGGTAGGAAAAAGACACCATAGCCCTAAACCACTTTCTATAATGGCAACATGTAAATTACCTAAAGTTATCATTGTTTGGTCCCCTTTCTCTCCTCTCTCTCTCTCTCTCTAGATAACTCATACCACCATCCCATGCATGATTATTACGTATACACAACAAAACATTCTCTTCTCTAAAACCCAATCCTATTTTTCTCTTCTTTCATTCTTTGCCTTTTACTCATTTTTCAACACTTTCTTCTTCCCACAAATATATGTGTGCGCCAGCTCTAGCTTCTACTTTTTTTTCTTTTCTTTCTGTGCCTCCCCATATTATTACTCATATTTGTACACTTTTTATTACACGCTCGAAATGCATCATATGAATGCTAATTGATTAATTAACTAGTAATTAAGGGTAGTATGCAGGTAGGTGTCCAGGCGTTATGTACAAGTCCAATATTCCGTCTCTAATCAGAGAGGACACATGGACGGAACTCATTATGACAAAAGAAAACACGAAACGAGACAAACTTTAAATCTTGACTCGTTTTGAGAGCAAAAGTTTACCTATAAACCTGTGATTGGTCGATAGATCCTTAAAGAAAATAAAAGAAGTAGCTAGATAAGTGTGAACCTATTTTTGTCGATACTTGAAATGATATAATAAGATGTGTGATGATAATTAGAAGGAAGAAGTTAGTTGGTGTCGTTTGGTGTAGGGCCCTTTGGAGGAGTGGAATTGGAATTTGGGTAGAAAGTTAACACCATCAGCATCAGCGTCCCTTTGATTCCAAGCTTAAGCCATTCCATGCTCATGCACTGTCATCACGCTCTCGCTCTGCACTTTCCTTCCTACATAAGTTCTTCACTTTAACTTTCTTCATTTGGAAACCATTTCCTCTTTTAAACAAAATAGTGTGGTCCAAGTTAATTTCTCACTTGCATCTCTTGATGTATGTGAACACTAATATAATTCAAGTCTTGTGACTTGGATAATTAACACCAATCTTGAGATCATAGGAAAATTATTGACCTATCTTGTGCCATAGTACTTGTATAGTTTTTTTTTTAATGGCAACAATCTTTTACCAACAGTGGTTGGGTCCAATGAAATTAAACTTGATTCCACATAAACAAAGTTAATGGTTTGATCTTTAATTTGTGAAAGAAAAAAAAATACATTGAAAGAGTTGTCACAATTGAGCTAATTTCACTCTGTGGTACGGAATCCAAAATAAATATATCAATAAAAAAAAAAGAACCAAATCTTTGAGTACTAATTTTTCTTTTTCTTTTTTTCTTTTCTTTTTAAGTTAGAAATAATCAAACTCAAGTCAACTAAAAAAAATATCAAACCTCCACATTTGTTTTGGTAACATATATATCCCCTGACATCTGGAGTTACTTATGACTTCAACTAATTCAATTAAAACAGTTGGGTTCTAAACAAAATTTAACTCCCTAAAGACATTTTGAATTCCATGTACTCGAACCAAGGGGTTTGATTCTAATGAAAAAGATTAGTTTCTCATAATATTACGAATTAAAATTTAAATTTTTACTAGGAGATGCTCACATTTAGTACCTGACAGTATTTTGAATAAGATTTTTTTTTAATTTGAGAATACATGTGCTCAAGAAAAAAAAACCTAACTCCTTATAAGGAACAAAACCTATTGGTTAACTTTTCAGCCGAAAAAAAAAACCTATTGGTTTACTCCTCACATTTAACTCACCCATAATTGCTATATTTATGTTAGTTAGCCAAAAAAATTGATTAAATTTGAATCATATATGTTTTGGTAGCTTTAGACAGAGAGAGAGAGAGAGCATGCTTGATGGGCTGGAAAGAGAAAAGCAGCTTTTCAGTTCAATAGCTCCTCTACTTCATGCTTTGTTCAAAAATTTATACTTCATTGAAGTTCGATAATCAGTTGAAAATATATTAGAGCGCTCTGTCTCAGACAAATATATAAAAGAAGAGAGATGCCGTACAAAAGTTATAGAAGGGCCACAGAGAGTGAGAGAGAGGGGGGTGGGAGGCACATGGCTTTAGAAGAGGAATGTCTGAAAATAAAAGCCCACGTCGTTGTGTTTCGATTCTCGGGTTGTGGGGAAACACCATCATCATCGGGCATGCCCAAACTCCTATTCATTTGTTTATAATTACCTCTTAATTAATGAATCACTTCTATCATCTTCTTCTATCTTAATTAATTTATTATCTTATGCCATTCTTGACAGCTAAGCTCATCATGCCCTCCCACTTCAACCCACATTACATATATTCTTCTCTCTTTCCCACATATACCATCAAATTAACCAAAAAACTGACCTTTGTTTTTTTTCTCTCCACTCTCCATTATTTAATCTCTCTGCTTTTAAAGGATGGGCAACCTCTCAGAATAAAGTATATATATAATAAACCACAAATGTTTGGCATATACACATGTTTCGTTACTTTACTTAGGGAAAAAACTTCTTTTAGTTTTAAAAAAATTAAGCCACTTAAAAACTAGTTTTTTTTTTCCAGTAACCTTGAAAAGAAACTGAATTGAGATTGGTAAAAATTCTATACATAATTCCAAAACGTGTAATATAGGTACAGCATGATTTCACCGAAATGCGTCTAAAAATTTGCAGGGATATATTTTCAGAAAGTAATTATCGTTAAAACTTGTGAATATATATATATGGCAGTTAGTTAGCCAGAGAAATCAGATGTTTGGAATTAGTTGTTAATGTTAATTAGGGTAACCGATCAGAACCTATAAGGGTTAAAAAGGAACTTTTTGCGATATAACAAAAAGAAAGACCTCCTTTGCATTCAAATTCTCCTCGGAACATGACCCGAACATAGTGTCTTCCATGCCTTTCCTTTCTCCTTTGATTCTAAATACGTTTTTACAAATATTGTTTTCTGATTTCGATATAAATTTAAAATCATTTTTTATCATTGATTTATTATAGGATGATTTTCTTACAAATTTATCTGATAAAAATTTCTAGATGGCTTTTGCAAAATAATTCAACGACTTTTTAATATCTGACATTGTTCTGGATGCCTACTAATTAATCCCCATGGATATATATATATATATATATAAAGAAAAAGAACACCGTCTTTGTTTCTGTCTCTGTCCCTCTGTGTCTGGGCAAAGACATCTCTCTCTCTCCGCCACAAGCTTCCAAAGAAAGAGAATGAATGGAAAGTGAGATTTACAAGAATTGTTAGACTTCTTGTGGGTTGATATTTAGAGAAGGAGAGAGAAAATGAGAAAAACCCTTATCCGTAGGATGGCTGGGGTTGATGAGAAAGTAGTCTACAATTATTCGCATGGCAGATCCGTTGTCCCAATATAAAAGCAACTTGATTTCGATACGTATGTCAATGGGTTGTGTTGAGAAAGAGATCAGGGACAACCAGCACAGCCATAGCGGGGCACCGGAGATGTCATCGGAGGGTTATGCTAAAGCAATATGACCATGCTTCCTGCAACTCATCACGACCTGTCAAAACAAGATCAGCAACAGCAGAGTTATGGTGGATTTGGCGGTGGAACTGTTATGAGCAGACTTGAAGTTGAAGGATATTATTATAATCAGAATATTTACAGGGAATCTGAGTTATTAGGATCGGAAATGGGCGAGGATGATCAATCCAGAAGAAACAGTGCGAGTGTAGGTGGGTGTGGGTCGAAAGGGAATCATCAGATTAATCAGCAAGAGCAAGAGAAGGATGAAGCATGGCTTCAATTAAGCATAGGACGTCAAAGAGAAGGTGACGGATTAGGTGGTTCATCTTCACTGGTGGAGCTGGACCTTCTTCCCCATTCGAATTCCGAGCAGTGCAGGTCGCTCCTGCCGCCACCGGCACCACATCAGCTCGGTGGTTCCGTCGCCCCGCTTTTGAATTTCAGCTACCCACAACCACCACCATCACAACCTCCTCCGCCTCCTCCTCCACCACCACCACCAGCCTCTAATCTGCTTTTTCAACAGCTTCAATATCCTCACAGTGCTTCAGGCTTTGTTCCTCATCATTCACACGCAAACTGGGCATTCGCTCCTTCTATCCCTTTCACTATGCCTTCCTCTAGCTCTTTTCCTTTGAGCTCTCATCATCTTGCTGCTTCCTATTTTTCGAGGCCCTTTCACTTCCCTCCCGGCTTTCATGATGATGCTTCAGCTGGTCCAAGCTCCGATGCTAGAGTTGTCGATCCTCCTCGCAGGCCTCATTCTGGAATTTGGTTCATGCTTCAAGCCTCCCCAAATCAGTATGCTTCATCCTTATTCTTTTTTTCCTTTTTGAAACTCCCGAATCAGTATCTGTTTATATATTTCACTTAGTTGCTGAACTCTAATCAAACTTGGTTTGTTGTGTACCTTTAATGCAGAGCTAAAGAACCGTTCTTGCCCCAAATACGCAAGAGCTACCTCAGAATCAAGTACTTCTTCCTTCTCTACTTAGTATCAATGCCAATCCTTTCTTTGATTTTAATTTCAAAACTTTATGTATAAATGCATTACTTCAGGGATGGAAGGATGACGGTTCGATTATTGTTGAAGTATTTGGTTAACAAGTTGAGGCTCCAAAGCGAATCTGAGGTACTTATAAACCATCCCTACACTCTTCACCTCCGCAATATTTCTCTATATATATACTCACATACACATTCATATATGCATCTAAATGTGTGTGCTTTATCATGACAAGTATTTACTTCTTTCTGATCCCATCCATTGCTCCCTAAACTTGCATCCAAAATTGAAAATCAAATTGTTACGCTTCCACCAGTTAAATTACCGAGTTACATAATTAACATGGGAACTAGCTAGGAGATCTTGATTATATATATGATAGATGCGGCAGAACTGAAATAGATTTGTCTGGTCACGAATATTTGTATCCATATATTTGTTTAGGTAAGAAGCATTTCTTGGTACCCATCTTCCTTTTATATGTTTCCCTTATAATTTTCCAACGAAATATCCTAAATCCTAAAGCGCTTGTGTTTGTTTAGTTTTGTCAAGTTTAGTAAGATACTCAGCTTCGATCTGTTCAAAAGGAGGAATTTAGCTGGGGTAATTACTAAAAGAAACTAAGGACGTACTCGCCATCGATCCAACCATATTATTCCTTCTTGTCCAAAGAACCATATAAGATAAAGTGTGATGTTGGGGTAATGGGTTCACTGTGCCAAATTAATTAAAACACTACTCCAGCTTATACTTCGTGTTTTCATCATCATATAGTTTACCTTTATATATTAGCTACTCGACTAGTTCATGGTTTCTATACCCTACCACTGATTCCTATGTATGAAAGTAACCTTCAAGCAATCGATGTGGAGGAAACGCGTGAGAATTCCCAATTAAATTTTAAAAATATACCGAATTCTTTTCTGAGAATAGAGAGATAAACTTAGCCACAATTCTAGCTGATCCACGATAAACCGATAGCTCTAGAAGTTGACTCCTCAGTTAATCTGGTATTTGGTTTAAGAAAAAGACCATACTTAGCGTTCTTAATGACTAAGATAGTGTAGATATTTAGTAGAACAATATGTATATTATGTCTGTACGTAGAAAACAAATATTTGAAGAGATTCCGTTTCTTGAACTTCACAGTGCGCGAAGAATGATTCATAGGTTAAAGTTTTGTACCAATTTCAGCTACTTATGTGAACTTTAAGATACTTATACGCCCTTTATTAGAACATGCACACGGGTGTAATGCATTTATTAAGTGATATAATTAGAATGCGCACATTATTGTGTGTGTCCCAGTACTTTACATTACTTCATGCACACTCCATCTATCACTCGTTGCCTAATAATTGCTGAAATAGGTAGATTCCTTCCAAAAACCTAGCAAGCAGCTTATATCTAGGACTCCATAAATCGTGCTCTTAAGTTTAGGGATACGTACGTTGGTTCAAAGCCCCATATAAAGTGTGATCGCATTAACCTGAAAAAGAAGATAGACAATCATTTTTTACTTGGAGAGCACTAATTAGGGTTTTTTCTCAGAGAGAGCATCCATCCGTTTCATTTACTGTCTTGAGCATAATAAGACCAAGTGTGGAATATTTACTATTCTTTGGCATGCATATGCTTTGTCGCACGAGGCTCAATTTATAGCAAATTATTACAAGGTATTTTAGGGCTTTTACTTTTTATAGTCCGAGGAAACACTTGAATACATATAAACATTATAAATTTAACTAAATCATTTACACGATGATAATTAGTTCTACGTTCGGCTTGCTGAAACTTTGACTTTTATTTATATATTGTTATGCATATTCCTATCATCTTCCCAATGTTTATACTTTGAAAAGTTGAAGATATTTTCTTGGAGTTAAACTTTTTTGTAGTGATCTTTTCCAAAATATTTTTAGACAAAGTGAGAAGTCTAGCTCAAATCTGACTTCTATTTAATTTCATACAATTGATATACAAATATATATATATATATATATAAAGAAGTTTCAATCTGCTGTGAAAGAACTCCTTGAAGAATTTGCTAGGTCTGGTTTTATTCCCCCTTTTATGGTAAGTTTTGCTCTATGTAGATGATTCCTGGTAGTGATTAGAGAACTAGAAATTATGAGGTAAGAATACTATAAAACAATTAGTGTGGTCAAAGTTGCATGGATACTTTGAGGGGGAAAAAAGAATAGAAAAGTAACTCAAATAAACGAACGGAAATATATGATATTCCCCCCACTTTCTCTTATAACAAAGTCATTAGCGTATGCGAGAGTGCGCTTAGCATGCCCATGCTTCAATTTTTTTTTTTTAAAAGAGTTTTTTATTTTATTTTATTTCTTGAATGTTTCTAATCCTTGAAGTTGGATATTTTCATTATCTTAATTCAAGTATGGATTTGACCTGCCGATTTTCCACCAATATTTCCATTATCTTACGGCTAATTACCCCCCCCCCACCACCACCCAAGACACACATGCATGCCTACATGGTAATACGATAACCAGCTAATAATGAGATAGAAGAATAGAGGGTCAAGAGTATATTAAAAAACAATGCAACGCGGTTTTGTGGGAAAATTCAACTATTTCATGGAATTCGATGTTGGACCATAGTATATACTATATGCTCCTATATGACAAATATTTTAACATTACAAACAATGTCTAAAATATGTTGTATGAGACACGCTTTCCATACCCGTCAAAACTTCATGCAAGTTTCTGGGTCAACCCTCACATTTTATGATGATTCAGATTGTCGCTAGCTTGTTTAATTACCCTCAAAATTCATTATTTTTGAAGCTGAGTAGGTGACAATACGATACTATCTATCTTATAAAATATAGAATATCCCTGCTCTATATGACACATCCAAACGTATATATAAAATAGAAACGTGTGGTTCTCAACCTATATATATATCTGCTAATAGATAGAGGTAGGAGTCAACGGAAATATTTATATATCCAATATTAATTATATCTAGATGATAGGGTGTGTGTGTGTATGTAGACAAATTAAAATCCATGTGTGAGGCATTAAATATATTTGAGAGCCTTTATCATGTCATCCTTAGACCATTGATTTAGTCCTTTTGCTAGCTAGTATTAATCATTAGGTCTATATTTTACATCGGGTCCAACTTAATAAAATTAGTTACTCTCGCCAGTTATATGTTGAATATCATTCTTCAAATATACGTTTATATTTAGCCTCCATGTCCAGGGCGCTTTCATTATGAAAATTATTTATCATTATGTCCAATATAAATGGTTGAGAGGTTATATATATTTTATAATCCATGAAGATCGATATAAGATAATTAATTTTGTTTGAGACTATGAACAGAGAGTCTAGGTATTAATAATGAATACAAGAAAGAAAGACGATGTCTTCCATGGTGGAACGTGAAAACCCACCCAACTAAAAAAATAAGGGAGCCTCTGTGTTTTCTTATTGTTTTTATGGTTTATAAAGATCGCATTTACTTTAAGATGTAAAAACACATGTTGGATCACTTGATTGGATGCACCTTTATCATGGCTTACTTTCTTAGTTGACTCTCATTATATTCATACAAAAAGGTTACAAGATAAGTACGTTATTGATATTAACATTAATTGAACAAACATCATATCGTAGGGCCCCCAAAATCACACGTGGACCCTGTCTTTCTCATAACCTATCTTCATGCCTATTATTCTTTTCCTCCTTTCGTCAAGCTTTTCCCTCATTTTTTCACTCCTCTTGTAGGCCCTTCCCATACCTATTTCCTCTCTCTCTCTCTCTCTCTCATATATATATATGTATGTATATATATTCCTCCCTCTCTCCTGCCTTTTTTTGAAATATTTAGGGCTTAGCAATTCCATCAAACTCGCAAGAGCTGCACTGGGATGGAACCAAAAGAGAAGGCCCCATAACATATAGTTACCATCCTCAACCAACCACCGAAAAGTGATACCTATATTCATGTCTAATAATGACAAGATCTTAATTAATTCACTGTGCTATATAATTTGGGAATAATCCTATACATTAGTCTAACGTCCAAACAAAGCAAAGCATAAAGAAAACAATAAATGAGATTTGAAAAAGATTAGATGATCATACACATATTTATCTATATACGTAATTGGGGAATGACATGCATGCACAATTAAAAATGGAAAGGGTTCCCTTTAATTAACATTTGATGGGTTTTCTTTATCTAATATTAAGAGATAAAGCATATATAGAATTAGCTTGAGGTATCTGACAAAAATCAAAAGCTATTATTTTATGTATAGTAATTATTGTGCTGGCATGCAATAAGGGCTTTGGTGGAACAAAGTGATAGAGACGTGCATGAACATAAAAATTTTGGTCACACAAGATTTTCCGTAAAGAACGACAAGGAAGGGTGTGAACATGTTTTTAATACATAACTACTATAACTATATATTATTATTAAATTTTGTTAATGGTGTATTAGCCTATTCTTCGGCGTGCTTTATGGATCCACCCTCAAATATATTATATAATATATATAATACGTTATTAATAAATAATGAGAAATGATGAGTGATGAATAGCATAAAGAATAGTAAAGTCTAAGGGATGATGATTTTGGCTTAGGAGCAAAGTCTGAATAATGGGTCTCTTGTAATGATTAAAGACAGCCATTCGTAATATCAAAAACAAAGCAAAAAAAAAAAAAAAGGCAGCCATTCGTCCTTGCTGCTTCATCAGAAATATTTAGGAAAATTAGAATCTGTTTGGCTAGGCGTAAAGCAAATTGCTTATTCTGTGAAGTGGAAAGAGAAAATGAAATCTTAAGGGTAAAGCAGACGTTACAAAGATTTTATATGTTTCATGGTGGATGTAGGGCTAACACCAACTGACAAAGCATGACTTCATCCTGATCTCATATTTCTTTTTTATCTTAATTATATTTCATACTATACAAATAATTTTGAAGATAAAACATAATTGTATTATAATATTTCTTTTCGTAGAACTCTCATTTTACTTTTATCTTAACATTTTACTTTATTTATCAAGAAAAAGATAAAGTAATTTTTATTCCCACATTTTTAAAATTAAAAATAGAATATTAAATAATAATTACATTTAATGTTGTAATAGATGCTGTACGTCTTGAAAAATAATCCTTACTTTTTTATTGAAGACATGTGACGAATATATTAATATCTGAATATACTCATTTAATTTTTTATTTAAGCAATTTACTTAAAATTTAAATAACGATCTTTGTTTTTATTGAATCAATTATAACTGTAGTATAATAGAGTCTCACAATTATAGTATCCTTGTCTTTATAGTCCTCTCAGTTTTTCGTTCACCGTGCATGGGATGTGACTATGTGATGCAATTAACCAATTTATTAGAGAATTATAGTTTTTAGTAGTGTTAGCAAATTCGAACCAAATTGGTTTGTTCTTCGACCAAAAAATTATTAATCTGGGTCAGAATCAGTTCAAAATCTGTATGAATTTGTTATTTGAACAACGGTTTGCTAGTGCCAAAATAACATCACTTCCTGAATTAAAATTGTTTTTATATTGATGTTAAACAAATATTATTAAGCATTGTTATAAATTGGTTTTTATTAAATGTTTGATTAAATAAGATATAAATATTGACAACCATTTAATTATGAACTTAATTAGTTGGTGATTTTGGGATTTTTTTTTTACCTTTTATTTTTTGGGATTGAATCTTACGAGTATGATTTTTTGGGGAATCCCTATAAGGACCTACAAAATTATTAAATTATTGACAAGTATCATGGGATCTCAAAGGGAGAGATTCTAATAGTGAAATGACCATCTTGCCCTCGTTCATTAAAAAATGTCAAAGGAAATGACACAAATGATAACTTTATATACTTCAATTAATAAGTCAGGAGCAAGGAATGACAACTCATAATTTGGATATAATATTTTATGAGACATATAGTTGTCATTCCTTGCTGCTTGGCTTGTTAATTGCATCACATAAAGTCGTCATTCACCACATTCATTAAAAAATGTCTAATAAAATGACACAGATAACAACTTTATATATTACAATTGACAAGTCAAGAAACAACCAATAATAATTTATATAATCTATACCTAATATTTTGAGAGACATAGAGTTATTATTCA
The DNA here is from genome assembly GCA_037074615.1 of Leucaena leucocephala. NCBI lineage: Eukaryota > Viridiplantae > Streptophyta > Magnoliopsida > Fabales > Fabaceae > Leucaena > Leucaena leucocephala. The sequence goes on along the minus strand of CM073536.1, from coordinate 12,364,422 downwards.
TTAATTGTATTACATAAAGTTGTCATCTGTGTCATCTCACTTGCCATTTTTTAATGAATAAGGGTAAGATGATTATTTCACAATAAAAATCTCTTTCTCTGAGGTCTTATGGGATTTATTAATAATTTTGATTATTTTGTGAGACTTTATAAGAATAAATTCTCGGCCATTAATACTAGTACGATTGATTGGTGTATCCATATATTTATATACTCCAAGCAATTTGTGAAATTGAATTTGAAATTATGAATTTATTACAAGTAGTTATACAATTTATTGTATAGTATTTAATATATAAAAAGAAAAATTTGGAAAAAACATATAAAAATATATTAATTTTAATTTAATTAGAAAACGTGGAACTTTGAATTAATCAAACAATCAATTTGACTTTCGAGCTTATTTTCTTTGTCTTTGTTCAACATTCTCTCAGTCTTCATCTATGTTTAGCATTCTATCTGTCTTCACTCTCTCGCTTAAACATCTTTGTGTTTGCGTCTTTGTTGTCCCCTAAGTTTCGATGCTTAGAATTAATCCTTGAACGACCACGACTCACCAACCGATATTAGACTTTCTAGGCACCAAGAACGGGCATCTTTGCGCATAACATGTTTTGGATAAGTAAACGTTGTCAATTTGTTGAATCTTTGACCAAATCTTGATGATTTCTTTGTTGAATCATTGATGTATGTGGGGTTTTCATCTGCTGGATTTTCAAATTCAAACATAATCTTTTCTTCTTCTTCATTCTTGTAGCCTCTTTCTTTTCTCTCTAAAGGGTTTCCTCCCAACTAGCTCGTTAGAAAACCAATTAGGTCTACTGGGAGATCCTCCCAACTCAATCCAACATATACACAACCTTAGAGGTGATTAAAGACATCCAATCATGTAATGGGAGATGATATATGAATATTAGGATGAGATTAATTTTGAAAAAAAAAAGTTTCTGACAGAATAACAGAAAATTATCTATGAACAACGAAAGGTTACAAGAATATAAAATAATGGTTTCCATTCAACAACGGTCAGATCAATTATATTGATAAAGAATTAGCCTGATCAAGAATGTGTATTTAAGTTACATAACTGATGTATGTAAGGATCTTATAAGTAGATAATTTGTAAAGCCTACCTTAATTATCCCTATGTGGGCCCAACACTCCAACTTAAATTTTTGTTCAATAAAAAGAACAGTAGTGTGCTATTAAGACTTTTTGAATCACATAAGTTGAGGAGAATGTGGAGGGATAATTAGAAGAAAGCTGTCATGTGTTGTCATTGTCACATATATTTGATTATAAAAAGTAATGAATGCATTTTGTTTTTTGGTTTTTGGATGATTAAAGGAATGAATATATGAATGAATGCAGATAGAGATAAGATGTAGAGGGCAACAACTTGGGCCTTTGTTGACGTTGGATCATGTAAGAGATAACATTTGGAGTCCCATGACCCCCACTTTGCTTTCAGATTCCTCCACCACAGATCATATCATGGTCCTCTACTACGGTAGATGTGCTTAATATAACACCCCTCTCTCTTGTATCATTGTTAACTTATTTTTAATTTTAATTTTCTTCTTTCCCAATTTTTCTCGTTCTATTGCATTTTATTGACCTCCTTTTGGTTTGATTGTTGCTGCTTTTTGTCTCTCCTTTTAAAATAACTCATCAAACGGATGGAAACTACAGAAATGGGATCACCCTGCAAGGCAGTTTTTTTTTTGGGGGTGACGCGAGAGTTCCCAAGATTGTATCTCTTTAGTGTTATCCCTTGTATTAATTACCTAAAAACAAAGCTTAATCTAATTAATAGACTAACCCATTTAATTTTCTTTTATTATTTTGTAAATTAGAATTGAGAAGTGTAGTATTCGGATTATATTACAATTTACATGCTAAGCGTACGTTTTCCTTTATTGTTAGATTATGCGCCTGGCAACAAGAGTCAACAGCCAAATGCACCCAAGGAATTACTCTTTTGGGAATAAGAAAACTTTGAGATTATCTATATTCTGCTGTCATAAATTGATTTTTAATATCAGGATACAAAATAATTAGCGTTTCTTTTTCATTTTTCATATAACTTTATCACTCTCCCAAACAATAAGGTATGTGAGCTATATATTTTCTTTTCTTTTTTATTTGGCCACAGAAGATGAGCTAATTGATGGACTGTGTCGTTGTGTACTGTGTAGTTTGAGACAAATTAGTGGCTCATGAAGCGCAATAATTATTGGGTCGAATATATAACAGAATCTATTTATGTCTTGTAAATAAGTTTTGAATTCAAATATTGTGATACAAAATTATGTTTTTAAGAATATCATCCCATCGATAAATGTGGAACTAAGAAGAATTTGGTACTTTGAGACATATTAAACTATGGGCATCTAATAAAGTGGCGGATTTAATCCCTTTCCTTTTCCACGTATATTTCCAAAGATAGATCAATAATCACTACTAGAAAAAAAATACTTTTCATGGCAGTTGTGAGAAAAAATTGAACGGAATTGGAAGACACGCAGCGGAAATTAACTTTAAAAATTTTTCCATTCCCCGCCAGATCTACCGAATGTGTTTAAGTTAAAGAGAAAGAAGTGTTACCTTCGGTATTCAAGCTGTGGTCGCGACCTCAGTGTCCACTAGTCGCGACTCTTCACCTCTGGAGTTTTCAGTCGCGACCTCCTCAGCTTCTTGTCACGACCTGTCGCCTCTGGAGTTTTCAGTCACGACCTACTCATCTTCTAGTCGCTACATGTCGTCTCTGGAGTTTGAAGTCGCGACTTCCTCTACTTCTAGTCGCGACCTGTAGATTTATGACGTTCAGATGCCAATTTAGTTGCGACCTCTGTGTCAACTGGTCGCGACCTCTGTGTCAACTGGTCGCGACTTCGTCGTACCTGGTGCTCTTTTCTCGATCGCAAGAAGTCGACAACTCAGATCGGCTTCCTCTACCCGTATCCACATGAATAGCGTTCCAACCACGAACGACGTGCTAGTGCCTCTTATCCCTCTAGGGCTTTCTCAAGATTCCGTCCTCACTGTCTCTATTTCAGCAGTTTCTTATCTGTAAACCTTTTGCACTCTCCTTGCCCCTTTTCTTGTGTCTAGAACCCTAGCCCCTAATGTCAAATATATAAGATGCTATCGGGCTTCTAATTGGGCCGGGCTTCAGAATTAATCTTATATTAATTCTGAAATTAATACAATATCATATATTGCATAATTTGATAAGAAACTAATTAAATAAATATGTTTTTTATCAAAACCGTCCCACAGATTTAATTCACCTATTTATTTAATTTAAAATAAAGATAAGACGGAATTATATTTGATTTAAAAGTGATAGATATTTAATTTATCCTTATAAATTAAATCTTGCAAATATCTCTTATATTATATATAATATATAAATACAAATTTATATATATATAAAATATATAAATTGACCCTAGATTATTCATTGAATCAAGACATGTCTTAGATTCAATGAACCTGGGCATCACAGCTCGAGTTGGGCTATTTTGTGTGCGACCCTGTAGGCCCATATGAAGTTGGCAGTGGGCCAGTTACTATACTGATCCACAAGTCATAAGCGGTCTCTAGCAAGATATTATGACTGCCCAAATCATATGAGGATCGATGAACGACATTACCTTTCATACAACCATATCACGTCCCTTTTGTCACACGATATTTCGGTCACGGATGAGGCATGGTGAACGTCATCCTCCTATTCCTGACCGTTACTTTCTCGATCCCTGAGTGGTCTGACTATAGAAATGGAACTACCCTTCCATTACAGTATGGCCATACATTTCTCAGACTCACTCATCGAGGGGCCCAGTAATATCTCTCTATGAATGTGAGGGACAAATTCCATCTTGACCATTCACATTCCTCCGCATGAAAAAATACTAAGCCCGAACATAGCCTTTATGATCACTCGGTCAAAAGTAACTTTTGACTAGGTCAAAGCTAAGCATTTGTCATGTAGGAATCCATGATGATCTCAGGTCAAAGGGCATAGTGGCATGGCTTGTATATGAGAGAAGCTTATGACTTAACCCATGCAGCTCTCTTATAGCGGGTCGGTCCAACACCCTGTACTCTTACATGTGCCTATGACTTTGATTTATATCTCTATATATCTTCAAAGTCATACTGGTCTTATTTCATCTCTACTCCTGCATAGATGACCGACTAGGGACATTTAGGATAAGATCATGAGTTATCCAAGGATGGTCATCACAGTAAACATGCAAATAATGTGATAACATAATTAAGAAATTCATAAAACAATAATGTTTATAAGACAATGATTGGCCCCTATGGCACAATTTCCAACAAAAATATCGTAAAAAAATGGTGACAATTTCAAATGCCATGATAACTACTTATAAAAAAAAGCCGTTAAAAGTAGTCCACCGGAGTTTAAAAAACACTCTATTGGACTAGAAGTTATCACGGCGTTTGAAAAAATATCGTGATAACCACTTATCACGGTGGCTTTTAAGAAAACCGCCATGATAAGTACTTTTAACAGCGGTTTTCCATAAAATCACCGTTAAAAGTCCTTAAACATTTAAAAACTCTAGACCCAATTTTAGTTTCACTCTCATTTTTTCACAGCCATTTGTGGTCCCATTTCTTTGCCCCACCACCAAGACTTGGACGAAGGTTATTTCTCAGCGTTTCCTCTATTTTTGGGGCCCATCTCCGTCGTTAACATTGTTCTTCATCATGAAAGTTGTAAGTCACCATTTAACTGTTGGAAATCGTGCCCTAGGGGCCAATCATTGTCTTATGAACATTATTGATTTATGAATTTATTAATTGAGTTATCATATTATTTGCATGTTTACTATGATGACCATCCTTGGATAATTCATGATATTATCCTAAATGTCCCTGGTCGATCATCTATGTGGGAGCACAGATGAAATAAGACCAGTATGACTTTGAAGATGTATAGAGATATAAATCAAAGTCATAAGCACATGTAAGAGTACAGGGTGTTGGACCGACCCGCTATGAGAGAACTGCATGGGTAACGTCATAAGCTTCTCTCATATACAAACCATGTCAATATGCCCTTTGACCTGAGATCATCATGGATTCCTACATGACAAAACGCTCAGCTTTGACCTAGTCAAAAGTCACTTTTGACCGAGTGATCATAAAGACTATGTTCGGGCTTAGTGGTTTTTCATGCGGAGGAATGTGAATGGTCAAGATGGAATTTGTCCCTCACATTCGTGGAGAGATATTACTGGGCCCCTCGATGAGTGAGTCTGAGAAATGTATGGCCATACTATAATGGAAAGGTAGTTCCATTTCTATAGTCAGACTACTCAGGGATCGAGAAAGTAACGGTCGGGAATAGGAGGATGACATTATCCATGCCTCATCCATGACCAAAATATCGCGTGACAGAAGGGACATGATATGGTTGTATAAAAGGTTACATCGTTTATCGATCCTCATATGATTTGGGTAGTTGTTATGTCTTGCTAGAGACCGCTTGCGACTTGTGGGCTAGTATAGCAAATGGCCCACTGCCAACTTCATATGGGCCTACAGGGTCGCACACAAAATAGCCCAACACGAGCTATGATGTCCAGATTCATTGAATCTAAGACATGTCCAGATTCAATGAAAGATCCAGGTGAATGTATATATATTTATTTATATTCGTATATATATAAATTCGTATATATATATATTATATATATGAGATATATGAGATTTAATTTATAAGGATAAATTAAATCCCTATCACGTTTGAATTCGAAATTCAAATTGATAGGATATCTCATATAAGAGATATTTATAAGATTTAATTTATAAGGATAAATTAAATCTCTATCACGTTTGAAATTCGAAATTCAAATTGATAGGATATCTCATATAAGAGATATTTATAAGATTTAATTTATAAGGATAAATTAAATCTCTATCACGTTTGAAATTCAAAATTCAAATTGATAGGATATCTCATATAAGAGATATTTATAAGATTTAATTTATAAGGATAAATTAAATCTCTATCACGTTTGAAATTCGAAATTTAAATTGATAGGATATCTCAAATTTGATTTATGGGAATAAATCAAATATAACTCAGTCTCATCTTTATTTAAAGTTAAATAAATAAGTAATTAAATCTGTGGGACGGATTTAATATTATTTTATTTAATTAGTTTCTTATAAAATTATACAATATATGATATTGTATCAATTCGGAATTAATATAAGATTAACTCCAAAATCCAATTAGGTCAAGTAAAAAAACGCATAGCATCCTCTATATCTGATTGGAGGAGCTACGTTTGAAAGTAACACAGAACACAAAAGGCCGAACGGAATCTGCAAAAGGTTTGCAGACAAGAAACTGCCGAAATAGAGACGGAGACTTGTGAAAGCCTTGGAGGGACAGGAGACGCTAGCACGTCGTTCGTGGTTGGAACGCTGTTCGTGTGGATACCAGTAGAGGAAGCCGACCTGAGGCGTCGACTTCTTGTGATCGGAAAGAGACCACCGTCCGCGGAGAGAATTTGTGAAGGTCGCTGAGGAACACTCCATCGATTTCTTGCGATCAGAAAGAGATCACCACCCACGTAGAGAAGCTGTGAAATTCGCTGAGCAACACTAAGGGTAATGATTCTTTCCACTTGACTTAAACACATACGGTAGATCCTGGCAAGGAATGGAAAATTTTTAAAGTTTATTTCCGCTGCGTGTCTTCCAATTCCTTACAGTGGTATCAGAGCCATGCTGTTTTGTGTTTAAGTTAGGCTTGATTTGTGATTTATATGATATATGTTAGTAGTAGCCGATCATATAATAAGCGTTGTATGTGTGACATATATGGAATCCTTGTTGTGTATGACATAAAAGGAATCTAAAAGGAAATTGAAATCGGTGGTGATGCTTTTTGATTTGATCAATCCGCATAGATGGGGTCTAAGAAAACCGAATTCGAATTTGTGATTATTTGTGAAAACCGAATTCAGATTCGTGATTATTTATGAAACAAAAACAAAAAAAAATTTCTTCCGGGGCGCTGCCCCAGAGACCCCGCCCGCTAACCGGCTAGCGGGACAGCCGCCCGCTAACCGGCTAGCGGGACCGCCGTAGCTACCTGTTCGTAGCGCAACATAACCGTAACAAATGTTACTTTGTAAATGTTTTTTGCCCTTCGATTAGATCTGAATATTGATTCTTGAATGTTTGGGTATGGTGAACAATATGGCTCTAGATTGCAAGTGTTGTAATTTTTAAAAATACGGCCTGCGTGTCGTGCCTTCCTCTATATACTCTCAATGTACCTTCTCCTCTCATCTCACTCCCCTCGAATGTTAAAAGAGGTTTCTATATGTAATTTCTCTTTTCTTACTAGAGAGCTCCTCTCATTGGCTTGAGGGGACTTAGGATAGGTGAGCCATATTGTATCACGTTTGAATTATGCATCTTATGATTAGATCAGCACATGCATATTACTTGTATGAGTTACAAACTGGGATACATGCATCCTCATAAAAACAGATAGTTAATTAAGCCCTCTAAAAGAAATCTTAAGTCATAATGCTGTCAATTTATGAACACTTGTCAAAACCTTGATCGCTCAATTGTGGACTCCACCAAAGTGGGTGCTTTTGAGTTATCTTGGGGAGATAAGCAAAGAGTAATGGTGCTACTCTCATAGGTTCATTATTGTTTGACTTAATTGAGATTAACAAAACGGTTTTGGATCTCAAGGCATTAGATGGGATTAGAACATGCCAGATCATATGATGATAGGATCCCATGAATATCTAAGAGTTACATTTGATGTAATTGGTAAAGGTGTTACCTACCTAAATAACTTAATCTAAGCGTCCTGCCAAAGCGGACTTAAGTTTGAGCCAAATATGGATCTTAGCCCACTAACTATTGCATTGAGGGTTGTTTATTTAGTGGGAGATTACTAATTACATTGCATATTTTAATTGTAGAATCATGACGACTAGTAATACTGCTACATTATCGCTGCGATCTGTCCTTGAGAAGGACAAACTCAATGGGACAAACTTTCTTGACTGGTTTAGGAACTTGAGAATTGTTCTCAAGCAGGAAAGAAAGGCGCATGTCCTAGATCAACCCATTCCTGAGGAGCCAGCCGCCAATGCTCCCAGAGCTCAGAGAGATGCTTATATGAAGCATAAGGAAGACTCTGTCGATGTGGGATGCTTGATGCTAGCCACCATGGTTCCGGAGCTCCAAAGAGATCTGGAACACATGGAGGCTTATGAGATGATTGTGCATCTCAAGGAAATGTTCCAGCAACAGGCAAGGCAAGAGAGGTATGAGACCACTAAGGCCTTACATTCCTGCAAGATGGCTGAAGGCGCATCAGTCAGTGCTCATGTCTTAAAGATGAAAGGGTACATTGATCACCTTGAACGGCTTGGATTTCCCATGAGCCAGGAGTTAGCTACAGATTTGATCTTAAACTCACTCCCGGAAAGTTATGACCAGTTTGTTATGAACTACAACATGAACAACATGGAGAAATCTATTTCTGAACTGCATGGGATGCTTAAAACTGCTGAGCCGAGTCTTAAGAAGAAACCCAGTAGTGTTTTGATGGTTCAGAAAGGAAAGGGTACGAAAAAGAAAGGCAAAGGCAAGGGGAAGGGTCATGGCTCATCAGGTAAGACCAAAGAGTCAGGCAAGCCCGAAACCAAGCCTGCACCAAAGAAGGCAAAGCCTCCGAAGGAAGGAGTCTGCTTCTTCTGCAATGAACCGGGTCATTGGAAGAGGAATTGCAAACTCTACCTCGAAGATCTGAAAAAGAACAAGAAGGATAGCGGGGCTATCGCTTCAGGTATTTATGTTATAGACATTCATCTTTCTACTTCCACCTCATGGGTATTAGATACTGCATGTGGTTCTCACATTTGTACGAATGTGCAGGGACTAAAGGACAGTAGGAAGCTGAAAAGGGGTGAAGTTGACCTACGAGTTGGAAACAGAGCAAGGGTTGCTGCGTTAGCTGTAGGCACTTATGAATTAGTTCTGCCCACTGGGCTTTTGTTAGTTTTGAACAATTGCTATTATGTTCCTGCTTTAAGTAGTAACATTGTTTCACTTTCTTATTTGGATAAGGAAGGTTTCACTTCCATTGCTGGGAATAGTAGATGTTCTATTTATCGTAATGATGTTTTATATGCTCATGGTGATTTGCATGTTGATCATTACATATTAAATTTGGAACAACCCAATCATGGAAATATCTATAACATAACCGCCAAAAGGGTCAAACCAAACGATTTGAATCCCACATACCTCTGGCACTGTCGTCTGGGCCACATAAATGAGAAACGCATTTCCAAACTCCATCAAGATGGATTTCTAAACTCATTTGATTTTGAATCATATGACACTTGCGAGTCTTGCTTGTTAGGAAAGATGACAAAGTCACCTTTCACTGGGCACAGTGAGAGGGCCACTGATTTATTGGGCCTCATACATACAGATGTGTGTGGACCGATGAACACAAATGCCAGAGGAGGTTATTCGTACTTTATAACATTCATAGATGATTTCAGCAGATATGGGTACATCTATCTAATGAAACATAAATCTGAATCTTTTGAAAAGTTCAAGATATTTCAAAATGAAGTACAAAACCAGCTTGGCAAAACAATTAAAGCCCTTCGATCTGATCGGGGTGGTGAATATTTGAGCCAAGAGTTCATAGATCATCTTAGGAATTGTGGGACACTCTCACAATTGACTCCTCCAGGGACACCACAATGGAATGGCGTTTCTGAACGGAGAAATCGAACACTATTAGATATGGTTCGATCCATGATGAGTCGAACAGATCTTCCGCCCTCCTTTTGGGGCTATGCCCTAGAGACAGCTGCGTTCACACTCAATCGTGTTCCATCTAAGGCAATCGAAAAGACTCCGTATGAGATATGGACTGGGAGGACGCCTAGTTTGTCTTTCCTCAAGATTTGGGGATGCGAGGTCTATGTTAAGCAACAAGCCTCAGACAAATTAGCGCCCAAATCCTCAAAATGCCTTTTTGTGGGATATCCTAAGGAAACCAAGGGATATTACGTCTACAACCCTGCTGATAACAAAGTGTTTGTTGTCAGAAATGGTATCTTTCTTGAACGAGAATTTATCTCTAAAAGAACCAGTGGGAGTAAGGTACAACTCGAAGAAGTTCGAGAGCTACAAGACACCACAGAACTGCAGATGGAAAATAGAGAAGACTCACAACAAGTTGTTGAGACTCCTCAAGTCACGCAAGGTCCACGAAAGTCTAATAGGACACGACTTCAGCCTCAGAGATATGGATTTCTGATTTCTGATAGTCGTGATGTGTTGCTCATTGAGCATAATGAGCCGACTACCTATCGAGAAGCTATAGTGGGACCAAACTCCGAAAAATGGCTTAGTGCCATGAAGTCTGAGATGCAATCCATGTACGACAATAAGGTTTGGACCTTAGTCGACCCGCCTGAAGGTGTAAAAACCGTCGGGTGCAAGTGGGTTTTCAAAGAGAAAACTGACATGGATGGCAATGTAAATGTCTTCAAGGCACGACTGGTTGCAAAAGGTTTTACTCAAACTCATGGTGTGGACTATGATGAGACCTTTTCCCCAGTAGCAATGGCCAAATCAATCAGAATCCTCTTTGCTATTGCAGCATATTATGACTATGAAATATGGCAGATGGACGTCAAGACAGCCTTCCTTAATGGAAAGCTCCTTGAGGATGTGTACATGACACAACCTGAAGGGTTTGTGCGTTCCGAGGACTCTGGTAAAGTGTGCAAGCTTCAAAAGTCCATTTATGGACTAAAGCAAGCCTCTCGGAGTTGGAATCATCGTTTTGATGAAGTAATCAAAGAGTTTGGATTTCTTCAAAACATTGATGAACCTTGTGTGTACAAGAAGGTTAGTGGGAGCACAGTTGTGTTTTTGGTACTCTATGTCGATGACATCCTACTTATTGGGAATGACATTCCTACCTTGCAGATTGTCAAGTCTTGGTTAGGAAAGTCTTTCTCGATGAAAGACTTGGGTGAAGCCACCTACATCCTAGGAATCAGGATCTATAGAGATAGATCTAAAAGACTTCTAGGACTCAGTCAGAGTACATACATAGACAAAATACTGCATAGGTTCAGTATGCACGAATCAAAGAGGGGTTTCATACCCATGTCTCATGGTACTCACCTCAGCAAAGATCTGTGTCCTAGTACATCTGATCAGCGAGGTCGCATGAGTAAGGTTCCATATGCCTCGGCCATAGGATCTATCATGTACACCATGTTATGTACTCGACCGGATGTCTCGTTTGCCTTAAGTATGACTAGCAGATACCAACAGGACCCTGGTGAGGGCCATTGGACTGCTGTCAAGAATATCCTTAAGTACTTAAGAAGGACTAAAGGACTTATTCTTGGTCTATGGTGGATTGGATGATGAGCTCTGTGTAACTGGTTACACAGATGCGAGTTTCCAAACTGACCAGGACGACCAAAAATCGCAGTCTGGATACATATTCCTCCTCAATAATGGAGCAGTAAGCTGGAAGAGCTCTAAGCAGGGCACTGTAGCAGATTCTGCAACGGAAGCTGAGTATATAGCAGCATCTGATGCAGCTAAGGAAGCCGTTTGGATCAGGAAGTTCATCACAGAACTAGGGGTGATACCTACCATCTCAGATCCAATAACTTTGCTCTGTGACAATAGCGGTGCTATTGCACAGGCCAAAGAGCCTAGGTCACATCAAAGGACCAAGCATATACTCAGGCGATTTCATCTCATCAGAGAAATCAACGATAGAGGTGATATAAAAATATGCAAAGTAGCAGGAGAAGATAATGTTGCTGATCCTCTAACAAAGCCGCTTGTGCAGGCAAAGCATGAGCGTCATGTTAGGTCAATGGGAATTAGTCAAATTAATGATTGTACCTAGTGCAAGTGGGAGGTTGTTGGAAATCGTGCCCTAGGGGCCAATCATTGTCTTATGAACATTATTGATTTATGAATTTATTAATTGAGTTATCATATTATTTGCATGTTTACTATGATGACCATCCTTGGATAATTCATGATATTATCCTAAATGTCCCTGGTCGATCATCTATGTGGGAGCACAGATGAAATAAGACCAGTATGACTTTGAAGATGTATAGAGATATAAATCAAAGTCATAAGCACATGTAAGAGTACAGGGTGTTGGACCGACCCGCTATGAGAGAACTGCATGGGTAACGTCATAAGCTTCTCTCATATACAAACCATGTCAATATGCCCTTTGACCTGAGATCATCATGGATTCCTACATGACAAAACGCTCAGCTTTGACCTAGTCAAAAGTCACTTTTGACCGAGTGATCATAAAGACTATGTTCGGGCTTAGTGGTTTTTCATGCGGAGGAATGTGAATGGTCAAGATGGAATTTGTCCCTCACATTCGTGGAGAGATATTACTGGGCCCCTCGATGAGTGAGTCTGAGAAATGTATGGCCATACTATAATGGAAAGGTAGTTCCATTTCTATAGTCAGACTACTCAGGGATCGAGAAAGTAACGGTCGGGAATAGGAGGATGACATTATCCATGCCTCATCCATGACCAAAATATCGCGTGACAGAAGGGACATGATATGGTTGTATAAAAGGTTACATCGTTTATCGATCCTCATATGATTTGGGTAGTTGTTATGTCTTGCTAGAGACCGCTTGCGACTTGTGGGCTAGTATAGCAAATGGCCCACTGCCAACTTCATATGGGCCTACAGGGTCGCACACAAAATAGCCCAACACGAGCTATGATGTCCAGATTCATTGAATCTAAGACATGTCCAGATTCAATGAAAGATCCAGGTGAATGTATATATATTTATTTATATTCGTATATATATAAATTCGTATATATATATATTATATATATGAGATATATGAGATTTAATTTATAAGGATAAATTAAATCCCTATCACGTTTGAATTCGAAATTCAAATTGATAGGATATCTCATATAAGAGATATTTATAAGATTTAATTTATAAGGATAAATTAAATCTCTATCACGTTTGAAATTCGAAATTCAAATTGATAGGATATCTCATATAAGAGATATTTATAAGATTTAATTTATAAGGATAAATTAAATCTCTATCACGTTTGAAATTCAAAATTCAAATTGATAGGATATCTCATATAAGAGATATTTATAAGATTTAATTTATAAGGATAAATTAAATCTCTATCACGTTTGAAATTCGAAATTTAAATTGATAGGATATCTCAAATTTGATTTATGGGAATAAATCAAATATAACTCAGTCTCATCTTTATTTAAAGTTAAATAAATAAGTAATTAAATCTGTGGGACGGATTTAATATTATTTTATTTAATTAGTTTCTTATAAAATTATACAATATATGATATTGTATCAATTCGGAATTAATATAAGATTAACTCCAAAATCCAATTAGGTCAAGTAAAAAAACGCATAGCATCCTCTATATCTGATTGGAGGAGCTACGTTTGAAAGTAACACAGAACACAAAAGGCCGAACGGAATCTGCAAAAGGTTTGCAGACAAGAAACTGCCGAAATAGAGACGGAGACTTGTGAAAGCCTTGGAGGGACAGGAGACGCTAGCACGTCGTTCGTGGTTGGAACGCTGTTCGTGTGGATACCAGTAGAGGAAGCCGACCTGAGGCGTCGACTTCTTGTGATCGGAAAGAGACCACCGTCCGCGGAGAGAATTTGTGAAGGTCGCTGAGGAACACTCCATCGATTTCTTGCGATCAGAAAGAGATCACCACCCACGTAGAGAAGCTGTGAAATTCGCTGAGCAACACTAAGGGTGATGATTCTTTCCACTTGACTTAAACACATACGGTAGATCCTGGCAAGGAATGGAAAATTTTTAAAGTTTATTTCCGCTGCGTGTCTTCCAATTCCTTACATTAACTTCTTCATTTGCTCATTTTTCTTACTGTTTTTTGTTTGTTATTTATAAACTGTAATACATTATATGGGCTATTATCTTTGTATTAAAGACTTAATTTTTGTAGTGTTGGTTTGTTATATTAGTTTCTATTTGTTTGTGGGTACGTTTTTGCAAACCTTTTGAATTTGTGGTGCGAATTGTTCAGTTGTTTGTTGTTTATAAAATCATATGGGCTATCTTCCTTTATTAAATACTTGATTTTTATAGTGTTTGGACTGTTACATTAGTTCCTATTTGTTTATGGATATGTCTTTGCGAATTTTTATTTGCGAATTTTTAAAAAGTAACACATTGTTATTATACTTTTTTGTTGTTAATATGGTTATTCAACACATTGGTTCCTCTTTGTTCAATACATTGTCAATTTTGTATATTACTTGTTTATTCATTAAGTCCTATTTGTTTAGTCCATACCTTTTGTTAATTATAAATTGCTAATTTTTTATTATGTGTTGGTATTTTTATTTTTTTTATTTGAACTATGTGAGTATTGTCATACTTCACTTTTCTAAGCTCAATTTGAAGGGAATTGGAAGATACGCAGCGGAATTTAACTTTAAATTTTTTTCCAATTCCTGCCAGGATCTACAGAGTATGTTTAAGTCAAGGAGTAAGAAGTGTTACCTTCGATATTCGAATTATGGTCGCGACCTCAGTATCCACTCGTCGTGACTTGTCGCCTCTGGAGTTTTCAGTCGCGACCTCCTCAGCTTCTAGAGTCGACCTGTCATCTTTGGAGTTTTCAGTCGGGACCTCCTCATCTTCTAGTCGCGACCTGTCATCTCTGGAGTTGTCAGTCGCGACCTCCTCAGCTTCTAGTCACGACTTGAAGTCTCTTTCGATCTTCCGATATTCAAGATGCCTGGTAGTCTCTTTTCGATCGCGAGAAGTCGACGACTCAGATTGACTTCCTCTACCGGTATCCACACGAATAGCGTTCCAATCACGAACGACGTGCTAGCTCCTCTTGTCCCCTAGGGCTTTCCAAGAATCCGTCCTCACCGTCTCTATTTTGGTCGTTTCTTATCTGCAAACCTTTTGCACTCTCCTTGTCACTCTCTTGTCAAAAACCCTAGCTCCTAATGTCAAATATATAGGATGCTATCGGTGTTCTGACTGAGTTAGATTTTAGAATTAATCTTATTAATTCTGAAATTAATACAATAGGAACAATCATTAATTTAACTAACATAACATCTTCCCATTTGCACTAGGAACAATCATTAATTTGACTCAATCCTATTGACCTAACATAATGCTCATGCTGTGCTTGCATAAGCGGCTTTGTTAGAGGATCAGCAACATTGTCTTCTCCTACTACTTTGCATATTTTTATATCACCTCTATCATTGATTTCTTTGATGAGATGAAATCGCGGAGTATATGCTTTATCCTTTGATGTAACCTAGGCTCTTTGGCCTATGCAATGGCACCACTATTGTCACAAAATAAAGTTATTGGATCTGAGATAGTAGGTATCACCCCTAGTTCAGTAATCAACTTCCTGATCCAAATGGCTTCCTTAGCTACATCAAATGCTGCTATATACTTAGCTTCCATTGCAGAATCTGCTACAGTGCTCTGCTTAGAGCTCTTCCAGCTTACTGCTCCATTATTCAAGAGGAATATGTATACAGACTGCGTTTTCTGGTCATCCTGGTCAGTTTGAAAACTTGCATCTGTGTAACCAGTTATACAGCGCTCATCATCCAATCCACCATAGACTAAGAATAAGTCCTTAGTCCTTCTTAAGTACTTAAGGATATTCTTGACAGCAGTCCAATGGCCCTCACCAGGGTCCTGTTGATATCTGCTAGTCATACTTAAGGCAAACGAGACATCCGGTCGAGTACATAATATGGCGTACATGATAGATCCTATGGCCGAGGCATATGGAACCTTACTCATACGACCTCGCTGATTAGGTGTACTAGGACACAAATCCTTATTGAGGTGAATACCATGAGACATGGGTATGAAACCCCTCTTTGATTCCTGCATACTGAACCTATGCAGTATTTTATCTATGTATGTACTCTGACTGAGTCCTAGAAGTCTTTTAGATCTATCTCTATAGATCCTAATTCCTAGGATGTAGGTGGCTTCACCCAAGTCTTTCATCGAGAAAGACTTTCCTAACCAAGACTTAACAATCTATAAGGTAGGAATGTCATTCCCAATAAGTAGGATGTCAACGACATAGAGTACCAAAAACACAACTGTGCTCCCACTAACCTTCTTGTACACACAAGGTTCATCAATATTTTGAAGAAATCCAAACTCTTTGACTACTTTATCAAAACGATGATTCCAACTCAGAGATACTTGCTTCAATCCATAAATGGACCTTTGAAGCTTGCACCCTTACCAGAGTCCTCAGAACGCTCAAACCCTTCAGGTTGTGTCATGTACACGTCCTCAAGGAGCTTTCCATTAAGGAAGGTTGTCTTGACGTCCATCTATCATATTTCATAGTCATAATATGCTGCAATGGCAAGGAGGATTCTGATTGATTTGGCCATTACAACTGGGGAAAAGGTCTCATCAAGTCCATACCATGAGTTTGAGTAAATCCTTTTGCAACTAGTCGTGCCTTGAAGACATTTACATTGCCATCCATGTCAGTTTTCTCCTTAAAAATCCACTTGCACCCGACGATTTTTACACCTTCAGGTGCGTCGACTAAGATCCAAACCTGATTATCGTACATGGATTGCATCTCAGACTTCATGGCATTAAGCCATTTTTCAGAGTTTGGTCCCACTATAGCTTCTCGATAGGTAGTCAGCTCATTATGCTTAATGAGAAACACATCACGATTGTCAAAAATCAGAAATCCATATCTCTAAGGTTGAAGTCGTGCCCTATTAGATCACCGTGGACCTTGCGTGACTTGAGGAGTGTAACATCCTAAATTTTTATTGAATTTTTTAGCACATTAAAAATATTATTTACCAATAATTTAAAGATATTAAATAAATTAAAATCATTATAGTTTGATATTTTTATTAATTTCAATAAAAATAAAGATATATGGATTATCCTACTATTATTTTTATTAAAATCCATGATTTGATTGATGTTATTAATTAGGGATATATTGAGATTTATATTCAGATTTAGATATGAATTTAAATTTTGAAGATGCGATTTAAATTTTAAATTATCATATCTTATGGGATTCTAATAAATGATAGAGATAATAAGAATCATAAAATAATAAGATTATATTAGGAAAAAAAAGGGGGTTAAACCTAGATCCCTTTCTCACCTCTTTTTACAGAGCCGTCACCTATTATCCCCTCTTTCATATTACTCTCTCTCTCCTTCTGATCTCACTCTGGCAGCAAAGGTATGATTTCACATTCTTCTCGCTTCATATTGGTCTCTTCTTTCCTATTAATATTTATCATTTAGCACCATACCTTTTTTATTAAGTCACACCACTGCCACTCTCTTTCGTCAAGTCACACAGTTACTCTGTCAAGTTTTTGTCCTATTACACGCCATGCCCTTCTCTTTTGTCAGGAAGTAACGTGAGTGATATATATAATGTATATGCGTATGAGTTGGGTTTTGACGTGCTGATAAGGGAACAAACAGATAAATATATACATATATATATGTGTGCGTGCGCGCTTTTCCCAAACAGTATTCTTTTCTCTTATTTAACGTGTCTTCCTCCTCTCCTGTAAAATTTTATATCTCTAATGGATACATAGACATATGCTTCACCAAACCATACCTATCATGCCATCCACCCATGACCATGTGTATATATACACATATGAAAAGTGACGTGATCACTCTTCCACTTTATCCTTTTTCCTTTTTAATAAAATAAGAAATAAACTCACTCCATTGCAAATTATATGTACGTATATATATTTATATATAGATATATAGATAGACATAAATATAGTTATAAACAGAAACTCTACTTAGAAATTTTTGAAAAGAATTCAAGGCTTCAACTTAAATTATTATTATTATATTAAACTAATTAAATTATAAATAAATATAAATTAGAAAAAGATTCATATTTTTATGGGATAAGCTCTAAGATTCTAGAGAAGTTTTAGAATAATTTTAGAGTGGTATTAAGTATTATAATGATAGTTCTTGTGTGGTGACTTTGTAGCCTATCATTTGGGTTCTGAAATAACTCCTAGTAGAGCACCAGATTACTTGTGACTGTTATAGGCGGGGCCACTTGACTTGTGGTAATTATTCCTTATTTTGACGAGAGGTAACCACTTTCCACTCATTGTGTGTGCTATAATGTGATGTTTATGAGTGATTTGTTATATATAAATTTATTGGTATTTATGTGATTATATTAAGGAATTATTATTGATGATTTTATTAAAAATAGTCTTGTGGGACCTGAAGTTTAATTTAGAAAGTTGAGTTGAGAACAAAAAAAAAACTTGTTATATCTGGTTATTGTCATTTGAAGGAAATTTATTACCTTGAGAAAAATTTTATTGAGATACTTATTCATGTTATTGGTTATTAAACTTGAGATTATTGATTAATATTATTATCTTGAGAATTATGCATTGGGGATTGGTGATGAGGGAGTTATATTTTTACCACGTGGTATAGCCTCCATTGAAGCTAGATGGTTGGCTTTAGTCCCACCTGTTTACCGAGGGACTTGCCCCACCTGTTTACCGAGGGGCCGCGACACCCCCACCTGTTTACCGAGGGGGAATGAACCCATGGTCCGGTCATGTGCTCTATAGATTTTGGCCGGTCTATAACACTTGACCGGTTAGCTTTTTGGGTGGCCAGTCATATGGTAGTTATCACTAGCCCATGGGTTCGGTCGGCGGGAATAAGGCGGTTCGGTTGGATTGAGGGGAGGAATTTGGGTGGGTTATCCATTGGATTATAATATGATGATATGTATTTTCTATATACTATACTTTATAACTGTCCCACTTGACACCTCACGAGCACATATTAGTATGCATGATGAGTAGGATTGATGGTTACTGAGGCTTTTGTCTCACCCTATTTTTATTAATATTTTTCAGGAGTTAGTTCATTTGCTGGTTCGAACGGGAAGGCGCCGGAGGCATAGTTGTGCTAGTTGAACTGTACAACACCCTCATTTCTATTTATGTGTTGAGTAGATGTATATTGCCATTATAGGGCCTACTTTTATTTATACTTCTATCTATACTCTGATGATTTGCTATTTCTATGATCGTACTAAATAATGGGTGTTGGCAGTAAGCCAGAGCCTTTAGGATTATGCATGTGACTTAATGGACCTACAAGGATTACTTACTATATTATGAGTATTATTTGAAAATTTTACCAGCATTGGTGTTGTTCACTTGAGTACGTTACTGGGGGATATTCAAATTGATGATTTTAATGATGTTAAATGGGGGATTGAATCTTTTAACCATGTTAGTGGGGTTGAGTTCTTTCTAACATGGTTTTGCGTTCGAAAATTATGTAAAGTTTTTATATCCATGATAGTCTCATTTTATAAGTTTCACTCTTTTCTATCATGGATATCCTTTTCAACATGAGTTAAACTCTTTTAACCATGATAGTGCTTGAGGGTGGTTTTGTCTTTTTCTATCATGGTTAACCTTCTAGAAGTAAAGTTTCTTTCGTTAGTCTTGTCTTTTCTACTATGTTAAATATCGATCAAGAAAAAAATTCTTTTATAACCATGGTAGGGTTGCTTTTAAAATTTAGTAAACTCTTTTCTACCATGGTTAACCCTTTTGAATTAAATCAAATTTATCTACAATATATTTTATTTATTTAATAAGAAGAATTTTACAAGGAGTCTCCACAACTTGTTGTGAGTCTTCTATATTTTCCATCTCTAGTTCTGTGGTGTCTTGTGGCTCTCAAACTTCTTTGAGGTGTACTTTACTCCCACTGGTTCTTTTAGAGATAAATTCTCACTCGAGAAATATACCATTTCTGACAACAAACACTTTGTTATCAGCGGGGTTGTAGACATAGTATCCCTTGGTTTCCTTAAGATATCCCACAAAAAGGCACTTTGAGGATTTGGGCGCTAATTTATCTAAGGCTTGTTGCTTAACATAGACCTCACATCCCCAAATCTTGAGAAAAGACAAACTAGGTTTCCTCTTAGTCCATATCTCATACGGAGTCTTTTCAATTACCTTAGATGGAACACGATTCAGTGTGAACACAGCTGTCTTTAGGGCGTGGCCCCAAAGGATGGTGGAAGATCTGTTTGACTCATCATAGATCGAATCATATCTAATAGTTCTCGATTCCTCAGTTCAGAAATGCCATTCCATTATGGTGTTCTTGGAGGAGTCAATTGTGAGACTATCCCACAATTCCTAAGATGATCAATGAAATCTTGGCTCAAATATTCACCACCTTGATCAGATCGAAAGGGCTTTAATTATTTTGCCAAGCTGGTTTTGTACTTCATTTTGAAATATCTTGAACATTTCAAAAGATTCAGATTTATGTTTCATTAGATAGACGTACCCATATCTACTAAAGTCATCTATGAATATGATGAAGTACGAATAACCTCCTCTAACATTTGTATTCAGCGGTCCACACATATCTGTATGTATGAGGTCCAATAAATGAGTGGCCCTCTCACTGTGTCCAACAAGCAAGACTCGCAAGTATCATATGATTCAGAATCAAATGAGTTGAGAAATCCATCTTGATGGAGTTTAGAAATGCATTTCTCATTTATGTGGCCTAGACGACAGTGCTAGAGGTATGTCAGATTCAAGTCGTTTGGTTTGATCTTTTTGGTGGTTATGTTATAGATATTTCCATGATTGGGTTGTTCCAAGTTTAATATATAATGATCAATATGCAAATCACTATGAGCATAGAAAATATCATTACGATAAATAGAATATCTACTATTCCCAGCAATGGAAGTGTAACCTTCCTTATCCAAATAAGAAAGAGAAACAATGTTACTACTCAAAGCAGGAACATAATAGCAATTGTTCAAAACTAACAAAAGCCCAGTGGGCAGAACTAATTCATAAGTGCCTACAGCTAAAGCATCAACCCTTGCTCTGTTTCCAACTCGTAGGTCAACTTCGCCCTTCTTCAGCTTCCTACTGTCCTTTAGGCCCTGCATATTTGTACAAATATGAGAACCACATGCGGTATCTAATACCCATGTAGTGGAAGTAGAGAGATGAATGTTTATAACATAAATACCTGAAGCAATAGCCCTGCTATCCTTCTTGTTCTTTTTTAGATCTTTAAGGTAGAGCTTGCAATTCCTCTTCCAATGACCTGGTTCATTGCAGAAGAAGCAGACTCCTTCCTTTGGAGGCTTTTCCTTCTTTGGTACAGGCTTGGTTTCGGGCTTGCCTGACTCTTTGGTCTTACCTGATGAGCCATAACCCTTCCCCTTGCCTTTTCCTTTCTTTTTCATACCCTTTCCTTTTTGAACCATCAAAATTGTACTGGGCTTCTTCTTAACACTCAGCTCAGCAGTTTTAAGCATCCCATGCAGTTCAGAAATAGATTTCTCCATGTTGTTCATGTTGTAGTTCATGAAAAACTGGTCATAACTTTCTGGGAGTGAGTTCAAGATCAAATCCGTAGCTAACTCCTGGCTCATGGGAAATCCAAGCCTCTCAAGATGATCAATATACCCTTTCATCTTTAAGACATGAGCACTGACTGATGCACCTTCAGCCATCTTGCAAGAATGTAAGGCCTTAGTGGTCTCATACCTCTCTTGCCTTACCTGTTGCTGGAATATTTCCTTATGATGCACAATCATCTCATAAGCCTCCATATATTCCAGATCTCTTTGGAGCTCTGGAACCATGGTGGCAAGCATCAAGCATCCCATATCGACAGAGTCTTCCTTATGCTTCATGTAAGCATTTCTCTGAGCTCTAGGAGCATTGGCTGCTGGATCCTCAGGAATGGGTTGATCTAGGACGTGTGCCTTTCTTTCCTACTTGAGAGCAATTCTCAAGTTCCTGAACCAGTAAGAAAGTTTGTCCCATTAAGTTTGTCTTTCTCAAGGACAGATCGCAATGATAATGTAGCAGTATTACTAGTCGTCATGATTCTACAATTAAAATATGCAATTGAATTAGCAATCTCCCACTAAATAAAATAACCCTCAATGTAATAATTAGTGGGCTAAGATCTATATTTGTCTTAAACTTAAGTCCGCTTTGGCAGGACGCTTAAATTTAAGTTATTTAGGTAGGTAACACCTTTACCAATTATATCAAATGTAACTCTTAGATGTTCATGGGATTCCATCATCATATGATCCTGCATGTTTTAATCCCATCTAATGCCTTGAGACCCAAAACCATTTTGATAATCTCAATTAAGTCAAACAATAACAAACATATGTGAGTAGCACCATTACTCTTTGCTTATCTCCCCAAGATAACTCAAATGCACCCATTTTGGTGGAGCCTACAAGTGAGTGATCGAGGTTTTGACAAGTGTTCATAAATTGATGGCATTATGACTTAAGGTTTCATTTAGAGGGCTTAATTAACTATTTGGTTTACAAGAATGCATGTATCTCAGTTGTATCTCGTACAAGTAATATGCATATCGAACATACATGTAGTGATATAATCATAAGATGCATAATTTTAAACGTGATACAATATGGCTCACCAATCCTAAGTCCCCTCAAGCCAATGAGAGGAGCTCTCTGATAAGAAAAATAAAGAAACCTTGTTTTAACATTCGAGGGGAGTGAGATGAGAATAGAATGTACATCGAGAGTAAATAGAGGAAGGCACGACATGTAACATCCCAAAATTTCTGTACTAAGTTGTATGTACAGGTTGAATAAAATATATGAGATTTTTATGAAAAGGTGTGGTCATATTTATGTAAAGAAAAGGATTAATTGGAAGAGGAAGAAAGTCTAAGAGCCAAAGTGCAAAATTACGAAAATGCCACTGTGATGCCCTAAGAAACCAGAAGTAAATGGAGGGCATTTTGGTCATTTCACACAATGGATGGATATCAGAGAAAATTTGATAGTAAATTATTATAATTAATATGAGAATTTATGGAGTTGACAGAAGTCAAAAAGGAGTCCTGTAGAATTAATTATGGAATTTACGGTGAAAAAGGACACTGATAAAGGGTTAAAGGAAACATATGTAATTTTTAACAGGACTTCTGGGTCTCAGAAAATTATGAAACTTTGTAGAGAATTTATTTTATATTAGAATGAATTTCTAAAAATGTTAGAACAATTAAAAGAGGTGTTTAACATTTATGCTAAGATCAGGGTAATTTACGGATATCGGTATGAGGAAAGTACATTGGGATTTGGGCCAATTAGCTATTGGACCTAAAAGAGGCCAAACATTTTTGTCCTAGGCCAGCCCAATAAGTCCCAAAAGTTATCTTGGAGTCCAAGCCCAATAATGAATAATTTATGGATTTTTTTTAAAAGAAACAAAAGAGATAAAGTAAGAATTAGAGTTTGCACATGGTGGGACCCACAAGGACATTGCACATGGAGTACAAGACAAGAGGAGGAGCTGATTTTTGTCATGTCATGTTATCTCAACTTGGCTTGGTGGTGATGTCATGAGTGAAAAGAGAAAAGACATTCCAAGATTAAACCTTTAACCATTAGATTAAATAGTTTCCAAGGTGATCTTGGCCTTCAAATGGCCCATGACTTTTGCTATAAATACCCCCATTTACAAGTCCAAAACCATGAGCAATAAAGGAGAAGGAAGCTCTTGCAAAATATTTCTCAAGCTTGGAGGAAGCAAGGATCTTGAAGAAACAAGTAAGGTAAGTTGTCTCCTTGCTTCTACCCTTTGTTCTTATGGTTTGTGCTTGAGTTTAAGTGATTTTTGAGGCTCAAATCTTGGGGAGATGCTGCTGGAATTTTGTGTATATGTGAAAGGAATATGAGTTTTAGGTAATAGATAGTTAAGACAAGCTTAAACAAGCTAGTTACATGCTTGGTTGTGAAGTAAGTTGATGTTCTTGACTTTACCATTTCGGTTTGCACTGTTCATGCACTGTTCATGATAGAAGGAAATAGAATTTCAATGATTTAATGCTTCCATTGTAACACCCCAATTTTTAGGCCTAGAGATGCCAGAAAGAGAATTCAAGGGCATAATCGTAATTATGGGAAAGATCGGGCTGGTAGCCGATGAGTACCATATTTTGCCAGAAAATAGAGAAAATTATGCTGATCATTTCACTGAACTGTGAAATGTGCATATGAGGTCTCTATGTGTATGAAAGAATTAGAAATATGACCAAGGGCAGAATGGTCATTTTTGAAAAGTGTGCGCAGGAGCGTACTTTCAGGCAAAAATAGCCCAGTCTGGATAAAATATCTGAAAATACCGGGAGATAGAGAAAAGGATTCCGGGTTGAATGACGCAACACAAAATTTTGATTTGAGGTCCCGATTTTTCTATAAAAATTCTCGAAGATGGGAATTTACAGTTATAATCGGTAAAGGAAGAGCAGTCCGAATAGAGATGATAGGACTATGTCTAGAGGCCATACAGTGTTTTCTAAGGCCCATAGTGACACCAGGGAAGGCCCAGGCCCATAATATCAGTTCAGTGGTAAGAGGGGCCGGTGTCCGGGAAAAATGTGCAAAATGACGAAAATGCCCTTATGTTATAGAATAACTGAAGAATGAGTAAAGGGTATTTTGGTCATTTGGCTAAGGTTAGACAGTCAAGAAGGGGTATCTGGATAGTTGACCAGGGCCAGAGAATACTCTGGTAAGATATGAAAAGACAATAATGCCCCTAGACCTAGTAAAGTAAAGAAAAGAAAAGGAAGGGACTTAGATGCAATTATGAAAAAGTGCAAGGCCAAAAAGAAAAGTAGACAAAAATGTGGGGTCCTTAAGTGTAATTTTAGCCAAGTAAAAAGGGACTTAAATGAAAAGAAGAAAAGTTCCCTGGGGCTAAATTGTAATTAAAGAAAGTCAGGCCGGAAGTGGTTTGGACTGCCCGAAAGCATTTCAGTCCCAGATTTCACCAGTAGAGAGAGCAAGTGACGCTCGGTAATCTGGCTTAATACAGGAATTTTTCAAGACTCCGGATAGCCAAAATTGATCTGATAGTCCAAAAGTTATAAAAATTCCTACCGGATATCCTAGATTTAAGATCTAAGTGAGAAAATACAGGATGATGCGTCCTGATGGGGCGGATGTCGGGAAACTGACAGAATACCGATAGGAGGCCTGTAGAAAACGTTATTGAAAAATTAGAAAATCCAGACGGGAGTGTGAGGCCTCCAGGTATCCGATAGGGAGATTTATCGGTATTGGAAAAGGGACTGAATGAGTTCAGATGACCTCAGTCAGATGACTGTTA
The DNA here is from genome assembly GCA_037074615.1 of Leucaena leucocephala. Lineage (NCBI taxonomy): Eukaryota > Viridiplantae > Streptophyta > Magnoliopsida > Fabales > Fabaceae > Leucaena > Leucaena leucocephala. Next base: position 12,339,028 of record CM073536.1, on the reverse strand, counting down.
TGACTCACAGGGATGCCTGAACACCGCAGGCCAGTGTATCGGACAGAAGGAGCCAGTGTCCGGATATGTGTATAAACGGTGAATAATAGTTAAAATATTCGAGGAACATGGCCAGGGGAAGATTCCTCGTAATGCGTGCCATGAAGGTAATGGACCCTGAAAGGCCCAATAATGGCGCCATCAAAGGCCCAATAAGACACTTGGACTGATAGGTGGGCCAGTGTCCAGCAGAACCCCGGAAAAGTGCGAAATTACGAAAATGCCCCTGTGTTGTACTAAAGAGTAATAGATGAATGGAGGGCATTTTGGTCATTCTGGATAGGCCCAGGTGCCAAGGCACATACAGATAAAGTTACTTAGAGTCAGTATATACCCTGACAGGGTAAAGAAAGGTGTAAAATGACGATTTTACCCTTAGGGTTAAAATAGTGCAAGAAAGGGCACCCAAGGGTATTTTGGTAATTTGCCAAGGACTGTTTCTTGGGAATCAAGCCATCAGAGTACTTGAGCTTGATCAGAGACCCAAGATAATATTCCAAGGCCCAAAAACGTAGCCCATGAAGTATGTGGGAAAAAGTGGCATTAAAATACTATTTTAATGCTGTTTCAATAAAGTAAAGTTACTCGGTCGGCACGATAACTGAGGAGGTGATCAAATAAAGTCCTGGACTTATCTGGATAGCATTGGAAGGCGTGAAAGGTCCCTTCCAAATGCCACATGGCATCATCTTAGAGGGAGAAGAAAAGTTAAAGACATGTGGCACAATCTTAACCGGTGAGTCCAGTTTGTGGGAAATCGGACCGGACCGGTACTGGATTGGACTGGAGATGCTGAGTCAGCTGATGAGGTATCCCATGAGGTGGCCTTGAGATGATGTCATGCATGATGCAGTAAAAGGAATAAAGAAAAATAGGAAATTCTGGAAAAACCAGGACCACAAGATCAGATGGCTTCAAAATTACAAGAATGCCATTGACCAAAACTATAAATACCCCCCCATTCATTCATATGCTGCACGGCCAAGGGCCTTTTAGAGAGAGGAGGAGGTGCTAGAGAGAGAAAGTGAGAGGAAGAAAGAAAGAAAGGAAGTTCTGGCGGAGCTGGAAGTAGTATAGAGATAGTAGAGTTCTGCTAAGCTCTTGAGGTAGTAACTAATCCTAACTTTTATGTAATGGCTTTGTGATTTGTTGTGCTATTGTTTGGTTGGATTGTTGTCTTATATGTTATGTCTGAAGCTCTGCTGTAATGCTATGATCATATGTTATTAAGCATGGAAGCATGCTGCATACTTATCTGTACACAATCACAAGCAAGCACTGTCACTCTGTATTACATATATTGTTATGATTGTTGCTACTGAGATTCCCCCGAATCTCATCCCAATATGTAAATCATTACAGGGGAGATTATGTCAAAATGAATTCTGGGAATCCTAAGAGACGCCGTTATGCTGCCAAAATTATGACAAGATGGCAATAGTAAAGAAAGGAGCTGATACGTACTGTGTACGTAGGTACTGTCTAAGGAGGCTGGAAGTGAGTGGACCTAGCCGGTTCATCCAGTCTTTCCTGGGTACTTACGTTGAATGCTAGTTCTCACGGGAATTATCGAATCGGTACAAGATCAGTTACTTTCTGAAGATGAAGCGTAGCGGTTATGCTGCCGAATTTCAGGCAGAAAAAGATGTAATAGAAGTATGAGAATTTTTGTACATACCCAGATGTAAAACAACTTATTAATTAATAATAAATGTTGTTTGGCATGTTTGACTGATATATGATGGATGTATGCATATGTTTGCAAAGTAGAAATGCTGAAATTTACCACTGTGAACAGTAATACGTGGTGACAAGGTCATGTTTGATAAATGACTAAAAATAGTAAATGGATGAATAAATGTACGAAATTTTTATGGTAAATAGTAGACATACCAATATTTAATTTGATATATAAAACGTCTCATTTGGATGTCTACACATGAAGATATGGATTATCAAAGTTGGGACCAGAATGCTGGATTCAGGAGAAAAACGTTGGATGAACAGTAAAGTTGTGACATTGACTGACGTTGACTCGGTCAATGAATGGTCAACGAGTTATTTTTCCCTTAAATATAATTGAGTTAGCTTCAAGTATCAATTGGAACCACTTCATTTCAATTTTTTTATAATTAGTTATGATTTTACGAAGTCAGGTCACTCATCTGGAATTTACACAGTGAATAGTACTCGATAAGAGTAGAACTCCAGATTGAGAAATTGGACTTCAATGACCTTGAAAGTGATTCTAAATGCTACCAAATGGTCCCTAAGACATACGAAAGTAAGGATGTTTCATCCATTGAGTTTATATGATGATTTTGTGTAGGATTGGAAAGGTTTTGAACCTTGAAAACCATTGGAATTAAAGGTTATAATGTTGAAAACTCCTCACGGTTACTGTTTACTCGCATGAATAGTGATTTGAATTTCATGATTTTGATGCTTCCAATGGTCTTAAAATGAGATTTTGTGTAGGGGAAAAGTGGAGGAACAAGTATGGGAAGCATTAGAATCAAAATGAGAATTTTTAGAAGATTTATGTATGCTTTTCCAAATCTGTACAGAACAGTGTACTCTTGCTGGAATTTGGTTATTTTGAGTTCATAAATGGATTCAAAAGGTGAGATTGTGTAGGGTAAGGTCAAGACATTAATTGATTCAAGGGCTAAGTTAATTGGCAAAGATTAAAGAAAGTTATGTTAGTTAAAGCAAGTTAAAGGTTCAAGAGAGGTAGTCTTGAGTAGTGTGAGTTCATGGTCCTAATGGATTATGTAATAAATATGAATGTATTTAGGACCTTGAAACCTCTAAGAAGGTGTTGGGAAATGATTGACCAAAAAGCTTCATGATTGGAAAGCTTGGGAAGCAAGTGCAAGCATAAGAAAGAAAGCTTAAATCCAAGGTAGTGGACTTACCCTAAACTTGTATGTATGTAATGTATGCTTGATTGTGCTATGGCTTAGTTGAATTGTGTGTATATGGTAGATGATTGAAGCTCTGTTATTTTATGATTTCTTTGGCCAATTGTATTTCATATGATACATGGAAGCATGCTCATCACACTATGATAACACTTTCACGAGCAAGCACAAGTCTTTACATTAATACATGCATTGTTTGGTATTGTTTGCTACTGAGATTCCCCCGAATCTCACCCCCCATAACCATGATCTAGGTGCTGGAACATCACAAGGAAGGAGGTAATTGTGGATGTATAAATGGTGTATGACTTGGAAAGCATGCCTTTAATTTATGTGATGATATATTGGTATGTATAATGAATTTACTCACTGGATCTGAGCTGAGGCAGATTACTTCCAGCAATAGTTTGAGTAACTTATTTATTCAGTTTCACATGACATTTGGTATGAACATAGCTAAGATCCAGAGCTTTAATTGGACACCAAGAACGCCTCATTTGGTTAAGAACTCGAATTGTTATGATTTTTCAAATTCGGGAGTTAAAATCTGGAATAAGATAATATGACTACTCAGAGGCAGTGAGATTCATGCGCTAATTTCATATAGTAAATGAATGAGTTCTTCCACGAAATTTTATGAGATTAAATTACACATTCTGAGATTTAAATCCATAGGTAATTAGACTCAATTGGATAAGTATACAAGGAGAAATAAATTTTTGAAAATGGGGCAAAGAAACTGGAACTTCCAGATTTACCAAATGAACAGTAAAGTTCAACGAATGAACTGATTTGATCTGGACAAGGAAACCTCATTTTGATATTTTTTTATCAAATTTGGATGAAATATATTTCATTAGAAATTGGAATCACCTCAAAACGATTTTTCTAGATTTGATTATGAACTTTCAAAGTTTAGGCTGTAATCTGGAATTACCCAGTGAATAGTGACAGTGAACAGTACCCGTAAGCCCAACTCTTGGAAATTAATGTTTTTAAGCTTAAGAGGTATTCTAATGATCTAAGATAATTCCAATTGAGTATAAGTAAGGTTAAAGTTTAAGCTCAAAATTTAAGGTCAAAGTTTAAGGATTGAGATTAAGGATATTTACTAGAGAACGCTGTTATACTGGCAGAATATCAAAAGTACTGTGTACGTAAGTGCTGTCTAAGGAGGCTGGAAGTGAGTGGACCTAGCCGGTTCATCCAGTCTTTCCTAGGTACTTACGTAGAATGGTAGTTCTCATGGGACTTACCGAATCAGTACAGTTATCTTCTGTCAGGATTTTTGGCAAAGAGAGATATAATAAAGTTAAGATTACTTCCGTAAGTGTACTCTGAGATGTTTAAAGGAGGATGTTTCAATTAATGTGTAGTTGAAATTGTTACATTAATCAAATAATTAATCCATTAATATAAATTAATCCATTAACCAATCGATTAATGGATTCACATTTTATTTTTGCAAACCGATTCTAAACAGATTAATCAAACAGATAATACATTAATATAAATCAATCGATTAACTAATCGATTAATAGAGTTTCTTTTGAATTTAGGAAAAATTGTTTTAAACAATTTAATTGAACAAACACTCAATTAATTATAATTAATCTATTAACTAATTGATTAATTACTTATATGTTCAATTCCTGATAAGAATGACTTTACATTAATCAAATGATCAATACACTAATTAATCGATTGATTGTTTGATTAAGTTTTATTAATCAATTAATCAATAAAAATGAATATAAAATGCTTTGGATAATCGATTAACTAACCGATTAATTTAGTAAATCATTAAAACAATAGTATTGACATAGAAGCAACTTGAATCAAGTCTGGTATAATCAAAACATGTAATTAATCAATCTTGTATTAAAAATAGTTTGTGCAAGAAATTGAATCAAATGTTGTTCTAAATAAATCAAGTGTGAATACAGTAACTGAACTTCAAACATATTGTGACAAGCTTCATTTTCTCCCCTAATTGTTAAAGCTTTAAAATCATTTTCTCAAAAGTATTATAAACCTATTAAAGACTTCATTTGACATTCTAACATTATTGAAAAAAATTTGATGATGTCAAATCCCCCTTTTTTTAACACACCTTCGAACAATCTCCCCCCCTTTGATATGTCAAATCCTTAATGAAAAATAATATTTTTATGGTTGATTTCTCCCCTGTCTGTCATCAACAAAAAGTTTGAAGGATACAAATGTAAGATTCATTATTCCCCCTTTGAGGGGTAATATATTATCATTCTCACTTAAAGTGATACAAATATAAGAGATAAAGCAAAGCATGAGAAATATGATTAAAAAAATGGCATGATGCAATTTTAAAATACATATAGAGGGTTTAGAGATGCTCATTTGATTTTGGCAAGATGTTGTATTGATCTTTGAAATCATGTGCCTTCCTCTCTTGCTTCTTCTGAATGTTAAGTCTTTTGCTGCACAATTCTGATTCTTGTTTACATAACTCAATTCTTTGTACTGAATTGGGTTTTCTTGGATTGCTCAAATTCTAAGTGTAAGTGACTTTTAAGATACCAAATGTTAGTGACATTTTAGGTATTAGCTGAGTGGACACTAACAGGTACCTCAGATAGTAATTATTGTTTGGCCAACTTGCAACTCTGGCACCAAACCTTTGCAGTTTTGAACGCCTTCTTGATATTTCCACCTTTTGAACCAATGGCTACTGATGAACAGGTCAGATTGTTGCCTTCCAACCCATCAAAATAAGTTATGTTTACACCAAATAATGTAGTATAAGGCATAACCCTATCTTTATTCTCGAGGAACTTTTCTATTGGAGACCTAGCTTATTGGTGTCAAAACTATTGAAAACCTGAGTGAAAGTAAAATGGTTTTGGGTGTTGGTTTATTGCAGTAAAATAAAAGTGCAATAAAGTAAATATTTTTGTGCTTTTGATTTAGATGAAAACGAGTTAGTTTGTGAAAGTAGTATGTGATGACAGACTCTTGATAATGAAAACGTATCTATCCTTGCTCTTAATTGATATGGAGTTTGAAATCACTAAGTCTTAAATAAAATATCAATCGATCGATCGAGTCCAGAGCTTTAATATTTCTTAAACTCCTTTTATCAAAGTTAGTTTAAGAACTCTTAATTAACTGTTAAGAAACACTTAGTGTGTAATTTAAACCAGATGTTGAAAATGCCCTCGAATGAGCGTCGATAAACTAGCCCTAGAATTCAAGCAATTGAATTAATTAGCAATGATCGTTGATAATAGTTCAACTATCTTAAAATCGAAACTGAAATATTATATTAAAACCAGCATTTAAAACATTCAAAGTAAATTACAATTGTCCAATCCAAGAATAATCAATAGACATTCAACCCTTGTTCATATAATGAAAACCCTAGATCTAGCGGCAACAAAACATAAAATAGGTAAAGATTGAAACAGAAAACTCCCTAGTACAGTCCATGAGCTTAAGACACGAGATCCATCACCAAGAGACTAAGGGTTTAGCCTCTCATGTCTCCTATTGTGCTGCAATAGCTATTCACATATGATGCCATGGAGAGAGCAGAAAGTGAGATGAAGAGATGAATAATGGAAGATGTCTATAGGTAGCAGAGAGAGGGTAGAAAGAGTTCAAGCATTGCTTCTTAGCCTAATCAGGTAAAAAATCAGCCTCCTAGAAGTCTGCGGCTTGCCTCTCCTTTTAACAGCAGGTTGACCTAATAAAAAATGCGTAGCTTCACGAATGTCTTCTTTGGTCGCGACTGAAACACACAGAAGCTACTTCCTTGCTTTGATTCCCTATCTTGTGATTTCTTTCCTACTCATATTAGTCCTTGGTCCTCTAAAATACCTCCAATTCAAAACTAAAGCTCATTGTAAAAGTCCCACCAGTAAGGGAATAACATATATACAGTTTAGAGGAGTTATTTTACCATTTTACCCTTAAAATAGCACATTGCCAAGCACAATCATGTATTACCATAAAAGCACAATTATAGGCATAAATGAATGGTAAAACTGTTATAAAACCATTAAAATTGTCGCAGAAACCATACGCAAATTGTGTCTTATCAATTCCCCCATATTTGAACCTTTGTACTCCTGGACAAAGAAATGACTTACACCTAAGCTAACACTATTAAATCTGAGATAACAACATAATCCATAGTGTGACTTAAAGACAATTAATTCACCATCTTTTGGGAATGCAAAAGTGATAATATGAGCAATGCCAAGTAATCAACTACTAAATGAAATCAACCTTAACTGTATGAACGTAATAGATTCTCTCTAAAGATATAAGTTTTTAGCTCTCTATATCCTCTCATTATTAGGGTTAATTCACTCAGATTCAAATTGGAAAACATCCTACCATATGCTTGTAATAACTCTAAATCTCAGTAACCATATAACATTTATGCAAAGAATCAAGAGGTCTTTTAGGTTTGAAATGATGGAGATAGGCCACGTGGAATGGAGTATGAAGGGTAGAAAGTACTATATGCATTCAATAAGGAATATGTAACATGAATTCCTATCTTCAGAGATATAGAGGTGATAATTGTGCTAAAAGGAGTTGATAATGGTGCCTTCTTCATTCCTCTTTTCTTTTTCTTTCCTTTGTTTCTTTCTTCAATTTTTCTTGCGCCCCTTTTTTTCTAGTGCAATAAGCTCTGTTCTCTTCTTTTTGTTTGTTTGGCACCTTATACATAGAATGTTTAGCACAGCATTACAATAATAATGAGTTTTGACAATTTTATTTTGGAAAGATGTTCATGCATATATAACTTTCTATGGTGGAAAAAGAAAAGTGATGGGCTTGTGTTTGGGTAAATGGGTTTAGAAATGAATGCCTCTATCATTTTCAATAACATAAATGCACAAGTAATTCTCAACTCAGAGTCAAGACAAGTTCTAGAGGATATGAACCAATTGAATAATCAATCAAATAGGAATTAAGGCCGAGAATCCTTCTAACTAAGGCTTTTATCTAAATTGCTCATAAGCTAAAGTCTCAAACAATGTTCATCATTCACTAGGCATTCAAACACTTATCACAGCTGAAAACCCTCTTAAATGATGATTAAAAGTTTCAAAGTAATTACTTAGAGTCATTGCAATAATCCCAAATCTAACAGTAACAACTTAAGTGTTTCCAATTCAATTTCTAAGAAATTTAAACAAAAAATTCAAGTATGAAGATGGTTTTTGTAAACTTTTTATGCAAGAGGTTAAAGAGCAAAGGGTAATGAAACATTTATGAAGCACCTTAGTAGCTCAAAAGGATTCCTTCTACATAGCATTGCATAAATCAAAGAGAAGGTATTTCGACATTTGCTCACTTAGGTCGTGACCCAAAACAATCAAAGTCGTGACCGAATTCCACAGCGAGTGCAAGCTTTAAACTTCCACAACTAGTGGAGACCAAAAAAGGTTCCTGTCGCGACATAAATTCACAAATAGGTTTAGTCGCGACCTAAAGACACTAATGTTGTGACTGAATAACACAGAGAGCATATTAAGTCCAACATTATGTTCTAGGTCATGATTGAAAGCAGTGAAGGTCGCGACAAATGTTCACAGAGACTACCATGTGATAGTTTTCAAAACCCAAAACACCTTTTAGACTCACAAAATAGTTTAAAATAGGGGTCCAATTTTCAGCAATTCATCACACATTGAGATCAAAAACCAAATGATTTATGATGAAAGATTGGATCAGTTGAAGAATTTTTATAGTAATTAGTACAGAAACAAGAACATTTCCCCCACACTTAAACTTGACAGTGTCTTCACTACCAGCAAGGATATAGAAATCACAGCATAATATAAGGTCAACTAGCTCAACATAGTAGGCAAATATATACTCAATGCAAATTTGAAAATGAAGCTCACAGTCACATTCAAATCATGCATCACAAGTCAAGGGAAGCAATGATGATAAGATGGGTAAACTATAGCATGCAATTGAGTTTGCTAAACAACCCAGAATAGAAGCAATAAGTAAATAAACCATGGACTGCATAAGGGTATTGTGCAAAACAGAAGTAAACCAACAATAAATAGAAATAAACTAAAAACAACACTATCCTACTGAATCATCCCTTTCCAATCATCAAACCAACAATATCAAGCATATAGCATTAGGAAAACTTGTAAAAGGTAAGAGATAGGAAAGGGACAACCTGGCCTCAAGGTGGCGGTGGGAACTCATAAAGCTTTGAGAGATGGCTATTTGATTGGAAAGTTGTCCCTATTATCTTCTCTCTCCACTCTGGCTTCCCAAGATCATGCACTCTGCTTATATCATGAAGCCCATCCAAGCTTGTCTTGAATGTTTCCTCTTTAAACTTGAACTTGCCTAACTGTAGTTGGTAAGTAGCATCAATAAGCTTAAGAGATGTTTCCTTCGCATCCTTTGTATATTCCTCAAAGTTGCTCTTATCTAGCTTGTGTGGGTTTCCCAATTTGTCATCTACTTCCTCAAGCGTCACACCAAGCTAAGGTTGGTCTTCAACTGCAACATGCTTGGGGGCACTCTCTTTCTTACCTACACTATTAGTAAGGAGAAAATCATTTAAAAATCTTAAGGTATGAGAGGTAATTTTTGAGTGTGAGTGAGGATAAGTAGAGTTAGAACATATTGGCCCTTTAACCAAAATAGTGGAGCATGGAACTGGAGGTCTGGAGAAGTCACTAGTTGCTTCTACTATTTATGGTCGCGACCTATCAGGTTTATCTTCAACTTCTCGTGGCGACTCAAGCTCATAGAGACTATCTCTGGAATATTTGGTCGCGACCTTCTCAACTACTGATCGCGATTGAACGTCTCTGGAGTTTTTAGTCGAGACCCATTTGTCTTCTAGTCGTGACTCCGTTTCAAAGAGAGACTGCCCTTGAACAGACTGATATCTGGTCGCGACCTCTTCAACATCACGTCGTGACTGGTCATCTCTGGAGTTGACAGTCGCAACCAAAAGTCTTCTTGTCGCGACCTGGTTTCACATATAGGGTCCCCTTCAGCATTTGTTCCACTTCTAACTTCCAGAATATCTTGGGACTCTGCAAAATCACTCAACAACTCTTTTGCAAACACATTATCATTATCATGCTAACTCAGTTCATGTTCATCCCTAGTCTCTTCAATAGCATAATCAATGGCATTCAACTCAGCAAAAGCAGAATTATCAAAAGGATATTTTATTACTTCATTCATGATAAAAGTTACCATATGTTCTCCAACTTCTATTGTAATGGAACTATGCTTCATACTAATGATTGTCTTAGAAGTTTGGAGGAAAGGTCTGCCTAGGATCAGAGTGCTCTCATTCACTAGTTCACTGGACATGTCCAGAACATAAAAATCAGCTGGGAACACTAGGTCTTTGACCTGTACTAGAATATCCTCAAGAATTCCCTTAGGATACCTAATTGACTTATCAGCTAGTTATAGCACTACATTTGTGTCTCTAAGATTCTTAATACCTAAGGCTTGATATACCGACCAAGGCTTTACATTAATTGCAGCCCCTAGATCTAATAACGTTCCCTGAATATGAACCTTTCCTATTATGCATGGGATTGTGTAGGATCCTGGGTCTTGGCACTTCACCTGTAATTCAGCCTTAAAAAGTGATAACACGTTAGCACTCACCTGAATTCTCTCAAGAGGCCTAAACTTTTTCTTATCAGCACACAATTCCTTTAAAAATTTAGCATACTTAGGATTTCTCTTGAGGAATTCAACCATAGGGATGTTTATTTCTAACTTATTAAAGAGGTTATAAGCATCTTGTGCAAAGTCAGGGTCAACATTTTTCTTTCCAGCAAAATAAGATTTAGGAAAAAGGAGATCTTTTATACTTATCTCCTTACCTAAATGCTTAGAGGCTCCTTGCTTGCTAGACTCCACCTTCTCCTCAGTTTGCTTTCCTTTGTATGCTGGACTCTGCACGATCACTTCCTCTTCTTGCTTCTCTTATAGTTCATCTTGTACTTGTGCTTTCTCTTCTTGGGTTGCCTTTTTAATCATGAGCTGCTATTCTTTAAGGCTTTTAGATTTCCCAATCTTCATCTGTGAAGATGATGGATCCTCAAATTCAGAATCCTCCTTATTCTTGTCTGGTGCATTAGCTTCCTTAAAATGCACTTCTCTTCCACTTCTGAGAGATATGGCATTCAAACCCTTTGGATTCATGACAGTGTTTGAAGGTATGCTACCATTGTTTTTGTTTGGATGTTTAACTATATTGGAGACTTGAGTTAGATGACTTGTAATGTCCGTATTCTTAGAACTAACTCCTCAAGTTTCCTGTGCACATCTGTATTATTCTTCTGCATAGTTTGAAGAATTAAAGCTATAGAGGTGAATTGACCATCATTCTCTTTGAGCTTGTTATATATATTGTTATTCTACCGTCCATATTGTTCATTTGTGCTGCTATACTTTTCAATAATTGAAAAGTCTCATCTGGTCTTGATGCCACTAAAGTATTAGGTTGAGTTGGAAACATAGACCTTGCATTACTTTAGTAGTTGCTTGAGGAAGCATCACCTCCTTGGAATTGGTTTGGCCTATTTTCCCCACTCCCCCACCTGAAATTTGGGTGGTCTCTCCAGCCAGATTGTATGTGTTAGAGTATGGGTCTCTCTTCTTATATTGGTGGTTTCTCTCTTGATACATTGCTGCTACTTCTTCATATTGCCTATCACATATACTTGTAGCATGCATCATTGAACCACATGACTTACATCCTATGACTAGTGCCTGTGAGGTATCTACTGCATGAACTTGTTTGGTAGAGTACAACTTTCTTTCAATCAGACTCATCCTCTTCTCCATTCGGTTTCCCAAGGCTTCTATTTCAGCTAAGATTACATTTGAATTACCCAAAGATGATGTGGGTATTCTCCTTGGATCTTCAGTCTGATGGTCTTCATTAGCCATTTCCTAGAATAACTCCCAACTTGCTTGTGGAGTTTTATATCTCAAAGACCCATTTGCTGCTGCATTCAAGGATACCTTGTTGTGAGGAAGTAGACCATCAAAGAAAATGTCTACTAAATCAGCCTTCGTGATATTATGATGGGGACATCGAGCTAACAAATTGATAAATCTCGTCCAGTATTCATGTAATGACTCTCCATCATGTTGTAGGATATTTGTAATCTCCTTCTTTATCTGAGTAGTCTTAGAGGCTAGGAAAAACTGCTCTAGATATGTTGATTTTAGCTGATCCCATGTAAGAGTCAAGTAATGGGTTGGTAGATTATATAACAATTCCTAAGCCTTCCCTTCCATAGTGAAATGGAAGCACCTCCTTAACACGTCATCCAATGCAGTCATTAGAGGCTTCATTGAAGAACATATCATATACATAGTTTGCAAGTGGCGATGTGGGCATTCTCCTGTAAAACCATGAAATTTAGGTAAGGCTGCAATCAAAGCTCCTTTAATTTCAAAATTAGCTTCTTTAGTATAGAAACCATAAGGATCATAATTCACATGCAAATGATTTATTTCCCTCACACTTCTGTTATCTCCCACATTCATTTCATTTTCTCCATGCCCATTATACCCATTATGATTTATCTTAGCCATATTAGAAGTTTCTAATGGAAACTCTAAATTCAGTTCAGTTTCAGACTCCGAAACACTAGAGGATGAACTAGATTCTATTGATCTTACCTCTTCTTCTCTAAATTCTCTAAATTCCTTCTTTAGTTTCCTAAGTCTTCTCTCAATTTTAGGTTCAAAAGGCACTAACTGAAACATCCTTACTTTTGTACATCTTAGGGACCATTCAATAGCATTTAGAACCACTTACAAGACTTTGGAAGTCCATTAGCTAAATCTGGAATTTTTACTCTTGGTGAGTTACTGTTCATATGGTATTCCAGATTAAGTGATGAAATTTGAAAAATCATAATTAATTCTAGAAAAATCGAAATGAAGTGGTTCAAAGTTTTACTCCAAGCTAACATCTGGAAGTTTAAGGGAAAAATAATTTCCTGACCAAATGTTTAGTCAATTGATTTAGTTTATTCGTTAAAGGTTACTGTTCATTTAATCAAACATTCTGAAAATAGATTCTGGTCCCCATCTTTGGAAAATTGGTTCTCTTTGTACAGATATCGAAATAAGGTGTTCTTGGTGCAAAATGAAGCTTGACATGTTAACTAAATGTCTGTAAAATTTCATACATTTATTGCATCATTTACTATTTTTCATGACATCATACATATTGTTGCTTAAACTAGTCATACATCATCCTTACATGCAACAATTCTTCACATAACATCATATAACATGTACATTGAGCAATCCCTAACTCCCCTTCATGCTTCTTCATGCTCTTTCATCTTTCATAAACCTGTTGGGATTGGGATTACATGGATGGGGTGAGATTTCTGGTTAAATCTCAGTAGCAAACAATACCAAATAATGCATGTATTAATGTAATTGCTTGTGCTTGCTTGTGAAAATGTTACCATAGTGTAATGAGCATGCTTCCATGTATCATATGAAATACAATTGGCCAAAATAATCATAGAAACAGAGCTTCAATCATATACATATATGCACACAATTCAACAAAGTCATAGCACAATCAAGCATAACATTCAATACATACAAGTTTAGGGTAAGTTTATGACTTTATTGCTTTACTTCTTTCCACTTTGACTTGTTTCTTCCTTCTTACTTTTCCTTGGTGTGTGGCTTCCTCTTTGGAGTCCACAATCACACCCTAACATCACATAATCATCCATTCATTATAATCTAACTTTCTTGAACATCAAACTTACTTTAACTTAACATAACTTCCTTTAATCTTTACCAATTGACTTGGCCTTTGAATCAATTGATGTCTTGACCTTACCCTACACAATTTGGTCTTTTGAATCCATTTATGAACTCAAAATAACCAAATTCCAGCAACTATGCACTGTTTTGGACAGAATTTGGAAAACACACATAATTCTTCCAAAAATTCCCATATTAATTCCATTACTTCCCATACTTGTTTCTCTACTTTACCCCACACAAATTTTCATTTTAAAACCATTGGAAGACTCAAAATCATGAAAATCCAATCACTGTTCATACGAGTGAACAGTAACAGAGAAGAATTCCAAACATTACAACTTTCAATTCCAATGCTTCCAAGGTTCAAAACCTATCCAATCCTACACAAAATCATCATATAAATTCAATGGAAGCATTAGATCATTGAAATTCCATCTCCTTCTATCATGAACAGTGCAAGAATAGTGCAAACCGAAATATTTAATCCATGGCAAAGTCAAGAATATCAACTTTATTCAACAACCAATCATCTAGCTAGCTTGTTTAAGCTTTAATCTCACAACTCTAACTTTAATATCTTCTTTCTCCTTTCATCTAAGGTTTTGGACAGCATATAAACCTTAGAGAAAACTCATCTTTCTTCCATGTGAACCCTAAGTTCAAGCTCCCAAATCAAAGGAAAATAAGCTATGATAGATTGCTTACCTTTAATCTCTAGCTTGCTTGAACTTTGGCCTTTGAATTCTTCTTTGTCTTGGCTTGAGTTTTCATTTTGCAAGAGGTTCCCCAAAGGTTCTTGTTGCCACAGTTTTGAGCAGAATTGGTGGGGTATTTATAGGCAAATTCCATGGAAAATGAATGGCCAAGATCATCTTGTGCACTATTTGATCTAATGGCTTAGATTTAATCTTAAATTTTCTTTTCTTTCTTAATTATGACATCACCTTCATGACATCATCAAAGGGACACCTCAAGCGACACCTAATCATGCACATGGAAAAATTGAAGGGAGAAGAAGTATCTGGAAAAATTCCAGTCCAGTCCAGTACCGGCTCGGTCTGATTCCCCGAAAACTAGACTGTTTTCTGAATCTAATTTTTCTGAGATTCCATAATATATTTTCTGACCTTAAATCCAGTACCCAGATTCTTTCTATCATTGATATTCTTATACTGGGTCTAAACTTAATTACAGATCCCTTGAAAAATGACCAAAATACCCTTGGTGCCTTTTCTTGCACTACATTGACCCTAAGGGCATAATTGTTATTTCACACCTCTTTGTACCTTTTCAGAGCATATACTGACTCTGAGGAACTCTTCCTGTACTTGCCTTGCTGTTTTGGCCTATCCAAAATGACCAAAATATCCTCCATTCATCTCTTGCTCCTTGGTACAACACAAGAGTATTTTCATAATTTCACACTTTTCCGGCAAATTTCTGGACACTGGCCCTTTTCCCCGATGAACTTATATCATAGGCCTAGCCTCAGTTGGTGTCATTTTGGGCCTCTGATTGATGCAAGATGGGCTCATTCAGTCCCATTTTATTTACTGCTAAATCTCTCTATCGGATCGAGGAGCTCACAAACTCCTGTCTAAATTCACTAAAAAGTGAATAACTTTTCCTACAGAACTCCTTTCAGGATTCTGTCAGTTTCCTGACCTCCATCTTCACAGGACGCATCATCCTATAACTTTGCACTTATATCTGAGCTCCAGGAGATTTGATAAAATTTTAGATAACTTTTTTACTATCAGATAAATTTCAGCTATCTAGAACTGTAATAAAATTTCTGTATTAAGCCAGATTATCCTGCATCACTTACTCTATCTATTGGTGAAATTTGGTATTGAAATGCTTTCGGGTAGTCTAAACCACTTCTAGCTCAACTTTCTTTAATTACCATTTGGCCCCTGGAAACTTTTCTTCTTTTAATTAAGTCCTTCAAATTTGGCTAAAATTACACTTAAAGACCCCACATTTCTGTCTACTTTCTCTTTTGGCCTTAAAGCTTTTATAATTTCACTTAAGTTCTTGCATTTTTTCCTTTTTCAATTCAATCCCTTTCTTTACATAAATGTCCACATTTTTCTTAGAAAATCTCACATATATTACGTACAAACTGTACATACAAATTAGTACAGAAAATTAAGGATATTACATTAACGGTCTAGTCCTTCTAGGCATGCAACTCAGAAACAATCAAGAAAAGCTAGGCAAGCAACCGGAATTAAACACAGAAGTTTCACAGCAAAAAGTGTCAACTGATCGCGACAAAAGAGTTCAGAGGTTGCGACCTAGGAACACAGAGAACGAGAGTTCATTAAAAATGGTTATCAGGTCCGACTTAGAGGTACTCAGGTCGCGACTAACTAGCACAGAGAGCAGATTTTCCAAAATTATCGAGACTAGAAGCTGTGGATGTTGTGACTGCAGTTCACAGAGAGTTATCAGTACCACAGCAAAGCAATTTGTTCGCGACTCAAGTGCATTTTGGTCTTGACTCAACGTCACAGATAGTGATTTCATAGAAACCGAGAACAATGCAGAATACAATGCAATTAAAAATGACAAAACTAAAATTCAAAACAAAAATGACTCAAGTAAATAATGGAATTGACAATTAATCACTAAGGAACCATGACGAGGCCCTCAGATTATCGCAGTCTGAGCTATCAAAATTAAGTGAATGGCACCCTAGTAATGTAGTATAAGGCACAACCCTATCGTTCTTCTCAAGGAGCCTTTCTAAAGGAATCCTAGCAAATTGGATGTCAAATTCAGCAGTAAACCTGAGTAAAGAGTAAATAGTTTTGTGGTTTTATGGGTGCAGTAAAATAGATATTTTTGTGTTTTTGTTTAAGATGGAAAATGGTTGGTTTGTGAAAGTAGTATATGATGATAGGCTCTTGATGATGAAAAATATCTATCCTTGCTCTCAGTGTATATGGAGTTTGAAATCACTAAGTCTTGAATTAAACCTCAATCGATCGATTGAGTCCAGACCCTGATATTCTTTAAACTCCTTTGATCAAAGCTAGTTTAAAGACTATTACTGAACTGCTAAGGATCACTTAGTGTGTAATTTAAACTAGATGGAAGAATTCCCTTGAATGAGCGTCGATCGACTAACCCTAGAATTCAAGCAATCGAATCAATTAGAAACGATCGTTGACAACCGCTCAACTTGCATAAACTCAAAACTAAAATATTGTATTTAAACCAGCATTCAAAATATCCAAAGTAAATTACAATTGTCTAATATGAGAATAATCAATCGATATTCAAAACTTGTTCATATGATGAAAAACCCTAAATCTAGAAGCAATTATAATATGACAATATGCAAACTAGAACATAAGAAACTCCCCGTTTCAGTCCGTGAGCTCAAGATATTAGATCCATCACCAAGAGACCAAAGGTTTAGCCTCTCATGACTTCTACTGCACTGCAATCGCTGTTCAGATGTGATGCCATGAAGAAATGATGAAGAGATGAAGGTGAATGGTGTAGAAAGATGGAAGATGAGTAGAAAGTGTGTGGAGAGCGCTCGAGTACTGCTTCTTAGCCTAATTAGGTCCAAAAACCAGCCTCCTTTTTTATGGCAGTCTCCCTCTCTTCTTATAACAGCATGACCTAATTTAAAATACGCAGTTTCAGCGATTTCATACTTTTAGTCGTGACCAGATACATTTGTTATTCGCGGCCTATGAACAGTGAGAATTTTCCAGGAGAATTATGGGTTGTGACCATAGGACTCTTTGGTCACGACTAAATAGCACAGAGGCCTGATTCCACTTTCATTGACTTGTGATTTCTTTCCTGGTCCTTGCTCTCTTCCAAAGTACCTGCAATTCAACATAAAAGCTCACTGTAAAAGTCCAGATCAGTAGATAACCGAATATATGCAGTTTGGAAGAGTTATTTTACCATTTTACCCTTTAATTAGCACATTGCCACGCACAATCATGTAATACACAAAAGTACAATTTAAGGCATGAAATGAATGGTAAAGTTCTTATAAAACTCTCAAAATTATCATAGAAGCCATATACAAAATGTGTCTTATCAATTCCCCCACACTTGAACCTTTGTACTCCTGGACAAAGAAATGAATTACACCTAGAACAATCACTATTAAATCCAAGATAATAACATAATCCATAGTGTGACCTGAAAACAATTAATCCACCATCTTTTGGGAATGCAGAAGTGATAATGTGAGCAATGCCAAGTAATCAACTACTAAATGAAATCAACCTTAACTGTATGAGCGCAATAGATTCTCTCTAAGGATTTAAGTGTTTATCTCTCTTTATCCTCTCATTGTTGGGGTTCTTTCACTCAAATTCAAAATAGAAAACATCCTACCATATGCTTGCAATGGCTCTAAATCTTAGCAACTATATAGCACTTATGCAAAGAATCAAGAGGTCTTTTAGGGTTGTAATGATGGAGATGGGCTACATGGAATGGAATATGAAGAATAGAATGTACTACATGCATTTAATAATGAATATGTAGCATAAATTCATGTCTCTAAAGATCTAGAAGTGATAATTGTGCTAATAAGAGTTAATAATAGTGCCTTCTTCATTTCTCTTTTCTTTTCTTTTTGTTTTCTTTTCTTACACCATCCTCTCCCTTTTTTTTCTTTTATTTGGCACCTCATGCACAGAACCTGTAGCACACATCACAACAATAATGAATTTTTAACATGAATAGAATTTTGCAACTGAAGTTTATGCATATATTACTTTCTAAATAAATGATGGATGAAAGAAAAATGATGGGCTCAAAAGGGGTGACTAAGGATATAATATGTAGTGGCCTTGTGTTTAGGATAAAAGGGTTTAGAAATGAATGCCTCTATCATGTTCAATTTATAAATACGCAAGTCATTCTCAACACAGAGCCAAGACAAGTTCTAGAGGATATAAACCAATTGAATAATCACTCAATATAGAAATTTAGGCCGAGAATTCTTCCAACTAGGGTTTTGATCTAAATTGCTCATAAGCTAAAGTTCCAAACAAAGTTCATCATTCACTAGGTATTAGATCACTTATCACAACTGAAAACCCTTTAAACGATGATTTAAAAGTTCTAAAGTAATCACTCAGAATCATGTAATAATCCCAAATTCGATAGCAAAAGTTTAGGTGTTTCAAATTCAATTTCCAAGATTCACAAAGAAAAATTCAAGTGTGGCAATGGTTTTGAAGGACTAAAAAGGTTTTAAAATAAGGGGACAATGAATCATTTGTGAAAGCATCTTAGTAGTTCAAAAGGAATCCTTATTTCCAGTATTTCACAAGGCAAAGAGAAAGTAATTGGACATTTTTTTAAACTTGGGTCGCGACTTAAAACGGTTAAGGTCGCGGCCTATTTTCACAGGGGTGCATGGTCAGAAATTTTCAAACATTGGTTGCGACTACTTAAATTTCCTATCACGACTCAAATACACAGAAAGGAACAGTCATGACTAATAAGGTATTCATGTCGCGACATGAATAGACAGAGAGTTATTGTCGCGACCATATAGCACATCACGACTGTAGTTCACAGAGAGTATGTTAGTCCAAAATTCCATCAAAGGTCACGACCGTAAATGCCATATGTCGCGACCATTTTTCATAGATACTCCCAAGTGATAGTTTTCAAAGTCCAAAAATGGTTTTCACGCTAAATCCTTTTTACCAATTAACAATTTTGTTTAAGGTGGAGGTCCAATTTTTAGCAATTCAACACATATTAAGATCAAAAACAAAAATTTTATGATGAAAGATTGAATTAAATACAAAAGCAAAAGTAAAACATCATCCCCCACACTTAAACTTGACAGTGTCCTCACTGTTAACAGAACCAGAGAAATTGATAATGTTATCAGTTAAATCTAGCCTCAATACAATAGGTAATCATAAAGCTCAATGCAATTTTTGCAATGAAGCTCGCAGTCACATTCAAGTTATACAAAGCAATACAAGTAAAGCAAAGATGACAGGATGGGTAAGCTAAATTCATGCATGTGAGTGAGCGGATGGAAAGGTATCCATTGAAGAGTGTGCAACACATGGATAGTAACAGGAAAGTGGAACAAAGCAGAAATAATCCTAGAATAAACAGAAATAAACTGAAGATAAAAAGAACTAAACTAAAAATGGAATCTAATCTACTAAATCATCTCTTTCCTATACTCAACCTAACATAGCAAACATCATAAATATAAAAATGTGTAAAGGTAGGAGATAGGAAAGAGACAACCTGGCCTCAAGGTGTCGGGGGGAACTCAATAAACTTTGAGAAATAGCTGTTTGATTGGACGATCTCCCCCATTGCTTTCGCTCTCCACTTTAAAGTTCGACAATCGTGCATTCTGTACTAAATTCATCCAAGCTTATGTTGAATCTTCCCTCTTTAAACTTGAACTTGCCCAACTGTGGTTGGCATGTAGCAGCAACAGAGTTGGGAGGTTTTCCCTTTGCATTCTTCGTATATTCCTTGCGGTTGCTCTTATCCAGCTTGTGTGGGTTCCCCAATTTGTCCTCTACTTTCTCAAGTGTCGTACCAAGCTGAGGTTAGTCCACAATTACAACAGGATTGGGGTCATGCTTTTCCATACCTGCATCATTATTAGGGATCAAATCTTTCAAAAATTTTAAGGTATGGGAAGTAATTTTGGAATGAGAACGAGGAGAAGTAGGGTTAGAATATATTGACCCTTTAATCAAAATAGTGGAAAGGTGATCTGAAGGAATTTTTAGTTCATTGGATACGTCTGGTATATATGGTCGTGACCTTTCAGCGTATTGTCGCGACTGATACTGACAGGGTGTATCTCTGGAGCTATTAGTCGCGACTTTATCTTCATCCTGTCGCGACTTGTGTTCTCTGGAGTTTTGTGTCGCGACCTGTAAACCATTTGGTCGCGACTCATCTTCATAGTGGACTGCAGACTGATGTTGCGTTACGACGTTAAGGTCATTGGGTTGCAACTTTTTATCACAGAAACTCGACCCTTCTTTAATTGTTGGTCTTTCAGCTTCCAAAATACCTTGGGATCCTGCAAAATCACTCAACAAACCCTTTGCAAGTGCATTATCTTTATCATTATCATGCAAACTCAATTCATATTCATCCCTAACCTCTTCAACAGTATAATCAATGTCATTTAAAGCAGTAAAAGCAGAATTATCATAGGGATATCTCATTGCTTCATTCATGTCAAAACTTATCACATGTTCTCCAACTTCCATTGTAATGGAACTATGCTTCATACTAATGATGGTTTTAGAAGTTTGGAGGAAAGGTTAGCCAAGGATCAAAGTGCTCTCGTTTACTAGCTCATTAGACATATCCAGAATATAAAAGTCAGCTGGGAACATTAAGTCTTTGACCTGCACTAGAATATCCTCAAGGATTCCCTTAAGATACCTAATTGACCTATCAGCTAATTGGAGTACTACATTTGTGTCTCTCAGATTGTTGACACCTAAAGCTTAATAAACTGACCAAGGCATTACATTAATGGCAGCCCCTAGGCTAGTAACGCTCCCTTAATAGGAACATTTCCTATAGTGTAGGGGATTGCATAAGAGCCTGGGTCTTGGCACTTAACCGGTAGTTCAGCTTTGAAAAGGGATGACATATTAGCACTCACCTAAATTCTCTCAAGAGGCCTAAATTTCTTTTTATCAGCACACAATTCTTTTAAAAATTTAACATACTTAGGGTTTCTCTTGAGGAATTCAACCATAGGGATATTTATTTCCAATTTATTGAACAGATTGTAAGCATCTTTTGCAAAATCAGGATCAACCTTTTTCTTTCCATCAAAATAAGAGTTAGGAAAAGGGAGATCTTTTATACTTACCTCCTTACCTGTATGCAAAGAGGCTTCTTGCTTGCTCGACTCCGACTTCTCCTCAGGTTTCTTTCCTTTGTATACTGGACTTGGTAATATTGTTGCTTCTTCCTGCATCTCTTGTATCTCCACTTGTGCTTTTGAGTACTCCTCTTGAGTTGCCTTCTTGCTCATTAGCCGCTGTTCCTTAACGCTTTCAGAATTCCCAATTTTCATTTGTGGCTGTGGCGAATTCTCAAAATCAGATTCTTCCTTATCATCCTGTGGTGCATCAACTTCCTTAAAATGCACCTGTCTTCCACTTCTTAGAGATATGGCATTCACCCTTCTTGGATTAATAACAGTGTTCGAAGGTATGCTTCCACTGTTCTTTCCTTGGATGTCACTCATTGTATTAGAAACTTGAGTTAAGTGGATTATGATATCTGCATTCTTACAACTTAACTCCTCAAGTTTTCTGTGTATATCTGCATTATCCTTCTGCATACTTTGGAGAATTGAAGCTATGGAGGTGAACTGACCATTATTCTCTTTGAGCTTGTGATCAATATTGGTCATTCTACCATCCATGTTACTCATTTGTGCTGCCATACTCTTTAACAATTGAGAGGTCTCTTTTGGTCTTTAAGGCACTAAAGCATTAGGTTGTGTGGGGACCATAGACCTTGCATTACCTTGGTAGTTGCTTAAGGAAGTACCACCTCCTTGAAATTGATTAGATCTATTTTCTTCACTCCCCCACCTAAAATTTGGGTGGTCTCTCCAGCTATGATTATATGTGTTAGAGTATGGATCTCTCTTCTGGAAGTTATTCTCTCTCCCTTGATACATAGCTGCCACTTCCTCATACTGTCTATCACATGTACTTGTAGCATGCATCATTGAACCACATGATTCACATCCTGTAACTAGGGCTTTTGAGGTATCCACTGCATGAACTTGTTTTGTGGAGTGTAGCTCCCTTTCAATCAAACTCATCCTCTTGTCCATTCGATTTCCCAAGGCTGCTATCTCAGCTAAGATCGCATTAGAACTACCTGAAGGTGAGGGTGGTAATCTTCTTGTATCTCCAGTTTGATGGTTCTCATTAGCCATTTTTTGGAACAAATTCCAACTTGCTTGTGGGGTCTTATCTCTCAATGAACCATTCGCAGCAGCATTCAAGGATACTTTATTGTGGGGTAGTAGACCATCAAAGAAGATGTCTACTAAATGAGCCTTAGTGATGTTATGGTGGGGACATCGAGCCAAAAAGTTAATAAATCTTGTCCAATACTTATGCAAAGACTCCCCATCCTGTTGCATAACAATAGTGATCTCCTTCTTCATCCGATTAGTCTTGGAGGCTGGGAAAAACTATTCAAGA
The DNA here is from genome assembly GCA_037074615.1 of Leucaena leucocephala. Classification (NCBI taxonomy): domain Eukaryota; kingdom Viridiplantae; phylum Streptophyta; class Magnoliopsida; order Fabales; family Fabaceae; genus Leucaena; species Leucaena leucocephala. The sequence goes on along the minus strand of CM073536.1, from coordinate 12,316,017 downwards.
TAAGTGGACTTCAGCTGATCTCATGTAAGAGTGGAGAAATGAGTTGGCAAATTGCATAGCCACTCCTTAGCCTTCCCTTCCAAAGTGAAATGGAAACACCTCCTCAAGACATCATCCAAAGTGGCAGTTGGAGGTTTCATTGAAGAACAAATCATGTGCATGGTTTGTAAGTGCCTGTGTGGACATTCTCCTGTAAAACCATGAAATGTAGGTAAGGCTACAAACAAAGCTCCTTTAATTTCAAAATTAGCCTCTTCAGCATAGAAACCATTAGGATCATAATTCACATGAGAATGATTAATTTCCCTAACACTTCTATTATCTTCTACATTCATAGGTATTTCATTTCCTCCATTCCCATTATGCCCATTATGATCAGCCATATTTAGTTCAGTTTTAGACTCTAGGATACTAGACGAGGAGCTAGATTTTGCTTCTTATTCTCTAAATTCCCTAAATTCTCTCCTTAGTTTCCTAGGTCCTCTCTCAATTTCAGGTTCAAAAGGCACTAATGGTCCAGTTCTTTTACACATGCAATGTAGAAACAATCAAGAATAATCAATGCAAACAATCAGATTTAGATTTAGAAGTTGCATAGCAGAAAATTTTCAGTAAGTCGCGACTCAAGAGTATTTAGTAGCGACACAAAGTTACAGAGAGCTATAGTCGCGCCTAAAAGTTTTAAATGTCATGACTGGTTTTCGCAGAGAGCAGTCAGATTTCACAGATAGCAATAAGGTCGCGACTCAAAGTAGTTTAAGTCACGACAAAAAATGATAGAGAGTAATTGTTGCGACTCAGGTAAGGTAAGCTCGCGACTCAAAGTCACAGAGACTAATCCTTCAGAAACTCAGAAAAAGATACAGTATGCAATGCAAGTTAAAAACTACTAAAAACTAAAATGCAATGAAAAAAAAGGAAAATGACTTAGGTAGGCAATAAAATTAACAAACAATTACTAGGGAACCAATTACTTGGCTCCTCGGCAATGGCGTCATTGACGAAGCCCTCGGATTGTTGCAGTCCAAGCCATCAAAATTAAGTGAATTACACCCTAGTAATGTAGTATAAGGCACAACCCTATCGTTCTTCTCAAGGAGCCTTTCTAAAGGAATCCTAGCAAATTGGATGTCAAATTCAGCGGTAAACCTGAGTAAAAAGTAAATGGTTTTGTGGTTTTGTGGGTGCAGTAAAATAAAGATGCAGTAAAATAGATATTTTTGTGTTTTTGTTTAAGATGGAAAATGGTTGGTTTGTGAAAGTAGTATATGATGATAGGCTCTTGATGATGAAAAATATCTATCCTTGCTCTAAGTGTATATGGAGTTTGAAATCACTAAGTCTTGAATAAAACCTCAATCGATCGATTGAGTCCAGAACCCTAATATTATTTAAACTCCTTTGATCAAAGCTAGTTCAAAGACTATTACTGAACTGCTAAGGATCACTTAGTGTGTAATTTAAACTAGATGGAAGAATGCCCTCGAATGAGCGTCGATCCACTAACCCTAGAATTCAAGCAATCGAATCAATTAGAAACGATCGTTGACAACCGCTCAACTTGCATAAACTCAAAACTAAAATATTGTATTTAAACCAGCATTCAAAACATCCAAAGTAAATTATAATTGTCTAATATGAGAATAATCAATCGATATTCAAAACTTGTTCATATGATGAAAAACCCTAAATCTAGAAGCAATCATAATATGACAATATGCAAACTAGAACAGAAGAAACTCCTCGTTTCAGTCCGTGAGCTCAAGATATTAGATCCATCACCAAGAGACCAAAGGTTTAGCCTCTCATGACTTCTACTGCACTGCAATCGCTGTTCAGATGTGATGCCATGAAGAAATGATGAAGAGATGAAGGTGAATGGTGTAGAAAGATGGAAGATGAGTAGAAAGTGTGTGGAGAGCGCTCGAGTACTGCTTCTTAGCCTAATTAGGTCCAAAAACCAGCCTCCTTTTTTATGGCAGCCTCCCTCTCTTCTTATAACAGCATGACCTAATTTAAAATGCGCAGTTTCAGCGATTTCATACTTTTAGTCGCGACCAGATACATTTGTTATTCGCGGCCTATGAACAGTAAGAATCTTCCAGGAGAATTATGGGTTGTGACCATAGGACTCTTTGGTCACGACTAAATAGCACAGAGGCCTGATTCCACTTTCATTGACTTGTGATTTCTTTCCTGGTCCTTGCTCTCTTCCAAAGTACCTGCAATTCAACATAAAAGCTCACTGTAAAAGTCCAGATCAGTAGATAACCGAATATATGCAGTTTGGAAGAGTTATTTTACCATTTTACCCTTTAATTAGCACATTGCCACGCACAATCATGTAATACACAAAAGTACAATTTAAGGCATGAAATGAATGGTAAAGTTCTTATAAAACTCTCAAAATTATCATAGAAACAATATACAAAATGTGTCTTATCAAACCAATTACTTGGCTCCCCTGCATGGCGGCATTGATGAACAGGTCAGATTGTCGCATTCCGACCCATCAAAATAAGTTATGTTTGCACCAAATAATGTAGTATAAGGCACAACCCTATCATTCTTCTCGAGGAGCTTTTCTATTGGAGACCTAGCTTATTAGTGTCAAAACTATTGAAACCTGAGTGAAAGTAAAATGGTTTTTGGTTTTGGTTGGTGCAGTAAAATAAAAGTGCAATAAATTAAATGTTTTTGTTCTTTTGATTTAGATGAAAACGAGTTGGTTTGTGAAAGTAGTATGTGATGACAGATTCTTGATGATGAAAACGTATCTATCCTTGCTCTCAATTGACATTGAGTTTGAAATCACTAAGTCTTAAATTAAACCTCAATCGATCGATTGAGTCCAGAGCATTAATATTTCTTAAACTCCTTTTATCAAAGCTAGTTTAAGAACTCTTAATGAAGTGTTAAGAATCACTTAGTGTGTAATTTAAACCAGATGTTGAAAATGTCCTCAAATGAGCGTCGATCGACTAACCCTAGATTTCAAGCAATTAAATTAATTAGCAACGATCTTTGATAATAGTACAACTATCTTAAAATTGAAAATGAAATATTGTATTAAAACCAGCATTCAAAACATCCAAAGTAAATTACAATTGTCCAATCCAAGAATAATCAATCGACATTCAACCTTTGTTCATATAATGAAAACCCTAGATCTAGCGGAAACAAAACATGAAATAGGTAAAGATTGAAATAGAAAACTCCCCAGTGCAGTCCATGAGCTCAAGACAAGAGATCCATCACCAAGAGACTAAGGGTTTAGCCTCTCATGACTCCTATTGTGCTATAATAGCTGTTCACATATGATGCCATGGAGAGAGGAGAAAGTGAGATAAAGAGATGAATGATGGAAGATGTCTGTAGGTAGCAGAGAGGGTAGAAAGAGTTTGAGCAATGCTTCTTAGCCTAATAAGGTCAAAAACCAGCCTCCTGGACGTCTGCAACTTACCTCTCCTTTTAACAGCAGGTTGACCAAATAAAAAACGCATAGCTTCGCGACTGTCTTCTCTGGTTGCTACCAGATCCATGTTTTGGTTGTGACCTGTGAACACAGAGAAACTTCCCAGGAGAAATTAGGTCACGACCTGTGGACACTTTGGTGGCGACTGAAACACACAGAAGCTGCTTTCTTGCTTTGATTCCCTATCTTGTGATTTCTTTCCTGCACACATTAGTCCTGGCTCCTCTAAAATACCTACAAGTCAAAACCAAAGCTTATTGTAAAAGTCTCACTAGTAAGGTAATAACATTTATCCAGTTTAGAGGAGTTATTTTACCATTTTACCCTTAAAATAGCATATTGCCTAGCACAATCATGTATTACCACAAGCACAATTACAAGCATAAATGAATGGTAAAACTATTATAAAACCATTAAAAATATGGTAGAAATCATACACAAATTGTGTCTTATCAGCTACATATAAGACCATTTTATAGCTTGTTAATTCTCCTGTATTGATTTCAAAATATTTCTTGCACGGATAATGGTTAGCATCTTCAAGAATCATTTCCAACTAAGGTATTTTCTAGTTTAATTATGGAAGGGATCATATGAATAACTTATCATCAAAACGTAATTAAATAACAATGAATGCATATGAGTTATATTAGGAGATTAGCTTTATTAGATAAGATATAGATGTGAATATAAAGCTCCTCTTAATCAATGCAAGATACGAAGGAAATATTATAATAGAGTTGAGAGCTCCCCCTTAATTGTACAGTTGGTTAAAGCTTGGAAGAAGATATGCCTTTCTTGCTTCTAATCCTACAAATAAATAAATTTTCTTTGTACTCAATATTTTCTGAGTCCAAGAGGTTAGATAGAGCAATTTTCTTGGTACCAAATGTTGGTAACAGATCAGGGTACCTTTTTAGTAAATCATTTAGTCTGAAATTCTTTTGAATATAATAAAATGATAAAATCTTTGAAGATAAATTCTATCTCTGTAATGTAGAAATTTGAGAAATAATGTTTATTTTGGAATAAGGTTTTTATACAATTTCTCAAAGATTTGATAAAAACATATACCTCTAAAAACACACACTAGTTGGACTGGAAATCAACTAAATTAGTCAAATGAGGGTTTTCAAATTAGTTTCATATGGTAAATTGATTTTCAAATAAAGTATATGAACTTTTATAAAAGCAAAACGATTTGATGCATAAACTTGAAATATAATTTTGGATTGTGAATTAATCAATTATATGTTCCATTAATGTTCATTAATCGATCAATCAATCGATTAATTTCACATATAAGCACACATATCAATATTTAACATTGATTAATAGATTAGTTGTTCGATTAATCTCAATTCATGGAACAGTTGATCGATTAATTGTATAAAACATAACTCACAAACATACGTTAGTCAATTAATTAATCGATTAACATACATGTTTCACAAAAAATTAAACACAATATGATAAAATCGTTGAAGGATGAGAATGCAAACTTTTTCTTAGAAATAATGCTTCCTTTAAAATAAAATAAATCAAAAGATCAAACTGTGAAAATTGGTTTTAAAACTTGTTAAAACCTTCGAAGTTAGCGAATTGTAGAAAAAAATATGAAATAGCTTCACTTTGAAAGATCAAGTTAGATAACATGCTAAAATCAAAGTTAAGATGTTAGAGAACTTTTCAAGAGCAAAATTCATATTGATAATGTTATCCAAAAAGGCTTTGCATGATGAAGATTCAAATACTTTGCTCATACTCAAATACTGGATTTTTCAAAAATGATGAACTACAACCAATTAGTCCAAATTACTATTGTATTAGATAGGTTCCAACTGAGAATACAAGTCAATCCGTTGAAATGATTAACACATTTTCATGCTTGGAGAAATCAAAACATTTGATGCATGAATTAGAAATCCAAGAAAACTAAATTTTGGGTTCTGCATTTCAAAACAAACTCAAAGAAAAAAACTATGCACAATTTTGCTTTTAATCCATTTAGATATCTGAAAATTAAAGAATTATTGTTAATGAAATACAACAAGGAACAAGTATTCATTACCCAAATATGAATTCATTTAATAAGCACAATATTGGGTAGGAATAGATTTCACCACCATCACTCTTATTCTAATGTCTACTTGATTTTTGTGTGTTGCTTACTGATTCTTCAGGTTTGTGGGATTCAACACCAGAATCAAAAGGCTGCTTCCTCAAGATTTGTATTTGTCTTTGTGTAGCCATATTCTTGAGATGCAGCTTTCTTTAACTTTCTTTCCCACAATATAAATCTTTTTCTCTAACTTGCTTGGATCCACTTATGGTTAGTTTGTAGGAAACACATCACACTTCATATGCTTAAAGAATATGACCAATTTGGAATAATTGAGCATACTCAAATAAATATGTCTTTATGCATAAAAAGAGATACTTTCTTTTTAGTTTATGCATGCACAAAGAATTGGGCTACTGAACATTGTGTTTTTCTCCTTTATAAAATATTTATCAGTTGAGTTTCCATAGGAGTATGAAAAATATGAAAATAGATTTTCAAATTATTACAATATTCATTCTTACAGTTACATATATAAAACTCACACTGGTGGAAAATTGGCATTAGAAATCCCCATTTTTAAACCGGTCAATGCGGAGACGGTTTTAAAAAATTGACCGGTGGCATTTTTGTAAATAATATGAAATATTTACACCCTATTTACTCATGACCGATGTGGAAAACTGTAGTCCGGTTTAGATATTTACTTTCTACAACGGATGTTATAGTGGCCGATGTGGAAATATTTAGTCCGGTTTAGATAACCTCCGTCTGTATCCTTTCCCGCCATTTTATGTCAAGTCTTCTCAGACATGCGCAGTAGTTCATCATGATCACCTTCTCCGATATCTGTTTTATATTCATTTCTTCTATTCTTCTATCTTAACTCTCCAATGGCTTCTTCCTCATTCACCCCTCCTTCTCCACCTCACAAAACATAGACATAATTTTGAAGACAAATTAATGTCTGCCATGATAACCCTTCAGTTCCTTCTCCTCCTCCCCTGCTCCAGAAACATATATAGATTTCAAGATGTAAAGTTAGTTAGTAAAGTTTAATTTGAATGAATGAATTTTAACAAGTTTCTTGTTCTACATACGTTGCTGAGATAGATGATCCGTTTATTTTTCAAAATGTTCTATACATCTAAATCCCACTTTTTACACCGGTTTTAAAAGTGACCGATTTAAAATATAAATAACTGGTTTTAAAAGCTCCTATCTGACTCTTCAGTTTCCTTTCTATGCTTTCCCGTGTTATTTATTCTTCAGACCGTTCATTTCACTTCTTCAGTTCCTAACGTCTGTAGTCATTATGATAGAAGGCCAATTGCATTCTTCTATATTCTTATTGATCATGAACCATATATATATATATACCATTCCTATGATCGATATGTACATTTCGTCTCATCACTTTATCTCTATTTTCTTTTCTTTTCATCTATCTGACTCCTCCAATAGCCTCTTCCTCACTCACGCCTCCTTCTCTGCCCCACAAAAGAAATAGAGATGACTTTGAAGACAAATATCCTGATCCTCACCCTTCTATTCCTTCTCCTTCTCCCCTTATTGTGACTCTGATGGAGCGCCTTGAGGAACTCATACTGCGCTTCAATGGGCTGGAGGACTCCGTGGAAGAACTGAATCAGAAAGTTGAGAGACTGAAAGGAGGTTTTAGAGATTTTCGCTCAGAAGTTCGCCTCCATCAACCCCATAGTAGCTTCATTAATCTTGTTGATCTCACCCAATCTGATGACTCCTAAAACTCTGAGTCTGATGAGTAGTGAAAGATTGCAACTTTATATATTCTGATATATATTTTTTTTGTGTAAAAGTTGATGACATAGTGTGTATCACTTAAAAAAACTGATATATTTGACACCGTTTTATATATAGTGGCCGGTGTAAAATATACTCTCTACACCTATTGTATATATATCTACACCGGTGTAACATTTTGTCCGGTGTATATTTTCTTACCAAATAAACTTTTTTTAATTTTTTTACCAAATACTCTTTTATTTGGTACATTTCTCGCACCTTTCATCTCTCATTTATCCCTGGTTCGCGCATTAAGTCTTCTCGACACTTCACAGACGGTGAGTTTTGTTTTGAACTCCTCTCGAGAACTAAAAATTTATTCTCTCCATGCATTAGCTGCAATGTAATGGTTTCTTGTTTTCTATTTTTATAGTTTTTTAGTCTTCCACAAATATGGATCATAGTTGGATAAATGCTAAACGAACAAGTATTGAGTATGCTGAGTAGGTGAAGGAGTTTTTGGATTTTGCTAAATGGAATGGTGATGATGACAATGAAAGGTTTTATTGTCCTTGTGTGAGTTGTTTGAATTAGAGGAAATAAAGTCCTGCTGATATTTACACTCATCTAATTTGTGAGGGGTTTTGCAAGAGTTACACGGTATGGGTATGGCATGGTGAACAGGTGGAACAGACCTTTGACGATGACATGGATACTTATCATCGAGTAGAGGACATGATTCGTGATGTCGGATAAGATGCTTTTATGCGACACATGCATATGGTAATATGTGCAATGATTCAGAAAAGCCTCTATACCAGAGTGCAGAAAATACAACCTGTTGAATACGGTGTTGAGATTGGTAAGTGTGAAAGCTCAGCATGGGTAGAGTGACAGTGGTTTTTTAGAATTGCTTGAGTTGTTACAAGACATGTTTCTTGAAGATAATGCGTTACCCAAACGCTACTATGATGCGAAAAAATAATAAGTCCTTTAGGTATACAATATAGAAAGATTCATGCATGCCCAAATGATTGTATATTGTACAGGAAAGAGTTTGAAGATGAGGAGAAGTGTCCAATATGTAAGACACCAAGGTATAGATCAAACAACTCTCCTGCGAAGGTGTTATGGTATCTTCAAATTGTACCAAGGTTTAAGTGACTTTTTTCTAATGAAGATGATGCAAAGAAAATATTATGGCATGTAAATGAAAGGATTAATGATGGAAAGATTTGTCATCCGGCTGACTCTTTACAATGGAAGAAGATTGATGACTTATTTCCTGAGTTTGACAATAAACCACGAAACCTAAGGCTTGGACTTAGTACAGATGGCATGAACCCTTATAGTAGCCTTAGTAGTATACATAGTTCATTGCTCATCCTTCTGGTGATTTACAACCTATCTCCCTTGTTGTATATGAAACGGAAGTATGTAATGTTCTCTATGCTGATCTCAGGATCAAAATAACAGGGAAATGACATAGACGTTTACCTAACACCCTTGATCGAAGATTTGAAGAAGCTATGGGAAATTGTGGATGTTTTTGATTCGGTTAAGAAGGAGGTCTTCAATATGCGGGCCATGATCTTTTGTACAATTAATGACTTTCCTACATACAGAAATTTGTTAGGGTATAGTGTTAAGGGCCATAAAGCATGTCCAATTTGTGAGGAAGGGACTTGCTACTATCAACTTCGTTATGGAAGAAAGATAGTCTACCTAGGTTATAGGAGATTTCTAAGACAAGCCCACCCATACCGTCGACTAAAGAAGAACTTTTATGGGGCAAAGAATTTGAAAATGCTCCAAAGCCATTGACTGGCGAACAAGTTTATAAAAAGGTGAAAGATATCAATATCACTTTCGGTAAGATTACCAAGAAAAGTGAGAAAAATGTATGGAAAAAAGATCTGTATTCTTTGAGCTTCCGTATTGGCGACATCTTCATGTAAGGCACTGTATTGATATGATGCATGTGGAGAAAAATGTGCTTGACAGCATTGTTGGAACACTTCTCAACACACATGGTAGTTCCAAAGACTGTTTGAAGGCAAGATTGGATTTGAAATAAATGGGCATTCGAGAGGATTTACATCCGAGGCCAGATGGTGAGGGGAGCTATCATGTTGATTATATTAATATTTTGTCCAAGGCTAAGAGAAGAAGTATTTGTGAGTGTTTGCAAGGAATCAAAGTTCCCTCTGGGTACTCATCTAATCTTAAGAGGATTGTGTCCATGAAAGATTTGAAATTAGTAGGCCAAAAGTCTCATGATTGTCATGTATTGATGCAACAATTACTCCCAGTGGCTGTTCTAGGAATCCTTCAAGATGATTTGAGACACATTGTAACCCGACTTTGCTTCTTCTTTAATGCTATATATGGCAAAGTCTTTGAGACTGAAAAGTTGGAGGACTTGGAGCACGAGGGTTATGTTATTTTGTGCCAGCTTGAAAAATAGTTTCTTCCTGCCTTTTTTGACATCATGGTACACCTTATCGTTCATCTAGTGCGAGAGATAAACTGTGTGGCCCTTATACTTACGATGGATGTACCCATTTGAAAGATACATGAAAATCCTTAAAGGGTATATGAAGAATCCAAATTGACCCGAAGAATCCATTGTTCAAAAATATATTGCTGAAGAAGCTATGGATTTTTGTCAACAATATATGTCTAAAGTAAGACTTACTGGTCTCCATAAACCCCGTACCAAACAGGGGGATCAACGTGGAATGTCGTTGAGGAGTGTTGATCGTAATGAATTGCAGCAAATACATGTACACATCTTGAATAACATTGATAAAGTTCAAGACTATATTGCTATTTATAAAGATCTTGTCCAAAAAAAAATAATAGGATGACAGAGCAAAGGCTGATTAGAGAACACAACAAATCTTGTGCACATTGGTTCAAACTGGAGGTTGAAAATAAGGATTGTGTTGCTGATACAGTTAGATGGTTGGCATGTGGTCCTGAACATAATGTGATATGTAACATCCCGATTTTTGGTCTAGGAGAACTGGGAAGTAGTCTGATATGGGCAGGCTGCTAAAACCGTAGTCCCAGGGTAGTAATCTGATATGGGCGGATTACTTAAAGATGAGATAAGTCTTTAACCTACAGAATCGGGACAGTTCGCTTAGGTTCAAAATGAGGAATGTGAGGAATATCCTAAGTCTTAAGCCTAGGAATTCTGCAGGAAGCTTGATATGGGCTGGCTCCTGTGTAAGATAACCTGATATGGGCGGGTTGTCGAGCTTTTCAATTAACGATGACTCCCGAAGAGTTTAAGGGATGAGTTAATGAAAGAGAATTTCTAGAACTTAAGATAAGGGATGAGAAGATGAGTAATGAGGCTAGAAAGAGAATGCAGGGGCAAAATCGTAATTATGGGAAAGATCGGGCTGGTAGCCGATGAGTACCATATTTTGCCAGAAAATAGAGAAAATTATGCTGATCATTTCACTGAACTGTGAAATGTGCATACGAGGTCTCTATGAGTATGAAAGAATTATGGAAAGTTTAAGGACAAAAAGGTGGGGTCCTTAAGTGCAATTTTAGCCAAATAAAAAGGGACTTAAATGAAAAGAAGAAAAGTTCCTTGGGGCTAAAGTGTAATTAAAGAAAGTCAGGCCGGAAGTGGTTTGGACTGTCCGACAGCATTTCAGTCCCAGATTTCACCGGTAGAGAGAGCAAGGGACGCTCGGTAATCTGGTTTAATACAGGAATTTTTGAAGACTCCAGATAGCCAGAAATGGACTGATCGTCCAAAAGTTATAAAAATTCCTACCGGATATCCTAGATTTCAGATCTAGGTGAAAAAATACAGGATGATGCGTCCTTATGGGGCGGACGTCGGGAAACTGACAGAATACCGATAGGAGGCCTGTAGAAAAAGTTATTCGCAAATTAGAAAATCCAGACGGGAGTGTGAGGCCTCCGGGTATCCGATAGGGAAATTTATCGGTATTTGAAAAGGGACTGAATAAGTTCGGATAACCTCGGTCAGATGACTGATATGACTCACAGGGATGCCTGAACACCGCAGGCCAGTGTATCGGACAGAAGGAGCCGGTGTCCGGATATGTGTATAAACGGTGAAAAATAGATTAAATATTCAATAAACATTAACGGGGGAGATTCCTCGTAATGCGTGCCATGAAGGTAATGGACCCTGAAAGGCCCAATAATGGCGCCAACAAGGCCCAGTGAGACACTTAGACTGATAGGTGGGCCAGTGTCCGGCAGAACCCCGGAAAAGTGCGAAATTACGAAAATGCCCCTGTGTTGTACTAAAGGGGTAGTAGATGTATGAGGGCATTTTGGTCATTCCGGACAGGCCCAGGAGCCAAGGCTCATACAGATAAAGTTACTTAGAGTCAGTATATATCCTGACAGAGTACAGAAGGGTGTGAAATGATGATTTTACCCTTAGGGTTAAAATAGTGCAAGAAAGGGCACCCAGGGGTATTTTGGTAATTTGTCGAGGGATGTTTCTTGGGAGTCGAGCCATCAGAGTACTTGAGCTTGATCAGGATCCAAGATAACATACCCAGAGCCCAAAAACGTAGGCCCAGTGATATGTGAGAAAAAGTGGCATTAAAATACTATTTTAATGCTGTTTCAATAAAGTAAAGTTACTCGGTCGGCACGATAACCGAGGAGGTGATCAGATAAAGTCTGGGACTTATCTAGATAGCATTGGAAGGCGTGAAAGGTCCCTTCCAGGTGCCACATGGCGCAATCTTAGAGGCAGAAGAAAAGTAAGGACACGTATTACGGTGCAAGACTCTGGACCGGTGCTGGATTGGACTGAACTGCTGAGTCAGCTGATGAGGTGTCCAGGAATTGTGACATGTGAAGAATGTGGCGATGAGGTGTCCCGGTGAGGTGTCCTGGATGATGTCATGCATGATGCAGTAAAAAGGAATAAAGAAAAATAGGAAAATCCAGGAAAAACCAGGACCACATGTTCAGATGGCTTCAAAATTACAGAAATGCCATTGAAGGAAACTATAAATACCCCCTCCCCCTCCCATTTCATTTGCATCACGGTTTTGGCAAGAAAGGAGAGAGAAGGAGGTGCTAGAGAGAGAAAGCGAGAGGAAGAAAGAAAGAAAGGAAGTTCTGGCGGAGCTGGAAGCAGTATAGAGATAGTAGAGCTCTGCTAAGCTTTTGAGGTAGTAACTAATCCTAGCTTTTATGTAATGGCTTTGTGATTTGTTGTGCTATTGTTTGGTTGGATTGTTGTCTTATATGTTATGCTTGAAGCTCTACTGCAATGCTATGATCATATGTTATTGAGTATGGAGGCACGCAGCATACCTATCTGTACACAATCACAAGCAAGCACTGTCACTCTGCATTACATATATTGTTATGATTATTGCTACTGAGATTCCCCCGAATCTCATCCCCATCCATAACCCATTACAGGGAGGTTATGCTGAAGTGGATTTTGAGAATCCTATGAGACGCCGTTATGCTGCCGAAGTAAAGACTGAACATCAGTATATGATAAGTACTGTGTATGTAGTGCTGTCTAAGGAGGCTAGAAGTGAGTGGACCTAGCCGGTTCATCTAGTCTTTCCTGGGTACTACGTAGAATGGTAGTTCTCATGAGGGGATTACCGAATCAGTACAGTTCAGTTCTTTGTATAGATGAAGCGTAGCGGTTATGCTGTCAGAGTTTAGGCAGAAAGAGATGTAATAGAGATAGCAAGATTATGTATATGTCTTGTTGTGTATGCCATGCTGTATGACATTATGTTATTCAATGATAAGTATTATTTGGCATATTCAATTTATGTATGAGAAATTAAGAGAGAAATTCGCAGGTCCTGAGGTAGCAGTATTCTGGCCTCAGTTTGACCTAGTAAACGAAGGAGTTTGGCTACGAAATTTGGTGAGCCAGTGGTACACATCTGGGGCATTCCGTGGATAGGTAATAAGCCTCATTTGGTTGTGTATAATGAGATTAATTAATTTTCAAATTAAATGTTCAGAATAAGGAACTTAAAAGTAGAAATTTTGAATTTTTGGGCTTAAGTTAAGATATAATTAAGCTAATATTGCTTCCGCAAGTGTACTCTGAGGAGTCTAAGGAAGGATGTTTCATGATATGTTGGAATTCATTTGATATCAACGGGTATTCCTTTTATACGAAGTCCCTAGATGATAGAAGTAGCGTGCAAAATAGTGGTGTTATGTTAGTGGCTGAAGCTATGCATTTCTCTAGTTCAAAAGACGACAATCCTAAATTAGCAGTCATCCCTTATTATGGCATTGTTGAAGAGATTTGGGTGGACTACTCCAAATTCAAAGTTCCCATGTTCAAATGCAAGTGGACTAATGTAAACAACGGTGTTATGATCGATCTGTTAGGATTTACACTGGTTGATTTGAATAATACAAGTTTTAGGGATGAGCCTTTCATTATGGCAGACCAAGCAAAGCAAGTGTTCTATATCACTGATCCTCAAAATGAAAGATGGTCTGTCGCGTTCCAAGTAAAAGGGGTTGTTGACAATGATGATTCTATTTCTATGTGTTTCTTGTTTTTTATGTAGTCTAAATATGCAATATTAAGTTTCTTGTTATGATTGCATATATGATTTTGATGTAATAATAACACAGACATATTCTTGTTCTGATAAGAATGTTGTGACGAGAAGGGATGGGATGATATATATGATGATGGAGTTTAAAAAATTAACTACAAAATTAAAACCGGTCTTAAGTGTTATCCGGTGTAAAAAGTCTACTACTGACAATTTGGTAAATAAATTATAGTTCGATTTTACACCAGTTTATACTTTATCTGGTGTTATATTTTAGACGGTGTTATTTTTTACACCGGTTTTATACTTTATCCGGTGTAAAATGTATCAATTTTACATCGGTTATGTTGTTGTCTGGGTTAGAATAATTTATATCCTGTGTAAAATGTTTATATACATTTTTTAAACCCGCTCCTTGGCGCGACCATCATTCTCATTTCTCACGTACTCTGTCATATTTCCGCTCGTCGTGCTCTATGGTTTTCGCGAGGCTTCTCCTTGCTCAGTCGTTCTTCTCTATTGTCTCTCTCGTTCTGCTATTCCGTGTATGTGTTCTCTGCACTTATTTTCCTGTGTGTACGTGCTTCGCCATTTTTATGTTCGTTTAATCTAGGTTTTATATTTTTCCTGATAAATGCGTATATAGGAATATGGGGATAGAGTTACTCAGATTGAGGCTAGCGATGCTCCAAGCGACACTACTCAAAGGAAGGGCAGAAGTATGACTCGTTTGAAAGATATTACGAAGGATAGGCCAGAGGGGAAACTGCTTCCGATAGAGTTTGACAAAAACTAGAACCCAACTGGTGAACACAGGGCAAAGTACGTAAGTTTTGTCAGCCTCCTAGCACGCAACAAGCCTAGCATCACCTATTTGACTTGTGTTGCTGTGGATGATCGCGTGAAGAATCAAATTTGGGACACTATCCGGGTATAGGAACTATCTAATATTGCATGAAAAGTAATACCAAATACACAACTGTTTGTTGATTACTCTGCTTTTAATGGCAATCATTGCAGCTCACTTACGATGTTCCAACAATTAGGTCTTGAAGAAGAAGAAAATGTTGTCTTATTGCGCTGAGTGTTAGAGGGCATTCAAGACACAACTAGCTCGTCAGTATGTGCATAGACAGGACAAAAGTGGTCATCCTCAACCTTCTCCATGCAGCAAGTATCAATTCATTGGCGAAGCTGATTGGGAAGAATTTGTTAGGATTCGGACCACGCCAGCAGCAATGGTGAGTGTATCCTTTTGTATGTGTTAGCAGAAAATGTATCAGAATATCATATGTATTGATTTTAACATCTTCATGTCTTGTAGGAAAAAAGGGCAAAAGCGATTGAATACGCCCTCAAAAATGATTGCCCCCGCACAATGTCTCGAGGGGGTTATGCCAAGGCAGAAAGAGAGTTGTTGGGGGCCAAGAGGAAGAGGCTAGAAGAAAATGCTGGGTTGGATCTGAGTGTTCTTCTTGACCCCCCCTCTCCAATACGTCCCGAAGAAAAATAGTTGTACGCTCGCCAAGGAAAGAACGGAACATTTATAAGCGACAATGCTCGCATGATTGCTGAAAAAATTGTAAGAACTACTTGCATTATTTTGTTTTAGTAGACTATAATTATATCATTTTCCTTATGTTTGTTCTTTCATGTTATAGAGTGATCTTAAACAACAAGAGTCCCATGGATCCTTCAAGTTAGATGGTAAGAATGACATCTTGACTGTTGCCACTGGGAAACAAGAACATGGGGGCCGTGTCAGGGGAGTTGGAAGAGGTGTGAGTATAAGAGATTACTTTGGAGCATCTCAAAGATGTTCCCCACATGTGGTGCCGAGGGCAGAGTTGGAATCCTTGCTCTCCACCATAAGGGCAGAGGCTAAGGTAAAGGCTTGGATAAAGGCTAGGGCATAAGTAGAAGCTTCAATTGAGGCCCAATTACAAGAGGGGTTGGCAAAGATCAAGGAAAAAATGTTGTCCATGATGACATCAAGGAAGCAAGAGCCAACTGATTCCCTCCCGCCCTCAATTGCAGCCCGTCCAAGCACTAAGGGGAGCTGTTGCTTGCTGCTGTCAGAGGATGCAGAATATTGTGATCTATTTGTAGAGGATCCTCTTAGATGCATAGTGGCACATGGCTCCATCCATAGCCTAGGGGCAATTGTTCACCACATCCAAATTCAGGACGATCAATTAAGGGTGACAGTTGAAGACGTGCTAATTGGAGATGCTCTTGTCCCAATTCCCACTGATGAGGTGAAGATAGTGAGCCAAGCAAAAGGGACTTTCATATTGTGGCCAAAGCATCTTGTTTCGGATCATGTCGCCTCATCCCCCAGCCAACTTCCCACCCCTCCCACTTTGAATGCTATGTAACGTGTGATCCTATTGGCATATGACAAAACGTTCCATATGGAAGCGTTGCCTATAAATTCAGTTGTGGGCGACATGGGGGCACCGGCCTTCCTTGACCATGCGGACGTCAAATCTCTGATCACTCCCAAGGAAGAACTGACCTCCGGCTGCATCCAAGTATTTTTTATGTAAGTATAATTTAAATATAAATATATGTAATAACAAAGTTCAAGTCTTACAACTAATGTCGTGTATGTATTACCTGTAGGTACATGCAAGCTGAGTTGGTTTCCTCCAAGGGCAAGCAAGGCAAGTTTGGATTCCTATGTGAAGGGAATTGGAAGACACGCAGCGGAAATTAACTTTAAAATTTTTTCATTCCCACCCAGGATCTACTGAATGTGTTTAAGTCAAGGAGAAAGAAGTGTTACCTTCGGTATTCAAGCTATAGTCACGACCTCAGTGTCCACTAGTCGCGACTCTTCACCTCTGGAGTTTTCAGTCGTGACCTCCTCAGCATCTTGTCACGACCTGTCGCCTCTGAAGTTTGCAGTCGTGACCTAATCAGCTTCTAGTCATGACCTGTCATCTCTAGAGTTTGAAGTCGCGACTTCCTCTACTTCTACTCGCGACCTGTAGTCTCTTTTCATATTTATGACGTTCAGATGCCAATTTAGTTGCGACCTCTGTGTCAACTGGTCGCAACTTCATCGTACCTGGTGCTCTTTTCTCGATCGCAAGAAGTCGACAACTCAGATCAGCTTCCTCTACCCGTATCCACACGAATAGCGTTCCAACCACGAATGACGTGCTAATGCCTCTTATCCCTCTAGGGCTTTCTCAAGATTCCGTCCTCACCGTCTCTATTCCGGCAGTTTCTTATCTGCAAACCTTTTACACTCTCCTTACCCCTTTTTCTCTTGTCTGTTGTGTGTTGTGTGTTGTGTGTAGAACCCTAGCTCCTAATGTCAAATATATAGGATGCTATCGGGCTTCTAATTGGGCCGGGCTTCAGAATTAATCTTATATTAATTCTAAAATTAATACAATATCATATATTGCATAATTTGATAAGAAACTAATTAAATAAATATGGTTTATATTAAATCCGTCTCATAGATTTAATTCACCTATTTATTTAATTTAAAATAAAGATAAGACGGAATTATATTTGATTTATTCTCATAAATCAAATTTGAGATATCTTATCAATTTGAATTTCAAATTCAAATAGATCATATCCATTTAAATTAAAATTCAAAAGTGATAGAGACTTAATTTATCCTTATAAATTAAATCTTGTAAATATCTCTTATATTATATATAATAAATATATACTAATTTATATATATAATATATATATCCACCCTAGATTATTCATTGAATCAAGACATGTCTTAGATTCAATGAACCTGGACATCACAGCTCGAGTTGGGCTATTTTGTGTGCGACCCTATAGGCCCATATGAAGTTGGCAGTGGGCCAGTTACTATACTAACCCACAAGTCGTAAGCGGCCTCTAGCAAGACATTACGACTACCCAAAACATATGAGGATCGATGAACGATGTTACCTTTCATACAACCATATCACGTCCCTTTTGTCACGCGATATTTTGGTCATGGATGAGGCATGGAGAACGTCATCCTCCCGTTCCTGACCGTTAATTTCTCGATCCCTGAGTAGTCCGACTCTAGTAATGGAACTACCCTTCCATTACAGTATGGCCATACATTTCTCAGACTCACTCATCGAGGGGCCCAGTAATATCTCTCTATGAATGTGAGGGATAAATTTCATCTTGACCATTCACATTCCTCCGCATGAAAAACCACTGAGCCTGAACATAGCCTTTATGATCACTCGGTCAAAAGTGACTTTTGACTAGGTCAAAGCTGAGCGTTTTTCATGTAGGAATCAATGATGATCTCAGGTCAAAGGGCATAGTGATATGGCTTGTATATGAGAGAAGCTTATGACTTAACCCATGCAGCTCTCTCATAGCGGGTCGGTCCAACACCTTGTACTCTTACATGTGCCTATGACTTTGATTTATATCTCTATGTATCTTCAAAGTCATACTGGTCTTATTTCATTTCTGCTCCCGCATAGATGACCGACCAGGGACATTTAGGATAAGATCATGAATTATCCAAGGATGGTTATCACAGTAAACATGCAAATAATGTGATAACATAATTAAGAAATTCATAAAACAATAATGTTTATAAGACAATGATTGGCCCCTAGGGCACAATCTCCAACACTATGCCCATATCATATGTATGCAAAAGGGACCTCTCAATCTTTGAGGCTTGCATACATTTTCAGCAGGCTCTGTGAAACCGATATTGATTGTTTCTTCGCACCATATATGCAGGAGTAAGAATAATAATATTTCATTTTATTTCATACTAGTTTTGTATTTGCTTAATTATAATACTCATTCCCTTTTGATTAATCTCTACAGCAATCATTGGCAATTGGTCATCCTCTGTAAAGATAGTTATAAAGTTTTCTTCTTATGCTCCCTCCATTACAAGCCATCGGTTGATGTCAAGAAGATCATGAACACGTACGTGAGTTTTCTTCTATACACAATGATCTTTGTGATAAATGGGTTACTAACTTTATAACTTTGGTCATAGGGCTATGAGGACGTTTGCAGTTGCAAGGGGCCTTAAGCACGGTAACTTGGTGAGGGACCCTGAATGAATCACACCGAAGGTAATAAAAGTATATATTAGATGTTAGCTAGGTTTCCCGTTTTGATGATGAGAAATAATTTTTATCTTGTTAATATTACAGAGTCAAAGGCAACCTAGAGAAAGCAACTTATGCGGCTTCTACATAGTTAAACACATGGTCAATATTATCTTGTCAAATAAGATTGACCTAATTGAGGAGGTAAAATTGTATTTTTAATGATTTTATATTTCTTAATTGTCAATCTAATATATATTAGTAATGCCTTAATTTCTTTGATTTTGATTTCATATTTCAGATGTTTGATCAACCTGATCCATTTCCTGAACAAGATATTGAAGACCTGCGTAATCGGTGGGCAGAGTTTTTTGTTCAATTCCTTCCTTCTCAATAGTATATATATTTGTCTTTCACTGAATAACTTTTTCTAATTTTCTGTTCAAATTCTAGCATTTTTGTATTGAATTTTATTAAATAAATAATATAATAAGCAATTGAATTATATGTCTCTGGTGTAACATCCTGGACTTTTCTTTAACCGAAAACCCTAAGTCTCTATCTAAGGAAATGATTAGAGAAATATAAATAGTGTTATGGATGGACTAGAGGACCAAATTGTAAAGTTAGAAAGTATGATGCCAAAAGTACAAAGTAAACAAAACTTCAGGGACTAAAATGCAAATATAGAGAAGTTCAAGGGACCTAAATGTAATTGTGAAAAGTTACATGAACAGTACTTTCAGCCCAAAAGAGCCTGGTCCTGATTTACGATATGAAAATACCAGAAGATAAAGCACAACATTTCAGGTTGAATGAGAGACGTCAGAATTTTGATTTGAGGTCCCGATTAATTGATATAAATTTGGTAAGTCCGAAAAAGTACTTGAAATTTTTAGGAGACCGACTGGACCTCAGAATTCTGTGACATTATGACAGAAGATATTTTGTAAATTATGGTAGATTGTAAAAAAGACCACACTCCCAAAAGGGGTCCAAATAATTTTAAATAGAATTTTAAAGGAATTTTAGGACCTTGTTTACTAGCTCTAAAAGCTAGGGTTTTATTCGTTGAGAGACCCGAGCTCAACAAAATACCATAAAAGTTTACCAGGAGGCTCAAAAAGAATTTAGATGGGTTATTATGGGCTAAGTCAAAGTCCAATAGACAGTATAAGCCCAAACTAAAATAAGGGCAAAATTGTAATTTCGGGAGATTTCGGGCCGAAAATGGCAGTTTTGGAAAATATTTAAAAAAATTCCAATAAATTCCATAAAATGGAAAATAAGATTCTAAGACATTTTTATGAAGGGGAAACGACAAAATACCCCTATCCGATAAAAAATAAGTATTCGGGCCATAAAAAGACCTCAGAAAAATATGAGAAAATAGGAATAAATATTGAAAGGGTCATTAATGATGCCAGATAGGCCAGATAGGGTTAGAGAGTATTCTAGAAAATATCATGCCATTGTACAATTTAATTTCACCAAAAATCACCAGAATCGGTACCAGTTAAATCTGAAAAATTTGAGAAATTTCAAGAAGCACCAAGAAGCTCCAAGGTACTCCAAGAAGCTTCAAGAATCCTTGAGGTGGCACCAAATGGAGAGGGAGAAGGAAAAAAATAAGAGGACAACTCAAAAGTAGTCATAATTACAACCAAAAAGGAGATTAAACCATAACCCTTGGATCAAACTTTTAAGAATTGAATCCTAGCCCTTCATTACTCTCAATTTTTGCTATAAATACCCCTTCCCAAGGCCTCCATTTTGGAAGCCCTCTTTACCTAGGGGAAACTCTTGACAATTCAAAACTCAAACTAAGATCAAAGGTTCCAACCTCCCAAGGTTCAAGGATACTAAGGTAAGCATACTTCCAAGCTTTTATTGATTTATTTGGAAGTTTAATTTATGGTTTTTAGGGGTTGGGAACCATAAATGTTTAAGGGGAGATTCTTCCCAAATTAGGAAAACATGATATTGATGATAAGGGTAGCAAAGACAAGTTGAAAAAGATAAGATTTAACATGTTTAAGCTCATGGAATCAATGGTTTCTTGAAATTGTTCTTGAACTACCTTGCTGTCCAGATTTATGCACTTTGTTCTAGGGTTGAGATATGATGATTTTAAGGCCTCCAAGGTGTTCAAAATGCAATTTTGTGTAGGGCATAGTAGGGAGACCCTAAGTGGAAGCCTTAAACATCAAAATGGAACTTTTAGAGAACCCTAAGTGCAATTTTCATTTTTGTCCGTACGTACAGAATAGGAGATGAAGAAATTTTAAAATTTGGATCACACCATTGGATTCCTTAGGTAAAATTGTGTAAGCTAGGATCCTAAGAGTTAATGTTAGTACTTGGGAGAAATAAAACCCTAATTTAATTCAAGAAAGGGTAATTAGGGTTTCTAAGTTTGAATTATGTTTGAGAAGTTGTAATGACATGAAATTATTGTTCAATAATTAGGATTTGACATTTGTGCACCTAGAGAACTTCAAGTCAACAAGGAAAGACAAGGATCTCCAAGAGGTAGCAACAACTCTAACTTTATCATTGTCTTGTAATTATTTATTGGCCTTGTTGTTTATGATGTTTGGTTGAGCATGATATTATGTGATGATGTGCAAGCTTGATGGGCTTGAGGATGTGGTAATCTCCTTGCTAAGATGTCATGACAAATGCATGTTAGAGAATGCCAAAATATGAGAATGATTATGTGGCTCCCATATCATATAACATGCTTTAAATAATTGCTTGATGATGTTAAGGTTGTGTTGCTTGCTATTGGGATTTCTTTGAAAATCTCACTCTTTTTCAAACTAAACCATGTTAGGTGATGACTATTCAAGTGGTAAAGAGCCAATGGATGGTGTTTGAAGCATGCTTGGTTATGTTAGATGAACCTATATTATGTAAATATGGAACAAAGAGTACTTTGCATATATTCTATTGGGAGGCAGTAAGCTTTCCACTATGTTTTAAATATGATATTGTATGAATGAGACTCTGAAATTTTTTATGCTTAAATTTAACGTCATAAGCTTTACGTGGACACCAGGTATGCCCAATTTGGATAAGAAACAAATTTATGGTGATTTTTCAAAATTAAGAGTTGGATTTTGGAAAACTGGAAAAATTACCATATGAACAGTACAAATTTGGGAATATACTGGGAATGTTACAGTAACTTTTAAACCTAGTTATTATTTTTCCCATACGGAGGACTTAAAGATCTTTCATTAGGACTTAGAAGCACCTTAATTGGAGTTTTCTAGATTTAAATATGAATATTTAAAGTTGGGTAAAATTCTGAAAATGCTAAATGAACAGTACCAAGAGAAATTTTCAAAAATTCTAGACCTTTGTTTCCAACTTTAATTGATCCTAAAGTGGTTCCAAAGGCTACTAATGGATCCTATAAGGGTATTAAAGTAAGGATGCGACATTTGGCATCTTGAACTGATGATCGATGATCATGCCCTTTTAGTCGTATATTTGGGCAGTTTATTTATGAAGCTTCAGGCTAACGAAATATATTAAATATAAATTTAATAACATCTACATCGGACGTATATACAACCGGTGTTAAAATTTGAATAATGTACACCATCCCAATATTCAACCGGTGTTAACATTTGAATAATCTACACCGTCCTAATATTCAACCAGAGTAGATGTTATAAAATACTACACCGGATATAAAAGTGAACCGCTTTAAAATGTAGACCGGTTTAAAAAAGTATACATTCTACACCGGTCTTGTGATTGGTGTAAAATGTCTCACTTTTTACACGGTCCGCTTCTACACCGATTATATGTGTGATGTAGAATGCTATTTTAAACCGGCGTAGAAATCCTTTTTTCCAGCAGTGTCAAAGAAGTATTAAGCATGATAATGTAGGAGGCTTACCATTATATCTTTACCTTAGGTGCTTGGAGGATTACCTTTGCATACCCATTATATCTTTGAATATCTTCTGATAGATACTTGTAATGGTCTCTCAACATATGTATACTTTGATGCTTGAGAGATCATCCTTATCTTGTTTTCCTCAAGATAATTGAATGGTACACTATGATAATTCATTTTTGAGATAGAACGCACCCCTTGATCCTTTCTCCATTGCTTATAATTTGTCTTTGACATATCAGAAATAGATGCTCCTTTGAGTCCTCTTAGATCATATAACTTTCACTGATGCACGAGGAGCTCCCAAATGCCCCGTTCTCCATGTACCGTGTTTATTCTTCTGAATGTTATTTTGCACATTTGAAACACTAAAAGGGCATTTTGGTACAAATTTAACTTTAGGTCCTTGAGCATTAGTTTTTTACCTTAATTATCCTTTAGGAACCTAAATAAGTTTATTTCTCATATTAGTGTGAGAAATATGACTTGTTTTACCATAATAATTACAGACAATAGGATGATACATTTTTGTAGTATATCTGCATGTATTGTGTTAGTTGAGTAGAAGCATATTATGATCACTGTGCAAATTTTCTTTCCTATTTGTGATATCCACATTTGAAATATAATTTTTTGCTTTTCAAAACAAAATCAATGATTGGTTAAAAAATTATATCATGAAAACTTTTTAAATCATTTTTCTTTAATTAATAAAAAGGATTGAAATTGTTTACCATTGATATTTGTTGAGCTCTAGATGATGATTTATCATATTTACACACATTAAGCTCTTCTTCCTCTTGACGTTCTGTGTTAGTCGATTCATGAAAGTCTGTTTGGATTTCTCCTTCAATTGTCTTTGCTTCCATTTGTTTATCGTCAGTAGATATGTAACTTTCTTATTCTGATGAACTGTCAGCACTTTCAAAATCAACGTAAGGGGTAGATGAATAAGCAGATTTAAGCATACGAATAATGTCTCTGACATTAAAGCAAAACTTGTCATTATGATAATCATTTTCATTTAAGGTACAGTGAACAAGTTTCAAAACTCTAATATTCAAACAAAACATTTTCTTTTCTAATTAGTCCAATCCTTTCTTGGTTTGAAATCATTGTCATTTGAAAGGATTTTCCTTATATCATAATCAAGAGTTTTTAAAAATATAGTCATTCAACATTTCCAATACATAAACTCAAAATTTTTAAAAATAGGAGGAATGGTAATATCAAAACTTTCAAAAAGTATTTCACAATCAAATCCAGTCATGATCTTTAAAGTTTAGATCGTTAGATCCTTTAAATAAGTGACATGCTCTGATACCAAATGTTAAGATAGGCTGGATCACATAAGAGAGGGTGAATTGGGTGTATGTGAGATTTTAAAACTTTACCGAAACTCTTTTGAAATTCTTTTACAATCTAATCAGTGAAATATATAAGCTTGAAAACTTTG
Source organism: Leucaena leucocephala (assembly GCA_037074615.1). Taxonomy (NCBI): domain Eukaryota; kingdom Viridiplantae; phylum Streptophyta; class Magnoliopsida; order Fabales; family Fabaceae; genus Leucaena; species Leucaena leucocephala. Next base: position 12,291,718 of record CM073536.1, on the reverse strand, counting down.
ATCAGATAATTGAAATAAGCTACTGGAAATATAAAGACTTAAAGAAGAGAAAAATCACATAAAATAATTATCTTAGTTCGGTCCTTCCTTGACCTACATCTAGTCCTCAACTCCTCACTAAGAATTATAGTCCACTATCTTCCCAAGATTATAATAGGCTCCCAGTAGCCTTTACAATCTCAAGTTTAATGGCTAATAGAGAATCTCCTCAATCTTGAGGTAATACTACTCTCTAGTGGTAGTATTCCCCTTACAGAGACAAGAGGAAATCCCACCTTGAATCCCTGATTCCATGGTTTGCTCTCAAATTTATATAAGGATAATGAAATATAAAATTCTCTTAGATATAGTAAATGATAAATTATAGTACATGATATTTTTCTCTCTCAAGAAATGATAATGGTACATAATTAAGAGTAAAGAGTTGGAGGATTTTTTAGTCTAATAATATTTTGATATTTTGATGATATGTGTTGATTTATGAATTTCTTAATTATGTTATCATATTATTTGCATGTTTACTATGATGACAATCCTTGGATAACTCGTGATCTTATCCTAAATGTCCCTGGTCGGTCATCTATGCGGGAGCAGAAATGAAATAAGGCCAGTATGACTTTAAAGATATATAGAGATATAAATCAAAGTCATAAGCACATGTAAGAGTACAGGGTGTTGGACCGACCCGCTATGAGAGAGCTGCATGGGTCAAGTCATAAGCTTCTCTCATATACAAGCCATGTCACTATGCCCTTTGACCTGAGATCATCATAGATTCCTACATGACAAACGCTCAGCTTTGACCTAGTCAAAAGTCACTTTTGACCGAGTGATCATAAAGGCTATGCTCGGGCTTAGTGGTTTTTCATGCGGAGGAATATGAATGGTCAAGATGGAATTTATCCCTCACATTCGTAGAGAGATATTACTGGGCCCCTCGATGAGTGAGTCTGAGAAATGTATAGCCATACTGGAATGGAAGGGTAGTTCCATTTCTATATTTAGACTACTCAGGGATCGAGAAAGTAACGGTCAGGAATAGGAGGATGACGTTCTCCATGCCTCATCCTTGACCGAAATATCGTGTGACAAAAGGGACGTGATATGGTTGTATGAAAGGTTACATCGTTTATCGATCCTCATATATTTTGGGTAGTCATAATGCCTTGCTAGAGACTGCTTACGACTTGTGGGTCAGTATAGTAACTGGGCCACTGCCAACTTCATATGGGCCTACTGGGTCGCACACAAAACAGCCCAATACGAGCTATGATGTCCAGATTCATTGAATCTAAGAGATGTCTAGATTCAATAAATAATCTAGGGTGGATATATATTTTATATATATATAAATTTGTATATATATTATATATATAATATAAGAGATATTTGTAAGATTTAATTTATAAGGATAAATTAAATATCTATCACTTTTGAATTTGAATTTAAATGGATATGATCTATTTGAATTTGGAATTCAAATTGATAAGATATCTCAAATTTGATTTATGAGAATAAATCAAATATAATTCTGTCTTATCTTTATTTTAAATTAAATAAATAGGTGAATTAAATCTGTGGGACGGATTTAATATAAACCATACTTATTTAATTAGTTTCTTATTAAATTATGCAATATATGATATTGTATTAATTCAGAATTAATATAAGATTAATTCTGAAGCCCGGCCCAATTAGAAGCCCGATAGCATCCTATATATTTGACATTAAGAGCTAGGGTTCTACATACAAAACATCTCTACACACACATTCAGACATGAGAAAAGGGGCAGGGAGAGTGCAAAAGGTTTACAGATAAGAAACTGCCGAAATAGAGACGGTGAGGACGGAATCTCTAGATAGCACTAGAGGGACAAGAGGCGCTAGCACGTCGTTCGCGATTGGAACGCTGTTCGTGTGGATACCGGTAGAGGAAGCCAATCTGAGCTGTCGACTTCTTGCGATCGACCAGACACGAAGCAAGGTCGCGACCTATTGACACTGAGGTCGCTACCAGATGGGCATCTGAATGTCAGAAATACGAAAAGAGGATACAGGTCGCGACTTGAAGCTGACGAGGTCGCGACTACAAACTCCAGAGACATCCGGTCGCGACGAGAAGCAGAGTAGGTCGCGACCAACAACTCCAGAGGCCACAGGTTGCGACTAGAAGTTGAGGAGGTCGCGACTGAAGGTTCCAGAGGCGAGGAGTCGCGACTAGTGGACACTGAGGTCACGTCTAAAGCTCGAATACCGAAGGTAACACTTCTTTCTCCTTGACTTAAACACATTCGGTAGATCCTGGCTGGGAATGGAAAATTTTTTAAAGTTAATTTCCGCTGCTAGTCTTCCAATTCCCTACAATATGTTCATAGCTCATATATCTTCTCTTGAATGCTCTCTTATTTATAGATGAAGTTTAATCTTTTGACCTTTGAATATAATCTCTTTCTCCGTTGCGCTTTTCTTCTTTCGTTGAGAATATGAATGTTGGAACTAGCCGTTGAAGCTTCTGACACAAAGTGTCATTTTACTGTTGAGATTTCGTTAGCTTTAATCTTTGTCTAATCTCATTCTAATCATATCTTTGGATACTTTAAATGAAGTTTGAAACAATCAAGAGAAGTTCTAGTAATAATCGTTTGCACTTGACTTTCTTCCATTTTTTGATTATCTTTGAGTTTAAGAACAATGGTCATCTTTCAATTATCATAACTTCCTATATTTAACTAAAAACATAGTAAATGACCTATCCCCATAAAGCTCTCTATGTATACTTTCTAATGAATTAAGTTTGACTCCAAAATGAATTGTAGATAGAAATATTAGTTCAATTTAGTGAGTAGAGATCATAGCTAAAGTATTAATCCTATGTTCCATATTACGAATGAAATATGTCCCTCAAATGAGACTCTTTGTCAATGAAATTAGTGTCATTGAACCTTATTCTAAGTCTAGTTTCATATGAATCAGGTTTGACCTCAATCAGATAAGTTGATCTTGAGATATGCTCGAAATACTCAATCTGTGTCGAAATAGAGCAGAATAGTGTAGTGAAAAAATGAAGAGATTAATCGATTAATTAATTTATTAATTATAATTAATTGATTATTTAATCGATTAATTTAGCAAAACAAGCATATTTGAGTTAATTTATCGATCATCATCTTCTTCCTTTGCTATACCTTCATCATTTCAAACTTTAGCCTTTTTTTAACACACTCATTCTTAAAAGATTTGTTAATAGTTTAAGCATTGATTAAGTATATGAACAACTACTAATCAAATTGAAGGGAATTGGAAGACACGTAGCGGAAATTAACTTTAAAAATTTTTCCATTCCCAGCCAGATCTACCGAATGTGTTTAAGTCAAGGAGAAAGAAGTGTTACCTTCTGTATTCGAGTTTTGGTCGCGACCTCAGTGTCCACTAGTCGCGACTCCTCGCCTCTGGAACTTTTAGTCGCGACCTCCTCAACTTCTAGTCGCGACCTGTCGCCTCTGGAGTTTTTAGTCGCGACCTACTCTGCTTCTCGTCGCGACCGGACGTCTCTGGAGTTTGTAGTCGCGACCTCGTCAGCTTCAAGTCGCGACCTGTCTCCTCTTTTTGGATTTTTGTCATTCAGATGCCCGTATGGTCGCGACCTCAGTGTCAATAGGTCGTAACCTTGCTTCGTGTCCCGTCGATCGTAAGAAGTCGACAGCTCAAATCGGCTTCCTCTACCGGTATCCACACGAACAGCGTTCCAATCGCGAACGACGTGCTAGCGCCTCTTGTCCGTCTAAGGCTTTCTAGAGATTCTATCCTCACCATCTCTATTTCGGCAGTTTCTTATCTGCAAACCTTTTGCACTCTCCCTGCCCCCTTTTCTCACGTCTGAATGTGTGTGTAGAGATTGATGTAGAACCCTAGCCCCTAATATCAAATATATAGGAAGCTATCAGGCTTCTAATAGGGCCAGGCTTCAGAATTAATCTTATATTAATTCTAAATTAATAGAATATCATATATTGCATAATTTAATAAGAAACTAATTAAATAAGTATGGTTTATATTAAATCCGTCCCACAGATTTAATTCACCTATTTATTTAATTTAAAATAAAGATAAGACAGAATTATATTTGATTTATTCTCATAAATCAAATTTGAGATATCTTATCAATTTGAATTTCAAATTCAAATAGATCATATCCATTTAAATTCAAATTCAAAAGTGATAGAGATTTAATTGATCCTTATAAATTAAATCTTACAAATATCTCTTATATTATATATGATATATATATACAAATTTATATATATATAAAATATATAAATCCACCCTAGATTATTCATTGAATCTAGACATCTCTTAGATTCAATGAATCTGGACATCATAGCTCGTATTGGGCTATTTTGTGTGCGACCCTGTAGGCCCATATGAAGTTGGCAGTGGCCCAGTTACTATACTGACCCACAAGTCGTAAGCGGTCTCTAGCAAGGCATTACAACTACCCAAAATATATGAGGATCGATAAACGATGTAACCTTTCATACAACCATATCACGTCCCTTTTGTCACACGATATTTCAGTCAAGGATGAGGCATGGAGAACGTCATCCTCCTGTTCCTGACCGTTACTTTCTCGATCCCTGAGTAGTCTGAATATAGAAATGGAACTACCCTTCCATTCCAGTATGGCCATACATTTCTCAGACTCACTCATCGAGGGGCCCAGTAATATCTCTCTACGAATGTGAGGGACAAATTCCATCTTGACCATTCACATTCCTCCGCATGAAAAACCACTAAGCCCGAGCATAGCCTTTATGATCACTCGGTCAAAAGTGACTTTTGACTAGGTCAAAGCTGAGCGTTTGTCATGTAGGAATCTATGATGATCTCAAGTCAAAGGGCATAGTGACATGGCTTGTATATGAGAGAAGCTTATGACTTGACCCATGCATCTCTCTCATAGCGGGTCGGTCCAACACCCTGTACTCTTACATGTGCTTATGACTTTGATTTATATCTCTATATATCTTCAAAGTCATACTGGTCTTATTTCATCTCTGCTCCCGCATAGATGACCGACCAGGGACATTTAGGATAAGATCACGAGTTATCCAAGGATTGTCATCATAGTAAACATGCAAATAATATGATAACGTAATTAAGAAATTCATAAATCAACAATGTTCATAAGATAATGATTGGCCCCTAGGGCACAATCTCCAACACAAATCATATAAGGATCAAGTTCTAATAATGTTCAGATGACTTTATAAACAATATAATGTATTAATCGATTAATCATCATTAATTTGATCAATGTTTCAATTAATGTAGAAAATAGAAACAGAGCATCACATTGATCAAAGTGTTCAACCATATTCAATACAATTTGATAACATGAGTTTCTCAAACGATGTAGATAAAGAATGATGAGAAGCAAAAGCATACTTCAATTTTGAATCAAACATATATAGCTCAGAGAGAGATGCAATCAGTTTCAATGTAAACAGAGAAAGATTTTTGAATTATATGAAGTTAATTAAATAACTAATCAATTAATGTAAGTTAATCAAATCCCTAATCGATTAATGTCTAGAGAAATTGTTACAGAAATGTTTTCAACACACATTAATTGAATAATTAATCCATTAATGTAAATTAATTGATTAATGGATTCACATTTAATTTTCACAAACTAATTCTGAACCTATTAATCAAGCAGTTAATACGTTAATATAAATTAATCGATTAATAGAGTTTCTTTTGAGTAAAGGAAAAACTGTTCTTAACAAATTAATCGAATAAACACTCGATTAATTATAATTAATCAATTAATTGACTTATCTATTCAATTTTAGAGAGCAACAACTTTGTATTAATCGAATGATCAATCAATTAATGGACACTCATTAATCAATTGACTAATGGATTAATGCATAAAATATGAACATAAAACATTTTGGGTAATTGATTAACTAATGCATTAATTTACATTAATTGATTATCTATTCGATTAATTTAGTAAATCATTAAAACAACAGTATTGACATGAAGCAACTTGAATCACATTTGGTATAATCAAAACATGTAATTAATCAATCTTGTATTAAAAATAGTTTGTACAAGAAATTGAATCAGATGCTGCTCTAAATAAATCAAGTGTGAATGCAATAATTGAACTTCAAATGTATTGTGACAAGCTTCATTTTCTCCCCTATTTGTTAAAGCTTTAAAATCATTTTCTCAAAAGTATACTAAAACCATTAAAAATTTCATTTGACATTTTAACATTACTGAAAACTTTTTGCTATTTGTCATCATCAAAACATACTTTCCAACAAAATTGTTTGGTAAATAGTTAAGGCACAAATTAATTAAAAAGGGTAAGGTAATTAACCAAAAACTAAGAAAGTTAAGGGTACTGCTAGAAAATAGGCTTTCTAAACCGATTGAAAATGGGCTTCTACATTGGACCTTGGTCGGGTGTAGAACCAGCACTGTAGAACTGGTTGTATACGACCAGTGTAGAAAATCAATTTTTTTAAATCGGTTATTCCATACAACTAGTTTAAAATGTAATGTAAAAATAAAAAAAAAATCCAAAATTGAAAAACTCTAGGTTCAGATCAGAGAAGCTTCTAAACTAGTTTCCCTATTAAAGCACCAAAATTCTTTCCTTCGCCACAAATCTAAAGGAGGAGGAGAGTGGTGAAGAATAATAGATACTTGTAAAACGCAAGTAGAGAACAAAAAATATAAAGAAAGAAAAAGTCAGAGAACCCAGAAACAAAAGAAATAAAAACTCAGATATATACATAAAAATAAAAATCCATAAACGTCGTCACCTAATTGAAGACATCATAAAAGCATCGTCACAATTCCTTCGGGTTACCTGCTTAAAAGCAAACATAAATATATTTAAACAGAACCCATAAATGAATGAAACGAAAACCTAAATATATACATAGAAATAAAAACCCATAAATGCCATCACCTAATTGAAGACATCATAGAAAAGCCATCACAATTCCTCCAACTTACTTAGTCAAAAGTAAACAGAAATATATTTAAAGAAAACCCAGAAAGAAAGAAACAAAAAAATAGACACCCACTATCATAGATCTGGGTCTTCTTCTTTAGCGAGCTTTATAGGCGAGAATGTCAAATTTCAACAATAGAGAACGACAAGCTCATCGCATATCTAGGTCTTCTTCTTCAGTGAACTTTAGAAGGTGTGTTACTGAAACATCCTTCCTTTCATACATCTTAGGGACCATTTGGTAGCATTTAAAACCACTTTCAAGGTCATTGAAGTCCAATTTCTCAATCTGGAGTTTTACTCTTATCGAGTACTGTTCACTGTGAAAATTCCAGATGAGTGACCTAAGTTTGAAAAATCATAACTAATTCCAGAAAAATCGAAATGAAGTGGTTCAAATTTCTAATTGAATCTAACTCAATTATATTTCAGGGAAAAATAACTTGTTGACCATTAATTGACCGAGTCAACATCAGTCAACGTCACAACTTTACTGTTCATCCAACGTTTTTCTCCTGAATCCAGCATTCTGGTCCCAACTTTGATAATTTATATCTCCTTGTGTAGATATCCAAATGAGTCATACTATATATAAATCCAAGCTTGGTATGTCTAATATTTATCTTAAAAATTTTATACATTTATTCATCCATTTACTATTTTTAATTATTTATCAAACATTATCATGTCACTATGTGTTACTGTTCATAGTGGCCAATTCCAGCACTCAACTTTGCAAACATATGCATACATCCATCATATATCAGTCAAACATGCCAAACAACACTTATTATTAATTAATAAGTTGTTTTACATCTGGGTATGTACAAAATTTCCCATATCTCTATTACATCTTTTCCTGCCTAAAATCCAGCAGCATAACCGCTACGCTTCATCTTCAGAAAGTAACTGATCTTGTACCGATTCGGTAATTCCCGTGAGAACTACCATTCTACGTAAGTACCCAGGAAAGACTAGATGAACGGGCTAGGTCCACTCACTTCCAGCCTCCTTAGATAGTACCTACGTACACAGTACGTATCAGCTGCTCTCCTTATCTTGTCATAATTTTGGCAGCATAACGGCGTCTCTTAGGATTCCCAAAATTTACTTCGACATAACCTCCCCTGTAATGGGTTACTTATTGGGATGAGATTCGGGGGAATCTCAGTAGCAACAATCATAACAATATATGTAATGCAGAGTGACAGTGCTTGCTTGTGATTGTGTACAGATAAGTATGCTACGTGTTTCCATACTCAATAACATATGATCATAGCATTGCAGTAGAGCTTCAAGCATAACATTTAAGACAACAATCCAACCAAACAATAGCACAACAAATCACAAAGCCATTACATAAAAGCTAGGATTAGTTACTACCTCAAAGGCTTAGCAGAACTCTAGAATCCCTATACTGCTTCCAGCTCTGCCTGAACTTCCTTTCTTTCTTTCTTCCTCTCACTCTTTCTTTCCTTCTCCTTTTCTCTCTCCTTTCTCTCTCTTTCTCATGCTTGAGCCGTGGAATGCAAATGGATGGGGGGGTATTTATAGTTTCCTTCAATGGCATTCTTGTAATTTTGAAGCCATATGAACTTGTGGTCCTGGTTTTTATTGGATTTTCCTATTTTCTTTTATTCTCTTTTACTGCATCACCCAGGACACCTCAGTGGACACCTCAGCATGCATATTTCTCACATGTCACAATTCCTGGGATACCTTATCAGCTGACTCAGCATTTCCAGTCCAATCCAGTACCGGTCTGGTCCGATTTCCCACAAACTGGACTCATCGGCTAAGATTATGCCACATGTCCTTAACTTTTTCTTCCTCCTCTATGTTGGCGCCATGTGGCATCTTACTGGCACCTGTCACGCCATCCAATGCTATCCAGATAAGTCCAGGACTTTATCTGATCACCTTCTCGGTTATCGTGCCGACCGAGTAACTTTACTTTATTGAAACAGCATTAAAATAGTATTTTAATGCCACTTTTTCCCACATATCACTGGGCCTACGTTTTTTTATGAGAATGTTATCTTGGATCCTGATCAAGCTCAAGTACTCTGATGGCTCAATTTTCAAGAAACATCCCTTGGTAAATTACCAAAATACCCCTGGGTGCCCTTTCTTGCACTATTTTAACCCTAAGGGTAAAATTATCATTTTGCACCCTTTTGTACTCTGTCAGGGCATATACTGACTCTGAGTAACTTTATTTGTATGTGCCTTGGCTTCTGGGCCTGTCCAGAATGACCAAAATGCCCTTCATACATCTACTACCCCTTTAGTACAACACAGGGGCATTTTCATAATTTTCACACTGTTCCGGGGTTCTGCTGGACACTGGCCCACCTATCAGTCCAAGTGTCTTATTGGGCCTTTGATGGCGCCATTATTGGGCCTTTCAGGGTCCATTACCTTCATGGCACGTATTACGAGGAATCTTCCCGTCAATGTTCATCGAGTAGTTCCGCCGTTATACACCGTTTCTACACATCTCCGGACACCGGGTCCTTTTACCAGATACAATGGCCTACTGCGTTTAGTCATCCCTGTGGGTCATAATAGTCATCTGACTGAGGTCATCCGAACTCATTCAGTCCCTTTTTAAATATCGATAAATCTCCCAACCGGATCCCCGGAGGCCTCACACTCCCGTCTGTATTTACTGATTTGCGAATAACTTTTTCTACAGGCCTCCTATCGGTATTCTGTCAGTTTCCTGACATCCGCCCCATCAGGACGCATCATCCTGTAATTTCTCACTTATATCTGAAATCTAGGATGTCCGGTAGGAATTTTTATAACTTTTAGACTATCAGATCAATTCTGGCTATCTGGAGTCTTGAAAAATTCCGGTATTAAGCCAGATTACTGAGCATCACTTGCTCATCTACTGGTGAAATCTGGGACTGAAAGGCTTTCGGACAGTCCAAACCACTTCCGGCCTGACTTTCTTTAATTATACTTTAGCCCCAGGAAACTTTTCTTCTTTTCAATTAAGTCCCTTTTATTTGGCTAAAATTACACTTAAGGACCCCACCTTTTTGTCTACTTTTCTTTTTTTGGCCTTGCACTTTTTCATAATTGCATCTAAATCCCTTCATTCTCTTTCTTTTACAATTTAATCCCTTTCTTTGCATAAATGGCCATCATATCCCTAGAGACTTCCACTATTTACATATAAATCCCTGGACTTTCACTTATTTGTAGTTTAGTCCCTAAAAACTCTCTGTATGTTTCGGGGACTTTTGCTTAAAGGGATATATCTATTTCAGGCTACTTCCGAAGTCTCTGGCCTGAAAATTGGGGTGTTACATTTCTACCCCATTTAAAATAAATTTCGTCCTCGAAATTTACTTGGCATCTTAGTCAACTATCTTGGATATATTTCCCCTGTATATCCTTCCTGGTTTATGACTAAGGCTTGGGGTATTCATCCTCTTATACTTATGGACAACCCTTTGAACTTGTGAGTAGTGTCCATTTCTTTCATATCTTATCCCTTAGAATTTTGATGTAATTCTGGGATCTATATCACTCCTCTTACACTTTGCTAATCTCTCGGGAGAAATATTGTTCTTCTGACTTTCTTTCTCCTGATACGAGATCATAACCCAGATAACTTCTCTGACTTTTCTTAACTGTTCTCATAACTTCTTGCATCTACTCCAAACCTTTGTGGCATTTGCACTTCTTCTTATCCCTTCTTAGGGCTTAACTATCATTAGGATACTCTTGCCTTAGCACCTTTCGTGCCACTGGGTTAGGACTAGGTTACTATTCTTATAACTCTAGGCCCTAGCATTCTCTCTCATAGAACTACGTTCTATTTGTGCTTTGCCTTAGACCGTCTTTTCTAGGTCTTTCTGGCATTTTAATCTCTTTACCCTCATCTGGGGGATCTATCTGCTCATACCTTTATATTCTCAACACATAGGGGATTCTGTTCTTTGCTTCTCAGGCATACTTCTACAAAACTTTGAATATCAGTACTCAGATTTAAACTTGGACTCCGTCTTTGTTAAGGGAAAACTAAGTTCAGTCTGTATAATATAGGCTATCTGAGAAAACCATTATAAAATAATTTTTCTGGATGAGTTTATCAACTAGTGAAGCTTCCTCACCTTAACTTCGTCTTTGGCATTCATCTTCCTAAAGAGATATTACATTGTACTCATATCTCATGGCTCATTACTTTTCTTAGGCTAGGTCTAACTGTGACCTCGGGATCTAACTGCGATCAACCGTTAGCCTCTTCAGAATCTAAATGCGACTCTAAAGCTGTTAGGATCTAACTGCGACCCTGGAGCCATGCTAGGATCTAACTGTGATTCTGTTGTACTATATATCTCCCGAAGATCTTAAACCAACAGACTAAGTTATAAGGTTAACTTCTTCCACCTATTGATAACTCCATAAATAAATATTTTTAAAAAATTTATAGCCTCATATTATTTACCCAGACTTTACTTACTTCCTCTCTTACTCAGGAGTTCCTTCTCATCTTTCAACCTGTGCTCTAACTGCGAGCCATTTGAACTATGCTCTAACTGCGAGCCATTTGAACTATGCTCTAACTGCGAGCATTCTATATCAGATCCAACTCTTATCTGAAGAGTGATCTATACTCATCTGAATCTAGCTCTATCTGAGAGCCATCTGTTTTAGATCCAACTCTTATCTGAAGAGTGATCTAGAAATAATCTCTTTACTGTTATCTGCTACTCTTTCTGTACATCATTCATTTCAATAGAAATGGCCCTGAGTACTGTATTCACAAGTCTGCAGAATTACCTGATTAACCTCAATCATAAATTATGTCTGAATATCATATCATAACTTATCGTCCCATAAAATGAGACTATCTATCATCCTCAATACTATTACATGTCGTATGGTATGGGAGCAACATACTTTCTCATAACTTTCTCATCTCATACATGTACTCATATATACTCTACCCTGCATGCACTACAAAAAAGGAGTATCCATTCATCATAGCATACTCTAACATGCATGTCATCATATGACAACTGCAAGGAGATGCAACTATCATAACTTATGGCAACATAAGCCATATCATCATCATAATTTGCTCAACCATCCATCAGACATTGTAATAATCTAAGTAAACCTCAAAACGTATTTCCTTTATCATATTGCCTATCATATCCTGATCATTCTTCCTGAAACAACTATCTATTTCACTTAGGCTGCCACGCTACCCTCTTGCCAGGGTATAGACTCAACCCTTCATTACTCTATCTCATATAGGATATAGGGGAGTCACTTTATCTCTTAACTGTGGCTACCTCTTTACTATCTCTTAACTTCTTCTATTTATCCATTAGTCCCAGTCTATTCTTGACCGGACTATGGTTACTTATTGGTCTTTCTCTTGATCCTTAATCCTCATGGATCTCATTCATCATTTCTCACTATTACTTCTATTCTATAGGGTATTCTCCCCTAGGTCTACTACTTCTCCGTGATGGAATTCCTCTGCTCAGGGAACATTTAGCTCTTTATCTATTACCCATCACATCTTTACCATTAGGCCACGTATTAGGATCATTCCTGGGCAAATCTCATTCTAGCTTTTAGGTCTTCTATTCAGATTAGCTGAATAAAACCCATGTAACGTAGATCTACTCTTAGTTATTACATAGAGGATCTACTTTTACACATTGTCTTAAACTGATCTTTCGTACCTCAGTACCTTTGTACTGTCTGGCTTACCATATGCTATTCCAATCCTCTAGGTGATGGACTTCAGCAAGGTTGGTACCTGCATTATCATATAGCCTCTGCTATCTTTGTTGAGAACTGCATAGTCGCAACTCACATACTCTGCGACTTTTAGTCGCGACTGTCATACGCTACTCGTCACGACCTGGCATTTCTGTGTCCTTTAGTCGCGACCTGGACTCCTTTCAATCATAATATAAGTTTTAACGCTCAAGGGTTTGACTAACCCTAACTATCTTGTATATGTCTTCTCTATTTCCTACTTTTAAAACCTGTAATCATACTCATCCGCATACATAGGTAACATACTAGGTATAGGGTAGCTCAATAGTGTGCACACTGGACAATACAATCCAATCACAAACAGGATTTATCCATTCATTAGCCAGTGGAAACAGAACACAAATAAACTCGTACCTTAATTTGGCGCAGGAGACTTTCTTATCTCGTTGCCAGTCAGGGTATATACTCTTCCTTGAGTCGGGTATCTTTCGCCTGTTGTGTTCTGTGGACACTCCCTGGCATAATGTCCAGGCTTTCCACACCTATAGCATAACCCTTGACCTACTGGACAAGGCCTCATACCATGGTCTCGACCATAGTTCCCACATATATTAGGCCTTGGTTGCCTACTAACTTCTCTTGACCCACTACCTGGCCTACTTCCCTGTCTCTTATTAACTTCTGACCCATATGCTGGCCCATTTCTCTTGTTGCTGTTCCCTCTCAAGGAACCTGGTGGCATCACTCTTGATGTAGCAGGTTCACTCTTTTCTGGATATTGCACATTCTTCTCTGTGATCCTGCATACCTCTACTGCTTCATTAAACCTTCGTATCTGTCTAGGAAAAACCTTCTCCTTCAACGTAGGATTCAATCCACGAGTTAACTTCTCAGTGGTCCACCTCTCATCATTCATACAGTTTAGGTAAGTGGAATATCGTAAAAGATGAATGAACCTAGCAAGATAATCATTAAAGGGTTCTTGCTCTCCCTGCTTTAATATTAAAAATTCTGCTTCACGTTCATCCCTTACTGACTGTGGAAAATATTTCTCGTTGAACTGCTCAAGAAATGTTTCCCATGTAAGTGGAATATTTCTTGAGTGCAGAATCACTTCTGTATTCCTCCACCACCTATCCGCATCTTTTTCTAGCTTGTAAACTGCCAGCTGGGCCTTTCTTTCAGTATGATATTCTAAAATCTTAAAGATTTTCTCTAACTGGCTAACCCAATCCTCAGCTACTTGAGTGTCAAAAGTCCCTTTAAACATGGGTGGATTAAACTTATGGAATCATTCCATCCATGTTTGAAGACTTTCCTGGTTATTGTTATTTTCTATAGACCCCTGATGTCTATTTATTCCAGTCTGTGCAAGATTTGGCTGAGGTTTAGGTTCTATATCATTTTCTGGTACTACCTCCTTCTTAGACTGCTGTAAGCTAGCAACTGCAGCAGCAACCGCCGTAGCGATAGCAGAATCTCGTTCTTGATCTTGGCGAGCCTAGGTTGCCCGCATCTCATCTATTGCATGATGTTGCTGTTCCAACCTATCTAGAATAATTTGCATAGGGTCTATCTGATTATTAGTACCCTCATCCCGAGGCTCTACCACTTCTGGTCTAACCGTTCTTCTTGTATTAACCATGACTTCCACTTCTTTTTCTAGAATTGGGAAATACAGTCATATATATATGCACCACAATCTATGTACACATGTAAAATGTAACATCCCGATTTTTTGTCTAGGGGAACTGGGAAGTAGTCTGATATGGGCAGGCTGCTAAACCCGTAGTCCCAGGGTAGTAATCTGATATGGGCGGATCACTTACCTGTATTTTGTAGGAATCTGAGGGATGAGCTAAGTCCTTCAGGATTTAAAGATGAGTTAAGTCTTTAACCTACAGAATCGAGACAGTTCACCTAGGTTCAAAATGAGGAATGTGAGGAATATCCCTTTTAGCAGAAGTCCCCGAAACATACAGAGGGCTTTTAGGGACTAAACTGCATATAAGTCCAGGGACTGAAAGTCTCTAGAGATATAGTGGCCATTTATGCAAAGAAAGGGATTAAATTGCAAAAGAAAGGAAATGGAGGGACTTAGATGCAAATATGGAAAGTATAAAGCCAAAAAGGAAAAGTAGACAAAAAGGTGGGGTCCTTAAGTGTAATTTTAGCCAAATAAAAAGGGACTTAATTGAAAAGAAGAAGAGTTCCTTGGGGCTAAAGTGTAATTAAAGAAAGTCAGGCCGGAAGTGGTTTGGACTGTCCGGAAGCATTTCAGTCCCAGATTCCACCGGTAGAGAGAGCAAGTGACTCTCGGTAATCTAGCCTAATACTGGAATTTTTGAAGACTCCAAATAGCCAGAAATGGACTGATCGTCCAAAAGTTATAAAAATTCCTACTGAATATCCTAGATTTCAGATCTAGGTGAGAAAATACAGGATGATGCGTCCTTATGGGGCGGATGTCAGGAAACTGACAGAATACCGATAGGAGGGCTGTAGGAAAAGTTATCCGTAAATCAGAAAATCTAGACGGGAGTGTGAGGCCTCCGGGTATCCGATAGGAAAATTTATCGGTATTTGAAAAGGGACTGAATGAGTTCGGATGACCTCAGTCAGATGACTGATATGACTCACAGGGATGCTTGAACACCGCAGGCCAGTGTATTGGACAGAAGGAGCCGGTGTCCGGATATGGGTATAAACGGTGAATAATAGATAAGATATTCAATAAACATTAACGGGGGAAGATTTCTCGTAATGCGTGCCATGAAGGTAATGGACCCAGAAAGGCCCAATAATGGCGCCAACAAAGGTCCAGTAAGACCCTTGGACTGATAGGCGGCCAGTGTCCGGCAGAACCCCGAAAAAGTGCGAAATTACGAAAATGCCCCTGTGTTGTACAAAAGGGTAACAGATGAATGAAGGGCATTTTGGTCATTCTGGACAGGCCCAGAAGCCAAGGTACATACAGATAAAGTTACTTAGAGTCAGTATATATCCTGACAGAGTACAGAAGGTTGTAAAATGACAATTTTACCCTTAGGGTTAAAATAGTGCAAGAAAGGGCACTCAGGGGTATTTTGGTAATTTGCCAAGGGCTGTTTCTTGGGAATCGAGCCATCAGAGTACTTGAGCTTGATCAGGATCCAAGACAACATTCCTAGAGCCCAAAAACGTATCCCATGAAGTATGTGGGAAAAAGTGGCATTAAAATACTATTTTAATGCTGTTTCAATAAAATAAAGTTACTCGGTTGGCACGATAACCGAGGAGGTGATCAGATAAAGTCCAGGACTTATCTGGATAGCATTGGAAGGCGTGAAAGGTCCCTTCCAGATGCCACATGGCGTCATCTTAGAGGAAGAAGAAAAGTTAAGGACACGTGGCACAATCTTAGCCGGTGAGTCCAGTTTGTGGGAAATCGGACCGGACCGGTACTGGACTGGACTGAAACTGCTGAGTCAGCTGATGAGGTGTCCAAGAAGGCTTCAATTTCGCCATGTGAGAAATGTGCATGATGAGGTGTCCCATGAGGTGGCATGGAGATGATGTCATGCATGATGCAGTAAAAGGAATAAAGAAAAATAGGAAATTCCGGAAAAACCAGGACCACAGGATCAGATGGCTTCAAAATTACAAGAATGCCATTGACCAAAACTATAAATACCCCCCTTGCCTTCATTATGCACGGCCAAGGGCAAGAGAAAGAGAGAGAGAGAAGAGAGAGAAGGAGAAAGAAAGAAGAAAGGAAGTTCTGGTGAAGTTGGAAGCAGTAGAGAAGTTCTGAAGTTATGCTTTTGAGGTAGTAACTAATCCTAGCTTTTATGTAATGGCTTTGTGATTTGTTGTGCTATTGTTTGGTTGGATTGTTGTCTTATATGTTATGGTTGAAGCTCTACTACAATGCTATGATCATATGTTATTGAGTATGGAAGCACGCAGCATGCTTATCTGTACACAATCACAAGCAACACACTGCATTACATATATTGTTATGATTATTACTACTGAGATTCCCCCGAATCTCATTCCCAAATATAACATTACAGGGGAGGTTCTGTCAAAATAAAATCTGGAAATTTTAAGAGACGCTGTTAGGCTGCCGAAATTCTAGCAACGAAGAAAGAACAAAGAAATGAACTGATACGTACTGTGTACGTAGGTGCTGTCTAAGGAGGCTGGAAGTGAGTGGACCTGGCAGGTTCATCCAGTCTTTCCTGGGTACTTACTTAGAATGGTAGCTCCTACGGGAATTACCGAATCGGTACAAGATCGGTTACTTTCTACAGAAAGAATGTAGCAGTTATGCTGCCGAAATTTGGGCAGGAAAAGATGTAATAGAAATATGAGAATTTGATGTATGCCTTGTTGTATGACATTTTATTATTTAATAATAAATATTGTTTGGCATGTTCAGTTTGCGAATGGGGAATTAAGGGAGAAATTCGCAGGTCCTGAGGTAGCCGTGTTTTGACCTCAGTTTGACCTAGTAAACGATGGAGTTTGGCTATGAAATTTGGCAGTCCAGTCGTACACATCTGGGGCATTATGTGGATAGGTAATAAGCCTCATTTGTATGTGTATAACGAGATAAATTAATTTTCAAATTAAAGGTTCAAAATAAGGAACGTAAGAGTACAATTTTGAATTTCTGGGCTTAAGTTAATATATAATCAAGCTAATATCTCTTCCGTAAGTGTACTCTGAGGGGTCTAAGGGAGGATGTTTCATAAAACATTTAGAATATCCCATACCACATACCACACATCTTAACTATTTCAGAGCATCACTGAACCATAACCTTCTGTTCTGTGCCAGAATCTTATGCTCTGAACTAGAGCCCTTTTCTGGTCTACGCCAGAACCTTCTGCTTTGATACCAAAATAAAACATCCTTCCTTTCATACATCTTAGGGACCATTTGGTAGCATTTAGAACCACTTTCAAGGTCATTGAAGTCCAATTTCTCAATCTGGAGTTTTACTCTTATCGAGTACTGTTCACTGTAAAAATTCCAGATGAGTAACCTAACTTTGAAAAATCATAACTAATTCCAGAAAAATTGAAATGAAGTGGTTCAAATTCATAATTGAAGCTAACTCAATTATATTTCAGGGAAAAATAACTCGTTGACCATTCATTGACCTACTCAACGTCAGTCAACGTCACAACTTTACTGTTCATCCAACATTTTTCTCCTGAATCCAGCATTCTGGTCCCAACTTGGATAATTTATATCTCCTTGTGTAGACATCCAAATGAGTCATACTATATATCAATCGAAGCTTGGTATGTCTACTATTTAACTTAAAAATTTCATCCATTTATTCATCCATTTACTATTTTTAATTATTTATTAAACATTATCATGTCACTACGTGTTACTGTTCACAGTGGCCAATTCCAGCACTCAACTTTGCAAACATATGCATACATTCATCATATATCAGTCAAACATGCCAAACAACACTTATTATTAATTAATAAGTTGTTTTACATCTGGGTATGTACAAAATTTTCCATATCTCTATTACATCTTTTCCTGCCTAAAATCCGGCAGCATAACCGCTACGCTTCATCTTCAGAAAGTAACTGATCTTGTACCGATTCGGTAATTCCCGTGAGAACTACCATTCTACGTAAGTACCCAGGAAAGACTGGATGAACCGGCTAGGTCCACTCACTTCCAGCCTCCTTAGACAGTACCTACGTACACAGTACGTATCAGCTGCTCTCCTTATCTTGTCATAATTTCGGCAGCATAACGGCGTCTCTTAGGATTCCCAAAATTTACTTCGACATAACCTCCCCTGTAATGGGTTACTTATTGGGATGAGATTCGGGGGAATCTCAGTAGTAACAATCATAACAATATATGTAATACAGAGTGACAGTGCTTGCTTGTGATTGTGTACAGATAAGTATGTTGCGTTCTTCCATACTCAATAACATATGATCATAGCATTGCAGTAGAGCTTCAAGCATAACATTTAAGACAACAATCCAACCAAACAATAGCACAACAAATCACAAAGCCATTACATAAAAGCTAGGATTAGTTACTACCTCAAAGGCTTAGCAGAACTCTAGAATCCCTATACTGCTTCCAGCTCTGCTAGAACTTCCTTTCTTTCTTTCTTCCTCTCACTCTTTCTTTCCTTCTCCTTTTCTCTCTTCTTTCTCTCTCTTTCTCATGCTTGAGCCGTGGAATGCAAATGGATGGGGGGTATTTATAGTTTTCTTCAATGGTATTCTTGTAATTTTGAAGCCATATGAACTTGTGGTCCTGGTTTTTCCTGGATTTTCCTATTTTCTTTTATTCTCTTTTACTGCATCACCCAGGACACCTCAGTGGACACCTCAGCATGCACATTTCTCACATGTCACAATTCCTGGAATACCTCATCAGCTGACACAGCATTTTCAGTCCAATCCACTACAGTCCAGTCCGATTTCCCACAAACTGGACTCACCGGCTAAGATTATGCCACATGTCCTTAACTTTTTCTTCCTCCTCTATGTTGGAGCCATGTGGCATCTTACTGGCACCTGTCACGCCATCCAATGCTATCCAGATAAGTCCAGGACTTTATCTGATCACCTCCTTGGTTATCGTGCCGACCGAGTAACTTTACTTTATTGAAACAACATTAAAATAGTATTTTAATGCCACTTTTTCCCACATATCACTGGGCCTACGTTTTTGGGCTCTGGGAATGTTATCTTGGATCCTGATCCAACTCAAGTACTCTGATGTCTCGATTTCCAAGAAACATCCCTTGGCAAATTATCAAAATACCCCTGGGTGCCCTTTCTTGCACTATTTTAACCCTAAGGGTAAAATCATCATTTTACACCCTTCTGTACTCTGTCAGGGCATATACTGACTCTGAGTAACTTTATCTGTATGTGCCTTGGCTTCTGGGCCTGTCCAGAATGACCAAAATGCCCTTCATACATCTACTACCCCTTTAGTACAACACAGGGGCATTTTCATAATTTCACACTTTTCCGGGGTTCTGCTGGACACTGGCCCACCTATCAGTCCAAGTGTCTTATTGGGCCTTTGATGGCGCCATTATTGGGCCTTTCAGGGTCCATTACCTTTATGGCACGTATTACGAGGAATCTTCCCGTCAATGTTCATCGAGTAGTTCCGCCGTTATACACTGTTTCTACACATATCTGGACACCGGGTCCTTTTACCAGATACACTGGCCTACTGCGTTTAGTCATCCCTGTGGGTCATAACAGTCTTCTGACTGAGGTCATCCGAACTCATTCAGTCCCTTTTTAAATACCGATAAATCTCCCAACCGGATCCCCGGAGGCCTCACACTCCCGTTTGTATTTACTGATTTGCGAATAACTTTTTCTACAGGCCTCCTATCGGTATTCTGTCAGTTTCTTGACATCCGCCCCATCAGGACGCATCATCCTGTAATTTCTCACTTATATCCGAAATCTAGGATATCCGGTAGAAATTTTTATAACTTTTAGACTATCAGATCAATTCTGGCTATCTGGAGTCTTGAAAAATTCCGGTATTAAGCCAGATTACTGAGCATCACTTGCTCTATCTACTGGTGAAATCTGGGACTGAAAGGCTTTCGGACAGTCCAAACCACTTCCGGCCTGACTTTCTTTAATTATACTTTAGCCCCAGGGAACTTTTCTTCTTTTCAATTAAATCCCTTTTATTTGGCTAAAATTACACTTAAGGACCCCACCTTTTTATCTACTTTTCCTTTTTTGGCCTTGCACTTTTTCATAATTGCATCTAAATCCCTTCATTCTCTTTCTTTTGCAATTTAATCCGTTTCTTTGCATAAATGGCCATCATATCCCTAGGGACTTTCACTTATTTGCACTTTAGTCCCTAAAAACTCTCTGTATGTTTTGGGGACTTCTGCTTAAAGGGATATATCTATTTCAGGCTACTTCCTAAGTCTCTGGCCTGAAAATTGGGGTGTTACAGTTACAAAGGAAGATCTTACTGTCACAATGTGTTCTTCCTTGTCTTGTTTTCTCCATAGACGACGATGTGATTTGTGAAGATAGGAAAATGTAAAAAACTAAAGCTTTTTGTTAGATTTCATCTTTTACACCCGTCATGTGTACATCAGGTATAAATATTTTACTTTTATTTACAAAAATATCACTGCTCATTTTTTTAACACTAGTCACATGTACATTAGGTGTAAATATTTTAGGATATTTACAAAAATGTCACTACTAATTTCCTTTATACTAGTTACGTATACATAGGTGTAAATATTTTATCCTTATTTATAAAAATGCCATCGGTAATTTTTTAAATCGTTTCTGCCAGAACTGGTTTAAAAATAAGTCTTTTGAAAGTGTATTTTGTAGTAGTGGGGCTTGTCAAGTTAAGAATGGAACTAAGTTTGGAACTTGATTGAATTGGACTGTAATGTGTGCATTATTATATTATGATTAGGCTTTGATATTTGTGGAAGAGAGGACTACCAGGCAAGAGGGAAAAGTGTAATAAAAAGCTATCAGACAGGCAATGAACTTACCTATCTTGTATACTTGATTGCTTAAGTGTTCAATGTTTTGTTTGATTGGCTTGATTATGGGAAGCATGTATGATTGATTGAACCTCTATTTCTTTTTATACTATGTCCATATGTTGTAAGAAACATTTAAGCATGCAAATATATCATTATGCTAGCATGATCACTGTAAGCACACAAGTTAGCACAAAGCATTATCTTGTATACATTGCATGTTATTATTTACCACTGAGATTTCTCCCAAAATCTCACCCCTTTCCCATGTCACATAAATCATATCAGGACCTTCCTATGGAGGAGATGAAGTCAATTGAAGATGATTTGGTATTTGGATGTCTTGTCGTTTATGTTGACTTTTGTTAAAACTTGTAATACGTAAAGATGCACTATGTTCAGTTTATGGAAGTAACATTATAGCTGCTTAGAAAAGTAGTTAACATTCAAATAAATGTATGATATTTGGTATATTAATAGTAGACATGTTAATATTCATTTTGACATATAGTACGCCTTATTTGGACGTATGTTCACGAAAATAATTTTCCAAATTTAGTGGACCAAATAATGGAATTAAGGGAAATTGACCAAATAAATAGTGATTTTCAACATTCAACCTGTACTAATTGGCTAAGAATTTGGTAAGACTTATATTTTCTCCTTAAATAGATATGAGTTAGCTTCACGTAACAACTTTAACTACTTCAATTTGATTTTTTGAAGTTGGGTAGCATGTCTGGAATTTACTAAATGAACAGTAACCAGTAAGAGCAAAAATTCCAGATTGTGCTATCTTACTTCAATGATCTTATAAGTGGTTCTAGATATTACCGTTTGGTCCCTGAGGCATATGAGAATGGAGTGTTACAGGCAATAACCCCTTCAAATGAACTTTAACCAACTTCTTGCATCCTACTAATAATCTTTTCTATAAAGATTTTGAACTCTTGTTGCAGTAAGTGCTAGATAGAAGTTTGAGCAAATGAAGGAGTAGAGACTTGATTAGGGCCTACTGAGGATTGAACTTCATCTTTTTGCTTGGAGCTTATTGCAACAGTCTACTTCCCATTTTTCTCTTTGAGATAATCCTCATTTTTTGAATTTGCTCAACTCCAAATATTGGAATCTTGACCTCGTTATCTCCTTGTACTAGATAATCAGTATTAATCTATTGAAGGATGAAGGAATTTAGTTGAGGATAAGAAAGAAGGGTGACCTTGAATTTATTATAGAAGAAATTTCTAATCTTACTATAGATCAGAGCTCCGATGTTGATATTTTATCCACTGATTTTCCTTAGTAGTCATCTTGATCAAGGTAGGTGAAGCTTCTATTGGAATAGCAGTTTCACCCAAGAGGGGCTGAATTAGGTGATATTAAAAAATTTTAAACTTAAATTATAAAATGACAGTCTAGGAAGTAGCGCAAGATATGTTTGCAGCATTTAAAAATTGTGCTACAATCCTTGATATTGAAGCCAACTTAGAGAAAGTTTGACAGGGTAACTTCACGATCATAGAATATTAGTCTAAACTAGTTCCTTTGTGGCACCAACTGTACGAATATGACACATCCAAGTATTCATGTGTCGCAGATGCTCAATTGTACGGGAAACTTAAGGAAGAAAGAAGAACTAACAAATTCTTACTCAGTCTGCAACCACCATTTGATGAGATTAGAGGAAGGCTTTGAATTGAGAAACTTTGCCTTATCTAAGAGAGGTGTTCTTTATGGCTAAGTAGGAAGAAAGTAGATGGCATCTTCTAACCCCACTATAACAGCCAGCTAATGAGGACAATCCGAGGTTCTCCTTGTAAGAACTAATAGCTCCAAGGGTAAGAAAAGTGGAAAGGGGTGTGATCATTGTCAGAAATCAGGACACACTAAAGACGAATGCTAGAAGCTACTCGGTAAACTAACTCATCTAAAGGGTAAAGGCCAAAATGAGGCAAATACTCATGCTACTATCTCTGACTTAAATATTGCACCTGATGAGAAATTGAACAGAAAGGAACTCGAAGTTCTCAGAAAAATAAAGCAATAACATGAGGCCAAAAACAAGACTATAACTACAAGTAATATAGAATATACAGGTTGTTAAAATAGCATAAATACATAAGGAGGGGGTGAATTGGGTGATATTAAAAAAGTTAAAACTTCTCTAAGATTAAATAAGTTAAGAATGATGTCACCGAGTATAGCTTGAGGGAAGAAGTTGGCACTGCAGATTTATCCTGGTTCAGCCCAACTACTTGGCATACGTCCAGTGCTCAAATACCTCTAAGAATTTCAACTATATCTTCCAAGATTCCATGGACTCTTAGCGTCTCAGTACATTCATTGCGATAATTCCCTCTCGCTCCCCCTTATAACCTATAAGGATAGTCACCACTCAGAATTTCACACTCTTGAGCAACTAGGAATAAAAATGGAGAATTGATGAATCTCTCACACATAGTATATTCTAAATAATGAAGTAAAAATCTTTCTCATAATATTTCTCTGTTCACGCTTAGTGAAAACATAGCATAAAAGAGTATGAATACTGAACACTCAGGGAATAACAATGTATGCACTGTAATTACTTTGTGTAGGTTGTTGAGTGTCTCAATTTCAGCATTCAATTTGCCATGTATTTATTGTAACACCTTGTCTTTATACGTCTCAGGGAACAAATGGTAGCATCTGGAACCACTTATAAGGTCAACAAAGTCCAATTGCACAATCTTGGATATATTTCCACTGGTTACTGTTCATTTGGTAAAATTTCAAACAGGCGATTCAACTTCAAAAATTCATAACTAATTCTTGAAAAATTAAAATGAAGTGGTTCAAGTTGCTACACAAAGATAACTTAAGTCACTTTAAAGGAAAATATGAAACTGCTCAAACTTTGGGCCATTTAATATAGATCTTGACGTGGAAGAAATACTGTTCATATGGTCAGTTATGAGTTTTCCAGATTTGGTTCACTTACTTTGAAAACTTTGTTCTCCTTGTACCAATATCAAAATAAGGCGTTCTTAGTACCAAAATAAAGCTTAGCATGTCTACTATCTTCATGTAAATTCTTGTACATTTATTAAGAGGTTAACTATTTTTCATAAGTCTCTACAAAATATCATCAAAACTGAAATATTGTACTTTAGCTCAAATTACATACTTCCATATTACTTCCATGCTAATCGATTTAGCATTATAGTTCATATAGTTCTTTTTTATTGAATGTTGATTTGTTGATATATGATTTTTGTCGTCTAAATTAGATGGATTTCATTACTAAATACTTTATACTAGTGCATCAGTGGCTTGAATTGCGTCAAAGAGTAATAACACTACTTGCGTGTTTTGTTGCACAAGTATATATCACTCGAGTTGTACATCTCGTAATCATGTCAACTCCATTTTGTTATGTGAACATGAGTTTTCCTAATTGATTGACGCTCAAGTTTCTAAGGTCAAACTCTTGTTCAACAACTTCTAACCATGTAAACTCGAGTTTATTGCTAGAAAATGAGTTTCCATGACCGAAGAACACTGGAGTTTCAGATGTCAAACTCATGTTCAACGTTGCATATCTTTTTAAACTCAAGTTGTTTGTATAAACCATTTTCTCTTACGATAGCACTTAATCTTCAGACGTTAGACTCTAGCTATAGAAGTGATTAGTTTTCAAAATCGGTTTGAGCTACCTTGCTCTTCTATCTCTTCCACAGTCTTGCTCTGACAGAACCTCCAGAATGTGCTTCAGAAGAAGAGGTATGCACATAGCTTGTAGTTTATGTAGTGGGAGCCATCGGAGAGGTATCCATTGATGCACTTCCATAAACATGCTTCCCTTTTTTAACTTCCTCAGCTTTTCTTTTCCAAGTTGTTAGACCAGACATAAGCGTATGCCCTTGTGCAGACTCAAACCCTACTAGCAAAGAATTCGTCCCTTTTTTCTACATGTCCTTATCCCGAGTGATCTCTTTCTTCTTCTGCAACCCTTCAGGTTTAGCTACATCCTTCCTCAGTCTTCGACTTTGCCTTGTCTGTGCAGACTTAGTCATCGCTTCAGATGGCATATTCATCATAGGCACTTTCGTTTGGGCCACTCTAGGGTTACGTGACTGAAAACGCCAGCTGGAATAGGTTGAACGATTCTAAAAAATATCACGGGGACTAAATCTGAACAAGACAATTTTAGAAGAAAAAAAGCAACTTTTATATTAAAACTCAAGTTTAAAGAAAAAATTGACTTAAATATATGCCTAGGACAGTGTTAAAACTCAAGTTTCTTAAGGAAAATCGAGTAGTTACACGAGTTCATTAAATTCTATTTTTCTACTATTAATTGATTTTTATTATTTTACGCAAGTCGAGTTTTCTAAAAAAGTTCTTTTTTCTATACACAAGTTTGTGAGTTTTAAACAAAAAGTATACTAATAAATTAACTATATCATCCCAAACAAATAATCATTAAAAACACGTTCCCTTTCTTCTATCATTTCCCTTCCCTTCCTTTCCCTCCATGTGCTTCGAACGGAACAAAGCCTAAGTCTTCCTTTCAAATACAGGGCACTAAAAGAACATAGAAGCCTGTGGGTGTCATTCAAAATACTTGTCCGCGATTAATTGAATACGTTTTTGTGTGGATTGAAGAGCGTGAGAAATAAATATAGTCTGCGATTAATAAAACTTATATGTCATTGAAGATTGATAAATTGATTTTCTATTATGAAGCAAGACAGTCATTTCCATCAAACTAGAAGAAAAAAGTGAGCACAATGAGACTACAACATTTAGCCTATCTGCCTGGTCTGAAGAGTAATAAATAGCCGGTGTTTCTTCAATCCCCTGTACTTTTCGCCCATGAAACTGGTACACCAAATCCAAAGCCCTCAACCTCATCACACGCACATCAAAATCTTTCACTCTCTCAACAAAGCCGTCGTTGGACAACCGCCTCTCTTCTGCTGCAGCCGCTGTGGACGGTGAAAGCGGCCGCTTGGATCGCTTGTTCTTTATGAAGCAATCTCTCATCTTCTCCTCGACCTTCTCAATTGTGCCTCGAGAAATCTCGCCGTTTGCTTCAGCCTCATCGTCGTCATCCCCAACCTCCATGGGTTCGTTTCCTTTGGCATCTTGGTGGACGGCGGAGGCAGGGGAGAAGGAATGTTCGGTAGTAAGTCGATTGTGGAGAGGAAATTGGAGAGACTGCGATGGGCAGCGTGAAGGAAGGTGGAAATTTCAAGGAGATGGGTTTGGTCGAAGGCGGACAAGAGTTGTTTTAACATGACAGTGGGCTGTTCTAGAGAGAGAAGCAGCTCTGTAAGCGGAGGACCTTCAACCATGAAACGCATCGAACCCGAAAATTAGAAAACACGGGGTCAATACGAGTGATAATTTCGATTTCATTTAATAGTCTTAATAATCTTATTTTCATCTTAACAAATTTTGAGCCTATAATAATAATTAGTTAATAATTTTATTAATTAATTTTATAATATTTAAAATTTTTAATCATAATAATAATTCATAATAATTTATAATAATTATAAATTATTTTGATCGTTAAAAGGTTTTAAATACCATGATAATAATTAATCAGTAATTATATTAACTAATTATATGATATTTTAAATTTTTAACTATAATAATAATTTATAATAATTATAAATAAATAATTAATTATAACTTATTTTTTGGCTACTTGTGCAAGACACAAGAAGAAATTTTTAGTTGAATTCTATCATTAAGTAATTATCATATGATCTTTTAATTTTAAATCGTCAACCAATGATAAAATCAGTAGGTTATGAAGGTAATGATTGATAATGATTAGGATGAAAGCCTATCGATAATACACAACTTATTTATTGTATATGAGATTTTATAATCTTCCAATCTTGATGGAAAAGATCGACAAAAAATAAATAAAATAGGCTAAAAAAATAGCTATATGTATTTTTTTTGTAAGCATATGATCGTCAAAAATAGTGCCTAATCCTCTCGTATTATAATTAACTTGTTAGGATTTAGAAGTATTGTTCAGTGAACTTTCTCACAAGGTTAGCCCAAAACCCCAACCAAATAAAACTTTCTAATCATGTCCCATTCAAGAATCAATCAAACTTTTTTTAAAAAAAAAATAAATTATTATGTCTCCTATCCATCTCACTGGAAAAAGAATATGTATTTTTGACTGTATATACATAATTGTTTCAAATTAGTGGTTTTATATATATGAATTTTCAATTTGTGTGGCTAAAGTTAAGACGTAAGAGATTCACGAGACAATTAGGAAGAAATATATGTTAAAAATAAAAGTTGTGTGTATCACGAACAGAAAGAGCAGACCCATATGGAAATAATCACAAGTAATAATTAAGATAAATCTATACAAATTTGTTATTGATATTGATAGAATACAGAATGAACGTATACAAGTTTCACGGCCAAATGGTTGATAACATAGGGAGGAGCTAAAATTGGATTGAATTAATATATGTATATAACGTTATACAAGTAAAATTTGAAACATATATAAGTTGAACATCTTGTGATGATCTTGTCCAAGACGAGGAAGATGCAACGTCTATCTATGAAGATGTCGGGTTAGGCTCGGAGGAGAGAGGTAGCCATTGCCAGACGGTGAGCAAACCAGTGCCGTCTCTAGTGAAGAATTGTCTGCCAAGGCCTTCTTCTATTACTCGAATCTCTTGTTTTGAGAATCATCTTCCTCTTGCAGCAAACCTGACCAAACAAGGAACATATATCATTAAGGCGCCATGAGTGATAACTCACAATATTAAACGGCCAAATGGAAACATGAAAGTGTACTCACGATGGCATTTCATAGAGCCCAACAGAATGGTTGTTGCACGAGCAAAACAAAACGGATTTCCCTTCCGCATCAATCATGCCGTTGATTTTAACCACCCTCTGCAACAACATCACCAATGCTTTCTATATTAGAGGCATTTCGATCCCACAACATATAACAACATGCACCCATCCGAATTTCTTGTCTAAATAAACTCACACTTTGTTCTTGGTGCGTGTAAACCACTTCCAAAGTTCCTTTCTGAGTGTCAGTCCAAAGCTTTACTGTGCCGTCCAAAGAACTTGAGAACAAGTATTGGTCCCAGAAAATAAGGGATGTCACCACATCAGTGTGCCCTTTCAACGTCATCGTGCATTGTAATGTGTCGAGGCCCCAGACCTGACATCACAAGCAATCCATAAATCCTCCTCTCAAATTCAACAACAACAACATATATAGAGCTAGAAAGCAGAGAATGAAATCCTCCTCTCATACCTTGATGCTATGATCCATGGAACCTAAGTAGAGCTTGTGCCCAGGCCGCCAGTTAAGCAAGAAACGGCTCTGGTGTGGCCATTCAACGTTGCCAACGGTTTAAAAGGGGAATTCACTTCTGAACTGCATCTCCATGCATAAATGATACCATCCTACTATATGAATACCACAAAAGAAGACAACATATTAGATCAAATTAAATATATATAAAATATATATATCAGAGTTATTATATTAATGTAGTAAAACAACATTTAACAAACAATTACCATGGCACCAGCAAAAAGTGTATCGTTGCAAACAGCCATCGAAAGTACAGGACCCTTAGGTCCATCAAGAGTGATCTCAACAGCCGTCTGAATGTTCCATGCCTTCATGACAATTAACCAAAACCACAGGACCAATTTCAATTCCGGTTCACATAAAAGATGAAAGACAGACGCAACAAAACGCAATCCCATGAACAAGTGCAAGAGCTTTTACTTTGATAGCATTCCGTAAACCTGCAAAAACACAAGAACCCGCACTGATCAAAAACCTTGCTTCTTCGCCCATATTTATCACATGGACGCATTGACCTGTGTGGCAGTCCCACACCCGAATTGTCCCATCAGTGCTACTAGAAAAAAGTCTGTCCGATCCAACCGGAAGCGTGATCCCGGTGACAATCTGTAGTCATAATTAATTTAAAGTTTTAGTTGTTGAGCAAAAAGATATTGTATAAAAAGATACGACAGACACCGAGCACATGAGAAAGGGGAAAAATGCGTACCTTCTTGTGTTGATGGAGCTTAGTGAGTAGAGAAAGGGAAGGGGCCTGAAACCAGGAAAGCAAGTACCAACAGCGATCGCCGTGGACGCAATTTCCATTCATCCAGTATTTGCAGATTTGAGATGAATTGCGTTTGGGATCTGCTTCATTCTTAGGAGCCTTGTTAAGATAAGCAGTGGTATGGGAGGGCTTATAGCTGTGTCGCCATGCAACCCAACAGTCGCGACGAGCGTCCCTATAAGAAGGGACCTCACTTCTCCTTGCGACCGTAACTGTATCCATTCTGTAACATGAAATTGGGATGGGAATAAGTCGTTTATTTTAATATATATGTATATATATATATAGCATCGAACAATATTTTAACCGCGACCTCGTTTGAAACACAAGCTAGCGTCACCTTAAATCAAAATCTGGAGCCTGTGTCAACCTTGATCATAAATATATTAATTTGATAAATATGTTAAATAAATTAGATGAATTATTTAATTATAATAGATATCTCTCAGCTCTTTAATATTAACAATTTGTCTTAAATTATCTATTTTAATAATAAAATTAGTTAAATAGATTATATATTAAGAACTTGATGAGTATTTTATTTTACATCAGTTTATTAATTTAGGAGAAATAATAAATATGACAGATAAAATAGAGATCTTTTAATTTTTTTAATATTAAAAGCTACACCTTAACTAATTTAGGATATTCAAAATTATCTTACACACAATTATATGTGTGATATTCAAGGGGTCATCCAAATAATCTTATGACATCAATTATATACGAACAATGATTGCTTGAAAAGGGGTAGCGTAAACATCATTATTGTATGCGATATCATTAAACTTAATAAAATTGTGGTGTGGGTGCCGTTGCATACATGGCTGCCAAATATTATGGAAAAGACTAAATTAAAATAATCAGAATAAATTAACGTAGCATAATTTTATTGTTAAGAACGTCTATGCACCTTTAAGCATTTAAAGTTAACAGAACATAACTCTCTTCGTATTTCACAATTTTCTTGTGGTTGGCCTCCCTCACTCTCTTTTTATAGGCTCCTGGCCCTATCTAAATGATTATTAATTTAATCTTAATCTTAACAAGATTTTTAAGTTTTAGAAATATTCAGATTTCCACAATCTTCTCCTTAGATATCTTCCAATCTATTAGATTATATTAGATTAGATTACATATATATAGTTGATTTAAATTATCCAACTTAATCCATGTGTTAAATCCTATATTTTTATATTTCTTTCTTTAAATTCTTATAATTAGTATCGTTTTCAACAAAAAAACTTATTTTTATTTTTATTTTTCAACGACTTAAAAAATCACAGAAATTAAATTACAAAATCTAGACCTTCAATTTTATTATTGCTTTCATTAGCAATATCTAATATATCCATATCTATATCTCCAGATAAAAATAGATCCATTGTAAGTTAAAAATAAAGATTTAATATAATTTTAAGTTAAATGATCTATCGACGTATCTCATATAATCCAAATTCAAAATAAAATATCATAATTTTCTTTTGATATCATACAAAATTGTTAACTACTTTTTATTTTAAAACTATTCATCTTGTAAGCATAATTTACAATGTTTAACCTGCAGGAATACAAGTACCAGCAGCGATCGCCGTGGACGCAGTTTCCATTGATCCAGTATTTGCAGATTTGAGATGAATTGCGTTTGGGATCTACTTCATTCTTAGGAGCCTTGTTAAGATAAGCAGTGGTATGGGAGGGCTTATAGCTGTGTCGCCCTGCAACCCAATAGTCGCGACGAGCGTCCCTGTAAGAAGGGACCTCACTTCTCCTTGCGACCCTAACGGTATCCATTCTGTAACATGAAATTGGGATGGGAATAAGTCATTTATTTTAATATATATATATATATATATAGAGAGAGAGAGAGAGAGAGCACCCAACAATATTTTAACCGTGCCCTCGTTTGAAACACAAGCTAGCGTCACCCTAAATCAAAATCTGAAGCCTGTGTCAAAATATTAATTTGATAAATATGTTACATAAATTAGATGAATTATTTAATTATAATAAATATCTCTCAGCTCTTTAATATTAACAATTTGTCTTAAATTATCTATTTTAATAGTAAAATTAGTTAAATAGATTATATATTAAGAACTGGATGAGTATTTTATTTTACATCAGTTTATTAATTTAGGAGAAATAATAAATATGACAGATAAAATAGAGATCTTTTAATTTTTTTAATATTAAAAGCTACACCTTAACTAATTTAGGATATTCAAAATTATCTTACACACAATTATATGTGTGATATTCAAGGGGTCATCCAAATAATCTTATGACATCAATTATATACGAACAATGATTGCTTGAAAAGGGGTAGCGTAAACATCATTATTGTATGCGATATCATTAAACTTAATAAAATTGTGGTGTGGGTGCCGTTGCATACATGGCTGCCAAATATTATGGAAAAGACTAAATTAAAATAATCAGAATAAATTAACGAGCATAATTTTATTGTTAAGAACGTCTACGCACCTTTAAGCATTTAAAGTTAACAGAACATAACTCTCTTCGTATTTCACAACTTTCTTGTGGTTGGCCTCCCTCGCTCTCTTTTTATAGGCTCTTAGCATTATCCAAATGATTATTAACTTAATCTTAATCTTAACAAGATCTTTGAGTTTTAGAAATATCTAGATTTCCTCAATCTTCTCCTTAGATATCTTTCAACCTATTAGATTAGATTAGATGAGATGAGATTACATATATATAGTTGATTTAATTTATCCAACTTAATCCATGTGTTAAATCCTATATGTTTATATTTCTTTCTTTAAATTCTTATAATTAGTATCGTTTTCAACAAAAAAATTATTTTTATTTTTATTTTTCAACGACTTAAAAAACCACAGAAATTAAATTACAAAATCTAGACATTCAATTTTATTATTACTTTCATTAGCAATATCTAATATATCCATATCTATATCTCCAGATAAAAATAGATCCATTGTAAGTTAAAAATAAAGATTTAATATAATTTTAAGTTAAATGATCTATCGACGTATCTCATATAATCCAAATTCAAAATAAAATATCATAATTTTCTTTTGATATCATACAAAATTGTTAACTACTTTTTATTTTAAAACTATTCATCTTTTTAAGCATAATTTACAATGTTTAATAATCAATTGAATTGAATTTGAATGCCTTATGATCAAATAAATCATTAACATTTTGCATTCAAATAAAATAAAATAGATATCTTTTTATTATGAATAGTTTATATTTTTCTTAAATAAATTTCAAAATTTTCACCATTAGATACTTATCCATGTATTCAGAGTTCACACCTTGAGTCCTTAAATCAATCATCAATTTGAAATTCAAAATAAGATATAGCAGAAAATATTTAACCAGTTTTATCTTATGTATAATTATTTTTTTCGAAAATAAAAAATTATACTGTTTAATAAATAATTAAATTCAAGCGTCATATCCGTATAAATATATAATCACTAATGGTTGAATTAATTATTTAATAAACCATAGTATAAATACCATATTAGAAGATAAATAGATTGACACCTTTTAAATTGTCAATAATATGCTTAATTTTTTCACGATACACATGCCAAGTTTTGTTCTGAAGATATTGAATATAAATTTATTTTTTATCATCATCAGTCAATCATCATAAATCAATCAATTATCAATTATAGTCTACAAATCTTGTTTGGATAGACTTTTGGAAAAAGGTGTACGCCCCAAAATTTGAGTCTCGACCGGCACAGAATATGAATATATTCATATTCTTTAAGCCTTAAACCTTAATTAGAACGTTTAAAATAATAATCATAATGTATATTCCATTTTAATCAAAAGGCAAGTCATCTGTAGAAATTTTGTCAGGATTGTCTTTGTATAACCGACCTTCCGAAAATTCTATAACAGACTGCAAATATTTCAAATCACATGCAGATATTTTTTAAAATAACCAGAAACTTATCTATAGATTAGATGGAACATCTAAATTTCCAACAAAATATTACAAATATCTCATAACTTTATAATTACATTATAATTAGATATTCCCAAAATTAATACTGCAAATAGGACGTGAGGCTCTTCACTACTTATAACATCCTTACTTTCGTACGTCTTAGGGACCATTTGGTAGCATTTAGAACCACTTACATGACATTTGAAGTCCATTAGCTAAATCAGGAATTTTTACTCTTGGCGAGTTACTGTTCATATGGTATTCCAGATTCGGCGATGAACTTAAAAAATCATAATTAATTCTAAAAAAAATCAAAATGAAATGGTTCAAAATTTTACTTGAAGCTAACATCTTGAAGTTTAAGGAAAAAATAATTTCCTGACCAAATGCTTATCACATTAAGACAGTTTATTCGTTAAATATTACTGTTTATTTGGTCAAAAAATCTAAAAACAGATTCTGGTCCCCATCTTTGGAAAATTGATTCTCTTTGTACAGACATCGAAATAAGGTGTTCTTAGTGTCAAAATGAAGCTTGACATGTTAACTAAATGTCTGTAAAATTTCATAAATTTATTCCATCATTTACTATTTTTTCTCATATCATAAACATTATTGCTTAAACTAAGCATACAACATCATTACTTGAAAGAATTCTTTACATAACATCATATAACATTTACATTGACCAAT
The DNA here is from genome assembly GCA_037074615.1 of Leucaena leucocephala. Classification (NCBI taxonomy): domain Eukaryota; kingdom Viridiplantae; phylum Streptophyta; class Magnoliopsida; order Fabales; family Fabaceae; genus Leucaena; species Leucaena leucocephala. Next base: position 12,257,597 of record CM073536.1, on the reverse strand, counting down.
CCCTAACTTCTCTTCATGCTTATTCATCCTCTTTCCTCATTCATAAACTTGTGGGGATTGGGATCACATGGATGGGGTGAGATTTCAAGGGAAATCTCAGTAGCAAACGATACTAAACAATGCATGTACTAATGTAATTGCTTGTGCTTGCTTGTGAAAATGTTACCATAGTGTAATGTGTAACATCCTTACTTTCGTACATCTTAGGAACTATTTTGTAGCATTTAGAACCACTTACATGACACTTGAAATCCATTAGCCAAATCATGAATTTTTACTCTTAGCGAGTTACTGTTCATATAGTATTCTAGATTGTGCGATGAACTTTGAAAAATCATAATTAATTCTAAAAAAATTGAAATGAAGTGGTTCAAAATTATACTTGAAGATAACATCTTGAAGTTTAAGGAAAAAATAATTTCCTGACCAAATTCTCAGCCAATTGATACAGTTTATTCGTTAAAGATTACTGTTTATTTGGTCAAAAAATCTGAAAACAGATTCTGGTCCCCATCTTCGGAAAATCGGTTCTCTTTGTACAGACATCGAAATAAGGCGTTCTTGGTGTCAAAACGAAGATTGACATGTTAACTAAATTTCTGTAAAATTTCATACATTTATTCCATTATTTACTATTTTTTCTCACACTATAAACATTGTTGCTTAAACTAGCCATATAGCATCATTACTTGCAAGAATGCTTTATACAACATCATATAACATTTGCATTGACCAATCTCTAATTCCTCTTCATGCTTCTTCATCCTCTTTCCTCATTCATAAACCTGTTGGGATTAGGATTACATGGATGGGGTGAGATTCTGGGAAAATCTCAGTAGCAAACAATGCATGTATTAATGTAATTGCTTGTGCTTGCTTGTGAAAGTGTTACCATAGTGTAATGAGCATACTTCCATGTATCATATGAAATACAATTGGCCAAGGCAATTATAGAAACAGAGCTTGAATCATATACACCTATGCACACAATTTAATAAAGCCATAGCACAATCAAGCATAACATTCAATACATACAAGTTTAGGGTAAGTTTACTACCTCACATACTTGACTTTCTTTCACTTCAACTTTGCTCTTTATTCTTACTTTTCCTTGATGTGTGGCTGCCCCTTTAGAGCACACTACCAAATCCTAACATCACATAATCATCCATGCATCACCATCTAACTCTCTTGAACATTAAGCTTACTTTAACTAACATAAATTTCTTTAATCCTCACCAATTGACTTGGCCTTTGAATCAATTGATGTCTTGACCTTACCCTATACAATTTCACCTTTTGAATCCATTTATGAGCTTAGAATAATGAAATTCTAGATCTTATGCACTATTCTGTACAGATTTGAAAAATATGCACAATTCTTCCAAAAATTCTCATCTTAATTCCATTGCTTCCCATACTTGTTTCTCTACTTTACCCCACACAAATTTTTATTTTAAAACTATTGGAAGCATCAAAATCATGAGATTCCAATCACTGTTCATGCGAGTGAACAGTAACAAAGAAGAATCCCAAACATTACAACTTTCAATTACAATGCTTCCAAGGCTCAAAACCTATCCAATCCTACACAAAATCATCATATAAATTCAATGGAAGCATTAGATCATTAAAATTCCATCTCCTTCTATCATAAACAGTGCAAACTAAAATATTTCCACCATGGCAACGTCATGAACATCAACTTGATCCAACAACCAATCATCTAACTAGCTTGTTTAAGCTTTAATCACATAACTCTAACTTTAATTTCTTCTTTCTCCTTTCATCTAAGGTTTTGGACAGCATATACACCTTGGAGAAAACTCAACTTTCTTCCATGAAAACCTTAAGTTCAAGCTCCCAAATTAAAGGAAAATAAGCTAGGATAGATTGCTTACCTTTAATCTCTAACTTGCTTGAACTTTGGCCTTTGAAATCTTCTTTGTCTTGGTTTGAGTTTTCATTTTGCAAGAGGTTCCCCAAGGGTTCTTGTGCTCACGGTTTTGCATCAGATTTTGGGGGTATTTATAGGCAAATTCCATAGAAAATGAAAGGCCAAGATCATTTTGTGCACTATTTGATCTAATGGCTTAAATTTAATCTTGAATTTCCTTTTCTTTAATAATTATGATATCATCGTCATGACTTCATCAAATGGATAACTCATAGGGACATGTGTCAAAATTCCAAGGGAGAGAAGCTTCTGGAAAAATTCCAGTCCAATCTGGTACCGGCTCAGTCCGATTTTCCAAAAACCAGACTGTTTTCTGAATCTAATTTTTCTGAGATTCTATAATATGTTTTCTGACCTTAAATCTAGTATCCGGATTCTTTCTATCATTGACATTCCTATACTGGATCTAAACTTAATTACAGATCCCTTAGAAAATGACCAAAATACCCTTGGTGCCCTTTCCTGCACTACATTGACCCTAAGGGCGTAATTGTCATTTCACACCTCTTTGTACCTTTTCAGAGCATATACTGACTCTGAGGAATCATTTCTGTACTTGCCTTGGCATTTTGGCCTGTCCAAAATGATCAAAATACCCTCCATTCATCTCTTGTATATTATTATAACACATGGGCATTTTCGTAATTTTGTACTTTTTCGGGGTTCCTCTGGACACTGGCCCACATACTGCTCAGGTACCTTATTGGGGCTCTAGGATGCCATTTTGGGCCTTTGTCTAGGTCCACTACTTTTATGGCACAAATCCCGAGAAACCTCTCCCGAAGGTATTTATCGGATATTTTATTATAGTGTAAATTCCATTAAAAATTCTACAGGATTCCTTTTCTGATCCTGTCAGTTTTATAAATTCTCATATTAATTATATTAATTTAATGTAAAGTTTCATCTGATTCTGAAATCCAAAAAATACTGCAATAATTTTATTTGACTTCAGAAATTTATATCAATTTTTTGGGACCTCAAATCAAAATTCTGTGTTTTGTCAAACTAACCGGAATAATTTTCTCTATTTACTGGTAAAATTTGGGCCTGATCTGATTCCGGGCATTTTTGGCTTGTTTTCGGTACAAACTCTTCATAATTACACTTTTGACCCTTGACTTTTTATAAATTACACTTATGCCCTCAAATTTGGTTAAAATTACACTTAAAGACCCCACATTTTTGTCTACTTTCTCTTTTGGCCTTAAAACTTTTATAATTTCACTTAAGTCCTTGCATTTTCTTCCTTTTTCAATTCAATCCCTTTCTTTACATAAATGGCCACATTTTGCTCAGAAAATCTCACATATATTACGTATAAACTGTACATACTATTCAGTACAGAAAATTAGGGATATTACATAATGAGCATGCTTCCATGTATCATATGAAATACAATTGGCCAAAGTAATCATAGAAATAGAGCTTCAATCATCTACACATATGCACACAATTTAACAAAACCATAGCACAATCAAGCATAACAATACATACAAGTTTAGGGTAAGTTTACTACTTTATTGCTTTACTCCCTTTCACTTTAACTTTGCTTTTTCCTTCTTACTTTTTCTTGATGTGTGGCTGCCTCTTTTGAGTCCACAATCAAATCCTAACATCACATAATCATCCATTCATTACAATCTAACTTCTTTGAACATTAAACTTACTTTAACTAACATAACTTCATTTAATCTTTGCCAATGGACTTGGCCTTTAAACTTACTACATTGTTTAGTACCGTTTGCTACTGAGATTCCCCTAAATCTCATCCCCTATTTATAACCCATTACAGAGAGGTTATGTCGAAATGAATTTTGAGAATGCTGTAAGACGCCGTTATGCTGCCGAATTTCAGACTGAACATAAGGAGATGATACGTACTGTGTATGTAGGTACTGTCTAAGGAGTCTGGAAGTGAGTGGACCTAGTCGGTTCATCCAGTCTTTCCTGGGTACTTACGTAGAATGGTAGTTCTCACGGGGATTACCGAATTAGTACAAGATCAGTTATTTTTATAGATGAAGTATAGTAGTTATACTGCCAAATTTCAAGCAGGAAAGATGTAATAGAGATACGAGGATTTTGTTCATGCCCTGTTGTATAAAGATTTATTATTTAATGATAAAATTGTTTGGCATGTTTGATTGATATGTGATTATTGTATGCATAAGGATATAAAGTTGATTTCTGGAATTTGCCACCATGAACAGTAACTCATGGTGATATAGTGATGTTTGATCTATAATTAAAAATAGTAAATGATTAAATAAATGTATGATATTTTCATGATAAATAGTAGACATACCAAGCTTCGATTTGATATATAGAATGTCTCATTTGGATGTCTACACATGGAGATATAAATTATCAAAGTTGGGACCAAAATGCTGGATTCAGGAGAAAAACTCTGGATAAACAGTAAAGTTGTAACTTTGACTGACGTTGACTTGGACAAGGAATGGCCAACGAGTTATTTTTCCTTGAAATAGTATTGAGTTAGATTCATGTAACAATTTGAACCACTGCATTCCGATTTTTCTAGAATTAGTTATGATTTTTCGAAGTCAGGTCACTCATCTGGAATTTACACAGTGAACAGTACTCGATAAGAGTAAAACTCCAGATTGAGAAATTGGACTTCAATGACCTTGAAAGTGGTTCTAAATACTACCAATTGGTCCCTAAGACGTACGAAAATAAGGATGTTTCAAGCATGATATGTTATGTGATGATGATTATGATGATGATGATGAGTTATGAATACTTGCAACTCCTTGCAACCTATGTCATGACAATATGCATGTTAGAGTTTGCTTATGTATGATCATGAATTAGATCCCATTGCATGATAACATGTTAGGCATTTAATCAAGCATGCATAACCATATAGTTTGTATGACTTGCTATTGAGATTTCCATGAAATCTCATTCCTTCCATATAAATAACCATGCTCTAGGTGCTAGATCTTCTCAAGGCAAGAGAGTAAAGTAGATGGATGACTGTATATAATTTAAAGAGTGTGTACTTTACTTACAAGTTGATGTTTTGGTGTGTATGATGTATGCTACTCACAAATCCGATCCGAGGTAGTGTACTTCCAGCGATAGTTTGAGTGACTTATCTGACGATTTTTCACATGAAATTTGGTATGAAAAGAGTTAAGATCCAAAGATTTAATTGGACACCAAGAACGCCTAATTTGGTTAAGTACTCTAATTATTATGATTTTTCAAATTTGGACCTAAAATCTGGATCAAGATAAGTCGAGTCCTGAGAGGCAGTGAAGTTCATGCGAGGTTTACAACTAGCAAATGAACGAATTTTTCTACGACATTTTATGAGATTAAATTACACATATGGATCTTTAAATCCATATGTAACATGACTCATTTGGATAAGTAACCAAAGAGAAATGAATTTTTTAAAATGAGGCAAAAAAACTGGAACTTCCAGATTTACCAAATGAACAGTAATTTTCACCGAATAAACTGATTTCATTTGGATAAGAAAATCTCATTTTCATATTTTACCTCAAAGTTAAATGAAATATCTTTCATTAGAAATTGGAACCACCTCATTTTGATTTTTCTAGATTTAATTATAAATTTCCAAAGTTCATGGTGTAATATGAAATTACCAAGTGAACAGTAAAAGTGAACAGTAAACCTAACTCTTGGGAATTCATGTTTCTAAGGTAAAATGGTGTTCCAATGATCTAAGATACTTTCAATCGAGTATAGGTAAACATGAGATTAAGGATGTTTCAGTTATCATAACTGTTTCCTCCATCAGTTTGAATATCTTAGGATATTCATATTCATGACCCAACTCTTTTTGGTATTTACACTTCAGTCCCACATACTCATATATAGGTTTGGGCCTAATACACCAAGGGTGGAATTGCCTATTTTCCTATAGGAATTCTTTGAGAACTTGAAATGGATGATTTATGATTCCACGATGATGTAATGCCAACTTTCTCTCGTACCATATGATGTTACATAATCATAACAACAATTCTTTTGAGAAGACCAATATTCTAATTTTTTAAAACCAAGGGATAATTTTTCAGATTCCGTTTATCAATGAACTCTAGAAAGAACTCATCTGTTTTAATATATATATATATATATATATATATATATATATATATATATATATATAAGCAAAGGAACCAAATAGCTTGGATGTGTAGCTGCACTTACAAAAAATGCTCTAAAGTCTCTTCCTCGAGACATGCAGAAGGACAAGAATAATTCGAATTAAACGTTCATATGATGCTGTTTTAAGTCCAAGGAACATGCCCAAGGAATATATAAGTCTCCGGAGGATTTCCCAGAAAGAATTTGAATTAGTAACCAGAGTTTGATTAGAAAGATTCCGACTTATAAGAACGTCGAAACCATCTATCAAGACTTTATTATGTGAAATAGGGTTTGGGAATTGATCAAGAAATTTAAGAGGCCCAAATCATCAGAAGGCAACAGTAAAATAGGATTATATTAAAGGAAAATCACTACGAGGTTTGGAAGTAATGAATATAATTATTAAAAAATATCATTACAAGCTAATGATATATAATGAAAAGTTTCAATCCAAAAAATGATAATAGATTTATGTTGTTCTCTTACCATTAGGAGTTTTTTATGATTATATTTCTTCTTTGTAACTTTAGAGTAATTTTCTCTTATATTAATTAACGAGTATTAAGTTTAGTAAAAAGATTTAGTCCCTCGTAGACAAATTAAAATTTGAATCACTAATGTGAGTGGTGGCCACATTTAGTCAATTTACGGTACTATCACTCTTGCTTTATTTCTCTTATTTCTTTTACTGATTTGTGAATTTCTTGACGAGTGTTCATTACTACATTGACCATATAAGATCCTAGTCGTCACTAATTGGATCCTTGCAATATAATCTTTTGTCAATTAAATAAAAGATGGAAAAACGAAGTGTATAGATCACCCATGATTTGGCAAGGTTATCACTAACCTCTCATCGAGTTTCTCCAACCCAGTTCAAACTCATATTCTTGGTTCTTCTCTGTTGTGTAGTAAAATGAGAGAACTAGGAATGTATAAAAATAATTTAACAAAAAAATAATATGTAAAAATAAAAAAAAATGGATGAGCTCCCTAATGGAGAAAATGTGGAGAAAGAATGATAATAGTAGAAAAATCAGATTGATTGTCATCCTAATTAATTTAAAATTAAGTCAAATCACAATTATATTTCAAGATTTATCCAATTTTAACGCGGATGACTTTTTGACCAAAATAGTACTACTCTCACTGTGTATTGATTCAATTGAATTAAAGTAACAAATTAGTTCAGAATCTAATATGCACACAAATCGACTCAGATTCAATCACACTAATTACAATAAAAAAATATTTTATATTTCTGTTCATAGAGATCGACATAGAGTTTAAATGTCAAATTCATATCAATGGAGCGTTTGCTCATAAACTACCAAAAATATTGTGTCCATCAAGCATTCCCTCCTTTTCCTTTTGCCGACAAGGATCCAAACACATATTACGTTCACATTCTACTTTCCACTTGAACAATTTTTTTTTTCTTTTTCAATTAAAAGACAGTCACTAATAATCTGAGATCAAAAATAGGATTGAATATGCAACTTTCCTCTTATAAGAAAATTTATATTCAATTCCACTGGACTACAAGACTATTGACACTTTCTATTTAAAATTCGTTATTTGTATTTCCATCAAGATTCTGCAGTGGCCACCACCCACATGTATAGATACATCCCTACAAAGCAAACACATTTGTTATATTCATCCAATATGGAGGTATCTCTTATTTTCAGCAATCATTGAAATCCTGTTGCTGTCCCACGCTTCCCATTTTAATTAATTCCTTGCACTTACTTACCGTTGGTACCTTCTTTAACGTTGCCCATGGTCCCTGCTGGTTCGTCTGTTTTGGTCAAAATCTGGCGCAGAAAATATAAGCCCACCAAAGTTAAGTCTAAAAAAGATTCCTTTTTTGTTTTCCATACAAATTAGGTCTGAAGGAAGTAGACATATCTGTGAATCCGTTGGAGTCATTAAACTACCCACACAAAATGAAATCACCCAGCAGACTTCATTTATCTTACCTAGCAAATGCACATAAGGAACTAATAGGCATTGGTTTAAGTGGAAGAGGTTATGATTGTTTAAGTACGAAGTCTTGAATTCAACCCCTTGTGAATACAGAAAATATTTTTAGGAGAGGTATGACAATTAGCTCCGCTCGTATATTTATATATCTCAAAAACTGATTCCCTTGTTCTCCTCTTATCCAATATCACGTCCACACAACAGTTGAGCTGGTTTTCAAAAGGAAAACAAGGAGAAAACTACCTCATATGACCCCATATATTTCATTCATTTATACTATAGATGACCCACTTATTTAATTGGACTCGGGTCCTAATCCACTAATAATGGACTTGATATATAACCCAACAAAATAGATCCCGTTATTCATGGTAAACAATGTCTGATAATTTATGAAGAGCCGTTATTTCTCCTATCCCTTTCTAGATAATGCATCTTGCTAGATATTTTATATTAAATATATTTATCGATAATTTGGTGAGTGATTAGGTCTCTAACCATATAAGCAGCTGTTTGCAACTGCTTGTATATATGTCCAGTTGGTGAGGAACACATGGGACAATGGTACTGATAGCGAAAGGAAATCTCCATGCCTTTTGGTACGACAAGGCAAATTTTATGGTTGGTTTGTCTTGCCTTTAAGATTTGTGAATATATTTTGTGGTTAAGATTGATGAAGTATTAAATTCCATAGCCATCTAAGATTCTGCTCCTAATTAAGTTGGGTTTCATTAATATTGCCTTAATGAGCTTTGAACATTTCACCTGATATATTACCTCAAAGTTAAAATGTATTTATTTTTTATATCGTTATCTAACTGAGTCAGATTCAAATATTATTGATACTAATTGAGAGTATCTCTCTATAACTGTGTTTTGGAGATGGATTTAAACTCATGATCTCGTGTTTAAATGATCAAAATTCTTTCCACTAGTTCAATGCATGTTGGTAGTTAGGGTGTGTTTATTTCATTAATTCATTCCACATGGTCTTCAAGGTCCCATAATTGGACTTCTGTAAGAATCTTGCTCTTTGGTCAAATGATTCGGCTGATTGAAGACCGTTCAATGAGTCCTAGAACCCTAACTTTTACTAACTAGGAATTCCTGTCAATGCTGCTAAGCTGCTATACGGTGTTAGTATGGCTTAAATTGATTGCTTTCTTCTCTATTATTCTCCATCGCCAAACCAAAGGTTCTTTGGCATTAAATTAATTTTAGGGTTTTAAACTAATAAGCTCCTGAAGTTTTCTTTAATTATTAATTCCCCACGCATTAGGCTTTACCTCAAGTTAAGCTCTTTAATATTGCTCTGATATGCCTATAATTAAGTAGCACAATTTGGTCTAACTGCCAAAACATTCTTAAATTCAATACCTCACATGTTTGAATGAATTAGGGACACAAATGATGAGTTTGGAATCTATTTATAAGCATGCGCATAATTGACGTGGAGTCAATCTGACCATAATATTAGAATTAAAAAAAGGATAAAAGTGTATCTAGCACTTTAAACTAATTTTAGAAGAGTAATTAGCACCATAAATTATTTAAGTGTGCAATTAGCATCTCGAACTAATTTTGGAGGTGCTACCAGCACCCTAAAGTATTTAAATTAGTACAATTCCGTCATTTCATTGACAGAAACACAAATTTTTGTTTGATCCATGTCACGTAAGCTTTTTATTTCAACACAAATTGTTATATGTGTCATATTGTTTAAAAAAAAGTACTAAATAAATCTTAAAATTGACATTATATATAATTCATATGTAAGACTGAGAAATTACATAGTTTATTTAGTACAATGTATTAAAATAATATTATACATATAGCCTTTTAAACAATAATGTATTGAAATAAAATTTTTGTGTAGAATGTATCAAACAAAATTTTGTGTTTTTGTCAGTGAAAGGGTAAAATTGTAACAATTTAAATACTTTAGGGTATTAATTATACCTCTAAAATTAGTTTGTGATGCTAATTATACCCTTAAATACTTTAGGATATTAATTGTACTTTAAAATTAGTTCGAAGTACTGATCGCACTTTTACTCTTAAATATTTTTTCTTAGTTGTACGTAAATAGAACCAGACTGAGGATCAGATTTAATATTATTTAAAATTAAACATCTTAATTTCTTTTTTTATAAATAGGATCAGAATCCAACAAACTAAACATATGTATACGAAAATATACTTGTTATAATAATGATAATGTTTGTAAAACTTGTCCTTAAAGTTTACATAGAAAATGTGGGTATGATTTTTAACGAAGTTATTATTTGGGACAATGACATTTGAGTGGAAAAAAAGATAATTAATTTCATTTCAAGATGAAAATTGGCAAAACCTAAATTCGGACCATAGGTCCTTTAATAATTTGAGAGTTAAAAAGCGATTTACTAAAATGCCCTCATTTTCTACCTTTTATTCATCATAAAAAGATGATAATGTTTTGTACGTATCCAACTTGAAAGTGATTCGAATAAGTTCACATGCATGCAACTGTTTTAGATTCTAGCAAGTGACATTTATATCCTTTAACAACTTGTCGAACCCTAGGAAATCATTGCTACCATTCTTTAAAATTCTGAAATGTTCTGATTATATTAATATATCATCACCACGTGTTTATGAACAGACCTTGGAGTCCTGTTCATCCATGATAAATATCAAGAAAATTCCTTCCTTCTACCTAGCGTCTAAAATCATCAGTTATATTATTAAATAACTGTTATACCATTATCATGATGAATGATACCTGCCACTTCCTGATGAAAGTGAAAGTTAACATTTTAATAATACTATATACTTTTTTAATTAAATAGGGCTCCACCAATATATATATATATATATATATATATATATATATCTCTTTTCAAAATGATCTTATTAGATTTCATCACATATTTAATATTGGACACATGTAAAATTCGTCTCATCTATGGTAAGAAAGTGCTTTAAATTTATTATATTTTATAATTATAACTAATACTCCTCCCGTTTTAAATATAGAAGCTAGTTAAATGAATCATCTTAATTTTAAATATAAGATCTAAATCTATTTTATCTTTAATATTTATTATTTTTTAAATTAATTTACCTAATAAACTGATATACTTATATAATTTTTAATATAAGAGCTAGTTAACTAATTTGGGTAGATTAGAAAACTAGATAAATTAATTAATTATAATAAACATGATCCGATCTCTCTAAAATATCCTTGTGTATAAAATATTATATATTCATTTATAAGTTAAGTAAATTTGTTTGGAAAAAATGATAAATATGAAAGATAAAATTGAGTAAAGTCTTATATTTATGACCCAAATTAAATCTCTAATAGACTTTTACATTTAGGACCTGGGAAGTATAATCGAATGTTATATAGGAGTATTTTAGATAAATCAACACATTTATTATAATTAAGTAATTTATTTAATAACTTTAATATAAAATTAATTAAGTTTCTCTTAAATTAAGGATCATGAGTATCTCATAATTTTTGTTTCCGCTATTTTGAGAAGTTTAATTGTAATTCCCTTTTTCAGCTCTTCATGCCTCGGCGAGAAATTTAACTTTTCATATTCCTTCGTTCACATTTGACGGCAGCTGTATCAGCTTCTAGTATATAACAACTGGGGGAATATCACAATTGCGCGTTTTGCACTTTTTTAATTTTGCCTTTTTTCATTTGCGGTTGCTGTTTGATTTATATTTTTCTTGTTGAACTGGGAGCACATATAATTAGAAAGATCGCTTTGGATCTTCCAACTACCTCACAAGGAAGTTATGTGGTCAAACTAAAGTGGAGTTTACACTTTTAATAAGAGTCCCAAACCAAAGTTCAAAGCGTAAAGTAGCTAGATTCGTCTTCCCCAACAACCACATCCATATTACCGTAAAAAATACGAGGATAATTAAAAACTAAAAAAAATTGTTGAAAAATCACGCATTCCAAGATTTATTGCACAAAAGTACTTAAGAACTCATATTCTTAAGTGGGTGCAATTATTCTTTAATTGTGGATAACATATCTTTATTTAATTGCAAATATTTTTTTTTGCACATAGTTAAAGATAGGTTGAACATTGTTAAATTTAACTACAAAAAAAAATGATTTTTGTGACACAATGTAGCGACAAATTACATTCCATCACAAATCTGTCATAATTTCAGATACTTTTAGACAATAAATTTTACAAAACGAAAAAATTTCAGCAATTTTTCCAAATTTAAATGGTCTAAAAATGTGATTTATGTTTAGAAAAGAATCAAGTTTTGGAAAATGACAGAAAAAGAATCTAGAAAATGATAAAGGCAAAAGAAGGACTTTGTGTTGTTAATAGACCTAATTTAGAATTTATCATTTTTAGAGTATTTTTCTGTCATTTTCCCTTTACATTTTGCTATAAAAGGCCAGCAGAGTATATCAAAATCATACCAACCATCTGCTCATTATATTTTAATCATTTTTTCATAAAGAGAATAAACAACACATCTTCTCTAGCCTAATAATTATGTAAAACTGAATATTAATGGCAATATATACAACAAAAATGAGATTATGGTAGAAATTTTTTAAAAGAACATGAGTAAAGGCGTGTGTTGAAAAGTATATTTTAATGATGACAAATTACAAAAAAAAATTAAGTAATATTAAAATATTAAATGAAATCTTTAATGATTTTATAATACTTTTTTGAAAATGATTTTAAAGCTTTAACAAATAGGGGAGAAAACGAAGCTTGTCACAACATATTTGAAGTTCAGTTACTGCATTCATACTTAATTTATTTAGAGCAGCATTTGATTCAATTTATTGTACAAACTGTTTTTAATACAAGATTGATTAATTATATGTTTTGATGATGCCAAAGTTGTTAAATATATGCCAAGTTTGTTTTAAAGAAACTAAAAGATATTTTACTTTGATGATGCCAAAGTGTCTATGCCAAGTTTGATTGATGGTATTGATATTGTGTTTTGACAAATGATGATTTGAAGATTGATTGTCAATGTTATTTGATAATGTTTTGGAAATCAGTTTTGTTAGAATCTATCACTGGTAGAAAATTGGCATTCGAAATCCCCATTTTTAAACCGGTCAATGCGGAGACAGTTTCAAAAAAATGACCGGTGACATTTTTGTAAATAATATAAAATATTTACACCGTATTTACTTGTGACCAATGTGGAAAAATGTAGTCCGGTTTAGATGTTTACTTTCTACAGCGGATGTTATAGTGACCGATGTGGAAATATTTAGTCCGATTTAGATTAACTCTGTCTGTATCCTTTCCGCCATTTTATGTCAAGTCTTCTCAGACATGCGCAGTAGTTCATCATGATCACCTTCTCCGATATCTGTTTTATATTCATTTCTTCTATCTTCTATCTTAACTCTCTAATGGCTTCTTCCTCATCCACCCATCCTTCTCCGCCTCACAAAACACAAAGAACTAATTTTGAAGAAAAAAATGTCTGTCATCATGATAACCCTTCAGTTCCTTCTCCTCCTCCCCTGCTCCAGCAACTGGTGGAGTGCCTGGAGGAACTCATCCCACGCTTCAATGCCCTAGAGTGCTCGATGAAAGAACTGGGCCTGAAAGTTGAGAGGATGAATCAACGTTTCAGAGCCTTCCGTTCTGAAGTTCGTCGCCACCAACAAGATGATTTCTTTCATCCTGTTGTTGATCCCAATTCCGACTTCCAAAACACTGACTCGAAAGATGATGATGAGTGAAAATGGGGTCACCTGCCTTTCCCTATTCCCCACCTCCTTTTTGATGTAATGAAAAGAATGAGGAGATGATGATATTGTATTTATATAGATTTCAAGATGTAAAGTTTGATAGTAAAGTTTAATTTGAATGAATGTGTTTAACAAGTTTCTTTTTCTGCATACGTTGCTGATGATTCGTTTATTTTTCATTTAAATCCCACTTTTAAACCGGTCATTGAGGAGAAGGCGGTTTAAAAAAAATTAAATTTTTACACCGGTTTTAAAAGTAACCGATTTAAAATATAAACACCCGGTGCAGATTAGCTTCGTCCTATCTGCCTCTTCAGTTTCCTGTCTATGCTTTCCCGCTCGCTTTCTTTATTCTTCAGACCGTTCATTTCACTTCTTCGGTTTCCAACGTTTGTAGTCATTATAATAGAAGGCCAATTGCATTCTTCTATATTCTTATTGATCATGAACCATATATATATATATGTATACCATTCCTATGATCGATCTGTACATTTTGTCTCATCACTTTATCTCTGTTTTATTTTCTTTTCATCTATCTGACTCCTCCAATGGCCTCTTCCTCACGCACGCCTCCTTCTCCGCCCTACAAAAGAAACAGAGACGACTTTGAAGACAAACATCCTTATCCTCACCCTTCTGTTCCTTCTCCTCCTCCCCTGGTTGTGACTCTGATGGAGCGCCTTGAGGAACTCATACTGCGCTTCAATGGTCTGGAGAACTCCGTGGAAGAACTGAATCAAAAAGTTGAAGACTAAAAGCAAGTTTCAGAGATTTCTGCTCAGAAGTTCGCCGCCATCAACCCCGTGATAGCTTCTTTAATCCTGTTGATCTCACCCAATCTGATAACTCCCAAAACTCTAAGTCTGATGATTAGTGAAAGATTGCAACTTTTATATATTCTGATATATATTTTTTTTTGTGTAAAAGTTGATGACATAGTGGTCTATCACTTTAAAAAAAAGCTGATATATTTTACACCAGTTCATATATAGTGGCCAGTGTAAAATATACTCTTTACTCCTGTTGTATATATATTTACACCGGTGTAACATTTTGTCCGGTGTATATTTTCTTACCAAATAAACTTTTTTTTTAATTTTTTTACCAAATACTCTTTTATTTGGTACATTTCTCACGCCTTCCATCTCTCATTTTTCCCAGGTTCGCGCGTTAAGTCTTCTCACGCTTCACAGACGATGAGTTTTGTTTTGAACTCCTCTCGAGAACTAAAAATTTATTCTCTCCATGCATTACCTGCAACGTAATAGTTTCTTCTTTCTATTTTTCTAGTTTCTTAGTCTTCCACAAATATGGATCGTAGTTGGATAAATGCTAAACGAACAAGTGTTGAGTATGCTGAGGGGGTGAAGGAGTTTTTGGATTTTGCTAAACGGAATGGTGATGATGACAATGGAAGGTTTTATTGTCCTTGTGTGAGTTGTTTGAATGAGAGGAAACAAAGTCCTGCTGATATTTACACCCATCTAATTTATGAGGGGTTTTGCAAGAGTTACACGGTATGGGTATGGCATGGTGAACAGGTGGAGCAGACCTTTGACGATGACATGGATACTGATGATCGAGTAGACATGATTCATGATATTGGAGACGATGCTTTTATGCAGTCACATGCATATGGTAATATGTGCAATGATGCAGAAAAGCCTCTATACCCAGGGTGCAGAAAATACAACCTGTTGAATGCGGAGTTGAGATTGGTAAGTGTGAAAGCTCGACATGGGTGGAGTGACAGTGGTTTTTCAAAATTGCTTGAGTTGTTACAGGACATGTTTCCTGAAGAAAATGCGTTACCCAAACGCTACTATGATGCGAAGAAAATAATAGGTCCTTTAGGCATGCAGTATAGAAAGATTCATGAATGCCTAAATGATTGCATATTGTACAGGAAAGAGTTTGAAGATGAGGAGAAGTGTCCAATATGTAAGACACCAAGGTACAGATCAAACAACTCTCCTGCCAAGTTGTTATGGTATCTTCCAATTGTACCAAGGTTTAAGCGACTTTTTTCTAATGAAGATGATGCAAAGAAAATGTTATGGCATGCAAATGAAAGGATTAATGATGGAAAGATTCGTCATCCTGCTGACTCTTTGCAATGGAAGAAGATTGATGACTTATTTCCCGAGTTCGGCAATGAACCATGAAACCTAAGGCTTGGACTTAGTACGAATGGCATGAACCCTTATAGTAGCCTTAATAGTATACATAGTTCATGGCCCGTCCTTCTGGTGATTTACAACCTATCTCCCTTGTTGTGTATGAAACAAAAGTTTGTAATGTTGTCTATGCTGATCTCAGGACCAAAACAACCGGAAAATGACATAGATGTTTACCTAACACCCTTGATCGAAGATTTGAAGAAGCTATGGGAAGGTGTGGATGTTTTTGATGTGGTTAAGAAGGAGGTCTTCAATATGCGGGCCATGATCTTTTGTACAATTAATGACTTTCCTGCATACGGAAATTTGTCAGGGTATAGTGTTAAGGGCCATAAAGCATGTCCGATTTGTGAGGAAGGGACTTGCTACTATCAACTTCGTCATGGAAGAAAGACAGTCTACCTAGGTTATAGGAGATTTTTAAGACAAGCCCACCCATACCGTCGACTAAAGAAGAAATTTTATGGCGGCTAAGAATTTGAAAATGCTCTAAAGCCATTGACTGACGAATAAGTTTATGAAAAGGTGAAAGATATCAATGTCACTTTCGGTAAGATTACCAAGAAAAGTGAGAAAAATGTATGGAAAAAAAGATCTGTGTTCTTTGAGCTTCCCTATTGGCAACATCTTCATGTAAGGCAATGTATTGATGTGATGTAAGTGGAGAAAAATATGTGTGACAGCATTGTTGGAACACTTCTCAACACACATGGTAGTTCCAAAGACGGTTTGAAGGCAAGATTGGATTTGAAAGAAATGGGAATACGAGAGGATTTACATCCAAGGCCAGATGGTGAGGGGAGCTATCATGTTGAAGAGACTAACATTTTGTCCAAGGATGAGAGAAGAAGTATTTGTGAGTGTTTGCAAGGAATAAAAGTTTCCTCTGGGTACTCATCTAATCTTAAGAGGATTGTATCCATGAAAGATTTGAAATTAGTAGGCCAAAAGTCTCATGATTGTCATGTATTGATGCAGCAATTACTCCCAGTGGCTGTTCAAGGAATCCTTAAAGATGATTTGAGACACATTATAACCCGACTTTGCTTCTTCTTTAATGCTATATGTGGCAAAGTCTTTGAGACTGAAAAGTTGGAGGAATTGGAGCACGAGGGTTATGTTATTTTGTGCCAGTTTGAAAAATAGTTTCTTCATGCCTTTTTTGATATCATGGTACACCTCATCGTTCATCTAGTGCGAGAGATAAAACTGTGTGGCCCTATATACTTATGATGGATGTACCCATTTGAAAGATACATAAAAATTCTTAAAGGGTATATGAAGAATCCAAATCGGCCCGAAGCATCCATTGTTCAAAAATATGTTGTCGAAGAAGCTATGGATTTTTGTCAACAATACCTGTCTAAAGTAAGACTTTGGTCTCCATAAACCCCGTGCTAAACAGGGGGTCAACGCTGAATGTCGGTGAGGAGCGTTGATCGTAATGAATTGCAGCAAATACACTTACACATGTTGAATAACATTGATGAAGTTCAAGACTATATTACTGTTCATAAAGATCTTGTCCAGAAAAATAATAATAGGATAACAGAGCAAAGGCTGATTAGAGAACACAATAAATCTTGTGCACATTGGTTCAAACTGGAGGTTGAAAATAAGGATTGTATTTCTGATACAGTTAGATGGTTGGGATGTGGTCCTGAACATAATGTGATCTGTTGGAATTCATTTGATATCAATGGGTATTCCTTTTATACAAAGTACCTAGATGATAGAAGTAGCGTGCAAAACTGAGTTGTTATGTTAGTGGCTCAAGCTATGCATTTCTCTAGTTCAAAAGACAACAATCCTAAATTAGCAGTCATCCCTTATTATGGCGTTGTTGAAGAGATTTGGGAGGTGGACTACTCCAAATTCAAAATTCTCGTATTCAAATGCAAGTGGGCTAATGTAAACAACGGTGTTATGGTCGATCAGTTAGGATTTACACTGGTTGATTTGAATAATATAAGTTTTGGGGATGAGCCTTTCATTATGGCAGACCAAGCAAAGCAAGTGTTCTATATCACTGATCCTCAAAATGAAAGATGGTCTGTCGTGCTCCAAGGAAAAAGGGTTGTTGACAATGATGATTCTATTTGTGAGATCCCTTCTTTTTCAGTAGGTTTACCAAAATTAAATAAAGAAGAAGTGGATTCTGATTGATTTCTATGTGTTTCTTGTTTTTGATGTAGTCTAAACATGCAATATTAAGTTTCTTGTTATGATTGCGTCTATGATTTTGATGTAATAATATAGAGACAGATTCTTGTTCTAATAAGAATGTTGTGACACCAAGGGATGGGATGATATATATGATGATGGAGTTTAAAAAAATAACTACAACATTAAAATCGGTCTTAAGTGTTATCCGGTGTAAAAAGTCTACTACTGATAATTTGGTAAATAGATTATAGTTAAATTTTACACCAGTTTATACTTTATTCGGTGTTATTTTTTATACTAGTTTTATACTTTATCCCGTGTCAAATGTATAAATTTTACATCGGTTATGTTGTTGTCCGGGTTAGAATAATTTATATCCGGTGTAAAATGTTTATATACATTTTTTAGGCCTGCCCCTTGGCGCGACCATCATTCTCATTTCTCACGTACTCTGTCATATCTCTGTTCGTCGTGCTCTGTGGTTTTCGTGAGGCTTCTCTGTGCTCAGTCGTTCTTCTCTGTTGTCTCTCTCATTCTGCTATTCCGTGTATGTGTTCTCTGCACTTATTTTCCTGTGTGTACGTGCTTCGCCGTTTTTATGTTCGTTTAATCTAGATTTTCTATTTTTCCTGACAAATGCTTGCACATATCTTTCCATTCATAACTGCTAAAGTAACAAGTTTTGTGTACTCTGATGGGTTGAAGGAAAAAGGGTTAGGTTTGTTTACAATATTTTTGATATTGTTATTGCATATATAGGAATATGGGGGATAGAGTTACTCAGATTAAGGCTAGCGATGCTCCAAGCGCCACTACGCAAAGGAAGGGCAGAAGTGCGACTCATTTGAAAGACATTACGAAGGATAGGAAAGAGGGAAAACTGCTTTCGATAGAGTTTGACAGAAACTGGAACCCAACTGGTGAACAGATGGCAAAGTACGTAAGTTTTGTCAGCCTCCTAGCATGCAACAAGCCTAGCATCACCTATTTGACTTGGGATGCTGTGGATGATCGCGTGAAGAATCAAATTTGGGACACTATCTGGGTATAGGAACTATCTAATATTGCATGCAGAGCAATACCAAATACACAACTGTTTGTTGATTACTCTACTTTTAATGGCAATCATTGCAGCTCACTTACGATGTTCCCAACAATGAGTTCTTGAAGAAAAAGACATTGTCTTATTGCTCTGAGCATTGGAGGGCATTCAAGACACAACTAGCTCGTCAGTATGTGCATGGATGGGATAGAAGTGGTCTTCCTCAACCTTCTTCATGCAGCAAGTATCAATTTATTAACGAAGCTGCTTGGGAAGAATTTGTTAGGATTCGGACCACGCCAGCATCAATGGTGAGTGTATCCTTTTGTATGTGTTGGTAGAAAATGTATCAGAATATCATATGTATTGATTTTAACTACTTCATGTCTTGTAGAAAAAAAGGGCAAAAGCGATTGAATACGCCCTCAAGAATTATTGCCCCCACACAATGTCTAGAGGGGGTTATGCGAAGGCAGAAAGAGAGTTGTTGGGGGCCAAGAGGAAGAGGCTAGACGAAAATGCTGGGTCAGATCCTAGTGTTCTTCTTGACCCCCCTCTCCGATACGTCGTGAAGAAAAATGGTTGTACGCTCACCAAAGAAAGAGCGGAACATTTACAAGCGACAATGCTCGCATGATTGCTGAAAAAATTGTAAGAACTACTTGCATTATTTTGTTTTAGTAGACTATAATTATATCATTTTCCTTATGTTTGTTCTTTCTATGTTATAGAGTGATCTTAAACAACAAGAGTCCCATGGATCCTTCAAGTCAGATGGTAGGAATGACATCTTGACTATTGCCACTGGGAAACAAGAACATAGGGGCCATGTCAGGGGAGTTGGAAGAGGTGTGGGTATAAGAGATTACTTTGGAGCATCTCAAAGATGTTCCCCACATGTGGTGCCGAGGGTAGAGTTGGAATCCTTGCTCTCCACCATAAGGGCAGAGGCTTAGATAGAGGCTAAGGCACAAGCAGAAGCTTCAATTGAGGATCGATTATAAGAGGAGTTGGCAAAGATCAAGGATGAAATGTTGTCCATGATGACATCAAGGCAGCAAGAGCCAACTGATCCCCTCCTGCCCTCAATTGCAGCCTGTCTAAGCACTAAGAGGAGCTATTGCTTGTTGCTGTCAGAGGATGCAGAACATTGTGATCTGTATGTGGAGGATCCTCTTAGACGCTTAGTGGCACATGGCTCCATCCATAGACAAGGGCAACTGTTCAGCACATCCAAATTCAAGACGATCAATTAAGGGTGACAGTTGAAGACGTGCTAATTGGAGATGCTCTTATCCCAATTCCCACTGATGAGGTGAAGACAGTGAGCCAAGCAAAAGGGACTTTCATATTATGGCCAAAGCATCTTGTTTCGGATCACGTCGCCTCATCCCCCAGCCAACTTCCCACCCCTCCCACTTTGAATGCCATGCAACGTGTGATCCTATTGGCATATGACAAAATGTTCCATGTGGACGCGTTGCCTATGGATTTAGTTGTGGGCAACATGGGGGCACTGACCTTCCTTGACCATGCGGACGTCAAATCTCTGATCACTCCCAAGGAAGAACTGACCTCCGGCTGCATCCAAGTGTTTTTTATGTAAGTATAATTTAAATGTAAATATATGTAATAACAAAGTTCAAGTCTTACAACTAATGTCGTATATGCATTACTTGTAGGTACATGCAAGCTGAGTTGGTTTCCTCTAAGGGCAAACAAAAATGTTCGGATTCCTATGCCCACTTCAGATTTATGCTAAAGGGACCTCTCAATCTTTGAGGCTTGCATACATTTCACGGAGGCTCGGTGAAACGATATTGATCGTTTCTTCGCACCATATATGCAGGAGCAAGAATAATAATATTTCATTTTATTTCATATATACTAGTTTTGTATTTGCTTAATTATAATACTTATTCTCTTTTAATTAATCTCTACAGCAATCATTGGCAACTTGTCATCCTATGTAAGCATAGCTATAAAGTTTTCTTTTTATGCTCCCTCTGTAACATCCCAATTTTCAGGCCTAGAGACGTAGAAATAGCCTAAGATTGAGAGGCTACCAGACCCTTTTTGAGCAAAAGTCCCAGAGACACACAGAGAATTTTCAGGGACTAAGTGAATGAATTGGAAGACACGCAGCGGAAATTAACTTTAAAAATTTTTTCATTCCTAGCCAGGATCTACCGAATATGTTTAAGTCAAGGAGAAAGAAGTGTTACCTTCGGTATTCGAGCTTTAGTCCCGACCTCAGTATCCACTAGTTGCGACTCCTCGCCTCTGGAACTTTCAGTCGCGACCTACTTAGCTTCACGTCGCGACCTGTAGCCTCTGGAACTTTCAGTCGCAACCTACTCAGCTTCTCGTTGCGACCTGTCACCTCTGGAGTTGTTAGTCGCGACATCCTCTGCTACTAGTCGCGACCTGTAGTCTCTTTACAGATTTCTGACTTTCAGAAGCCAATTTGGTCATGACCTCTGAGTCAACTGGTCGCGACCTCGTCGTACCTGGTGCTCTTTTCTCGTTCGCGAGAAGTCGATAACTCAGATCGGCTTCCTCTACCGGTATCCACATGAATAGTGTTCCAACCACGAACGACTTGCTAGCGCCTTTTGTCCCTCTAGGGTTTTCTCAAGATTCCGTCCTCACCGTCTCTATTATGGCAGTTTCTTATCTGCAAACCTTTTGCACTCTCCTGCCCCTTTTTTCTCTTGTGAGTTATGTTGTGTGTAGAACCCTAGCTCCTAATGTCAAATATATAGGATGCTATAGGGCTTCTAATTGGGCCGGGCTTCAGAATTAATCTTATATTAATTCTGAAGTTAATACAATATCATATATTGCATAATTTGATAAGAAACTAATTAAATAAATACGGTTTTTATTAAATCCGTCTCACAGATTTAATTCACCTATTTATTTAATTTAAAATAAAGATAAGACCGAATTATATTTGATTTATTCTCATAAATCAAATTTGAGATATCTTATCAATTTGAATTTCAAATTCAAATAGATCATATCCATTGAAATTCAAATTCAAAAGTGATAGAAATTTAATTTATCCTTATAAATTAAATCTTGAAAATATTTCTTATATTATATATATGATATATATATGCAAATTTATATATATATATATATAAAATATATAAATCCACTCTAGACTATTCATTGAATCTAGACATCTCTTAGATTCACTGAATCTGGACATCACAGCTCGAGTTGGGCTATTTTGTGTGCGACCCTGTAGGCCCATATGAAGTTGGCAGTGGGCCAGTTACTATACTAACCCATAAGTTGTAAGCGGCCTCTAGAAAGACATTACCACTACCTAAAATATATGAGGATCGATGAACGATGTTACCTTTCATACAACCATATCACGTCCCTTTTGTCACACGATATTTCGGTCATGGATGAGGCATGGTGAACGTCATCCTCCTATTCCTGACCGTTACTTTCTCGATCCCTGAGTAGTCTGACTATAGAAATGGAACTACCCTTCCATTACAGTATGGCCATACATTTCTCAGACTCACTCATCGAGGGGCCTAGTAATATCTCTCTACGAATGTGAGGGACAAATTCCATCTTGACCATTCACATTCCTCTGCATGAAAAACCACTGAGCCCGAACATAGCCTTTATGATCACTCGGTCAAAAGAGACTTTTGACTAGGTCAAAGCTGAGCGTTTGTCATGTAGGAATCCATGATGATCTCAGGTCAAAGGGCATAGTGACATGGCTTGTATATGAGAGAAGCTTATGACTTAACCCATGCAGCTCTCTTATAGCGGGTCAGTCCAACACCTTGTACTCTTACATGTGCCTATGACTTTGATTTATATCTCTATATATCTTCAAAGTCATACTGGTCTTATTTCATCTCTGCTCCCGCATAGATGACCGACCAGGGACATTTAGGATAAGATCATAAGTTATCCAAGGATGGTCATCACTGTAAACATGAAAATAATGTGATAACATAATTAAGAAATTCATAAAACAATAATGTTTATAAGACAATGATTAGCCCCTAGGGCATAATTTCCAACACTAAGCTGTGAGTAAGTGAAGGTACAGGGATTTATAAAAGTCCCAAGGGGTAGAATGGCCATTTTGGGAGTGTAAAGGTCAAAGGTTGCAGAGTTAAGAGTTGACCAGTTTGGTCGCGATGATAAAGTAGTGTGGTCGTGACTAATATTGGCAGAAAGGTCTTGATGTGACTGGAAGATATGTGGGTCGCGACTAAGTTTTATAGAAAGGTCTAGACGCGACTAGAAGATATGTAGGTCATGACTAATAGGTAAAATATTCCTATTGCGACTGGAAAATGATGAGGTCACGACTAAAAAGTGATGGGGTCGCGACTAAATGATGTTGAGGTCGCGACTAATGAACACAGAAGGCATAAAGTTACGATGGAAGGATAGTTAGGTCACAACTATGGAATATAAAAGATGTTAGACAGTGGGCCAAGAGTTATGAAGGTCTAAGAAAGATGGAAATGATATTTTAATAAAGTATAGTTACCCCGTCAGAGATAGAACTGGGAAAGGATCAGATAAAGTAGAGGTTATCCTGAACCATGAGGTGGCATGAAAAGGTGTCCTCATGGGACCCACAAGATGCCACATGGCATTGAGTTAATGGAGAGAAAAAAAGTAGAAAAAGGTAAAGGACATGTAGCGCGATCTCAGCCGCTCATTCCAGGAAAAGACTCTGGAATTCTCTGGAAGCGCTGAGTCAACATGAAGAGTCAGCAGGTAATTATGAAAGGCCATGAGTCATCATGATGATGCAATAAGTTGGATTAAAGAAAAAATGAAATTCCAGAAAAATTGGTGGTCACAAGATTAAAGTTCTTGAGAATTACAGAAATACCATCCATGAAAACTATAAATACCCCCACCCCTTGCACTTCTATTCCACACCAAGGTAAGAGGAGAAGTAGAGAGAAGAGAGAGGAAGGGAAAGAGAGAAAGAGGGAAAGGAAGAGAAGGAAAGAAAGACAAAGAGGGAGTTATGGCTGGGCTAGGAGCAGCCTGAAGAGCTTGGGAATAAGGTAAATTATTCTAGTCCCTGCTCTTATAAATTAGAGTATTATTCTTATGAATTAGTAGCCAGAATATAGAAATATCTCTCTCTATAAGGTTAGCCGTGGATAGCAGGAAAGTCAGTGGATGGACAGGATTGGGGTATTATCTTAAGATAAGCTTGGATAAATGGAGTTATGCTGGATAAGATCATAATGAAATATTATTATGATATGTATAGGCTCTGGCCTATGGAAAGGTGGAACCTCATATCAAAGGTTAAGGACTAAAGGAAGGGCTACACGCCAGATAGTAAACTTACCTAAACTTGTATGTGTTGAATATATGATTGATTGTGTTATGGCTTGATTGATTGATGTTAATATGTAATAGTTGAAGCTCTGTACTATGATTACTTTGGCCAATTGTACTTCATATGTTACATGGAAGCATGTATATTACTTTATACTGACACAATCACAAGCAAGCACCAATATCAATCATTGTTGCATACATTGTTTAGTACTATTTGCTACTGAGATTTCCCTAAAAATCTCACCCCTGCCTTTTCCAACCATAACAGGGTGCTGGTTTGGAGAAGATGGAGCTAGAAAAGTAAGGATATTTCAATTTGGTATCAGAGCAAAAGGTTCTGGCATAGACCAGAAAGGGCTCTGGCTCAGAGCATAAGATTCTGGCACAGAACAGAAGGTTCTGGCTCACTGTTACTCTAAAATAGTTAGAAGTAATGTTTAAATAAGTTAAAGATATGAATTAGAAAGGTTATTTCCCCTAGAGTACGAGATAATGACGATTAAGTCGCACTAATATGGGTAAAGGTCGCGACAGATATTAATAGAGAGATATTATCGCGACGAGTGTGCGACAAGGTCGCGACTAATAGTCATAGAGAGCTAAGGTTACAACGAGAAGAGTCTTATGTCGCGACTAATAAGTACAGAAGAGAAAAGGTTGTGACGTGAGAAGGCCTATGGTCGCGATGAGTAATGTTGCAGTACGGGACTAGTGTACAAGGAGTCTAGGTCGCGACGATAGAATAGATAGATCGCAACTAAGGGACACAGGGATGCTAGGTCATGATAAATAGTGTTCAATGGTCGTGGCTAAAAGCTCAGAGCATGTGAGTCGCGACTATGAAGTTATAAGGTCGCGACTATAATTGGCCGAGGCCATATGATGATACGCACTGTGTACATAGGTACTGTCTAAGGAGTCTAGAAATGAGTGGACCTAGTCGGTTCATCCAGTCTTTCCTGAGTACTTACGTAGAATGGTAGTTCTCAAGGGAATTACCGAATCAGTACAGTTCAGTCATTTTTAAAGGTGAAGTATAGAAGTTAGACTGCCAGATTTCTGGCAAAAGAAAAGATGTAATGGAGATATGATGATAACGATGGGTTAAGATGAGATAAAATGATATTTGCCTAGGACTAATCCTAGCACATGTCCTAATGAAACATCCTTACTTTCGTACATCTTAGGGATCATTTGGTAGCATTTAGAACCACTTTCAAGGTCATTGAAGTCCAATTTCTAAATCTGGAGTTTTACTCTTATCGAGTACTGTTCACTGTGTAAATTCCAGAGGAGTGACCTGACTTCGAAAAATCATAATTAATTCTGGAAAAATCGAAATGAAGTGGTTCAAATTGTTACATGAATCTAACTCAATTATATTTCAGGGAAAAATCACTCATTGACCACTTATCTCCATGTGTAGACATCCAAATGAGGCATTCTATATATAAAATCGAAGCTTAATATGTATACTATTTACCATAAAAATATCATACATTTATTCATCCATTTACTATTTTTAATTATAGATCAAACATCATCAAGTCACCACGTGTTACTGTTCATAGTGGCAAATTCCAGCACTCAACTTTGTATACATATGCATACATCCATCACATATCAGTCAAACATGCCAAACAATACCTATTATTAAATAATAAATTGTTATACATCAGAACATGTACAAAATTCTCATATTTCTATTACATCTTTCCTGCCTGAAATTTGGCAGCATAACCGCTATGCTTCGTCTTTAGAAAGTAACTGATCTTGTACCGATTCGGTAATTCCCGTGAGAACTACCATTCCACGTAAGTACCCAGGAAAGACTGGATGAACCGGCTAGGTCCACTCACTTTCAGCCTCTTTAGACAGTACCTACGTACACAGTATGTATCAGCTCCTTTTTTTCACTATTTCCATTTTGTCTTAATTTCGGTAGCATAACGGCATCTCTTAAAATTCATAAAATTTACTTCGACATAACCTCCCTTGTAATGGTTATTTATTGGGATGAGATTCGGGGGAATCTCAGTAGTAAAATCATAACAATATATGTAATGCAGAGTGACAGTACTTGCTTGTGATTGTGTACAGATAAGTATGCTGCGTGCTTCCATACTCAATAACATATGATCATAGCATTGTAATAGAGCTTCAAGCATAACATATAAGACAACAATCCAACCAAACAATAGCACAACAAATCACAAAGCCATTACATAAAAGCTAGGATTAGTTACTACCTCAAAAGCTTAGCAGAACTCTAGAATCTCTATACTGCTTTCAACTCCGCCAGAACTTCCTTTCTTCTTTCTTCCTTGCTCCTTCTCTCTCTAGAACTTCCTTCTCTCTCTTTATTGAGCTCTAGTCCGTGATGAATGAAGGCAAGGGGGTATTTATAGTTTTGATGGATGGCATTTCCGTAATTTTCAAGAACTCTGAACTTGTGGCCACCGTTTTTTCTAGAATTTCCTATTTTCTTTTCCTTTTATGACATCATCTAAGGGACACCTCATCCCTCACATGTCTCACATGGCGAAATTAGGAGAGCCAAGAAGCCTCTGGAAAATTTTTAGTCCAATCCGGTACCCGCCCGATCAGTTTCCTCGAAAACTGGACTGTTTTCTGAATCTATTTTTTCTGAGATTCCGCAATATGACTTCTGACCTTAAGTTTAGTATCTAGGTACTTTATACATTGATATTTTTATAATGGGTCTAAACTTAATTACAGATCCCTTGTGAAATGATCAAAATACCCCTAGGTGCCCTTTCTTGCACTATCTTAACCTTAAGGGTAAAATTATCATTTTACACCTCTCTGTACCCTGTCAGGGCATATACTGACTTTGGTTAACCTCACTTGTGTATGTCTTGGCTTCTGGGCCTGTCCAGAATGACCAAAATGCCCTCCATTCATCTATTACTCTTTATTACAATATAGGGGCATTTTCATAATTTCGTACTTTTCTGGGGTTCTGCTGGACACTGGCCCACCTATCAGTCCAAGGGTCTTACTGGGCCTTTGATGGCGCCATTATTGGGCCTCCTAGGATCCATGACCTTTATGGCACGTATTACGAGAAATCTTCCCCGGTAATATTCATCGGGTGTCTTAGCCATTATACACCGTTTATACACATCTCCGGACACCGGCTCCTTTTATCAGATACACTGGCCTACTATGTCTAGGCATCCCTTTGGGTCATAACAGGCATCTGACTAATGTCATCTGACCTCATTCAGTCTCATTTTAAATACCGATAAATCTCCCTATCGGATACCCGGAGGTCACACACTTCCGTCTAAATTTACTAATTTATGAATAACTTTTTCTACAGACCTCCTATCAGTATTCTATCAGTTCCCTAACATCCGCCTCATCAGGACGCATCATCCTGTAATTTTTCACATATATCTGATATCTAGGATATCCGGTAGGAATTTTTTATACTTTTAGACTATCAGATCAATTTTGGCTATCTGGAGTCTTCAGAAAATTCCTGTATTAAGCTGGATTACCCAGCGTCACTTGCTCTATCTACTGGTGAAATATGGGGCTGATCTGAATACGATCACTATTTTTGCCTATTTCCGGTCCAGGTTTTCATAATTACACTTTTGCCCTGGAGACTTTCTTCTTTTTAATTAAGTCCCTCTATTTGGCTAAAATTACACTTAAAGACCCCATATTTTTGTCTACTTTTCCTTCTTAGCCTTAAACTTTCCATAATTACACTTAAGTCCTTTCCTTTTCTTTCTTTTTCAATTTAATCCCTTTCTTTACATAAATGGCCACATCTTTTTCCTAAAAAATAACTTATATTTTATTCAATCTGTACATACAAATCAGTACAGAAAATTAGGGATATTACACCTAAGGCTAGAGATGTGATGGTTAATAGATAAAAAGCTAAGGTCCCATAAGCTGAGGGATTCCATCACAAAGAAACAATAATCCAGCAGACCTAAGGGATAACACCCTAGGGAACAGAAGTAATAATGCTAGATGATGAATGAGATCCATGTGACTTATGTTAGTCAGGATCCATAGAAGAAGACTAGAAAGGAACTACAGTCTAGTCTAAAGCAGATTGAGACTGATTATAGATAGAAAGAGTTAAGAAATAGTAAAGAGATATAGCTCAAGATTGATCCGCTCACCTGAGAAGTTTTCTTGGACAGTTTATGAGAAGCATTCCTCTCAGTTAGATAGAGATGAGCGTGAGGCTAAAGGTTAAAGTAGGGAAAGAGAAACCCTTTGATGAAATACTTAGCCGAGTTCATCCACATGAGCAATGAGAGTTGAATGACTGAGAAGGCAGTTAATGGATTGAATTTTATGTTGTAAAGAATTCTCAGGTAGTCACAGAAGTTAAATAGAGCGGTAAATGTATGCAAGATTAGAAAAAGAAAGATAGCCACAGTTCTAAAGATAAAGTGACTCCCCTATTCCCTATGCAAGAGAGAGTAATGAAGGGTTGAGTCTATACCCTGGTAAGAGGGTAGCGTGGCAGCCTAAGTAAGATAGGCAGATGCTCTTGTCAGATCCTGATCATGTGATTGATAATCTGACAGATGATAAAATAGATAATCTGATCAGATAATGAAATATATAATCTGATAAGGTGATAAAGGATATAGTGTTTACCTTATTACAGTGTGCGATGGTTGGTTGAGCAAGATATGATATGGCTTATGTTGCCATAAGTTGCATCTCCTTGCAGTTGTCATGTGATGACATGCATGTTAGAGTATGCTATGATAAGGGGATAATCCCCTTTTGCATATAGTACTCAGGACCATTTCTATTGAAAATGAATGGTGTACAGAAAGAGTAGCAGAGAACAGTAGAGAGATTATTTTTAGATCACTCTTCAGATGAGAGTTAGATTTGAAACAGATGGCTCTCAGGTAGAGCTAGATTCAGATGAGTATAGATCACTCTTTAGATAAGAGTTAGATCTGATACAAATGGCTTGCAGTTAGAGCATAGCTTAAATGGCTCGCAGTTAGAGCATAGATTGAAATGAGAAGTTATGATAAGGCCATAGTAGCAGAATGCAATGGCAGGTGGTTAGACCATGGTTACACAAGGCATGGTAAGCCACAGTATAGTAAGAAAGAGGAGAAGGAACATGATGAGCGCGTCGGATTGTTACAATCCGAGCCATCAAAATAAAGTAAATTGCACCCTAGTAATGTAGTATAAGGCACAACCCTATCGTTCTTCTCAAAGAGCCTTTCTAAAGGAATCCTAGCAATTTGGATGTCAAATTCAGTGAAAACCTGAGTATAGAGTAAATGGTTTTGTGGTTTGGTGGGTGCAGTGAAATAAAGGTGCAGTAAAATACATGTTTTTGGTGTTTTTGTGTAAGTGAAAGGGATTTATTAATGCAGCCTCTTGATGAATAAAATGTATCTATCCTTGCTCTCAATTCATATGGAGTTAGAAATCACTAAGTCTTGTGTAAGATGAACCTCAACTAATCGATTGAGTCCAGAACCTTAACATTCTTTAAACTCCTTTGATCAAAGCTAGTTTAAAGAATGTTAGTGAACTGCGAAGAACCACTTAGTGTGCAATTTAAATCAGATTGTAAAGAATGCCCTCAAGTGAGTGTCGATCAACTAACCCTAGATTTCAAGCAATCGAATCAATTAACAACAATCGTTGACAACCATTCAACTATCTTAAAATCACAACTAAAGTATTATAATAAAAACCCAGCATTCAAAACATCCAAAGCAAATTACACTGTCTAAAATGAGAATTATCAATCGATATTCAAAGCTTGTTCATATCATGAAAACCCTAGATCTAGCAGCAAACACAATATGACAAGATGCAAATTAGAACAGAATAAACTCCCCGGTTAAGCTCATGAGCTCAAGAACACGAAATCAATCATCAAGAGCCTAAGGGTTTAGCCTCTCATGAGCTCCGCTGCACTGTAATCGCTGCCCAGAAGTGGTGCCATAAAGAAGCAATGGAAAGATGCAGAATGGGGGTGAGGAAACGTGTTGCTGAGGTGGAAAATAGAGATGGAGTGAGTGAGTATGGGTTCCAGACCTAATCAGGTCTAGAACCCTCCTCTGGCCTCCTCTCTGCGCGGCTGGTAGAATGAATGCTCTCCGGCACCCAAATCTCTGGCTTCCCATGTGTTTTAAAGGCAAGTTAGCCTAATCAGAAACGCACAGCTTCGCGTCTGTCTTCTTTGGTCGCGACCAGATCCATTTTTGGTCGCGACCTGTGATCACAAAATAGTAGCCCGAGAATGCTTCAGGTCGCGACCGCGGATACTTTTGGTCGCGACCAAATAATGCAGAGACGTGATATCCATTTCATTAACTTGTGATTTCTTTCCTGGTACTTGGTATCCTCCTAGATACTTGCAATTCATCATAGAAGCTCAAAGTAAAAGTTCAAACCAGTTGATAACAAAATATGTGCAGTTTAGAGCAGTTATTTTACCATTTTATCCTATAATTAGCATATTGCCATGCACAATCATGTAGTACACAAAAGTACAGTTTAAGGCATGAAATGAATGGTAAAGTTACAATAAACTCTTAAAAGTGTGTTAGAAACCATATACAAAAATGTGACTCATCAGAACACCTGAGTGAAAAAGGAAATAAGTAAAGTCTGGGTAAATAATATGGGCTACTGAATGTAATATTTCTAAAATTTTTATTATCAAAAGGTGGAAGCAGTGAACCTTATAACTTAGTCTGTTGGTTTAAGATCTTCGAGAGATATACAGTAAAATAGAATCGCAGTTAGATTCTGGAGGGTCGCAGTTAGATGCTAGCATGGCTCCAGGGTCGCAGTTAGATCCTGACAGCTTCAGAGTCGCAGTTAGATTCTAAAGAGGCTAACGGTTGATCGCAGTTAGATCCTGAGGTCGCAGTTAGACCTAGCCTAAGGAAAGTAATAAGCCATGAGATATGAGTATAATGTAGTATCTCTCTGGGAAGATGAATGCCAAAGACGAAGTTAAGGTAAGAAAGCTTCACTAGTTGATAAACTCACCTAGAAAAATTATTTTATAATAGTTTTTCTCAGATAGCCTATATTATATAGACTGAACTTAGTTTTTCCTTAAATAAAGAAGGAGTCCAAGTTAAAGTCTGAGTGCTGATATTCAAAAGTTTTGTAGAATTATGCCTGAGAAACAAAGAAGAGAACCCCATATGTTTTGAGAACAGAAAAGTATGAGCAGATAGATCCTCCAGATGAGGATAAAGAGATTAGAGGGTCAGAAAGACCTAGAGAAGAGGTCTAAGGCAAAGTAGAGATAGGACCCAGTAGTAGAGAATGCTAAGGCTTAGAGCCGTATGAAGGGTAATGTAGCCTTCATCCAGAAAGATGTATAGGCAAGAGTAGTCTAAGAAAGGGTCCAGTTGCCACAGAAGTTTGGCATAGATGGACAAGGTAAGAAAAGTAAAAAGTTAAAGTAAGATAGACCCCAGAATTACACCAAGATGTTGAAGGGTAAGATATGAAAGAGTGTAAATGCCATAGAAGTTTGGCATATATGCATAAAGTTATGTAAAGTGATAAACAAAGTTGTTAAAAGTTAGAAAGGTTTATGAACAGTAAAGAATTAGAACCCTTCTGTCAAGTCCAAATAAGAGTGGATTTGAAATGAAAGATTTAAATTATGACTTTGTTCAGGAGAACGAGAAGCAAAAGAGCAATATTCTCCTGAAAGGCTGACAAAGTTATAAGTTTTAGACTTATGGTATCTCAGAATATGTCATGGTAAGGCAGATAAGTTATGAAAGAGTAAGATACGCCATGATATAGTCAGATTTGGGTAGATATGCCACGATATAGCATGAGAAGTACGCAATGAGATACATTTTGATAAGCATGTAATATGGCATATAATGAGGAATATGTATTGAAGATGCTAATAAGAAGTAACTTCATAAACAGATGGAGAGGCTTCCTTTATGAAAGAGATAAGATAATGAATGTTATAGATGAAGGTGAGAGCTTTCACTCCTTGCATGAAATGCCAGGCATTATGTCATGTTTGTAAAATATGCTGAAGCTCCAAGTGTTAGAGTTGTGCATATTAATGAAAGGAATGCTTGAGCTCCGATGTTAGAGCTTTGCATTAATGAGCAGGTATGCAGTCCTGCAAAATATTGGCCAGGCATTATGCATGTAGAGTATGTGCTCCTACTTAGCAGTAAAGTAAAGAAAAGAATAACTGCATAAGTCCTCTCTCTGTATGATGTTAAGTTATTAAAGATGATGAGAACATATGATTATTCGGAAAGAGAGGTGGAATTTTGCTAATGCTAAGGAATTCCGTGACATACTAAGAGAAATAATAAGAGATAAGTACTAAAAAGTATGATGAGTAAATGGTGAAAACTCCCGAATACAGTAATATTCGAGAGAGTTTGATATAAAAGAAATGGACACTACTCACCAGTCTAGAGCAATGAGTTGTCCATAAGCAAATGGATGCATAGAAAGTGAGCAAGTGAGGACATAAAGCGGATATGGAAAGCACTCCGCTAGATAAGCAGATAGAAGATAAGAGATAGATACCCCCAATCCTTAGTCATAAAGCAGAAAAGGATACCAAGGAGATTTATACCCAGATAATTGACTAAGGTGCTAATTAAATTTTGAGGATAAAATTTATTTAAAGGGGAGGAGAAATGTAACATCCCAATTTTCAGGCCTAGAGACGCAGAAATAGCCTAAGATTGAGAGGCTACCAGACCCCCTTTGAGAAGAAGTCCCAGAGACACACAGAGAATTTTTAGGGACTAAGCTATGAGTAAGTGAAGGTACAAGGATTTATAAAAGTCCCAAGGGGTAGAATGGCCATTTTGGGAGTGTAAAGGTCAAAGGTTACAGAGTTAAGAGTTTACCAGTTTGGTCGCGACGATAAAGTAGTGTGGTAGCGACTAATATTGGTAGAAAGGTCTCGACGCGACTGGAAGATATGTGGGTCGCGACTAAGTTTTACAGAAAGGTCTAGACGCGATTGGAAGATATGTGGGTCGCGACTAATAGGTAAAATGAGCCTGTTGCGACTAGAAAATAATGAGGTCACGACTAAAAAGTGATGGGGTCACGACTAAACGATGTTAAGGTCGCGACTAATGAACACAAAAAGCATGAAGTTGCGATGGAAGGATAGTTAGGTCACGA
This sequence comes from Leucaena leucocephala, assembly GCA_037074615.1. Classification (NCBI taxonomy): domain Eukaryota; kingdom Viridiplantae; phylum Streptophyta; class Magnoliopsida; order Fabales; family Fabaceae; genus Leucaena; species Leucaena leucocephala. Next base: position 12,223,806 of record CM073536.1, on the reverse strand, counting down.
CTATGGAATATAAAAGATGTTAGACGCGAGGAATCAAGTAGGCCAAGAGTTATGAAGGTCCAAGACAGATGGAAATGATATTTTAATAAAGTATAGTTACCCGGTCAGAGATAGAACTGGGAAAGGATCAGATAAAGTAGAGGTTATCCTGAACCATGAGGTGGCATGAAAAGGTGTGCTTATGGGACCCACAAGATGCCACATGGCATTGAGTTAATGGAGAGAAAAAAAGAAGAAAAAGGTAAAGGACACGTAGCGTGATCTCAGCCGCTCATTCTAGGAAAAGACTCTGGAATTCTCTGGAAGCGCTGAGTCAGTATGAAGAGTCAGCAGGTAATTATGAAAGGCCATGAGTCATCATGATGAGTCATCAAGATGACATCACCATGATGATGCAATAAGTTGGATTAAAGAAAATAGGAAATTCCAGGAAAATTGGTGGTCACAAGATTAAAGTTCTTGAGAATTACAGAAATACCATCCATAAAAACTATAAATACCCCCACCCCTTGCACTTCTATTCCACACCAAGGTAAGAGGAGAAGTAGAGAGAAGAGAGAGAAAGAGGGAAAGGAAAGGAGTAGAAAGAAATAAAGACAAAGAGGGAGTTATGGCTGGGCTAGGAACAGCCTGAAGAGCTTGGGAATAAGGTAAATTATTCTAGTCCCTGCTCTTATAAATTAGAGTATTATTCTTATGAATTAGTAGCCAGAATATAGAAATATCTCTCTCTATAAGGTTAGCCTGCTTTCGGAGAGTCCTTTCGGAGGAGTTCATGTCAGAGCTTGCATAGAGGATGAGATAAAAGAGGCTCAAAAATAGGATAAGCTCGCAGTCATATTCAAAGATAAACTGGAGAGAGGAAAGACCAGGAATTTTGAGATTTCCCCAGAAGGATTGTTGCAGTTCAGGGGAAGGCCCTATATCCCTAATACTATGGGATTAAGAGAAAGAATTCTGGAGGAAGCACATAAAAGCTGGTATACAGTGCATCCAGGTATGACCAAGATGTACCATGATGTTAAAAGGTTATTTTGGTGGCCTGGATTGAAGAAGGATGTAGTGGCTTATGTGTCCAAGTGCTTGACCTGCCAGAAAGTAAAAATTGAACATCAAAAGCCAGCGGGAACATTACAGCCTCTAGATATCCCTGAGTGGAAATGGGATGGTATTGCCATGGACTTTGTGGAAGGACTACCCATGACTCCAAGTAAACATGATGCAGTATGGGTAGTAGTTGATCGATTGACAAAGTCAACACATTTCCTGGCAATCAATAAAAGGGATTCTCTAGAAAAGCTGGCCAAGTTGTATATAAAGGAGATTGTTAGGCTTCATGGTATCCCAAGCAGCATTGTGTCCGATAGAGACCCTCAATTTACTTCTAATTTTTGGAGGGCTTTACAAGAGGAAATGGGCACTACTCTCAGATTCAGTACAGCTTATCATCCTCAGACAGATGGACAATCTGAAAGAACGATACAAACGTTAGAGGATATACTGAGAGCATGTGTCTTGGATTTTCAAGGTAGCTGGGATATCCATTTACCACTCATAGAATTTGCTTATAATAATAGTTATCAGACTAGCATCCAGATGGCACCTTTTGAAGCTCTATATGGACGTAAATGTAGATCCCCTTATGCTAGCTAGAGTTGAGCGAGAGAAGAATGCTTGGTCCTGATCTAGTGGATCAAACCGCAGAGCAGATTGCGGTGATTAGAAAAAGATTGCTAACGGCTCAAAGCAGACAGAAAAGCTATGCAGATGTCAGAAGGAAGCCATTGGAGTTCGAAGAAGGTGAACATGTATTCCTTAAGTTAACTCTAACTACTTGAGCCGGGCGATCGATCAAAGTGAAGAAGTTACATCCAAGATACATCAGACCATTTCAAATTCTCTCAAAGGTGGGGACAGTAGCCTATAGATTAGCTCTTCCTCTAAGTCTTAGCCAGATACATGATGTGTTTCATGTTTCCCAATTAAAAAAGTATATTCCAGATCCATCTCATGTGATTGAGCAAGATGAAGTCGCATTACGAGATGATCTGACCTATGAGGTTGGACCAGTACGAATTATTGATCGAAAGGTCAAGCAGTTATGTAATAAGCAAACCCCTCTAGTTAAAGTGATCTGGAAAGGCTTGACTGAGCATGAAGCTACGTGGGAAACAGAAGAAAAGATGAGGGGGAAGTATCCTGAGTTGTTTTCATAGAATATGTATAATATAAATTTCGAGGACGAAATTTATTTTAAGGGTGAGAGAAATGTAATATCCCTAATTTTCTGTACTCATTTATATGTACAGATTGAATGAAATATATGAATTATTTTTCAGGAAAAAGATGTGGCTATTTATGTAAAGAAAGGGATTAAATTGAAAAGGAAAGAAAAGGTAAGGACTTAAGTGCAATTATGAAAAGTTTAAAGTTTAAAGGTAAGGACTTTAGGTGTAATTTTAGCCAAATAAAGGGACTTAGTTGAAAAGAAGAAAAGTTTCCGGGGCAAAAGTATAATTATGAAAACTTGGACCGAAAATAGGCAAAAATAGTGATCGTACTCCGATCAGCCCCATATTTTACCAGTAGGTAGAGCAAGTGAAGCCAGGTAATCTAGCCTAATACAGGAATTTTTCAAGACTCCAGATAGCCAGAAATAATCTGATAGTCCAAAAGTTATAAAAATTCCTACCGGATATCCTGGATTTCAGATATATGTGAGAAATTACAGGATGATGCGTCCTGATAGGGAAGATGTCTGGAAACTAACAGAATACCGATAGGAGGCCTGTAGAAAAAGTTATTCATCGGTATTTAGACTAAGACTGAATGAGGTCAGGTAACAATAGTCAGATGCCCATTGTGTCCCAAATGGATGCCCAGACACAGTAGGGCAGTGTATCTGACAGAAAGAGCCGGTGTCCGGATATGTGTGTAAACGGTGTATAATAGCTAAAATATTATGTGAACATGGACAGGGGAGGATTCCTCGTAATGTGTGCCATGAAGGTATTGGCCCAGAAAGGCCCAATAATGGCGCCATCAAAGGCCCAATAAGACTCTTGGACTGATAGGTGGGCCAGTGTCCGGCAGAACCCCGGAAAAGTGCGAAATTACGAAAATGCCCATGTGTTGTACTAAAGGGGTAATAGGTGTATGAAGGGCATTTTGGTCATTCTGGATAGGCCTAGACGCCAAGACATATACAGGTAAGGTTAACCAGAGTCAATGTATGCTCTGACAAAGTACATAAAGGTGTAAAATGATGATTTTGCCCTTAGGGTTAAGACAGTGCACGAAAGGGCACCTAGGGGTATTTTGGTCATTTCCCAGGGGATCTGTAATTGAGTTTAGACCCAGTATAAAAATGTTAATGATATAAAGGATCCAAATACTAAATTTAAGGTCAAGAGACATAATATGGATTTTCAAAAAAATTAGATTCAGAAAACGGTCAGGTTTTCGAGGCGACGGACCGGGCCGGTACCGGATTGGACAGAAAATCTTCCAGAATGCTTCTAGCTCCCTCCAATTTTGCCATGTGAAGAATGTGAGGGGTGAGGTGTCCCTTGAGGTGTCCCCTTGATGATGCAGTAAAGGAATAAAAGAAAAATAGGAAATTCCGGAAAAACTAGGACCACAAGTTCATAAGGCTTCAAAATTACAAGAATGCCATCCTTCAAACCTATAAATACCCCCTAGCTCTTCATTCTCATGAACAAGGAGCACTTTAGAGAGATAAAGAAGTTCTTGAGAGAGAAAGTGAGAGAAAGAAAGAAGAAAGGAAGTTCTGGTGAAGTTGGAAGCAGTATAGAAGTTCTAGAGTTCTGCTTTTAAGGTAGTAACTAATCCTAGCTTTTATGTAATGTCTTTGTGACTTGTTGTGCTATTGTTTGGTTTGATTGTTGTCTTATATGTTATGCTTGAATCTCTATTACAATGCTATGAACATATGTTATTGAATATGGAAGCACGCAGCATACTTATCTGTACACAATCACAAGCAAGCACTGTCACTCTGCATTACATATATAGTTATGATTATTACTACTGAGATTCCCTCGAATCTCATCCCAAATAACCCATTACACAGGAGACTATGTCGAAGTAAATTTTGGAAACTTGAAGGACACCGTTAGGCTGCCGAAATTCTGGCAAAGTGGTAAAAAAAGGAACTGATACGTACTGTGTACGTAGGTACTGTCTAAGGAGGCTGGAAGTGAGTGGACCTAGCCGGTTCATCCAGTCTTTCCTGGGTACTTACGTAGAATGGTAGTTCTTACGGGAATTACCGAATCGGTACAAGATTGTTACTTTCTAAAGACGAAGTATAGCTGTTATGCTGCCAGATTCCAGGAGGAAAGGGTGTATTAGAAATATGAGAATTTTGTACCTATCCTAATGAATAGCAACTATCCTTTAATAACAGATATTGTTTGGCATGTTCTAAATATCTGATCAGCATGTTTAACTGATACGTGATGGATGTATGCATGTGTATGTAAGAGTGAATGCTGAAAATTGTTTCTGTGAACAGTAAATCCGAGGAGACCTATTGATGTTTGATCAATCATTAAAAATAGTAAATGTATGAATAAATGTCTGAAATTTTTATGGTAATTAGTAGACATATTAAGATTTAATTTGATATATAATGTTCCTCATTTGGACGTCTATACATGGAGTTATAAATTTCCAAAGTTGGGACCAGAATGCTGGATTTAGAGGAAAAACGTGGGATGAACAGTAAAGTTGTAACCTTGACCCACATTGACTTGGTCAAAGATTGGTCAATGATAGATTTTTACTAAAATATAATTGAGTTAGCTTCATGTAGCAATTGGAACCACTTTATTTCGATTTTTCTATAATTAATTATGATTTTCTGAAGTCAGGTCACTCATCTAGAATTTACACAGTGAACAGTACACGAGAAGAGAAAAATTCCATATTGAGAAATTGGACTTCAATGACCTTGAAAGTAGTTCTAAATGCTACCAAATGATCCCTAAAACGTATGAAAATAAGGACGTTTCACAAGCAAGCACCAATATCAATCATTGTTGCATACATTGTTTAGTACTATTTGCTAATGAGATTTCCCCAAAAATCTCACCCCTGCCTTTTCGAACCATAACAGGGTGCTGGTTTGGAGAAGATGGAGCTAGGAAAGTAAGGATGTTTCACCCTCCATTACAAGCCATCGGTTGATGTTAGGAAGATCATGAACACGTGAGTTCTCTTCTATACACAATGATCTTTGTGATAAATGGGTTTCTAACTTTATAACTTTGGTCATAGGGCTATGAGGACGTTCGCAGTTGCAAGTGGCCTTAAGCACGCTAATTTGGTGAGGGACCCTGAATGGATCACACCGAAGGTAATAAAAGTATATATTATGTGTTAGCTAGGTTCCCCGTTTTGATGATGAGAAATAATTTTTATCTTGTTAACATTACAGAGTCGAAGGCAACCCAGAGAAAGCAACTTGTGCGGCTTCTACATAATTAGACACATGATCAATATTATCTTGTCAAATAGGATTGACCTAACTAAGGAGGTAAAATTGTATTTTTAATGATTTCATATTTCTTAATCGTCAATCTAATCTATATTAGTAATGCCTTAATTTCTTTGATTTTGATTTCATATTTCAGATGTTTGACCAACCTGATCCATTTTCTCACCAAGATATTGAGGACCTGCATAATCAGTGGGCAGAGTTTTTTGTTCAATTCCTTTCTTCTCAATAGTATTTATCTTTCACTGAATACCTTTTTCTACTTTTCTGTTCAAATTGTAGCATTTTTGTATTGAATTTTATTAAATGAATAATATAATGAGCAATTGAATTATATATGTCTCTGGCATCTTGAACTGAGGATTGATGATTGAGTCGTATATTATATTTGGGCAGTTTATTTATGAAGCTTCAGGCCAACGAAATATATTAAATATAAATTTAATAACATCTACATCGTAGGTATATACCTGCCGGTGTAGAAAGAACATATATCATAATATAAATTTAATGATACAGGCTAATTGAATTCTTATTAATGATATTGCGTTTAATACCATGTGTAACAGCTAAAGATTGTGACAAATCAGGAATAATTTTAAATAAACTGTCAGCCATAACCATATTTGTAATTGAAATATAGAGTATTTACAAAAAACTATAAGATCTTTGAAAGTTTATTCCATAACCTAAGGAAATTAACTTAGACATAGAAATCAAGTTCCTCTTGGAGGAGGGGACATAAAATGTCTCAAAAATATCTAAAATACAATTGTTAGGTAAGACAATCCTATAGGTTCCAACCACTTTCACAGGGTCTCCATTCCCACTGCTTGATAAAAATGTTCCTTCATTAGGACATAGAGGTATGCTAGTTAGAAAGCCTGCGTGGTAGTAGTAATGTGGATCATAGAACTAGTATCAATTCACCAAGTGTCATTACTAACAGAAGCAAAAAGAGATTCAAATACAACACTAGAAAAAAATTTACCTTTCTTCTCTAGCCAAGCCTTTCTCTTAAGACACTCATTCTTCACGTGTACCTTCTTCTTAAAAAGACACTTAATGTCCTTCTTATCCATAGCTAAGGCATTGGAATGTTTGTTCTTCTTATTCTTATTCCCCTTCTTGACTTTAGCCTTGGAACCTTAAATAAAATGAGCTTCCTTAGGTGCTAACTTCCCATTCATTAGCAATCTAGTCTCTTCCTGAACACACATTACCAGCAATTCATCAACTGTCTATTTCTCTTTATGTGTATTGTATGAGACTTTGAAAGCATCATACTGAGTAGGAACTGAATTTAGAATCAATGTCACCAGAAATTGCTTAGTAGGTTCCATTTTGAAAGACTTCAGCTTAAAGGAAAGGTCTCTCATTTTCATATGTTGCCTAATGCCTCCAATACTTGCAAATCTTATAGAACATAATTAAAATATAATAGTTCCACCCATTTGTTTGTCAGATGGTTTAAACTATTTATCTAAAACTTGCAAGTATTCTTTAGCAGTTCTGCTTCAGGAATGGCACCCCGAATTCCTCTTGTAATCCGTATCTTTATTAGCATAAGAGATAAATGGTTAGACCACTCCCAATGATTATAATAGTTTTTAACATCTTGATCATCAGAATTATCTATAGGCCTAGGAGGTTCATCAACCCTCAAGGCAAGATCCAGATCCAAACAACCAAGCTGCAACAAAACATCATCCTTCTAGTCAGGATAATTAGTACCATCCAGGATAATTTTTTTACTAATATAAGAAATAATCCTAGGGTTAGCAATAGGAACAGTAAATTTGGACAGAACAAATGAACTTACATAAGTTTTGAAGCAATAACAATTACTGTGCCATGTATGCTTAACACAAATAAAGCACATAAAATATAAATACGTAGAACTAATATCTACCTGTATACAGCATAACATGTATTTGTCTTAAAAATTGATGAAACTAGAATGCATTCATATTTTCTAATACCTGTGAGTTACTTAGAAAATACAAGGCCATTCTATTTCATCCTAATTAGATATGCAACTACAATTATTTACTTGTAGGCAAAGATAAGTTATAGCTGCATATTTAATTATAATTGATATTTTATAATGCTATATGGGATTATATTATGCATGCAACAATAATAGGGATGCTATGGCTAGTCCTTAAATACAGCATGCTAATCACAAATATCAAGTTCATTTAAAACATAAATATGCACATAGCTTGATGAGAACTTAAATAGTCATTTTAATCTATCATAGAGATTAAATAACTCAAATTCTCCCACTATTTTATGCATCTAAAGAATTGCTTATAAATTCAATTTCAGGGTATTTTGCTCAATTATGATTTTTTCGTGAAATTCTAATAGTTATATAATTGTCTACCCAGTTATACAAATATTCAAACAATTAAATTGTTAAATATGGTTGTATCACCCAAGAGAGGCAAATTAGGTGATTTTAAAATTTTTTGATAACTCTAAAAATATTTGAATAAAATTAAGAGTAGAGTTTAAAATGATATCACTTAAGGCAGAAGTTGATGAAGAAATATTTCACATAGATAATTTATATTGGCTCGGCCAAAATCCTCATCCTACGTCCAATCCCCATAGCTCCTATGAGTGTTCCACTATCTCCCAAGATTAGTCAGGCTCTTGGTGCCTCAGTATATCAATTGTGAGAATCCCCTCTCACTCCCCCTTACAACTCGTAAGGTGATAACCACTCAGAGACCCACTCTTATGCAACTCATAAAATGAAATGTATCTTTACAAGTATCTCTCTCAACAAAGATATTGTGATAAACATTTAAGTACAGACTTTCTCTAAGTTTCTCTCTTAAGAATATGCTTTGTATCAAAGGAGAAACATAATGAAATAGAGATACAATCACTGAATATGATCAAAGTGCATGTTGAGCATCTAGTATATCTTCTCACATCATTTAACTTCCTTAGCTTTCTCTTTCTAGCTTCTTCTTCTTTTATAGTTGGTTCTTCATAAATCTATTAAAGTAGCTGTTGAGATAGCTGTTGATGAATATAACTGTTATTGCTGACGTATACATATGACTTTTGAGATTTTGTGAATTTCTTCGTTTGATATGCAAACAATCTTGAAACATGCTTTAGAGAAGATATATAATCAGTATAAGCATAAAGCAATTGTTTCCAAGTGATTTAGATTTAAAGATCGAAGAAGTCTATCAAAGTTTGGTTCAGAAATATTTTCACAAATCAGTATGAAGTTATCGAAAAGAAGCCTTATTGAAAAGGTCTTCAATAAATAACTCAAGAATTGCATTTGAAACAGTTTAAATCTTATCGAGTAATACTTCTATAATCAGCCTTATCGAAAAGGACTTCGATAAATCTTCAATTAATTCTAATCAAGCAAATCTTATATTTATCGAATAGTTATTGATAAATATCCTTATCGAAAAGCTTTTTAAAAATATCCTTTCAAAACATATGCTTTCATTTTATCGATATATTTCACAATACATCATTTATTGAAGTGTTCTGCAATAAATGAACTTTTTTAATAGCTTATCAATAAATACTGAAGCACACTCTTTCAAACCTTTTCAAACAGTCTTTCAAACAATCTTTGATCTTTAAAACATTGTAACATAATTGGAAACACATATTCAAAAGATCATTTGTCAATTTAGATGAAAATCATGAGATTATCTTCTACAAGATCATAAGCTCGACTGAAAGAAAATATTCAGTGTAACAAATCATGAACTTATAAAGATCTTTCAGCAAATATGATCAGTCTATAAATCCATAAAGATTATTCATTTAATCAAAGCAAAGTAATTCTTATGCTCAACAAAATGATTCCAGGACTATCAAACAAATCTTTCAATGTAATTTAGTTTAGGCTTAACAGAAGGATCTTTTCGAAGATCTCTTTAATAAATAAGCTGATTGAATAGTTGATCAATAAGAGGATAATGAATCAGACTTTGTATCTTTCATGAATAATCTATCTTCATAATTTCAAGCCTAATTAAACCATAGATGATTCAAATAGATCAATCAATATTATAATCAATGAATCATCTTCAACATCAATTCAAAAAATCAAATCATTATCACAATCAGTTTATGAAATGAAGATTGCTTTTAAAACTTTCTTTCACAAACAATTTCTTATGTTATAATTTCTAAACCAAGTTTTCTCAGATGAAAGATAAAAGAGATCATGTATCAAAAACAGATTTCTAGTGATTTCTATTTGAACAGCTTGTCTTCTCTTTCTTACGTTTGATCTTATATAAATGTGTAACTCTATTTCATAGATCAATTTGAGAGAAGATGACAATTCAGATAAACACTCTTAGAATCACTTTACAAGTCAAAGTTCTAGTGACTATAATTCATATTGAAAATAGAGCAAGCTTTTAATCCTTCTCAATTTTGAAATCACAAGTTATAAATCATTCTGAGAAGAGATAATCAAAATATCATCTTATCAAAAGCAAGAAACAAAATGTATTTGAGGTCTTTTATCAGTGCTTTTGTAGATCATAAATTTTCTCTTATTTATCAAAGAGTTATTCAATAAATTCCCTTATCGAATTGTCCTTCTATAAATGAGCATTTGAAAAACCGAATGACTTCTTTTAAAAATTTAATTTATTGATCAAAGTCTTTATCAATAAATGGATTGATCGATCAATACTTTGATAAGAGCTTTTATAAAATTATTTTCAAAACTGAGTCTTTAATTTGTCATATTTATCGATGGCTTCTTTGATAAATCTTCTTATCGAATAAGTCTTCGACTAATTTCGCTTCTAGTGCAATGATTCAGAATTTTCAAAACTAACTTCACATTGATTTATCGAAGTCTTCATCAATAAGAACCCTTATCTAATAGGTCCTTGATAAATGCTTTTCAAAATCATATTTTTTATCAAAAGTTCTTTCTCATTTATCAAATAACTGCCTTATCGATAAGCTTATCAATAAATGCTTTTTGTCAATTAAGTTTCTTTTTGAAATCTTTTGTCAATTAATTGTTATTATCAAAATATTGGAGTCTAACATTTCTCCCCATTTTTTATGATGTCAAAACTTAATTGAGAGATTTTGAAAATCATTGAATTGTAATTTTAAAAATTAAACATTGCCAAATGAAGAATGAGAAAGCCATATCAGAAAACACAAGCAGAGAACACAAAAGGAAATCACAGAAGCAAGCAAGGATTTTATTGATTTCAAATATTATAATTACAACATAGTTAAACATACAATTATAACCAATTACTAAATAGTTTATCTCTCCCACTTTTTGACATCAATCAAAAATGGGATCTTGGTGTCCTAAAAATGAAACCTTGAGGGGTAGTTGTATTGTATGTAGGCTAAGAGGTAGATGGATAAGTTGGGTTAGGGAGATTTAGACTAGGAGGGGTAGGTGTAATAATCAGTCAGTTCCTATCTAAGAAATATGATTGCCTGTGTCTGTAATCCAATGATATAGAGAAGAGTGGCCATTTGTTCTTTGTTAGCTTGAATATCTTTTGTGACCTCAGAGACAATTTTGTCTTCTAAAGAGTGTCTAAACTCTTTGAGTAGCTTAGGAAAATCAGAATCAGAATCAGAATACTTTAACTTGTGCTAACAAATCTCCTTTAAAGCTTTTTAGTTCTTGCTGGACCATATGTTATAAGGCTACCTGAGCAAAAGAGGGTACAGAGGTAGGAACTGTAGGAGATGTTGAAGATTTGGCTTCATCTTGTTGCATAGGCTACTTCCCTTTCTCTTTCTGAGGCTTCTTTCCTCTCACATTTAGTGGTAGGGAAATTCTCATCTGGTGAATCTGTTCAGCCCCAAATCTTGGTACCTTCATTTCCTTTTCCCTTTTTTCTAGATACTCTATGTTATGGTATTGAAGGAAGAGGAAAATTAGTTGGGGATAGGGAATTAGAGTAGACTTGGATTTTAAAAAATAGAAGTTCCTCATCTTATTGTAGATAAAGTCCCCAATGTTAATTTTCTCCCCATTAATTTCCCTAGCAAGTAAACCATAATCCTCCTGAGTCATGTAAGTAAAACTGTTAGACTTGTTGACCATGCTTCTCGAGTAAATATAGTGGATTATCCTATGATAATCACATGTATCCTTGGGTACAAATTTCAAATCACCCGAGAAGTTATCCTTCGGCATAGAATCTCATATATTTATCTCATGGATAATTCTAGCCTCTTCTCAAAATATATTGTCTTCAGCAGGAAGTTGATCACATTTGAATCTAATCTGATGTCTCTCCCTCTTAATTCTATGATTAGGTGATTACTCACCAATTCTCCATCATCACCTGCCTCATCAAATACTTTCATATTGCAATAAAATCTTATAACTACTTTAGGGAAATATGAAAGATTTACTCTTAGCTAGTTCTCATAGTGCTTCATAGGGTTACTTAAATCCAATTGTGTCTTGTTGAGAGAATCATAAATATTTTTTGAAGAATATTTTGATGAATTAAATAGTAATGGTCATATTTTCAATAAATAACGGATAATTTATCGATAAATTCTTCGATAAGTACCTTATTCAAAATATTTATAGATAAATCTTCAAACAATAGTAAGCCCCTTATTGATGAATTGTTCGATAAATTACTGCCTTTTAAAATAAAAACATACCAAATTTATCAAAGAATTTATGCATAAATACCTTTATCGAAAGGTTATTTGATCAGAATCTTTATTTATTTTGCCAAAATTACTTCATTTATCAAATAGCTTTTTGATAAGTAACCTTATCAATAAATTGTTTAATAAATTTCAACACTTTTTTATAAATTTTATTGAATAAGATTGGATAAGTGTTTTTACCAAAGAATTCATCGATGAAAAGTAGCACATAACACTTTGCAAGATTTCCAAAAGAATTCATTATTATCAAATACTTATTCAATAAATGACTTTATCAAATAGATTTTTGAAAAGAATTTGTTCATTGAATGTTCAATCACTTCATATTTTATCTCACGTTTATTGAAGCTTTTATTGATAAGAACATTTATTGATAACTTCTTCAATAAGTTCATGAATTTTAAAAAAAATTAATGATATTTTGAAAAACATGAACTTTTAAGAACAATGTCTTTAAAATATGATGCATCAAAAAAAGATCAAAAGCACATAAACACATATAGCATGAAAACATTATTATCAAGATAGCTCAGATATATTCAAACATAAAGAGATAGTTTAGAAATGCTCATTTTGTTTTGGCCATATGATGAATTGAACTTTGAAATTCTTTGCCTTCCTCTCTTAAGCATATTTTCTATTGGCATGAATGATGATCCTTTTAGCTTATTGCCAATTTAGACTTTGTAACTCCATGCTCATTGTATCATATCTCAACTTGATATAGCAGTATAATCCATTGAGAAATTTCTTTATTTTCCTGTTATAAAAATAAATCATTTGTTTCTAGGAGAATGGTTAGCATAACCATATAGAGAATAATTTCCATATATATGCTAGATCAAACAAAGATAACTCATCATCAAAACATATCAATCCTCAATGAATGCAAATGAGTATGTAAAGAATTGAGCTTGTAAAATATTGTACATATATAGATACGAAGCTCTTCTTTCCTTAAAATAAATCTATACTGAAAAAATAATATTTCTCTTTGAACTATGCAATTTTAACATGATTTTTTAAAATATGAACCTTTAAAAAATTAATTTCATGAAATATGGAGGATCAGATGATTGGATAAAAGCATTTCTATAAAAATATATTGGATAATAAGTTGAACATTAATGTTAATATGTTTTAAAATTTTGTAGGAGCAAAAGTCAAATAGGATATCAGAAGTGAAGGTTTAAAGACTTTGCTCAATTTTCAAATTACGGATCAATCAATGAAGCATAATAACTCATCAGTCCAAATTACTAGAGTAACAAATTTATTCCAGTGAATAAATGTCACATCCTAATTTTTCCCTATCGGTATAATACTGATAGAAGAAAGAGGTTTGGAAAGGATTGTGATGATGAATAGAAAAGAAAATAATGATTAAATGAAGGTTTAAAGAAGAGGAACTAAATTGAAAAGTATAAAAGTTTCATGGTACAAAATGTAAAGTAGACATAAACTTTGGGCCACTAAGTATAATTATGAAAAGTTGAGGGCCTAAAGTGTAATTTTCAAAAGTTCCAGGGCAAAATGGTAATTATGAGAAAGTTTAGCCAAAAAAGGCCAAAAACACCTGGAATCAGTTCAATCCCAAATTTTTTAGTAAATAGAGAAAATTATTCTGATCAGTTTGACGCAATACAGAATTTTGATTTGAGGTCCCGAAAAATTGATATGAATTTTTGAAGAAAGAAAACTTAATATAGTATACTCTGGACCTCAGAATCATATGAAATTTGGCAGTAAATTCTTATAATTAATATGAGAATTTATGAAACTGACATAACTAAAAAAGGAGTTCTGTAGAATTTATTATAAAATTTATAGTAGATTAAAATACCCGATAAATACGTTTCGGGGGAATTTCTCGGGAGTTGAGCCCATGAAGGTAGTGGATCATGTAGAAGGCCCAAAATAATTCCTTATAGGACAAATAATATTTTTAGATAAGTATGTGGGCCAGGGCAAATAAAGACCCGAAAAATATAAAATAACAAAAATGCCACTAAGTATGCCATTGTGTTGTGTCATTGAGCCAGAGATAGACGAAGGGCATTTTGGTCATTTGACTAAGGTTAAAAAGTTAAGGAGAGTTCCCATAATAGTTGACCAAGGTCAGGGAATACTCTGATGAGGGGTGAAAAGATGATAATGCCCTTGAGATATTAGAGTAAATAAAGAAGAGACAAGGGGCATTTTGGTAATTTGCCAAGGGATATGTGATTAAGTTTAGACCTAGTACAAGAATCTCAATGGTAGGAAGAATCCGGATACTAGATTTAAGGTCAGAAAGCATATTATGGAATCTCAGAAAAATTAGATTTAGAAAATAGTCTAGTTTTTAGGGAATCGGTTGAGCTAGTACCGGATTGGACTGGAATTTTTCCAGATGCTTCTTCCCTTGGAAATTTTGCCACATGTCCTATGAGGTGTCCCTTGATGATGTCATAATTAGCTTTTAAGAAAAGTTAAATCTAAGAATAAATGTGAGCCATTAGATTAAATAATGCATAAAATGATCTTGGCCATCCATTTTCCATGAGATTTTCTATAATGATCTTGGGGAAACTATGGCAAAATGAAAACTCAAGCCAAGACAAAGAAGAATTCAAGGTCCAAAGTTCAAGCAAGCTATAGATTAAAGGTAAGCAATCTATCATAGCTTGTTTTCCTTTGATTTGGAAGCTTGAACTTAGGGTTTTTATGGAAGAAAGTTAAGCTTTCTCTAAGGTGTATATGCTGTCCAAAACCTTAGATGAAAGGAGAAAGAAGAAATTAAAGTTATAGTTATGTGATTGAAGCTTAAACAAGCTAGTTAGATGCTTGGTTGTTGAATCAAGTTGATATTCTTGACTTTGCCATGGTTGAGACCTTTCGGTCTGCACTGTTCATGTTAGAAGGAGATGGAATTTCAATAATCTAATGCTTCCATTGAATTTATATGATGATTTTGTGTAGGATTGGATAGGTTTTGAATCTTGGAAGCATTGAAATTGGAAGTTGTAATTCTTGGAATTCTTCTCTATGCTGTTTACTCGTATGAACAGTGATTGAATTTTCATGATTTGGATGCTTCCAATGATTTTAAAATGAAAAGTTGTGTGGGATAAAGTAGAGAAACAAGTATGGGAAGCATTGGAATCAAAATGAGAATTTTTAGAAGAATTATGTATATTTTTCAAAACCGTCCAGAATAGTGCATGGGAGCTAGAATTTCATGATTCTAAGCTCAAATGGATTCAAAAGATGAAATTGTGTAGGGTAAGGTCAAGACATCAATTGATTCAAATACCAAGTCAATTAGTAAAGATTAAGGAAAGTTAATGTAGTTAAGTAAGCTCAATGTTTAAGAAAAGTTAGATTGTAATGAATGGATGATTATGTGATGTTAGGATTTGATTGTGGACTCAAAAGAGGCAGCCACACATCAAGGAAAAGTAAGAAGGAAGAAGCAAAGTTAAAGTGAAAGAAAGTCAAGTATATGAGGCAGTAAACTTACCTTAAACTTGTATGTATTGAATGTTATGCTTGATTGTGCTATGACTTTGTTGAATTGTGTGTATATGTGTAGATGATTGAAGCTCTATTTCTATTATTACTTTGGCCAATTGTATTTCATATGATACATTGAAGCATGCACATTACACAATGTTAACACTTTCACAAGCAAGCACAAGTATTTACATTAATACATGCATTGTTTAGTACTGTTTGCTACTAAGATTTCCCCATAAATCTCACCCCATCCATGAAATCCCAATCCCAACAGGTTTATGAATGATGAAAGAGGATGAAGAAGCATGAAGAGGAGTTAGGGATTGGTCAATGGAAATGTTATATGATGTTATGTGAAGAATTGTTGCAAGTAATGATGCTGTATGACTAGTTTAAGCAACAATGTTTATGATGTAATAAAAAATAGTATATGATGAGATAAATGTATGAAATTTTATAGACATTTAGTTAACATGTCAAGCTTCGTTTTGACACTAAGAACACCTTATTTCAATGTCTGTACAAAGAGAATGAATTTTCCAAATATGGGGATCATAATCTGTTTTCAGAATTTTTGACCAAATAAATAGTAATATTTGACGATTAAACTGTATTAATTGGCAAAGCGTTTGGTCAGGAACTTATTTTTTCCTTAAATTTCAAGATGTTATCTTCGAGTATTATTTTGAACTACCTCATTCCGATGTTTTTAGAATTAATTATGATTTTTTGAAGTTCGTCACCGAATCTGGATTATCATATGAACAGTAACTAGCCAAGAGTAAAAATTTCAGATTTAGCTAATGGACTTCAAAGGTCATGTAAGTGGTTCTAGATGCTACCGAATGGTTCCTAAGACATACGAAAATAAAGATGTTATAATAAACACATTAAGCATAAGCCTTAGATGTTCTGGAATCTTTTTGAATTTGAAGGCTTGAACTTCTAGCATATGGTTAGAGTGTTAAACAAAACAATGTTTAACTCATAGGATAAAGAGTTCAATCACATGATAGCACATTTAAGATCAATGATGACTCTAGAAAATGGAATTGGAGTATTTTTGGAATTTCATACAGGAGTATTAATCTCAAACACTGATCCCCATACATTTAAAATGTTTTTTTCTTTTAAATCATTTGTATGCATTTTGTAAATCAAGATATTTGATGCATAAATTTGAAATTTACTTTTATCTTTGAAATCATGAATATACACATTTATAAGTCAAGATAAATTTATGAATTGAAAACTATGAAACAAATTATATATGAAAATATGGATATAAAAAATATGCACTATTTTATCCATTTAGCAATATGAAAATAATTTTTGAAAAGTTTATTGCTAAAGGATTTCAACAAGGAACAAGTATTCATTACCCAAATTAATAATTCATTTAAGTATAATAAGTGGGTAAAGATTAGATTTCACCGTGTTTTCTCTTGTCCTTGTGTCAGCTAGCTTGATTTTGGTGAATTATATTGAACTTTACTTTAGCACCAAAAACTCAAGCTTTGTCGGTTTGTCTTCGTCAAGATTTAAATTATTTCTCTTTATAGCCACATATGAACCTTTCAATCAGATACCCTACAAAATAATTTAACTAATTTTCTTTCCTGGTATCCAACTTTGCTTCGATCCATCATTAGTTAGTTTGTAGGAAACAAAATAGAATTCGCACACTCAAAGAATATGATCAATTTTATAACATTTGAGCATAGTAAGATAAATATATCTTTATGCATAAAAACATTTTGAAAATAAGTTACAATGTTCATTCCTAAGGATATAGGTATAAATCTCAAAGATATGTCATATATGATAATACAAGAAGTTACCATTGTACCTTTACCTTATGTGGAAGAAGGATTATCTTTATGTACCCATTGTATCTTTTGATTTCTTCTAACAAAGGCTTGCAATGGTCTCTCAACTGATATGAACTTTGAAGCTTAAGAGATCCTTCTTGTTCTGCTCTCCTAAGAGGAATTGAATGGTACGGTATGATAGTCTACTCTTGAGGTAAAATGCACTCCTTGGCCTTTTCTCTATTGCTTATTATAAATTGTCTTTCAAGTTACTACAATAGATTCTCCATGAGTTCTCCTAAGTGATGTGTCTTTCACAGATGTATGAGAAGCTCTTGGAAGCCCCTTTCTCCACATACCATGTCCATCTTTCTTAACGTAATCTTGCACATTTGAAGTACTAGAAGGATATTTCGGTACCCATTTAACTTTGGGTCCTTGAGAGTTAGTATTAGACCTTACTTGTCCTTTAGGAACCCAAACTAAATTTTTCACATTAGAATTTCTTCTAATATAGCATGCGTGAGAAATATGACCGGGTTTACCATAGTAATTACAAATAAGAGGATGATATACTTTACGAGTGTATTTGCAGGTATTGTGTTGGTCAAGTGGAAGCAATATATTATCATTGTGTAAAATTTCTTCCTTTCTTTTGGTAACATCATCAGATTTAAAATGTAAAATATTTTTACTTTTCAAAACAAAATCTATTATTGGTTGAAAAATTATATCATGAAAACTTTTAAAATAATTTTTCTTAAACCTAAGAAAAGGAAATAAAATTGTTTACCATTGATATATCTTGAGATCTATATGATGATTTAACAAATTCATGTTCATTAAGCTCCTCTCGATTCTCATTTTCCTCTTGTCCCCCTTTGTTGACAAGAAGATTTTTTGTAATTTCTCCTTTTTCAGTATCATCTTCCATTTGTTCATCAGTAGTTGATTTATAACTTTCAGTTACATATGAACTATCAACACTATAAGCTTCAACATAATCGTTAGAGGAATAGATGGAATCAAGAGTATTAACAATGTCCCTGAAATTAGAGTAAAATTTGATTTTCTGATAACCATTATCAAATAAAGCAGTGTACAATATTTTTATTGCTCTAAGGTTCAAAGAAAATAATTTCTTTTCATTTTCATTCCAATCTTTTCTTCATTTAAAATCAAAATCACTTGAAAGGATTTTCTCATATCATAATCAAGAGTTTTTAAAAATATAGTCATACGACCTTTCTAATACAAAAATTCAAAATTTTCTAACGACCATTAGATCCTTAGATCCTTTAGAAAAATGACCAACTCTGATACCAAATGTTAAATCTTGATGTATCACCCAAGAGGGGGTGAATTGGGTAATTTTAAAAAAATTTAAAACACTAAAAATATTTAAATAAAATTAAGAGTAGAGTTTAGAATGATATTACCGAAGAAAGATATTGATGAAGAAATAGAGAACAGAGACAATTTAACTTGTCTGGCCCAAATCCACTTGGCCTACGTCAAGTTCCCAAAGCTCTTTTGAGTGTTCACTACTAGAAAATATGCTTTCTAAACCTGTTGAAAGTGGGCTTCTACACCAGACCTTAGTCTAGTGTAGAAACAGCCCGTGTAAAAAGTCTGATATTTTACACCATTTGTATACAACCGATGTAAAAAATTAGCTTTTTTAAACCAGTTATTCCATACAACCGGTTTAAAAAGTAATAGAAAAATAGAAAAAATCCAGAATTGAAAAACTCTAGGTTCAAATCAGAGAAGCTTCTAAACCAGTTTTCCTATAAAAGCACCAAAATTATTTCTTTCTTCATCACGAATATGAAGGAGGAGAAGGGTGATAAAGAAGAATAGGTACCTGTAAAACACAAGCAGAGAACAAAAAAGAGGAAGAAAGAAAAAGCCTAAGAACCCATAAACGAAAGAAATGAAAACTAAGATATATACATAGAAATGAAAAATAATAAACGTCGTCACCTAATTGAAGACATCACAAAAATGCCATCACAATTTCTCTGACTTGCCTAGTTAAAAGTGAACAGAAATATATTTAAACAAAATCCAGAAAGAAAGAAACAGAAAAACAGACACTCACCATCACAGATATGGGTTTTCTCCTTTGGTAAACTTTAAAGGAGAGAACGACAGACTTCAACAATAGAGAACGAAGAGCACAGTTATAGGTCATCGCATATCTAGGTCTTCTTCTTCGGTGAGCTTTATTTTACCCTTATTTACAAAAATGCCACCGCTCATTTCTTTTACACTAGTCATGTGTACATCAGGTGTTTATATTTTACCCTTATTTATAAAAATACCACTGCTCATTTCTTTTACACCAGTCATGTGTACATTAGGTTTAAATATTTTACCCTTATTTACAAATATACCACAACTCATTTCTTTTACACCGATCATGTGTACATCAGGTGTAAATATTTTACCCTTATTTATAAAAATACCACTGCTCATTTCTTTTACACCAGTCATGTATACATTAGGTGTAAATAATTTACCCTTATTTAAAAAAATTCCACCGGTTATTTTTTAAATCGTTTCCACAAGAATCGGTTTAAAAATGGGGCTCTAGAAAGTCTATTTTATAGTAGTGGTTCCATTATCTCCCAAGATTAGTCAGGATCTTAGCACCTTAGTACACTAATTATGGGAATCCCTTCTCCCTTCCCCTTACAACCCGCAACGTGATAGCCACTCAAGAGACCCACTCTTGAGAAACTGAAAAAATTAGATGTATCTATACAAGTATCTCTCTCAATTGAGGTGTTATGATAAACACTTAAGCATAGAATCTTTCTAAATTTCTCTCTTAAGAATATGCTCTGTATCAAAGAGGAGAAACAGAGTGAAACAAAGATACAATCACTGAATATGATCGAAGTGCATGTTGAGCATTTGTTGTATCTTCTCACATCAATGAACTTCCTTAGCTTTCTCTTTCTGGCTTCTTCTTCTTTTATAGTTAGTTTTTCATAAATCCGTTGAAGTAGCTGTTGATGAATATAGCTATTATTATTGATGTATACATTTGACTTTTGATACTTTTGTGAATTTCTTCGTTTGATCTGCAAATGATCTTAAAACATATTTTAGAGAAGATATATAATCAGTATAAATATGAAACAATTATTTCCAAATGATTTAGATTTAATGATCAAAGAAGTCTGTCAAAGTCTGGTTCAGAAATCTTTTCACAAATCAGTCTAAAATTATCGAAGAGAAGCCTTATCAAAAAGGTCTTTGATAAATAACTCAAAAAATTGCATTTGAAACGGTTTAAATCTTATCAAGTAATACTTCGATAATCAGCCTTATCAAAAAGGACTTCGATAAATCTTCAATGAATTCCATTCAAACAAATATTAGATTTATCAAATAGTTATTTGATAAATGTTCTTATAGAAAAGATCTTTAAAAATTATTCTTTCAAAACATGTGCCTCCAAATTTATCAATATATTTCACAATACATCATTTATCATAGTGTTCTTCGATAAATGGACTTTTGATGAATAGTTTATCGATAAATACTGAAGAACATTCTTTCAAATCTTTTCAAGTAGACTTTCAAACAATCTTTGATCTTCAAAACATTGTAACATAATTGGAAACACATATTCAAAAAATCATTTGTCAATTTAGATCAAAGTCATGAGATCATCTTCTACAAGTTCATAAGCTCGAGTGAAAGAAGATATTTAGTGTAACAAATCATGAGCTTATAAAGATCTTTCAGCAAATATGATCAGGCTATAAATCCATAAAGATCATTTATTTAATGAAAGGAAAGTAATTCTTATGCCTACCAAAATCATTCCAGGACTATCAATCAGGTCTTTTAATGTAACTCAGTTTAGGCTTAAAAGAAGGATCTTTCTGAAGATCTCTTCGATAAATAATTTGATTGAAAATTTCATTGATAATAGCATAATGAATCAGACTTTGTATCTTTCATGAATAATCTTTCTTCATAATTTTAAGACTAATCAAACCATAGATGATTCAAATAAATCAATCAATATTATAATCAATGAATCATCTTCAACATCAATTCAAACAATCAAATCATTATCACAATCAGTTTATGAAATGAAGACTGCTTTTAAAACTTTCATTCACAAATAATTTCTAGTGTTATAATTTGTAAACCAAATTTATCAAATCACAGTTAAAAGATATCACTTATCAAAAATAGATTTCCTGTGATTTCTATTTGAATAGCTTGTCTTCTCTTTCTTAGGTTTGATCTTATATGAATGTGTAACACTATTTCATAGATCAATTTGAGAGAAGGTGACAATTCAAATAAACACTCTCAGAATCATTTTCAAAGTCAAAGTTCTAGTGACTAGAATTCAGATTGAAAATAGAGCTATCCTTCTTAAATTTGAAATCACAAGTTATAAATCATTATGAGAAGAGATAATCAAAATATCATCTTATCAAAAGCAAAAAACAAAATGTATTTAAGGACATTTATCAGTGCTTTCATAGATAAGAAATTTTCTCTTATTTATCGAAGAGTTATTTGATAAATCCCGTTGTCAAATAGTCCTTCGATAAATAAGCCTTTGAAAAACTGAATGACTTCTTTTAAAAATAGAATTTATTGATTAAAGTCTTCACTGATAAATAGTTTGATCGATCAATACTTTGATAAGAGCTTTTATAAAATTCTTTTCAAAACTGAGTCTTTGTCATACTTATCAAAGGCTTCTTTGATAAATCTTCTTATCAAATAAGTCTTCGAATAATTCTACTTCTAGTGCAATGACTCAGAATTTTCAAAACCAACTTCACATTGATTTATCGAAGTCTTCATTGATAAGAACCCTTACCGAATAGGTCCTCGATAAATGCTTTTCAAAATACTATTTTTTTTAAAAGTTCTTTCTCATTTATCGAATAATTGCCTTATCGATAAATGCTCTTTGTCAATTAAGTTTCTTTTTCAAATATTTTCTCAATTAATTGTCATCATCAAAATATTGGAGTCTAACATAAATAACACACGATAATGAACTCCATAATTTTTACAGAAAGAGAAAATAGTCAAAATTGAACTTTTCTTATATTAAACAACAATAAATGATGCATAAAATAAAATATGATTGCTTAAGTAAATAAGGAACAACTCAAAAAAATATACATTTATTGAAAATTAATTTCTAGAAATAAGGCAACAAGGGCTAGCCAAATAGACAATTAAAATTGAGCCCCACAAATGATTTTGATGCTAGAATGTCAGAAAAATGTGGCAAACAAAATATGCACAATGATTTCAACAAAATTTCCCATTAATCAAATGGAAAATGTTTGATTTTTGAACCCAAAACTGAACGCAATAAGGGGTTTATTTTCTGTGAGTTCCAGTGACGTCTTTTGACGACCAAATTCCTAGAAAATCATGGCCAAGTGTTTACAAGTAGGTTTCATAGAAAAACTGGGCTAAAAGTGAAAACAAAAGTTTTGATTTCATACCAAAACAAAGTCAGGTTGCCCATATTTTAACAAAGAAGGTGAAGTGTTCATCAGAGGAACAAAGTTTTACATCCTTCCGTCCTTATACCTGACGGTATGATCGAATTGGCATTTATATCTAAACTAAATTTGTATTCAAAAATAAACAAAATTTGAAATTGGGTTCTTCAAAACCTTAATGAAGTTGGCGACGGTTCATAAAAAAATAAACATTTCCTTCCATCCCATTAACTCAAAAGTTCTCACAAAGATTCAGACCAACACATATGATACTCATATAAAAATTTTCCAAAATAATTTTCTAACTAGCAAAAATAAAATATATCCATAATGCATCATACAAATAAATTAACAAGTATAGGAGAATCAAAGAACCTGGGCTCTGATGCCACATGTTGGACAAATACATAACTAAATGGTAATTAAATAATTACACGGTCCACAATATAGAGCAGCAGTGAATGACTAGAATGAATACCCCTCTTGCCTGTTCATTGATCTGAAGCAGAAAACCACAAGGCTCCATCTATGATATAACAAGTACAGAAATACAAAGCACAAGGTTAGAAGAGCACAACTAATAATAATTAAGAATTCTTCTGACTGGAACACAGGCACAATGATGATCTGGGAATAGCCGTTACCAGTCAGGGAACCCTCAAGGGAGTAAGGTATCTAGTTTATGATTTTGATTTAATATCACTTACTCTAACCGTAAATCAGTCTATCAATTTATAACCTCCTATCAAGGTTAATAATAATAGGTAATTTGACTGAATAATATCCTAAACCAGATTTGGTACAACTAAGTCAAAGGCTACAATCAGGAGATACTTTATTCAAATTAAAAAATCATAATATCTGCAATATATATTATAATTATTGTAATACTCATAATATCTAGATTAAATAAACTAACAAATCTAGAATTTCTAATTTTTAAATATATCACAATAATATCCAGATGCAATCCATATATTTGAACTAACAAGATATTTCATAATAATAATAATTAATAAAATATCTATATGACTACAACATTGAGGGCGGGTTTGAATCGACGTGAGTACCCGAATCGGGTTAGAGGCCTCAGATTTGGGGTCAGACCAACTGTGGTCTATAGTAGGAGTGGCCTTGGCACCTCCTGTGCTGTAACGTCCTAGTCTGTAAGTGCATAATAGGGGACGACATCGAGTGTGACATCCCTCATAAGGTCTATGCTGAGATGACAACAGAGATAAGAGTTGAGCGAGAGGATACACGCGGTGATGGAGGTTTGGAGCCAGGCCATCAATATATTGCTTCTTAAGGCTTAGGGTTTCATAGACAACAATTTATATTATAGTTCAAAAATGATTAAAGGTCAGATAAAATACTAGAATACCATATGAGATAACTTTTCAGGCTAAATTTGAGTAGGAGCAAAAATGAAATTTGAAAAGTTACGGGGCAAGAAATGGTAATTTTAGGAAATACCCCCAAAATTTCCCAAAAATCATAGGAAATAGAGAAAAATGCCCTAAACAACATTTGAGGCTCAAAAAACAAAAATATAATGAAAATAAAGTAAAATAGAATTTTTAGTAGTTGTTAAAATTTTGGTCACTTAAGTAAAAGTTAGTCAAATCCAATATTTTAAATACTTCAGAGCCTCAAAAAATTTGAAAATAATAGGGATAAATAGTTTGGAAATTTTAGAAGATTTTAAAATTGATTCCATCCCTCAAAAGTCAGTAGATTGACTTTAAAAATATTTAAAACCTAATCATGCCAATTAAGGGCATTTTCTAGGCAATTCAAAAAGAAATATCTACTATCACCAAAAAAAAAAGAAGAAATATCTACATGTCAAGTTATGACCCAGAAAAATTTAGAGAATTTCTCTAGAATTAAATAAGGATAATAGCATAGACGGAAGAATTTTCTAAGTAAGAAAACTTTAATAAGAATTTTTGGAAGAAAATAATTACTTTATGATCAAGAAAGCCAATTCTAAATTGACTTCCTTAATTTGTCATTAATGGCCCATTAATGCTAACATGTAAAGGTGATGTCTCCTATCATTAGTGTAACATCCCTAATTTCTGTACTAAGTTGTATGTACAGATTGAATAAAATATATGAGATGTTTAGGAAAAGATGTGGCCATATTTATGTAAAGAAAATGATTAATTAGAAGAGGAAGAAAGTCTAAGAGCCAAAGTGCAAAATTACGAAAATGCCACTGTGATGCCCTAAGAAACTAGAAGTAAATGGAGGGCATTTTGGTCATTTCACACAATGGATGGATATAAGATGAAATTTGATAGTAAATTATTATAATTAATATGAGAATTTATGGAGTTGACAGAAGTAAAAAAGGAGTCCTGTATAATTAATTATGAAATTTACGATGAAAAAGGACACCGATAAAGGGTTAAAGGAAACATATGTAATTTTTAACAGGACTTCTGGGTCTCAAAAAATTATGAAAATTTGTAGAGAATTCATTTTATATTAGAATGAATTTCTAAAAATGTTAGAACAATTAAAGGAGGTGTTTAGCATTTATTCTAAGATCAGGGTAAGTTACGGATATCGGTATGAGGAAAGTACATTGGGATTTGGGAAAGTTAGCTATTGGCCCTAAAAGAGGCCCAATATTTCGTCCTAGGCCCGCCCAATAAGGCCCAAAAGTTATCTTGGAGCCCAAGTCTAATAATGAATAATTATGGATTTTTGAAAAGAAAGAAAAAGAGAATAAAGTAAGAATTAGGTGTTGCACATGGTGGGACCCACAAGGACTTCAAAATGGCACCCAAAAAGAGGAAGGGTTAGGTGTACCAAGGGAGGCCATACTAGTGATGTCATGGTGGTAAGGTCTTGAGTGAAAAGTGAAAAGATATTTCAAGATCAAACCTTTAACCATTAGATCAAATAGTTTCCAAAGTGATCTTGGCCTTCAAATGGCACATGACTTTTGCTATAAATACCCCCCCTTTCCATTCATTCTTCACACCCAAGAGCTCCTTTAGAAAGAGAAGTGAGTTCTAGAGAAAGAATGTGGAAGAAAGCAAGGAAGAAGCAAGGGTCTTGAAGGAGAAAGTAAGGTAAGTTGTCTCCTTGCTTCTACCTTTTGTTCTTATGGTTTGTGCTTGAGTTTAAGTGATTTTTGAGGCTTAAATCTTGGGGAAATGCTGCTGGAATTTTTGTGTATATGTGAAAGGAATATAAGTTTTAAGTCATAGATAGTTAAGACAAGCTTAAACAAGTTAGTTACATGCTTGGTTGTGAAGTAAGTTGATGTTCTTGACTTTACCATTTCGGTTTGCACTGTTCATGCACTGTTCATGATAGAAGGAAATGGAATTTCAATGATTTAATGCTTCCATTGAGTTTATATGATGATTTGTGTAGGATTGGAAAGGTTTTGAACCTTGGAAACCATTAGAATTAAAGGTTATAATGTTGAAAATTCCTCACGGTACTGTTCACTCGCGTGAACAGTGATTTGAATTTCATGATTTTGATGCTTCCAATGGTCTTAAAATGAGATTTTGTGTGGGGGAAAAGTGGAGGAACAAGTATGGGAAGCATTGGAATCAAAATGAGAATTTTTGAAAGAATTATGCATGTTTTTCAAATCTGTCCGGAACAGTGCATAGTTGCTGGAATTTGGTTGTTTTGAATTCATAAATGGATTCAAAAGGCCAAATTGTGTAGGGTAAGGTCAAGACATCAATTGATTCAAAGGCTAAGTCAATTGGTAAAGATTAAAGGAAGTTATGTTACTTAAAGTAAGCTTAGTGTTCAAGAGAAGTTAGATTGTAATGGTTGGATGGTAATGTGATGTTAGGAATTGCTTGGTGTGCTCAAAAGAGGGCAGCCACATAGCAAGGAAAAGTAAGAAGGAAGAAGCAAAGTTAAAGTGGAAAGAAGTAAAGCAATAAGGTAGTAAACTTACCCTAAACTTGTATGTATTGAATGTTATGCTTGATTGTGCTATGACTTTGTTGAATTGTGTGCATATGTGTATATGATTGAAGCTCTGTTTCTATGATTACCTTGGCCAATTGTATTTCATATGTTACATGGAAGCATGTACATTACACAATGTTTACACTTTCACAAGCAAGCACAAGTAATTACTTTAATGCATGCATTGTTTAGTACCGTTTGCTACTGAGATTCCCCCGAATCTCATCCCCTATTTATAACCCATTACAGAGAGGTTATGTCGAAGTGAATTTTGAGAATGCTGTAAGACGCCGTTATGCTGCCGATTTTCAGACTGAACATAAGGAGATGATACGTACTGTGTACGTAGGTACTGTCTAAGGAGTCTGGAAGTGAGTGGACCTAGTCGGTTCATCCAATCTTTCCTGGGTACTTACGTAGAATGGTAATTCTCACGGGAATTACCGAATCAGTACAAGATCAGTTATTTTTACAGATGAAGTATAGTAGTTATACTGCCGGATTTCAGGCAGGAAAGATGTAATAGAGATACGAGGATTTTGTTCATGCCCTGTTGTATAAAGATTTATTATTTAATGATAAGTATTGTTTGGCATGTTTGTTTGACATGTGATTGATGTATGCATATGTATGTAAAGTTGCTTGCTGGAATTTGCCACCATTAACAGTAACTCGTGGTGATATAGTGATGTTTGATCTATAATTAAAAATAGTAAATGATTAAATAAATGTATGATATGTTTATGATAAATAGTAGACATACCAAGCTTCGATTTGATATATAGAATGTCTCATTTCGATGTCTACACATGGAGATATAAATTATCAAAGTTGGGACCAAAATGCTAGATTCAGGAGAAAAAAGCTGGATAAACAGTAAAGTTGTAACTTTGACTGATGTTGACTTGGACAAGGAATGGTCAACAAGTTATTTTTCCTTGAAATAGTATTGAGTTAGCTTCATGTAGCAATTTGAACCACTGCATTCTGATTTTTCGAGAATTAGTTATGATTTTTCGAAGTCAGGTCACTCATCTGGAATTTACATAGTGAACAGTACTCGATAAGAGTAAAACTCCAGATTGAGAAATTGGACTTCAATGACCTTGAAAGTGGTTCTAAATACTACCAATTGGTCCCTAAGACGTACGAAAATAAGGATGTTTCAACTTTGGTCGCAAAACACAATGCAAATATTGCTGCAATAGACAGGGATTCATAAAGTTAAGCTTGAAATATCAGTTAATCAGTGAAACCCCCAACCTGTAATGTTGTATAAAGATGAGGTACACCCAGACTTTGACTCTTCAGGTAGTGAAGAGAGTTCAGATAACATCATAAGGGACTCAATCAGGAAGGTTTATAGTAAAGTACCCTGTGCATATTTTTGTAGACTCAGATTTATAGTCTGGAGATTATGAGAAATTCAGTCAGATGTTGTGTATGCATCAGATAATGCTGCACTAGATAATGATGGGTCTAGTAATTATGTACAGGATGAGTTTGATAGAGTGCTCTCTAACCCTGATATAAGCTCTCTTCCTTCGATAAGAGGACATATTACGGCTGAGGAAGCTGAGAACTGATACCGGATTATAAGTAGGCTAGATATTATTCCTCCTCTACTAGAGTTTGAGTATAAGTTTGATATGAGTAGCCTAAGAACCAGTTACAATATGTGACATCCCTTCCTATTGTCCCAGTCCAGGAATATACGAGGTTATAGATAAAGATTAAAGGGATGTTCCTAGCCTAATCCACCCCAGCCTTCTTTATGAAAGACAGACAATGTGACTATACTAGTCTCAAGAAAGGCTGTGGGAAGTGAACTACTTAGTTTAGATTAAGGGATGGAAGGAAGTAGAAATCAAGAGCAGTCAGTTTAGCTGCAGTTCTTCAATGCCGTAGCAAGGATGATAAATAGAGATGTGATAGAGGGCATTGACCTGGATTAAGTTTTCATGTTAGTAGCATCATATGAGATGGCCATAAGCCAGATATTACCATATACCCTACGTGGCATGTAAAGCTAAGTGAGCTTTTGGCAAATGGTTCACAACTTATGTGTAAGGATCAGCCATTACTAGGGTAAAGACTAGACAAGAACATTATAAGGGAATGTTTAAAGCAAGTTAGATCCAGGTCGAATGTAAAACAGTTTGGAACACAGCTAGAAGTCCTCGAGAAGTTAGGCCATGACGAAAGGTGACCTGAGGTCATGACTAAAGAATGTAGAGCTGTCCAGGCATAACAAGTAGAATGAGATGGTCACAACTAAAGTTTATGGATGTGTTGCGCCTAGTTCATACTCAGGTCACGATGAAGATATGCAGGGACCTGATGATGAATGAAGATGACAGCCTCATTGAAGTTTATCAGTTAGAGGTTTAGCACATGATGTAGGCAAGCGGAACAGTATGAGAAATAGAGATACATGCTAGTCTAAGATGATGTTTAGAAGTAGATCCTCTATGTGACTATCAAGAGTAGATCTGCATTTGGAAAGATTTGGTTCAGTTAATCTTTGATGAATAAAAGAATCAAAAGTTAGGATAAGGCTTGCGCAAGAAATGAGCTTAACATATGGCTTCAAGTTCTCGAAAGTCAAAGTTCCTGAAACAGGATATTAGTCCCACATCAGTTGGGGAGGTGAACGAAGCATGCCTTATAAGGGTGTAGATACCTCTCCCTCAAGTACGCGTTTCCAGTACTCACCAAGCGCCTCTCGTCACCAAGCGCCCCGAAGGGGTAGGCAGGCACGAGTGGGTAGGCAGGCAGTGCTGGGGAACAAAACCTGGCCTAAGGGGCAGTGGCCTCATGTCGGGATAATATCTTCCGCTGTGTACTTTGATACTCGGAGGACGCGTTTTGGGTGCCTAAGGGGTTAAAGTCCTCATGTGCCTGGAGAATGAAACTGTGACCTCATGTGGGCCTGGGGCCTGCCTAAGGGGAAAGTGGACAATATCTATGTGGAAGGGTGCTGGGCTATTAGAGAACACAAGTAATGGTGCTAGATGATGAATGAGATTTATGTGATCTAAATTGGTTAGAATGAAGAAAAAGACCAGGAAGGAACCATAGTCCGGTCAAGAGTAGACTGAGACTGATGTATACGCGCGGAAAGAGTTAAGAGATAGTAGAAAGATACCAAAGTTGCTCCAGAGAAATGGAGACTGTTCCGCTCACCTGGGAAGTATTCCTTGAGTAAAGTTTATGAAAAGTATTCCTCTCAGTTAAATAGAGATGAGCGTGAGGCAAAAGGTTAAATAGAGAAAGAGAAACCCTTTTGATGAATGTTTAGACAAGTTCATATATATGAACGAGAGAGTGAATGATTAAAGAGTTAATTTACGGATTGGATTTCATGTTATAAAGAAAAAGTTTTCTCAGGTAGTCACAGAAGTTCAATAGAACGGTAGCTATAAGCAAGATTAGAAAAAAGAAAGATAGCCATGGTTCTAAAGATAAAGTAACTCCCCTATTTGATAGAAGGGTCAAGTCTATACCCTGATAAGAGGGTAGCATGGTAGCCTAAGTGAAATAGATAGATGTTTTAGGATGAATGATCAGGATATGATAAGCAATATGATAAAGGAAATATGTTTTGAGGCTTACTTAGTTCATTACAATGTCTGATGGATGGTTGAGCAAATTATGATGATGAATAGTTGCATCTCCTTGCAGTTGTCATATAATGACATGCATGTTAGAGTATGCCATGATGAATACTCCCATTTCGTAGTATATGCAGGGTAGAGTATATATAGTGAGGAAGTTATGAGAAAATTATGTTGCTCCCATACCATATGATATGCAATAAGGAATATATTGAGGATGATAGATAGTCTCAGTTTATGGGACGATAAGTTATGATATGATATTCTGATATGATTTATGATTGGGGTGATTCAGGTTTTTCTATAGGCTTGCGAATGCAGTACTAAGAGCCATTGCTATTGAAAGGAATGGTATACAGAAAGAGTTAGATTTGAAACAGATGACTCTGAGATAGAGACTGGATTCAGATGAGTACAGATCACTCTTCAGATAAGAGTTGGATCTGATGCAGTCTTCTCGTAGTTAGAGCATAGTTCAAATGGCTCGCAGTTAGAGCATAGATTTACATGAGAAGTTATGATGAGGCCATAGCAGCAGAATGCAATGGCAGGTGGTTAAACCATGATTGCACAAGGCATGGTAAGCCACAGTAAGAGAAAGATGAGAAGGAACACCTGAGTAAGAGAGGAAATAAGTAAAGTCTTGGGCAATAATATGGGCTACTGAACATAATATTTCTAAATTTTTATTGAGTTATCAACAAGTAGAAGCGGTGAACCCTATAACTTAGTCTGTTGGTTTAAGATCTTCGGGAGATATACAGAATCGCAGTTAGATTCTGGAGGGTCACAGTTAGATCCTAGCATGGCTCCAGGGTCGCAGTTAGATCCTAACAGTTCCAGAGTCACAGTTAGATTCTGAAGAGGCTGACGGTTGATCGCAGTTAGATCCCG
Organism: Leucaena leucocephala; assembly: GCA_037074615.1. Taxonomy (NCBI): domain Eukaryota; kingdom Viridiplantae; phylum Streptophyta; class Magnoliopsida; order Fabales; family Fabaceae; genus Leucaena; species Leucaena leucocephala. Next base: position 12,192,317 of record CM073536.1, on the reverse strand, counting down.
AGGTCGCAGTTAGACCTAGCCTAAGGAAAGTAATGAGCCATGAGATATGAGTACAATATAGTATCTCTTTGGGAAGATGAATGCCAAAGACGAAGTTAAGGTAAGGAAGCTTCACTAGTTGATAAACTCATCCAGAAAAATTATTTATAATGATTTTCCTCAGATAGCCTATATTATACAGACTGAACTTAGTTTTCTTTAAACAAAGACAGAGTCCAAGTTAAAGTCTGAGTGCTGATATTCAAAAGTTTTATAGAAGTATGCCTGAGGAACAAAGAAGAGAACCCCATATGTTTTGAGAACAGAAAAGTATGAGCAGATAAATCCTCCAGATGAGGATAAAAAGATTAAAAGGCTAGAGAGACCTAGAGAAAAAGGTCTAAAGTAAAGATAGAACCCAGTAGTTCTATGAGATAGAGAATGCTAAGGCTTACCAGAGTAATGTAGCCTTCATCCAGAAAGATGTTTAGGCAAGAGTAGTCTAAGAAAGAGTAATGAAAAAGGGTCCAGTTGTCACAGAAGTTGGTATAGATGGACAAGGTAAGAAAAGTGAAAAGTTAAAGTAAGATAGACCCTGGAGTTACACTAAGATGTTAAGGGGTAAGATATGAAAGAGTGTAAATGCCATAGAAGTTTGGCATATATATGATGAATGATAAACAAAGTTATGAAAAGTTAGAAAGGTTATGAACATTAAAGGATTAAAACCCTTCTGAGAAGTCCAAATAAGAGTGGATTTGAAATGAAAGATTTAAATTATGACTTTGTTCAGGAGAACGAGAAGCAAAAGAGCAATACTCTCCTGAGAGGCTGATAAAGTCATAAGAGAATGTTAGAGCTTTGCATTTAGGAGCAAGTATACAGTCCTACAAGATATTGGCCAGGCATTATGCATGTTAGAGTATATGCTCCTACTTAGCAGTAAAGTAAAGAAAAGAATAACTGCATAAGTCCTCTCTCTGTATGATGTTGAATCATTAAAGATGATAAGAGCAAAAATAGAGTTATAAGAGTTTCTATACGAAAAGAGGATGAAGCTTTGCGGATGTTAAAGAATTCTGCGAGATGCTAAGAGAAGTAATAAGGGATAAGTGTTAGAAAGTATGATGAGTGAGTGAGGGAAACTCCCGAATACAATAATATTCGAGAGAGTTTAATATAAAAGAAATGGACACTACTCTCAAGTCTAGTACAAGGAGTTGTCCATAAGCAAATGGATGCATAGCACAAGATCAAGTGCTATGATGAAGTAGAAATAAACTCCAATTAAGTTGACTCATACAAAAAGAGTAATGATAGCAAGGACATGAAGCGGATATTGAAAGTACTCCGCTAGACAATAAGATAAAAGGTAAGAGATGGATACCCCAATTCTTAGTCATAAAGCAGAAAGAGATTTAAAGAGGATGTATATTTAAGATTGTTGACTAAGGTACTAAGTAAATTTCGAGAACGAAATTTATTTTAAGGGGGAGAGAAATGTAACATCCCTAATTTCTGTACTAAGTTGTATGTACAGATTGAATAAAATATATGAGATGTTTAGGAAAAGATGTGGCCATATTTATGTAAAGAAAATGATTAATTGGAAGAGGAAGAAAGTCTAAGAGCCAAAGTGCAAAATTACGAAAATGCCACTGTGATGCCCTAAGAAACTAGAAGTAAATGGAGGGCATTTTGGTCATTTCACACAATGGATGGATATAAGATGAAATTTGATAGTAAATTATTATAATTAATATGAGAATTTATGGAGTTGACAGAAGTAAAAAAGGAGTCCTGTAGAATTAATTATGAAATTTACGGTGAAAAAGGACACCGATAAAGGGTTAAAGGAAACATATGTAATTTTTAACAGGACTTCTGGGTCTCAAAAAATTATGAAACTTTGTAGAGAATTCATTTTATATTAGAATGAATTTCTAAAAATGTTAGAACAATTAAAGGAGGTGTTTAGCATTTATTCTAAGATCAGGATAATTTACGGATATCGGTATGAGGAAAGTACATTGGGATTTGGGCCAGTTAGCTATTGGACCTAAAAGAGGCCCAATATTTCATCCTAGTCCAGCCCAATAAGGCCCAAAAGTTATCTTGGAGCCCAAGTCCAAATAATAAATAATTTATGGATTTTTGAAAAGAAAGAAAAAGAGAATAAAGTAAGAATTAGGTGTTGCACATGGTGGGACCCACAAGGACACAAGAATGGCACCCAAAAAGAGGAAGGGTTAGGTGTACCAAGTGAGGCCATGCTAGTGATGTCATGGTGGTAAGGTCTTGAGTGAAAAGTGAAAAGACATTCCAAGATCAAACCTTTAACCATTAGATCAAATAGTTTCCAAAGTGATCTTGGCCTTCAAATGGCACATGACTTTTGCTATAAATACCCCCCCTTTTCCATTCATTCTTCACACCCAAGAGTTCCTTTAGAAAGAGAAGTGAGTTCTAGAGAAAGAAAGTAGAAGAAAGCAAGGAAGAAGCAAGGGTCTTGAAGGAGCAAGTAAGGTAAGTTGTCTCCTTGCTTCTACCTTTTGTTCTTATGGTTTGTGCTTGAGTTTAAGTGATTTTTGAGGGTTAAATCTTGGGGAAATGCTGCTGGAATTTTTGTGTATAAGTGAAAGGAATATGAGTTTTAAGTCATAGATAGTTAAGACAAGCTTAAACAAGTTAGTTACATGCTTGGTTGTGAAGTAAGTTGATGTTCTTGACTTTACTATTTTGGTTTGCACTGTTCATGCACTGTTCATGATAGAAGGAAATGGAATTTCAATGATTTAATGCTTCCATTGAGTTTATATGATGATTTTGTGTAGGATTGGAAAGGTTTTGAACCTTGGAAACCATTGGAATTAAAGGTTATAATGTTGAAAATTCCTCACAGTACTGTTCACTCGCGTGAACAGTGATTTGAATTTCATGATTTTGATACTTCCAATGGTCTTAAAATGAGATTTTGTGTGGGGGAAGTGGAGGAACAAGTATGGGAAGCATTGGAATCAAAATGAGAATTTTTGAAAGAATTATGCATGTTTTTCAAATCTGTCCGGAACAGTGCATAGTTGCTGGAATTTGGTTGTTTTGAATTCATAAATGGATTCAAAAGGCCAAATTGTGTAGGGTAAGGTCAAGACATCAATTGATTCAAAGGTCAAGTCAATTGGTAAAGATTAAAGGATGTTATGTTACTTAAAGTAAGCTTAGTGTTCAAGAGAAGTTAGATTGTAATGGTTGGATGGTAATGTGATGTTAGGATTTGCTTGGTGTGCTCAAAAGAGGGTAGCCACATAGCAAGTAAAAGGAAGAAGGAAGAAGCAAAGTTAAAGTGGAAAGAAGTAAAGCAATAAGGTAGTAAACTTACCCTAAACTTGTATGTATTGAATGTTATGCTTGATTGTGCTATGACTTTGTTGAATTGTGTGCATATGTGTATATGATTGAAGCTCTGTTTCTATGATTACCTTGGCCAATTGTATTTCATATGTTACATGGAAGCATGCACATTACACAATGTTTACACCTTCACAAGCAAGCACAAGTAATTACTTTAATGCATGCATTGTTTAGTACCGTTTGCTATTGAGATTTCCCCAGAAATCTCACCCCATCCATGTAATCCCAAACCCACAGGTTTACGAATGAGTAAAGAAGATAAAGAGGCATGAAGAGAGGTTGGGAATTGGAAGATTTGAATATTATGTAATAAATGTGCGAATTGTTGCATGTAATGTTGTTATATGACAAGTTGAGCAACAATGTTCATGATGAAAGGTATAATAGTAAATGATGAAATAAATGTATCAAATAATTATGGCATAACCCCATAATGTATATGAATGTATGAAAGTCCAAAGAGATTGATTATGTGTTCTGGAACAATTAATGGAAAATTCATATTTTTGAAGTTAAGGTTAAGTTTAAGATTCAAAGATATTTTCTAGAAAATGCCGTTGTGCTGGTAGACTATACAAAGTACTGTGTATGTAAGTGCTGTCTAAGGAGGCTGGAAGTGAGTGGGCCTAGCCGGTTCATCCAGTCTTTCCTGGGTACTTATGTAGAATGGTAGTTCTCATGGGGAATTACCGAATCAGTACAGTTATCTTCTACCAGAATTTTTGGCAAAGAGAGATATAATAAAGTCAAGATTACTTCCATAAGTGTACTCTGAGATGTTTAAAGGAGGATGTTTCAATTAGCACTAAAATTAATTACTAGATTTAACCCTATGTGTATATAAGATAACCCTATGTCGATCTCAAGGCGGTGTCAGTACATGGCTTAACTCTAGATTGAATTAAAGTGATTAAAGAGGAGATAGGAATAGAGGAGAAAGTTTAGTTTGATTATGGGGATGATCTCAAAAAGTAAAAGTAGAGAGTGATTAGAAATAATTACCGGTATGATGAAGCTTCCCAAAGATCGACAGCTTCAGCTATCATTGCTCAAAAATAATATATCGGAGTTATAAAAGAAAATAATTATTAAGTCAAAAGGCAGAACCCTAGGAAACCTCATAAGTCTAATTATTTATTTTGTAAAAAAACCTAGAACCCTAGAATGAATTTAATTCAGAAATAATTATTCAAAAAACACTTAGCTGCAATCCTAATAATATTTATGATCTATCCTATAAGAAAATTAAAAATCTTTCAACAAAAATTGCTTTTAGGGTTTCAAATGAAATCCTTTCAAAAATATGTTCAACCACACAATTCAAAAAGAACTTTAAGAACAAGTGATAAGAACATATATAAATAAAGAACAAAAATACAATTGATAAAGGATCACAATAGTTTGATCACAAATTTATTCAAAAAGAAATAAATAGGAATCTTCAGGCACAATAGGAATATGGAAATATCCTGAAAGAACCATCTAGAAAACTATAATGGGATTTCCTTGCTAAATGCTCAAGCATTTGATCAATAAAGGGGGAGAGAAATGATATTTTCTAGTAGCCTAATTCAATTTCCTGTAATCAATGCAAACACGCTAGGAATTACGTACTCTAGTGGGAATCAATTTATTACTCTCATTCTTAACAACTAGAATTCCACTTTTCTTTGGAACTACATGTACTGGACTTACCCATTCACTGTCAGATATTGGATAGATAATACCTATAGAAAGTAGCTTAGTAACTTCCTTTTTTCACAATGACCAAAATAAGGGGGTTTAGTCTTCTTTGAGTTTTTTTGACTAGTTTAGATTCAGAGTTCAAAAGTAGCCTATGAGTATAGATAGATGGACTAAGGCTAGGAATGTCAACCTATGTCCAACCTATAGCAACCCTATTCTTTTTTAGCACATATATCAACCTTGTTTCTTGATCTGAGGACAAAGAGTTAGATAATAATAGATAATTTTTCATTCAATTCTAAAAATACATATATCAAATTAGCAGGTAAAGGCTTCAACTCAAAATCAGATGGTTGAACAATAGATGGAATAAATTTAGAGATCTCAAGTGAGCATAGGGGCTTGCTTGGAACAACTTAAGTAGCTTAAGACGCCTCTAGTCATCCTTGATTATGTCTAATTTTTTTCATTGTAGCAACTCTCTTGATTTCTTCCTCCTATCTTATTTAAGTATTTATTTTCTCTAACGCTTTGATGGTTCATGGTGAGATAGGATCTCCATAAGATGAGGAAGAAGATGAGGAGGAGTACGACTCAATCTCTAGAGATAAGGAAAACAATGATGATGATGATGAGTCAAAATACTACTTGATTTTAGCCTGCATCTTGTGTGAGGGTGGCATGCCTTGTAAAAGGCTTTCTTCAGGTTCAATTTCCTGTATACCTACAAGATTATCAAACAAACCTTTCTCGAAGTCATGGCTCATAAAGAAGGAATCACAAGAGGCAAGGCAACTAACTATTTCAACACATGTAGTGCAAAAAAAGGAAGAGTTGTAGGAAGAGCAAGGGTCACAAGAGTAATAGGAAGATGCTAAAGATGAACTAGAATAGGGTAAAGAAGGATATGTGAGCATACCTTGTGTTTCAAGCTCTTATATGACATTCTCAAGTGCTAAGTCAATGGCATTTACACCTAAGAGAGAGTAATATTTGTATGAGTGCTTCAGTGCTTCATACATGTTAAAGGATATCTTTTCTCCTCTAATTTCCATGGTGATAGTCCCTTCCTTTATGTTGTTGATAGTGTAAGTAGTTCTCAATAAGGGTCTTCCTAGGATGATGGTAGACTCACGATGTGATGCTTCACTGCACATGTCTAAGACATAAAAATCTACAGGAAATATTAGTCCTTTAACCTATACAAGGACATCTTCTAAAATGCCATTTAGGTGCCTCAAAGTCTTATCAGCTAATTGTAACACTACAGTTATAGGATTAACACAGTTAACGTCGAGTAAAGAATAAATGGAAGTTGGAATAACATTAATAGCAGCTCCTTGATCTAACAAGGCCATATTAATGGTTATTTTCCTAATAGTGCAAGGAATTGTAAAAGTACCAGGATCTTGGCATTTAATAGGTAGCTGAGGCTTAAAAATTGTAGAAACATTAGAAGGGATTTGAACAAGTTCGTTTGGTTTAAATTTCCTTTTGTTAGTGCAAAGGTTTTTTAAAAATTTATCACACTTAGGATTACATTTTATCAAATCAAACAAATGAATATTTACTTCCAATTTTTAAAATAAGATATTTCTTTTTCTTGTTCCTTTTCATCAATCTTTTTATTCATTAGATAGGAGTGAGGGAAAGGAATTTCATTTATACTTACCTCCTTACAATTGGATAAGGATAATGCGTTATTTGCCTTGAAGCCTTTCACCTTGTCTTCCTTTAGAAACTCATTTTCTTTCAAGCTTTCAGATTCGGCCACAGATACTTTCAGTAACGTCCTTCACACCTTCAATGGTATGTGAAACATTCTCCCTTAGACTCTTCGGAGTACACTTGCGGAAGCAATATTAGCTTGATTATATCTTAACTTAAGCCCAGAAATTCAAAATTTTACTCTTAAGTTCCTTATTCTTGACCTTTGATTTGAGAACTGATTAATCTCATTCTACACATCCAAACAAGGCTTATTACCTATCCACGTAATGCCCCAGATGTGTACGACTGGCCTGCCAAATTTCATAGCCAAACTCCTTCGTTTACTAGGTCAAACTGAGGTCAGAGCACTGCTACCTCAAGACCTACGAATTTCTCCCTTAATTCCCCATTCACAAATTGAACATGCCAAACAATATTTATTATTGAATAATAAAATGTCATACAACAAGGCATACACCAAATTATCATATTTCTATTACATCTTTTCCTACCTAAAATCCGGCAACACAACCGCTACATTCCTTCTGTAGAAAGTAACCGATCTTGTACCGATTCGGTAATTCCCGTAGGAGCTACCATTCTACGTAAGTACCCAGGAAAGACTGGATGAACCGGCTAGGTCCACTCACTTCCAGCCTCCTTAGACAGCACCTACGTACACAGTACGTATCAGTTCCTTTCTTTGTCCTTGCTCTGTTGCCAGAATTTCGGCAGCCTAACGGCGTCTCTTAAAATTTCCAGATTTTATTTTGACAGAACCTCCCCTGTAATGTTATATATATGGGAATGAGATTCGGGGGAATCTCAGTAGTAATAATCATAACAATATATGTAATGCAGAGTGACGGTGCTTGCTTGTAATTGTGTATAGATAAGTATGCTACGTGCTTCCATATTCAATAACATATGATCATAGCATTGTAATAGAGCTTCAAGCATAACATATAAGACAACAATCCAACCAAACAATAGCACAACAAATCACAAAGGCATTACATAAGAGATAGGATTAGTTACTACCTCAAAAGCAGAACTCCAGAACTTCTATACTGCTTCCAACTCCACCAGAACTTCCTTTCTTTCTTTCTCCTTCTCTCTCTTCTTTCTCTCTCTTTTCTTGCCAAAAACGTGGGATGCATAAAATGGGAGGGGAAGGGGGTATTTATAGCTTTAATGGATGGCATTTCTGTAATTTTGAAGCCATCTGAACATGTGGTCCTGATTTTTCCTGGATTTTCCTATTTTTCTTTATTTCTTTTTACTGCATCATGCATGACATCATCCAGGACACCTCACCGGGACACCTCATCACCATATTCTTCACATGTCACAATTCCTGGACACCTCATCAGCTGACTCAGCAGTTCAGTCCAATCCAGTACCGGTCCAGAGTCTTGCACCGTAATACGTCTCCTCAACTTTTCTTCTGCCTCTAAGATTGCGCCATGTGGAATTTGGAAGGGACCTTTCACGCCTTCCAATGCTATCCAGATAAGTCCCGAACTTTATCTGATCACCTCCTCAGTTATCGTGCCGACCGAGTAACTTTACTTTATTGAAACAGCATTAAAATAGTATTTTAATGCCACTTTTTCCCACATACTCCATGGGCTAAGTTTTTGGGCTCTGGGTATGTTATCTTGGATCCTAATCAAGCTCAAGTACTCTGATGGCTCGATTCCCAAGAAACATCCCTCGGCAAATTACCAAAATACCCCTGGGTGCCCTTTCTTGTACTATTTTAACCCTAAGGGTAAAATCGTCATTTCACACCCTTCTGTACTCTGTCAGGGCATATACTGACTCTAAGTAACTTTATCTATATGTGCCCTGGCTTCTGGGCCTATCCAGAATGACCAAAATGCCCTCATTCATCTACTACCCCTTTAGTACAACACAGGGGCATTTTCGTAATTTCGCACTTTTCCGGGGTTCTGCCGGACACTGGCCCACCTATCAGTCCAAGTGTCTTACTGGGCCTTGTTGACGCCATTATTGGGCCTTTCAGGGTCCATTACCTTCATGGCACGCATTACGAGGAATCTTCCCCTGTTAATAATTATTGAATATTTTATCTATTATTCACCGTTTATACACATATCCGGACACCGGCTCCTTCTGTCTGATACACTGGCCTGCGGTGTTCAGGCATCCCTGTGAGTCATATCAGTCATCTTACCGAGGTTATCCGAACTCATTCAGTCCCTTTTCAAATACCGATAAATTTCCCTATCGGATACCCGGAGGCCTCACACTCCCATCTGGATTTTCTAATTTGCGAATAACTTTTTCTACAGGCCTCCTATCGGTATTCTGTCAGTTTTCTGACATCCGCCCCATAAGGACGCATCATCCTGTATTTTCTCACCTAGATCTGAAATCTAGGATATCCGGTATGAATTTTATCACTTTTGGACGATCAGTCCATTTCTGGCTATCTGGAGTCTTCAAAAATTCCGGTATTATGCCAGATTACCGAGCGTCCCTTGCTCTCTCTACCGGTGAAATCTGGGACTGAAATGCTGTCGGACAGTCCAAACCACTTCCGGCCTGACTTTCTTTAATTACACTTTAGCCCCAAGAAACTTTTCTTCTTTTCATTTAAGTCCCTTTTTATTTGGCTAAAATTACACTTAAGGACCCCACCTTTTTGTCCTTAAACTTTCCATAATCCTTTCATACTCATAGAGACCTCGTATGCACATTTCACAGTTCAGTGAAATGATCAGCATAATTTTCTCTATTTTCTGGCAAAATATGGTACTCATCGGCTACCAGCCCGATCTTTCCCATAATTATGATTTTGCACCTACATTCTCTTTCTGGCATCTATTCTCATCTTCTTATCCTTCATCTTAAGTTCTAGAAATTCTCTTTCAATAACTCATCCCTTAAACTCTTCGGGAGTCATCGTTACTTGAAAGGCTTGACAACCTGCCTATATCAAGTTATCTTGCACAGGAGCCAGCCCATATCAAGCTACCTGCAGAATTCCTAGGCTTAAGACTTAGGATATTCCTCACATTCCTCATTTTGAACCTAGGCGAACTGTCCCGATTCTGTAGGTTAAAGACTTAGCTCATCTTTACATCCTGAATGACTTAGCTCATCCCTCGGATCCTACAAAATACAGGTAAGTGATCCGCCCATATCAGATTACTACCCTGGGACTACGGTTTTAGCAGCCTGCCCATATCAGACTACTTCCCAGTTCTCCTAGACTAAAAATCGGGATGTTACAGTATGCTCAAGGATGCCTTCAGTAGTATCCTTAGTGAATCCTTTAGTACTGTTTGCCTCATCATTATCTTCTAAGAATCCTACCTTTTTACCACCTTTGAGTGTGATGGCATTCAAGGACTTAAGATTGATGACGGTGTTGGAGGGGACGGTGCCTCCATTTTTAGTCTATTGCTCATTCATGGAGTTAGCTAATTGAGTAACATAGGATGAAAGATTTTCATACTTACTCTCTATGGCTGCTTGACTTGTAGAAATGCTACCAATTCGATTGCCCATGTCAGTGAATTTGGCATCATACCTTAAAAAACCATCCTCGATAGTTCTCTGATTGGAGTCTAGGAGTTTTAGAATCAGGTTCAACATGTTATCTTCCTTTAATTCTTATGGAATGATCTGATGATTGTTCCACATCCTAGATGAAGAACCTTGATAGGTTCTATTGTTGTATCCGCTTATATATCAAAGGTTTGGATGGTCTCGCTATCTCGAGTTATACTTGTTAGAGAAAAGGTCTCTCGTTTAGAATTTCCTTGTTCTTCCTTGATACATAACTAAAACCTCTTCAACATGTGGGCAATTAGTAGTAACATGCATTGCATATTTATAATTATCATAACTAAGAGTTACTAGTACTCGGCATGAGTTACTTTGTATGTTTACATTGCTCATTTGTTTGGCCAATCTTTCCATGTCACTAGCAAGTTTGACAAGCAATGGATCTCCTATAGCACTCATCTCATGCACTGCTCTGAAGTTAGACAGACCATAATGTTCTTTATTTACTACTATTTTTTTAATCAGCTCCTATGCATCTTTAACGAACATATCATCTATGGAACCATTTGTAGCAACATTTAGAATTTTTTTCATCTTAGGGTAGTAGTCCTTTACTGAAGTATGGGATCAGGAATTCATCTAGAATTTGATGATTCAGACATTTGTCTACCATGTTTTGAAAGCGATTCCAGTAGTCATAGAATGATTCCATCACTTCCTTCTTAACCCCATAATTTTTTTCTTAAAATGGATAGTCTGGATAAAGGGCAATATTTATCTAGGAATGCCCTCTTTAAATTCTCCTATGATTGGCAGGCATTGGGTGAGTACCTAGGTAGTGACATGTACCAGGTCATAGCTTTTCCTTCTAAGGTGAGGTGGAAGACATTCCATTAGACATCATTTATGTTAGCTCCAACTGGTTGCATGCTTTTCTATACCATAAAGAGGCTCTTTAAGTGAGTATATGGGCCTTCACCTGCAAAACCATGAAAATTAGGCAAATTGTGAAGTAATTATCCCTTAATTTCAAAGTCAACAGTAAAATTGGGAAGAGCGTTATTAAAAGGAATAAATGTAGCATTAAAAGTATTTGTTTCCTTAATAGTGCGTCTTTAAGGAGCCTCTTAGTTTTGTGGGACATGGTTCCCGTGCCCTTCTTCATTATTGTTGGCATTGTCCATTTCCATGATATTGTTATAAACTTTTGTGTAGTTCTTCACTACACTTTTGCTTGTAGATGAACTAGCTTCAACACTAGTTTTGTCAGGTGCTAACTTAATCTTCTCAAGTATCTTTTTTCTTATTTTCAGTAATTGTTCAGAGTAAGCAGACAGTAGACTAGTGTTCTTGCTCCTAGTCATGCACAAGAAAGATAGCAAGTGCAGATAAAAGTAGAATAATACTAATAAAAAATCACAATAATTAATCAAGAATCAAGGGAATTAACTCCCCAGAAACGATGCCAAATTTGATGTCACCTGTCGTTAGCGCTCAAATTAATTACTAGTTTTAACCCTATGTGTATGGAAGCTAATCCTAGGTCGATCTTAAGAAGGAGTCAATACATGGCTTAACTCTTGATTGAATGAAAGTGATTAAAGAGGAGATAGGAGTAGAGTTATTTCGATTATGGTAATGAGCTCAAAAAGTAAAAGTAGAGAGTGATTATAAATGATTACCGTATAATGAGGCTTCTTAAAGCTGGACCGCTTCGTCTATCATTGCTTACAAATAATATATCGGAGTTATAAAAGAAAATAATTATTAAGTCAAAAAGCAAAACCCTAGGACAACCCTAGGAAACCTCCTAAGTCTAATTATTTATTACATAAAAACACCTAGAACCCTAGAATGAATTTAATTCATAAATAATTATTCAAGAACCACTTAGCTTGCAATCCTAATAATAGTTATGATCTATCCTCTAAGAAAATTAAAAATCTTTCAACAAAAATTCTTTTTAGGGTTTCTAACGAAATTCTTTCAAAAATATATTCAACCACACAATTCAAAAAGAACTAAGAACAAGTGATAAGAACATATGTAAGAGGAACATATAAATGAAGAACAAAAATCACAACTGATAAAAGGATCACAATAGTTTGATCACAAATTTATTTAAAAAGAAATGAATAGGTTCATAAGCAAGTCTTTAAAATCCTAGAAACTTAAGAAATCTTAAAACTTAAAAATAAAAGATCAAACATTAATAAAAATATTACAACTCTTAAATAATAAGAATATAGAGCTCAAACCTACAATCTCCATCCACAAGAAATAGGAGAATTAACCACTCATGTGGCTAGATGACACCATAACGAATAATAGAAGCAAGAGAACAATAGAGGAGATAAGAGATGGAATGATTGTGAGTGAGATGGTGTGTTGAATGGAGAAGCCTTGGGGTCCTTTATATAGCTTTAGGAGTGAGTCATGTTAATGTGGGTCTTTTCACTAATTGGCTCTCCAAAAGATAATAATAATCTTCATTTATCTTTAGTATCCTCATTATCTTGTATTCAAATCCAAGTTATCCCTTGATCCATGAAGATGCCATTGAAGCCTTGGAATATCTCTTGGATTATCTTCTTTTCCAAATCCAATCCTAAGATAATATAATAATTTAATACATGAATCCATTCTCCATGGCGCCATATATTAAATTAAATCCCATATCTAGTTGTAAGATATAAATCAAGATATATTTGTTCATATTGTGTGGCGATTTGAAATATTTGGGAGGAAAGATTTCAAATCTTGAATCTAGAATACTGGGACAAGATATTTGAAATATTCAAAGTGGATATTAATTTGAATTTTGAAAGATGCACTTTGACTAATTCAAATATTAATATTATCAAACTAATATATTAAAAGGGGATAAAATAATTTTCTCTAATTAGAATATCTAATTAGATAATAGTAATTTTCTTTTCAATTAATTAATACGTGCTTTCATCATTTTATACTTCATTATTCTTAGGTGGCTCCTTTTCAAACTAGGGAGTCAAGTCATAATTAATTAATTTCCTTTTCTTTCTGAAAATTCATAAAAAATAAAAATACCTTCGTGCATATCAGTGTGATTAAGAAAATAATAAAATTAGCAAAAACTCAAGAAAATAATATTTTTAGTTATTTAATTCATATAGTCAATTAGAGCACAAAATGAGTAAAACTCATATAATAATACCTATTGAACATGATAAATTCTCTAAAATATATCTGAAATAATATGATAAAATAGGGATTCATCAAAAGGAAATTATGAAGAGAAATAAAATAGTAGAATAAGATGAAAATATTGTGGCAAATATTTAAGTCTTTAAGGAGGCCAGTATTGAGAAAAATGTACCTGATAAAGTACATTTTAGATAGGATAATTGGAATATTGTTGGGGAAGCTTTCCATCCTCCTTCTCCCATCCAAAATGGCACCATATGATGTCTTCTCATTGGCTAGAAGTTGCAAGAATGCTTAGTCATCAATCTAAAGTGATTAGTAGTTAGCCGAAAGTGATTAATCATCAATCCAATTTAATTTGGAATTTTATTTGAGTCCCAAATAATCACCTTTAATTAATTAGAGACCAAGTGGAACACTAGGAATTAGGCAAGTAGCATAGTAATTTTTACTAACTTGGGGCCAATTAGATAATCTACCCTTTATAAATAGCAACATTTCCCCCTCCCAATTTCAATTTTTGGCCAACATGGGGGAGGTTTTGCTCTTGAAGAAGAAGGGAGTTATTGCACCAACCAAGTTTGGAATTAAAGTAAGGATATGGTTGAAGTTATTAATTTGATTATTAGATAGTTTAATCTTGGTTTTGGTTGGATAAAATTAATGAAATCCTAAGGAATAGTTGCTGGTCGAAATTCTAAGATCAAGGGAAAGATGATTTGAATGTTAAGATTATGTTTAAGTGGTTGATTATAGCATGAATCAAGTGGTTTAATATAAAAGTTGAAAGAATTGCGTAAAACCCTAATGCCATGTTTGGTTAATGGGAAGTAGAAGTGGGGAAGCGAAAGTAGAAGTGGAATCTTCTACTTCCCTCTTTTGGTACGAACGATGGAAGTCACTTCCAACATTTTGAGCCATTTCAATTCCATCAGAAAAGTTGGGAATTGAGATGATGGAAGTGGAAGTAAAAAATTTTGGACTATTTTACCCCAGTTATAAAATTCCTAGACAACTTTACCCTTCCTAAGTTATAAAAAAAATATTTTGGACCATTTTACCCCAAGTTATAAAAAAATGTACATCAATTCCATACTCATTTCTATCATACTAAACAAACTTTTAAAGCCCATTTCCATTTCCATAAAAAACTCTTCCATCCTACCAAACGTACCGTAAGGGTACCTTTTGGCCTTGTGGAGATATTTAAGGAGGAATGAGATTTTGATGATTTTGATTCTTCCAATGAATTTAAAATAAAAAATTGTGCAGGGTAAGCAAGAGAAACTAGCTTTGTAAGCATTAGAAATCAAGGAAAAATGTTTGACCAAGAACCCTAAACCTTTTGGCCTATTGAAGTTCAAAGGGAAGGAATTTGATATTGATGAGTCCAAGTTCATATTTAGATTCTACATGAAAAAGTATATAGGATTGACCAATGTAATTAATTTTAAGAAAGATTAATCAAAAACTCTAAAATTATAGTGTTAAAGGGATTAAAGGGTTTTAATTAAGTTTATGAATCTATAAGTTGGTATTTAGCATGCCCCTGATTATGTGATTATAAGGTTTGATATTTTTCAAGGAAGGAACCAAGATCCAAAACGACGAAACAAATAGTAGCTTGGATAAGAGGAAGCAAGAATACTTAACTTTAATGTTGGCATTGTTTGATTGTTATGTTTTACATGTTGCCATGATTTTGGTGGAGCTTTTGATGATGATAATTTTATGTTTTGCAAACTCCTTGCCCTGATATGTCATGAAAATATGCTTGTTATCTATTGCATGTTAAATGAGATAGATTAGTCCCCTAATTATGGCTATATGTTTAGGTAAATGATAATCATGCATTGTTAATATTAATGTTGGTATATCTTGCTATTGAGATTTCTTTAAAATCTTATTCCTCATCAATTTGCCATGTTACACGTAGAGACAAGCACATCAAAGGTAAAAGAGAAGATCATGGAGAACTAGATATTGAAATTGTAAAACTGTTCGTTATAATAAGGTTATAAAATTTTAAAAACTTTTTATTTTAGTAACAGTATTTTACAGTTTTATAAAAAAACTAGTGTAAGAAGAAATTTTAACAGTGTTTTTATAAAAAAAATTGTAAAAAAACTTTTTACAACAATTATTTAAAAAATCATTATAAAAAGTAAAATTTCAGCAAGTTAATTACAAAAATGGAGTCATCATAAAATTTAATCACTGTAAAATAGTATTGTGAAAACTATATTTCCTAATACCGTATCTATCAAGATGGGTTTCTAGTTCCATTGCATCCGAACTGAATTTTTCTCGATACGTACATTCCATGTGGGTAATGTTGTTGGAAATTGTGCCCTAGGGGCCAATCATTGTATCAGGTTATCACATTATTTGCATGTTTACTGTGATGACCATCCTTGGATAACTCATGATCTTATCCTAAATGTCCCTGGTCGGTCATCTATGTGGGAGCAGAGATGAAATAAGACCAGTATGACTTTGAAGATATATAGAGATATAAATCAAAGTCATAAGCACATGTAAGAGTACAGGGTGTTGGATCGACCCGCAATGAGAGAGCTGCATGGGTCAAGTCATAAGCTCCTCTCATATACAAGCCATGTCACTATGCCCTTTGACCTGAGATCATCATGGATTCCTACATGACAAACGCTCAGCTTTGACCTAGTCAAAAGTCACTTTTGACCGAGTGATCATAAAGGCTATGCTCGGGCTTAGTGGTTTTTCATGCGGAGGAATGTGAATGGTCAAGATGGAATTTGTCCCTCACATTCGTAGAGAGATATTACTGGGCCCCTCGATGAGTGAGTCTGAGAAATGTATGGCCATACTGGAATGGAAGGGTAGTTCCATTTCTATATTCAGACTACTCAGGGATCGAGAAAGTAACGGTCAGGAACAGGAGGATGACGTTCACCATGCCTCATCCTTGACCGAAATATCGTGTGACAAAAGGGACGTGATATGGTTGTATGAAAGGTTACATCGTTTATCGATCCTCATATGTTTTGGGTAGTCGTAATGCCTTGCTAGAGACCGCTTACGACTTGTGGGTCAGTATAGTAACTGGGCCACTGCCAACTTCATATGGGCCTACAGGGTCGCACACAAAACAGCCCAATGCGAGCTATAATGTCCAGATTCATTGAATCTAAGAGATGTCTAAATTCAATGAATAATCTAGGGTGGATATATATTTTATATATATATATAAATTAGTTTATATATATATTATATAAATAATATAAGAGATATTTGTAAGATTTAATTTATAAGGATAAATTAAATCTCTATCATTTTTGAATTTGAATTTAAATGGATATGATCTATTTGAATTTGAAATTCAAATTGATAAGATATCTCAAATTTGATTTATGAGAATAAATCAAATATAATTCTGTCTTATCTTTATTTTAAATTAAATAAATAGGTGAATTAAATCTGTGGGACGGATTTAATATAAACCATATTTATTTAATCAGTTTCTTATTAAATTATGCAATATATGATATTGTATTAATTCAGAATTAATATAAGATTAATTCTGAAGCCCGGCCCTATTAGAAGCCCGATAGCTTCCTATATATTTGACATTAGGAGCTAGGGTTCCACACACAATAGATCTCTTCACACACATTCAGTCGTGAGAAAAGGGGGCAGGGAGAGTGCAAAAGGTTTGCATATAAGAAACTGCCGTAATAGAGACGGTGAGGACGGAATCTCCAGAAAGCCTTAGAGGGACAAGAGGCGCTAGCACGTCGTTCGAAATTGGAACGCTGTTCGTGTGGATACCGGTAGAGGAAGCCGATCTGAGCTGTCGACTTCTACGATACAGCCAGACACGAAGAAAGGTCGCGACCAGAACACACTTAGGTCGCGACCAAACGGGCATCTGAACGTCAGAAATCCGAAAAGAGGAGACAGGTCGCGACGTGAAGTTGAAGAGGTCGCGACTAAAAGCTCCAGAGGCGACAGGTCGCGACTAGAAGCAGAGTAGGTCGCGACTACAAACTCCAGAGGCGACAGGTCGCGACTAGAAGCTGAGGAGGTCGCGACTGAAAGTTCCAGAGGCGAGGAGTCGCGACTAGTGGACACTGAGGTCCCGACCAAAGCTTGAAACCGAAGGTAACACTTCTTTCTCCTTGACTTAAACACATTCGGTAGATCCTGGCTGGGAATGGAAAAATTTTTAAAGTTAATTTCCGCTGCGTGTCTTCCAATTCCCTTCAGTGGTATCAGAGCCATGCCGTTTTGTGTTTAAGTTAGGTTTGATTGTTGATACATGTGATGTATGTTAGACTTCTTAGCTGATTATATGATAACATGAGAGATATGTATGACATATATGGAATCTGTTTATGTATGACATATACGGAATCTAAAAGGAAACTGAAATCGGTGGTGTATATCAATTGATTTGATCAATTAATATTGATGGGGTCTAAGGAAAAAGAATTAAGATTCTTGATTATTTATCAAAAAAAATTTCTATTGGGGCGCTGCCCCACACCCCGCCCGCTAACCGGCTAGCGGGACCGCCGTGGCTATTTAATCGTAGCGCAACATAATCGTAATATGTATTGACTTTCCTAATATATGAATGTTTTGAAACATTTATTGCCCTTCAAATAGCATGAATTTTGATTCTTGAATGTTTGGGTATGGTGAACAATATGGCTCTAGATTACAAGTGTTGTAATTTTTCTAAATACGGCCTGCGTGTCGTGCCTTCCTCTAATGACTCTCGTTGTACATTCTCTTCTCATCTCACTCCCCTCGAATGTTAAAACGAGGTTTCCTTATGTACTTTTCCTATTCTAATTAGAGAGCTCCTCTCATTGGCTTGAGGGGACTTAGGATAGGTGAGCCATATTGTATCACGTTTAAGATTATGCATCTTTTGATTAGATCACTGCATGTATGTTTTAATATGCATAATACTTGTATGAGATACAACCGCGATACATGCATCTTATAAACCAGATAATTAATTAAACCCTCTAAAAGAAATCTTAAGTCATATGCCGTCAATTAATGGACACTTGTCAAAACCTCGATCGCTCATTTGTAGGTCCACCAAAGTGGGTGCATTTGAGTTATCTTGGGGAGATAAGCAAGAGTAATGGTGCTGCTCTTATGTTTGTTATTGTTTGACTTAATTGAGATTATCAAAACGGTTTTGGGTCTCAAGGCATTAGATGGGATTAAAACATGCCGGATCATATGATGATTGAATCCCATAAATATCTAAGAATTACATTTGATGTAATTGGTAAAGTTGTTACCTACCTAAATAACTTAAAGTTGAGCGTCCAGCCAAAGCGGACTCAAGTTTAAGCCAAATATGGATCTTAGCCCACTAATTATTACATTGAGGGTTGTTTTATTCAGTGGGAGATTGCTAATTCGCTTGCATATTTTAATTGTAGAATCATGACGACTAGTAATACTGCTACATTATCGTTGCGATCTGTCCTTGAGAAGGACAAACTCAATGGGACAAACTTTCTTGACTGGTTCAGGAACTTGAGAATTGTTCTCAAGCAGGAAAGAAAGGTATATGTCCTAGATCAACCCATTCCTGAGGAGCCAGCAGCCAATGTTCCTAGAGCTCAGAGAGATTCTTATGCGAAGCATAAGGAAGACTCTGTTGATGTGGGATGCTTGATGCTTGCCACCATGGTTCCGGAGCTCCAAAGAGATTTGGAACACGTGGAGGCTTATGAGATGATTGTGCATCTTAAGGAAATGTTCCAGCAACAAGCAAGGCAAGAGAGGTATGAGACCACTAAGGCCTTACATTCCTGCAAGATGGCTGAAGGTGTATCAGTGAGTACTCATGTCTTAAAGATGAAAGGGTACATAGATCACCTTGAGAGGCTTGGATTTCCCATGAGCCAGGAGTTAGCTACAGATTTGATCTTGAACTCACTCCCGGAAAGTTATGACCAGTTTGTCATGAACTACAACATGAACAACATGGAGAAATCTATTTCTGAACTGCATGGGATGCTTAAAACTGCTGAGCCGACTGTTAAGAAGAAGCCCAGTACTGTTTTGATGGTTCAGAAAGGAAAGGGTATGAAAAGGAAAGGCAAGGGCAAGGGGAAGGGTCATGGCTCATCTGGTAAGACCAAAGAGTCAGGCAAGCCCGAAACCAAGCCTGCACCAAAGAAGGCAAAGCCTCCAAAGGAAGGAGTTTGCTTCTTCTGCAATGAACCGGGTCATTGGAAGAGGAATTGCAAACTCTACCTTGAAGATCTGAGAAAGAACAAGAAGGATAGCGGGGCTATCGCTTCAGGTATTTATGTTATAGACATTCATCTCTCTACTTCCACTACATGGGTATTAGATACTGCATGTGGTTCTCACATTTGTATAAATGTGCAGGGCCTAAAGGACAGTAGAAAGCTGAAGAAGGGCGAAGTTGACCTACGAGTTGGAAATAGAGCAAAGGTTGCTGCTCTAGCTGTAGGCACTTATGAATTAGTTCTGCCCACTGGGCTTTTGTTAGTTTTGAACAATTGCTATTATGTTCCTGCTTTGAGTAGTAACATTGTTTCTCTTTCTTATTTGGATAAGGAAGGTTACACTTCCATTTCTGGGAATGGTAAATGTTCCATTTATCGTAATGATATTTTCTATGCTCATGGTGATTTGCATGTTGATCATTACATATTAAACTTGGAACAACCCAATCATGGAAATATCTATAACATAACCGCCAAAAGGATCAAACCAAATGATTTGAATCCGACGTACCTCTGGCACTGTCGTCTAGGCCACATAAATGAGAAACGCATTTCTAAACTCCATCAAGATGGATTTCTCAACTCATTTGATTTTGAATCATATGATACTTGCGAATCTTGTTTGTTAGGAAAGATGACAAAGTCGCCTTTCACTGGGCACAGTGAGAGGGCGACTGATTTGTTGGGCCTCATACATACAGATGTGTGTGGACCGATGAATACAAATGCCAGAAGAGGTTATTCGTACTTCATTACATTCATAGATGATTTCAGTAGATATGGCTATGTCTATCTAATGAAACATAAATCCGAATCTTTTGAAATGTTCAAGATATTTCAAAATGAAGTACAAAACCAGCTTGGCAAAACAATTAAAGCCCTTCGATCTGATCGAGGTGGTGAATATTTGAGCCAAGAGTTTATCGATCATCTTAGGAATTGTGGAATAGTCTCACAATTGACTCCTCCAGGAACACCACAATGGAATGGGGTTTCTGAACGGAGGAATCGAACACTATTGGATATGGTTCGATCCATGATGAGTCGAACAGATCTTCCACCATCCTTTTGGGGCCACGCCCTAGAGACAGCTGCGTTCACACTGAATCGTGTTCCATCTAAGGCAGTTGAAAAGACTCCGTATGAGATATGGACTGGGAGGAAACCTAGTTTGTCTTTTCTCAAGATTTGGGGATGTGAGGTCTATGTTAAGCAACAAGCCTCAGATAAGTTAGCGCCCAAATCTTCAAAGTGCCTTTTTGTGGGATATCCTAAGGAAACCAAGGGATATTATGTCTACAACCCCACTGATAACAAAGTGTTTGTTGTCAGAAATGGTATCTTTCTAGAACGAGAATTTATCTCTAAAAGAACCACTGGGAGCAAGGTACACCTCGAAGAAGTTCGAGAGCCACAAGACGCCACAGAACTAGAGATGGAAAGTAGAGAAGACTCACAAGAAGTTGTTGAGACTCCTCAAGTCACGCAAGGCCCAAGGCGATCTAATAGGGCACGACTTCAGCCTCAGAGATATGGATTTCTGATTTCTGATAGTCGTGATGTGTTGCTCATTGAGCATAATGAGCCCACTACCTATCAAGAAGCTATAGTGGGACCAAACTCTGAGAAATGGCTTAATGCCATGAAGTCTGAGATGCAATCCATGTATGACAATAAGGTATGGACCTTAGTCGACCCGCCTGAAGGTGTAAAAACCGTCGGGTGCAAGTGGTTTTTTAAAGAGAAAACTGACATGGATGGCAATGTAAATGTCTTCAAGGCACGACTGGTTGCAAAAGGATTTACTCAAACTCATGGTGTGGACTATGATGAGACTTTTTCCCCAGTTGCAATGGCCAAATCAATCAGAATCCTCCTTGCCATTGCAGCATATTATGACTATGAAATATGGCAGATGGACGTCAAGACAGCCTTCCTTAATGGAAAGCTCCTTGAGGATGTGTACATGACACAACCTGAAGGTTTTGTGCGTTCTGAGGACTCTGGTAAGGTGTGCAAGCTTCAAAGGTCCATTTATGGACTGAAGCAAGCATCTCGGAGTTGGAATCATCGTTTTGATGAAGTAGTCAAAGAGTTTGGATTTCTTCAAAACATTGATGAACCTTGTGTGTACAAAAAGGTTAGTGGGAGCACAGTTGTGTTTTTGGTACTCTATGTCGATGACATCCTACTCATTGGGAATGACATTCCTACCTTGCAGATTGTCAAGTCTTGGTTAGGAAAATCTTTCTCGATGAAAGACTTGGGTGAAGCCACCTACATCCTAGGAATTAGGATCTATAAAGATAGATCTAAAAGGCTTCTAGGACTGAGTCAGAGCACATATATAGACAAGATACTGCATAGGTTCAGTATGCAGGAATCAAAAAGGGGTTTCATACCCATGTCTCATGGTATTCACCTCAGCAAGGATTTGTGTCCTAGTACACCAGATCAGCGAGGTCGCATGAGTAAGATTCCATATGCCTCGGCCATAGGATCTATCATGTACGCCATGTTATGTACTCGACCGGATGTCTCGTTTGCCTTAAGTATGACTAGCAGATATCAACAGGACCCTGGTGAGGGCCATTGGACTGCTGTCAAGAATATCCTTAAGTACTTAAGAAGGACTAAGGACTTATTCTTGGTCTATGGTGGATTGGATGACGAGCTCTATGTAACTGGTTACACAGATGCAAGTTTCCAAACTGACCAGGATGACCAGAAATCGCGATCTGGATACATATTCCTCCTGAATAATGGAGCAGTAAGCTGGAAGAGCTCTAAGCAGAGCACTATAGCAGATTCTGCAACGGAAGCCGAGTATATAGCAGCATCTGATGCAGCTAAGGAGGCCATTTGGATCAGGAAGTTCATTGCTGAACTAAGGGTGGTACCGACCATCTCAGATCCAATAACTTTGTTCTGTGACAATAGTGGTGACATTGCACAGGCCAAAGAGCCTAGGTCACATCAAAGGACCAAGCATATACTCAGGCGATTTCATCTCATCAGAGAAATCAATGATAGAGGTGATATAAAAATATGCAAGGTAGCAAGAGAAGACAATGATGCTGATCCTCTAAACCGCTTGTCCAGGCAAAACATGAGCGTCATGTTAGGTCAATAGGATTGAGACAAATTAATGATTGTTCCTAGTGCAAGTGGGAGGATGTTGGAAATTGTGCCCTAGGGGCCAATCATTGTATCAGGTTATCACATTATTTGCATGTTTACTGTGATGACCATCCTTGGATAACTCATGATCTTATCCTAAATGTCCCTGGTCGGTCATCTATGTGGGAGCAGAGATGAAATAAGACCAGTATGACTTTGAAGATATATAGAGATATAAATCAAAGTCATAAGCACATGTAAGAGTACAGGGTGTTGGATCGACCCGCAATGAGAGAGCTGCATGGGTCAAGTCATAAGCTCCTCTCATATACAAGCCATGTCACTATGCCCTTTGACCTGAGATCATCATGGATTCCTACATGACAAACGCTCAGCTTTGACCTAGTCAAAAGTCACTTTTGACCGAGTGATCATAAAGGCTATGCTCGGGCTTAGTGGTTTTTCATGCGGAGGAATGTGAATGGTCAAGATGGAATTTGTCCCTCACATTCGTAGAGAGATATTACTGGGCCCCTCGATGAGTGAGTCTGAGAAATGTATGGCCATACTGGAATGGAAGGGTAGTTCCATTTCTATATTCAGACTACTCAGGGATCGAGAAAGTAACGGTCAGGAACAGGAGGATGACGTTCACCATGCCTCATCCTTGACCGAAATATCGTGTGACAAAAGGGACGTGATATGGTTGTATGAAAGGTTACATCGTTTATCGATCCTCATATGTTTTGGGTAGTCGTAATGCCTTGCTAGAGACCGCTTACGACTTGTGGGTCAGTATAGTAACTGGGCCACTGCCAACTTCATATGGGCCTACAGGGTCGCACACAAAACAGCCCAATGCGAGCTATAATGTCCAGATTCATTGAATCTAAGAGATGTCTAAATTCAATGAATAATCTAGGGTGGATATATATTTTATATATATATATAAATTAGTTTATATATATATTATATAAATAATATAAGAGATATTTGTAAGATTTAATTTATAAGGATAAATTAAATCTCTATCATTTTTGAATTTGAATTTAAATGGATATGATCTATTTGAATTTGAAATTCAAATTGATAAGATATCTCAAATTTGATTTATGAGAATAAATCAAATATAATTCTGTCTTATCTTTATTTTAAATTAAATAAATAGGTGAATTAAATCTGTGGGACGGATTTAATATAAACCATATTTATTTAATCAGTTTCTTATTAAATTATGCAATATATGATATTGTATTAATTCAGAATTAATATAAGATTAATTCTGAAGCCCGGCCCTATTAGAAGCCCGATAGCTTCCTATATATTTGACATTAGGAGCTAGGGTTCCACACACAATAGATCTCTTCACACACATTCAGTCGTGAGAAAAGGGGGCAGGGAGAGTGCAAAAGGTTTGCATATAAGAAACTGCCGTAATAGAGACGGTGAGGACGGAATCTCCAGAAAGCCTTAGAGGGACAAGAGGCGCTAGCACGTCGTTCGAAATTGGAACGCTGTTCGTGTGGATACCGGTAGAGGAAGCCGATCTGAGCTGTCGACTTCTACGATACGGCCAGACACGAAGAAAGGTCGCGACCAGAACACACTTAGGTCGCGACCAAACGGGCATCTGAACGTCAGAAATCCGAAAAGAGGAGACAGGTCGCGACGTGAAGTTGAAGAGGTCGCGACTAAAAGCTCCAGAGGCGACAGGTCGCGACTAGAAGCAGAGTAGGTCGCGACTACAAACTCCAGAGGCGACAGGTCGCGACTAGAAGCTGAGGAGGTCGCGACTGAAAGTTCCAGAGGCGAGGAGTCGCGACTAGTGGACACTGAGGTCGCGACCAAAGCTTGAAACCGAAGATAACACTTCTTTCTCCTTGACTTAAACACATTCGGTAGATCCTGGCTGGGAATGGAAAAATTTTTAAAGTTAATTTCCGCTGCGTGTCTTCCAATTCCCTTCAAATGTTGCTGTTGCCCATCAAGTGTCCAACTCACCTAACTATCTACTCGTTAGAGGTTGAGGAAGAACAGCCTTGAAGATGCAGGAGAATATGTCTATTAATGGTTGAGTGTAGGAAGAGGAGAAAGAAGCCGAAGGTTGAAGATACAGTATTAGTGAGATTTTTAGGGGACAAATAACTTTGAGAAGATTCAGTTTTAATGGCTCAATGACTTGGTGCATTGCAATCTGTTAGATCACCTTGATGGACATGATTTATGATAGTGATGGACATGAGAAAAACATGCTTCTAAGAGGATCTGGATCTCTGTCTCCCTTCCTTATAAAAAAGGGCTAAGTTAGGGTAAATTTTGCTTTAAAAAATGCTCTATATATTTTTTGATAAATGATCATTTATATAAAAAAAAAATTATACAACTAAAGTTAAGGGAGCGGGGAATTAATAAAACATATATGAAGTTGGTTTGGTGGCAGTATATATTGGGGTACCTATCAACGAAGACTTTTATTTTATTTAGTTATTAATTAGCATTAAGCCAAACATGATGTTGCTTCCAAACATGATGTTGCAAGTGTCCAAGTGTCAGTTATAGTTTTTTTGTTTTTCTGGAGCCCTGTGCTTTGCTCATTTTTTAAAACTTTATTATCATACTCAATAATGCAAAAACTCCTTTCCTATTTTACTCAGTTCGGCGTCACAATGCATTTGAGATAATATTAATTATAGACGTCTATCTCGCTTACCAAGACTTATTTATCCCCATTTGCTCTCACAACTAGAATTTAAAAAGATTTAACAGTGTTTTATAAAGTCTACATTTAGGAAGTTCATGGATTTAGACAATGGATATATTTAGACCATCAAGATTAAGATGAATTTCGTGCATTTAATTAATAATTTCATGTCATGGATTTTTGAGATCACCATCAAGTCTACATTTAACTTATTTTTATATTTTTACAAAAGATAGTTTTATAATTATTATTGTTAGAAAAGATTTAACTATTTAAAAAGAATCAAAGTAAACACTTTAAATGTGGAAAGTTTAAATTAAATTTAAAAGCTGTAAATCTCATTTTAATAACCAAGTGATGTTAAATTTGGATGCTACTATTCATAAATTATAAATAAAAATTTGGAAAATATTTATATCAAGTTCTTTATATTTATTATGTCAAGTTTTTTAATCACATGTGGCTATATGTTCTAATTTATTCATGGGGATTTACAATTTAATGATAATATTTTAAAAATAGGACATATGACTATGTGTGATTGGAAAATTTGATATAATAAATACAAAGAAATGTAAATATTATCCTAGAAGTTTCAATTCTAACTATGTAAAAAATACAAGACCTACAATACAATCTATTAAATTTTTAAGAGTTCACTTATGTAATTATAATTAATTCTAGAATTAAAATTATTATCAATCAATCATAAATGTTATAGGGCCTGTTTGGATAGGTTTTTAGAAAATAGCTTATGGAAAAAAAGGCTTTTGGACAGCTTTTGGAAAAGGGCTTCTAGAGAAGAGCTTATAGAAAAAAGTGGTTCTGAATAAATGAGTGTTTGAATGATTATTACTATAAGTATTTTTGTTATTAATATATTATCAGAAAGGGTATAAGATAAAAAAATAATTATAATGCATGTCACTGTTCATAGTCACTGTTCACCGTCCTCTTCTTCCCTCTTCTTTCTCATTAAACACAGGCGCTAGACGAGGACTAAGCAAAAGCACCAGCGGTGGGGAGGAGAAATGACTGACGGATGGAGGGGAGGGGCGACGATGATGGAGGCGACCAGAGGAACGATGACGGTAGAGGCACATCGACGTTGACTGTCATACCTCACTCTTATAAGCTCCATCTTCTTCAAAACAGTATCCTGTTATGTTTGGAAAAGATAAGGGTGAGATTTCGGGGAAAATCTCAGTAGCAAAAGGTACTAAAAAATGTATGCATCAATGCTTGGTATTAGTGGTTGCTTGTAATTGTGTCAACATAATGTAATGTGCATACTTTCATGTAACATGTGAAATACAATTGGCCAAAGTAATCATAGCACAGAGCTTCAACAATTACATATGAATAATGTCAATCAATCAAGCCATAACACAATCAACCATACATTCAACACACATAAGTTTAGGTAAGTTTACTACCTGTCATGTAACCCTTTCTTTAGTCCTTAACCTTTGCTCTAAGGTTCCTTCTTTACATAGGTCAGAGCTTATACAAGGCATAATAATATTTCATTATTACCCTATCAGTATAACTCTACTTAACTCAAGTTTAACTTGAGGTAATACCCCTATTTTAACAATCCCCTAACTTTCTTTCTATCCACGGCTAACCTTATAGAGAGATATATTTCTTTATTCTAACTATAAAATTTATAAAAGCAATCCTCTTATTTATTAGAGCAGGGACTATAATAATTACTTACCTTATTCATAAGTTTGTTGAGTCCCTAAGCTCATTGGATTGCTCCTATCTTAACTAGAACTTCTTCTTTTTCTTCATTTCTTTCTCTTTCTTTCTCTCTTTCTCTCTCTTGTTTTCTTGGACAAGGTATTAACTTAATTACTGATCCCTTGACAAATTATCAAAATACCCTTGGTTCCTCTTATTTAATTTAATAATTATAGGGGCATTATTGTCTTTTCTCATTTCAACAGAGTATTTCCTGACCTTGGTCAACTATTCTGAGAACTCTCTTTGACCGTCTAACCTTAGTCAAATGACAAAAAAACACTTCACTCATTCTTTAATTATTTTATAACATAGAGGTATTTTTGTCATTTTGTACATTTTCTGAATATTTCTGAACACTGGCTTCTTTAACCGATAAACTGATATCATGGACATGGCTGAAGGGAATTGGAAGACACGCAGCGAAAATTAACTTTAAAAATTTTTCCATTCCCTGTCAGGATCTACCGAATGTGTTTAAGTCAAGTAGAAAGAAGTGTTACCTTCGGTATTCGAACTATGGTCGCGACCTCCAGATCCACTCGTCGCGACTCTTAGCCTCTGGAGTTTTCAGCCGCGACCTACTCAGCTTCTAGGCACGACCTGTCGTCTCTAGAGTTGTCAGTCGCGACTTCCTCAGCTTCTAGTCGCGACTTGTCATCTCTTTTTGATTTTCTGACGTTCAGGACGCCTGTATGGTCGCGACCTAAGTGTCCACGCGCCGCGACTTACAGTTGTACCTGGTGCTCTCTCCTCGATCGCAAGAAGTCGACAACTCAGATCGGCTTCCTCTACCAGTATCCACACGAATAGCGTTCCAACCACGAACAATGTGCTAGAACCTCTTGTCCCTCTAAGGCTTTCTCAAGAATCTGTCCTCACCGTCTCTATTTTGGCAGTTTCTTATTTGCAAACATTTTGCACTCTCCTTGCCCCTTTTTATCTCATTCAGAACCCTAGCCCCTAATGTCAAATATATAGGATGCTATCAGTGTTCTAGTTGGGTTGGATTTCAGAATTAATCTTATATTAATTCTAAAATTAATACAATATCATATATTACACAATTTGATAAGAAACTAATTAAATAAATATGGTTTATATTAAATCCGTCCTACAGATTTAATTCACCTATTTATTTAATTTAAAATAAAGATAAGACAGAATTATATTTGATTTATTCTCATAAATCAAATTTGAGATATCATATCAATTTAAATTTCAAATTCAAATAGATTATATCAATTTAAATTCAAATTCAAAAGTGATAGAGATTTAATTTACCTTTATAAATTAAATCTTTCAAATATCTCTTATATTATATATAATATATGCGAATTTATATATATATATAAATATATACATCCACCCTAGATTATTCATTGAATCTGGACATGTCTTAGATTCAATGAATCTGGACATCATAGCTTGTGTTGGGCTATTTTATGTGCGACCCTGTAAGTCCATATGAAGTTGACAGTGGGCTAGTTACTATACTGACCCACAAATCGTAAGCGGTCTCTAGCAAGACATTACGACTACCCAAATCATATGAGGATCGATGAACGATGTTACCTTTCATATAACCACATCACGTCCCTTTTGTCACACGATATTTTGGTCAAGACATTACGACTACCCAAATCATATGAGGATCGATGAACGATGTTACCTTTCATACAACCACATCACGTCCCTTTTGTCACACGATATTTTGGTCATGGATGAGGCATGGAGAAACGTCATCCTCCTGTTCATAACCGTTACTTTCTCAATCCCTGAGTAGTCTGACTATAGAAATGGAACTACCTTTCCATTACAGTATGGCCATACATTTCTCAGACTCACTCATCGAGGGGCCCAGTAATATCTCTCTACGAATGTGAGGGACAAATTCCATCTTGACCATTCACATTCCTCCTCATGAAAAGCTACTAAGCCTGAACATAGTCTTTATGATCACTCGGTCAAAAGTGACTTTTGACTAGGTCAAAGCTGAGTGTTTGTCATGTAGGAATCCATGATGATCTCAGGTCAAAGGGCATAGTGACATGGTTTGTATATGAGAGAAGCTTATGACTTAACTCATGCAGCTCTCTCACAGCGGGTCGGTCCAGCACCTTGTACTCTTACATGTGCCTATGACTTTGATTTATATCTCTATATATCTTCAAAGTCATACTGGTCTTATTTCATCTCTGCTCTCGCATAGATGACTGACCAGGGACATTTAGGATAAGATCATGAGTTATCTAAGGATGGTCATCACAGTAAGTATGCAAATAATGTGATAACATAATTAAGAAATTCATAAATCAACAATATTCATAATACAATGATTGGCCCCTAGGGCAATATTTCCAACATGGGCCTCACTTGGTGTCATCATAGGCCTCCTGGGATATCATCTCGGCTCATTTAGTCCCAGCTTGCTTACTGGTTATGTTTCACAATCAGATATCGGGCATTCATAAAACTCTGTCAAAATTCACTAAAAAGTGAATAACTTTTTCTACAGGACTCCTTTCGGGATTCTGTCAATTCCCTAACCTCTGGCTTCACAGGATGTACCTTCCTGTAACTTCTCATTTATATCTGAGGTCTAGAAGGTCTGATAAAAATTTTAGATAACTTTAAGACCATCGGATAAATATCAGCTATCTGAAACTCCAATAAAATTTCTGTATCAAGCTAGATTAACCAGCACAACTTTCTCTATCTAATGATAAAATTTAGGACTGAAATGCTTCCGGACAGTTCTAAGCCTTTTTTGGCTTAATTTTCTATAATTACCATTTTGCCCTTCATTTCATACTGTTGTATCCTTAATTTCATCCTTACATATACTGATCTGAAGGTATCTTATACCAATTGAACACCATTTTATCTTAGAAACATCAATTTTCAAGAATTAGGTTATCGAGTACTGTTCATGATACTGTTCAATTGGTAAATCTAGATTACATTATGAACTTTAAAAATTCATAATTAAATCTAGAAAAATTGAAATCGGTTGGTTCCAATTTATAATGGAAGCTCTTTCAATAAAATTTGAAGGAAAAATATGAAACTGAGGTTTCCTTGTCCAAATGAAATTAGTTTATTCGTTGAAAAATAGTGTTCATTTGGTAAGTCTGGAAGTTCCAGTTTCTTTACCTTATTTTCAAAAATTTATTTCTCCTTGTGTACTTATCCAAATGAGGCGTGTTACATATGGATTTAAATCTACATATGTGTACTTTAATATCATAAAATTTTGTGGAAAAAACTCATTCATTTACTATTTGAAATTCATGCATGAACCTCACTGCCTCTGGGTACTCATTTTATCTTGATCCAGATTTTATTGTCAACTTTGAAAACTCATAACAATTCGAATACTTACCCAAATGAGGCGTTCTTGGTGTCCATTTAAAGCTCTAGATCTTATCTATGTTCATGCCAAATTTCACTTGAAAATACATTGGATAACTTATAAAAACTAACTTTGAAAGTATACTGCCTCAAACTGGATCCATAGTAACATACATCAAGCGCATAAAAATATCGTCTTCTCAAGCAAAGTACCCAACTTTAAGTCATATACAAATTAATCATCCCCATTTAACCTTTTTCCTCGAGAACTTCTAGCACCTAGAGCATGGTTATACACATATGGAAAGAATAAGATTTCATGGAAATCTCAATAGCAAGTCATACAAACTATAATAACATGCATGCTTGATTAAATGCTTAACATGTTATAATGATATGGGAGCTACTTCATGAACATGCATAGGCAACCTCTAACATGCATATTGTCATGACATTCATTGCAAGGAGTTGCAACCATTCATATCTCATCATCATCATCATAAAATCATCTCATGCTCAACTAATAATTCATACATAACAAGCAAACATACAATCAAACAAGCATAAGATTATAGTTAGGTATTCTTGCTACCTCTTAGATGTCCTTGTTACTTCCTTCTTGGAATGATCTTCCCTTCTCACAAATGTCAAAACCTAGCCATTACAAGGTAACATCAAGTTACAATTCACTTCCAACACAATTCTAAGACTAGGTTCTCATTAAGTTCCATTCTTTCTTTAATTTATGACTTAGGCTTCCATCTTTCTAAAATAACTTCTCATGGTTCACTTCCACATAATTTTTCATGTATAATTCAAATATGCATTCAGAATTTCCAAACTCAGATTGCATCCTAAGTGACTGTACAGAACTGAAAAGCTTCATCCTTTTCTAAAAATTCTCATTTTGATTCCAATGCTTCTAATACTTGTTTCTCTACTATAACCCCACACAATTTTCCATTTTAACCTCATTGGAAGTCTCAAAATCATGAAATTCCAACATATGAACAGTGATTCAGACATTACCAGAACAGAACACAATCTTTCATTCATAAGCATACTTTGATTTCCAAGCTATTACCACTTCATTCTAGCTTGTTTAAGCTTGTTTAAACTATCCATAACATAAAACTCATATTCCTTTCACATACAAACAGAATATCCAGCAGCACCCTCAAGAGAAATATGCCCCAAAAACCCCTTAAAACCAAGAGCAAACTTACTAGAACAAAGGCTAGGATCAAGGGGACTAATTACCTTACTAGTTCTTCCAAGGTGCTTGCTTCTTTCTAGCTTGAATGGAAATTTTGCAAGAGTTTCACCAAGGTTCTTGTGCTCACGGTTATGAGCAGAATTGGTGGGGTATTTATAGGCAAACTTGGATGGAAATGAAAGGCCAAGATCATTTTGTGCACTATTTGATCTAATGACTTAGATTTAATCTTGGATTTTCTTTTCTTTAATAATTATGACATCACCATCATGACATCATCAAAGGGGACATCTCATAAGCCACATGGCAAAATTCCAAGGGAGAGAAGCTTCTGGAAAAATTTTAGTTCAGTCCGGTACCGGCTCAGTCCGATTCCCCAAAAACTACACTGTTTTCTGAATCTAATTTTTCTGAGATTCCATAATATGTTTTCTGACCTTAAATCCAGTATCCGAATTCTTTTTATCATTGACATTCTTATACTAGGTCTAAACTTAATTACAGATCTCTTAGAAAATGACCAAAATACCCTTGGTGCCCTTTCTTGCTCTACATTAACCCTAAGGGCATAATCGTTATTTCACACCTTTTTGTACCTAGTTAGGGCATATACTGACTCTGAATAACCCTTCCTGTACCTGCCTTGGCATTTTGGCCTATCCAAAATGACCAAAATACCCTCCATTCATCTCTTGTACATTATTATAACACAGGGGCATTTTCGTAATTTTGTATTTTTCCGGGGTCCTCTGGACACTGGCCCACATACTGCTCAGGTACCTTATTGGGCCTCTGGGATGTCATTTTGGGCCTTTGTTTAGGTCCATTACCTTTATGGAACAAATCCCAAGAATCCTCTCCCAAAGGTATTTATCGGGTATTTTATTATACTCTAAATTCCATTAAAAATTCTATAGGATTCCTTTTCTGATCCTGTCAGTTTTATAAATTCTCATATTAATTGTAGGAATTTACTGTAAAGTTTCATCTGATTCTGAGATCTGAAAAATACTGTAATAATTTTATCTGACTTCAAAAATTTATATCAATTTTTCGGGACCTCAAAT
This sequence comes from Leucaena leucocephala, assembly GCA_037074615.1. Lineage (NCBI taxonomy): Eukaryota > Viridiplantae > Streptophyta > Magnoliopsida > Fabales > Fabaceae > Leucaena > Leucaena leucocephala. The sequence continues at coordinate 12,159,332 of CM073536.1, read as the reverse complement.
AAAAATTCTGTAATGGGTCAAACTAACCGGAATAATTTTCTCTATTTACTAGTAAAATTTAGGTCTGATCTGATTTTGGGCATTTTTGGCCTATTTTCGGCCCAAATTCTTCATAATTACACTTTTGCCCCTTGACTTTTTATAAATTAAATTATGGCCTCAAATTTGGCTAAAATTATACTTAAAAAACTCACATTTTTTCTATTTTCTCTTTTGGCCTTACAACTTTTATAATTCCACTTAAGTCCTTGCATTTTCTTCCTTTTTCAATTCAATCCCTTTCTTTACATAAATGGCTACATTTTTCTTAGAAAATCTCACATATGTTACGTGCAAACTGTACATATAAATCAGTACAGAAAATTAGGGATATTACACATACTATGGAACTTTTAGACTTTTCACTTTAGTCCCTTTCTTTTTAAAAATGACCATTATGCCCTTAAGGACTTTCATTATTTACATATAAGTCCATGTACTTTCACTTATTTGTAATTTAGTTCCTAAAAACCCTCTATATGTTTCTGAGACTTTTGCTCAAAGGGGTCTAGTAGCCTATTTATTTCAGGCTACTTTCTGAGTCTCTGAGCCTGAAAATTGGGATATTACATTGACGAAGAAGAAGAAAAATATAAGAGAGAGAAGAGAAGAGGGAGAAGAGAAAAGAAAGTGTAAGAAAAAGTAGGGGTAAAATAGTAAGTGGGTAGTCTATAAATATTTTTACTATTCTAGAAGATATTCCATGAGTTTATTCAAAACCATAGTTTTAAACTATAGTTTGGTCCATAAACCCTTTTAGACAAATATGGCTATTTGTTTTAAAATTTTTCTAAATCTAAGTTTGGGTCAGAAGTCTTTTTAAAACCGTGGTTTGGTGGTTACCCAAACACACACATAAACATAGGGAATTACTATCAAGTCTTATATAAAACAGATTTAATTACTAAAAAATTTTAAGCATCATAAACTTATTACTAATATTTACACTAAAAATTGTCAATGTTAATTCTTTTAGTTGTTGTTGAGATTTTTTAATAATTAAATATTTTATATATGGTATTCATAAAAATCTGATCGATTTAAAGAGCACTATTTTAATCGATGAAGTAAATCATTATATGCCCTAGGACTTTGGGCTTGCTGGTCATGGCACGTTGCTCTCACTTATCAAGTCACTAGTTCAAATTGGTAAAGTAAATCATTATATCAATTAATTAAAATAATCAAATTTGATACATTCAAATCATTTATTTACATTTAGTAATTTAGTAAGATAGAAGAGTTTTTTATAAAAATAGAAGTTATAACATCCTAATTTTTATTTTTATATTTAAATAAAATTTAAAATATTACTTATCAGTAATTTAAAAATATTATGTAATTAAATTATTATAGTTTAATATTTTTAATAAAATATGATATAATATATAGATTATCCTATTTTTATCTTATTTAGAATCTTATGATTTGATTGTTACTATTAATTAAAAATTTATTAGGATTTGGATTCAGATTTAGATATATAATTTTATTTTAAAAATATGGTTTAAATTTTAAAATACCTGATAGAATTATGATAAAAATAATAATATAACTATATCTTTAATTAAATATATATAATAATAAAATATGTATTTATACTATAATAATATAGTTTAAATTTTAAATTATTATATCTGATAAGATTTTAATAAAGATAAGATATAAATTTAAATTTTGAATTATTATTATTATAGCTTTATAAATAGAGTTAAGACCCTGAGTTATTCCTCAAATTTAATTATTGAGTTGGTTCTTCTCTTTTTAGTCATCTCTATCAGTCCCTTTCCTATTCTTAAAGAAGGTAACTACTTTCTACTCGTTGTGTGTGCTAATATGATGTTTGTGAGTGTTTTGATATATATAAATCTATTAGTATTGATATAATTATATTGACAAAACTTATTTCATTATTTTAATTGAAAATAGTCTTGTGGGACTTAAAGTTTAATTTAGAAAGTTTAAGTTGATATTAGAAACTTATTATATCTTAGTATTAAAATTTGAAGAAAGTTATTATATTGAGAAAAACTCTTTTGTGACATTTATCGAGCTACTGAGATTTTGATTAAAATGATTATTTTGAGAATTATGCATTGGGGATAGGTGATGATGGAGTTGTGTTTCTACCACGCGGTATAGCTACCATTGGAGCTCGATGTTGGCTTTTATCCTACTAGTTTACCGAGGGATGTGCCCCACTTGTTTATCGAGGGGCTGCGACACCCCCACCTGTTTACTGAGGGAGAATGGACCCATGGTCCTGTCAGGTGCTCTGTGAATTTTGGCCTATCCATATCACTTGATCGATTAGCTGTTCGAGGGGTAGTTATCACTGTTGGAGATTGTGCCCTAGGGGCCAATCATTGTATTATGAATATTGTTGATTTATGAATTTTTTAATTATGTTATCACATTATTTGCATGCTTACTGTGATGACCATCCTTAGATAACTCATGATCTTATCCTAAATGTCCCTGGTCAGTCATCTATGCGAGAGCAGAGATGAAATAAGACTAGTATTACTTTGAAGATATATAGAGATATAAATCAAAGTCATAGGCACATGTAAGAGTACAAGGTGCTGGACCGACCCGCTGTGAGAGAGCTGCATGAGTTAAGTCATAAGCTTCTCTCATATACAAACCATGTCACTATGCCCTTTGACCTGAGATCATCATGGATTCCTACATGACAAACGCTCATCTTTGACCTAGTCAAAAGTCACTTTTGACCGAGTGATCATAAAGGCTATGTTCGGGCTTACTGGTTTTTCATGCGGAGGAATGTGAATGGTCAAGATGGAATTTGTCCCTCACATTCGTAGAGAGATATTACTGGGCCCCTCGATGAGTGAGTCTGAGAAATGTATGGCCATACTGTAATGAAAAGGTAGTTCCATTTCTATAGTCAGAATACTCAGGGATCGAGAAAGTAACGGTCAGGAATATGAGGATGATGTTCTCCATGCCTCATCCATGACCAAAATATCTTGTGACAAAAGGGACGTGATGTGGTTATATAAAAGGTAACATCGTTCATCGATCCTCATATAATTTGGTTAGTCGTTGAAATATCCTTCTTTATATTTCTCAGAGTACTCTTACTATAGCACTTTCAACTGGATTATATCTCTCTTGCCAGAAATCCTGGCAAAAAATAATTGTACTGATTCGGTAATTCCCCATGAGAACTACCCTTCTACGTAAGTACCCAGGAAAGACTGGATGAACCGGCTAGGTCCACTCACTTGTTGGAAATCGTGCCCTAGGGGCCAATCATTGTCTTATGAACATTATTGATTTATGAATTTATTAATTGAGTTATCATATTATTTGCATGTTTACTATGATGACCATCCTTGGATAATTTATGATATTATCCTAAATGTCCCTGGTCGATCATCTATGTGGGAGCACAGATGAAATAAGACCAGTATGACTTTGAAGATGTATAGAGATATAAATCAAAGTCATAAGCACATGTAAGAGTACAGGGTGTTGGACCGACCCGCTATGAGAGAACTGCATGGGTAACGTCATAAGCTTCTCTCATATACAAACCATGTCAATATGCCCTTTGACCTGAGATCATCATGGATTCCTACATGACAAAACGCTCAGCTTTGACCTAGTCAAAAGTCACTTTTGACCGAGTGATCATAAAGACTATGTTCGGGCTTAGTGGTTTTTCATGCGGAGGAATGTGAATGGTCAAGATGGAATTTGTCCCTCACATTCGTGGAGAGATATTACTGGGCCCCTCGATGAGTGAGTCTGAGAAATGTATGGCCATACTGTAATGGAAAGGTAGTTCCATTTCTATAGTCAGACTACTCAGGGATCGAGAAAGTAACGGTCGGGAATAGGAGGATGACATTATCCATGCCTCATCCATGACCAAAATATCGCGTGACAGAAGGGACATGATATGGTTGTATAAAAGGTTACATCGTTTATCGATCCTCATATGATTTGGGTAGTTGTTATGTCTTGCTAGAGACCGCTTGCGACTTGTGGGCTAGTATAGCAAATGGCCCACTGCCAACTTCATATGGGCCTACAGGGTCGCACACAAAATAGCCCAACACGAGCTATGATGTCCAGATTCATTGAATCTAAGACATGTCTAGATCCAATGAAAGATCCAGGTGAATGTATATATATTTATTTATATTTATATTCGTATATATATAAATTCGTATATATATATTATATATATGAGATATATGAGATTTAATTCATAAGGATAAATTAAATCTCTATCACGTTTGAAATTCGAAATTCAAATTGATAGGATATCTCATATAAGAGATATTTATAAGATTTAATTTATAAGGATAAATTAAATCTCTATCACGTTTGAAATTCGAAATTCAAATTGATAGGATATCTCATATAAGAGATATTTATAAGATTTAATTTATAAGGATAAATTAAATATCTATCACGTTTGAAATTCGAAATTCAAATTGATAGGATATCTCAAATTTGATTTATGGGAATAAATCAAATATAACTCAGTCTCATCTTTATTTAAAGTTAAATAAATAAGTAATTAAATCTGTGGGACGGATTTAATATTATTTTATTTAATTAGTTTCTTATAAAATTATACAATATATGATATTGTATCAATTCGGAATTAATATAAGATTAACTCCAAAATCCAATTAGGTCAAGTGGAAAAACGCATAGCATCCTCTATATCTGATTGGAGGAGCTACGTTTGAAAATAACACAGAACACAAAAGGCCGAACGGAATCTGCAAAAGGTTTGCAGACAAGAAACTGCCGAAATAGAGACGGAGACTTGTGAAAGCCTTGGAGGGACAGGAGACGCTAGCACGTCGTTCGTGGTTGGAACGCTGTTCGTGTGGATACTAGTAGAGGAAGCCGACCTGAGGCGTCGACTTCTTGTGATCGGAAAGAGACCACCGTCCGCGGAGAGAATCTGTGAAGGTCGCTGAGGAACACTCCGTCGATTTCTTGCGATCAGAAAGAGATCACCACCCACGTAGAGAAGCTGTGAAATTCGCTGAGCAACACTAAGGGTAATGATTCTTTCCACTTGACTTAAACACATACGGCAGATCCTGGCAAGGAATGGAAAATTTTTAAAGTTTATTTCCGCTGCGTGTCTTCCAATTCCTTACAGTGGTATCAGAGCCATGCCGTTTTGTGTTTAAGTTAGGCTTGATTTGTGATTTATATGATATATGTTAGTAGTAGCCGATCATATAATAAGCGTTGTATGTGTGACATATATGGAATCCTTGTTGTGTATGACATAAAAGGAATCTAAAAGGAAATTGAAATCGGTGGTGATGCTTTTTGATTTGATCAATCCGCATAGATGGGGTCTAAGAAAACCGAATTCGAATTTGTGATTATTTGTGAAAACCAAATTCAGATTCGTGATTATTTATGAAACAAAAACAAAAAAAAATTTCTTCCGGGGCGCTGCCCCAGAGACCCCGCCCGCTAACCGGCTAGCGGGACAGCCGCCCGCTAACCGGCTAGCGGGACCGCCGTAGCTACCTGTTCGTAGCGCAACATAACCGTAACATATGTTACTTTGTAAATGTTTTTTGCCCTTCGATTAGATCTGAATATTGATTCTTGAATGTTTGGGTATGGTGAACAATATGGCTCTAGATTGCAAGTGTTGTAATTTTTAAAAAATACGGCCTGCGTGTCGTGCCTTCCTCTATATACTCTCAATGTACCTTCTCCTCTCATCTCACTCCCCTCGAATGTTAAAAGAGGTTTCTATATGTAATTTCTCTTTTCTTACTAGAGAGCTCCTCTCATTGGCTTGAGGGGACTTAGGATAGGTGAGCCATATTGTATCACGTTTGAATTATGCATCTTATGATTAGATCAGCACATGCATATTACTTGTATGAGATACGAACTGAGAAACATGCGTTTTATAAACCAGATACTTAAATTAGGCCCTCTAAAAGAAATCTTAAGTCATAATGCTGTCAATTTATGAACACTTGTCAAAACCTTGATCGCTCAATTGTGGACTCCACCAAAGTGGGTGCTTTTGAGTTATCTTGGGGAGATAAGCAAAGAGTAATGGTGCTACTCTCATAGGTTCATTATTGTTTGACTTAATTGAGATTAACAAAACGGTTTTGGATCTCAAGGCATTAGATGGGATTAGAACATGCCAGATCATATGATGATAGGATCCCATGAATATCTAAGAGTTACATTTGATGTAATTGGTAAAGGTGTTACCTACCTAAATAACTTAATCTAAGCGTCCTGCCAAAGCGGACTTAAGTTTGAGCCAAATATGGATCTTAGCCCACTAACTATTGCATTGAGGGTTGTTTATTTAGTGGGAGATTACTAATTACATTGCATATTTTAATTGTAGAATCATGACGACTAGTAATACTGCTACATTATCGCTGCGATCTGTCCTTGAGAAGGACAAACTCAATGGGACAAACTTTCTTGACTGGTTTAGGAACTTGAGAATTGTTCTCAAGCAAGAAAGAAAGGCGCATGTCCTAGATCAACCCATTCCTGAGGAGCCAGCCGCCAATGCTCCCAGAGCTCAGAGAGATGCTTATATGAAGCATAAGGAAGACTCTGTCGATGTGGGATGCTTGATGCTAGCCACCATGGTTCCGGAGCTCCAAAGAGATCTGGAACACATGGAGGCTTATGAGATGATTGTGCATCTCAAGGAAATGTTCCAGCAACAGGCAAGGCAAGAGAGGTATGAGACCACTAAGGCCTTACATTCCTGCAAGATGGCTGAAGGTGCATCAGTCAGTGCTCATGTCTTAAAGATGAAAGGGTACATTGATCACCTTGAACGGCTTGGATTTCCCATGAGCCAGGAGTTAGCTACAGATTTGATCTTAAACTCACTCCCGGAAAGTTATGACCAGTTTGTTATGAACTACAACATGAACAACATGGAGAAATCTATTTCTGAACTGCATGGGATGCTTAAAACTGCTGAGCCGAGTCTTAAGAAGAAACCCAGTAGTGTTTTGATGGTTCAGAAAGGAAAGGGTACGAAAAAGAAAGGCAAAGGCAAGGGGAAGGGTCATGGCTCATCAGGTAAGACCAAAGAGTCAGGCAAGCCCGAAACCAAGCCTGCACCAAAGAAGGCAAAGCCTCCGAAGGAAGGAGTCTGCTTCTTCTGCAATGAACCGGGTCATTGGAAGAGGAATTGCAAACTCTACCTCGAAGATCTGAAAAAGAACAAGAAGGATAGCGGGGCTATCGCTTCAGGTATTTATGTTATAGACATTCATCTTTCTACTTCCACCTCATGGGTATTAGATACTGCATGTGGTTCTCACATTTGTACGAATGTGCAGGGACTAAAGGACAGTAGGAAGCTGAAAAGGGGTGAAGTTGACCTACGAGTTGGAAACAGAGCAAGGGTTGCTGCGTTAGCTGTAGGCACTTATGAATTAGTTCTGCCCACTGGGCTTTTGTTAGTTTTGAACAATTGCTATTATGTTCCTGCTTTAAGTAGTAACATTGTTTCACTTTCTTATTTGGATAAGGAAGGTTTCACTTCCATTGCTGGGAATAGTAGATGTTCTATTTATCGTAATGATGTTTTCTATGCTCATGGTGATTTGCATGTTGATCATTACATATTAAATTTGGAACAACCCAATCATGGAAATATCTATAACATAACCGCCAAAAGGGTCAAACCAAACGATTTGAATCCCACATACCTCTGGCACTGTCGTCTGGGCCACATAAATGAGAAACGCATTTCCAAACTCCATCAAGATGGATTTCTAAACTCATTTGATTTTGAATCATATGACACTTGCGAGTCTTGCTTGTTAGGAAAGATGACAAAGTCACCTTTCACTGGGCACAGTGAGAGGGCCACTGATTTATTGGGCCTCATACATACAGATGTGTGTGGACCGATGAACACAAATGCCAGAGGAGGTTATTCGTACTTCATAACATTCATAGATGATTTCAGCAGATATGGGTACATCTATCTAATGAAACATAAATCTGAATCTTTTGAAAAGTTCAAGATATTTCAAAATGAAGTACAAAACCAGCTTGGCAAAACAATTAAAGCCCTTCGATCTGATCGGGGTGGTGAATATTTGAGCCAAGAGTTCATAGATCATCTTAGGAATTGTGGGACACTCTCACAATTGACTCCTCCAGGGACACCACAATGGAATGGCGTTTCTGAACGGAGAAATCGAACACTATTAGATATGGTTCGATCCATGATGAGTCGAACAGATCTTCCGCCCTCCTTTTGGGGCTATGCCCTAGAGACAGCTGCGTTCACACTCAATCGTGTTCCATCTAAGGCAATCGAAAAGACTCCGTATGAGATATGGACTGGGAGGACGCCTAGTTTATCTTTCCTCAAGATTTGGGGATGCGAGGTCTATGTTAAGCAACAAGCCTCAGACAAATTAGCGCCCAAATCCTCAAAATGCCTTTTTGTGGGATATCCTAAGGAAACCAAGGGATATTACGTCTACAACCCTGCTGATAACAAAGTGTTTGTTGTCAGAAATGGTATCTTTCTTGAACGAGAATTTATCTCTAAAAGAACCAGTGGGAGTAAGGTACAACTCGAAGAAGTTCGAGAGCTACAAGACACCACAGAACTGCAGATGGAAAATAGAGAAGACTCACAACAAGTTGTTGAGACTCCTCAAGTCACGCAAGGTCCACGAAAGTCTAATAGGACACGACTTCAGCCTCAGAGATATGGATTTCTGATTTCTGATAGTCGTGATGTGTTGCTCATTGAGCATAATGAGCCGACTACCTATCGAGAAGCTATAGTGGGACCAAACTCCGAAAAATGGCTTAGTGCCATGAAGTCTGAGATGCAATCCATGTACGACAATCAGGTTTGGACCTTAGTCGACCCGCCTGAAGGTGTAAAAACCGTCGGGTGCAAGTGGGTTTTCAAAGAGAAAACTGACATGGATGGCAATATAAATGTCTTCAAGGCACGACTGGTTGCAAAAGGTTTTACTCAAACTCATGGTGTGGACTATGATGAGACCTTTTCCCCAGTAGCAATGGCCAAATCAATCAGAATCCTCTTTGCTATTGCAGCATATTATGACTATGAAATATGGCAGATGGACGTCAAGACAGCCTTCCTTAATGGAAAGCTCCTTGAGGACGTGTACATGACACAACCTGAAGGGTTTGTGCGTTCCGAGGACTCTGGTAAAGTGTGCAAGCTTCAAAGGTCCATTTATGGACTAAAGCAAGCCTCTCGGAGTTGGAATCATCGTTTTGATGAAGTAATCAAAGAGTTTGGATTTCTTCAAAACATTGATGAACCTTGTGTGTACAAGAAGGTTAGTGGGAGCACAGTTGTGTTTTTGGTACTCTATGTCGATGACATCCTACTTATTGGGAATGACATTCCTACCTTGCAGATTGTCAAGTCTTGGTTAGGAAAGTCTTTCTCGATGAAAGACTTGGGTGAAGCCACCTACATCCTAGGAATCAGGATCTATAGAGATAGATCTAAAAGACTTCTAGGACTCAGTCAGAGTACATACATAGACAAAATACTGCATAGGTTCAGTATGCACGAATCAAAGAGGGGTTTCATACCCATGTCTCATGGTACTCACCTCAGCAAAGATCTGTGTCCTAATACATCTGATCAGCGAGGTCGCATGAGTAAGGTTCCATATGCCTCGGCCATAGGATCTATCATGTACGCCATGTTATGTACTCGACCGGATGTCTCGTTTGCCTTAAGTATGACTAGCAGATACCAACAGGACCCTGGTGAGGGCCATTGGACTGCTGTCAAGAATATCCTTAAGTACTTAAGAAGGACTAAGGACTTATTCTTGGTCTATGGTGGATTGGATGATGAGCTCTGTGTAACTGGTTACACAGATGCGAGTTTCCAAACTGACCAGGACGACCAAAAATCGCAGTCTGGATACATATTCCTCCTCAATAATGGAGCAGTAAGCTGGAAGAGCTCTAAGCAGGGCACTGTAGCAGATTCTGCAACGGAAGCTGAGTATATAGCAGCATCTGATGCAGCTAAGGAAGCCGTTTGGATCAGGAAGTTCATCACAGAACTAGGGGTGATACCTACCATCTCAGATCCAATAACTTTGCTCTGTGACAATAGCGGTGCTATTGCACAGGCCAAAGAGCCTAGGTCACATCAAAGGACCAAGCATATACTCAGGCGATTTCATCTCATCAGAGAAATCAACGATAGAGGTGATATAAAAAATATGCAAAGTAGCAGGAGAAGATAATGTTGCTGATCCTCTAACAAAGCCGCTTGTGCAGGCAAAGCATGAGCGTCATGTTAGGTCAATGGGAATTAGTCAAATTAATGATTGTACCTAGTGCAAGTGGGAGGTTGTTGGAAATCGTGCCCTAGGGGCCAATCATTGTCTTATGAACATTATTGATTTATGAATTTATTAATTGAGTTATCATATTATTTGCATGTTTACTATGATGACCATCCTTGGATAATTTATGATATTATCCTAAATGTCCCTGGTCGATCATCTATGTGGGAGCACAGATGAAATAAGACCAGTATGACTTTGAAGATGTATAGAGATATAAATCAAAGTCATAAGCACATGTAAGAGTACAGGGTGTTGGACCGACCCGCTATGAGAGAACTGCATGGGTAACGTCATAAGCTTCTCTCATATACAAACCATGTCAATATGCCCTTTGACCTGAGATCATCATGGATTCCTACATGACAAAACGCTCAGCTTTGACCTAGTCAAAAGTCACTTTTGACCGAGTGATCATAAAGACTATGTTCGGGCTTAGTGGTTTTTCATGCGGAGGAATGTGAATGGTCAAGATGGAATTTGTCCCTCACATTCGTGGAGAGATATTACTGGGCCCCTCGATGAGTGAGTCTGAGAAATGTATGGCCATACTGTAATGGAAAGGTAGTTCCATTTCTATAGTCAGACTACTCAGGGATCGAGAAAGTAACGGTCGGGAATAGGAGGATGACATTATCCATGCCTCATCCATGACCAAAATATCGCGTGACAGAAGGGACATGATATGGTTGTATAAAAGGTTACATCGTTTATCGATCCTCATATGATTTGGGTAGTTGTTATGTCTTGCTAGAGACCGCTTGCGACTTGTGGGCTAGTATAGCAAATGGCCCACTGCCAACTTCATATGGGCCTACAGGGTCGCACACAAAATAGCCCAACACGAGCTATGATGTCCAGATTCATTGAATCTAAGACATGTCTAGATCCAATGAAAGATCCAGGTGAATGTATATATATTTATTTATATTTATATTCGTATATATATAAATTCGTATATATATATTATATATATGAGATATATGAGATTTAATTCATAAGGATAAATTAAATCTCTATCACGTTTGAAATTCGAAATTCAAATTGATAGGATATCTCATATAAGAGATATTTATAAGATTTAATTTATAAGGATAAATTAAATCTCTATCACGTTTGAAATTCGAAATTCAAATTGATAGGATATCTCATATAAGAGATATTTATAAGATTTAATTTATAAGGATAAATTAAATATCTATCACGTTTGAAATTCGAAATTCAAATTGATAGGATATCTCAAATTTGATTTATGGGAATAAATCAAATATAACTCAGTCTCATCTTTATTTAAAGTTAAATAAATAAGTAATTAAATCTGTGGGACGGATTTAATATTATTTTATTTAATTAGTTTCTTATAAAATTATACAATATATGATATTGTATCAATTCGGAATTAATATAAGATTAACTCCAAAATCCAATTAGGTCAAGTGGAAAAACGCATAGCATCCTCTATATCTGATTGGAGGAGCTACGTTTGAAAATAACACAGAACACAAAAGGCCGAACGGAATCTGCAAAAGGTTTGCAGACAAGAAACTGCCGAAATAGAGACGGAGACTTGTGAAAGCCTTGGAGGGACAGGAGACGCTAGCACGTCGTTCGTGGTTGGAACGCTGTTCGTGTGGATACTAGTAGAGGAAGCCGACCTGAGGCGTCGACTTCTTGTGATCGGAAAGAGACCACCGTCCGCGGAGAGAATCTGTGAAGGTCGCTGAGGAACACTCCGTCGATTTCTTGCGATCAGAAAGAGATCACCACCCACGTAGAGAAGCTGTGAAATTCGCTGAGCAACACTAAGGGTAATGATTCTTTCCACTTGACTTAAACACATACGGCAGATCCTGGCAAGGAATGGAAAATTTTTAAAGTTTATTTCCGCTGCGTGTCTTCCAATTCCTTACATCACTTCCATCCTCCTTAGACAGCACCTACGTACACAGTAGTACTCTGTATAGTCTACCAACACAATAGCATTTTCTAGTAAATATCTTTAAATCTTAACCTTAAATCTTGACCTTAAATCTTAACCTTACATATACTCAATTGAAATTATCTTAGATCATTGGAATACCTCTTAACCTTAAAAATATTAATTTCCAAGAGTTAGGCTTTTGGTACTGTTCACTGTCAATGTTCACTGGATAATTCCATATTACAACCTGAACTTTGAAAATTCATAATTAAATCTAGAAAAATTATATTGAGGTGATTCCAATTTCTAATGAAAGCTCTTTCATTTAACTTTGAGAGAAAAATATGAAAATGAGTTTTCCTTGTCTAGATCAAATCAGTTTATTCGTTGAACTTTACTGTTTATTTGGTAAATCTAGAAGTTCCAGTTTCTTTGCCCCATTTCCAAAAATTCCTATTTTGGTTCCAATGCTTCCAATACTTATTTTCCTATTATAACCCCACACAAAATTATATTCTAAACCCATTGGAAGTATCAAAACCATGAAATTCCAATGTATAAACAGTGATTTCATACTATACAGAACAGAACACCTTCATGGATTCACAAGCACCATGGATTCCTAAGCCATTATCATGTGATTCAAGCTTATTTAAGCTTGTGCAAACTATCTAGAACATAAACACATGTTCCTATCACATATCCACAGAAATTTCATCAGCATTTTCCCAAGATTCAAACCTCAAAACCAACTTAAACTCAAGAAGAAATCATGAGAACAAAGTCTAGAAGCAAGGGAGCAACTTACTTTACTAGCTTCTTCAAGATCCTTGCTTCTTCCTTGCTTAAGAAAATATTTTGAAAGAGGTTTCCTACACTTTCTCCTCCATGGTTTTGAGCCAAAATGAGGGGGTATTTATAGAAAAATCTTGGGAAAATTGAAGGCCAAAATCACCTTGGGAACTATTTGATCTAATGGTTAAAGGTTTGATCTTGGAATATCTTTTCTCTTTTCACTCATGACATCACCACCATGACATCATTAACATGACATCACTTGGGATACCTAAGCCTCCTCTTTGGCGCCATTTTGTGTGTGTGAGGTCCAAGAAAAGTTTTAACCCAATCTAGTACCATCCAGTTCAATTCGGTACCGGCCCAATCCGATTTTCCGTAAACTGGACTATTTTCTTAATCTAATTTTTATGGGACTTCATAATATATATTTTTTCAATATTTAAATCCTTCATACCATTGACATTCTCATACTGGGTTTAAATTTAATTTTAAATGCCTTGGAAAATTACCAAAATACCCTTAATGCTTTTCTTTGCACTATATTAAACCCAAGTGCATAATTGTCATTTTACACCTCTTTAAACCTTGTGAAAATACATATTGACTCCGACTAACCTCTCCTGTACTTGCATTGGCATTTTGGCCTATCTAAAATAACCAAAATGTCCTCCATTCCTTCTGGTTCCTTAGGGCATCACAGGGGCATTTTTGTAATTGTGCATTTCTTCGGGGGTTCCTCTGGACACTGGCCCACCCATTACTCTACTTATTTTATTGGGCCTTAATGACGCCATTTTTGGGCTATTTAGGGTTCAATACCTTTATAGCACGAATCTCTAGAAAACTCTCCCGACGATATTCCTCAGGTATTTTATTCTACAATAAATTCCATTAAAAATCCTACATGATTCCTTTTTTGATCCTGTCAATTTTATAAATTCTTATATTAATTATAGGAATTTACTGGAAAATCTCATCTGATTCCGAGATCTGAAAAATATTATAATAATTTTATCTAACTTAAGAAATTTATATCAATTTTTTGGGACCCCAAATCAAAATTCTGTGTTACGTCAAACAACCCGGAATAATTTTCTCTACTCACTAGAAAAATTTGGGTCCGATCAAAACATGGTCATTTTTTGCCTGTTTTCAGTCCAAAGTTCCCATATTTACACTTGTGCCCCTTACCACAATCACAACTTCTCATAATTACACTTAAAGACCCCACATTTTTGTCTACATTTTCTTTTAATCTTAAACCTTTTATAATTACACTTTGGCTCTTACACTTTCTTCTTCTTCCAATTTAATCCCTTTCTTTACATAAATATGGCCACATCTTTTCCTGAAAAATCTCATATATTTTATTCAATCTGTACATACAACTTAGTACAGAAATTAGGAATGTTACAGTACTTAGTACAGAAATTAGGGATGTTACAGTCGTAATGTCTTGCTAGAGACCGCTTACGACTTGTGGGTCAGTATAGTAACTGACCTACTGCCAACTTCAATGGGCTTACAGGGTCGCACACAAAATAGCCTAACACGAGCTGTGATGTCCAGATTCATTGAATCTAAACATGTCCAGATTCAATGAATAATCTAGGGTGATTATATATATTATATATATTGTATATATATATTATATATAATATAAGAGATATTTGCAAGATTTAATTTATAGGGATAAATTAAATCTCTATCACTTTTGAATTTGAAATTTAAATTGATAAGATATCTCAAATTTGATTTATGAGAATAAATCAAATATAACTCTGTGTTATCTTTATTTTAAATTAAATGAATAGGTGAATTAAATCTATGGGACAGATTTAATATAAATCATATTTATTTAATTAGTTTCTTATCAAATTATGCAATATATGATATTGTATTAATTTCAGAATTAATATAAGATTAATTTTAAAACCCAGCCCAATTAGAACACCGATAGCATCCTATATATTTGACATTAGGGGCTAGAGTTCTAGACGGAACAAAAAGGGGCAAGGAGAGTGGAAAAGGTTTGCAGATAAGAAACGGTCAAAATAGAGACGATGAGGACGGATTCTTGAGAAAGCCCTAGAGGGACAAGAGGCGCTAGCACGTCGTTCGTGATTGGAACGCTATTCGTATGGATACCGGTAGAGGAAGACGATATGAGTTGTCGACTTCTTGCGATCGAAAGAGAGCACCAGGTACGACGACAAGTCGCGACTCGCAGACACTTAGGTCGCGACCATACGGGGGTCCTGAACGTCAGAAAACCAAAAGAGACGACAGGTCGCGACTAGAAGCTTAGGAGGTCGCGACTAAAAACTCTAGAGACGACATGTCGTGACTAAAAGCTGAGGAGGTCGCGACAGAAAACTCCAGAGGCGACAGGTCGTGACTATAAGCTGAGTAGGTCGCAACTGAAAACTCCAGAGGCGAAGAGTCGCGACTAGTGGACACTTAGGTCCCGACTACAGCTCGAATACCGAAGGTAACACTTCTTCCTCCTTGATTTAAACACATTCGGTAGATCTTGGCAGGGAATGGAAAAAATTTTAAAAGTTAATTTTCGCTGTGTGTCTTCCAATTCCCTTCAACCACTAGCCTATGGGTTCGATCGGCGAGAATAAAACGGTTCGGTTGGTTTGAGGGGAGAAACTTGGGTGTATTATTCATTTGATTTTATTATGATAATATGTTATTTTATATATATATATTGTATTTTGTGATCGGTCCCACTTGACGTCTCATGGGCACATGTTAGTACTCATGATGAGTAGAACTGCTGGTTACTAAGACGTTAGTCTCACCCTATTTTTATAACATTTTTCAGGTGATAGTTTCATCTTAGGACCCAGGGAAAACTTCAGAGGTTTGATTAAAGCTATATTGATTATATAGCCTTCTCCTTTGAAGGTATGCGTAGAATACTTGTATATTGCCACAATATATTTTATTTTACATACTCATATATCCTATTACTTTATTTATATTTTAAGAAAAGTCTTTTTATAACCATGGTAGAGTTTCTTTTAGATTTTAGTAAAACTCTTTTCTACCATGGTTAGCTCTTTTGAAATAAACTAAATTTATTTATAATATTATTTTTAAATCATATTTGGTACAAAATAGATTTAAATAATTAATAATAGTCATATTTTAGGAGGATTTTATAGAAGTGAAAATTGAATTAGGCTGAAATTTGGCTTTAAAAGTTTGTTTGATAGGTTAGAAATGAGTATGAAATTTATGTATATTATTTTTTAAGAAAAAAGAAAAATTTGATGAAAGAGGAATAAAAAGACTTCTTTGCCCTCATTTTTCTTGTCTCTTTTTCTCCTCTTATGCTTAGTCTCTTTCTCTCTCTCTCTCCATTCGTTGAAGTTGTCCACGAAGCTGACACCGTAGGAGGAATAGCCTTTCGCACCATGGTAGATGCCGAACTAAGCTAGAGATGCTAGAGCTACGTTGCTGGTGCTGATGCCCTCGAGGCGACCGCCATAGTGGCTGATATAGATGGCCACACTCGAGCCGACCGCCACAGTCACTTGTGGCACAGAAGAACTGGTTACTGCCACAGTCAGGTACGGGGATAGAGGGGTGAGTGAGGGAAAGGAGAACGAAGCTGTCGCAAGCGAGGAAGGGGTGACCAGTGTTTGTTAGGTATGGGAATAGCGTCAACGACAGTGGCAAAGATGAGGAAGGAAGCCATGACTAATGAGGGGCAGCGTGCTAAGGAAGAAGATATCATTTTGTTCTAATTTAGGAAAGGGTAAAATTGTATAGGAATTTCATAAGTTGGGATAAAATATTTCACTTCCATGGACCCATCTCAATTCTTAACTTTTTGGATGGAATTGAAATGAGGAAAAATATTGAAAGTGAAAGTGAAATCAAGTTCCATAATATCAAACAATAGAAATGCTTGATTTTACTTTCACTTCTACATTTTAGCTCTCAATTCTATCCTACCAAGCATACATTTTGATTTTATTAGCAACCATTCTATTTGTTCTCTATCTCTCCTCTTGTAGATGATTTATGATTCTATGGAGAAAACCAATTACGGAAGTGGATCTCAACGATCTCCAGATTTTAAGAAAATTCTATGTAACTTCCAAAAATTGTTGGGAAAGAAACACATTTTAATAAAATTTAGGGTAAGTTTATATAAATTTTTGCTATAATTTTTAAAATCTTATCACTGGTTAAAGTGCATAATATACTTTCTCATATGTATCAAATATTTTATAATTTATTGAGTACAATAAAATATTTTTATAAATATCTTATATTTTAAAATATTTTTTTATAAATATTTTATATTTTAAAATATTTTTTTATATACGTCTAATATTTTAAAATTATTTATTTATAAATCTAATACATTGATATAAAAAATTTAAAATATTAAATATTAAAAAATATTTTAAGATATTGATAAAATAATTTAAAATATTAGATATAAATAAAAAGAATATTAAATTATATTTAATCATCAAATGTAATTTTTTATTAAAAAAAACTTTGACTTTTTGGACAATGAGTAGAGCATGGACGGGACCTCTCCTATATAATGACAAGCTTGGACTGCCTTGTAATCACCGCCGAAATAAACGAAGCAAAAAACATCGAAGAGAGCAACAGAGCTATCACCATGCCGACTCAAACCATATAGCAAACAAAACAACAGAGAGAGAGAGAGAGAGAGAGAGAGAGAGAGAGAGAGATGAGAGGAAGCAGAAACAGAGGGGTGTTTAGTGTTGGTATGTGTGGGCAAGAAGAGCTTGAATTCTCCAGAGATGGTAGCCAATACAGTCTCTCTACCGGCATATTACCTTCTCTTGGTGGTCGGAGCAACCGTCGGAATATCCTTCGACCGTTCATTATTTCCCCCTACGACCGCCGTTACAGGTTTTCTTCTATCTCCTTCACATTCTCATTTCCCTTTTTGTTTCTTCTCTCTCTCTCTCTCTCTCTTTCTTCTCGTGATCTCCTATCTTTCTCGCTGTTTGTTTCTTTTTCGTATATATTTTATTGGATGCATTATCGTGATTGTCGTCGAAAGTGTTTCTTTCAAAGTTTTCAATTTTCTTGTCCTATTGCATCCACTTTTGTCTTCTCCCATCAAAGCTGGTTGTTTTTCAAAGGCCAAATTTGGTCTCTTTCAAATCTTTCCCCGTTTTTATTTCCCATTGTTTACTGTAAAATTGCAATCTATTCAGAAATGCCTTCCATTCTCCCGTCAGCTTAGTGGGTGCTTCTTGTCGGACCGTTACAGCTTTTCTTGCTTTCCGTCAGAGATTGATGGTGGCTATATGCTTTTTCACTTCTTCTTTTCTTGTTCAAAGATTTGAATATTATTATTAGTACAGAAGGGGACAAGAACAATTTGGATTGCCCAATACAAAGAATATTCAATTTTTATTTGGAAACAGCTTTCTTCTTATTGGGAGGGAATAAAGGTTTTTTTTTTTTTTTTCACAGGGCATGGCAAACTTTTTTGGTGATTCTGGTCATTTACACCGCTTGGGTGTCGCCATTTGAGTTTGGATTCCTCAAGGAACCAGTAACACCACTCGCTATTACAGACAACGTTGTCAACGGATTCTTCGCAATCGACATAATTCTCACCTTCTTCGTTGCTTATCTTGACAGAGCTTCCTACTTATTAGTCGATAGCCACAAAAGAATCGCCTGGAAATACGCAAGTTCTTGGCTTGTCTTTGATGTCATCTCCACTATCCCTTCAGAACTCGCTCGCAAAATCTCCCCTTCGCCTCTTAAATCCTATGGATTCTTCAACATGCTTCGCCTCTGGCGTCTACGAAGAGTCAGCGCTCTATTTTCTAGGTACGAGATAATGATAATTTTGTTTCATATCAATCATTGACCTTTCTATTAATTTTGATTTCAATCTCAAATTTTTGTGCTTTTTATCAGATTGGAGAAGGACAAGGACTATAACTATTTCTGGGTTCGTTGTGTTAAGCTTATATGTGTAAGTTTCGAAACATGAATTTACATTTGACAGTGTTCTGCTTCATGTACAGAGATGAACAACGTTTCGGTGTGTCTGTGTAGGTTACACTTTTTGCTGTTCACTGTGCTGGATGCTTCTATTATCTTCTTGCTGCTCGGTATCATGATCCCCAAAAGACATGGCTAGGAGTACAAATGGGGAATTTTGAGGAACAAAGCTTGGGTTCAAGATATGTGATTACTATATACTGGTCTATTACAACCTTAACAACTGTCGGCTATGGAGATTTGCATCCAGTGAATTCAAGGGAGATGATCTTCGACATCTTTTATATGCTCTTTAACCTTGGATTAACCGCGTATTTGATCGGTAACATGACCAATCTCGTCGTCCATTTTACCAGTCGAACCAGACAATTCGTAAGTAAATGATCAAATCTTTTCCATATTTTAAGCTTCAAACACTTCATTTTTATAGCTTAGTGGCATGACAACTCCCGGCAAATGAGAGGTATTGAGTTTGGTCTCTCTTTGTAACCTCATGCTGTTAGTACCCTCTATTAGTTTTTGGGCATACCTTGATCTTCTCTACTTCACGGAGATACCTCACAAAATTGGAGCACCTTGTTTGGACTCTAGTTACGGCTAAAGTAGAGGAAAGAACAAGTTTTTGACGCAGAGGGAAAATGCACACAGCAACTACAGAATTGCACTCTCTTGCTTCTGTTTATTTTCATGTATCTGTACGCATGAAATGGGGGAGGGAAGTGAGAACTAAAATTTTTGCTCCACTCCCCCACGTTCTCCTTTGCATAACTGTTGGGATAACTCCCATTTTTATTATAAGGGTATATTATACATATATACCTCATTTTCTCTATTATTTTCATAATGATCCCAATCCATATTGAGTTTGGGCCTAATCCACCATAGGTGAACTAGCCCATTTACCAACACCCAATTCAAAAGCATAGTCCTTTGATGTCTCAAAATCTGATAAGATAATTAGTTTAGTTAGTTGAAATTTGTTGGTTGATTTTGCAGAGGGATACAATACAAGCTGCGGCAAGCTTTGCCCAGAGGAATCGATTGCCGGTTCGTCTGCAAGATCAGATGCTTGCACATTTGTGTTTGAAGTTCAGAACAGATTCAGAGGGATTACAGCAACAGGAGACACTTGATTCACTTCCTAAAGCCATAAGATCCAGCATTTCTCATTATCTCTTCTATTCTTTGGTGGATAAGGTTTATTTATTTCGTGGGGTCTCAAATGACTTGCTTTTCCAGCTGGTAATTGCCTAATAATCATGTCTCTGATTTTTCTTGTTTATGTTTGTTCCTAATTATCGTTTGTTTGATTTCTATTTTGTGGAAAGGTCTCGGAAATGAAAGCTGAGTATTTTCCTCCTAAAGAAGATGTCATCTTGCAGAATGAAGCTCCCACAGATTTCTACATTCTAGCAACTGGTTCTGTGGTAATGATCCCAGTTTGACTCTGTGAATTCCAGAATGCTGTGAGTGTGTTGGGGTGGGGTAGTTTATGAGGAAAAGTAAACTTTGTTTTGTTAATTTACTATATAATTTATTTATTTTTTGCAATTAATAATTTAGAATATTCAAATCACTTTTTTTTTTATAATTGAATCTTTAAATATTATCGTCATTTTTCTTAAACTTCTTTTCAAATAAAAAATTGAAATAAAATCAAAATAAGATTTAAATTTTTCAAATTAAATTTATATGTTTTTCTTTCATTCTCAACTTATAATTTCTTTTGCTTGTAGCATGAAATTGGTTGTCTAAAAAACACATACTGTAATGGGAACGATTTTTTGTAATCAATATTTATTAGTATTTTAGTAATATTTATTTGTTTTTTCCCCCTTTAATGTAGAGAGACATAGCTGTTTTCTTATCCGTTTTATTTTTCCCTTCCTACTCTCTTCCACTCTTATAAACTAAAATCTTAAAGTCTACGTCATATAAACTTGAAGTCAAAGGTCATACTATTTATAGCTGTATGAATAATTTTAGTAGGCTGTGTATGTATTGATAATTTTATTTACCTAACATACCAATTTAATACTGTTAATTATGTTGTGATAATACAGGAGTTGTTAGTTATGAAAAATGGGGTAGAGCAACTCGTGGGAGAGGCAACCACTGGTGATCTTTGTGGTGAAATAGGGGTCCTCTGTTACAGGCCACAACTCTTCACCGTGCGAACCAAGCGACTGAGCCAACTTCTCCGGCTGAACCGCGCCACCTTCCTGAACATTGTGCAGGCCAATGTCGGAGATGGCACCATAATCATGAACAACCTTCTTGAGGTTAGTCTTTAAAGTACTCTCTCTAGTCATAGGAGCTATATAACTAACTGATATTAAGAAAATTAGTTAAGTTAGTTATTCGTAACAAATATATATTAATTTTTCTAAATTACCCTCTTTAATCGTTATTCCATCAATAGAGACCCCTTTTAATACTATATGCAATCAACAGGAATAACTTGAGAAAAAATGTATAAATTTATGATCAAGATAAACTCCCTTCAACTAGTTTTTATATTTAGGATCAGACGGAGGGTTACACATTAGGTAAAAACAACATTGAAAATGTGAAAGAGAAACTAATAATGGGTTGATGAATGATCGATGTTGTTGTTGTTGTTGTGACAGCATTTGAAGGAGCAGAGTGACCCAATCATGAAGGGAGTGTTGGTGGAGACAGAGAACATGCTGGCTCGTGGAAGGATGGACCTACCACTCAGCCTTTGCTTCGCTGCTCTCAGAGGAGACGACTTAATGTTGCATCAGTTGTTGAAACGAGGCTTGGATCCTAATGAATCCGACAACAATGGAAAAACTGCTCTCGTACGTATACAAACTAACAAATATTCTGTTACTTCCACTTTGGTCTCATACAACATAAAACGAAACTACACACGGTCCCATATATGCCATCCTCTTTATTAGCTTGTGAATAATACTCCCCCAGTCCTTAATATAGGACATATTTAACTAATTTGATTATATTAAAAATGTTAAGTTAGTTAATATGACATTTTTTTTCTAAAACACCCTAATCATCTTCCTTTTATTCCTTCATCTCTATCTTACTTGATTATTGTTGAAGGAGTATCAATAGAGGCAATTTAAGAAAAATTGATAAATATATATGTTTTATATTTAGGACTAAGATTAACTCTTCTATTTAGTCTTTTATTAAGGACCGAAAGAATACTTTTTGTTAGAGATTTTATATTTTACTGAATAAACTAGATAGTGAGCCTGAAGAATGAGCCTCATCGTTTATGGAAAGCTGCATTACTCGTAAGATTATCTTGAACCGGTTTGGTTTCTCTGCATATCATATTGAGCATATCCTTAGGGGCTATTTGGTATGAGGGATTTGGAGGGGAGGGGAAATTTTTATGAGTTGGATTTTAAAAAAATTGAAGAAGTAGGTTTAAGAGTTTTTAATTAATTTTTCTTACTCTTTTATCTTACATCCTTTCTTTATTCAAATTTTACAACTCCACTTCAATTTTTTTTGATTGATCTCAAAAAATATTTCTCTCCCCTCCAATTCCCTGTACCAAAGAGCCCTTAAATGACCACTCTTCTCAGTTCTCACGTACTTTCTCTCTGCATACATACAAAACAATAGATTTGCGTCAGATCTGTAGAAAAAGATATAATAGAAAACCATATGCATCAATGCTCAAACATGTTTTATTTTTTTATGAATAAACATACAAGTACGGTTGAGTAATAAAAACAAAAGTATAAAGGTATCGCATAAAAAATATAGAGTATAATAAGGTATATTATTATATATTTGGGATTTTTTGACATTAGGTTGCTTTTCCCCTTTCAGTATGAAAATTTTGATGATGAGGCCTAAATTTGTTGATTTGTAAAGTTTTTTATATTCTAATCTGTATGACTTTCTGCATTATCAGCATATTGCAGCATCTAAAGGAAGTGAGAACTGTGCCTTGCTTCTATTGGATTATGGGGCTGATCCCAACGTAAGAGGTAATCATCTTTCATTCAGAATTTTTAGGTTTGATAATATGCATCTTATAAACGTTGACTTTGCTCAAAATGTTTATAAATGGTTGAAGAATTTGTTTGAAATTCAATTTTTTTTTTCTCCTTTTCATTTTACAATTTTTTTTTTAAATTTAGACTCTGAATCTGATATCTTAGCTATTTTTAGGAACATAATGTCTGAATTATTTTTATGTTAGTCATGCATAGACAATTTTGTGGCAACCAAAAATATACAATCTTTCAACGAAGACTTCTATTTTAATTATTTAATAATTAGCATCATCTCAATCATTCTTGTTGCTTCTAAACATGATGTTGTGAGTGTCCAAATGTCAATTATAATTTGTTTATTTTTCTGCTCATTTATTAAAAAATTTATTAGACTCAATAATGCAAACATCCCTTTCCTATTTTAGTCAGTTCAGCGTAATAATGGATTTGATATAATATTAATTATAGTCGTTCATCCCTTTACCAAGGGTCATTTATCCCCATTTTTCTCACGAACAGAATAAAAATTATTATTATTATTATTATTTATTTTTTTAAAAACGGTGGCATGGACATTAATGATCAGATTGTGATTTTCTGGTCGCAGTCTAAATAGGATACGGTTCTTTTCCGAAGTCCACTTTTCAGTTCGATACACCCAATTTGTAATCAATAGACATTCTTTTTTTTCCCCCTAGTAAAGCACAATTTGATATATGATACAACTAAAGTTGGTATATATAATAGAGTCAAGGTAAAGGGGAATTAATATAACACCCATTTTGTGAAGAGAGTGATTGGAGGAAGAGCATCGAGTGAGTATCTTTTTCTCAATGTGACACTGATCTTTCAAAAGCCATCAATAGATATTCAAATCAGCCTCACTTGTTTTCCCCCATATTTCAATGTTGACATTATGCCAGCATATTGTTTAATATTACCTCCGGTCCTTAATATAAGAAAGTTAATTTTTTTTAGATAGATTAAGGAAATCAAATCAACAAGTTAAATATAATTAATATAAGAGCTAATTAACTAATTTGAGTAGATTAATGAATATATAATATAAATTCATCTTGTAGAGTTGAATTTAATCATAATTAACTAATTTATTTGGCTTCCTTAATCTATTCAAAACAAATTAACTAATTAAGGAAGTATTAATAGGAAGGTTTGCCTAACTACTATCCAATTTAGTTTAAACCCAAACAACAAAAGAAGAATTCTCTAAAGATAACTTACTAATCTATATGTTTTACCCTATTTATATCAATAGGAAAATGAATGTGAAGACCAAGCTTCTGTTTCTGACCATTCGTTGATGTCGTTAATGTGACATTTGCAGATAGTGAGGGGATTGTACCACTATGGGAAGCAATATTGGGTGGTCACCAACCAGTTGTGAAGCTGTTAGCAGAAAATGGAGCTTCCTTGAAATTCGGAGATGTGGGTAATTTCGCATGCACTGCAGTAGAACAGAACAACCTTAGCTTGCTCAAGGACATAGTACGATATGGAGATGTCACAATTCCCAGAAACCACAATGGAACCACTGCGCTCCACGTGGCGGTATCCGAAGCCAACATTGAGGTTGTCAAGTTCTTGCTGGATCATGGCTCTGACATAGACAAACCAGACAAGGAAGGTTGGAGCCCAAGAGAGCTTGCAGACCAACAAGGTCACGAAGAAATCAAAGCCATTTTCGCTTCCACACGGGAGACGAAACCTCAATCTGTTGTATCCATTCCTGAGAGACAGAGTACAAAGATAAGGTACCTAGGGAGGTTCACTAGCGAGCCATCCATGCCCATGGCGCCAAATGACGGGCCGGTTTCGAGTAACAACCGGTCATGGGGCGTCCAGAGCAGGCCGAGGAGAAGGACGAATAATTATCATAATTCTCTGTTCGGGATCATGTCGGCTGCTCACAAGGGGGAGAACATGGAGGATTTGATGTTTGGTGCTAATAATAATAAGGAGCAATGTACGAGGAATGATGTTGAAAATGGAGGAGGGTGTTTGGCTTCTAGAGTTACTATTACATGTCCGGAGAAAGGTGAAGTTGGAGGGAGGCTTGTGTTATTGCCTAAGAATCTTAAGGAGCTGATTGAGATTGGTGTTAACAAATTTGGATTGCTTCAGGATAATGTCAAGGTTCTGAACAAAGATGGGGCTCAGGTTGATGATATTGATGTTGTTAGAGATGGTGATCATCTTGTTTTTGTCTCTGCTGGTGGTCTCGTACGTCATTCTAGTTGCTAAGAACCACCTCAAAACAATTTGGTTTTGTAGCATAAGTGTCACCAAATTTTCTGAAAATCTTCCTCAATTTCATCGGGAAATTTCCATTGGTCTAAGGCCACGGGCATGGAAAAAGCTTTGTCAGGAAAGGTAAATTTGACTTCGGTGATTTGTATGACTCGATGATTAATCTGTATTTTATCACATTATTTTTATATATTTTTAAGAAAATTTATCATGTTTAATAAAGTATTATTGTAGTAGTTTTACTCGTGCTTTAATTGATTATATAAATTAAATAATTAAAAATATTATTTTTTATATTATTAATTTTATTATTTGTGTTGATGAAATTAATTTATGTGAATGTATTTTATTTTTATGTATTTCAAGAAATTAAAAAAGATAAATAATTATTAGTACCCACATTAATTATTATATAATTATATTATATGAGTCTATTACATAATTATATTATTTGAGAAAAGTTGATCGAGAAATTACTAAATTAAAAGAAGAAATTATAATATATAATTAGAAAAAAATTAAAATATCACCCATAAAACAAAAGTACAACCTGAATCAGGCATGCTTGAATTTATAAAACAATGGATCCTCATTTGATATGCATACTTACATATACATATACACACATATATATACATATACACGCATATGCACACCCCGCTAATCTACAAGATGTATATGATACTCTAGTATAAGTGTATGTATATATATAGTTTTTTCGATTATAAATATACGATCAAAAAAACTTATTTATGAATATTAAAAAAAGTAGTTAAATTAATTATATATAATAAATATGTGTTAGTTTTCTTAATATATATAATTAATAAAAAAATTGATAAAAAAGTTATAAATTTAAGATATAACATAGATTGGGATATTAAATTTGAGATCAAAATAAACTCCTCATCGAATTTCTACAATTAGGATGGAATAGAGTACTCTAGTATTTATAATTTTGGCCATTTTGCTTTATTCAAAATATTTAAAAACGAATATATTTTTTTAAAATCTTAGGTACATGAATAAAAATAAAAATATTGACATTTTATATTTAAAATACTTGTATCAATTTTTTTTTTCAAATATTAACATAGAAATGTTTGAAATTATATTATATGTATTATATACTACTCCTGGTCCTTAAAATAAAATCTACCTAACTTAAATAAATAAAAAAAATTAGTTAAGTTATTTATTTATAATTATTATGTGTTAGCTTTTTTTAAATACTCTCTTTAATCATGAGCATTAAAATTACTCTTTGATAGAAACCCCCTAATATATGCAATTGATATAGGGATACGTCTGGGAGAAAATTATAAATTTAAAAGATAAAATGGATTAAAGACTTATACGTGTGACCAAAATAAACCATCTATTTATCTCTTATATTTATCACTATAGGGAGTATATTGTTTTACTTTTGTCGGTGCTTGATGTCGCTTGTCATTAGCGCTTAAATTATTTACTAAATTAATCTCTGTATAGTATATAGAGGTCAACCTAGATCATATTCTTTACGTAGAGTCAATGCGATGCTTAACTCGATATTAAACTAAGTGTGAGAAGAAATAATAGTAGAAGATAAATTAATTAATAACTTTTAAAAAATAAAAAAAGATGATGATAAAAATAAAATAAAAGTAATATTTTATAAAGATATCACCAATAAGAAGAGCGCTCCTAATAATTGATGCGTGTATATTGGAGTTATAACAATTATATATACTAAGTCACTAACTTGCAAAACCCCAAACAATCGTTATGATCATAGTCATAAAATTCATAATTATACCTAGATCTAGTATACAATTGTATCATATAGCATGTGATAAATTAAACAATAAATGATTTGTTCCTTTAACATGGATATTCAATATAAAATCCTATAACTAAATATGTGAATATAATATGAATAATTATAAGAGGGAAACCAAAGATATTAAATAAAAAACATCAAATCATAAATTAAAATAATAAATCACAAAGATTTGATCACAAATGTGTCTCAATCAAAACTCTAGGTTCAACATATACAAATCTTAAAATCTAAATATAGGAAATCATAAATTTATATAAAGGAAAAGATCGAAATATAAAATGCTTCAACTTTTAACTCTAAAACACAGGAATTCAAGCCAGTATATATTTTCTCAAGAACTCAGAAGGAAAATGACAGAATTGTGAAAGAGATGAAGAAGATGATTGTGATGGTGGTGATTGGTGTGTTGAATGGAGGAGCCTTGGGGTCTTTTATATAGCTTTTGTGAGTGAATCTTGTTGATGTAGGTCTCTTCACTGATTGTCTCTCCAAAAGATAATGATAATCTTCATTTATCTTCAATATCTTTCTAAAATGTTATATTTTCTAATATCTTTAGAGATAATTTTTTTAACTCAAATATCCTATAAACAATTCAAATAAAAAGTAATAGGATAAAAGAGATAAAATAATTAATAATAAAATAGGAAAAAATAACTTATTTATCTATTATCATTTGATTAAATTTAAATGTTAGATATTGAGAAATTATATTTGAATTAATTCAAATGAAAAAAAATATAATACTAATATAATATAATATTATATTAAAGGAATTAATTAATATAAGAAAATATAATATTAAACGCCTCAAACACATGCTATTATGAAGTATGAGTTGTGTTTTTACCAAGGTATTAATAATTGTGGTTTAACTAGAATCAATATAATGAGAAGAGATTGGACGAACTTGACATAGGGCACATTAAACAACATAATCGAGCTTTCAAGCTTTCATAATGAAGCTAGGATGGGGTCTTGTCAAGTAAAGAAATTCTCTCTAGGTTAAGGTGATTCGAAGTAATATGGGCGTTGGAATGACCTTCTTCCAACTATTAATCCCCAACGTGCAGGTTCCAATACGTGGCAAGGCATTAAGAAGAATTGGAAATTGGTTAAGGATGGGATGCAACAAGTCAAGAGACCGAGAAGGGAACAACAAAGTTCATTGGAAATGGGACAGAAGTGGAGAATTCGTTGCCAGGTCGGCTTATAGAACCATGAATGAAGATCATGACGCTCCCACTCTTAACTGGACAGATTTGGAAGCTTAAAATTCCACAGAGGTGTAAGTACTGCTTGGCTTATGTTACATTAGTGTTGACAAACACATAATTTTATATATTTACTTATATCATTTTAGTAGATATTATTATTTAGTTATTTATTATATTATTTGTGTATCATTTAAATTAATATGCCTTATATTAAATTAGTGTTTAATAAGGCATAATTATCATATTTTTATAATTTTCTCAAAGTAATTAGTTTTAGAATAAAATAGTATTACATTACTATGAATTGTATTTCATATTTGAGAGAAATTGAAATTTACAAATAACAACCAAAATAAAAGAACACAGTTTTAAAAATATCACATAAAGACCCATGGGCTAAACTTTACCCATTAGGTTTCCTTCTTCTTTTTCAGCTTATATTTTGGGCCTGTTTGGATAGGATTTTAAAAAAGGGCTTATGAAAAAAAAGGGCTTATGGACAGTTTATGGAAAATGGCTTTTAGAGAAGAGTTTATGGAAAAAAGTGGTTTTGAATAAATAAGTGTTTGGATAATTATTTTTAGAATAACTTTTTATATTGATAAATTACCAAAAATGGTATAATTTGATTAAAAGTAAGAGAGAGGAGAGAGGCAGAGAAAAGAGAAGAGAGAGGAGAGAGGGTGTAAGAAAAAGTAGGAGAGAGGAGAGAGGGTGTAAGAAAAAGTAGGGATAAGATAGTAATTGGATAGTCCATAAGCTCTTTTACTGTTCAAAAAGCTAGTTTTAATAGCTTATTCAAAACCATGGTTTTAAACCATAGTTTTGCCCAAAAACACTTATGGACAAATATTGCTGTTTGTTTTAAAATTTTTCCAAACAAAGGTTTGGGCCAAAATCCCTTTTAAAACCATGGTTTGATACCTTACCAAACAGGCCCTTTGTCAGCATGAGTTTGGGATCTCAAATGAGTTTGAATTACTCTAATCTTCTACCCAATGATTATAAAATAATTCTTAGGTCTTAAGATAATTTTATAATTATTGAAAAGTTTTATAATAATTTATTTATATTTATTGAAGATTATTGTAGTTAGATTACTATTTAACAATTGATATTGTGTTAGTTATAACTTAATTTCATACTCTTTTTTAGGTCAAAACTTTGTATTGAGATTTTAGTGAATATTTTGTAATTTTTCAATGTGCTTTGAATTATTGGATCATTGTATCTCTTGCTAGTTTTAATTATAATTTTATGAATTATTGAGTTATGATTGAACATTGATTTTTAATATCCTTAGTTTTATTTTACTATTCTAGTGGCAGTTAGTAGATTAGAATTTTGGAGAATATTTTGTGATAATTCAAGGTGGATCGGTTGTTAGATTAAAAGCTTAATTATAATTCTTGATTCATTATTTGTAACTCTCATATATGTTGAAACAATGATTGCCTTCGCTATTGAATTAGAAGGTCGCTTTTATCATTGTTGATTTATTGTGCTTTCATTTAATTTATCCACTATCATTCCATATCCCTTACTGTCATATAAAAAAATAACAAAAATATTTTATTTAAATTTATTTTAATACATAGCGTTTAGTTGTTAGTCGATCAATCCAAACCCCATTCTATAGCTTAGGTTGTATTTAATTTTGTTACTTAACGATTTAATTTCATTTTTATCTCCTTAAAAGAGAACGACCCGAGGTTGCACTATATGCAATCCATGGTTAAATTTTTAAAGTAACCCCAAAACGATATTAGATTTAGGTTATTTCAAGTGACGCCATTGCCGGGGAGCCAAGAAATTGGTTAACATTGATTGGGGTTTAATTCTTGAGCCTTTGTCTGAATTAATATTGCATACTTTTTGCATTTGCAAAAAAAAAAAAAAAAGTTTAGGTTCAATTTGTTTAATTTTTCTTAGCTTTTCGCTTTTTTTTTACAATTTTCTTTTTCCTTTCTTTTGTTTTCTAATGGTGAGGATAATATAAATATGACAGAGATTTATAATTTCAATGTTGATTATGATCTTTATGGCTTTTATATTGTTGGTGTAAACTTTGAAATTAAAGGACCATTAATTTCTTCCTTACCTAGATTCTATGTCTTTGCAGGTGATGATCCCTACTCTAACACCTATAATCCAGGTTGGAGAGATCACCCTAACTTTAGATGGGATAGGGATCAAGGCATCATTTAGAGAAATTTCCCCAATCAAGTGGTGTCTAATCAAGGGGCATCATCTTCTTTTCGTAAAGGTGAATTTGCTATGATCATGGAAGGCATTGCCGGGATTAATTCAAGATTAGACCACAGAAAGTTATAAATCGAGGCTCGGTTGAATGCTACAGAGAATAAGATAGACTCATGTCTACAAACTATGTTATCTTAGTTGGAGCATATGGAGACTAAACATGAGAATTTGAACACTTTTGTTACTCAAATCTCCAACAATTTGAGTGAACAATAAGAAACGATTAGTGGTTAAATAACCTCCAACAAAGTATCAATTCTAAATCTTTGAATGCAATCATACTGAGAAGTGGTAAGAAAATTGATGCTAAGAAAATGCAATTCAAAGAGAATGAAGAGGATAAAGAAATGGTTGATGAGGAAATAGAAGTTGAGCTCCTCCTACTAAGCCTACTCAAGAAAATTCCCTCGCTAAGAAAGAAGCTTCTATTCAACCAGTGATAAATGTCATTCTATTTATTAGAAGAAACTAAGCTAAAATATAGTAAGTTGGAGCTAACTTAGGTCAGTTCACAAAGAGCCAAATGATTTAGTTTCCTAGCAATTCTTAAAACCATAAATTAACAATTTAACTAAGTGAATTGGGAGAAGAAATGTTATGAACTACATGATTTCAAAATTCTAAAAGCTACTATTTATGATTTTATTATTGGTGATGATGATATGAATTTATGATAAGTGTGTTCCCTGGGAGACTACCTGACCTTCATTGTCCATAAAATATAAGGAGTTAATGAGCTGAACTAAAGTGAATTAGCCAATGACTCGCTAGCTTAATCTCTATCAAATCTACAACTCGCATGAATTTAATAGAGATCATTGAATCGTTCAATAAAAGAAGAGTAAAAATATGAATCAATCCTTCCTGAACAGGCATGACTTTACTTTGTTATAATGTTAGTTTAATCAACTATAACCATGTCCAACTTGTTCAAGGCAATAAAACAATTAAAGTTCAAAAATAGAAGTAGAAAATCTAACTCTTCTTCACAAGCATTAATCATCTAACTACTTTTAATTGAGTCAATAATACCAGTTTGGAATCAAGCAATTCATTTCCTAAACATGTATCTAATCAACACAACTCGTCCAAAAGATGTAATTTAGACTAGGAATTAATGATACAAAATGAACTCCCTGCTTGTACAACAGAGACTGTGGTTCAGCTTCATCTCTAAGAGAACACAAACAACTTAGCCTTCCATGTCTTTGTGCTACAATCAACCAGAAGAGTGTAACGACTATGCTGATCTAATACAAAGATGGATGGAAGTGGACACACTAAGGGGCAAAGTGAGATTGGTGGTTACTGCTACTACCGAGATCAGATGAGAGAATGGTAACAGAAAATGTAAGCGAGAGTGGAGGGAGTTACAACAGAGCGGGCATCAAGTTCAGTCAGTCCTTAGGTTTATATATGAACGTCAAGTTTACTGAGTGGAATGTATGGTTCAGTCTAGTGAGTGAGGTGTGTGTGAGTTCCGTCTGTACCAGTACGAGTAATCAATTAGTTAACCTAGTGGTTAATAAGCATTGTCCTGAAATGGAAATTTAGAAGAAACAAATGATTCATCTAATGAAATAATGTTCTAATAAATTATTAGAATTATATCAATTAATTCCCAATAGTTCCAGATTTATATTACTTATTTATTGCTCAAAATAATAGTCTTCCTTTCCAAAATTGATGATAAAACTCTCTTTTAATACACTAATACCTATATAAAAATAAGAGTTTATCAACTAGTGAAATAACCAGTAGTATAAAATAATGAAGATACAACAACTATCATGCAGAGATAAGTGGAGAAAGGATCACCTTCCTGTTGGAAATTGTACCCTAGGGGCCAATCATTGTCTTATAAACATGATTGTTTTATGAATTTCTTAATTATGTTATCACATTATTTGCATGTTTACTGTGATGACCATCCTTGGATAACTCATGATCTTATCCTAAATGTCCCTGGTAGGTCATCTATGCGGAAGCAGAGATGAAATAAGACCTGAAACATCCTCCCTTAGACCCCTCAGAGTACACTTGCGGAAGCTAGATAGTTCGATTATACCTTAACTGAAGCCCAGAAATTCAAACTTTTACTCTTAAGTTCATTATTCTGGACCTTTATTTTGAAAACTGACTTAACTAATTCTACATATCCAAATGAGGCTTATTAAACTAATTCTACATATCCAAATAAGGCTTATTACCTATCCACATAATGCCCCTGATGTGTGCTATCGACTCACCAAATTTTGTGGCCAAACTCTTCCGTTTACTAGGTCAAACTGAGGTCAAAGCACTGCTACCTCAGGACCTGCGAATTTCCCTCTCAACTCCTCATACACAAATTGAAACATGTCAAACAATATTTATTACTGAATAACAAAATGTCATACAACAGGGCATACACAAAATCCTCATGTTTCTATTACATCATTCCTGCCTGAAATCCGGCAGCATAACCGCTACGCTTCATCTCTACAAATACTGATCTTGTACTGATTCGATAATTCCCGTGAGAACTACCATTCTACGTAAGTACCCAGGAAAGACTGGATGAATCGGCTAGGTCCACTCACTTCCAGCCTCCTTAGACAGTACCTACATACACAGTACGTATCATCTCCTTTCTTCACTACTGATATTTTGCCTTAATTTTGGCAGCATAACGGCGTCTCTTAGCATTCTCAGAATTTACTTCGACATAACCTCCCTGTAATGGGTTATATATGGGGATGAGATTCGGGGGAATCTCAGTAGTAATAATCATAACAATATATGTAATGCAGTGTGACAGTGCTTGCTTGTGATTGTGTACAGATAAGTATGCCGCGTGCTTCCATACTCAATAACATATGATCATAGCATTGCAGTAGAGCTTCAAGCATAACATATAAGACAACAATCCAACCAAACAATAGCACAACCAATCACAAAGACATTACATAAAAGCTAGGATTAGTTACTACCTGGCTAGCTTAGCAGAACTCTACTATCACTATACTGCTTCCGGCTCCGCCATAACTTCCTTTCTTTCTTCTTTCCTTTCTCTCTTTCTTTCCTTCTCCTTTTCTCTCTTCTTTCTCTCTCTTTTCCTTGCCAATCCGTGAAGCCAAATGAATGGGGGAAGGGGGTATTTATAGTTTCTTCCGATGGCAATTCTGTAATTTCCAAGAACTCTGAACTTGTGGCTACCGATTTTCCTGGAATTTCCTATTTTCTTTATTTCCTTTACTGCATCATCATGACATCATGCTGACTTATAGCCTTTCATAATTACCTGCTGACTCAACATGCTGACTCAGTGCCCCTCATAATTATTTGCTGACTCAGCCTGCTGACTCACCGGTTCAGAGTCTTGCACCGTAATACGTGCCCTTAGCTTTATTTGCTTCCTCCAGATCAGTGCCATGTGGCGATAAGGTGGGCCCCACAAGACACCTTTTCACGCCATCCAATGCTATTCAGATAAGTCTAAGACTTTATCTGATCACCTCCTCGGTTATCATGCCAACCGAGTAACTTTACTTTATGGAAAAGTCACCAAAACATCATTTTAATGCCACTTTTCCTCACATCACTACTGGGCCACGTTTTTGGGCCTCTGGAATATCATCCTGGGTCTCTAATCAAGCCCAAGTACTCTGATGGCTCGATTCCCAAGACACATCCCTTAGTAAATTACCAAAATGCCCTTGGTTCCTCTTTATTTACTTTAATAAGTCTAGGAGCAATATCGGCTTTTCTCATCTTACCAGAGTATTCCCTGACCTTGGTTAACAATTCAGATAACCTTTCTTGACTGTCTCTATCTGACCTTTTCCCCAGTTCTATCTCCAACCGGGTAACTATCTCTCTTGAACCTTCATAACTCTTAGCCCATACATCTAACATCTTTCTCATTACATAGTCGCGACCTAACATCATCTGATCACGACCTACCCCTTCTGTGTTCATTAGTTGTGACCACAACACAATCTAGTCGCGACCCCATCATTTTCTAGTCGCAACCAAGCTCATTTTGTCTATTAGTCGCGACACACACACCTTTACGTCGCGACCAACCTCTCTGTCAATATTAGTAGCGACCATAATACTCTATAGTCGCGACCAACATGGTCAACGCTTGACTTTCCAATCTTTATCCCAAAATGGCCATTCTACCCCTTGGGACTCCTGCCCAAAAGGGGTCTGGTATCCTCTTGATCTCAGGCTATTCCCTACATCTCTAGGCCTAAAAATTGGGATGTTACAAGACCAGTATGACTTTGAAGATATATAGAGATATAAATCAAAGTCATAGGCACATGTAAGAGTACAGGGTGTTGGACCGACCCGCTATGAGAGAGCTGTATGGGTTAAGTCATAAGCTTCTCTCATATACAAGCCATGTCACTATGCCCTTTGACCTAAGATCATCATGGATTCCTACATGACAAACTCTCAGCTTTGACCTAGTCAAAAGTCACTTTTGACCGAGTGATCATAAAGGCTATGTTCGGGCTTACTGGTTTTTCATGCGGAGGAATGTGAATGGTCAAGATGGAATTTGTCCCTCACATTCGTAGAGAGATATTACTGGGCCCCTCGATGAGTGAGTCTGAGAAATGTATGGCCATACTGTAATGAAAAGGTAGTTCCATTTCTATAGTCAGACTGCTCAGGGATCGAGAAAGTAACGGTCAGGAACAGGAGGATGACGTTCTCCATGCCTCATCCATGACCGAAATATCATGTGACAAAAGGGACGTGATATGGTTGTATGAAAGATTACATCGTTTATCGATCCTCATATGATTTGGGTAGTCGTAATGTCTTGCTAGAGACCGCTTACGACTTGTGGGTCAGTATAGTAACTGGCCCACTGCCAACTTCATATGGGCCTACAGGGTCACACACAAAATAGCCCAACACGAGCTATGATGTCCAGGTTCATTGAATCTAAGACATGTCTTGATTCAATGAATAATCTAGGGTAGATTTATATATTTCATATATATATAAATTCGTATATATATATTATATATAATATAAGAGATATTTGCAAGATTTAATTTACAAGGATAAATTAAATCTCTATCACTTTTGAATTTGAATTTAAATTGATATGATCTATTTGAATTTAAAATTTAAATTGATAAGATATCTCAAATTTGATTTATGAGAATAAATCAAATATAATTCCTTCTTATCTTTATTTTAAATTAAATAATTAGGTGAATCAAATTATGCAATATATGATATTGTATTATTTTCAGAATTAATATAAGATTAATTCTGAAACCCAGCCCAATTGGAAGCCCGATAGCATCCTATATATTTGACATTAGGGGCTAGGGTTCTACACAAGAGAAAAGGGGCAAGGAGAGTGCAAAAGGTTTGCAGATAAGAAACTGCTGAAATAGAAACAGTGAGGACAAAATCTTGAGAAAGCCCTAGAGGGACAAGAGGCGCTAGCACGTCGTTCGTGATAGGAACGCTATTCGTGTGGATATCGGTAGAGAAAGCCGATCTGAGTTGTCGACTTCTTACGATCGAGAAATGAAACATCCTTAATTTCATCCTTACATATACTCAATTGGAAGTATTTTAGTATATTGGAACACCGTTTTACCTTAGAAATATGAATTTCCAAAAGGTAGGCTATCGGGTACTGTTTACTTTACTGTTCACTTGGTAATTCCAGTTTGCAGCATGAACTTGGAAAATTCACAATTAAATCTAGAAAAATCTAAATGAGGTGGTTCCAATTTCTAATGAAATCTATTTCATCAAACTTTGAAATAAAAATATGAAAAATGAGATTTACTTGTCCAAATGAAATCAGTTTATTCGTTGAAAATCACTGTTCATTTGGTAAATTTTGAACTTCCAGATTCTGTGTCTCATTTTCAAAAATTCATTTCTCTTTGTATACTTCTTCAAATGAGTCGTGTTACATATGGATTTAAATCTCCATATGTATACTTTAAGATCATAAAATTTTGTGGAAAAATTCATTCATTTGCTATATGAAAACCGCGTAGGAATCTCACAGCCTATCAGGACTTGTTTTATCTTGATCCAGATTTTAGGTCCAACTTTGAAAAATCATATCAATTTGAAAACTTAACCAAATTAGGCGTTCTTGCTGTCCAATTAAATATCTGGATCTTATATATCTTCATGCCAAATTTCACATGAAAACTCGTCGGATAAGTTACTCAAATGATCGATGAAAGCGTTCGGTCTGGTATGGTTCCAGTGAGTGTATACGTTTTTACATACCATACCACATCTCCTAAGTTAAATACATGCTATCTAGGCCATATATACATTGTTCATTCACATTTACTCTCTTCCATGAGAAGTTCCAGCACCTAGAGCATTATTATATACATATGGAAGGAATGAGATTTCATGGAAATCCCAATAGCAAGATATACAAACTATAAGGTTATGCATGCTTGATGAAATGCTTAACATGTTATCATGCAATGGGAGCTAATTCATGATCATACATAGGCAAACTCTAACATGCATATTGTCATGATATAGGTTGCAAGGAGTTGCACATATTCATAAATCATCATCATCATCATAATCATCATCACATAACATATCATGCTCAACCAAACTTCATGCATAACAAGCAAGCATATCAATCAAACAACATAAGTTTATAGTTAAGTATTCTTGCTACCTCTTAGGTGTCTTTGCCAATTCCTTCTTGTCTTGATCCCTCCTTTCCACAAATGTCAAAACCAAGGCATAACAAGACAATTACCAAGTCACAACTCAATTCAAACCATTCTCAAGACTAGGGTTCCATTAAGTCCCTTTCTTTCTCTACTTTGTGACTTAGGTTTACATCTTTTCAAACTAAACTCTCATGGTTCATTCCCACATAATTTTTCATGTAGAATCCAAATATGCATTCAAAAATTCCAGAATCCAATTGCTTCCTAATGTTATGTACAGAAACCGAAACCTCCCTCTTATTTTCCAAAAATTCTCATTTTGGTTCCAATGCTTCCAATACTTGTCTTCCTACTATAACCCCACACAATTTTCCATTTTAGACTCCTTGGAAGCATCAAAATCATGAAATTCTAACATATGAACAGTGATTCCATACTGTACAGAACAGAACACAATCTTGGATTCACAAGCACACTTGGATTCCTAAGCCACTATCATGTGATTCAAGCTTGTTTAAGCTTGTCCAAACTATCCACAACATGACACTCATGTTCCTTTCATATGGTTACCGAAATTCCAGCAGCAATTCATCAAGGTTTTTGCCTCAAAAACCACTTAAACTCAAGAGCAAATCTACTAGAACATAGTCTAGGATCAAGAGGAGTAGTTACCTTGATGTTTCCTTCCAAGTACTTGCTTCCTCTTGGCTTGAGTTTTCAATTTGCAAGAGTTTCCCCAAGAGTTCTTAGTGCCACAGTTTGGAATCAGATTTGGGGGGTATTTATAGGCAAATTCCATGGAAAATGAATGGCCAAGATCATTTTGGTTACTATTTGATCTTGTGGCTCAGATTTAATCTTGGAATTTCTTTTCTTTTTTGAATTATTGCATCACTTGATGACATCACTCAAGGGACACCTCATGGGACACCTAATCATCCATGTGGCAAAATTGAAGTCCCTGGAAGCCTATGGAAAAATTTCAGTCCAATCCGATACCGGCCCGGTCCGATTCCTCGAAAACTGGACTATTTTCTGAATCTAATTTTTCTGAAAATCCATATTATGTCTTCTGACCTTAAATTTAGTATCTGGGTCCTTTATTTCATTGACATTTTTATACTTTGTCTAAACTTAATTACAGATCCCTTGTGAAATGACCAAAATACCCTTGGTGCCCTTTCTTGCACTATCTTAACCCTAAGGGTAAAATCGTCATTTTACACCTCTTTGTACCCTGTCAGGGCATATACTGACTCTGAGTAACTTTATCTGTATGTGCCTTGGCTTCTGGGCTTGTCCAGAATGACCAAAACCCATAGGGGCCTTTTCGTAATTTCGCAATTTTCCGGGGTTCCACTGGACACTGGCCCACCTATCAGTCCAAGGGTCTTACTGGGCCTTTGATGGCGCCATTCTTGGGCCTTTTAGGGTCCATTACCTCTATGACACGAATCACGAGGAATCTTCCCCGACGATGTTCATCGTGTATTTTCGCCATTATACACCGTTTCTACACATCTCCGGACACCGGCTCCTTTTATCAGATACACTGGCCTACTGTGTCTAGGCATCCCTTTGGGTCATAACGATCATCTGACTGATGTCATCTGACCTCATTCAATCTCAGTTTAAATACCGATAAATCTCCCTATCGGATACCCGGAGGTCACACACTCCCGTCTGAATTTACTAATTTGTGAATAACTTTTTCTACAGACCTCCTATCGGTATTCTGTCAGTTTCCTGATATCCGCCTCAACAGGACGCAACATCCTATAATTTCTCACTTATATCTGAGATATAGGATATCTGGTAGGAATTTTTTATACTTTTAGACTATCAGATAAATTTTAGCTATCTGGAGTCCTGAGAAAATTCCAGTATTAAGCTGGATTACCCAGCATCACTTGCTCTATCTACTGGTGAAATATGGGGCTGATCTGAATACGATCATTATTTTTGCCTGTTTTCGGTCCAGGTTTTCATAATTACACTTTTGCCCCAGAAAATTTTCTTCTTTTCAATTAAGTCCCTTTATTTGGCTAAAATTACACTTAAAGACCCCACATTTTTATCTACTTTTCCTTTTTAGCCTTAAACTTTTCATAATTGCACTTAAGTCCTTACATTTTCTTTCTTTTTCAATTTAATCCCTTTCTTTACATAAATGGCCACATCTTTTCCTGAAAAATAACTCATATATTTCATTCAATCTGTACATACAAATCAGTACAGAAAATTAGGGATGTTACATTTCTCTCCCCCTTAAAATAAATTTTGTCCTCGAAATTTACATTATACATATCCTATTGAAACAACTCAGGATACTTCTCCCTCATCTTTTCTTCTGTTTTCCATGTAGCTTCATGTTCAGTCAAGCATTTCCAGATCACTTTGACTAGAGGAATTTGCTTATTACGCAACTGCTTAACCTTTCGATCATCAATTCATACCGGTCCAACCTCATAGGTCAGGTCATCTCGCAGTGCGACTTCATCTTGCTAAATCACATGAGATGGATCTCGAACATACTTCTTTAATTGGGAAACATGAAACACATCATGTATTTGGCTGAGATTTGGAGGAAGAGCTGACCTGTAGGCTACTGTCCCTATCTTTGAGAGAATTTGGAAGATCGATCGTCTGGCTCTCGTAGTTGGAGTTAACTTAAGGAATACGTGCTCTCCTTCTTCAAACTCTAACGGCTTCCTTCTAACATCTGCATAGCTTTTCTGTCTGCTTTGAGCCGTCAACAATCTTTGTCTAATCATTGCAATCTGTTCTGTAGTTTGATCCACTATATCAGGACCAAGCATTCTTCTCTCGTTCAACTCTAGCTAGCATAAGGGGGATCAACATTAACGTCCATATAGAGCTTCAAAAGGTGCCATCTAAATGCTAGTCTGATAACTATTATTATATGCAAACTCTATGAGTGGTAAATGGATATCCCAGATGCCTTTAAAATCTAAGACACATGCTCTCAGCATATCCTCTAACGTTTATATTGTTCTCTCAGATTGACCATCTGTCTGAGGATGATAAGCTGTACTGAATCTGAGAGTAGTGCCCATTTCTTCCTGTAAAGCCCTCCAAAAATTAGAAGTAAATCGAGGGTTTCTATCGGACACAATGCTGCTTGGGATACCATGAAGTCTAACAATCTCTTTTATATACAACTTTGCCAGCTTCTCTAGAGAATCCCTCTTATTGATTGCCAAGAAATGAGCTGACTTTGTCAATCGATCAATTACTACCCATACTGCATCATGCTTACTTGGAGTTATGGGTAGCCCTTCCACAAAGTCCATGGCAAGACTATCCCATTTCCACTCAGGGATATCTAGAGGTTGCAACGTTCCCACTGGCTTCTAGTGTTCAATCTTTACTTTCTGGCATGTCAAACACTTAGACCCATAAGCCACTACATCTTTCTTCAACCCAGGCCACCAAAATAACCTTTTAATATCATGGTATATCTTGGTCATACCTGGATGTACTGTATACCGGCTTTTGTGTGCTTTATCTAGTATCTTCTCTCTTAATCCCATAGCATTTAGGACATAGGGACTTCCCCTGAACTGTAACAATCCATCTGGGGAAATCTTAAAATTTCTAGTCTTCCCCCTCTCCAGCTTATCTTTAAATATTGCTGCGAGCTTATCCTACTTTTAGGCCTCTTTTATCTCATCTTCTATACAAGCTCTGACATGAACTCCTCCGTAAGGACTCTCTGTCATTTGCATTTGATACAAGGGCTCCAATCTCGCACATCTTCTATCAATTTCAACTCTTTGATCATCATATGTGCTACCTGCACCATTTTTCTACTCAGAGCATCAGCCACCACATTGGCTTTTCCTGGATGGTATTTAATTTGAAAGTCATAATCTTTTAATAATTCCATCCATCGTCGTTGTCTCATATTCAGCTCTTTCTGATCCTGCAGATACTTCAGGCTTTTGTGGTCATAATACAACTCTATAGTTGCTCCATATAAATAATGTCTCCATATCTTCAGAGCATAAACCACCACCGCAAGCTCCAAATCATGAGTGGGATAATTCTCTTCACGTGGCTTTAACTGCCGAGAGGGGTAGGCTACTACTCTACCTTGCTGCATCAGCACACATCCCAACCCCTGCTTACTAGCATCAGTATAGACTACATAAGTCTGAGTTGGGTCTGGAATAATTAGCACGGGAGTAGTGGTTAATCTCTGCTTTAACTCTTGAAAGCTAGTCTCACACTTCTCATGCCACTTAAACTGCTGATTCTTTTTGGTAATCTTGGTAAGTGGCAAGGCAATTCGAGAAAAGTATTGAATAAATCTTCTATAGTACCCTGCTAAGCCAAGAAAACTTCTGATCTCTGTCACTGTCTTCGGTTGCTCCCAGCTCAAAACTGCTTCAACTTTGCTAGGATCCATAGCTACCCCTTCTCGGGATATGACATGACCGAGAAATTTGACTTCTGAAAGCCAAAACTCGCACTTACTCAGCTTAGCATAGAGCTTCTTTTCTTTAAGGGTACTAAGAACAATTCTCAAATGCCTTTCGTGCTCCTCTGCAGCTTTGGAGTACACCAGGATATCATCAATGAAGACCATAACAAACTGATCTAAATAAGGCATGAAGATCCGGTTCATATAGTCCATGAAAATAGCAGGTGCATTCGTTAGCCCAAAAGGCATCACAAGAAATTCAAAATGTCCATAGCGTGTCCTAAAAGCAGTCTTTGGAATATCATTTGACTTAATCCTCAGCTGATGATAGCCAGATCTCAAATCAATTTTAGAGAACAAGCTCGCTCCTGCCAATTGGTCTAGCAGGTCATCAATTCTGGGGAGAGGGTACTTATTCTTGATCGTAATCTTATTCAATTCCCGGTAGTCAATACATAGCCGTAGGATGCCATCCTTCTTCTTGACAAATAGCATTGGAGCACCCCATGGTGATACACTAGGTCTTATGAAACCCTTCTCTAATAGCTCCTCAATCTGCTTCTTCAGTTTAATCATTTCATTGGGAGCCATTCGGTATGGGGCTTTGGATACTGGTCCAGCTCCAGGTACAATGTCAATTGCAAACTCTACTTCTCGTTCTGAAGGCAATCCCTGAATCTCCTTTGGAAAGACTTCAGGAAATTCATTGACTACTGGAATCTCATCAATTCCTTCTTCCACTTCTGTTTGAACAGAAAAGAATACCATATATCCTTGACATAATTTCCGCAGACATTTATCTGCCTGAGCCTCTGTCATAAAATTCAATCTTACTTCTGAGCTCAGATCAGTGACCTTTGGACCAAGAACTAAAGTCTTGTTCTTGCAGTCCAGCATTACATTATTGGAGGATAACCAATTCAAACCAAGTATGACATCGATCTCCCGGAAAGGCATACATATCAAGTCTAGGGTGGTACAACAGTGCTTATATCGCACAATACTATTCAAACAAGCATCAGACGTAACTACCTTAGCATTGGTGGGAGTTATCACATATATATCATAATGCAACTTGCTAATCAGAAGGCCTAGGCATTTAGCACACTCATAGGAAATAAAGGAATGACTTGCACCCGAATCAAATAGAGCAGTCACAGCATGATCATTGAGATAGATTGTACCTTGGATCATCTCATGTGATCGCTAGGCGTCCTCCCTGGTGAGTGCAAATACTCGTCCTTGTGTCCTTGGCCTTTGATTAGTTATAGCTTGAGGGCATTCTCTAGAAAAATGTCCGGGCTTTCCGCAGGTATAGCAAACATTTTGGCCTAATAAACATGGTCTATCACCATGATTCTTCCCACACTTGTCACATGCTCGGGCCCTTGAATCTCTGTTGTTGGACCCTCCGTGGAAATTTCCTCTATTTGGCCTCCTGTTCTGCCATGGTCGCTTTCTTTTTCTGTAGCCGCTACCACTTGCAGCTTCTTGGTTTTGACCGGCCTTGTCAGGAGCTGCCTGTTCCTTATTTCCTGATCTAAACAGTATTCAGTGATTTATACTATTCTCAACAATACGACATGCCTCCACGACCTTATTAAACTGGCTGTATTGTTGGGGAGTTAACTTTTCCTTCAGTGTGGAGTTCAACCCTCGAATCATCCTTTTCGTCATCTAGCGCTCATCATCTACTTGGCGCAGATAAGTAGAATATTGAGATAGTATGATAAACTTAGCAAGGTATTCATCAAAAGATTCTTTCTCTCCTTGTCTCAGTACAAGGAATTCTGCCTCTCTTTCATCTCTGACTGATTGAGGGAAATATTTTTTGTAGAACTGTTCAAGAAACACTTCCCAGGTGATCGGAATGTCTCTTGCTTGCAAAAGTAATTCTGTATTCTTCTACCACCTATCAGCATCCTTTTCTAATTGGTAGATGGCCATTTGAGCTTTGGTTTCAGTCGGGCAATCAAGGACCTTGAAGATCTTTTCCAGTCTGCTAATCTAATCTTCCGCTATCTGCATATCAAACGTTTCTTCGAACACTAGAGAATTGTGCTTGCAGAACCTGATCATCCATTGTTGGATGCTAACTACATCCTCTCTCTGATCAACCCGTCCCTGGGGCTGTGTCGGCTGCTATTGTACTCTCTCCGGTTCTCTACTAGCTATTCCTGAAGGCTCGGGCGGTCTTAGATTACTTACTGCTTCTGCTACTACTGCAGCTATGGCGGCATCTCGCTCCCGCTTATTGCGTGCCTGAGCTGCCCGCATCTCCTCAATCATCTTTTGCTGTTGTTCTAATCGTTCTAAAATTATTTGATTAAGATTTCCCGTCTCTCTTAGTTCCTCTGTTGGAACAGTTCTTATTGTTTGAACCATTTTGTCTTACTATCTAACAAGAGAGGAATACGATAAGTAACATAATTTACATTCCATTCTAAACATAATATACATACAGGGTATGCATATATTGTCACAGTCATACATACATTACCATACTAGTCTTTCATACATTACATACATATATTGAGAACATTACCATACCCTAATCCTTCTTAAACTTTATTCTAATAAACTCTCCTATCAGGTAAATCCAATCGGATATGGTACAATCAGGTTCTTCGTCAAAGTACTGATCCAACTCTGTTCTCCAGGTAGGGGTAGTTGGCAACACATCATCCATAATCTCTGTCCAAAGCCTTAGGGTCAATATGATTGGATTACAGGCTTGGTATATCTCCTTTACCCTTGTGATAAAGTCCTGATAAACCGTACAATCTTGATCCATATCTCTGAACAAGGTCTGTCTCAGCTCATACAGCTGTCGGGCTAACACTACTGATATCTCA
The DNA here is from genome assembly GCA_037074615.1 of Leucaena leucocephala. Classification (NCBI taxonomy): domain Eukaryota; kingdom Viridiplantae; phylum Streptophyta; class Magnoliopsida; order Fabales; family Fabaceae; genus Leucaena; species Leucaena leucocephala. The sequence goes on along the minus strand of CM073536.1, from coordinate 12,114,595 downwards.
AATCGTTCTTCACTCATGTTCTTCCATGGTACCATCTCTATAATTAGATCTCCCAAAGATATCTCTACCAGTGTCAATCTGGGTCTATTAGGACCTGGCATATCTGTCTGATCAGGTACTCGACTGGGTCCTGGAATGTCTGAAACATGTCCTACTACACCTCCCTGACCTGTCTCCATACCAGTATCTGCTATACTCGGGGGTACCTTATTTATTGGAACAGCAGGAATAGGACCTTCTAACACAACCTCCTCCTAAACATCTTCCGGTATCTTAATCATAAGGTTTGATCCTACTGAGGAACTAGTTGTAACATCCCAATTTTTGGGTCTAGTTCACCTAGGTTCAAAATGAGGAATGTGAGGAATATCCTAAGTCTTAAGCCTAGGAATTTTGCAGGTAGCTTGATATGGGCTGGCTCCTGTGTAAGATAACCTGATATGAGCGGGTTGTCGAGCTTTTCAATTAACGATGACTCCCGAAGAGTTTAAGGGATGAGTTATTGAAAGAGAATTTCTAGAACTTAAGATAAGGGATGAGAAGATGAGTAATGAGGCCAGAAAGAGAATGCAGGGGCAAAATCATAATTATGGGAAAGATCGGGCTGGTAGCCGATGAGTACCATATTTTGCCAGAAAATAGAGAAAATTATTCTGATCATTTCACTGAACTGTGAAATGTGCATAAGAGGTCTCTATGAGTATGAAAGAATTATGGAAAGTTTAAGGACAAAAAGGTGGGGTCCTTAAGTGTAATTTTAGCCAAATAATAAGGGACTTAAATGAAAAGAAGAAAAGTTCCTTGGGGCTAAAGTGTAATTAAAAAAAGTCAGACCGGAAGTGGTTTGGACTGTCCGACGGCATTTCAGTCCCAGATTTCACCGGTAGAGAGAGCAAGGGACGCTCGGTAATCTGGCTTAATACAGGAATTTTTGAAGACTCCAGATAGCCAGAAATGGACTGATCGTCCAAAAGTTATAAAAATTCATACCGGATATCCTAGATTTCAGATCTAGGTGAGAAAATACAGGATGATGCGTCTTTATGGGGCGGATGTCAGGAAACTGACAGAATACCGATAGGAGGCCTGTAGAAAAAGTTATTCGCAAATTAGAAAATCCAGACGGGAGTGTGAGGCCTCCGGGTATCCTATAGGGAAATTTATCGGTATTTGAAAAGGGACTGAATGAGTTCGGATAACCTCGGTCAGATGACTGATATGACTCACAGGGATGCCTGAACACTGCAGGCCAGTGTATCAGACAGAAGGAGCCGGTGTCCGGATATGTGTATAAACGGTGAAAAATAGATTAAATATTCAATAAACATTAACGGGGGGAGATTCCTCGTAATGCGTGCCATAAAGGTAATGGACCCTGAAAGGCCCAATAATGGCGCCAACAAAGGCCCAATAAGACACTTGGACTGATAGGTGGGCTAGTGTCCGGCAGAACCCCGGAAAAGTGCGAAATTACGAAAATGCCCCTGTGTTGTACTAAAGGGGTAGGAGATGAATGAGGGCATTTTGGTCATTCTGGACAGGCCTATAAGCTAGGGCACATACAGATAAAGTTACTTAGAGTCAGTATATGCCCTGACAGAGTACATAAGGGTGTGAAATGATGATTTTACCCTTAGGGTTAAAATAGTGCAAGAAAGGGCACCCAGGGGTATTTTGGTAATTTGCCGAGGGATGTTTCTTGGGAATCGAGCCATCAGAGTACTTGAGCTTGATTAGGATCCAAGATAACATACCCAGAGCCCAAAAACGTAGCCCATGGAGTATGTGGGAAAAAGTGGCATTAAAATACTATTTTAATGTTGTTTCAATAAAGTAAAGTTACTCGGTCGGCACGATAACCGAGGAGGTGATCAGATAAAGTCCGGGACTTATCTGGATAGCATTAGAAGGCGTGAAAGGTCCCTTCCAGGTGCCACATGGCGCAATCTTAGAGGCAGAAGAAAAGTTGAGGACACGTATTACGGTGCAAGACTCTGGACCGGTACAGGATTGGACTGAACTGCTGAGTCAGCTGATGAGGTATCCAGGAATTATGACATGTGAAGAATGTGGCGATGAGGTGTCCCGGTGAGGTGTCCTGGATGATGTCATGCATGATGCAGTTAAAAGAAATAAAGAAAAATAGGAAAATCCAGGAAAAATCAGGACCACATGTTCAGATGGCTTCAAAATTACAGAAATGCCATCCATTAAAACTATAAATACCCCCTTCCCTCCCATTTTATGCATCCCACGTTTTTGGCAAGAAAAGAGAGAGAAAGAAGAGAGAGAAGGAGAAAGAAAGAAAGTTCTGGTGGAGTTGGAAGCAGTATAGAAGTTCTGGAGTTCTGCTTTTGAGGTAGTAACTAATCCTAGCTCTTATGTAATATCTTTGTGATTTGTTGTGCTATTGTTTGGTTGGATTGTTGTCTTATATGTTATGCTTGAAGCTCTATTACAATGCTATGATCATATGTTATTGAATATGGAAGCACGCAGCATACTTATCTATACACAATCACAAGCAAGCACCGTCACTCTGGATTACATATATTGTTATGATTATTACTACTGAGATTCCCCCAAATCTCATTCCCATATATAACATTACAGGGGAGATTCTGTCAAAATAAAATCTGAAAATTTTAAGAGACGCCGTTAGGCTGCCAAAATTCTGGCAACGAAGAAGAACAAAGAGAGGAACTGATACGTACTGTGTACGTAGGTGCTGTCTAAGGAGGCTGGAAGTGAGTGGACCTAGCCGATTCATCCAGTCTTTCCTGGGTACTTACGTAGAATGGTAGTTCCTACGGAAATTACCGAATCGGTACAAGATCGGTTACTTTCTACAGAAGGAATGTAGCAGTTATGCTGCCGGATTTTAGACAGGAAGAGATGTAATAGAAATAAGAGAATTTGCTGTATGCCTTGTTGTATGACATTTTATTATTTAATAATAAATGTTGTTTGGCATATTCAATTTGTGAATGGGGAATTAAGGGAGAAATTCGCAGGTCTTGAGGTAGCAGTGTTCTGACCTCAGTTTGACCTAGTAAACGAAGGAGTTTGGCCACAAAATTTGGCAGGCCAGTCGTACACATCTGGGGCATTATGTGGATAGGTAATAAGCCTTATTTGGATGTGTAGAACGAGATAAATTAATTTTCAAATTAAAGGTCCAGAATAAGGAACTTAAGAGTGAAATTTTAAATTTCTGGGCTTAAGTTAAGATATAATCAAGCTAATATCGCTTCGTAAGTGTACTCTGAGGGGTCTAAGGGAGGATGTTTCACTAGTCATCTCAGAATCACTAACCATTATTTCCTCCTCTTCCTGGAATATCCCCTCAGAGCTGTTTGAACTATAGACCTCTGGTTTAGGATCCCCTTGGTTCACTGTGGTTTTAGATCTGGGTCTATATCTAGCCATCCTGCAAACACTAACTTAGTGTCAATTATGACAGCTTTATCATGGTGTATCTATCTATAAATCATCTATTCAGTGCATTTCCTAAGCCAGAATCCTTTGCTCTGATACCAAAATGAAACATCCTTAATTTTATCCTTATATATACTCTCTTCCATGAGAAGTTCCAGCACCTAGAGCATGATTATATACATATGGAAGGAATGAGATTTCATGGAAATCCCAATAGCAAGGTATACAAACTATAAGGTTATGCATGCTTGATGAAATGCTTAACATGTTATCATGCAATGGGAGCTAATTCATGATCATACATAGGCAAACTCTAACATGCATATTGTCATGACATAGGTTGCAAGGAGTTGTGTAACACCCTAATTTTTAGGCCTAGAGATGCCAGAAAGAGAAATCAAGGGCATAATCGTAATTATGGGAAAGATTGGGCTGGTAGCCGATGAGTACCATATTTTGCCAGAAAATAGAGAAAATTATGCTGATCATTTCACTGAACTGTGAAATGTGCATATGAGGTCTCTATGTGTATGAAAGAATTAGAAATGTAACCAGGGGTAAAATGGTCATTTTTGGAAAAGTGTGCGCGGGAGCGTACTTTCAGGCCAAAATAGCCCGGTCCGGATAAAATATCTGAAAATACCGGAAGATAGAGAAAAGGATTCCGGATTGAATGACGCAACACAGAATTTTGATTTGAGGTCCCGATTTTTCTGTAAAAATTCTCGAAGATGAGAAATTACAGTTATAATCGGTAAAGGAAAGGCAGTCCGAATAGAGATGATCGGACTATGACCAGAGGACATACAGTGTTGTCTAAGGCCCGTAGTGACGCCAGGGAAGGCCCAGGCCCATAATATCAGTTCAGTGGTAAGAGGGGCCGGTGTCCGGGAAAAATGTGCAAAATGACGAAAATGCCCTTATGTTATAGAATAACTGAAGAATAAGTAAAGGATATTTTGGTCATTTGGCTAAGGTTAGACAGTAAAGAAGGGGTATCTGGATAGTTGACCAGGGCCAGAGAATACTCTGGTAAAATATGAAAAGACAATAATGCCCCTAGACCTAGTAAAGGAAATGAAAGGATTTAAGTGCAATTATGGAAAGTTTCAAGGCCAAAAAGGAAAGTAGACAAAAATGTGGGGTCCTTAAGTGTAATTTTAGCCAAGTAAAAAGGGACTTAAATGAAAAGAAGAAAAGTTCCCTGGGGCTAAATTGTAATTAAAGAAAGTCAGGCCGGAAGTGGTTTGGACTGTCCGAAAGCATTTCAGTCCCAGATTTCACCGGTAGAGAGAGCAAGTGACGCTCGGTAATCTGGCTTAATACAGGAATTTTTGAAGACTCCAGATAGCCAGAAATGGATTGATCGTCCAAAAGTTATAAAAATTCATATCGGATATCCTAGAATTCAGATCTAGGTGAGAAAATACAGGATGATACGTCCTTATGGGACGGATGTCGGGAAACTGACAGAATACCGATAGGAGGCTTGTAGAAAAAGTTATTCGCAAATTAGAAAATCCAGACGGGAGTGTGAGGCCTCCGGGTATCCGATAGGGAGATTTATCGGTATTTAAAAAGGGACTGAATGAGTTCGGATGACCTCAGTCAGATGACTAATATGACTCACAGGGATGCCTGAACACCGCAGGCCAGTGTATCGGACAGAAGGAGCCGGTGTCCGGATATGTGTATAAACGGTGAATAATAGATAAAATATTCAATAATTATTAACGGGGGAAGATTCCTCGTAATGCGTGCCATGAAGGTATTGGACCCAGAAAGGCCCAATAATGGCGCCAACAGAGGCCCAATGAGACACTTGGACTGATAGGTGAGCCAGTGTCCGGCAGAACCCCGGAAAAGTGCGAAATTACGAAAATGCCCCTATGTTGTACTAAAGAGTAACAGATGAATGGAGGGCATTTTGGTAATTCTGGATAGGCCCAGAAGCCAAGGTACATACAGATAAAGTTACTGAGAGTCAGTATATACCCTGACAGAGTACAGAAGGGTATGAAATGACGATTTTACCCTTAGGGTTAAAATAGTACAAGAAAAGGCACCCAGGGGTATTTTGGTAATTTGCCGAGGGATGTTTCTTGGGAATCGAGCCATCAGAGTACTTGAGCTTGATCAGGATCCAAGAGAACATACCCAGAGCCCAAAAACGTAGCCCATGGAGTATGTGGGAAAAAGTGGCATTAAAATACTATTTTAATGTTGTTTCAATAAAGTAAAGTTACTCGGTCGGCACGATAACCGAGGAGGGGATCAGATAAAGTCCGGGACTTATCTGGATAGCATTGGAAGGCGTGAAAGGTCCCTTCCAGGTGCCACATGGCGCAATCTTAGAGGCAGAAGAAAAGTTGAGGACACGTATTACGGTGCAAGACTCTGGACCGGTAAGTCAGCATGCTGAGTCAGCTGCTGAGGTGTCCAGGATTTCAGACATGTGATAAATGTGGCGCTGAGGTGTCCTGGTGAGGTGTCCCAATGATGTCATGCATGATGCAATAAAGGAGGAATTAAGAAAAATAGGAAAATCTAGGAAAAACCAGGACCGCAGGATCAAAGTTCATGGAAATTACGAGATTACCATTGGAGGAGGTTATAAATACCCCCCCTTGCCATTCATATGCCACGGCCAAGAGTCCATTTTAGAGAGAGGAGGAGGTGCTAGAGAGAGAAAGTTAGAGGAAGAAAGAAAGAAAGGAAGTTCTGGCGGAGCTGGAAGCAGAATAGAGATAGTAGAGCTCTGCTGAGCCTTTGAGGTAGTAACTAATCCTAGCTTTTATGTAATGGCTTTGTGATTTGTTGTGCTATTGTTTGGTTGGATTGTTGTCTTATATGTTATGTCTGAAGCTCTGCTATAATGCTATGATCATATGTTATTAAGCATGGAAGCACGCGGCATACTTATCTGTACACAATCACAAGCAAGCACTGTCACTCTGCATTACATATATTGTTATGATTGTTGCTACTGAGATTCCCCCGAATATCATCCCAATAAGTAAACCATTACAGGGGAGGTTATATCAAAATGAATTCTGGGAATTTTAAGAGACGCCGTTATGCTGCCGAAATTATGGCAATAGTGGAGAAAGGAGCTGATACGTACTGTGTACGTAGGTACTGTCTAAGGAGGCTGGAAGTGAGTGGACCTAGCCGGTTCATCCAGTCTTTCCTGGGTACTTACGTAGAATGGTAGTTCTCACGGGAATTACCGAATCGGTACAAGATCAGTTATTTTTTGAAGATGAAGCGTAGCGGTTATGCTGCCGAATTTTAGGCAGGAAATGATGTAATAGAAATATGAGGATTTCATGCATGCCCTGATGTATAATAATTTATTATTTAATAAAGATATTGTTTGGCATGTTTGACTGGTATATGATGGATGTATGCATATGTATGTAATGTTGGTTGCTGAAAATTAACGCTATGAACAGTAACTCGTGGGGACATAAGGATATTTGATCTATAATTAAAAATAGTAAATGGATGACTAAATATATGATATTTTTAAGGTAAATAGTAGACATATCAAGCTTCGATTTGATATATAGTATGACTCATTTGGATGTCTACACAAGGAGATATAAATTATCAAAGTTGGGACCAGAATGCTGGATTCAGGAGAAAAATGTTGGATGAACAGTAAAGTTTTAACGTTGACTGACGTTGACTTGGTCAATGAATTTCCAACGAGTTATTTTTTCCTGAAAGATAATTTAGTTAGATTCAATTATAAATTTGAACCACTTCATATCGATTTTTTTAGAATTAGTTATGATTTTTCAAAGTCAGGTCACTCATCTGGAATTTGCACAGAGAACAGTACTCAATAAGAGTAAAACTCCAGATTGAGAAATTGGACTCCAATGACCTTGAAAGTGGTTCTAAATGCTACAAAATGGTCCCTAAGACGTATGAAAGTAAGGATGTTTCAAGTTGCACATATTCGTAAATCATCATCATCATCATAATCATCATCACATAACATATCATGCTCAACCAAACTTCATGCATAACAAGCAAGCATATCAATCAAACAACATAAGTTTATAGTTAAGTATTCTTGCTACCTCTTAGGTGTCTTTGCCAATTCCTTCTTGTCTTGATCCCTCCTTTCCACAAATGTCAAAACCAAGGCATAACAAGACAATTACCAAGTCACAACTCAATTCAAACCATTCTCAAGACTAGGGTTCCATTAAGTCCCTTTCTTTCTCTACTTTGTGACTTAGGTTTACATCTTTTCAAACTAAACTCTCATGGTTCATTCCCACATAATTTTTCATGTAGAATCCAAATATGCATTCAAAAATTCCAGAATCCAATTGCTTCCTAATGTTATGTACAGAAACCGAAACCTCCCTCTTATTTTCCAAAAATTCTCATTTTGGTTCCAATGCTTCCAATACTTGTCTTCCTACTATAACCCCACACAATTTTCCATTTTAGACTCCTTGGAAGCATCAAAATCATGAAATTCTAACATATGAACAGTGATTCCATACTGTACAGAACAGAACACAATCTTGGATTCACAAGCACACATGGATTCCTAAGCCACTATCATGTGATTCAAGCTTGTTTAAGCTTGTCCAAACTATCCACAACATGACACTCATGTTCCTTTCATATGGTTACCGAAATTCCAGCAGCAATTCATCAAGGTTTTTGCCTCAAAAACCACTTAAACTCAAGAGCAAATCTACTAGAACATAGTCTAGGATCAAGAGGAGTAGTTACCTTGATGTTTCCTTCCAAGTACTTGCTTCCTCTTGGCTTGAGTTTTCAATTTGCAAGAGTTTCCCCAAGAGTTCTTAGTGCCACAGTTTGGAATCAGATTTGGGGGGTATTTATAGGCAAATTCCATGGAAAATGAATGGCCAAGATCATTTTGGTTACTATTTGATCTTGTGGCTCAGATTTAATCTTGGAATTTCTTTTCTTTTTTGAATTATTGCATCACTTGATGACATCACTCAAGGGACACCTCATGGGACACCTAATCATCCATGTGGCAAAATTGAAGTCCCTGGAAGCCTATGGAAAAATTTCAGTCCAATCCGATACCGGCCCGCTCCGATTCCTCGAAAACTGGACTATTGTCTGAATCTAAATTTTCTGAAAATCCATATTATGTCTTCTAACCTTAAATTTAGTATCTGGGTCCTTTATTTCATTGACATTTTATACTTTGTCTAAACTTAATTACATATCCCTTGTGAAATGACCAAAATACCCTTGGTGCCCTTTCTTGCACTATCTTAACCCTAAGGAAACCTAGCAAATTAGATGTCAAAAACAATGAAAACCTGAGTAGAGATAAAATGGTTTTGGGGTTTGATTTGCAACAAAATAATGGTGCAGAAAAGTAGATTTTTTTGGATTTTTGATTAAGATGAAAACGGGTTGGTTTGTTGAAAGAATATGTTATGAAAGACTCTTGATGTTGAAAATGTATCTATCCTTGCTCTTAATTGAATATTAGAGTTTGAAATCGCTAAGTCTTAAGTAAAACCTCAATCGATCAATTGAGTCCAGAACCCTAATCTTCTTTAAACTCCTTTGACCAAAGCTTGTTTAAAGACTATTAGCGAACTGTTAGAAACAACTTAGCTTGCAATTAACCCTAGATTATGAGAACGCCCTCGAATGCCGTCAATCAAAAACCCTATATTTCAAGCAATTTTATTGGTTTGCAACAAACACTAAAAACAACCCAACTTTCTTAAAATTGAAACTGAAATATTAAATTAAAATCCAGTGTTCAAACATCCAGAATCAAATTACAACAGTCTAATCTGAAAATGATCAATCGATATTTAAAACTTGTTCATATAATGAAAACCCTAGATCTAGTAGCAATCATAATATGACAAGATGCAAATTAGAACAGAAGAAACTCCTCGGTTTAGTCCATGAGCTCAAGATATGAGATCCATCAACAAAAGACTAAGGATTTAGCCTCTCATGACTTCTGCTGCACTGCAATCACTGTTCAGGTCTGATGCCATGAAGAAACGATGGAAAGATGAAGGGTGAATGTGAAGGAATCTATGGAAAGGTGTAGAAGGATAGAATATGTGGAGAGGGTGATCATAGAGTGCTCGAATACTGCTTCTTAGCCTAATCAGGTCTAAAACCAGCCTCCCCCTTTGACGGCAGCTTGCTTGGCCTTTTAAAAGCAGCTTGACCTAACCAGAAACGCGCAGCTTCACGACTGTCTTCTCCAGTCACGACCAGCTCCTTGTTTTGGTCGCGACCTGTAAACGTAGAGAAGCTTCCAGTAGAATCAAGGTCGCGACAGGATGACACTTTGGTCGCTACTAAAAAGTGCAGAAACGTGATTTGACTTTCATTGATTTGTGATTTTTTTCCTGGTTCTTGCTCTCTTCCAAAATACCTGCAATTCAACATAAAAGCTCGCTGTAAAAGTCCAAATCAGTAAATAACAGTATATGTGTAGTTTGGAAGAGTTATTTTACCATTTTACCCTTTAATTAGTACATTGCCACGTACAATAATGTAATACACAAAAGTACAATTTAAGGCATGAAATGAATGGTAAAGTTACAACAAAACTCTTAAAAATGTCATAGAAACTATATACAAAATGTGTCTTATCAATTCCCCGACACTTGAACCTTTGTATTCCTAGACAAATAAATGAATCACACCTAGAAGTACACTATTGAATCCAAGATAACAACATAATCCATAGTGTGACCTAAAACCAATTAATCCACCATCTTTTAGGAATGCAAAAGTGATAATGTGAGCAATGCCAAGTAATCAGCTACTAAGTGAAATCAACCTCAACTGTATGAGCGCAATAGATCCTCTCAAAGGATGTAAGTGTTTAGCTCTCTATTTCCTCTCATTGTTAGGGTTCTTTCACTTAAATTCAAATTGGAAAACATCCTACCATAAGCTTGTAATGGCTCTAAATCTCAGCAACTATATAGCACTTATGCAAAGAATCAAGAGGTCTTTTAGGGTTATAATGATGGAGGTAGGCCACGTGGAATGGAATATGAAGGATAGAAAGTTTTATATGCATTCAACAATGAGCATATAGCCTTAATTCATGTCTCTAGAGATGCAAAAATGATGATTGTGCTAATAGGAGTTGATAATGGTGCCTTCCTCATCTCTCTTTATTTTCTTTCCTTTTTGTTTTCTTTTCTTCAATCTTTTCTTGCACTCTCTTTTTTTTCCAGTGCAATATGCTTTTTCTCTTTTTCTTTTATTTGGCACCTCATGCACAAAAGCTGTAGCACAACATCACGACAGTAATGAAATTTTTGACATGAATGAATGAACATTTATTTCAAAATGATGTTTATGCATATATGACTTTCTATATAAAAAATGGTGAAAAGAAAAAGTGATGGGCTCAAAGGGGGTGACTAAGGATACAATATGTAGTGCGCTTGTGTTTGGGATGAAAGGATTTTGAAATGAATGCCTCTATTCATAAGTGCACATGTAATTCTCAACTCAGAGCCAAGACAAGTTCTAGAGGATATAAACCAATTGAATAATCACTCAATATAGAATTTAAGGCCGAGAATCCTTCCATCAAGGATTTTTATCTAAATTGCTCATAAGCTAAAGTCTCAAACACTGTTCATCATTCACTAGGCATTAAAATGCTTATCACAGCTGAAAACCCTCTAAACAATGATTTAAAAGTTTCAAGGTAATCACTTAGAACCATGTGATAATCCCAAATTTAACAGCAAGAGCTTAGGTGTTTCAAATTCAATATCTAGGATTTTTAAAGAAAAATTCAAGTGTGGCAATGGTTTCTAGGAGCTAAAAAGGTTTTGAAATAAGGGGCAATGAATCATTTGTAAGAGCGTTTCAGTAGTTCAAAAGGAACCCTTCTATACAGCATTGCACAAGGCAAAGAGAAGGTAAATGGACATTTTTCAAAAGTGGGTCACGACTGAAAACAATGAGGGTCGCGACCAAATTTCCCAGGGGTGCTTGCTCAGAGTTTTCAAAACATCTGGTTGAGACCTATGAATTTCCTGTCGTGACACAAATATATAAAGAGAAATAGTCACGACATGAAACATCCTTACTTTCATACGTCTTAGGGACCATTTGGTAGCATTTAGAACCACTTACAAGACTTTGGAAGTCCATTAGCTAAATCTGGAATTTTTACTCTTGACGAGTTACTGTTCATATGGTATTCCAGATTAGGTGATTAACTTTGAAAAATCATAATTAATTCTAGAAAAATCAAAATGAAGGGGTTCAAAATTATACTCAAAACTAACATCTTGAAGTTTAAGGAAAAAATAATTTCCTGACCAAATGCTTAGTCAATTGATTTGGTTTATTCGTTAAATGTTACTGTTCATTTGGTCAAAATTCTGAAAACAGATTCTGGTCCCCATCTTTGGAAAATTGGTTCTCTTTGTACAGACATCGAAATAAGGTGTTCTTGGTGTCAAAATGAAGCTTGACATGTTAAATAAATGTCTGTAAAATTTCATACATCTATTCCATCATTTACTATTTTTCATGACATCATACATATTGTTGCTTAAACTGGTCATACAGCATCCTTACATGCAACAATTCTTCACATAACATCATATAACATTTACATTGACTAATCCCTAACTCCCCTTCATGCTTATTCATGCTCTTTCATCTTTCATAAACCTGTTCGGATTGGGATTACATGGATGGGGTGAGATTTCTGGGGAAATCTCAGTAGCAAACAATACCAAACAATGCATGTATTAATGTAATTGCTTGTGCTTGCTTGTGAAAGTATTACCATAGTATAATGAGCATGCTTCCATGTATCATATGAAATACAACTTGCCAAGGTAATCATAGAAACAGAGCTTCAATCATCTACACATATGCACACAATTCAATAAAGCCATAGCACAATTAAGTATAACATTCAATACATACAAATTTAGGGTAAGTTTACTACCTTATTGCTTTACTTCTTTCCACTTTAACTTTGTTTCTTCCTTCTTACTTTTCCTTGGTGTGTGGCTGCCTCTTTGGAGTCCACAATCACACCCTAACATCACATAATCATCCATTCATTATAATCTAACTTTCTTGAACATCAAACTTACTTTAACTTAACATAACTTCCTTTAATCTTTCCCAATTGACTTGGCCTTTGAATCAAATGATGTCTTGGATTTGGCCTTTTGAATCCATTTATGAACTCAAAACAACCAAATTCCAGCAACTATGCACTGTGCTGGACAGAATTTGCAAAACACACATAATTCTTCCAAAAATTCCCATCTTAATTCCATTGCTTCCCATACTTGTTTCTCTACTTTACCCCATACAACTTTTCATTTTAAAACCGATGGAAGCGTCAAAATCATGAAATTCAAATCACTGTTCATACGAGTGAACAGTAATAGAGAAGAATTCCAAACATTACAACTTTCAAAACCAATGCTTCCAAGGTTCAAAACCTATCCAATCCTACACAAAATCATCATATGAATTCAATGGAAGCATTAGATCATTGAAATTCCATCTCCTTCTATCATGAACAGTGCATGAACAGTGCAAACCGAAATATTTCATCCATGGCAAAGTCAAGAATATCAACTTGATTCAACAACCAATCATCTAGCTAGCTTGTTTAAGTTTTAATCTCACAACTCTGACTTTAATCTCTTATTTCTCCTTTCATTTAAGGTTTTGGACAGCATATAAACCTTAGAGAAAAGTCATCTTTCTTCCATGAAAACTGTAAATTCAAGCTCCCAAATCAAAGGAAATTAAGCTAGGATAGATTGCTTACCTTTAATCTCTAGCTTGCTTGAACTTTGGCCTGTGAATTCTTCTTTGTCTTGGCTTGAGTTTTCATTTTGCAAGAGGTTCCCCAAGGGTTCTTGTTGCCACGGTTTTGAGCATAATTGGTGGGGTATTTATTGGCAAATTCCATGGAAAATGAATGGCCAAGATCATCTTGTGCACTATTTGATTTAATGGCTTAGATTTAATCTTGATTTTCTTTTCTTTCTTAATTATGACATCACCTTCATGACATCATCAAAGGGACACCTCAAGGGACACCTAATCATGCACATGGCGAAATTGAAGGGAGAAGAAGTCTCTGGAAAAATTCCAGTCCAGTCCGGTACCGGCTCGGTTCGATTCCCCGAAACCCAGACTGTTTTCTGAATCTAATTTTTCTGAGATTCCGTAATATGTTTTCTGACCTTAAATCCAGTACCCAGATTCTTTCTACCATTGACATTCTTATACTGGGTCTAAACTTAATTACAGATCCCTTGGAAAATGACCAAAATACCCTTGGTGCCTTTTCTTGCACTACATTGACCATAAGGGCACAATTGTCATTTCACACCTCTTTGTACCCTGTCAGGGCATGTACTGACTTAGACTAACCCTTTCTGTACCTGCCCTGGTGTTTTGGCCTGTCCAAAATGACCAGAATGCCCTCTATTCATCTCTTGCTCCTTGGTACAACACAAGGGCATTTTCATAATTTCACACTTTTCCGGCAAATTTCTGGACACTGGCCCTTTTCCCCGATGAACTGATATCATGGGCCTAGCCTCAGTTGGTGTCATTTTGGGCCTCTAAGTGATGCCATCTGGGCTCATTCAGTCCTAGTTTATTTACTGCTAAATCTCCCTATCGGATCCCAGGAGCTCACAAACTCCCGTCTAAATTCACTAAAAAGTGAATAACTTTTCCTACAGAACTTCTTTCAGGATTCTGTCAGTTTCCTGACCTCCGTCTTCACAGGACGCATCATCCTGTAACTTTGCACTTATATCTGAGGTCCAAGAGATCTGATAAAAATTTTGAATAACTTTTTCACTATCAGATAAATTTCAGCTATCTAGAATTTTAATAAAATTTATGTATTAAGCCAGATTATCCTGCATCACTTACTCTATCTACTGGTGGAATTTGGGACTGAAATGCTTTCGGGCAGTCTAAACCACTTCTGGCTCAACTTTCTTTAATTACCATTTGGCCCCTGGAAACTTTTCTTCTTTTTAATTAAGTCCTTCAAATTTGGCTAAAATTACACTTAAAGACCCCATATTTTGTCTACTTTCTCTTTTAGCCTTAAACCTTTTATAATTTCACTTAAGTCCTTGCATTTTCTTCCTTTTTCAATTCAATCCCTTTCTTTACACAAATGGCCACATTTTTCTTAGAAAATCTCACATATATTACGTACAAACTGTACATACTATTCAGTACAGAAAATTAGGGATATTACACGATAGGCAAGGTATTCATCTCGCTACAAAAATCAACAGAGAGGCATTATTGCGACCATAAAACACATGGGTCGTAACACAAGTTCACAGAGAGCATGTTAAGTCAAAAATTCCATTTTAGGTCGCGACCAAACAACACGTATGTCGCGAATAGTTTTCATAGTGACTACCAAGTGGCAGTTTTCAAAGTCCCAAAACATTTCATACTAACACCTTTTTAGTAAATAACAAATCAGTTTCAAGTGGGGGTCCAATTTTCAGCAATTCATCATAAAAAACCAAATAAAGATTTGTAATGAAAGATTGGATTAATCGAAGCACAAAACAAAAGCATCCTCTCCCATACTTAAACTTGACAGTGTCCTCACTGTCAACAGAACTTTTAGAAATCACAGCACTTTATAAAGTTAATCACATCTAGCTCCAACACAGCAAGTAATCTCATCTCTTAATGCAAATTTTCCAGTTAGGCATGCAGTCACATTCAAGTCATATAAAGCAATATGAGTAAAGCGAAGATGATAGGATGGGTAAGCTAAAGTCATGCATGTGAGTGTGTAGGTGTCTCAAAGAAAAATCAATGAGTATGCAGCACATGGATAGTAATGGGGTGTTATTTAAAACAGAAAGAAACCTAGAATAAATAGAAATAAACTGAAATTGAACACTATCCTACTGAGTCATCCCTTTCCAATCATCAAACCATAATATCAAGCATATATCATTAAGAAAACTTGTAAAAGGTAAGAGATAGGAAAGGGACAACCTGGCCATCAAGGTGGCGGTGGGAACTCATAAAGCTTTGAGAGATGGCTGTTTAATTGGGAAGTTATCCCTATTATCTTCTCTCTCCACTCTGGCTTCCCAGGATCATGCACTTTGTTTGCATCATAGAGCCCATCCAAGCTCGTCTCGAATGTTTCCTCTCTAAACTTGAATTTGCCTAACTGAGGTTGGCAAGTAGCAGTAATAAGCTTAGGAGATGCTTCCTTTGCATCCTTTGTATATCCCTCGAAGTTGCCCTTATCCAGCTTGTGTGGGGTTCCCAATCTGTCATCTACTTCCTCAAGCATCGCACCAAGCTAAGGTTGGTCTTCAACTGCAACGTGCTTGGGGGCACTATCTTTCATACTTGCACTATTAGTAAAGAGCAAATTATTTAAAAATCTTAAGGTATTAGAGGTAATTTTTGACTGTGAGTGAGGAGAAGTAGGGTTAGAATGTATTGACCCTTTAAACGAAACAATGGAGTAAGGAATTGGAGGTCTAGAGAAGTCACTAGTTGCTTTTGCTATTTCTGGTCACTACCTAACAGGTTTATCTTCATTTTCTCGTCGTGACTCACGCTCATAGAATCTATTTCTGGAATACTTGGTCATGACCTCCTCATCCAACTATTGCGACTGGAGGTCTCTGGAGTTGTTTGTCACGACCCGTGTGTCGTCTAGTCGCGACTCCTTTGCAAAGAGAGACTCCCCTTCAACTAACTGATATATAGTCGCGACCTCTTTAACATCACGCCGCGTGTCGTATCCTTAATTTCATCTGCACATATATTCAATTAAAAGTATCTCAGAACATTGGAACACCATTTTAGCTTAAAAACATGAATTTCCAAGAATTAGGTTATCGGGTACTGTTCACGGCACTATTCATTTGGTAAATCCAGAGTATACCATGAACTTTGAAAATTCATAATTAAATCTAGAAAAATCAAAATAAGGTGTTTCCAATTTCTAATGAAAGCTATTTTGTTAAAGTTTGAAGGAAAAATATGAAACCGAGGTTTCCTTGTCCAAACGAAATCAGTTTATTTGTTGAAAAACACTGTTCGTTTGGTAAACCTGAAAGTTCCAGTTTCTGTGTCTTGTTTTCAAAAATTCATTTCTTCTTGTATATTTATCCAAATAAGGCATGTTACATATGGATTTAAATATCCATATGTATACTTCAATCTCACAAAATTTCGTGGAAAAACTCATTTATTTACTATTTGAAATTAGCGCATGAACCTCACTGCCTCTGGGTTCTCGTTTTATCTTGATCCAGATTTTAATCCTAACTTTGAAAAATCATAAAAATTTGAATTCTTAACCAATTGAGGTGTTCTTGGTGTCCATTTAAAGCTCTAGATCTTAACTATGTTCATACCAAATTGAACGCGAAAATACATTGGATAGCTTATAAAAACTAACATCGGAAGTGTACTGTCTCATACTGGATTCTTAGTAACATACATCATGCACATCAAAATAGCATCTTCTCAAGCTAAGTACCCAACTTTAAGTCATATACAAACTAATCATCCACATTTAATCTTTTGCCTTGTGAAGTTCCAGCACCTAGAGCATGGTTATATATATGGAAAGAATGAGATTTCATGGAAATCCCAATAGCAAGTCATACAAACTATAATAACATATATGCTTGATTAAATGCTTAACATGTTATAATGACATGAGAGCTACTTCATGAGCATACATAAGCAACCTCTAACATACATATGGTCATGACATTCATTGCAAGGAGTTCCAACCATTCATATCTCATCATCATCATCATAAAATCATCTCATGCTCAACCAATAATCATACATAACAAGCAAACATACAATCAAACAAGCATAAGATTATAGTTAGGTATTCTTGCTACCTCTTATGTATCTTTGCTATGTCCTTCTTGAATTGATCTTCCTTCCCCACAAATGTCAAAACCTAGGCATAACAAAGCAATTACCAAGTTACAACTCAATTCCAATCCAATCTCAAAGCTAGGGTTTCATTAAGTCCCTTTCTTTCTCTAATTTATGACCTATGCTTACATCTTTCTAAACTAAACTCTCATGGTTCATTTCCATATAATTTTTCATGTAGAATCCAAATATGCATTCAAAAATTCCAGAATCCAATTGCTTCTCAAGGTGCTGTACAGAACCGAAAAGCTATACCCATTTTCCAAAAATTCTCATTTTAATTCCAATGCTTGCAATATTAGTTTCTCTACTATATCCCCACACAATTTTCCATTCTAAACCCATTGGAAGCATCAAAAGCATGAAATTTCAACATATGAACAGTAATTTCACACTGTACAGAATAGAACACAATATTGGATTCACAAGCATACTTGAATTCCTAAGCCATTACCACTTGATTCTAGCTTGTTTAAACTTGTCTAAACTATCCATAACATAAAACTCATGTTCTTTTTACATGCACACCAAAATTCCAGCAGCACCTCCACAGGATTTATGCCTCAAAAACCACTTAAACTCAAGAGCAAATCTACTAGAACATAGTCTAGGATCAAGGGAACTAATTACCTTGATAGTTTCTCCAATGTGCTTGCTTCCTTTTGGCTTGAGTGAAAATTTTGCAAGAGTTTCCCTAGGGTTGTCATGCATGCTGAAATAATTCTGGTTTGGGGGGGTATTTATAGGCAAACTTGAGTGGAAATGAAAGGCCAAGATTATTTTAGGTACTATTTGATCCAATGGCTTAGATTTAATTTTGGATTTTCTTTTCTTTTCCATTTATGACATCACCACCATGACATCATCCAAGAGACACCTCATGGGACACCTAATCATACATGTGGCAAAAATGAAGGTCCAAGAAGCCTCTGGAAAAATTTTAGTTCAATCTAGTACCGGCCCGGTTCAATTTCTCGTAAACCGGACTGTTTTCTGAATAATTTTTTTGAGATTCCTTAATAAGTCCTCTGACCTTAAATCCAGTATCTAAATTCTTTTTGTCATTAATATCCTTATACTGGGATTAAACTTAATTACAGATCCCCTGGAAAATTACCAAAATACCCTTGATGCCCTTTCTTGCACTAACCTAACCATAAGGGTAAAATCATCATTCCATACCTTTTTGTACCTTGTCAGACCATATACTGACTCTGACTAACCCCTCCTGAACTTGCCATGGCATTTTGGCCTGTCCAAAATGACCAAAATGCCCTCCATTCATTTATTACTCCTTAGGACAATGCAAGGGCATTTTCATAATTTTGCACTTTTCCGGGGTTCCACTAGACACTGGCCCACCTAATAGTCCAAGTGTTTTATTGGGCCTTCATGGCGCCATTTTTAGGGTCCACCACCTTTATGGCATGAATCTCAAGAAATCTCTCCCAGCGATATTCATCGGTTATTTTTGCCATTATACACAGTTTCTATACCTTTTCAGACACCGGCTCCTTTTATCAGATAAACTGCTATACTGAATCTAGGCATCCCTTTGTGTCATTACGGGACTCTGACTCATGTCATCTGAGCTCATTCAGTCTCAATTTGAATACCGATAAATCTCTCAATCGGATACCCTGAAGGTCACAAACTCCCGTCTAAATCCACTAATTTATGAATAACTTTTTTTACAGACCTCCTTTCGGTATTCTGTCAGTTCCATGACATACGTCTCTACAGGACGCATCTTCCTACAATTTTTCACTCATATCTGAGGTCTAGGAGATCCGATAAGATTTTTTTATACTTTTAGACTATCAGATAATTTTGGCTATCTGGAGTCCTGATAAAATTCCTGTATTAAGCCAGATTATCTTGCATCAATTCCTCTATCTACTGGTGGAATCTGGGACTGAAATGCTTTCGGGCAGTCTAAACCACTTCTGGCTCAACTTTCTTTATTTACCATTTAGCCCCTGGAAACTTTTCTTCTTTTCAATTAAGTCCCTCAAATTTGGCTAAAATTACACTTAAAATTCTCTTTTGGCCTTAAAACTTTTATATTTTCACTTAAGTCCTTGCATTTTCTTCCCTTTTCAATTTAATCCCTTTATTTACATAAATGGCCATATTTTTCTTAGAGAATCTCGCATATATTACATACAAACTGTACATACAAATCAGTACAGAAAATTAGGGATATTACATCGCGACTTGTCATCTGTAGAGTTTTTAGTTGCAACCAGTGTGTCTTCTAGTCGTGACTTGGAGTTACAGAAACTCGACCCTTCTAGGATTGTTGCTTTTCCAGTTTCCCGAACATCATGGGATCCTGCAAAATCGCTCAACAAAACTTTTACAAACGCATTGTCTCTTTCATTTTCATGTAAACTAAATTCATGTTCATCCCTAGTCTCTTCAACAGCATAGTCAATAGCATTCAAAGCAGTAAAAGCAAAATTATCAAAAGGGAATTTCATTGCTTCATTCATGTTAAAAGCTACCATGTGTTCTCTAACTTCCATTGTGATGGAACTATGCTTCATACTAATGATGGTCTTTGAAGTTTGGAGGAAAGGCCTGCCTAGGATCAAAGTGCTATCATTCACTAACTCATTGGACATGTCCAAAACATAAAAGTCAGCTGGGAATACTAAGTCTTTGACCTGCACTAGAATATCCTCAAGGATTCCCTTAGGATACCTAATTGACCTATCAGCCAACTGGAGCACTACATTTGTGTCTCTAATATTGTTAATACCTAAGGCTTTGTATACCGACCAAGGAATTATGTTAATGGCTGCCCCTAGATCTAGTAATGCTTCCTAAATAGGAATATTTCCTATAGTGCATGGGATTGTATAAGAGCTTGGGTCTTGGCACTTAACCGGTAGTTCAGTCTTAAAAAGTGATGACACATTAGCACTCACCTGAATTCTCTCAAGAGGCCTAAACTTCTTTTTATCAGGACATAATTCTTTTAAAAATTTAGCATACTTAGGGTTTCTCTTGAGGAATTCAACCATAGGGATGTTGATTTCTAACTTATTGAATAGAGTGTAAGCATCTTTAGCAAAATCAGGGTCAATCTTTTTTTTCCAGAAAAGTAAGAATTAGGAAAAGGGAGATCTTTAATACTTACCTCCTTACCTTTGTGCATAGAGGCTCCTTGCTTGCTCGCCTCTAGCTTCTCCTCATGTTGCTTTCCTTTGTATGCTGGACTTGGTGCTGTTGTTGCCTCTTCATGCAGCTCTTGCATCTCCACTTGTGCTTGTGAGTTTCCCTCTTAGGTTGGCTTCTTCATCATGAGCTGCTGTTCTTTAAGGCTTTCAGATTTCCCAACTTGCATCTGTGGCAGAGATGAATTCTCAATTTCAGTATCTTCTTCATCCTTGTCTGGTGTCTCAACTTTTTCAAAATGTACCTGTCTTCCACTTCTTAGAGATATAGCATTCAGACCCCTTGGATTTATGACAATGTTTGAAGGTATGCTGCCACTGCTCTTTCCTTGAATGTCACTCACTGTATTGGAAACTTGAGTTAAGTGACTTGTGATATCTGCATTCTTACAACTTAAACTCTTCAAATTTTCTGTGTACATCTGTATTATCTTTCTGCATACTTTGGAGAATTGAAGCTATGGAGGTGAACTGACCATCATTCTCCTTGAGCTTGTGGTCTATATTGGTCATTCTACCATCCATATTGTTCATTTGTGCTGCCATACTCTTCAACAATTAAGAGGTCTCATCTGGCCTTGATGCCACTAAGGCATTAGGTTGTGTTGGAACCATAGACCTTGCATTACTTTGGTAGTTGCTTGAAGAAGCACCACCCCCTTGGAATTGATTTGGCCTATCACTCCCCCACCTAAAGTTTGGGTGGTCTCTCCAGCCAGGATTATATGTGTTAGAGTATGGGTATCTCTTCTGGTAATTATTCTCTCTACCTTGATACACTGCAACTTCTTCAAATTGTCTATCACATGTACTTGTAGCATGCATCATTGAACCACAAGATTCACATCCTGTAACTAAGGCTTGTGAGGTATCCACTGCATGAATTTGTTTTATGGAATAAAGATCTCTTTCAATCAGATTCATCCTCTTCTCCATTCAGTTTCCCAAGGCTGCTATTTCAGCTAAGATTGTATTTGAATTGCCCGAAGATATCGTGGGCATTCTCCTTAGATCCCCAGTCTGATGGTCTTCATTGGCCATTTTCTGGAATAACTCCCAACTTGCTTGTGGGGTCTTATCTCTCAGAGAACCATTCGCTGATGCATTCAAGGAAACCTAATTATGAGGAAGTAGACCATAGAAGAAAATGTCTACTAAATCAACCTTGGTCATGTTGTGGTAGGGCATCTAGCCAACAGATTAAGAAACCTCGTCCAGTACTCATGTAAAGACTCTCCATCCTATTGCAGAATATTAGTGATCTCCTTCTTCATTCGAGTGGTCTTTGAAGCTGGGAAAAACTGTTCAAGATAAGTTGATTTCAACTGATCCCATGTAAGAGTTGAGAAATGAGTTGGCAAATTGTATAGCCACTCCTTAGCCTTCCCTTCCAAGGTGAAGTGGAAACACCTCCTTAAGACATCATCCAGTGCAGTCATTGGAGGCTTC
This sequence comes from Leucaena leucocephala, assembly GCA_037074615.1. NCBI lineage: Eukaryota > Viridiplantae > Streptophyta > Magnoliopsida > Fabales > Fabaceae > Leucaena > Leucaena leucocephala. Next base: position 12,092,546 of record CM073536.1, on the reverse strand, counting down.
ATTGAGGAACAAATCATATGCATGGTTTATAAGTGCATGTGTGGACATTCTCCTGCAAAACTATGAAATTTGGGTAAGGCTGCAATCAAAGCTCCTTTAATCTCAAAGTTAGCTTCTTCAGTATAGAATCCATAAGGATCATAATTCACATGCGAATGATTAATTTCCCTCACACTTCTATTATCCTCTACATTCATAGGTATTTCATTTTCTCCATTCCCACTATGACCATTATGATCAGCCATATTCAGTAGTCGCGGCTGAAAGTTTCAAATATCGCTACTAGTTTTCGCAGAGTAATCAAATTTGAGAGAAAGCAATCCGGTCACGACACAAATGAGTTTTGGTCGTGACTCAAAGTCAAGAGAGTGGTTTTTGCAGAAACTCAGAACAATGCAGAATGCAATGCAATTTAAAAACTACTAAAAACTAAAATGCAAATAGAAATAAGAAAAATTATCAGGTAGCTAATGAAATCGACAAACAATTACTAGGGAACCAATTACTTAGCTCCCCGGCAACGGTGCCATTGATGAGGCTCTCAGATTGTCACAGTCTGAGCCATCAAAATAAAGTTAATTATTGCACCCAATAATATAGTATAAGCCAGAACCCTATCATTCTTCTCAAGGAGCCTTTCTAAAGGAAACCTAGCAAATTAGATGTCAAAAACAATGAAAACCTGAGTAAAGATAAAATGGTTTTGGTGTTTGATTTACAACAAAATAAGGGTACAAGAAAGTAGATTTTTTTGGATTTTTGATTAAGATGAAAACTGGTTGGTTTGTTGAAAGAATATGTTATGAAAGACTCTTGATGATGAAAACATATCTATCCTTGCTCTTAATTGAATATTGGAGTTTGAAATTGCTAAGTCTTAAGTAAAACCTCAATCAATCGATTGAGTCCAAAACCCTAATCTTCTTTAAACTCCTTTGACCAAAGCTAGTTTATAGACTTTTAGCGAACTGTTAGAAACACTTAGCTTGCAATTAACCCTAGATCATGAGAACGCCCTCGAATGTCGTCAATCAAAAACCCTAGATTTCAAGTAATTGAATTAGTTTGCAACGATCCTTGAAAACAACCCAACTTTCTTAAAATTGAAACTGAAATATTAAATTAAAATCCAGTGTTCAAACATCCAGAATCAAATTACAATAGTCTAATCTGAAAATGATCAATCGATATTTAAAACTTATTCATATGATAAAAATCCTAGATCTAGTAGTAATCATAATATGACAAGATGCAAATTAGAATAGAAGAAACTCCTTCGTTTAGTCCATGAGCTCAAGATATGAGATCCATCAACAAGGGATTAAGGATTTAGCCTCTCATGACTTCTGCTGCACTGCAATCACTGTTCAGGTATGATGCCATGAGAAAACGATGGAAAGATGAAGGGTGAATGTGAAGGAATCTGTGGAAAGGTGTAGAAGGATAGAATATGTGGAGAGGGTGATCATAGAGTGCTCGAATACTGCTTCTTAGCCTAATCAGGTCTAAAACCAGTCTCCCTCTTTGACGGCAGCTTGCCTGGCCTTTTAAAAGCAGCTTGACCTAACCAGAAACACGCAGCTTCATGACTATCTTCTCTAGTCGCAACCAGATCCTTGTTTTGGTCGCAACCTGTAAACGCAGAGAAGCTTCCAGAAGAATCAAGGTCGCGACGGGATGATACTTTGGTCACGACTAAAAAGTGCAGAAACGTGATTTGACTTTCATTGATTTGTGATTTATTTCCTGGTTCTTGCTCTCTCCCAAAATACCTACAATTCAACATAAAAGCTCGCTGTAAATGTCCAAATCAGTAAATAACAGTATATGTGCAGTTTGGAAGAGTTATTTTACCATTTTACCCTTTAATTAGCACATTGCCACGCACAATCATGTAACACATAAAAGTAAAATTTAAGGCATGAAATGAATGGTAAAGTTACAACAAAACTCTTTAAAATGTCATAGAAACCATATACAAAATATATCTTATCAAGAGCATAGATTGAAATGAGAAGTTATGATGAGGCCATAGTAGCAGAATGCAATGGCAGGTGGTTAGACCATGGTTGCACAAGGCAATAGCCCATGGTAAGCCACAGTAAAGTAAGAAAGATGAGAAGGAACTCCTGAGTAAGAGAAGAAGTAAGTAAAGTCTGGGTAAATAATATGAGGCTACTGGATATAAAAAATTTTAAAATTTTTTATTGAGTTATCAATGAGTGGAAGCAGTTACCCTTATAGCTTAGTCTTGTGTTAGAGTATGGGTCTCTCTTCTGGTATTGGTGGTCTCGCCCTTGATACATTGCTTCTACTTCTTCATACTATCTATTACATGTACTTGTAGCATGCATCATTAAACCGCATGACTCACATCCTGTAACCAGTGCTTGTGAGGTTCCCACTGCATGAGCTTGTTTCGTAGACTGTAGCTCTCTTTCAATTAAATTCATCCTCTTTTCCATTAGGTTTCCTAGAGCTACTATTTTTGCTAAGATCTCATTTGAATTGCCCGAAGATGATGTGGGCATTCTCCTGCAAAACCATAAAATTTAGATAAGGCTGCAATCAAGGCTCCTTTAATTTCAAAATTAGCTTCTTCAGTATAGAACCCATAAGGATCATAGTCCACATGCGAATGGTTTGTTTCCCTCACGCTTCTATTATCTTCCACATTTATTGGTATTTCATTTTCTCCTTGTCTATTATACCCATTATGATTTATCTCAGCCATGTTAGATCCTGATGACCTTGCCTCTTCTCTAAATTCTCTCCTTAGTTTCCTAAGTTATCTCTCAATTTCAGGTTCAAAAAGCACTAATGGTCTAGTTCTTCTACGCATGCAACTAATAAACAATAAAGAATAGCTAGGCAAGCAATCAGAATTAAACACAGAAGTTTCACAGCAAAAAGTGTCAACTAGTCACGACAAAAGGGTGTTGAGGTCGCGACCTCAGAACACAAAGAGCAAAAGTTCTTAAAAATTGGTTATCAGGTCCCGACACAAAAGTACTCAGGTCGCGACTAAATAACACAGAAAGTAGATTTTCTAAAACTGTCGCGACTAGAAGTTGTGAAAGTCAAGACTAAAGTTCCCAGAGAGTAATCAGCACCACAGCAAAGCAATTTAGTAGTGACACAAGTGATGGTTGGTCGTGACTCAATGCAACAGATTGTGATTTCACAGAAACTCAGAAAAAATGCAGAATGCAATGCAATTAAAAATGACAAAAACTAAAATTAAAAATAAAAATGACTCAGGTAAATAATGGAATTGACACTCAATCACTAAGGAACCAATTACTTGACTTTCCGGCAACGGTGCCATTGATGAGTAGGTCAGATTGTCATCTTCCGATCCATCAAACAAAATAATAATGTTTGCACCCAATAATATAGTATAAGGCACAACCTTATTGTTCTTCTCGAGGAGCTTTTCTATTGTAGACCTAGCGTATTGGTGCCAAATCTATTAAAAACCTGAGTGAAAGCAAAATGGTTTTAGGGTTTGGTTGATTTTTGATGCAATAAGATAAAGGTGCAGTAAAGTAAATACTTTTGTCTTTTTTATTAAGATACAAATGCGTTAGTTTGTGAAAGAAGTATGTGATGACAGACTCTTGATGATGAAAGCGTATCTATCCTTGCTCTTAATTTGATATAGAGTTTTCAAAATTACCAAGTCTTAAACAAAACCTCAACCGATCAATTGAGTCCAGAGCATTAAGATTCCTTAAACTCCTTTGATCAAAGTTAGTTTAAAAACTCTTAATGCACTGTTAAAATCCACTTAGTGTGTAATTCAAATCAGATCATGAAAATATCCTCGAATAGGCATCGATCGACAAACCCTAGATTTCAAGCAATTGAGTTAATTAGCAATGATCGTTGATAACAGTTCAACTAACTTAAAATCGAAACTAAAATATTATATTAAAATGACATTCAAAGCATCCAAAGTCAATTACAATTGTCTAATCTAAGAGTAATCAGTCGATACTCAATCCTTTGTTCATATAATGAAAACCCTAGATCTAGAAGCATTAAAATATGAAATAGGAGAAGATTAAAACATAAAACTCCCCAGTACAGTCCATGAGCTCAAGACACGAGATCCATCACCAAGAGACTAAGGATTTAGCCTCTCATGACTCCTATTATGCTACAATCGCTATTCAAATATGTTGCCATGGAGAAAAGTATAAGGTGAGATGAAGAGGGGAATGATGGAGTTGTGTGGAGATAGTGGAGAGAGTGTAGATAGATTTTGAGCTCTACTTCTTAGCCTAATCAGGTTAAAAACTAGCCTCTACGTCTGTGGCCTCCCTCTCCTTTTAACAGCAAATTGACCTAATAAAAAATGCGCAGCTTCACGACTGTCTTCTTTGGTTGTGACCAGATCCATGTTTTGGTCACGAGCTGTAAACATAGAGAAGCTTCCCAGGTGAAATTAGGTCACGACTGAAATACACAGAAGCTGCTTCCTTGCTTTAATTCTCTATCTTGTGATTTTTTTGCTCACATTAGTCCTTGCTCCTCTAAAATACCTGCAATTCAAAACCAAAGCTCATTGTAAAAGTCCCACCAGTAAAGGAATAACATATATGCAGTTTAGAGGAGTTATTTTACCATTTTACTCTTAAAATAGCACATTGCCAAGCACAATCATATATTACCACAAAGCACAATTACATGCATAAAATAAATAGTAAAGTTATTATAAAACCCTTAAAAATATCACAGAAACCATACACAAATTGTGTCTTATCAAAGATACTATTAGTCTCAACAGAAACACCCAAGAGTGATGAATTGGATGTATTGAATTTTTTTAACGTAAATTGATAAATCTTAAAAACAAACAGAGTGTAACAGAATAATGAAAATAGAGATTAAAAAGATATCACCAAAGGATAGAGGAATCAATACAAGTCAGTTTATCCTGGTTCGGACTAATCCTCTTATCCCACGTCCAGTTACCAGAGGCCTTCAGAGATTTTCAACTATACCCCAAGATTTGAACGGGCTCTTGCTACCTCAGTATAGCAAGTAATCCTCTCAATCACTCCCCCTTACTTCCCGTAAGGTAATAATCCCAACTTAAGTCTCTCATAGAGTATATATGATGATGAACACTGAAGTACAATTATACCGGTTTACATAATAAGGAATGAAGAATCAAAGAGTGTAATGAATTCAGTCGTTGATGTTCCGTTCATTGTCTTCATTAATGCTGAGCCTTCCTTAAATAACATTTACTTCGTTTGGTAGCCGTTAGACTCAAGCTTGTAACCTTTGTAACCGTTGGAGTATTTAATATTTTGCTAGATGTAGCAAGTTTCTGTTTATGTAGCCTTCATCATTTCAAATTTTTAGCCTTTTCTGAACAAATTCAATCTCAAAAGATTTGTCAGGAGTTTAAGCACTGTGTCAACTCATATTATAAAGATCAAGTTCTAATAAGGTTCAGATGGCTTTCTAAAAAATATATTGTATTAATCATCATTAATTCGATCAATATTTCAATTAATAAGAAGAACAGAAAATAAAGCATCATATTGATCAGACTTTTAAATAAATTTAATATAATTTGATAAGATAAGTTTCTCAAAAGATTTATAATGAAGAATGATGAGAAATATAAACATACTTTATATTTGAATCAAATATATATAGCTTAGAGAGAGACGCAAGTAGTTTCAGTGTAAATTGAGAAGTATCATAGAAATATATGAAGTTAATCGAACAACTAATCCATTAATGTAAATTAATCGAATCCTTAGTCGATTAATGTCTTTGAAGGAATTGACACAGAAAGGTTTTCAAAACATATTAATCGAACGGTCAATCCATTAATATAAATTAATCGATTAACTAATCGATTAATGGATTCATATTTGATATCCACAAACTGATTTCGAACAGATTAATCAACAGTTAATGCATTAATTTAGTTTAATCGATTGACTAATCGATTAATATAGTTTGTTTTGTCTAAAGATAAATAAATTTAAATAGATTAATCGAATAGACAATCGTTTAATTATAATTAATCGATTAACCAATTGATTAATTGACTTATCTTTTCAATTCTAGAGAGCAACTTTATGACGTTAATCGAATAGTTAATCAATTAATGGACACTCATTAATCAATTAATTGACTTTCTTTTTATAGCACAGAACAATGTACTGTTATTAAATGAACATTCAATCGATTAAATGATACTCATTAATCAATTAAGTATCATTAATGATTGACTAATCGATTAACTTGATTAACTTCTTTTGTTATTTTTCACATCATTTAAACACATAAATAACTTGATTATTTTAAGTTACTTTTGGCTTCATCAAAATATTATTAAGTATAGATTATAGCATATACCTGGACAGGTGTAGGGCCCACAAAAATAAAATTATAAAGTTTAGTCAGGGTTAATAGAAATGGGAAAATTGCCCATTTTTATAATGTTCATGTATATATTTGCTATCATGCAAACTTAATGGTAGCAAATGCCCTAACATATAATTTTATAGTGAAAATTGCACATTACTCTTAATTTTAATTATTTAAATTGTATCGAAGGACCAATTTTTTTTTACCCGTGTATTGAAGAACCACTTAGAGACAACTTCATTACTATGTAGGTTAATTGGTTTTTCCAAGTGGGTTTCTTAAAATTCTTTATATGCGATCTTAATAGTCTAGTCTCATTTACAACTCGTGAAATTAATTTGAACATTTTCCCCTCTTAAATTCGACTACTAAAATCACATATTAGTTGTGAATTCCACATAAACTACTAGGGAAAACCCAGTAATCCACTTGGGAATGGGGTTAAAATGCCACATGGAGATTACTTTATTTCCATGTTATTTGATTTTTATGAGTGGTTTATATGCAATTCGCAACTGATTATATACGATTTTAGTAATCTCATTCACAGCTTGTAGAATTAATTTGAACTTGTCCCTATTGCTAAAAAGGATATTTAGATAAGTTGAAAATTGCTTTTTAGATCAGATTTAGACCGGTTTTGATAATGGTAATCTAGAAAATCACCACTTTCTGAACGGGGTGGATAACTAGTTTGTAAAAGTATTTTCGAGACTTGCTCTTGAGGAACCAGTCTAGAAAGCAAAACTAAAAATAAAAAATTTTAAAAAATCCAGATCTTCAAGCCTACATATCTCCTCTTACCATCCACAAATTAGTAAATGTCTGAGAGATGTCTACCCAAACGTTTGCCTCAAATCCAGGCCAATGATAGGGATTCACCACAAGGGACTAATAAAGTGTCAACCATTATGATGGGTAGTAGAGATTGCCGTAGACTTTCAAATAATTCTCTGACACAAATAAATTATCCAAAACATTTCAAATACTACCCAATCCTCTGGTAAACATACATTTTCAAAACAAGTATTTCATAAACATGTGGGGTTCACAATAATACAATATACAAATTTAACATACTTTTTACTTTACTAAACTTTTCAAAAGCATACAACAAAATAATACATTTCATAAAATAAGCATTACATAACATAAAGATTTTATCATGTAGAACATCTTACAGCGTCAAACAAGTGTATAAAATAAATTAATCATGGTTGCTTTCCCTCTAAGCTCAACATTGCAAACTTGAGAAACAAGAGCACAATTGACAACCCCCGGGTCACTCTAAAAAAAATCAAACAAGTACTCTATGGATCGGGTGGGGCTAAAATCTAATTTATTGGGTAAACAAGAATCAAATTATAATTCGCAATATTTTATATATTTTCTGTCTTTTTTATAACAACGTATTTTTATGTGTGTATATATAATATACCATAAATATATTTAATAGGCGACGGTCGTCCTGAGTCGTGAAGCGCTTCATCGCTTGCCTAATACGTTAGGCAAAATTGAGATCTGGGTAGTTGGAGAGATCGTAAGCCGATGGCTTCGTCGATTAGGCCAAATCCCATTCCCTTCATTGGTATAGGAATTTGGCCCTCTATTTCTCCGTCTTTCTCATTCGGTAATCAAATACAAAATGAGGTTCCTCCCGTGGGTGCTGAAATGGTACTTATGAGGGCGCCCCAACGGAGAAATCTGCGAAGAACAGGCCTTCCAGGTTCACTCTCCCTTGTAAGTGCTCTTGAACGAAGCAATAGTGGCAGCAATAGCAGCGATGGGAAGAAGGGAGGCGTATCGAATTCCAATTACGTTGTGCCGCTGGACAAGTCTTTTCCTTTCTCGAACTCATCCTGTATAACTCGTCCTCTGGCAGAGATTCTCCGCGACCTCAATAAAAGAATCCCCGATAATATCGTCAAAGCTCATGTCCATGGTGATCACCCGGCTGCCACCCTCATCCCCTGGTAGTGTTATTGTGATATGTTTTTGTATATAGTCAGTTTTTTTTTTTTTTTTGGTTTTACTTTCCTCTAAGAAATATTTGTAACAAACAGCCAGAAATTGACCATCTTGTGCAACCCAAAAAAGTCTGTGTAGAAGATATATAGTTAAAAAAGAAATGCTAGGTAGGTAGTTAATATGTTACCCAAAAAGAAAATCAAATCCAGTGATCCTGATAGTGAAAAGCTCACTCATTCCCTATATGACTCATCAACTTAAAAACTTGGCTTTCTTTCACAGCCGCTTGCATGTACTGACACATTTTTAGCACTTAAATAACCATAGATAATGAAAGCACAATCTCTGATCTCTGTTGATCTGGTAATGTTTGGTTGGCAGGTATCATGCCAACAGGATGCTGAGCTTCTGCGCCCCAGGTGCATGGGATTATCCTTTATTTTAATTCATGATTTACTTGTTCATTATTGATTTGATAGTGTGTGAGGATGTAGGAAAAACATGCTTACTTCATCATGGCAAATGGATATTATATCCCAAAAGCTCTATCGTGATGTCAAAATATGAGTATTTTTTTTTGTTTTTAAACCTGTTGTTGAATGATAAGTGTTCCATGGCCTGCTTTTCCAGTTGAAATCAGCATTTGTAGTTTCTTTTGCAATGCCTCTGCAGAATTTACTTGTTGATCATATGACACATTTAGTGGAAATGCAGTAAGATCTGAACAAGGTGCTACAACTTATGTTTCTGGCAATCTGGCTTGATAGTCGTTTAATAGCGTATTCTACTTGAATGAAAAGATGAGGATGTTTATCGAACTACGTCGTGCTTCCTTTTTGGAAGGTTGTTAAGGTGTTTAGGTTTCAAACCTGTCACTTCATGTTTTTAGAGGGCAATCCATCTTAAATTGGACACATTGTATCTTGCTTGATGGAATGAGAAGTTTTCTCATATCTTATTTATTGAAACTCTTTTGCAGGATGGTGTGGAGAAATACGTGATGTCATATTTTCTGACAATGGGAGTGTGACTGTGGTATACCGTGTTACTGTGAGAGGATCCGATGGAGAGGTGGGCTTCTACTCTTTCAGTGTATTATTTATTTCATTTGAATTTTCACTTGAGGGCATGCTACAATGTACACCCGTCAACTTTTCCCATTTGAACATTATTTTCCTTCTCTCAAATAGTACCAATCAACCCACTCTATGCTTGATTTATGTGCTTTGTCTTTCAAGGTTACTAAAAGCAGGATCCTTCTAGGAAGGGATAGGATCATAGGACTCTAAACAAGGTGGAATCAGATGATTGAGTTTTAGTTGAGAAGCATTAGATCCAATTATTTACTTCTAAAAATAAAGTTATGCCTTAATAACCTGAGACGTTAATAATGGGTTGAAGTTATCAAGGTGTCTCAAAACCCTCATAGTGCATGTTTGGGAGTCTGTTTAGGGGCTCCCCAAACAGACTTTTCCCAAATCCAGCAAATTCCCCAAACACTCTGATAGTCTCTTAAATTATAAAATAATGTGACAACTTGATAAATATGTCAGATTTTTATACTCAGAATGCAATGATTAGAGGTCTGGTGTGAGTTGTAAAGGCAGAAGAAATAATCTTGAGTTAATTAGTCTTTACAGATTAATGATATCAGAGTCTTTTGATGGGATGGTTGACCTGTTTTTGGCGTTGACAAAATTTATAATAATAGGAATTGCATTTCCTTTTTGGTTGCTAGTCGTAGAAACTACATTTCTTCATTTGAGTTATTTATATGTTTTTTAATTTGAATGAATGGTTAGACTGTACAGATTCATTAAATTGCTTGAGTTTTTCATAATACTTGAGCTTTTTGCATAGACAAATTTTGAAGGGATGGACTCTGACTTTCCTTACTCATCCCTAAACCCAATGGGGAATCCGTCCTTGACCTGTTTTCTGCATAGACAGAACAGAATATGATTGTAGAAACAATTTTTCTTAAGTTGGGGGATTTCTTTATTTTTGAAATTGATTTTGCATAGATTTATTAGATTGCTTAGTTGTGCGGCCATAATACTCCCTGAGGTTCTCTTGTACTCCCACCTTGTTACTTATTTTCCCCTGTTAATTCTCCTTAATAAGTTTTTATAAACATACGCAGTTTCTGATTAATAATAAGATTCTTATGTTTATTGGCCTGTTATAAGATGATACCCATAATAGTTGAGTTATTGTTGAATAGAATGTCAGCACGGAATTTATGTTTCTTATCAAATGCAAGATTTTCATATTTCATGCTAAATGCTAATGTTACTATTACCTTATTTTCTTTCCTGGAGCTCAGTTTCCTCTTGAAGCAAGGTATGGCTTCCTTATCAAATGAGTAGCTAATTTTCCTTTCTGCTTCAATTCAATCAAGGGATCAAAAACCATAAGTGTCTTTAAGAATTTTGAGTTCACTATGCTGGATTATTCTCCTGAATCCTTGTTCTGATGATAGATCATATGAACTGTTTGGATTGTTTTATGAGAATTGGATTGTGCACAATGTAACGTGCAAGTCATGTTTCGATAATAATGTTGATATTTCACTCTCTCCACAAACATCTGAACAAGTAATGGCCAATAATAGAAAACAGATCTGATTATAAAGAGAAAGTCTGCTGCCACAGCTTACCTAATTAACCTGAGTTTCTAAGTCAATGCTAGAGCATTGCAAAAATGCAAAGTAGACACAACCTCTTATAGTGTTTGACTTATAACTCTTCCATTGAAGTTCATACATATGGGTTTTTGATTGATAATGAGGATGTATGTTTAGTAGGGAAATGCATTTTGGAATTATGGATAGGACATGATTACAGCTTGTCTTTATAGGATTTGATTGTTAAGCTTACTTTCTTCTTCTTGAGGATATGTTAGGATCCTCTCCGAAACAATTCTTAAAACACGACAGAAAATACAAATAGACAACAAGGGACAGAAATAACTTGAGACTTATATTGATATTACTGATAATTTACAAGGGAAAGGGAGATTCTTACAAACTAAGATACATAAACTTTAATCTAAAGAACAGCTAGAACACAAACACAACTAAGATACATAAACTTTAATCTAAAGAACAGCTAGAACACAAACACTCACACACTAACACTACAGACTCTCTAAAACAGAGCCGGGTTGCCAATCATTCGAGAGGGTTGCCACTCTCCACTCCCCAAAGGGCCAAGCCAAACTTCAAAATTCTTCTCTCCTCTTGCTGAACCAAATGGGACAATTTAAAGACCTAAAAAGTAACCCTCACAGTCCCCAACTCATAGTCGTTGACCTACAGCAACTCTATAGCTACCCTACTTTCTATTTATTTCTCCAAAATGGTAAGTTAAATTTCTGAACAACAAAAGATGCCTTTACTTTTTCATGTATGTTCTAAGTTTCCCAAAAGTAGTCCTAACAGGTTACATGTAGCCCCTCTTGGCATTTGTTTAATAATGATAGATTGTAAAATTTTTATATGGAATATGCTTAGATGCGGTTATGTTGGTGTTTGCTCTGAGATTCTTCAAATAAACTTGTGGAAAAGCTCTTTTGAAAGAGTTTGTGATGTATTGCGGAGCTATTAAGGAACTTTATAGCAGATACCTGAAGAATTGTATATTTTGCACCCTGAATGTACTGTTTGGAGTGGGCTCTTTATCATATTTGATATAGGAAACAGAAGTCTAAAATTGCACTAGTATTTAATTTGATATTTGCATGCATATCAAGCTAAAAAGCTATTTAACAAATTAAACCAGCAATTGTTGTTCATGAGTGTTAACTTAGTATTCCTACCTAATTTGTTGATTGAATTCTGAAAGCAAGCTTGATATTGGTTCAAACATTTAAAAAAGACTTGAATGAGCCTGGCCATTGAGGTATTGATCACTGCCTTGGTTCAGTTAACGCGTAACCAGAAGTCATACAAGATTTGAATCGTTCCAAGCATGTTTCTATGTCTTTTGATGGACATAATAAATACTGGTGTTTGTTGTGCTGTTAAGGTTGAAGATTGGGTTAGGTTAATTTTTCCGGTTGATATCAAGTTAATCTGATTATGTTTGAAAAACAGAATTTTTTTTTTCTTCTATTTGAAGTTTATATAATACTAGCTCTGGACAAACTAGATCTTATATTAAAGATTAGAGGGAATATAATTTTAAATTTCTTTTTAAAATCAAACAAATATTACTCTGATTCTTAATATTAGATCTATATAACTAATTTGATTAGATTTAGAAAGTTAATTAAGTTAGTTGAAATGTCATGTCTTTTCTAAACCACTCTAATTATTATCCTCAACTCTCTCTCTCCCTCCCTTTATTATTTTTAATGGAGTATCAATAGGGATAATTTGAGAAAAAATTGATAAATCTAGGAAATATGTCATATATTTAGGATTAACATCAACTCTCCAATTATTTTTTATGTTAAGGACCGGAGAAACATTATACATTGTTTTGTTTATATAATTGTGCATTAGTGTGTATATAGTTATAACAATTGGCTTATGTTATGCTCAGCAGATTATAGAGAGCAAGGTGGATCTTTTTCTTCTGGCCTGCGATTAAAATTTGATTGATATACAGTTTATTTATATGTGTGAACAGGCGTTTCGTGAGTCAACAGGGACAGTATCCGCTAGTGACACCCCTACTGGAGATCCTGTAGCAGCCGCTGAGGAAATAGCTTTCTGCAAAGCTTGTGCTCGATTTGGTCTTGGCTTGTATCTGTATCATGAAGATTAAAGGGCTGAACAATTTACCTTCTTCGTAAGATTTGCTTCTGTTTGAAATGTTGAAATATTAGGGTTTCTGCAAAAGTTATGTAAATGACCAATTGTAAGTAGAAGCAAGAGTCATGCATCAAATACTTATCCCTTTTATATGGTTTACTGGGATGTAGAACCCACTTCTGTTCTGTAGAGATATGATGTTTACGTGGAACCGACTTTCCTTGTTGCTTAAGCACATTGTTCTATCCTCCCCCTCCTTCTCAAGTTTTAGGTGGCGTTCCTTTGATATGGAAAGACAATTATTACCACGAGAACAAATGCAACAAATGAAGTTTATTCTGAAGTATCGGGGTTGTTTAATATTATATTTTAATAAAATTAAGCACAATTAATTTTACGTACATTATTAATATATAAAATGTATATTGAGGACAAAATTATAAAGAATCGTTTGAAGTAGTTTGGGTTGTTAGAATTTATAATTAATGATGTTTTGATGATATCAAAAAGTAACTCAACAATTTTTGGTAAATTGTTTTGGTAAAAGATCGTTTAATCAATCAAGTTGTTTGTCAAAAGTAACAAATTAATCAATCAAAGTTAGATCAAGTTAATCGATTAATGAGTATCAAGACATTGTTCTTTGGTATAAAAAGAAAGTCAATTAATCGATTAACTGTTTGAAGTTGTTTTCTAGAATTGAAAAGATAAGTCAATTAATTGATTGTTAGTTCGATTAATCTATTCATAACAATTTTTTCTTCAGACAAAATAGACTCTATTAATCAATTAATTTATATTAATACATTAACTATTCGATTAATTAGTTCATAATCATTTTGTTAAAATAAGTTAATGGATTAATTTACATTTATGGATTAATTGCTCAATTAATCTGTTATGAAAAGCTTTCTGTAACAATTCTTCTAGAGATATTAATCGACTAAGAATTCGATTAATATGTTTTGAAAATCTTTCTATGTCAATTCCTCCAGAGACAGTAATCGACTAAGGATTCGATTAATTTATATTAATAGATTAGTTGTTCGATCAACCTGATATATTTCAATGATACTTCTCCATTTACACCGAAACTAGCATCTCTCTCTAAAGTATGCGTATGTTTCTCATCATTCTTCATGATAAATCTTTTGAGAAACTTGTCAATATATATTGAATATGGTTGAACAAGTTGATCAATATAATGCTCTGTTTTCTATTCTTATTAATTGAAACATTGATTAGTTAATCGATTAATACAGTATATTGTTTAAAAAGCCATATGAACCTTATTAGAGCTTGATCTTTATAATATGAGTTGATTATTAGTTGTTCATATACTTAATCAATGCTTAAACTCCTGACAAATCTTTTGAGATTGAGTGTGTTTAGAAAAAGCTAAAAGTTTGAAATGATGAAAGCTACATCAACAAAAACTTGCTACATCCAGCAAAGCATTAAATGTTCACTTAACCACCAATGGCACCTTCACTCCAACGGTTACACCAATTACAAGCGTGAGTCTAACGGCTACCAAACGAAGTAAATGCTATTTAAGGAAGACTCAGCATTAACGAAGACAACAGAACATCAATGACTAAATTCATTATACTCTCTGTTTCTTCATTCATTCTGTAAAACGATATTCTTGTGCTTCAGTGTTCATCATCATATATACTCTGTGAGAGATATTGAGAAATTTTTCATTCATTTTTCTAGACTTAAGAGATTGGTTCTCTTAAGTTGGGATTGTTTCCTTACGAAAAGAGATCACTTGCTATATTGAGGCACCAAGAGCCCGTTCAAATCTTAGAGTATAGTTGAAAATCTCAAAAGACCTCTGGGGATTAGACGTATGAGAAGAGGATTGGCCCGAACCAGGATAAACTGACTTGTGTTGATTCCTCTATCCTTTGGTGATATCTTTTTAATCTCTATTCTCATTATTCTGTTACACTCTATTTGTCTTTAAGATTTATCAATTTATGTTAAAATATTTTGAAACACTCAATTCACCCCCTCTTGTGTGTTTTTGTGTGTTTGAAATTGTGCCCTAGGGGCCAATCATTGTATCAGGTTATCACATTATTTGCATGTTTATTGTGATGACCATCCTTGGATAACTCATGATCTTATCCTAAATGTCCCTGGTCGGTCATCTATGTAGGAGCAGAGGTGAAATAAGACCAGTATGACTTTGAAGATATATAGAGATATAAATCAAAGTCATAAGCACATGTAAGAGTACATGGTGTTGGACCGACCCGCTATGAGAGAGCTGCATGGGTCAAGTCATAAGCTTCTCTCATATACAAGCCATGTCACTATGCCCTTTGACCTGAGATCATCATGGATTCCTACATGACAAACGCTCAGCTTTGACCTAGTCAAAAGTCACTTTTGACCGAGTGATCATAAAGGCTATGCTCGGGCTTAGTGGTTTTTCATGCGAAGGAATGTGAATGGTCAAGATGGATTTTGTCCCTCATATTCGTAGAGAGATATTACTGGGCCCCTCGATGAGTGAGTCTGAGAAATGTATGGCCATACTGGAATGGAAGGGTAGTTCCATTTCTATATTCAGACTACTCAGGGATCGAGAAAGTAACGGTTAGGAACAGGAGGATGACGTTCTCCATGCCTCATCCTTGACCGAAATATCGTGTGACAAAAGGGACGTGATATGGTTGTATGAAAGGTAACATCGTTTATCGATCCTCATATGATTTGGGTAGTCGTAATGCCTTGCTAGAGACCGCTTACGACTTGTGGGTCAGTATAGTAACTGGCCCACTGCCAACTTCATATGGGCCTACAGGGTCGCACACAAAACAGCCCAATGCGAGCTATGATGTCCAGATTCATTGAATCTAAGAGATGTCTAGATTCAATGAATAGTCTAGGGTGGATTTATATATTTTTTATATATATATAAATTTGTATATATATATTATATATATAATATAAGAGATATTTGCAAGATTTAATTTATAAGGATAAATTAAATTTCTATCACTTTTGAATTTGAAATTCAAATTGATAAGATATCTCAAATTTGATTTATGAGAATAAATCAAATATAATTCTGTCTTATCTTTATTTTAAATTAAATAAATAGGTGAATTAAATCTGTGGGACGGATTTAATATAAACCATATTTATTTAATTAGTTTCTTATTAAATTATGCAATATATGATATTGTATTAATTCAGAATTAATATAAGATTAATTCTGAAGCCCGACCCTATTAGAAGCCCGATAGCTTCCTATATATTTGACATTAGGGGCTAGGGTTCTAAATCGATCTCTCTACACACACATTCAGACGTGAGAAAAGGGGGCAGGGAGAGTGCAAAAGGTTTGCAGATAAGAAACTGCCGAAATAGAGACGGTGAGGACGGAATCTCTAGAAAGCCCTAGAGGGACAAGAGGCGCTAGCACGTCGTTCGCGATTGGAACGCTGTTCGTGTGGATACCGGTAGAGGAAGCCGATCTGAGCTGTCTACTTCTTGCGATCGACCAGACACGAAGCAAGGTCGCGACCTATTGACACTGAGGTCGCGACCATACGGGCATCTGAACGTCAGAAATCTGAAAAGAGGAGACAGGTCGCTACTTGAAGCTGACGAGGTCGCGACTACAAACTCCAGAGACGTCCGGTCGCGACGAGAAGCAGAGTAGGTCGCGACTAACAACTCCAGAGGCGACAGGTCGCGACTAGAAGCTTAGGAGGTCGCGACTGAAAGTTCCAGAGGCAAGGAGTCGCGACTAGTGGACACGGAGGTCGCGACCAAAGCTCTAATACCGAAGGTAACACTTCTTTCTCCTTGACTTAAACACATTCGGTAGATCCTGGCTGGGAATGGAAAAATTTTTAAAGTTAATTTCCGCTGCGTGTCTTCCAATTCCCTTTATTGTGAAGACCAATATTTGGTACCAGAGCAAGTCTTTTGAAAAAGATTTGTCGAGATCAATGGCAAGATTTAGAGACAGTGTTTTACTAGAAGGAAACTCCACCATGAATCCTCCAAATTTAAACGGAGAGAACTTTATGTTCTAGAATATGAGAATGAACACCTTCATTAAGGTCTCCGAATATGGTCTTTGGGATGTGATACAAGATAGGAACTAAATTCCTACAAAAGTCGTTGATAGAGCTAAAGTTCTGAAGGAGCAAAGCGAATATAATGATGACGACAAGAAGATGATATTACTCAATGACAAGGCCATTAACATTATAACATATGCCTTAAGTCAGAAAGAGTATTTCTAGGTATCTAGTCTAGAGACGGCTAAAGAGATTTGGGAAATCCTAGAAATAGCCCACGAAGGAACTTCAGGAGTCAAGGAAAGCAGAGTCAACACTGTTAGATTCTATATGTTTTGATGATGTCAAAAGAGAATAAAGAATTAAGTTGTTTAATGATATGAAAAGTGTTTTTAGAGTAATAAAAATATGTTGTTTTTAATCAAATGAAGTTTAAAAGAAAAGAAGGAGTTAATCGATTAGTCATTCGATTAATGATACTTAATTGATTAGTTAATCGATTAATATCAATTAATCGATTGATTATTAGATTAATGTAAAGGCATCATTTATATGTTATAAAGGAATATCAATTAATCGATTAGTTAATAGATTAATAACCATTTATCGATTAAGTGTTCAATTAATGTCGAAGGGCTTGCCTTCTGGAATTGAATTGATAAGCCAATTAATGTATTGGTTAATCGATTAATTGCAATTAATCGATTGGTTAATCGATTAATCTATTGAGAACATATTTTCTATTGAATAAAGATATTGCTATTAAGCGATTAATTTATATTAATCTATTAAATGTTTGATTAATCAGTGAAATATTAATTTCATGAAATTTAAATATAAACCTATGAATTGATTAGTTAATCGATCAATTTAAATTAACAAATTAACTATTTGATTACTTTGTACTGAAATATTTTCTGATTCAATTCTTCCAAATATATTAATTGACTAAGTATTCGATTAACTTCAAAAATTTCAGATATCTCTATTTAAGCTAAAATCTGATTTTATATCTTTATAAATTACATATGATTGATTGTGATAATATGCTTATGTTCCTCATCAATCTTCATGATAAACTTTTTGAGAAACTTGTCTGTATAAAAGTACATCATATATGTTTGAATAATCCGATCAGTGTGATACTCTGTTTTCTGTTTCAAACATTAATTCAAATTAATCGATTGAGTAATCGATTAATACATCATAATTCTTGAAAACAAGTAGAACTTTTATTTGATCTTGAAATGTTTATAACTGAATTGACTTTATACACTTGATCATTATTGGGCTATAAAATATTAATTCATATGATTGAGCATACATTGTTATCATATCATCCTTGTGATTGATTATCTTTGAGTATTAAATTTATTTTTATCAATCCTCACTTAATATCCTTATCAGTTAACATGTGAATTAAATGAAGTGTTTACAAGATAAATATCAGGAGTTTCGATTATGTTAAGATAAAAGATAAAACTAAGATTAGCCCAACATCAGAGCCAACAGACATTCAATGACAAAAAGACACTTTGTGTCAGAAGCCTCAACGGCTAGTTCAACGCTCATATTTCCAACAGAAGAAAAGTTTAACGAGAAAAAACCTCAACTGAAATAATGCTCAACAGTCAGAAGATCAACTACAAATAGAAAGCATTCTAAGATTAGAGGTGGGACAACAAAGGATGAAAAAAAGAACAATGACGGATGAAAGAGAAAAGATATGGACATCATTACCAAAAAGCACTCAACTCTCTTTTCATAATATATCATTCTTTTGAGAGAGAAAAATGTTTGAGCTACAATGTCATATTATTTACTCTCTCTGAGAGTTAGATTCACCCTCTATTTCTTCATCTATCTGAGAGCAAATATTGGAATAAGGAGATTCAAGCTTGGGATTTACTCGTATCTGATTAAGGGAGAGCGTAGCCACCTGAGTGTGGTGTAACCTCAGGATTGGGGTGGTTCTCAATTAACCATAAAAATTGAAGTTGTAAACCCTACCAAGATCCCGTTATAATCTTGGATATAGTGGATTGAAAAATCTCAGTAGGAAGCTGAGAACTGGACGTAGGTCAAGGAAAGGCCGAATCAGGATAAATCTATCATGCAATTTCTCTCTTCCTTAATTCTTTGATTTTCAATAATATATTTCCAATATCTTATCAAAAATTTTTGAATTGATTTGTTTCACTGATAAGATTTTAAAAGAGTTTTAAAAAGTTTTCTAAATTCTGTCGAACACCAAATTCACCCGCCTCTTAGGTGATCCAGCTTATATGCCTAGAACTAATATTTGGTATCAAAGTAGGTTACTTGTTTAAAGGATCTAATAATCTCAAATGAAAAGATCATGGCTAAATTTGTTGGTGAAATACTTTCTGAAGGTTTTGATTTTACCATTCCTCCTATTTTAGAAAATTCTGAGTTTGTATTGGAAATGTCGGATGATTATATTTTTGAAAACTCTTGATTTTGATATGAGAAAAATATTTTCAAATGATTTCAATTTTAAACCAAGAAATGATGGGAATGAAAATGAAAAGAAACTATTTTTCCTGAATCTTATAGCAATGAAAATTTTACTTAATCTTGTGTCTGAAATGGATATTTTGAAAATAAAATTTTGCTTTAATGTTAGAGACATTTTCAATATGTTTGAATATGATTATTTCTCTGGCCCTTGCACTACTGGAAAAAAGGATTTCTACACCGGTTGAAAATGGCATTCTACATCACACATATAACCGGTGTAGAAACATACCGTGTAAAAAGTGAGACATTTTACACCAGTCATAAGACGGGTGTAGAATGTATACTTTTCTAAACCGGTCTAAATTTTAAAGCGGTTCACATTTATATCCGGTGTATTATTTTATAACATTACACCGGTTGAATATTGAAATATCCTTACTTTCGTATGTCTTAAGGACCATTTGGTAGCATTTAGAACCACTTTCAAAATCATTGAAGTCCAATTTCTTAATCTGGAGTTTTACTCTTATCGAGTACTGTTCACTGTGTAAATTTCAGATGAGTTACTCGACTTAGAAAAATCATAAATAATTCTATAAAAATCTAAATGAAGTAGTTCCAATTGCTACTTGAAGATAACTCAATTATATTTCAGGGAAAAATAACTCGTTGACCATTCATTGACCGAGTCAACGTCAGTCAACGTTACAACATTACTGTTCATCCAACGTTTTTCTCCTAAATCCAGCATTCTGGTCCCAACTTTGATAATTCATATCTTCATGTGTAGACATCCAAATGAGACATACTATATATAAAATCGAAGCTTGGTATGTATAATATTTACCATAAAAATTTCATACATTTATTCATCCATTTACTATTTTTAATCATTTATCAAACATGACCTTGTCACCACGTGTTACTGTTCACAGTGGTATATTTCAGCATTTCTACTTTGCATACATATGCATACATCCATCATACATCAGTCAAACATGCCAAACAACACTTATTATTAATTAATAAGTTGTTTTACAATCTGGGTATGTACAAAATTTCCCATATCTCTATTACATCTTTTTCTGCCTAAACTCCGGCAGCATAACCGCTACGCTTCATCTTCAGAAAGTAACTGATCTTGTACCGATTTGGTAATTCCCGAGAGAACTACCATTCTACGTAAGTACCCAGGAAAGACTAGATGAACCGGCTAGGTCCACTCACTTCCATCCTCCTTAGACAGTACCTACGTACACAGTACGTATCAGCTCCTTTTTTTACTATTGCCATCTTGTCATAATTTCGGCAGCATAACGGCATCTCTTAAAATTCCCAGAATTCATTTTGACATAACCTCCCCTGTAATAGTTTACTTATTGGGATGATATTCGGGGGAATCTCAGTAGCAACAATCATAACAATATATGTAATGCAGAGTGACAGTGCTTGCTTGTGATTGTGTACAGATAAGTATGCTGCGTGCTTCCATGCTTAATAACCTATGATCATAGCATTACAGCAGAGCTTCAGACATAACATATAAGACAACAATCCAACCAAACAATAGCACAACAAATCACAAAGCCATTACATAAAAGCTAGGATTAGTTACTACCTCAAAGGCTCAGCAGAGCTCTACTATCTCTATTATGCTTCTAGCTCCGCCAGAACTTCCTTTCTTTCTTTCTTCCTCTCACTTTCTCTCTCTAGCACCTCCTCCTCTCTCTAAAAGGCCCTTGGTCATGCAGCATATGAATGAATGGGGGGTATTTATAGTTTTGGTCAATGGCATTTCTGTAATTTTGAAGCCATCTGATCCTGTGGTCCTGGTTTTTTCGGAATTTCCTATTTTTCTTTATTCTTTTTACTGCATCATGCATGACATCACTCCATGCCACCTCATGGGACACCTCATCATGGACATTTCTCACATGGCGAAATTGCAAGCTTCTTGGACACCTCATCATGCTGACTCAGCAGATCCAGTCCAATCCAGTACCGGTCCGGTCCGATTTCCCACAAACTGGACTCACCGGCTAAGATTGTGTCACATGTCCTTAACTTTTCTTCTCCCTTTAAGATGACTCCATGTGGCATCTGGAAGGGACCTTTCACGCCTTCCAATGCTATCCAGATAAATCCAGGGCTTTATCTGATCACCTCCTCGGTTATCGTGCCGACCGAGTAACTTTACTTTATTGAAACAGCATTAAAATAGTATTTCAATGCCACTTTTTCCCACACCTTACTGGGCCTACGTTTTTGGGCTCTGGGAATGTTATCTTGGATCCTGATCAAGCTCAAGTACTCTGATGGCTTGATTCCCAAGAAACATCCCTTGGCAAATTACCAAAATACCCTTGGGTGCCCTTTCTTGCACTATTTTAACCCTAAGGGTAAAATCGTCATTTTACACCCTTCTATACCCTGTCAGGGCATATACTGGCTCTAAGTAACTTTATCTATATGTGCCTTGGCTCCGGGCCTGTCCAGAATGACCAAAATGCCCTCCATTCATCTGTTATCCTTTCGTACAACATAGGGGCATTTTCGTAATTTTGCACTTTTTCGGGGTTCTGCAGGACACTGGCCCACCTATCAGTCCAAGTGTCTTATTGGGCCTTTGTTGGCGCCATCATGGGGCCTTTCAGGGTCCATTACCTTCATGGCACGCATTACGAGGAATCCTCCCTTGTCAATGATTATTGAATATTTTATCTATTATTCACCGTTTATACACATATTCGGACACCGGCTCCTTCTGTCCGATACACTGGCCTACGGTGTTCAGGCATCCCTGTGAGTCGTATCAGTCATCTGACTGAGGTCATCCGAACTCATCCAGTATTAAGCCAGATTATCGAGCGTCACTTGCTCTCTTTACCGGTGAAATCTGGGACTGAAATGGTTTTGGACAGTCCAAACCACTTCCGGCCTGACTTTCTTTAATTACAATTTAGCCCCAGGGAACTTTTCTTCTTTTCATTTAAGTCCCTATTTACTTGGCTAAAATTACACTTAAGGACCCCACATTTTTGTCTACTTTTCTTTTTTGGCTTTAAACTTTTTCATAATTGCATCTAAGTCCTTCCATTTCCTTTCTTTACTTTACTAGGTCTAGGGGCATTATTGTCTTTTCATACCTTACCAGAGTATTCTCTGGCCCTGGTTAACTATCCAGATACCCCTTCTTGACTGTCTAACCTTAGCCAAATGACCAAAATACCCTTTACTCATTCTTCAGTTATTTTATAACATAAGGGCATTTTCGTCATTTTGCACCTTTTTCCCCGGACACTGGCCTCTCTTACCCCTGAACTGATATTATGGGCTTGGGCCTTCCCTGGTGTCACTGTGGGCCTTAACAACCACTATATGGCCTCTGGCCATAGTCCGATCATCTCTATTCGGACTGCCTTTCCTTTACCGATTATAACTAAATTCCCATCTTCAGGAATTTTTACAGAAAAATCGGGACCTCAAATCAAAATTCTGTGTTGCGTCATTCAACCCGGAATCTTTTTCTCTATCTCCTGGTATTTTCAGATATTTAATCCGGACCGGGCTATTTTTGCCTGAAAGTACGCTCCCGCGCACACTTTTCAAAAATGACCATTTTACCCTTGGTCACATTTCTAATTCTTTCATACACATAGAGACCTCATATGCACATTTCACAGTTCAGTGAAATGATCAGCATAATTTTCTCTATTTTCTGGCAAAATATGGTACTTATCGGCTACCAGCCCGATCTTTCCCATAATTACGATTATGCCCTTGAATTCTCTTTCTGGCATCTCTAGGCCTAAAAATTGGGGTGTTACATTTCTACCCCCCTTAAAATAAATTTCGTCCTCGAAATTTACTTAGTACCTTAATCAACTATCCTGGATATAGCTCCTCTGTATATCCTTTCCTTGTTCATGACTAAGGCTTGGGGCATTCATCCTCTTATACTTATGGACAACTCATTACACTTGTGAGTAGTGTCCATTTCTTTCATATCTTATCCCTCAGAATTTTGATGTATTCTGGGGTCTACATCACCCCTCTTACACTTTGCTAATCTCTTAGGATAGATATTGTTCTTCTGACTTTCTTTCTCCTGATACGAGATCATAACCCAGATAATTTCTCGGACTTTTCTTAACTGTTCTCATAACTTCATGCATCTATGCCAAACCTTTGTGGCATTTGCACTTTCTTATCCCTTCTTAGGGCTTACATATCATTAGGCTACTCTTGCCTTAGCACCTTTCGTACTTCTGGGTTAGGGCTAAGTCTCTCTTCGTATAGCTCTAGGCCCTAGTATTTTCTTTCATAGAACTACGTTCTATTTTTTGCTTTTGCCTTAGACCCTCTTCCTAGGTTTCTCTGGCCTTTTATTACTATTTCCTTTAGATCAGAAAATAATTCTTCATTATCCATATCATTATCTAGGCCTATAGTTCCTTACAGCTCAGTCGCCCTTACCGCTATGGTTCTTCTTAATTATTCTTAGGGTCGACTTCAGGGAATATTGAAGACTGTGTCTGGGGTAAGAGCAAATACCTTTCTTAGGGATGTCAGCATTCTTAGGGTAACCTCTTGCAAAGTGGCCT
The DNA here is from genome assembly GCA_037074615.1 of Leucaena leucocephala. Classification (NCBI taxonomy): domain Eukaryota; kingdom Viridiplantae; phylum Streptophyta; class Magnoliopsida; order Fabales; family Fabaceae; genus Leucaena; species Leucaena leucocephala. The sequence continues at coordinate 12,068,286 of CM073536.1, read as the reverse complement.
TTCTTACCACAACTGCTTTGCCCTGCTTGACACTCCCATGTGCCATGGCTCTTTCCACCACATTGACATCTCTGCTCTCCAATCTGATCATTACCTTGATCAGTCCCCTGTCTGAACTATTGCCTCTTTCTCTTGCTATTGGCTTCACAACTTGAGCTACCTCCCAGAGTGCTCTTAGCCAATGCTTTTCTATTCTCTATTCACAGGGAATTCTCTTTTCTGCTTCTCAGGCATACTTCTACAAAACTTTGAATATCAGTACTCAGATTTGGACTTGGACTCCGTCTTTGTTAAGGAAAAACTAAGTTCAGTATGCCTATAATAGAGGCGATCTGAGAAAAACCATTGTAAAATAATTTTTCTGGATGAGTGTGTCAACTAGTGAAGCTTCCTTACCTTAACTTCGTCTTTGGCATTCATCTTCCTAAAGAGATATTAAATTGTATTCATGTCTCATGGCTCATTACTTTCCTTAGGCTAGGTCTAACTGCGACCTCGGGATCTAACTGCGATCAACCGCTAGCCTCTTCAGAATCTAACTGCGACTCTGAAGCTCTTAGAATCTAACTGCGACCCTGGAGCCATGCTAAGATCTAACTGTGACCCTCCAGAATCTAACTGTGATTCTGTTGTACTGTATATCTCCCGAAGATCTTAAACCAACAGACTAAGTTATAAGGTTAACTGCTTCCATCTGTTGATAACTCCATAAATATTTGAAAAATTTATAGCCTCATATCATTTACCCAGACTTTACTTACTTTCTCTCTTACTCAGGAGTTCCTTCTCATCTTTCTTACTTTACTGTGGTTGTCACATCCTTATTTTTATACATCTTAGGGACCATTCAGTAGCACTTAGAACCACTTTCAGGGTCATTGAAGTCTAAACTCTTAATCTGGAATTTTATTCATATCGGGTACTGTTCACTGTGGCAAATTCCAGATGAGTGACCTGATTTTGAAAATTCATAACTAATTCTAGAAAAATCAAAATAAAGTGGTTCAAATTGATACATGAATATAACTCAAGTATATTTCAGGGAAAAATCATTGGTTGACCAATCATTGACAAATTCAATGTGGGTTAACGTTTCAATCTTACTGTTCATCCAATGACTTTCTCCTGAATCCAACATTCTGGTCCCAACTTTAACAATTTATATCTTTTCGTGTATACATCCAAATGAGGCATTCTATATATAAAATTAAAGCTTAGTATGTCTACTTTGTACCCTAAAAATTTCGTATATTAATTTAATCATTTGCTATTTTTAATTGTTTATCAAACATAAACAGGTCTTCACGAGTTACTGTTCACTGAGCCTATTTTCAGCATTTAGTATTTACATACACATGCATACAACCAACACATATCAGTCATATATGCCAGATAAAAATTAATATTAAATAATCAACTGTTATATATCAGTGCATGATTAACCCCCTCATATTTCTATTACATCTTTCATTGTCTAAAATCCGGCAGCATAACTGCTACAATTCTTCTTTAGAAAGTAACCGATGTTGTACCGATTCGTAATTCCCTAATGAGAACTACCATTCTACGTAGTACCCAGGAAAGACTGGATGAACCTGCTGGGTCCACTCACTTCCAGCCTCCTTAGACAGCACTACGTACACAGTACGTATCAGTTCCTTTCCCTGTTCCTGCTTCCTTGCCGGAATTTCGGCAGCATAACGGCGTCTCTTAAGATTTCCATATTTTATTTTGACAGAACCTCCCCTGTAATATTATATTTGGGAATGAGATTCAAAAGAATCCCAGTAGAAATAATCATAACAATATATGTAATGCAGAGTGACGGTGCTTGCTTGTGATTGTGTACAGATAAGTATGCTGCATGCTTCCATATTCAATAACATATGATCATAGCATTGGAATAGAGCTTCAAGCATAACATATAAGACAACAATCCAACCAAACAAAAGCACAACAAATCACAAAGACATTACATAAGAGCTAGGATTAGTTGCTACCTCACAAGCAGAGCTTCAGAACTTCTCTACTACTTCCAACTCCACCAGAACTTCCTTACTTCTTTCTTTCTCTCACTTTCTCTCTCAAGAACTTCTTTCTTACTCTCTTTCTTGCTTGTGCTGAAATGAAGAGCTAGGGGGGTATTTATAGTGTTGAGCAATGGCAATCTTGTAATTTGGAAGACTTATGATCCTGTGGTCCTAGTTTTTCCTGAATTTCCTATTTTCTTTTATTCCTTTTATTGGATCATGCATGACATCACTCAATGCCAACTCATGGGACACCTCACCACCCACATTCTTCACATGGCGCAATTTGGAGAGAGCTAGAGCCTTCTGGAAGCTTTTTGGTCCAATCCGGTACCGGCCCGGTCCGTCTCCTCGAAAAATGTGCTGTTTTCTGAATCTGATTTTTCTGAAAATCCTTTTCATGTCTACTGACCTCACATTTAGTATCTATACCCTTTATATCATTAAATTTTTAATACTGGGTCCAGACTCAGTTACAGATCTCCTGCGAAATGACCAAAATGCCCTTGGTGCCCTATCTTGTCCTATTTTAACCCTAAGGGCAAAATCATCATTTCACACCTTTCTGAACCTGGTCAAAGCATATACTGGCTCTAGTCAACTCTATTTAGATATGTCTTAGCCTCTAGGCCTGTCCAGAATGACCAGAATGCCCTCCATTCATCTGCTGCCCTTTTTGTACAACACAGGGGCATTTTCGTAATTTCGTACTTTTCCGGGGTTCTGCTGGACACTGGCCCACCTATCAGTCCAAGAGCCTTATTGGGCCTCTAATGACGCCATTTTTGGGCTTCCTGGGTCCATTACATGTATGGCACATATTACGAGGATCTTCCTCTACCACAATTTACCTAATATTTTAATTATTATTTACCGATTATACACCTTTCCGGACACCGGCTCCTTTTCCCAGATACAGTGTCTTACTGTGTTCAGGCATCCCTGTGGGTTATAACAGTCATCTGATCGAAGTCATCCGATCGCGTTTAGCCCCTTTAAAAATACCGATAAATCTCCTACCCGGATCCCCGGAGGCCTCACACTCCGTCTGGATTTTTTATTTCGTGAATAACTTTTTCTACAGGCCTCCTATCGGTATTCTGTCAGTTTCCTGACATCCGCCCCATAAAGGCGCATTATCCTGTATTTTCTCACTTATACCTGAAATCTAGGGTATCCGGTATTAATTTTTATAAGTTTTGGACGATCAGTCCATTTCTGGCTATCTGGAGTCTTCAAAAATTCCAGTATTAGGCTGGGTTACCCGGCGTCTCCTGCCCTAACTTCTGGTAGAATCTGGGACTGAAATGCTGTCGGGCGGTCCAAACCACTTCTGGCCTATTTTTCTTTAATTACACTTTAGCCCCAGGGAACTTTTTCTTTTTTGCAATTAAGTCCCTTTATTTGGCTAAAATTACACTTTAAGACCCCACATTTTTGTCTACCTTTCTTTCCTAACTTTAAGCTTTCCATAATTGCATTTAGGTCCCTAAATTTCCTTTCTTTTGCAATTTAATCCTTTTCTTTACATAAAGGACCACATTTTTTTCCTGAAACAGAACTCATATATTCCGTTTAATCTTTACATAGGAACCAGTACAGAAAATTAAGGATATTGCAGTGGTCTACCATTGGCTATGGTCTAACCACCTGCCATTACATTTTGCTGCTATGGCCTCATCATAACTTTTCATTTTAATCTGTGCTCTAACTGCGAGCCATTCAAACTATGCTCTAACTATAAGCAATCTGTACCAGATCCAACTCTTATCTGAAGAGTGATCTGTACTCATCTGAATCTAGCTCTTTCTGAGAGCCATCTGTTTCAGATCCAACTCTTATCTGAAGAGTGATCTAGAAATAATCCCTTTACTGTTATCTGTTACTCTTTATGTATACCATTCTCCTCAATAGAAATGGCCCTGAGTACTGTATTCACAAGCTTATAGAAATACCTGAGTAACCTCAATACATTCATATCATCCTCATATCATATGGTATGGGGGCAACATACTTTCTCATAATTTTCTCATCTCATATATGTACTCATATATACTTTACCCTGCATACATTGCAAAAGGGGAGTATCCATTCATCATAGCATACGCTAATCATGCATGTCATCATATGACAACTGCAAGGAGATGCAACCGTCATAACTTATGGCAACATAAGCCATATCATCATCATATTTTGCTCAACCATCCATCAGACATTGTAATAATCTAAGTAAGCCTCAAAACGTATTTCCTTTATCATATTGCCTATCATATCCTGACCATTCATCCTGAATTACTATCTATTGCAGTTAGGCTACCACGCTACCCTCTTACCAGGGTATAGACTCAACCCTTCATTACTCTATCTCATATAGGAAATAGGGGAGTCACTTTATCTCTTAACTGTGGCTACCTCTTTACTATCTCTTAACTTCTTCTGTTTATCCATTAGTCCTAGTCTATTCTTGACCGGACTATGGCTCTTTTATTGACCTTTCTCTTGATCCTTAATCCTCATGGATCTCATTCATCATCTCTCACTATTACCTCTGTTCTCTAGGGTATTCTCCCCTAGGTCTACTACTTCTTCGTGATGGAATTCCTCTATTAAGGGAACATTTAGCTCTTTATCTATTAACCATCACGTCTCTAACCTTAGTCCATGTGCTAGGATCATTCCTAGGCAAATCTCAATCTAACTTCTAGGTCTTCTATTCAGAGCAGCTGAATAAAACCTCTGTAATGCAGACCTACTCTTAATTATCACATGGAGGATCTACTTTAAACCTCATCTTAAACTGATCTTTCGTTTCTCAGTACCTTTGTACTGTCTAGCTTATCATATACTATACCAATCCTCTAGCTGATGGACTTCAGCGAGTTTGGTACCTTCATTCTCTTCACCATATGGCCTCTGCCAATTATAGTCGCGACTTGAGAACTTCATAGTCGCAACTCACATGCTCTGTGACTTTTAGTCGCGACTATCATACGCTACTCGTCATGACCTGGCATTTTTGTGTCCTTTAGTCGCGACCTATTTCTCATAACGTCGCTAACTGGACTCCTTTCAACCATAATATAAGTTTTAACGTTCAAGGGTTTGACTAACCCTAACTATCTTGTATATGTTTTCTCTACTTCCTACTTTTAAAACCTGTAACCATACTCATTTGCACACATAGGCAACATAATAGGTATAGGGTAGCTCAATAGTGTGCACACTGGACAATACAATCCAATCACATACAGGATTTATCCATTCATCAGCCAGTGGAAACAGAACACAATTAAACTTGTACCTTAATTTGGCGCAGGAGACTTTCTTATCTCGTTGCCAGTCAGGGTATATACTCTTCCCTGAGTCGGGTATCTTTCGCCTGTTGTGTTCAGTGGACACTTCCTGGCATAATGTCCATACTTTCCACACCTATACCATAAACCTTGACCTACTGGACAAGGCCTCATACCATGGTCTCGACCACAGTTCCTACATACATTAGGCCTTGGTTGCCTAATAACTTCTCTTGGCCCACTACCTGGCCTACTTCCCTATTTCTTATTAACTTCTGACCCATATGCTGGCCCATTTCTCTTCTTACTGTTCCTTCTCAAGGAACCTGGTGGCATCACTTTCAGTGGTACTGATGGAGTAGGCTCACTCTTTTCTGGATATTGCACATTCTTTTCCGTGATCCTGCATACCTCTACTGCTTCAAGTTCATCCCTTACCGACTGTGAAAAATATTTCTCGTTGAACTGCTCAAGAAATGTTTCCCATGTAAGTGGAATATTTCTTGAGTGCAGAATCACTTCTGTGTTCTTCCACACCTATCCGCATCTTTTTCTAGCTTGTAAACTGCCAGCTGGGCCTTTCTTCCAGTAGGACATTCTAAAATCTGAAAGATTTTCTCTAACTGGCTAACCCAATCCTCAGCTACTTGAGGGTCAAAAGTCCCTTCAAACATGGGCGGATTAAACTTATGGAATCGTTCCATCCATGTTTGCAGACTTTCCTGGTTATTGTTATTTCCTATAGACCCCTAACGTCTATTCATTCCAGTCTGCTCATGATCTGGCTGAGGTTCAGGTTCTATATCATTTTCTAGTACTACCTCCTTCTCAGACTGTTGTAATCTTGCAACCGCAGCAGCAACCGCCGTAGTGATAGCAGAATCTCGCTCTTGATCTTGGCGAGCCTGGGTTGCCCGCATCTCATCGTGACTTATGACTTAACTTGTTATAACTTGGATATCTGGCATCCTCACTATAGTATCTAGTCACAACACGATACCTCGAGCTACTCTTGCAGCTTCCTTAGTCGTGAACTGATCAGCTTCTGTCTCTATCCATAAAGGAAACTGCTTCTTAAACATAATTCTACTTAGTCCAGCCATATTGTGTTAATAAACACGAGACCTCGACTGTATCGGCTGACTAAGATTAGCCTATCATAATCATATCCTTCGTAAGACTATAAAGCTCGGGGTACAGCCTCATTCATCTGGGTGTCACTGTCTTCTGTCTAAACCTTTCCAAGCAGTGAACACCATCCCTATATCATACTCTAGGGAGAGGACCACTCAAACTTCTCATTTGTTTAAGGAATCAAACTAACTAAACCAGAGCATCACTGAGCCAGAACTTTCTATTCTGTGCCAGAATCTTATGCTCTGAGCCAGAACCCTTTGTTCTGTGCTATCCTTATTCTGTACTAACACCATAAATTATCTGTTCAGAGCATTTTCTAAGCCAGAATCCTTTGCTCTGATACCAAAATGAAACATCCTTACTTTCGTATGTCTTAGGGACCATTTGGTAGCATTTAGAACCACTTTCAAAATCATTAAAGTCCAATTTCTCAATCTGGAGTTTTACTCTTATCGAGTACTGTTCACTGTGTAAATTCCAGATGAGTGACCCAACTTCAAAAAATCATAAATAATTCTATAAAAATCTAAATGAAGTGGTTTCAATTGCTACTTGAAGCTAACTCAATTATATTTCAGGGAAAAATAACTCGTTGACCATTCATTGACCGAGTCAACGTCAGTCAACGTTACAACGTTACTGTTCATCCAACATTTTTCTCCTGAATCCAGCATTCTGGTCCCAACTTTGATAATTCATATCTTCATTTTTAGACATCCAAATGAGACATACTATATATCAAATCGAATCTTGGTATGTCTACTATTTACCATAAAAATTTCATACATTTATTCATCCATTTATTATTTTTAATTATTTATCAAACATGACCTTGTCACCACGTGTTACTGTTCACAGTGGTATATTTCAGCATTTCTACTTTGCATACATATGCATACATCCATCATACATCAGTCAAACATGCCAAACAACACTTATTATTAATTAATAAGTTGTTTTACAATCTGGGTATGTACAAAATTTCCCATATCTCTATTACATCTTTTTCTGCCTAAACTCCGGCAGCATAACCGCTACGCTTCATCTTCAAAAAGTAACTGATCTTGTACCGATTTGGTAATTCCCGAGATAACTACCATTCTACGTAAGTACCCAGGAAAGACTAGATGAACCGGCTAGGTCCACTCACTTCCATCCTCCTTAGATAGTACCTACGTACACAGTACGTATCAGCTCCTTTTTTTACTATTGCCATCTTGTCATAATTTCGGCAGCATAACGGCGTCTCTTAAAATTCCCAGAATTCATTTTGACATAACCTCCCCTGTAATAGTTTACTTATTGGGATGATATTCGGGGGAATCTCAGTAGCAACAATCATAACAATATATGTAATGCAGAGTGACAGTGCTTGCTTGTGATTGTGTACAGATAAGTATGCTGCGTGCTTCCATGCTTAATAACCTATGATCATAGCATTACAGCAGAGCTTCAGACATAACATATAAGACAACAATCCAACCAAACAATAGCACAACAAATCACAAAGCCATTACATAAAAGCTAGGATTAGTTACTACCTCAAAGGCTCAGTAGAGCTCTACTATCTCTATTATGCTTCTAGCTCCGCCAGAACTTCCTTTCTTTCTTTCTTCCTCTCACTTTCTCTCTCTAGCACCTCCTCCTCTCTCTAAAGGCCCTTGGCCATACAGAATATGAATGAATGGGGGGGTATTTATAGTTTTGGTCAATGGCATTTCTGTAATTTTGAAGCCATCTGATCCTGTGGTCCTGGTTTTTCCGGAATTTCCTATTTTTCTTTATTCTTTTTACTGCATCATGCATGACATCACTCCATGCCACCTCATGGGACACCTCATCATGGAAATTTCTCACATGGCAAAATTGCAAGCTTCTTGGACACCTCATCATGCTGACTCAGCAGATCCAGTCCAATCCAGTACTGGTCCGGTCCGATTTCCCACAAACTGGACTCACCGGCTAAGATTGTGTCACATGTCCTTAACTTTTCTTCTCCCTTTAAGATGACGCCATGTGGCATATGGAAGGGACCTTTCACGCCTTCCAATGCTATCCAGATAAATCCAGGGCTTTATCTGATCACCTCCTCGGTTATCGTGCCGACCGAGTAACTTTACTTTATTGAAACAGCATTAAAATAGTATTTCAATGCCACTTTTTCCCACACCTTACTGGGCCTACGTTTTTGGGCTCTGGGAATGTTATCTTGGATCCTGATCAAGCTCAAGTACTCTGATGGCTCGATTCCCAAGAAACATCCCTTGGCAAATTACCAAAATACCCTTGGGTGCCCTTTCTTGCACTATTTTAACCCTAAGGGTAAAATCGTCATTTTACACCCTTCTATACCCTGTCAGGGCATATACTGGATCTAAGTAACTTTATCTATATGTGCCTTGGCTCCGGGCCTGTCCAGAATGACCAAAATGCCCTCCATTCATCTGTTACCCTTTCGTACAACACAGGGGCATTTTCGTAATTTTGCACTTTTCCGGGGTTCTGCAGGACACTGGCCCACCTATCAGTCCAAGTGTCTTATTGGGCCTTTGTTGGCTCCATCATGGGGCCTTTCAGGGTCCATTACCTTCATGGCACGCATTACGAGGAATCCTCCCTTGTCAATGATTATTGAATATTTTATCTATTATTCACCGTTTATACACATATCCGGACACCGGCTCCTTCTGTCCGATACACTGGCCTGCGGTGTTCAGGCATCCCTGTGAGTCGTATCAGTCATCTGATTGAGGTCATCCGAACTCATTCAGTCCTTTTTTAAATACCGATAAATCTCCTTTTCGGATACCCGGAGGCCTCACACTCCCGTCTGGATTTTCTAATTTGCGAATAACTTTTTCTACAGGCTTCCTATCGGTATTCTGTCAGTTTCCCGACATCCGTCCCATAAGGATGTATCATCCTGTATTTTCTCACCTAGATCTGAAATCTAGGATATCCGGTAGGAATTTTTATAACTTTTGGACGATCAGTCCATTTTTGGCTATCTGGAGTCTTCAAAAATTCCTGTATTAAGCCAGATTACCGAGCGTCACTTGCTCTCTCTACCGGTGAAATATAGGATTGAAATGCTTTCGGACAGTCCACACCACTTCCGGCCTGACTTTCTTTAATTACAATTTAGCCCCAGGGAACTTTTCTTCTTTTCATTTAAGTCCCTATTTACTTGGCTAAAATTACACTTAAGGACCCCACATTTTTGTCTACTTTTCTTTTTTGGCTTTAAACTTTTTCATAATTGCATCTAAGTCCTTCCATTTCCTTTCTTTACTTTACTAGGTCTAGGGGTATTATTGTCTTTTCAAATCTTACCAGAGTATTCTCTGGCCCTGGTCAACTATCCAGATACCCCTTCTTGACTGTCTAACCTTAGCCAAATGACCAAAATACCCTTTACTCATTCTTCAGTTATTTTATAACATAAGGACATTTTCGTCATTTTGCACCTTTTTCCCCGGACACTGGCCTCTCTTACCCCTGAACTGATATTATGGGCTTGGGCCTTCCCTGGTGTCACTGTGGGCCTTAACAACCACTATATGGCCTCTGGCCATAGTCCGATCATCTCTATTCGGACTGCCTTTCCTTTACCGATTATAACTGTAAATTCCCATCTTCAGGAATTTTTACAGAAAAATCGGGACCTCAAATCAAAATTCTGTGTAGCGTCATTCAACCCGGAATCCTTTTCTCTATCTCCTGGTATTTTCAGATATTTAATCCGGACCGGGCTATTTTTGCCTAAAAGTACGCTCCCGCGCACACTTTTCAAAAATGACCATTTTACCCTTGGTCACATTTCTAATTCTTTCATACACATAGAGACCTCATATGCACATTTCACAGTTCAGTGAAATGATCAGCATAATTTTCTCTATTTTCTAGCAAAATATGGTACTCATCGGCTACCAGCCCGATCTTTCCCATAATTACAATTATGCCCTTGAATTCTCTTTCTGGCATCTCTAGGCCTAAAAATTGGGGTGTTACAAATATAGGGACAGTGTAGATTATTCAAATGTTAACACCAGTTACATATTGGGACAATGTAGATTATTCAAATGTTAATGATAAACTCATATTTGTACTGATTTTTAATATGTTAAAAGAGAGTTTATTATTCATTCTTATCCACATTTACTACTATATTAAATTCCATTTCAGGTCACACAGCAATCAATCAGCAAGGTGGAGCTTTCCTGTGTACTAGAGTCGCGACCTTATTGATTCACCGTCGCGACAAACTTCAATAGCAAAAAAGAAGCGCTCTCTGTAAATATTAGTCGCCACCTAATGTATATAAGGTCGCGACCAAATTCAAATGCAGAAATAAATCGACGAATGACAGAAGGGACAGTTGGACAGAAAGTTGATTTAAGCATGGGATGGATTGCATAGCTGGACTTAACAGATTGCAAGTGGGAGATCAAACATGTGCAGCAACAGAAATGAACTCTACATATGTAGCACTGTTCACGCGCACACTGTACACATCAGCACACTCCATCTGAATAAAATGAGCAAGTTGCCAACAGCAAGTAGGAAGCATGTGCTGAACAGAATACCAGATCATGTGATGACAGCTGGAGATGGAAGGCATATGGATAGCTCCATTGATTCACTCATGCATTTCAGACTTCTTATATATCACATCATACGCACATCACTCATCATCTGGACCAGACACTTGAGATGGAGATCACTCTTCTCACACCTCACCATTCATTCCATTCATCTTCATTCCATCTGCTTCCCCATTCATTCACGCATCCATCCATTCTTCTTCTCCTTCTTTATTTCTCTTCTGCAACTTTGCTCTGTTCTAGTTAATAGAACTAGAGCAAAGTTCTGCAGCTCATCATCTTCATTTTCTCCTTCCATTTCCACATGACTACTACTGCTGTACCGATGTTTGCTGCTGGAGTTTAGATAGCAATGCAAGGCTGAGCAGCTGTGCTTCCTTGGAGATGACGCAAACCAGAATCCTTCAAGCTTAACAGGGAGTTATTGAGTCTTTAAGTCAGATTTAACTATATCTAGTTGATGTATTCACTTCTGGTTTATTGATTCAATTAGAGTAATAGATGACAAGGAATTAGGAACCGAGTTGGATTCTTTCTTCCTACAGTAATGATCATTTGATTAATATTCATATTCTATTATCTCCAAGTTGAACAATTCTTATTCTTTATTAATATCTGCCAGTTGTAGTGTTAATTGAGATTTATCTAGCGAGTTGTTAGCTAACCCATTCTAGTTCAATTGATTAACTCTTGATATTATGAGGATAATGAAGGTAAGGCAATCTCCAAGGGAACACACTTGTCATTATTCATTCATCTCATCATTATAAACACTTAAAATCAGAAACAATAGCATAGACTTTACATTCAGTCCTTAATTGATAGTCCAAAACACAACTCATCTGCTTAAATTGTTAAATTGTGGCTTTATAGATTAATTAGGAACTCTAACATCCATTAGCTCCTTGTGATCCAACCTAGGTTAGCCTCCACTTACTATTGGTTAGCTTAGTTTTGTTTGATAATTAGAAACTACAGTTATCAGTTAACACTAGTTGTATATATGTCCGATGTAGATGTTATTAAATTTATATTATTATATATGTTCTTTCTACATCGGCAGGTATATACGTCCGATGTAGATGTTATTAAATTTATATTTAATATATTTTTTTAGAAACAAGCCATTAATTGTTTCGTTGGCCTGAAGCTTCATAAATAAACTAATATACAATTCAAAGGGCATGATCATCGATCATCAGTTCAAGATGGCAGAGACATATATAATTCAATTGCTCATTATATTATTCATTTAATAAAATTCAATACAAAAATGCTACAATTTGAACAGAAAAGTAGAAAAATGTATTCAGTGAAAGACAAATACTATTCAGAAGGAAGGAATTGAACAAAAAACTCCGCCCATCGATTGCGTAGGTCCTCAATATCTTGTTCAGGAAATGGATCAGGTTGCTAAAACATCTGAAATATGAAATCAAAATCAAAGAAATTAAGGCATTACTAATATAGATTAGATTGACAAGAAATATGAAATCATTAAAAAAACAATTTTAATTTACCTCCTCAGTTAGGTCAATCCTATTTGACAAGATAATATTGACCATGTGTCTAACTATGTAGAAGCCGCACAAGTTGCTTTCTTTGGGTTGCCTTCGACACTGTAATATTAATTAACATGATGAAAATTATTTCTCATCATCAAAACGTGGAACCTAAAACCTAATATATACTTTTATTACCTTCGGTGTGATCCATTCAGAGTCCCTCACCAAGTTAGCGTGCTTAAGGCCCCTTGCAACTGTGAACATCCTCATAGCCCTATGACTAAAGTTCTAAAGTTAGTAACCCATATATCACACAGATCATTATGTATAGAAGAAAACTCATGTACGTGTTCATGATCTTCCTGACATCAACCGATGGCTTGTAATGGAGGGAGCGTAAGAAGAAAACTTTATAACTATACTTACACAGGATGACCAATTGTCAATGATTGCTGTAGAGATTAATTAAAAGATAATGAGTATTATAATTAAGTAAATACAAAAATAGTATGAAATAAAATGTAATATTATTATTCTTACTCCTACATATATGGTGCGAAGAAACAATCAATTTCGGTTTCACCGAGCCTCCTTGAAATGTATGCAAGCCTCAAAGATTGAGAGGTCCCTTTTGCATAAATCTGATATAGGTATAGGAATCCGAACTTGCCTTGTTTGCCCTTGGAGGAAACCAACTCAGCTTGCATGTACCTACAGGTAATGTATACACGACATTAGTTGTAAGACTTGAACTTTGTTATTACATATATTTACATTTAAATTATACTTACATAAAAAATACTTAGATGCATCTAGAGGTCAGTTCTTCCTTGGGAGTGATCAGAGATTTGACGTCCGCATGGTCAAGGAAGGCCGGTGCCCCCATATTAAAACATCCTTATTTTTGTACATCTTAGGGACCAATTGGTAGTATTTAGAACCACTTTCAAGGTCATTGAAATCTAATTTCTCAATCTGGAGTTTTACTCTTATCGAGTACTGTTTACTGTGTAAATTCCAGATGAGTGACCTGACTTCGAAAAATCATAACTAATTCTAGAAAAATCAGAATGCAGTGGTTCAAATTGCTACATGAAGCTAACTCAATACTATGTAGAGGAAAAATAACTCGTTGACCATTCCTTGTCCAAGTCAACGTTAGTCAAAGTTACAACTTTACTGTTCATCCAACATTTTTCTCCTGAATCCAGCATTTTGGTCCCAACTTTGATAATTTATATCTCCATGTGTAGACATCGAAATGAGACATTCTATATATCAAATCGAAGCTTGGTATGTCTACTATTTATCATAAACATATCATACATTTATTTAATCATTTACTATTTTTAATTATAGATCAAACATCACTATATCACCACGAGTTACTGTTCATGGTGGCAAATTCCAGCAAGCAACTTTACATACATATGCATACATTAATCACATATCAAACAAACATGCCAAACAATACTTATCATTAAATAATAAATCTTTATACAATAGGGCATGAAAAAGATCCTCGTATCTCTATTACATCTTTCCTGCCTGAAATCCGGCAGTATAACTACTATACTTCATCTGTAAAAATAACTGATCTTGTACTGATTCGGTAATTCCCGTGAGAATTACCATTCTACGTAAGTACCCAGGAAAGACTGGATGAACCGACTAGGTCCACTCACTTCCAGACTCCTTAGACAGTACCTACGTACACAGTACATATCATCTCCTTATGTTCAGTCTGAAAATCGGCAGCATAACGGCGTCTTACAGCATTCTCAAAATTCACTTCGATATAACCTCTCTGTAATGGGTTATAAATAGGGGATGAGATTCGGGGGAATCTCAGTAGCAAACGGTACTAAACAATGCATGCATTAAAGTAAATACTTGTGCTTGCTTGTGAAAGTGTAAACATTGTGTAATGTGCATGCTTCCATGTAACATATGAAATACAATTGGCCAAGGTAATCATAGAAACAGAGCTTCAATCATATACACATGCACACAATTCAACAAAGTCATAGCACAATCAAGCATAACATTCAATACATACAAGTTTAGGGTAAGTTTACTACCTTGGATTTAAGCTCTCTTTCTAATGCTTGCACTTGCTTCCCAAGCTTTTTGGTCAATCATTCCCCAACATCTTCTTAGAGGTTTCAAGGTCCTAATCACATTCATATTCATTACATAATCCATTAGGACCATGAACTCAAACACTACTCAAGACTATCTCTCTTGAACCTTTGACTTGCTTTAACTAACATAACTTTCTTTAATCTTTGCCAATTAACTTGGCCCTTGAATCAATTGATGTCTTGACCTTACCCTACACAATTTTACCTTTTGAATCCATTTATGAACTAAAAATAACCAAATTCCAGCAAGAATACACTGTTCTGTACAGATTTGGAAAAACATACATAAATCTTCCAAAAATTCTCATTTTGATTCCAATGCTTCCCATACTTGTTCCTCCACTTTCCCCCCACACAAAATCTC
The DNA here is from genome assembly GCA_037074615.1 of Leucaena leucocephala. Taxonomy (NCBI): domain Eukaryota; kingdom Viridiplantae; phylum Streptophyta; class Magnoliopsida; order Fabales; family Fabaceae; genus Leucaena; species Leucaena leucocephala. The sequence continues at coordinate 12,053,209 of CM073536.1, read as the reverse complement.
ATTTTAAGACCATTGGAAGTATCAAAATCATGAAATTCAAATCACTGTTCATGCGAGTGAACAGTAACCGAAAGGAATTTTCAACATTACAACCTTTAATTCCAATGGTTTCCAAGGTTCAAAACCTTTCCAATCCTACACAAAATTATCATATAAACTCAATGGAAGCATTACATCATTGAAATTCCATCTCTTTCTATCATGAACAGTGCATGAACAGTGCAAAACCGAAATGTTCTTCCATGGTAAAGTCAAGAACATCAACTTAATCCAACAACCAACCATGCAACTAGCTTGTTTAAGCTTGTCTAAACTATCTATGACATAAAACTCATGTTCCTCTCACATATACATAGAAATTCCAGCAGCATTTCCCCAATATTTAAGCCTAAAAAATTACTTAAACTCAAGCACAAACCATAAGAACAAAAGGTAGAAGCAAGGAGACAACTTACCTTACTTGCTCCTTCAAGACCCTTGCTTCTTCCTTGCTTTCTTCCACTTTCTTTCTCTAGAACTCACTTCTCTCTCTAAAGGAGCTCTTGGGTGTGAAGAATGAATGGAAAGGGGGGGTATTTATAGCAAAAGTCATGTGCCATTTGAAGGCCAAGATCACTTTGGAAACTATTTGATCTAATGGTTAAAGGTTTGATCTTGGAATGTCTTTTCACTTTTCACTCAAGACCTTACCACCATGACATCACTAGCATGGCCTCCCTTGGTACACCTAACCCTTCCTCTTTTTGGGTGCCATTCTTGAGTCCATATGGGTCCCACCATGTGCAACACCTAATTCTTACTTTATTCTCTTTTTCTTTCTTTTCAAAAATCCATAAATTATTCATTATTGGACTTGGGCTCCAAGATAACTTTTGGGCCTTATTGGGCTGGCCTAGGACAAAATGTTGGGCCTCTTTTAGGTCCAATAGCTAACTGGCACAAATCCCAATGTACTTTCCTTATACCGATATCCTTAAATTATCCTGATCTCAGAATAAATGCTAAACACCTCCTTTAATTGTTCTAACATTTTTAGAAATTCATTCTAATATAAAATGAATTCTCTACAAAGTTTCATAATTTTCTGAGACCTAGAAGTCCTGTTAAAAATTACATATGTTTCCTTTAACCCTTTATCGGTGTCCTTTTTCACCGTAAATTCCATAATTAATTCTACAGGACTCCTTTTTGACTTCTGTCAAGTCCATAAATTCTCATATTAATTATAATAATTTACTATCAAATTTCCTCTGATATCCATCCATTGTGTGAAATGACCAAAATGCCCTCCATTTACTTTTGGTTTCTTAGGGCATCACAGTGGCATTTTCGTAATTTTGCACTTTGGCTCTTAGACTTTCTTCCTCTTCCAATTAATCCTTTTCTTTACATAAATATGGCCACATATTTTCCTAAACATCTCATATATTTTATTCAATCTGTACATACAACTTAGTACAGAAATTAGGGATTTTACACATATCGCCCACAACTGAATCCATAGGTAACGCGTGCACATGGAACGTTTTGTCATATGCCAATAGGATCACACGTTGCATGGCATTCAAAGTGGGAGGGGTGGGAAGTTGGCGAGGGGATGAGGCGACGTGATCCGAAACAAGATGCTTTGGCCATAATATGAAAGTCCCTTTTGCTTGGCTCACTGTCTTCACCTTATCAGTGGAAATTGGGACAAGAGTGTCTCCAATTAGCACGTCTTCAATTGTCACCCTTAATTGATCGTCCTGAATTTGGATATGGTGAACAGTTGCCCCTAGTCTATGGATGGAGCCATGTTCCACTAAGCGTTTAAGAGGATCCTCCACATATAGATCATAATGTTCTGCATCCTCTGACACCGGCAAGTAACATCTCCCCTTAGTGCTTGGACAGGCTGCAATTGAGGGCGGGAGGGGATCAGTTGGCTCTTGCTGTCTTGATGTCATCATGGACAACATTTCTTCCTTGATCTTTGCTAACCCCTCTTGTAATCGCGCCTCAATTGAAGCTTCTGCTTGTGCCCTAACCTCTCTCCAAGCCTCTGCCCTTATGGTGGAGAGCAAGGATTCTAACTCTGCCCTCGTATCCTAACAAATTCTTCCCAAGTAGCTTCATTAATGAATTGATACTTGCTGCATGGAGAAGGTTGAGGATGACCACTTCTGTCCCGTCCATGCACATACTGACGAGCTAGTTGTGTCTTAAATGCCCTCCAACGCTCAACGCAATAAGACAACATCTTCTTCAAGACCTCATTGTTGGGAACATCATAAGTGAGCTGCAACGATTGCCATTGAAAGCAGAGTAATCAACAAATAGTTGTGTATTTGGTATTGCTCTACATGCAATATTAGATAGCTCCTATACCCGGATAGTGTCCCAAATTTGATTCTTCACACGATCATCCATAGCATCCCAAGTCAAGTAGGTGATGCTAGGCTTGTTGCGTGCTAGGAGGCTGATAAAACTTACGTACTTTACCCTGTGTTCACCAGTTGGGTTCCAGTTTCTGTCAAACTCTATCGGAAGAAGTTTCCCCTCTTTCTTGTCCTTCGTAATGTCTTTCAAACGAGTCACACTTCTTCCCTTCCTTTGCGTAGTGTCGCTTGGAGCATCGCTAGCCTCAATCTGAGTAACTCTATCCCCCATATTCCTATATACGTAATAACAATATCAAAAACATTATAAATAGACTTAACCCTTTTTCCTTCAACCCGTCAGAGTACACAAAACTTGTTCCTTTAGCAGTTATGAATGGAAAGATGTGCAAGCAGTTATCAGGAAAAATAGAAAACCTCGATTAAACGAACATAAAAATGGGGAAGCACGTACACACAGGAAAATAAGTGCAGAGAACACGTACACGGAATAGAAGAACGAGAGAGATAACAGAGAAGAACGACTGAGCACGGAGAAGCCTCGTGAAAACCACAGAGCACGACGAACGGAGATATGATAGAGTACGTGAGAGATGAGAATGATGGTCCCGCCAAGGGGCGAGCTTAAAAAATGTATATAAACATTTTACACCGAATATAAATTATTCTAACCCGGACAACAACATAACCGATGTAAAATTAATGCATTTTACACAGGATAAATTATAAAACCGGTGTAAAAAATAACACTGTCTAAAATATAACATCGGATAAAGTATAAACCGGTGTAAAATTGAACTATAATTTGTTATCCAAAATGTCAGTAGTAGACTTTTTACACTGGATAGCACTTAAGATCGGTTTTAATTTTGTAGTTATTTTTTTAAACTCCATCATCATATATATATCATCCCATCCTTATCAGAACAAGAATCTGTCTCTGTTATTATTATATCAAAATCATATATGCAATCATAACAAGAAACTTAATATTGCATGTTTAGACTACATCAAAAACAAGAAACACATGGAAATCAATCAGAATCCACTTCTTCTTCATTTAATTTTGGTAAACCTAATAAAAAATAAGGGATCTCACAAATAGAATCATCATTGTCAACAACCCTTTTTCCTTGGAGCGCGACAGACCATCTTTCATTTTGAGGATCAGTGATATAGAACACTTGCTTTGCTTGGTCTGCCATAATGAAAGGCTCATCCCCAGAGCTTGTATTATTCAAATCAGCCAGTGTAAATCCTAACCGATTGACCATAACACCGTTGTTTACATTAGCCCATTTGTATTTGAACACGGGAACTTTGAATTTGGAGTAGTCCACCTCCCAAATCTCTTCAACAATGCCATAATAAGGGATGCTGCTAATTTAGGATTGTCATCTTTTGAACTAGAGAAATGCATAGCTTCAGCCACTAACATAACACCACTGTTTTGCACGCTACTTCTATCATCTAGGGACTTCGTATAAAAGGAATACCCGTTGATATCAAATGAATTCCAACAGATCACATTAAGTTCAGGACCACATGCCAACCATCTAATTGTATCAGAAACACAATCCTAATTTTCAACCTCCAGTTTGAACCAATGTGCAAAAGATTTATTGTGTTCTCTAATCAGCCTTTGCTCTGTCATCCTATTATTTTTTTTTGGACAAGATCTTTATGAACAGCAATATAGTCTTGAACTTCATCAATGTTATTCAAGATGTGTAAGTGTATTTGCTGTAATTCATTATGATCAACACTCCTCACCGACATTCCGCGTTGACCCCCCTGTTTGGCACGGGGTTTGTGGAGACCAGTAAGTCTTACTTTAGATAGGTATTGGTGACAAAAATCCATAGCTTCTTCGGCAACATATTTTTGAACAATGGATATTTCGGGCCAATTTGGATTCTTCATATACCCTTTAAGGATTTTCATGTATCTTTCAAATGGGTACATCCATCGTAAGTATATAGGGCCACACAGTTTTATCTCTAGCACTAGATAAACGATGAGGTGTACTATGATGTCAAAAAAGGCAGGAAGAAACTATTTTTCAAGATGGCACAAAATAACATAACCCTCGTGCTCTAATTCCTCCAACTTTTTAGTCTCAAAGACTTTGCAAAATATAGCATTAAAGAATAAGCAAAGTCGAGTTACAATGTGTCTCAAATTATCTTGAAGGATTCCTCGAACAGCCACTGGGAGTAATTGTTGTATCAATACATGACAATCATGAGACTTTTGGCCTACTAATTTCAAATCTTTCATGGGCACAATCCTCTTAAGATTAGATGAGTACCCAGAGGGAACTTTGATTCCTTGCAAACACTCACAAATACTTCTTCTCTCAGCCTTCGACAAAATGTTAATCTCTTCAACATGATAGCTCCCCTCACCATCTGGCCTCGGATGTAAATCCTCTCGTATTCCCATTTCTTTCAAATCCAATCTTGCCTTCAAACCGTCTTTGGAACTACCATGTGTGTTGAGAAGTGTTCCAACAATGCTGTCACACACATTTTTCTCCACATGCATCACATCAATACAGTGCCTTACATGAAAATATCGCCAATACGGAAGCTCAAAGAACACAAATCTTTTTTTCATACATTTTCCTCACTTTTCTTGGTAATCTTACCGAAAGTGACATTGATGTCTTTCACCTTTTCATAAACTTGTTCGCCAGTCAATGGCTTTGGAGCATTTTAAAATTCTTGGCCGCCATAAAATTTCTTCTTTAGTCGACGGTATGGGTGGGCTTGTCTTAGAAATCTCCTATAACCTAGGTAGACTGTCTTTCTTTCATGTCGAAGTTGATAGTAGCAAGTCCCTTCCTCATAAATCGGACATGCTTTATGGCCCTTAACACTATACCCTGACAAATTTTGGTATGCAGGAAAGTCATTAATTGTATAAAAGATCATGGCCCGCAAATTGAAGACCTCCTTCTTGACCTCATAAAAAGCATCCACACCTTCCCATAGCTTCTTCAAATCTTCGATCAAGGGTGTTAGGTAAATGTCTATGTCATTTCCCGGTTATTTTGGTCCTGAGATCAGCATAGACAATATTACATACTTCCGTTTCATACACAACAAGGGAGATAGGTTGTAAATCACCAGAAGGACGGGCCATGAACTATGTATACTACAAAGGCTACTATAAGGGTTCATTCCATCCGTACTAAGTCCAAGCCTTAGGTTTCATGGTTCATTGCCGAACTCGAGAAATAAGTCATCAATCTTCTTCTATTGCAAAGAGTCAGCCGGATGACGAATCTTTCCATCATTAATCCTTTCATTTACATGCCATAACATTTTCTTTGCATCATCTTCATTAGAAAAAAGTCGCTTAAACCTTGGTACAATTGTAAGATACCATAACACCTTCGCAGGAAAGTTGTTTGATCTGTACCTTGGTGTCTTACATATTGGACACTTCTCCTCATCTTTAAACTCTTTCCTGTACAATATGCAATCATTTGGGCATGCATGAATCTTTCTATACTGCATGCCTAAAGGACCTATTATTTTCTTCGCATCATAGTAGCGTTTGGGTAACGCATTTTCTTTAGGAAACATGTCCTGTAACAACTCAAGCAATTCTGAAAAACAATTGTCACTCCACCCATGCTGAGCTTTCACACTTACCAATCTCAACACCGTATTCAACAGGTTGTATTTTCTGCACCCTGGGTATAGAGGCTTTTTTGCATCATTGCACATATTACCATATGCGTGTGACCGCATAAAAGTATCTTCTCCAACATCACGAATCATGTCCTCTACTCGATCATCAGTATCCATGTCATCTTCAAAAGTCTATTCCACCTGTTCACCATGCCATACCCATACTGTGTAACTCTTGCAAAACCCCTCACAAATTATATGAGTGTAAATATTAGCAGGACTTTATTTCCTCTCATTTAAACAACTCACACAAGGACAATAAAATCTTCCATTGTCATCATCACCATTCCATTTAGCAAAATCCAAAAACCCCTTCACCCCCTCAACATACTCAACACTTGTTCGTTTAGCATTTATCCAACTCCGATACATATTTATGGAAGACTAAGAAACTAGAAAAACAGAAAACAAGAAACCATTACGTTATAGCTAATGCATGGAGAGAATAAATGTTTAGTTCTCCAGAGGAGTTCAAAACAAAACTCACAGTCTGTGAAGCGCCGAGAAGACTTAACGCGCGAACCAGGGAAAAATGAGAGATGGAAGGCGCGAGAAATATACCAAATAAAAGAGTATTTAGTAAACAAAATAAAAAAAAAAGTTTATTTGGTAAGAAAATATACACCGGACAAAATGTTATACCGATATAAATATATATACAACAGGTGTAAAGAGTATATTTTACACCACCACTATATATAAATCGGTGTAAAATATATCATTTTTTTAAGTGAAAGAACACCATGTCATCAACTTTTACACACAAAAAAATATATATATCAGAATATATAAAAGTTGCAATCTTTCACTACTTATCAGACTCAGAGTTTTGGGAGTCATCAGATTGGGTGAGATCAACAGGATTAAAGAAGCTATCACGGGGTTGATGGCGGCGAACTTCTGAGCGGAAATCTCTGAAACTTACTTTCAGTCTGTCAACTTTCTGATTTAGTTCTTCCACGAAGTCCTCTAGCCCATTGAAGTATAGTATAAGTTCCTCAAGGCGCTCCATCAGAGTCATAACAAGGGGAGGAGAAGAAGGAACAGAAGGGTGAGGATCAGGATGTTTGTCTTTAAAGTCATCTCTGTTTCTTTTGTGGGACGGAGAAGGAGGCGTGAGTGAGGAAGAGGCCATTGGAGGAGTCAGATAGATGAAAAGAAAAGAAAACAGAGATAAAGTGATAAGACGAAATGTACATATCGATCATAGGAATGGTATACATATATATATGGTTCATGATCAATAAGAATATAGAAGAATGCAATTAGCCTTCTATCATAATGACTACAAATGTTGGGAACCAAAGAAGTGAAATGAATGGTCTGAAGAATAAAGAACGCGGGAAAGCATAGACAAAAAACTGAAGAGTCAGATAGGATGAAGCTTTTAAAACCGGTTATTTATATTTTAAATCGGTTACTTTTAAAACTGATGTAAAAAGTGGGATTTAGATGTATAGAACATTTTGAAAAATAAATGGATCATCTATCTCAGCAACGTATGCAGAACAAGAAACTTGTTAAAATTCATTCATTCAAATTAAACTTTACTAACTAACTTTACATCATGAAATCTATATATGTTTCTGGAGCAGGGGAGGAGGTGAAGGAATTGAAGGGTTATCATGATGGACATTAATTTGTCTTCAAAATAATGTCTTTGTGTTTTGTGAGGCGGAGAAGGAGGGGTGGATGAGGAAGAAGCCATTAGGGAGTTAAGATAGAGGAATAGAAGAAATGAATATAAAACAGATATCGAAGAAGGTGATCATGATGAACTACTGCGCATGTCTGAGAAGACTTGACATAAAATAGCGGGAAAGGATACAGACGGAGGTTATCTAAACCGGACTAAATATTTCCATATCGGCCACTATAACATCTGCTGTAGAAAGTAAACATCTAAACCGGACTACAGTTTTCCACATCGGTCACGAGTAAATAGGGTGTAAATATTTCATATTATTTACAAAAATGCCACAGGTCAATTTTTTAAAACCGTCTCTGCATTGACTGGTTTAAAAATGGGGATTTTGAATGCCAATTTTCCACCAGTGTTGTGTTGAAAGTATTGACAGTTCATCAATAGTTGACAATAGCAAATTCTCTATTGATGAACATATGGAAACAGTGAGCATTGAAGGAGAAATTTAAATTGACTTCCATGTATCTGTCTACACAAAACAGCAAAAGGAAGAAGAAAATCAAGTAGAAGAACTCAATGCATGTAAATCTGATCAATCATCATTCAGAGCTAAAAATCTTTCAATGGTAAACAATTTCAATTCTTCTTATGAATTTAAGAAAAATGATTTGAAAATTTTTCATGATATGATTTTTCACCCAATCATCGATGCTGTTTCAAAGAGTAAAATGTTTTACATCAGAAAGATATCATTGGAAAACATAGTAGAAAGAAAGAAATTTTGCACAATGATTATAAACTACTTCCTCTCGACTAACACAATAGTTACAAATATACTACAAAAGTGTATCATTATGTTGTCTACAATTATTGTGGTAGACTAGATCATATTTTTCACATTTGTTATATTAGAAGAAATTCTAATATGAGAACTAAACTTATTTGGGCTCCTAAAGGACAATCAAGGTTTTAACTAATGCTCAAGGACCTATAGTTAAATGGGTACCAAAGTGTCCTTTCAGTGTGCCAAATGTGCAGAATAATCTTCAGAAGAATGGACTTTGGTACATGGAAAACTGGGCATCCAAGAGTCTTCGTACATCATTAAAATTCACACCATTTAGGAGAACTCATGGAGCATCGATTTATGACATATCAAAGGTAATTCATAAGAAGTAATGGAGAAAAGCCCAAGGAGTATGTTCTATCTTAAGAATGAACTATCACACTATACCATTCAACTATCTCGAGGAGAACAGAAGAAGAAAGGGGATCTCTCATGTTTCAAAGTCTAAATTAGTTGAGAGACCATTATAAATAAATATTAGAAGAAATTCAAAGATACAATGGGTATGTAAAGGCAATCCTTCTTCCACATGAGGTAAAGATACTATAATATCACTTATTTTCTGTACTGATTTGTATGTACAGTTTTTACGTAATATATGTGCGATTTTCTAAGAAAAATGTGGCCATTTATGTAAAGAAAGGGATTGAATTGAAAAAGGAAGAAAATGCAAGGACTTAGTGAAATTGTAAAAGTTTTAAGGCCAAAAGAGAAAGTAGACAAAAATATGGGGTCTTTAAGTGTAATTTTAGCCCAATGCAAGGACATAAGTGTAATTTATGAAAAATCAAGGGGCAAAAGTGTAATTATGAAGAATTTGAACTGAAAACAGGCCAAAAATGGCCGAAATAAGATCAGACCAAAATTTTACCTGTAGATAGAGAAAATTATTCCGGTTAGTTTGACGTGACATATAATTTTGATTTGAGGTCCCGAAAAATTGATATAAATTTTTGAAGTCAGATAAAATTATTACAGTATTTTTTGGATCTCAGAATCAGATGAAACCTTACAGTAAATTCCTACAATTAATATAAAAATTTATAAAATTGACAGGATCAAAAAAGGAATCCTGTAGAATTTTTAATGGAATTTACAGTAGAATAAAATACCCGATAAATACCTTCGGGAGAGGTTTCTTGGGATTTGTGCCATAAAGATAATGGACCTAGACAAAGGCCCAAAATGGTGTCCCAGAGGCCCAATAAGGTACCTGAGCAGTATGTGGGCCAGTGTCCAGAGGAACCCCGAAAAAGTGCGAAATTACGAAAATGCCCCTATGTTATAATAATGTACAAGAGATGAATGGAGGGCATTTTGGTCATTCTGGACAGGCCAAAATGCCAAAATAGGTATAGGAATGATTCCTTAGAGCCAGTATATGCTCTGATAAGGTACAAAGAGTTGTGAAATGATAATTATGCCCTTAGGGTTAATATAGTGCAAGAAAGGGCACCAAGGGTATTTTGGTCATTTCTCAAGGGATCTGTAATTAAGTTTAGACCCAGTACAAGAATGTCAATGGTAGGAAGAATCCGGATACTGGATTTAAGGTCAGAAAACATATTATGGAATCTCAGAAAAAATAGATTTAGAAAACAATCTGATTTTTGAAAAATCAGACTGAGCCGGTACCGGATTGGACTGAAATTTTTCTAGAAGCTTCCTCCCTCTACAATTTTTCCACATGGGCATATGAGGTGTCCTTCATGATGTCATGGAGATGATGTCATCATTTCTTGGTGGGCAAGACAAGATTCAAGGTGCAATCTTGGCCATTAGATCAAATAGTACACAAAGTGATCTTGGCCATCTATTTTCCATGAAATTTTCTATAAATACCCCCACAAATCTGCACCTTCACGCAAGACATGAGAAACCATGGGGAACCTCTTACAAAATGAAACTCAAGTCAAGATAAAGAAGAATTCAAAGGCCAAAGTTCAAGCAAGCTAGAGATTAAAGGTAAGCAATCTATCCTAGCTTATTTCCCTTTGATTTGGGAGCTTGAACTTAGGGTTTTCATGGAAGAAAGTAGAGTTTTCTCCAAGGTGTATATGCCGTCCAAAACCTTAGATGAAAGGAGAAAGAAGAAATTAAAGTTAGAATTATGAGATTAAAGCTTAAACAAGCTAGTTAGATGATTGGTTGTTGAATCAAGTTGATGTTCTTGACTTTGCCATGAATGAACCATTTTGGTTTGCACTATTTATGCACTGTTCATGATAGAAGGAGATGGAATTTCAATGATCTAATGCTTCCATTGAGTTTATATGATGATTTTGTGTAGGATTGGATAGGTTTTGAACCTTGGAAGCATTGGAATTGAAAATTGTAAAGTTTGGAATTTTTCTCTGTACTGTTCACTCGTATGAACAGTGATTGGATTTTCATGATTTTGATGCTTCCAATGATTTTAAAATGAAAAGTTGTGTAAGGTAAAGTAGAGAAACAAGTATGGGAAGCATTGGAATCAAGATGAGAATTTTTGGAAGAATTGTGCATATGTTTCAAATGTGTCAAGAACAGTGCATAGGAGCTGGAATTTCATGATTATAAGCTTATAAATGGATTCAAAAGGTGAAATTGTGTAGAGTAAGGTCAAGACATCAATTGATTCAAAGGCCAAGTCAATTGGTAAAGGTTAGAGGAAGTTATGTTAGTTAAATGTTCAAGAGAGATAGTCTTGAATAATGCTTGAGTTCATGGTCCTAATGAATTATGTGATAAGTATGAATATACTTAGGACCTTGCAACATCCAATAAGATGTTGAGAAGTGGTTGACCGAAAGGTTTCATGGTTGGAAAGCTTAGGGAGCAAGTGGAAGAATAAGGAAGAAAGCTTAAGTTCAAGGTAGTGGACTTATCTCTTTATGTGCTTTATGTGGTATGCTTATGTGTTGACATGTATATGATATTTGAATGATGTTGTGACATAAGAAAAGATGTTGAATATGTTATGAAGAACATGTTTCCCATGGCCATGCATTTTTATGCAAAGTTTATAGGATGATGGTATGTCACTAATTAAAGGAAGTTTAATGAAATTACATATCATGCATTAGCATCCATCTTGCATATTTAAGTGGTAATGTTTGCTACTGAGATTCCCTAGAATCTCACCCTCCCACAACCAACCAATTTAGGTCAAGCATGAAGGAAATGTACGCATGAAGAAGAGCTAAAGAATGGGAGAAAGGAAGTGAAGTAATGGATGTCTTAGTAGGTGCCATGAATTTCCATGTATGTAAGGTCATGTAATATGCCATTATATGTAAAGAATATGTATGAATTAATTATGGCATAACCTCATGATGTATATGAATACATGGGAGGCAAAGTAAAGGTTTATGATGCTGGAACAATTATTGAGAATTGAAGAAAGAAAACTGAACTGGTAAAAACGTAGGGCATGAAGCAGTTTTGTTGTGGCTTCAGTCTGACCTAGTAAATCAAGGAATTAATTCACAAAATTTTGTGAGCATGTAGTATACATCCAGATATTTAAATGCATAGGTAATATGACTCAGTTGGATGTGTATATCAATAGAAACAAATTTCCAAAGTTAAGACACAGAATCTGGAATTTCCAGAATTTGTCATATGAACAGTAAAAAGTAACGATTTAACTGTATCAATTGGCAAGGTAAATGTCCAGATTTATATTTTTCCCTTAAATATTTATGAAATATATTCAATTAGAAATTTGGATCACCTCCATACGATTTTTCTACAATTAGTTATGAATTTTTAAAGTTGGACTGTCAATCTGGAAATTACATAATGAACAGTACCCGAGAGTAAGTTTTAAAATTTTTAATTTTTGGGCCAACCTAATGCTTCCGCTAATCAAATATGCTTCCGAATACGTACTCTGAGAGGTTAAAAGTAGGATGTTTCAAATATAACAGTAAACTTCAGGCATTATCATGTTTAACATATCTTTGAAGCTTACATTGTAACTTTAGAAATGAACATTGCAATTGATTTCAAATTCTATTTATATACTCTTGATAAAAATTAATTGACAAATATTCTTAAAGGAGGAAAAAGCAATGTTCAGAAGCACAAATTTTTTATGCATACATATTTTCTGAAAATGAAAAACATCTCTTTTATGCATAAAGACATATTTATTTCACCATGCTCAATTATCTCAAATTGATTATATTTTCTGAGCATATGAAATATGATATGTATTTCCTACAAATTAACTATAAGTGGATCCAAGTGAAGTTGGATCCCATGAAAGAAAAGAATTTATATTGTAGTAAAGAAAATTAGTAAAAGCTGCATCTCAAGAATATGGATACATGGAGAAAAATTACATCATGAGAAAGCAAACTTCTGATTTTGGTGCTGAATCCCACAAATATGAAGAATCAAGTATTCATTGGAACAATAGCGATGATGGTGAAATCTATTCCTACCCAATTTTGTGCTTATTAAATGAATTCATACTTGTTCCTTGTTGCATTCCATTAGCAATAATTCTTTAAAGGTTTTCTAAATATATTTTCAAATTGCTAAATAGATTACAGAATGAATTGTACATGTTTTTCAAACATTGTTTATGAATTCACTAATTGATTTATAAATATGTATATTCATATTTCCAAGAAAAAAATTTAAAACTCTGCATCAAATCTCAAATTTTTTTGTTGTTGCATACAAATGATTTTGAAGATGTTTGATTTTTGAAATATAAGAACATCAATGTTGGAATTTATACATTTGAATGGAAATTTCAAATCTCTCAATCCATTTGACATAATTATTTTCTCTGAGCTATAAATTGCTTAAACTTCTTACCTTTAATGACTTAATCATCCACGTGAAGTTCAAGCTTATCCATAGAGAAATAGAAATATTCCAGAACATTAAAGCCTTATTCTTAGAAGTGTTTATTTACTAGAATATATTTGTTATTTTGGCCATTTGGACTCAAGAGTTAATTTGCTTCATTGAGCAAGGTCTCAGAGTCTTTGTTCTTTGTTTCCTATTTGACCAATGCTTCTAAGAAATTTTCAAACATGTTAACATTTCTGATTCAACATGGTATTCAAGTTGTATTTGATATTTTTCTCTGATCAGTTGATTCTTAGTATATTTAAGAAATCAATTCTTCAGAGATTCAATTTGGAAAATAACATTGAAAATTCATATTTGTTTATCCCTCAAGATATTTTGTGAAACAAAATGAATGAGAACTTTATATATTTATTTCATTCTTACAAGCTCAATTCTTTAAGCATACTTGTAATATCCCAATTTTTAAGCCCAGAGACATGGAAAGTAGCCTGAAATAAATAGGCTACCAGACCCCTTTGAGCAAAAGTGCCAAAAACATACAGAGGATTTTTCAGGGACTAAACTACAAATAAGTGAAAGTATAGGGACTTATCTGTAAATAGTGAAAGTCCCTAAGGGCATAATGGTTATTTTGAAAAAGAAAAGGACAAAAGTGAAAAGTCTAAAAGTTCCATGGTATGAAATAAAAGTACACACAAGTTGTGGGCCATTAGGTGTAATTATAAAAAGTTAAGGGACTTAATTGAAAAGGGGAAAAGTTTCCAGGGGTAAAATGATAATTATATAAAGTTGAGCCGAAAGTGGTTTAGAACTGCCCGGAATCATTTCAATACCAAATTTCATCAGTAGATAGAGAAAGTTGTTCTAGTTAATATAGCCTGATATAGAAATTTTATTGGAGTTCCAGATAGTTAATATTCATCTGATAGTCTGAAAGTTATCTGAAATTTTTATTAGACCTTTTGGACCTCAGATATAAGTGAAAAGTTATAGGAAGATGTGTCCAGTGAAGCCAGAGGTCAGGGAACTGACAGAATCCTGAAAGGAGTCCTGTAGGAAAAGTTATTCACTTTTTAATGAATTTTGACGGGAGTTCTTAATGCTCGATATTCGATTGTGAAACATAACTAGTAAGCAAGATGGGACTGAATGAGCCCAAATGGCGTCATAGGAGCCCCATGATGATGCCAAGTGAGGCCCAGGCCCATGATATCAGTTTATCGGTTAAAGGGGCCAGTGTTTGGAAATATTCAGAAAATATGCAAAATGACAAAAATACCCCTATGTTATAAAATAATTAAAGAATGAGTGAAGGGTATTTTGGTCATTTGACTAAGGTTAGACGGTCAAAGAGAATTCCCAAAATAGTTGACCAAGGTCAGGGAATACTCTATTGACATGTGAAAAGATAATAATGCCTCCAGAATTATTAAAGTAAATAAAGAGAAACTAAGGGCATTTTGGTAATTTATCAAGGGATCTGTAATTAAGTTAATACCCAGTCCAAGAATGTCAATGGTAGGAAGAATCCAGATACTAGATTTAAGATCAAAAAGCATATTATGGAATGTTAGAAAAATTAGATTCAGAAAATAGTATGATTTTTAGTAAATTGGACTGAGCTGGTACAGGATTCGACAGATCAGACTAGAGGTTTCCAAAAGCGATGACTCACCACCTAGCATGCAAGGTGTCCCTGATGATGTTATCACAATGATGCAGGCAAAGCTTCTTGAGAAAGCTAAGGATCTAAGCCATTTATCGTGATTCGATTTGAACCGTCCATTTCATTTCCCTCCACCTATAAATACCCCTCACCCCCTTCCATTCCACACACCACATCCAAGAAGAGAAAGAAAGGAAGAAAAAGGAGTTCTGGCTAAGCTAGAAGTAATCCAAGGAGCTTAGGAACTCGGCAAGCTTAGGAATAAGGTAAGTAATTTATTCTATTCCCTACTATAGTAAATTAGAGGATTGTTCTTATAAATTTAATAGTTAGAATAGAGAAATATCTCTCTCTATAAGGTTAGCCTTGATAGAAAGAAAGTTAGAGGATTGTCAGAATAAGGGTATTACTTCAAGTTAAGTTTGAGTTAAGTATAGTTATGCTGATAGGGTAATAATAAAATATTATTATACCTTGTATAGGCTCTGACCTATGAAAAGAGGAATCTCAGATCAAAGGTCAATGACTAAGGGAAAGGCTACACGACTAGTAGTAAACTTATCTAAACTTGTATGTGTTGAATGTATGGTTGATTGTGTTATGGCTTGATTGATTGACGTTATTCATATGTAATTGTTAAAGCTTTATGCTATGATTACTTTGGCCAATTGTATTTTATATGTTACATGAAAGCATTCATATTACATTATGTTGACACAATCACAAGCAAGCATTAATACCAAGCATTGATGCATATATTGTTTAGTACCGTTTGCTGCTGAGATTTTCCCTGAAATCTCATCCCTATCTTTTCCAAACATAACAGGATACTGTTTTGGAGAAGATAGAGCTTATGAAAGTAAGATATGACATTTTTGGTATCAGAGCAAAGGGTTCTGGCTCAGAGCATAAGATTCTGGTATAGAACAGAAGGTTCTGGTTAGTGATGATTTGATTTAGTTAGGCTGACCCCCTTAAACAAGTTAGAGACTTGAACCAAAGTAGTTCCTTCCCTAGAGTAAGATGTGGGGAAGGTGTTCACTACTTAGAAAAGGATTCAGACAAGAGATAGTGATACCCAGATAAATAGAACTATACCCCATACCTTATAATTTTACGACGTAATGTTCAAGGATACGACTACGATAAACTAGACTTAGTTAGCCATTACCGCCGAGGTCTCATTTTTCTTAGCACGATGTGACTAGACTAAGCAGGATAACATCTGGGAAGCTATAAGAATAGATTAAGGTATTATTCTGTGACCAGATGCTATAGTGATGATAATGATGTGTCCAAGTCTTGACATGAAGGTTATTAGGTCGCGACTAGTAGTCATAGAAAAGTAAGGTTGTGACCAGTTAGGCCATAGGTCATGACTAATATACACATAGGAGTTCAGGTCATGACAGAAGAAGACCTTTGGTCACGACAGCATAACATAAAGCTATCTAGTCGTGACGAGTAGATTGAGATGGTCGCGACAGAAGTTCACAGAAAACATGAGTCGCGACTAGGATACACAGAGACCAGATGTTATGACAATGAAGGTACCAACCTCACTGAAGTTTATCAGCTAGAGGATTGGTATAAAACATTATCAAATCAGACAGTACAAAGTACTGAGATACAAAAGATCAGTTTAAGACAATGTTCAAAAGTAGATCCTCTATGTGATAACTAGAAGTAGATCTACATTACGAAAGGTTTTATTTAGCTAGTCTGAATAGAAGAATTAAAAATTAGATTGAGACTTGCCTAAGATTGATCCTAGCATATGGTCTAAAGTTAGAAACGTGATGGTTAATAGTTAGAGAGCTAATGTTTTTGAGACAAAGGGATCCCATCACGAAGAAACAGTAACCTAGCAGACCTAGGGTAGAGCACTCTAGAGAGCGAAAGTAATAGAAGTAGATGATGAATGAGATCCATGATACTCAAGTTCTCCAGGATTAAGAAAAAGACCAAAAGGGAAACACAGTTTGGTCAAGAATAGACTGAGACTGATAGATAGACAAAAAAGTTAAGAGATAGTAGAGGGATGTAGAAGTTACTCCATAGAGATGGAGATTGATCCGCTCACCTGAGAAGTTTTTCTCAAGTAGTTTTACTAGATGTATCCTCTCAGTTAGATAGAGATGAGCGTGAGGCTAAGTGTTAAGGCAGGGAAAGAGGAGCCCTTTGATGAATAATAGCCGAGTTCATTCACATGAACAGAGATAGTTGAATGACTGAGAAGTTAAGTCACAGATTAAATTCTGTGTTACAAAGAAAGAATTTTTTCCAGGTAGTTGCAGAAGTTCAACAGAGCGGTAGAGTATGTAAGATTAGAAAAGAAGTTTATGATGTCTAGAGAGTGAAAGGTAGCCATAGTTTAAAAGATAAAGAGACTCCCATATGTATGAAAGAGTAATTAGAAAGAGCCTGATAAAGCAGTTAAGGGTTGAATCTATACCCTAGCAAGATGGTAACGTGGTACCTTAAGTAAAAGAATAATTATTTCAGGTTCTTGAATAAATTATCAGATCCTGATCAGATAAGGTGATAGATAATCTGACAAATAATGTGATAGAGGAAAGAATGCTTTAAAGCGTACCTAATTGCAGTGTGCGTATGATAGATGGTTGTGAAAATTATGGGATGATGATATGGCTTATGTTGCCATAAGCATGATGAATAATTATGTCTCCTTGCAGTTGTCATATGATGACATGCATGTTATAGTATGCTATGATGAATGAATACTCCCCTTTCATAGTACATGCAGGGTAGAGTATATAAGATGAGAAAGTTATGTTGCTCCCACACCATACGACATGCAATAGGAATGTACCTAGAATGATAGACAGTCTCAGTGAGTGGGATAGTCAGTTATAGTATGATTAGGGTTACTCAAGTTTTTCTACATACTTGTGAAAGCAGTACTCAGGGCCATTTCTTATGTCAGGGTTACAACAAATACCAAGAAGTTGGTAGTGTTATAACTCTATCAAAAGAAATGGTGTACAGAAAAAATAGCAGATAACAGTAAAGAGATTACTTTCAGATCACTCTTTAGATAAGAGTTGAATCTGAAATAGATGGCTCTCAGATAGAGCTAGATTCAAATGAGATTAGATCACTCTTCAGATAAGAGTAAGATCTAATTGCTCTTCAGATAAGAGCACAGTTTAGATACAGATTGCTCGCAGTTAGAGCATAGAATGATATGAGATGTTATGATGTAGCCATAGCAACAGAATACAATAGCAGGTGGTTAGACCATGATTGCACAAGGCAATAACCCATGGTAGGCCACAGTAAAGTAAGAAAGATGAAAAGGAACTCCTGAGTAAGAGGAAATAATTAAAGTCTTGGTAAATAATATGGGCTACTTAATGTATTTTTAAAATTTTTTATCAATTGAGTTATCAACAAGTGGAAGTTGTTAACCTTATAACTTAGTCTGTTAGTATAAGATCTTCCAGAGATAATGATACAGTACAACAGAATCATAAAGGATTCTGGAGGATCACAGTTAGATCCTAGTATGGCTCTAGGGTTGCATTTAGATCCTAAAAGCTTCAGGGTCGTAGTTAGATTCTGAAGAGGCTTATGGTTGATCACAGTTAGATCCCGAGGTCACAATTAGACCTAGCCTTAGGAAAGTAATGAGCCATGTGTTGGAGATTGTTCCCTAGGGGCCAATCATTATCTTATAAACATTGTTGATTTATGAATTTCTTAATTATGTTATCATATTATTTGCATGTTTACTATGATGACAATCCTTGGATAACTCGTGATCTTATCCTAAATGTCCCTGGTCGGTCATCTATGCGGGAGCAGAGATGAAATAAGACCAGTATGACTTTGAAGATATATAGAGATATAAATCAAAGTCATAAGCACATGTAAGAGTACAGGGTGTTAGACCGACCCGCTATGTGAGAGCTGCATGGGTCAAGTCATAAGCTTCTCTCATATACAACCCATGTCACTATGCCCTTTGACCTGAGATCATCATAGATTCCTACATGACAAATGCTCAGCTTTGACCTAGTCAGAAGTCACTTTTGACCGAGTGATCATAAAGGCTATGCTCGGGCTTAGTGGTTTTTCATGCGGAGGAATGTGAATGGTAAAGATGGAATTTGTCCCTCACATTCGTAGAGAGATATTACTGGGTCCCTCGATGAGTGAGTCTGAGAAATGTATGGCCATACTGGAATGGAAGGGTAGTTCCATTTCTATATTCAGACTACTCAGGGATCGAGAAAGTAACGGTCAGGAATAGGAGGATGACGTTCTCCATGCCTCATCCTTGACCCAAATATCGTGTGACAAAAGGGACGTGATATGGTTGTATGAAAGGTTACATCGTTTATTGATCCTCATATGTTTTGGGTAGTTGTAATGCCTTGCTAGAGACCGCTTACGACTTGTGGGTCAGTATAGTAACTGGCCCACTGCCAACTTCATATGGGCCTACAGGGTCGGTCACAAAATAGCCCAATGCGAGCTATGATATCCAGATTCATTGAATCTAAGAGATTTCTAGATTCAATGAATAATCTAGGGTGGATATATATTTTATATATATATAAATTAGTGTATATATATTATATATAATATAAGAGATATTTGTAAGATTTAATTTATAAGGATAAATTAAATCTCTATCACTTTTGAATTTGAATTTAAATGGATATGATCTATTTGAATTTGAAATTCAAATTGATAAGATGTCTCAAATTTGATTTATGAGAATAAATCAAATATAATTCTGTCTTATCTTTATTTTAAATTAAATAAATAGGTGAATTAAATCTATAGGACGGATTTAATATAAACCATATTTATTTAATTAGTTTCTTATTAAATTATGCAATATATGATATTGTATTAATTCAGAATTAATATAAGATTAATTCTGAAGCCCGGCCCAATTAGAAGCCCGATAGCATCCTATATATTTGACATTAGGAGCTAGGGTTCTACACATCTCTACACACACATTCAGACGTGAGAAAAGGGGCAGGGAGAGTGCAAAAGGTTTGCAGATAAGAAATTGCCGAAATAGAGACGGTGAGGACGGAATCTCTAGAAAGCCCTATAGGGACAAGAGGCGCTAGCACGTCGTTCACGATTGGAACGCTGTTCGTGTGGATACCGGTAGAGGAAGCCGATCTGAGCTGTCGACTTCTTGCGATCGACCAGACACAAAGCAAGGTCGCGACCTATTGACACTGAGGTCGCGACCATACGGGCATCTGAACGTCAGAAATCCGAAAAGAGGAGACAGGTCGCGACTTGAAGTTGACGAGGTCGCGACTACAAACTCCAGAGACGTCCGGTCGCGACGTGAAGCAGAGTAGGTCGCGACTAACAACTCCAGAGGCGACAGGTCGCGACTAGAAGCTGAGGAGGTCGTGACTGAAAGTTCCAGAGGCGAGGAGTCGCGACTAGAGGACACTGAGGTCGCGACCAAAGCTCGAATACCGAAGGTAACACTTCTTTCTCCTTGACTTAAACACATTCGGTAGATCTGGCTTGGAATGGAAAAATTTTTAAAGTTAATTTCGGCTGCGTGTCTTCCAATTCAAACAGTGGTATCAGAGCCATGCCGTTATGTGTTTAAGTTAGGTTTGATTGTTGATACATGTGATGTATGTTAGACTTCTTAGCTGATTATATGATAACATGCGAGATATGTATGACATAATCGTAGCGCAACATAATCGTAATATGTACTGACTTTCCTAATATATGAATGATTTGAAACATTTATTACCCTTCAAATAGTATGAATTTTGATTCTTGAATGTTTGGGTATGGTGAACAATATGGCTCTAGATTACAAGTGTTGTAATTTTTCTAAATACGGCCTGCGTGTCGTGACTTCCTCTAATGACTCTCGTTGTACATTCTCTTCTCATCTCACTCCCCTCGAATGTTAAAATGAGGTTTCCTTATGTAATTTTCCTATTCTAATTATACAGCTCCTCTCATTGGCTTGAGGGGACTTAGGATAAGTGAGCCATATTGTATCACGTTTAAGATTATGCATCTTATGATTATATCACTGCATGTATGTTTTATATGCATAATACTGGTATGAGATACAATTGAGATACATGCAAACCGGATAGTTAATTAAACCCTCTAAAAGGAATCTTAAGTCATATGCCGTCAATTAATGAACACTTGTCAAAACCTCGATCGCTCATTTGTAGGCTCCACCAAAGTGGGTGCATTTGAGTTATCTTGGGGAGATAAGCAAGAGTAATTGTACTACTCTTATGTTTGTTATTGTTTGACTTAATTGAGATTATCAAAACGGTTTTGGATCTCAAGGCATTAGATGGGATTAAAACATGCCGGATCATATGATGATGGAATCCCATAAACATCTAAGAGTTACATGTGATGTAATTGGTAAAGTTGTTACCTACCTAAATAACTTAAAGTTGAGCGTCCTGCCAAAGCAGACTCAAGTTTAAGCCAAATATGGATCTTAGCCCACTAATTATTGCACTGAGGGTTATTTTATTCAGTGGGAGATTGTTAATTCGCTTGCATATTTTAATTATAGAATCATGACGACTAGTAATACTGCTACATTATCGTTGCGAACTGTCCTTGAGAAGGACAAACTCAATGGGACAAACTTTCTTGACTGGTTCAGGAACTTGAGAATTGTTCTCAAGCAGGAAAGAAAAGTATATATCCTAGATCAACCCATTCCTGAGGAGCCAGCAGCCAATGCTCCTAGAGCTCAGAGAGATTCTTATGCGAAGCATAAGGAAGACTCTGTCGATATGGGATGCTTGATGCTTGCCACCATGGTTCCGGAGCTCCAAAGAGATCTGGAACACATGGAGGCTTATGAGATGATTGTGCATCTTAAGGAAATGTTCCAGCAACAGGCAAGGCAAGAGAGGTATGAGACCACTAAGGCCTTACATTCCTGCAAGATGGCTGAAGGTGCATCAGTAAGTACTCATGTCTTAAAGATGAAAGGATACATTGATCACCTTGAGAGGCTTGGATTTCCCATGAGCCAGGAGTTAGCTACAGATTTGATCTTGAACTCACTCCCAGAAAGTTATGACTAGTTTGTCATGAACTACAACATGGAGAAATCTATTTCTGAACTGCATGGGATACTTAAAACTGCTGAGCCGACTGTTAAGAAGAAGCCCAGTACTATTTTGATGGTTCAGAAAGGAAAGGGTATGAAAAAGAAAGGCAAGGGCAAGGGGAAGGGTCATGGCTCATCTGGTAAGACCAAAGAGTCAGGCAAGCCCGAAACCAAGCCTGCACCAAAGAAGGCAAAGCCTCTAAAGGAAGGGGTTTGTTTCTTCTGCAATGAACTGGGTCATTGGAAGAGGAACTGCAAACTCTACCTTGAAGATCTGAAAAAGAACAAGAAGGATAGCGGGGCTATCGCTTCAGGTATTTATGTTATAGACATTCACCTCTCTACTTCCACTATATGGGTATTAGATACTGCATGTGGTTCTCACATTTGTACAAATATGCAGGGCCTAAAGGACAGTAGAAAGCTGAAGAAGGGTGAAGTTGACCTACGAGTTGGAAATAGAGCAAAGGTTGTTGCTTTAGCTGTAGGCACTTATGAATTAGTTCTACCCACTGGGCTTTTGTTAGTTTTGAACAATTGCTATTATGTTCCTGCTTTGAGTAGTAACATTGTTTCTCTTTCTTATTTGGATAAGGAAGGTTACACTTCCATTTCTGAGAATGGTAAATGTTCCATTTATCGTAATGATATTTTCTATGCTCATGGTGATTTGCATGTTGATCATTACATATTAAACTTGGAACAACCCAATCATGGAAATATCTATAACATAACCACCAAAAAGGTCAAACCAAATGATTTGAATCCGACATACCTCTGGCACTGTCGTCTGGGCTATATAAATGAGAAACGTATTTCTAAACTCCATCAAGATGGATTTCTCAACTCATTTGATTTTGAATCATATGATACTTGCGAGTCTTGTTTGTTAGGAAAGATGACAAAGTCTCCTTTCACTGGGCACAGTGAGAGGGCCACTGATTTGTTGGGACTCATACATACAGATGTGTGTAGACCGATGAATACAAATGCCAGAAGAGGTTATTCGTACTTCATCACATTCATAAATGATTTCAGTAGATATGGCTACGTCTATCTAATGAAACATAAATCTAAATCTTTTGAAATGTTCAAGATATTTCAAAATGAAGTACAAAACCAGCTTGGCAAAACAAATAAAGCCCTTCGATCTGATCGAGGTGGTGAATATTTGAGCCAAGAGTTTATCGATCATCTTAGGAATTGTGGGATAGTCTCACAATTGACTCCTCCAGGAACACCACAATGGAATGGCATTTCTGAACGGAGGAATCGAACACTATTGGATATGGTTCGATCCATGATGAGTCGAACAGATCTTCCACCGTCCTTTTGGGGCCACGCCCTAGAGACAACTATGTTCACACTAAATCGTGTTCCATCTAAGGCAGTTGAAAAGACTCCGTATGAGATATGGATCGGGAGGAAACCTAATTTATCTTTTCTCAAGATTTGGGGATGTGAGGTCTATGTTAAGCAACAAGCCTCAGATAAGTTAGCGCCCAAATCTTCAAAGTGCCTTTTTGTGGGATATCCTAAGGAAACCAAGGGATATTATGTCTACTACCCCACTGATAACAAAGTGTTTGTTGTAAAAAATGGTATCTTTCTAGAACGAGAATTTATCTCTAAAAGAACCAGTGGGAGTAAGGTACACCTCGAAGAAGTTCGAGAGCCACAAGACACCACAGAACTACAGATGAAAAATAGAGAAGACTCACAACAAGTTGTTGAGACTCCTCAGGTCACGCAAGGCCCACGGCGATCTAATAGGGTACGACTTTAGCCTCAGAGATATGGATTTCTGATTTCTGACAATCGTGATGTGTTGCTCATTGAGCATAATGAGCCAACTACCTATCGAGAAGCTATAGTGGGACCAAACTCTGAAAAATGGCTTAGTGCCATGAAGTCTGAGATGCAATCCATGTACGACAATAAGGTATGGACCTTAGTCAACCAGCCTGAAGGTGTAAAAACTGTCGGGTGCAAGTGGGTTTTTAAAGAGAAAACCGACATGGATGGCAATGTAAATGTCTTCAAGGCACGACTGGTTACAAAAGGATTTACTCAAACTCATGGTATGGACTATGATGAGACCTTTTCCCCAGTTGCAATGGCCAAATCAATCAGAATCCTCCTTGCCATTGCAGCATATTATGACTATGAAATATGGCAAATGGACGTCAAGACAGCCTTCCTTAATAGAAAGCTCCTTGAGGATGTGTACATGACATAACCTGAAGGATTTGTGCATTTTGAGGACTCTGGTAAGGTGTGCAAGCTTCAAAGGTCCATTTATGGATTGAACCAAGCATCTCGGAGTTGGAATCATCGTTTTGATGAAGTAGTCAAAGAGTTTGGATTTCTTCAAAACATTGATGAACCTTGTGTGTACAAGAAGGTTAGTGGGAGCACAGTTGTATTTTTGGTACTCTATGTTGATGACATCCTACTCATTGGGAATGACATTCCTACCTTGCAGATTGTCAAGTCTTGGTTAGGAAAATCTTTCTCGATGAAAGACTTGGGTGAAGCCACCTACATCCTAGGAATTAGGATCTATAGAGATAGATCTAAAAGGCTTCTAGGACTGAGTTAGAGCAATATATAGACAAGATACTGCATAGGTTCAGTATGCAGGAATCAAAGAGGGGTTTCATACCCATGTCTCATGGTATTCACCTCAGCAAGGATTTGTGTCCTAGTACACCAGATCATCGAGGTCGCATGAGTAAGGTTCCATATGCTTCGGCCATAGGATCTATCATGTACGCCATGTTATGTACTCGACCGGATGTCTCGTTTGCCTTAAGTATGACTAGCAGATATCAACAGGACCCCGGTGAGGGCCATTGACTGCTGTCAAGAATATCCTTAAGTACTTAAGAAGGACTAAGGGCTTATTCTTGGTCTATGGTGGATTGGATGACGAGCTCTATGTAACTGGTTACACAGATGCAAGTTTCCAAACTGACCAGGATGACCAAAAATCGTAATCTGGATACATATTCCTCCTGAATAATGGAGCGGTAAGCTGGAAGAGCTCTAAGCAGAGCACTGTAGCAGATTCTGCAATGGAAGCTGAGTATATAGCAGCATCTGATGCAGCTAAGGAGGCCGTTTCGATAAGGAAGTTCATTACAGAACTAGGGGTGGTACCTACCATCTCAGATCCAATAACTTTGTTCTGTGACAATAGTGGTGCCATTGCACAGGCCAAAGAGCCTAGGTCACATCAAAGGACCAAGTATATACTCAGGCGATTTCATCTCATCAGAGAAATCAATGATAGAGGTGATATAAAAATATGCAAGGTAGCAGGGGAAGACAATGTTGCTGATCTTCTAACAAAGCCACTTGTGCAAGCAAAACATGAGTGTCATGTTAGGTCAATGGGAATTAGGCAAATTAATGATTGTACCTAGTGCAAGTGGGAGGATGTTGGAGATTGTGCCTTAGGGGCCAATCATTATCTTATGAACATTGTTGATTTATGAATTTCTTAATTATGTTATCATATTATTTGCATGTTTACTATGATGACAATCCTTGGATAACTCGTGATCTTATCCTAAATGTCCCTGGTCGGTCATCTATGCGGGAGCAGAGATGAAATAAGACCAGTATGACTTTGAAGATATATAGAGATATAAATCAAAGTCATAAGCACATGTAAGAGTACAGGGTGTTGGACCGACCCGCTATGAGAGAGTTGCATGGGTCAAGTCATAAGCTTCTCTCATATACAAGCCATGTCACTATGCCCTTTGACCTGAGATCATCATAGATTCCTACATGACAAACGCTCAGCTTTGACCTAGTCAAAAGTTACTTTTGACCGAGTGATCATAAAGGCTATACTCGGGCTTAGTGGTTTTTCATGCGGAGGAATGTGAATGGTCAAGATGGAATTTGTCCCTCACATTCTTAGAGAGATATTACTGGGCCCCTCGATGAGTGAGTCTGAGAAATGTATGGCCATACTGGAATGGAAGGGTAGTTCCATTTCTATATTCAGACTACTCAGGGATCGAGAAAGTAACGGTCAGGAATAGGAGGATGACGTTCTCCATGCCTCATCCTTGACCCAAATATCGTGTGACAAAAGGGACGTGATATGGTTGTATGAAAGGTTACATCGTTTATTGATCCTCATATGTTTTGGGTAGTTGTAATGCCTTGCTAGAGACCGCTTACGACTTGTGGGTCAGTATAGTAACGGGCCCACTGCCAACTTCATATGGGCCTACAGGGTCGCACACAAAATAGCCCAATGCGAGCTATGATGTCCAGATTCATTGAATCTAAGAGATTTCTAGATTCAATGAATAATCTAGGGTGGATATATATTTTATATATATATATAAATTAGTGTATATATATTATATATAATATAAGAGATATTTGTAAGATTTAATTTATAAGGATAAATTAAATCTCTATCACTTTTGAATTTGAATTTAAATGGATATGATCTATTTGAATTTGAAATTCAAATTGATAAGATGTCTCAAATTTGATTTATGAGAATAAATCAAATATAATTCTGTCTTATCTTTATTTTAAATTAAATAAATAGGTGAATTAAATCTATGGGATGGATTTAATATAAACCATATTTATTTAATTAGTTTCTTATTAAATTATGCAATATATGATATATTGTATTAATTCAGAATTAATATAAGATTAATTCTGAAGCCCGGCCCAATTAGAAGCCCGATAGCATCCTATATATTTGACATTAGGAGCTAGGGTTCTACACATCTCTACACACACATTCAGACGTGAGAAAAGGGGGCAGGGAGAGTGCAAAAGGTTTGCAGATAAGAAACTGCCGAAATAGAGACGGTGAGGACGGAATCTCTAGAAAGCCCTAGAGGGACAAGAGGCGCTAGCACGTCGTTCGCGATTGGAACGCTGTTTGTGTGGATACCGGTAGAGGAAGCTGATCTGAGCTGTCGACTTCTTGCGATCGACCAGACACAAAGCAAGGTCGCGACCTATTGACACTGAGGTCGCGACCATATGGGCATCTGAACGTCAGAAATCCGAAAAGAGGAGACAGGTCGCGACTTGAAGTTGACGAGGTCGCGACTACAAACTCCAGAGACGTCCGGTCGCGACGTGAAGCAGAGTAGGTCGCGACTAACAACTCCAGAGGCGACAGGTCCCGACTAGAAGCTAAGGAGGTCGCGACTGAAAGTTCCAGAGGCGAGGAGTCGCGACTAGAGGACACTGAGGTCGCGACCAAAGCTCGAATACCGAAGGTAACACTTCTTTCTCCTTGACTTAAACACATTCGGTAGATCCTGGCTGGGAATGGAAAAATTTTTAAAGTTAATTTCCGCTGCGTGTCTTGTAATTCCAACACCATGAAGATATGAGTACATTGTAGTATCTCTCTGGGAAAAGATTAACAAAGACTAAGTTAAGGTAAGAAAACTTCACTAGTTGATTAACTTATCTAGAAAAAAAATTATTTATAATTGTTTTTCTCAAATAGCCTATATTATATCAGACTCAACTTAGTTTTCCCTTAACTGAAGACGGAGTCCAAGTTCAAATCTGATTGCTGATATTCAAAATTTTGTAGAAGTATGCCTAAGAAATAGAGAAAAGAACCCCATATGTTATGAGAACAGATAAGTATAATTAGATAGATCCTCCATATGAGGATAAAGAGATTAAAAGGCTAGAGAGACTCAAAGAAGAGGGTCTAAGTTAAAGGAAATATAGAATATAGTTCTATAAGAAAGATAGGGCCTAGAGCTATACAAAGAGTAACCTAGCCCTAACCCAGTAGCACGAAAGGTGATAAGGCAAGAGTAGCCTATTGATAGGTAACCCCTGAGAAGGGATAAGAAAGAGCGCAAATGCCACAAAGGTTTGGCATAGATGCATAAAGTTATGTAAGAGGATGAGAAAAGTTAAGAAAAGTTAAAGAAGTTATAAAAAGCAAGAGAATAGAACCCCTTCTGTTAGAATTGTAATTTGAATTACGATTTTGTATCAGGAGAAAGAAAGGCAAAAGAACACTATTTATCCTGAGATATTAGCAAAGTGTAAGAGAAATGATAACAGATATGATAAGATATGAAAGATAAGATATGAAAGAAATGGACACTACTCACAAGACTAGTAAGTTGTGGATAAGATATGATAACAAATGTATGAGTAATAGAAAGAAGTAGATTTCAACTCTGATTGAGTTGATTCTAAAAAGAGAGCATAGTAGCACAGAAGAGATGTGAAGCTTTTATGGATAATAAGAGCACTCAGCCAAATGTTAAAATAATTTGGCTCAAGTACTAATTAAATTTAGAGGACGAAATTTATTTTAAGAGGGGGAGAAATGTAATATCCCAATTTTCAGGCCCAAAAACTCAAAAAGTAGCCTGAAATAGATAGGCTACCAAACCCCTTTGAGCAGAAATCCCAGAAACATACAGAGGGTTTTCAAGGACTAAACTGTAAATAAGTGAAAGTAAATGGGCTTATATGTAAATGGTGAAAGTCCCTAGGGGCATAATGGTCATTTTGGAAAAGAAAAGGACTAAAGTGAAAAGTCTAAAAGTTCCATGTTATGAAATGAAAGTAGACACAAGTTATGGGCCATTAGGTGTAATTATGAAAAGTTAAGGGACTTAATTGAAAAGATGAATCATCATATAAGTCCAATGGAAGTAATAGAACATTGAAATTCAAACTCCTCCTTTCAGTTATGCCCTTGGCTCAAAAGCCTCAATAAAGAATAAAGTCAAGAACACAATTTAATTCAATAACAAACTATCAATTCTAACTTATCTAAGTATCTTCTACATAGTTCTAACTTTAACTTCTTCTATCTTCTTTCATCTAGGGTTTTTGAATAGCATATATATCCTAGAGAAATCTCATTTTTCTTCCATACAAGCCCTAAGTTTAAGCCCCCAAATTAAATAAAAATAAGTTAGGATAGATTGCTTACCATAATCCCTAGCTAGCTTGAACTTTAGTCCTTGGATTTCTCTTTATGTTAGCTTGGTTTTCATTTAAGTAGCACCTCCACAAGGCTTCTTATTCTTGGCACAAATTTGAAGGAAGGAGGGGTATTTATAGACTTAAAGGTATGAAAATGAATTATCAAGATCACTTTATGCACTATTTGATGCAATGGTCAATATTCACTCTTTAAACTTGGCTTACCTAACAAGAGTTGATGATATCATCCATGACATCATCAAGGGACATCTAATACCCCATGTGGAAAAATTCCAAGGGAAAGAAGAATCTAGAAGAATTCCAGTCCAATACGATACTAGCTTAGTCAATTTCTCAAAAATCAGACTATTTCTTACATCTAATTTTTCTGAGATTCCATAATATATTTTCTGATCTTAAATCTAGTATGAAGATTTTTCCTACCATTAACATTCTTGGACTGGGTCTAATCTTAATTACTGATCCCTTGACAAATTACCAAAATGCCATTGATTCTTCTTAATTTACTTTAATAATTCTAATGACATTCTCATCTTTTCAAATATCACCAGAGTATTCCCTGACCTTGGTCAACTATTTTAGAAACCCTCCTTGACTGATTGACCTTGGTCAAATGACCAAATTACCCTCCGTTTATCTCTTACTCATTGGTAAATCATAATGACATTTTCGTAAGTTTACATTTTTCAAGGTCTTTATCAGCATTGGCCCACACACCTATCTGAAAAATATCATCGGGTCTATAAGATGCCATTTTAGGCCTTTTACTTGATCCCCTGCCCTTATGGGCTTAACTATCAAGAAATTCTCCCAAAAATATTTATCAGGTGTTTTATTCCACTATAAATTCCATTATAAATTCTACATAACTCCTTTTTGGGTTCTATCAGTTTCATAAATTCTTATATTAATTATAAGAATTTAGTATAGAATTTCATCTAATTTTAAGGTCCATAAGATACTATAATAACTTTTTAGACTTCAAAAATTTATATCAATTTATCAGGACCTCAAATCATAATTTAGTGTTACGTTAAACTGATAAGAATAATTTTCTCCATTTACTGGGAAAATTTGGGACTGGACTGCTTCCAGGCATTTTTTGGCCATCTTTTGCTCAATTTTCTCATAATTACCATTTTGCCCCTGAACTCTTGGAAATTGCACTTTAGGCCCTTAACTTTTCATAATTACACTTAATAGCCTAAAGCTTATGTCTACTTCCATTTTACACCATCGAACTTTTAGAGTTTTCACTTTAGTCCCTTTTTTTTCATAGTGACCTTTTTGTCCTTGAAAGTTTCTGTAATTGCAATTTAATCCCTAAACTTTCACTAAATTGCAATTTAGACCTTTTTGCTTTACAACTTTATACCTTCTCTCTTTCTTTGGCTTAAAACTTATCTTAATCATTATCTTTTCTTCTGATTACCATCCCAATCCCTTCATAACTTCTTTCCTCTATCAGTCTTATATAGATAGGGAAAATTTGGAATGTTATATTTCTAACCCTTAAAATAAATTTGGTCCTCAAAATTTAATTAGTACCTTAGTCAACTTATCTTAGATATATCTCCTCTTTTGCTTTTATGATTAAGGTTTGGGGTATCTATTCATTATCTTAGCATTTGACGAAGTGTTCTCATCATCTACAGAACTTCATATCTTTCTTGTCATCACTCTTCTTTTCTAGATCAACTCAATCAGAGTTTAACTCTACTTTCTGTTACTTGCTGACTTGCTATGCATTTATTTGTTTATAGACGACTTGCTATACTGGATTTGTGAGTAGTATCCATTTCTTTCATATCAAGCTCTCTCAAATTCTACTATATTCTAAAGTTTTAGTCAACTATTTATCATACTTTTTATTGCATATCTCTTATGAATTATCTTAGTATCTAGCGGAGTTTTGTTAACATACGCAAAGCTTCACCTCTTTAATATCATTATATTTTTTTTCTTAGAAATTCTACCACTCTACTAATTGCTCTTATCATCTTCAATAATTATGCATAGTACAGAGAGAGGACTTATGCAATTATCCTTTTTTTGCTTTATTTCCTGAGTAGAAGCTCATAGTCTAACATGTATAATGCCTGGTCATGCATTGTAGGTCTACATACCTGCTAATGAATGCATAGCTCTAACATTGGAGCTTAAGCATTTCTTCCCTTATTATGCATAGCTTTAACATCCGGAGCTTTAGCATAAATACAACATAATGCCTGGCTTTAAATACAAGGAGTGTAAGCTCTTACTTGCTACTATTTTAATATTATTTTATTCAATCATTCTATCCCTCTTAGAGGGAGCCTCCAATATTTTACAAAGTTAGCTACAAAGCTATTTCTTACTATACTTCTCGGTACACATTCCTCATTGTGTATCACATTACATGTTTCTCATAGTGTATCTCATTATGTTTCTTATTGCTCTTAAGCCTTTTTAACTTCCTCATGAAATAAAGCTATAATCTGAATTTTTCCTTTCAAATCCACTCTATTTGGACTTGACATAAGGGTTCTAGTCCCTTACCTTTCATAACTCTTTCTAACTTTTTGTATAACTTTGTGCATAACTTGGCAAAGACGTAAAAATTTTCATAACTTTTCAGGGACTACCTATCCTAGTTAAAATGTTTTTGAACTAACTATTTCTTTCTCTCTCCACAGTTCCTCTATTTGGGACTAATACAAGTACTTCTAGTATCCCTTATTTTACTCTTCACTAGGCACTTATGCCAATTAACACTGTTTCCTCAGTGTAATATAACATCTTTCTAATCTTGTGACTTAACACTGTACTTCCCAGTAGGTCACTCATTATTGGTTTTCTCTAGTGTGAGATGCTTAATTGAAATGTGCTTCTGGGTTAGGGCTAGGTTACATTTTATATTGCTCTAAACCCTAACATTCTCTTTCTCATAGAATTGCATTCTATCTTTGATCTACTTTAGACCTTCTTCTCTGGGTCTCTGTGGCCTTTTTAATCTCTTTATCTTCATATGGAGGGTCTATCTGTTCATACTTCTCTATTCCTCAGGCATACTTCTACAAAACTTTAAATATTAGCACTCAGATTTAAACTTGGACTCCGTCTTCATTTAGGAGAAAACTAAGTTCGATCTGTATAGATAGATGCTATCTAAGAAAACCATTATACATACTTTCTTTGGATAAGTTAATCAACTCTTGAAGCTCCCTTATTTTAACTTTGTCCTTGGTAATCATCTTTCCAGAGAGATACTACATTGTACTCATATCTTCATGGTTCATTACTTTCCTTGTGTTAGGTATATTGTGACCTCAGGATCTAACTGCGATTGACCATAAGCCTCTTCAGGATCTAACTACGACCTTGGAGCCATGTTAGGATCTAACTTTGATCCCTCATAATCCTCTATGATTTTGTTGTACTATATCATCATCTCTGGAAGATCTTAAAACCAATAGACTAAGTTATAAGGTTAACCACTTTCACTTGTTGATAACTCAATCCATAATTTCTTTTAAGAAATACATCCAATAGCCCATATTATTTACCAAGGCTTTACTTATTTCCTCTCTTACTCAGGAGTTCCTTCTCTGCTTTCTTACTCTGTTGTGGCTTACTATGGGTTGTTGCCTTGTGCAATCATGGCCTAGCCATTTGTCTTCTATTACTATGAATCTGTATCATACCTTTTTATCTAAATATGTACTCTATCTACCAATAACCTATATCTAAACTATGCTCTTATCTGAATAGTAATATGTATCAGATCCAACTATTATCTAAAAAGTGATCTGAACGCATTTGAATCTAGCTCTTTTTGAGACCCATATGTTTCAAATCCAACTCTTATCTGAAAAATGATCTGAAAGTAATATCTTTACTATTGTCTACTACTTTTTTTGTATACCATTTCTTTTTATAGAGTTATGACACAACCACCCTCCTAGTACTTGTTGTAACCCTACCATAAAAAAAATATCCCTGAGTACAGTATTCACAAGCTTGAAGAAATACCTAAGTACCCTCAATCATACTGTAAACGACTGTCCTACTTGATGAGATTGTCTGTCATTCTAGGTACTTTCCTATCTGTAGCAACTTCCTTGACTTGCTAATCAAAGCCTATCTTCGTGTCCTCTATCACAGATCTCATATTTGTTAAGCTCTGATTGTAGGGTCACATTATAGCTTACTACTTTTCTATTTTAAATCCTTTGCTTCTATTCTAATCTTTGGGAATTAACTAGGCTAGCTATCTCATTTACCATTTTCTATTACTTTATCATTATCAAGTTAAATTACCTAATTGCATGTCGTATAGTATAGGAGCAACTTAACTTTCTCATCATATATACTCTACCCTGCATATAGTGCAAAAGGGTAGTATTCATTTATTATAGCATACTCTAACATGCACGTCATCATATGACAACTGAAAAGAGATGCAACTATTCATCATAACTTATGGCAATATAAGCCATATCATCACATAAGTTGCTCGACCATCCATTATACGCATACTATAATTAAACAATTAACTATGTCAACTTTAAAGGATTCTTTTCTTTTATAGCCTTATCTGCCAGATCCTGATCATTTATTCAGGAACCTGAGATAACTACTCATTTAACTTAAGCTTCCACGTTACCCTATTACTAGGGTATAGACTCGACCATTCATTACTCTATATGACTCTTAATCATTACTTTTTCTTAAATAGGGTAGTCTCTTTATCTTTTATACTGTGGCTACATTTCTCTCTATAGACATCATAAATTTCTTTTTCTAATCTTGCATACATCTATTGCTCTGTTGAACTTCTGTAACTGCCTAAGAAAAATTCTTTCTTTGTAACACAGAATTCAATCCATGAATTAACTTCTCAGTCATTCAACTGTCACTGTTCATATGGATCAACTTGGCTAAGTATTCATCAAAGGGTTCCTCTTTCCCTGCTTTAACACTTAACCTCACGCTTATCTCTATCTAACTGAGTGGAATACTTCTCGTAAAACTACTAAAGGAAACTTCCTAGATAAACTGATTAATCTCCATCTCTATGGAGTAACTTTTACATCTCTACTATTTTCTTTTGTCTATTATCAGTCCCATTCTATTCTTGATCAGACTATGATTCCTTTTTAGTCTTTTTGTTGATCTGACTAACTTGAATCTCATGGATCTCATTCATCATCTACTATTATTACTTTTGCTCTTCTGGGCGCTCTACCATAGGTTTGCTAGGTTTCTATTTTTTCATGATAGGGTCCCTCTGTTATGAGAATATTAACTCTCTATCTATTGACCATCATGTCTCTAACTTTATGCCATATGCTAGGCTTATTCCTAGCCAAGTCTCAATCTCCTATGGCGACTAACATTTTACTCGACTCGTCACAACCAAATTATTCTGTATTCTACAGTCGCAGCTAATGTTCTTCACTTGTCACTACTAAAACACCTCTATAAATATTTACGTGACCTATGATATAACTCATCGCAACCTCACTTCTCTGTAACTACTATTTATGACCTAAACACCTTCACATCACGACTTGTACATACCTTTCCCTAAACATTTTCTTCTAATATTCTTTGTCTAGTCTCTTCTCTTTCTTAACTACCCTATCTAATGCCATAAACTTTGCTTTGATACCCAAAATATCACACCTTACTTCCTATATCTTAGGGATTCTGTAGCATTTAGAACAACTTACATGACCTTTGAAGTCTAATAGCTAAATCTAGAATTTTACTCTTCACGAGTTACTGCTCACATGGTATATCCAGAATTGGCGATGAAATTTGAAAAAATCATAATTAATTCTAAAACATAACATAATGAACCTTAAGGAAAAAATACTTCCATAGACCAATTGACTAGTCAACTAAGTCAACTCTGATGTTAAAATTTACTATTTATTTGGTCAAAATTGCTAGAAACAGTTTCTGGTCCCTGACTTTTAAAATTTTTATTGTTTTGTACAGACATTGAAATAAGGCATACTTGGTGTCAAAACAAAACTTGACATGTTAACTAAATGTCTACAAAATTTCATACATCTATTCTATCATTTACTATTTTTCATTACATCATAAACATCGTTGCTTGAACTGATCATATAACATTATTACATACAACAATTCATATAGTCATCATATAACATTTATACTATCCAATCCCTAACTTCTCTTCATGGTTCTTCATCTTCTTTCATCATTCATAAACATGTTAGGATTGAGATTTCATGGATGGGGTGAGATTTCTAGGGAAATCTCAGTAGGAAACGGTACTAAACAATGCATCAATGTAAATACTTGTGATTGCTTATGAAAGTGTTAACATTATGTAATGTGCATGCTTCCATGTAACATATGAAATATAATTGGCCAAAGTAATCATAGAAACAGAGCTTCAATCATATACACATATGCAACACAATTCAACATAGCCATAGCACAACTAAGTATAACATCTATTACATACAAGTTTCATTGGTAAAAAATAGGCTTTCTAAATCGTTGAAAATAGACTTCTACACCGGACTTTGATCTGGTGTAGAAATAGCCCGTGTAAAAAGTTTAATATTCTACACCGGTTATATATGACCGGTGTAAACAATCAGCTTTTTTAAATCAGTTATTCTATACAACTAGTTTAAAAAGTAATGTCAAAATAAAAAAATCCAGAATAAAAAAACTCTTTGTCCGAAATTATTTTCTTCTTCATCACAAATTTGAAGGAGGAGGAGAGTGATGAAGAAGAATAGGTACCTGTAAAATACAAGCAGAGAATAAAAAAGAGGAAGAAAGAAAAAGCCAGAGAACCTAGAAACGAAAGAAACAAAAACTCAGATATATGCACAGAAATTAAAACCTATAAACTTTGTCACCAATTGAAGATATCACAAAAACATCGTTACAATTCCTTGGGGTTACCTGCTCAAAAGCAAACAAAAATATATTTAAACAGAACCCATAAATGAATAAGACAAAAACCCAAATATATACATAGAAACAAAAACCTAGAAACGCCGTTACCTAATTGAAGATATCACATAAACATCGTCACAATTCCTCCGACTTACCCAGTTAAAAGTGAACAGAAATATATTTAAACAAAATAGAGAAAGAAAGGAACAAAAAAATAGACACCCACCATCGTAGATCTGGGTCTTCTTCTTTGGCGAGCTTTAGAGGCTATAACGACTGACTTCAATAATAGAGAATGACGAGCACAAGTATGGGTCATCGTATATCTAGGTCTTCTTCCTCGACGAGCTTTAGACGGTGTGTTACAAAGGTGGAGCTTCCTGTCACCATGTGTTCTCCCTTGTCTGGTTTTCTCTACGGACGACGATATGATTTGTGAAGAGAGGGAATTGTAAAAAATAACACTTTTTGTTAGATTTTTAATAGCAAAGACATTCTACACCGGATATAATTCTATCAGTTGTAGATAATACTGGTTTAAAAATATGCTTTTTAAAGCCCCATTTTTAAATCGGTCACTACGGAACCGATTTAAAAAAATAACCTGTGGTATTTTTGTAAATAAGATGAAATATTTACACCAGTCATGACTTTTTACACCGGCCATATGTACAACCGGTGTAAATATTTCATCTTATTTACAAAAATGTCACCGGTCATGACTTTTTACACCAGTCATGTTTACAACCGGTGTAAATATTTTATTTTATTTACAAAAATACCAATGGTCATTTTTTTAAACCGTCTCCGCAGTGACTGGTTTAAAAATAGGGCTTTAAAAAGCCTATTTTCCACTAGTGTTTAGGATAGTTTACTACCTTATTGCTTTACTTTCTTCTATTCTTTTCCTTATCCTCTTTCCTTGTCAAGTGGCTCCCTTTTTGAGTCCACAAAACAAAGCCTAAATATCACATATTTATTCCTTCATTATAATCCTTTTCAATTGGTATATAAAGACATTGAACTTAACTTAATCAATTAACACCTATCTTTCTTAATTTGTGGTTAATTGTCTTGTCATTTGAATTCATTTGTGCCTTGACTTTACTTTACACAATTTCACCTTGTGAATCTATTTATGAGCTTAGAATCATAAAATTCTAATCACTGTTTATTGAAATTCAAACTCCTCCTTTCAGTTCTGCCCTTGGCCGAAAGGCCCCAATAAATAACAAAGTGAAGAACACAATTTAATTCAATAACAAACTATCAATTCTAACTTATCTAAGTATCTTCTATATAGTTCTAACTTTAACTTCTTCTTTATTCTTTCATCTAGGGTTTTAAAATAGCATATATACCCTAGAGAAATCTCATTTTTCTTCCATAAAAGCTCTAAGTTCAAGCCCCAAATTAAAGGAAAATAAGCTAGGATAGATTGCTTACCTTAATCCATAGCTAGCTTGAACTTTGGCCCTTGGATTTCTCTTTATCTTGGCTTGGTTTTCATTTAAGTAGCACCTCCACAAGGCTTCTTATTCTTGGCACAAATTTGAAGGAAGGAGGGGTATTTATAGACTTGAAGGTATGAAAATGAATTGTCAAGATCACTTTGTGCACTATTTGATGCAATGGTCAATATTCACTCTTTAAACTTGGCTTACCTAACAAGAGTTGATGATATCATCCATGGCATCATCAAGGGACATCTAATACCCCATGTGGAAAAATTCCAAGGGAAAGAAGAATCTAGAAGAATTCCAGTCCAATACGATACTGGCTTAGTCAATTTCTCAAAAATCAGACTATTTTTTACATCTAATTTTTATGAGATTCCATAATATATTTTCTGATCTTAAATCTAGTATACAGATTTTTCCTATCATTAACATTCTTGGACTAGGTCTAATCTTAATTACTGATCCCTTGACAAATTACCAAAATGCCATTGATTCTTCTTAATTTACTTTAATAATTCTAATGACATTCTCGTCTTTTCAAATATCACCAGAGTATTCCCTGACCTTGGTCAACTATTTTAGAAACCCTCCTTGACTGATTGACCTTGGTCAAATGACTAAATTACCCTCCGTTTATCTCTTTTTCATTGGTAAATCATAATGACATTTTTGTAAGTTTACATTTTTCAAGGTCTTTATTAGCATTGGCCTACACACCTATCTGAAAAATATCATCAGGTCTATAAGGCACCATTTTAGGCCTTTTACTTGATCCCCTGCCCTCATGGGCTTAACTCTCAAGAAATTTTATGGAAAAGTATTTATCAGGTGTTTTATTCCACTATAAATTCCATTATAAATTCTACATAACTTCTTTTTAGGTTATGTCAGTTCCATAATTTCTTATATTAATTATAAGAATTTATTGTAAAATTTCATCTGATTCTAAGGTCTATAAGATACTGTAATAATTTTCTAGACTTTAAAAATTCATATCAATTTACCGGGACCTCAAATCAAAATTTTGTTTCGCGTTAAACTGATCAGAATAATTTTCTCTATTTATTGGTAAAATTTGGGACTGAACTACTTCTGGGCAGTTTTTTTTTGTCATCTCTGGATCAATTTTCTCATAATTACCATTTTGCCCCTAAACTATTGGAAATTGCACTTTTGGCCCTTAACTTTCACTTAATGTCCCAAAGCTTATGTTTACTTCCATTTTACACCATAGAACTCTTAGAGTTTTCACTTTAGTCCCTTTTCTTTTTTCACAGTGACTATTTTATCCTTGAAACTTTCTTTAATTGTAATTTAGTCCCTAAACTTTCACTAAATTACAATTTAGCCCCTTTTGCTTTATAACTTTATACCTTCTCTCTTTCTTTGGCTTAAAACTTATCTTAATCATTATCTTTTCTTCTGATTACCATCCCAATCCCTTCATAACCTCTTTCCTTATAAGTCTTATACTTATAAGAAAAATTTGGGATGTTATAGTTAGAGTCTCAGCCATCAAGTCTAGTGTTTCTACAAGGTAATATCAATTTGGATGTAGATATGGCTAGGTATAACTCTTAGTTTAAGGAGAGAAAGTGTTGTCCAGTAGTTTATGTTGACATATCTGCCCTTAAGACTAATCATAAGGTTAACCTGGACTTGATAGAACCTCTCCATCACTTTGAGAGTTGGTTAAGGATTAGTGAGCCATATAGCCTAGAGGTAGTTAGAAAGTTTTACTGCAACATGGAGATATTCGATTCTTTGGATGAAAAAGAGAATATCGTAGATAGTTACCTAACTACCAGGCTCAGGGGCAAAGAGATTAAGCTGGACTTCAGTATGATTAACCAACTGATAGGAGCCCCTCTTTCTACAGATATTAAGCCTTTGGATCAGGCCAAGGCATACCACATCATCCTGCAAACCAACAACCATTTCCTGGATCCTTGACTTTCACCCTGAGTCATATGTATGACTTCTACCGTATTATCTATTACATCTACTCCCTGTGTATAATAGTTAATTCCTCAAGCTTCAGTTACATAAACCAATAGGATTACATCACATTGGCAAGGATTATTAGTAGTGCAAAGCTCAACCTTAGAGCTTTTATCTATAGCCAGATGAAGGAATTCTGTTTGAAGAGAACAAGGACTACACCCATGCCCTACTCTCAACTTGTCTCCTTCATCCTCATGTATTACTATATTCACCATCTAGAGGGAAGGAAGAAGGAAGAAATTAGTGCGTTTGGGTTGACTCAACTCAACAAGATGAAGATAAGGCTTCCATATGATGCCATAAAGGTAAACTTCCTAAAGATCCACAAGCTAAGCATCCTTCAGGCAGTACCTCTCTTCCTCAGGATAAAGATCATTCCTCTACTAGACCTCACATTTCTATAGCACCATCATTTTTGGGTGTATCTATTCAAAGGTATCTTCAGTCAAAGTTTACTGAGTTCGAGAGTAGACTCATCACCTCAAGGAAGGAAGCATATTTAATCCATGAGAGGCGAAGCTATAGAATCTAGACTCTACTTGAAGATCAAATTTGGGATTACCAATCTTTTAAGGAAGAGGTCAGAGAGCAATAAGAGGCATTATCTGCACGATAAGCTGCCATCTATCAAGAAGTGTCTGATGTCAAGAACATCATATTGACATACCTCAACAATATCAGACCTTCTTTCACTGAAGAGGAACTTAGGGATCATTCACCCCCTTAGCCTGATCAGCTTGCTCCTATTCCCTCCACCTCTACTGCCTCAGCCTCAGAGCCTTCAGCTCACCTACTCCTACATATTCCCTGGCTGTTCCCCTACCTCCCATTGACTCAGCATCAAACCTATCCTTACCTCATCTTCCTTTGATTATTCCTTCATTTTTTGCCCCAACCCTTTTGGATGATGTCAAAAAGGGGGAGAGAATAAGTGAAGAAGAGAAGGAATCATCTCTAAAGTCTATCGACTGAATACTGAGTATTTGTATTTGATTTTTGATAATGTTGTCCTTAAAGATTTAAAGATTTTAATGATAT
Source organism: Leucaena leucocephala (assembly GCA_037074615.1). NCBI lineage: Eukaryota > Viridiplantae > Streptophyta > Magnoliopsida > Fabales > Fabaceae > Leucaena > Leucaena leucocephala. The sequence goes on along the minus strand of CM073536.1, from coordinate 12,012,618 downwards.
GATATTCAAGTTATCTTTTGTTCCTCGACTTGCTATATTTTGAATGTGTTTTAATAACTTTAAAAATTTGAATGATATGGATGATTGACTTTAAATGTTTTAAATCACTTAGTTTTCCATCATCAAAAAGGGAAGAATGTTAGATTCTATATGTTTTGATGATGTCAAAAGAGAAGAAACAATTAAGTTGTTTAATGATATGAAAAGTGTTTATAAAGTAATGAAAATATGTTTTTTTAATCAAATAAAGTTTAAAAGAAAATAAGAAGGAGTTAATCGATTAGTCATTTAATTAATGATACTTAATCGATTAGTCATTCGGTTAATGATACTTAATCGATTAGTCATTCAATTAGTGATACTTAATCGATTAGTTAACCGATTAATATCAATTAATCGATTGATTGTTAGATTAATGTAAATACAGCATTTTGTGTTATAAAGGAATATTAATTAACTGATTAAGTGTTCGATTAATGTCGAAGGGCTTGCCTTTTGGAATTGAATTGATAAGCCAATTAGTCGATTAGTTAATCAATTAATTGAAATTAATGGATTAATCTTTTGAGAACATATTTTCTATCGAACCAAGATATTGCTATTAATCGATTGGTTAATCGATTAATTTATATTAATCTATTAACTGCTTGATTAATCAGTGAAATATCAATTTCTTGAAATTCAAATATAAACCTTTTATCGATTAGTTAATGGATTAATTTATATTAATAGATTAACTGTTCGATTAATTTGTGTTCAAATACTTTCATTAATCAATTAATTTGTGTTTTAATTGATTCAATTCTTTTAGAGATATTAATCGACTAAGTATTTCATTAACTTACATTAATTGATTAGTTTATCAATTAACTTCAGAAATTTCAGATATCTCTCTATTTAAGCTAAAAATTGATTTCATATCTTTATAAATTATATATGATTAATTTAAATGATAATATGCTTATGTTTCTCATCAATCTTCATAATAAACTTTTTTTGAGAAACTTGTTTTTATAAAAGTATATCATATATGCTTGAATAATCTGATCAGTGTGATACTCTGTTTTCTATTTTAAACATTAATTCAAAGTAATCGATTATTACATCATAATTCTTGAGAACAAGAAAAAATTTTATTTGATCTGGAAGTGTTTATAACTGAATTAACTTTATACACTTGATCATTGATTAGGCTATCAAATATTAATTCATATGATTGAGCATACATTGTTATCATATCATTCTTGTGATTGATTATCTTAAAGAATTACATTTATTTTTATCAATCCTCACTTCATATCCTTATCAGTTAACATGTGAATTAAATGAAGTGTTTACAGGATACATATCAGGAGTTTACATTCTGTTAAGATAAAAGATAAAACTGAGATTAGACCAACATCAAAGCCAACGGACATTCAACGACAAAAAGACACTTTGTATTAGAAGCGTCAACGGCTAGTTCAACGGTCATATTTCCAATGGAAGAAAAGTTCAATAGAAGAAAAAACCTCAACTAAAATAATGCTTAAGGGTTAGAAGTTCAACTATAAATAGAAGAGCATTCAAATTTTAGAGGTGGGGCGACGAAGGATAAAAAAAAATAAGAACAATGACAGATGAAAGAGAAAAGATATGAACATTGTATCATCCTTACTTTCGTACATCTTAGGGACCATACGATAGCATTTAGAACCACTTACATGACCTTTGAAGTCCATTAGCTAAATCTGGAATTTCACTCTTCACGAGTTACTGTTCATATAGTATATCCAAATTCGGTGATGAACTTCAAAAAATCATAATTAATTCTATAAAAATTGAAATGAAGTGGTTCAGAAAGATACGCGAAGCTAACATCTTAAAATTTAAGGGAAAAATAATTCCTTAGACCAATTGACCATTCAACTGAGTCAACTCTAGCATCAAAATGTACTGTTCATTTGGTCAAAATTTTGAAAACTGATTTTGGTCCCCAACTTTCAAAAATTTGTTCTCTTTGTACAGACATTGAAATAAGACGTATTTGCTATTAAAATGAAGCTTCACATGTTAACTAAATGTCTATAAAATTTCATACATTATTCAATCATTTACTATTATTAGTTACATTATAAGCATCACTACTCAAATTGGTCATATCATATCATTACATATAATATTTCATACATTCATCATATAACCTTTACATTATACAATCCCTAACTTCTCTTCATGCTTCTTCATCTTCTTTCATCATTCATGAATATGTTAGGATTGGCATTACATGGATGGGGTGAGATTTCTAGCGAAATCTCAGTAGCAAATAGTACTAAATAATGTATGCATCAATGTTTGGTATTTGTGCCTGCTTGTAATTGTGTTAACATAATGTATTGTGTATGCTTCCATGTAACATATAAAATACAATTGGCCAAAGAAATCATAGTATAGAGCTTCAACAATCACATATGAATAACATCAAGCAATCAAGCCATAACACATTCAACCATATAATTAACACATACAAGTTTAGGTAAGTTTACTACCTCTTACTCCTTGCTTTCCTTATCCTTTTTCTTTCTCACTTTTCCTTGATGTGTTGCTTCCTTCTTTGAGCGCACAATTCAAATCCTAAACATTGCAAAATCATTAATTCATTACACAAGTCAAATCCTAAACATTGCATAATCTTTCATTCATCAACACCAAATTACTTAACATTCATGAATATTAAACTTAATTAACCACTTAACTCCTAACTTTCTTTGTTTGTGGTTAATTGTCTTGTCCATTGAATTAATTTTGTGTCTTGACTCTACTCTACACAATTTGGACTTCCAAATCCATTAATGAGCTTAGAATTATGAAATTCTAGCTCCTTAGTGACCTACTATACAGAACTGAAAGAAGTGTACCATTTTTCTCAAAATTTCTCATTTTGATTCCAATGCTTCCAATACTTTTTTCTCTATTTTATCCCTCAAAAATTTTCATTTTCAAAACCATTGCAAGCATCAAAATCATGAAATTCAAACTACTGTTAATGCGTGTGAATAGTAATAGAAAAGACATAAAAATTACAACTTTCAATTCCAATGCTTCCAATGTTCCAAACCTATCCAATTCTACACAAAATCATCATATAAATTCAATGGAAGCATTAGATTATTGAAATTCATTCTTCTTGATTTTGTACAGTAGGTGGCAGAATAGTCCTCATCAATAGCAAAGTAGAGAGCACAACTTAATTCAATAACAAATCACTAAATCTAGCTTATCTAAGTGCTAACTACATGATTCTAATTTCAATTTCTTCTTCCTTCAAAGCTGTACAGTTTTGGACAGCAAGAATACTCTAGGTTTAATGGAATTTTCAACCACTAAAACCTAGTTTTACCCTTCCAAAACACTTGTAACTAAACTAGGAAGGATTGCTTATCTTAGATACTTGCTTGGGTAGCTTATCCTTGATCTTATTTTGAGTTCTCTCTTCATTTTGGCATGGTTTCCCTAAGGGTCCTCTAGGTGCACGAAATTGTGAAGGAGGAAGGGGTATTTATAGTGAAATTTCAAGGCTCCTTGGACTAATCTACCCCTCCTTCTACTAATTATTACAATCCATTAATCTCTCCTCTGATTGGTTGCTTTCCTTGATTAATTATCCTTAATCATTATTAACTTTATTCTTACATTATTTTAATATAATTCCACATGTTCCAAAACTCTTCCTTTCTTGTTTGCCTTCCAAGTGGCATTCTTGCACATGGTGTGGGTCCCACTAAGGACACCTCACATGCCACCTTGGATTATCTCTTATTTTTCTTGATTTCATTCTTTAAAAAATTCATAAAATATCCTAAAAAATTCATTTGGACACATGACAAATTATTTGACTTCTTGGGCGAGCACATGACACCACTTTAGGCCCAAATTGAGTCCAACTTGATATTTGGCATATATCTCAAGGCACTTCCCATTATTTCTTATACCGATATTCTCAAATGGTCCTAATTTTTAGAATAAATTCTAAACACCTCTTTTACTAGTTCTAACATTTTTATAAATTCATTATAGTATAAAAGGAATTTCTTGCAAAGTATCATAATTTTTTGAGACCTAAAAGTCCTATTCAAAATTCATACATCTTCTACAAATCTTTTATCGATGTCCTTTTTTAATTATAAATTCTATAATTAATTCTATAGGACTCCTTTTTGAGCTTTATAAGTTCCATAAATTCTTATATTAATTATAAGAGTTTACTACTAAATTTCATCTGATTCTGAGGTACAGAAGATACTGTACTAATTTTCAGACTTCAAAACTTAATATCAATTTATCGGGACCTCAACTCAAAATTTCTTGTTGCATTAAACTGATTAGAATATTTTTTTTTCTATTTTTTGGTAAAATTTGAGGCCAAAACATTTCTAGGAAATTTTGGGCATTTTCTGGTTCACCTCTCCATAATGACCATTTTTCCCATGAACTTAGTGAAAATTACACTTTAGGCCCTCAACTTTTCATAATTACACTTAATGGTCCAAAGCTTATGTCTACTTCCATTTTACACTATGAAACTTTTAGGGTTTTTACTTTAGTCCCTCTACTTTATTCATTTGTCTACTCATTATCATTCTTTCTATTTATCATCACAATCACTTCTAAACCTCTTTCCTCTATCAGTCTTATACAGATAGGATAAATTAGGATGTGATAAACATCATTACCAGAATGCATTCAACTCTCTTTTCATAATGTATCATTCCTTTGAGAGAGAGAAATGTTAAGAGCTACAATGTCTTATTATTCAGTCTATATGAGAGTTAAATTCACCCTCAATTTCTTCATCTATCTGAAAACAAACCTTCGAATCAGGGGATTCAAGGTTGGAATTTGCTCGTATATGATTAAGGGGGAGCATAGCCACCTGAGTGTGGTGTAACCTCTGGATTGAGGTGGTTCTCAATTAGCCATAAAAATTGAAGTTGTAAACTTGTAACACCTTACTTTCGTACATCTTAGGGACCATTTAGTAGAATTTAGAACCATTTACAAGTCCTTTGAAGTTCAATCTCAAAATCTAAAATTTCCAAGTTCACGGTTACTATTCATTTGGTAATTCCAGATTCAGTGACAAACTTTGAAAAATCATAACTAATTATAGAAAAACCGAAATGAAGCGCTTCAAAAGGATACTTGAAGCTAACTTAGTGTATTTTAAGGGAAAAATAATTCCTTGGACCAATTGACCAGTAAACTGAGTCAACTCTGACACCAAATTTTATTATTCATTTGGTCAATATTCTGAAAAACAGATTCTGGTCCCCAAATTTGGAAAATTCATTCTCTTTGTACAGACATCAAAATAAGGCATTTTTTGTGTCAAAATGAAGCTTGACATGTTACCTAACTACTGCTAAAATATCATACATTTATTACACCATGAACTATTTTTAATTATAAACCAAGAAACATAGCTTAAAACTATCTATTGTTCAATTGCAGAATTTTAACAACTAACTTTTCATACATTCATCCCATAACTTGTCTATATCATAACCATACAAGGAAACCATATCATCATATAACATTCTTCCTCCCTCATGCTTGAGGTTTCTATTGATTGGAGATATAATTTGGGGTGAGATTTCTAGAGAAATCTCAGTAGTAAACGGTAATAAATAATGTATGCATCAATGATTGGTATTAGTGCTTGCTTGTGATTGTGTCAACATAATGTAATGTGCATGCTTCCATATAATATATGAAATATAATTGGCCAAAGTAATTATAGCACAGAGCTTCAACAATTACATATGAATAACATCAATCAATTAAGCCATAACACAATCAACCATACATTCAACACATACAAGTCTAAGTAAGTTTACTACCTTGATGCTTCACTTTCCTTTTATCCTCTTCCTTGTTACCTTTCCTTGAAGTGAGGTTGTCTTCTTGAATACACAAATCAAATCCTAACCATTTCATATTCATACACATGCACTACCATTAACTCATAACAATCAAACTTTCTTGCACATAAAACTTTATCTACTAAAGTAACTTTCTTTAACTTTGTTAGTTAGATTGATCTTTGAATCAATTGATGTCTTGACTTTACCCTAGACAATTTGACCTTTTGAATCCATTTATGAATTCAAAATGCCCAAATTCCAGCAGCTGCAACATGTTCTGGATAGAACCAAAAAGCTTCTCTTTTCCTTTCAAAAATTCTCATTTTGATTCCAATGCTTCCAATACTTGTTTCCTTATTTATCCCACACAATTTTTAATTTTAAAACTATTGGAAGTATCAAAATTATAAAATTTCAATCACTATTCATGTGTGTGAATAGTAATAGAGAATACTTAAAAATTATAACTTCTAATTCCAATGCTTCAAGATTCCTAATTCACCTAATCTTACACCAAATCATCATATAAATTCAATAGAAGCATTAGATCATTGAAATTCTATTTCTTTCTATCCAAAATAGTGCAAGCCAAAATGCCTCATCCATGGTAAAGTCAAGAATATCAACTTAATTCAATAACCAATCATCTAAACTAACTTATCTAAGATTCATCACATAGTTTTAGCTTTATTTCCTTCTTCCTCCTTCAACTTGAAATTTGGACAGCAAGCATGCTCTAGGTTTAATGGAATTTCCAACCAACAAAACCTAGGTTTTACCCTTCCAAAACACTTGCAACTAAAGTAGGAAAGGTCACATACCTTATGCTTTAACTACCTTGATCTTTAAGTGCATTAAATTGCCTTTATCTAAGTTGAGTTTTCAAATGACAAGAGTTTCTCCAAGGATTCACTTAGGTCATGATTTTTTGAAGAATGGGAGGGGTATTTATTGTTGGAAATTGTACCCTAGGGGCCAATCATTGTCTTATAAATATTATTGTTTTTTGAATGTCTTAATTATGTTATCACATTATTTGCATGTTTACTGTGATGACCATCCTTGGATAACTCATGATCTTATCCTAAATGTCCCTGGTCGGTCATCTATGCGGGAGCAAAGATGAAATAAGACCAGTATGACTTTGAAGATGTATAGAGATATAAATCAAAGTCATAGGCACATGTAAGAGTATAGGGTGCTGGACTGACCCACTATGAGAGAGCTACATGGGTTAAGTCATAAGCTTCTCTCATATATAAGCCATGTCACTATGCCCTTTGACCTGAGATCATCATGGATTCCTACATGACAAACGCTCAGCTTTGACCTAGTCAAAAGTCACTTTTGACCGAGTGATCATAAAGGCTATGTTCGGGCTTAGTGGTTTTTCATGCGGAGGAATGTGAATGGTCAAGATAAAATTTGTCCCTCACATTCGTAGAGAGATATTACTGGGGACCTCGATAAGTGAGTCTGAGAAATGTATGGCCATACTATAATGGAAAGGTAGTTCCATTTCTATATTCAGACTACTCAGGGATCAAGAAAGTAACGGTCAGGAACAGGAGGATGACGTTCTCCATCCCTCATCCATAACCGAAATATCATGTGACAAAAGGGACGTGATATGGTTGTATGAAAGGTAACATCGTTCATCGATCCTCATATGTTTTGGGTAGTCGTAATGAAACATCCTTCTTTATATCTCTCATAGTACTCTTGCTATAGTACTCCCAACTTGATTATATCTCTCTTGCCGGAAATTCTGGTAGAAAATAACTGTACTGATTCGATAATTTCCCATGAGAACTACCATTCTATGTAAGTACCCAGGAAAGACTGGATGAACCGGCTAGGTCCACTCACTTCCAGCCTCCTTAGACAGCACCTACTTACACAGTACTCTGTATAGTCTACCAGCACAACGGCATTTTTCTAGTACACATCTTTAAATGTTAACCTTAAATCTTGACCTTAACCTTAACCTTACATATACTCAATTGGAATTATCTTAGATCATTAGAATACCTCTTAAACTTAAAAATATTAATTTCCAAGAGTTGGGCTTACGGGTACTGTTCACTGTCACTATTCACTGGGTAATTCCAGATTACAGCCTGAACTTTGAAAATTCATAATCAAATCTAGAAAAATCATTTTGAGGTGATTCCAATTTCTAATGAAATATATTTCATTCAAATTTGATAGAAAAATATCAAAATGAGGTTTCCTTGTCCAGATCAAATCAGTTTATTCGTTGAACTTTACTGTTCATTTGGTAAATCTGGAAGTTCCAGTTTCTTTGCCCCATTTTCAAAAATTCATTTCTCCTTGTATACTTATTCAATTGAGTCGAATTACTATGGATTTAAATATCAGAATGTTTACTTTAATCTCATAAAATTTAATGGAAAAACTCCTTCATTTACTATATGAAATTAGCGCATGAACCTCACTGCCTCTGAGTAGTCGTATTATCTTATTCCAGATTTTAACTCCCGATTTTGAAAAATCATAACAATTCCAGTTCTTAACCAAATGAGGCGTTCTTGGTGTCCAATTAAAGATATAGATCTAAGCTATGTTCATGACAAATTTCAAGTGAAACCGAATAGAATAAGTTACTCAAACTATCACTGGAAGTGATCTGCCTCAGCTCGGATCTAACGAGTAAATTCATTATACATACCAATATATCATCACATAAATTAAAGGCATGCTTTCCAAGTCATACACCATTCATACATCCAAAATTATCTCCTTCCTTGTGATGTTCCAGCACCTAGATCATGGTTATGGGGGGTGAGATTCGGGGGAATCTCAGTAGCAAACAATACCAAACAATGCATGTATTAATGTAAAGACTTGTGCTTGCTTGTGAAAGTGTTATCATAGTGTGATGAGCATGCTTCCATGTATCATATGAAATACAATTGGCCAAAGAAATCATAAAATAACAGAGCTTCAATCATCTACTATATACACACAATTCAATCAAGCCATAGCACAATCAAGCATACATTACAGACATACAAGTTTAGGGTAAGTCCACTACCTTGGATTTAAGCTCTCTCTCTTATGCTTGCACTTGCTTCCCAAGCTTTTTGGTCAATCATTCCCCAACATCTTCTTAGAGGTTTCAAGGTCCTAAACACATTCATATTCATTACATAATCCATTAGGACCATGAACTCAAACACTACTCAAGACTACCTCTCTTGAACCTTTAACTTGCTTTAACTAACATAACTTTCTTTAATCTTTGCCAATTAACTTGGCCTTTGAACCAATTGATGTCTTGACCTTACCCTACACAATTTCACCTTTTGAATCCATTTATGAACTCAAAATAACCAAATTCTAGAAACAATACACTGTTCTTTACAGATTTGGAAAAGCATACATAAATCTTCCAAAAATTCTCATTTTGATTCCAATGCTTCCCATACTTGTTCCTCCACTTTTCCCCCACACAAAATCTCATTTTAAGACCATTGGAAGCATCAAAATCATGAAATTCAGATCACTGTTCATGCGAGTGAACAGTACCCGAAAGGAATTTTCAACATTATAACCTTTAATTCCAATGGTTTCCAAGGTTCAAAACCTTTCCAATCCTACACAAAATCATCATATAAACTCAATGGAAGCATTAAATCATTGAAATCCATTTCCTTCTATCATGAACAGTGCAAACTGAAATGGTAAAGTCAAGAACATCAACTTACTTCACAACCAAGCATGTAACTAGCTTGTTTAAGCTTGTCTTAACTATCTATGACTTAAAACTCATATTCCTTTCACATATACACAAAAATTCCAGCAGCATCTCCCCAAGATTTAAGCCTCAAAAACCACTTAAACTCAAGCACAAACCATAAGAACAAAGCCTAGAAGTAAGGGAGCAACTTACCTTACAAGCTTCTTCAAGATCCTTGCTTCTTCCTTGCTTGAGAAATATTTTCCAAGAGCTTCCTTCCCCTTTCTTGCTCATGGTTTTGGCTTGCAAATGAGGGGGTATTTATAGCAAAAGTCATGCGCCATTTGAAGGCCAAGATCACATTGGAAACTATTTGATCTAATGGTTAAAGGTTTGATCTTGAAATGTCTTTTCTCTTCACACTCATGACCTTACCACCATGACATCACTAGCACGGCCTACTTGGTACACCTAATCCCCCTTTTTGGAGCCATTTTGAAGTCCTTGTTGGTCCCACCATGTGCCAACCCTAATTCTTACTTTATTCTCTTTTTTTCTTTATTTTCAAAAATCCATAAATTATTCATTATTGGGCTTGGGCTCCAAGATAACTTTTGGGCCTTATTGGGCTGGCCTAGGACAAAATGTTGGGCCTCTTTTAGGTCCAATAGCTAATTGGCACAAATCCCAATGTACTTTCCTTATACCGATATCCTTAAATTATCCTGATCTCAAAATAAATGCTAAACACCTCCTTTAATTGTTCTAAAATTTTGAGAAATTCATTCTAATATAAAATGAATTCTCTACAAAGTTTCATAATGTTCTGAGACCCAGAAGTCTTGTTAAAAATTACATACGTTTTCTTTAACCCTTTATCGGTGTCATTTTTCACCGTAAATTCCATAATTAATTCTACAGGACTCCTTTTTGACTTCTGTCAACTCCATAAATTCTCATATTAATTATAATAATTTACTATCAAATTTCATATGATATCCATTGTAACACCCCAATTTTTAGGCCTAGAGATGCCAGAAGGAGAATTCAAGGGCATAATCGTAATTATGGGAAAGATCGGACTGGTGGCCGATGAGTACCATATTTTGCCAGAAAATAGAGAAAATTATGCTGATCATTTCACTGAACTGTGAAATGTGCATATGAGGTCTCTAGGTGTATGAAAGAATTAGAAATATGACCAGGGGTAAAATGGTCATTTTAGAAAAGTGTGCGCGTGAGTGCTTTTTCAGGCTAAAACAGCCCGGTCCGGATAAAATATCTGAAAATACCGGGAGATAGAGAAAATGATTCCGGATTGAATGAGGAGTCACAGAATTTTGATTTGAGGTCCCGATTTTTCTGTAAAAATTCCTGAAGATGGGAATTTACAGTTATAATCGGTAAAGGAAAGGCAGTCCGAATAGAAATGATCGGACAATGGCTAGAGGCCATACAGTGTTGTCTAAGGCCCGTAGTGACACCAGGGAAGGCCCAGGCCCATAATATCAGTTCAGTGGTAAGAGGGGCCGGTGTCCGGGGAAAATGTGTAAAATGACGAAAATGACCTTATGTTATAGAATAACTGGAGAATGAGTAAAGGGTATTTTGGTCATTTGGCTAAGGTTAGACAGTCAAGAAGGGGTATCTGGATAGTTGTCCAGGGCCAGAGAATACTCTGGTAAAATATGAAAAGACAATAATGCTCCTAGACCTAGTAAAGGAAATGAAAGGACTTAATTGCAATTATGGAAAGTTTCAAGGCCAAAAAGGAAAGTAGACAAAAATGTGGGGTCCTTAAGTGTAATTTTAGCCAAGTAAAAAGGGACTTAAATGAAAAGAAGAAAAGTTCCTTGGGCTAAATTGTAATTAAAGAAAGTCATGCCGGAAGTGGTTTAGACTGTCCGAAAGCATTTCAGTCCTAGATTTCACCGGTAGAGAGAGCAAGGGACGCTCGGTAATCTGGCTTGATACAGGAATTTTTGAAGACTCCAGATAGCCAGAAATGGACTGATCGTCCAAAAGTTATAAAAATTCATACCGGATATCCTAGAATTCAGATCTAGGTGAGAAAATACAGGATGATACGTCCTTATGGGGCGGATGTTGGGAAACTGACAGAATACCGATAGGAGGCCTGTAGAAAAAGTTATTCGCAAATTAGAAAATACAGACGGGAGTGTGAGGCCTCCGGGTATCCGATAGGGAGATTTATCGGTATTTGAAAAGGGACTGAATGAGTTCGGATGACCTCAGTCAGATGACTGATATGAGTCACAGGGATGCCTGAACACCGCGGGCTAGTGTTTCGGACAGAAGGAGTCGGTGTCCGGATATGTGTATAAACGGTGAATAATAGATAAAATATTCAATAATTATTAACGGGGGAAGATTCCTCGTAATGCGTGCCATGAAGGTATTGGACCCAGAAAGGCCCAATAATGGCGCCAACAGAGGCCCAGTAAGACACTTGGACTGATAGGTGGGCCAGTGTCCGGCAGAACCCCGGAAAAGTGCGAAATTACGAAAATGCCCCTGTGTTGTACAAAAGTGTAACAGATGAATGAAGGGCATTTTGGTAATTCTGAACAGGCCCAGGAGCCAAAGTACATACAGATAAAGTTACTGAGAGTCAGTATATACCCTGACAGAGTACAGAAGGGTGTAAAATGACGATTTTACCCTTAGGGTTAAAATAGTACAAGAAAGGGCACCCAAGGGTATTTTGGTAATTTGCCAAGGGCTGTTTCTTGGGAATCGAGCCATCAGAGTACTTGAGCTTGATCAGGATCCAAGACAACATTCCCAGAGCCCAAAAACGTAGCCATGAAGTATGTGGGAAAAAGTGGCATTAAAATACTATTTTAATGTTGTTTCATTAAAGTAAAGTTACTCGGTCGGCATGATAACCGAGGAGGTGATCAGATAAAGTCCTGGATTTATCTGGATATCATTGGAAGGCGTGAAAGGTCCCTTCCAGGTGCCACATGGCGCAATCTTAAAGGCAGAAGAAAAAGTTGAGGACACGTACTACGAGGCAAGATACTGGACCGGTGAGTCAGCCTACTGAGTCAGCTGCTGAGGTGTCCAGGAATTTCAGCATGTGGAAAATGTGGCGCTGAGGTGTCCTGGTGAGGTGTCCCAATGATGTCATGCATGATGCAGTAAAGGAGGAATTAAAGAAAATAGGAAAATCCAGGAAAAACCAGGACCGCAGGATCAAAGTTCATAGAAACTGCAGAATTGCCATTGAAGGCAATTATAAATACCCCCCCTCTATTCCATTCTTGTTTGGTTGGATTGTTGTCTTATATGTTATGTCTGAAGCTCTGCTGTAATGCTATGATCATATGTTATTAAGCATGGAAGCACGCAGCATACTTATCTGTACACAATCACAAGCAAGCACTGTCACTCTGCATTACATATATTGTTATGATTATTGCTACTGAGATTCCCCCGAATCTCATCCCAATAAATAACCCATTACAGGGGAGGTTATGTCGAAATGAATTTTGGGAATTTTAAGAGACGCCGTTATGCTGCCGAAGTAAAGACTGAACATCAGTATATGATAAGTACTGTGTACGTAGTGCTGTCTAAGGAGGCTAGAAGTGAGTGGACCTAGCCGGTTCATCTAGTCTTTCCTGGGTACTACGTAGAATGGTAGTTCTCATGAGGGGATTACCGAATCAGTACGATTCAGTTCTTTGTACAGATGAAGCGTAGCGGTTATGCTGCCGGACTTCAGGCAGGAAAAGATGCAATAGAGATATGAGAATTTATGTACATGGACAGATGTAAAACAACTTATTAATTAATAATAATTGTTGTTTGGCATGTTTGACTGATGTACGAGGGATGTATGCATATGTATGCAAAGTAGAAATGCTGAAAATTAACGCTATGAACAGTAACCCGTGGGGACATGAGGATATTTGACCCATAACTAAAAATAGTAAATGGATGAATAAATTTATGAAATTTTTATGGTAGATATTAGACATACCAAGCTTTAATTTGATATATAAAACGTATCATTTGGATGTCTACAAAAGGAGATATAAATTATCAAAGTTGGGACCATAATGCTGGATTCAGGGAGAAAAACGTGGAATGAACAGTAAATTTGACACGTTGACTGACGTTGACTTGGTCAATGAATGGTCAACGAGTTATTTTTTCCTGAAATATAATTGAGTTAGCTTCATTTAGCAATTGGAACCACTTCATTTATATTTTTCTAGAATTAGTTATGATTTTTCGAAGTCGTGTCACTCATCTGGAATTTACACAGTGAACAGTACTCGATAAGAGTAAAACTCCAGATTGAGAAATTGGACTTCAATGACCTTGAAAGTGGTTCTAAATGCTACTGAATGGTCCCTAAGACATACGAAAGTAAGGATGTTTCATCCATCCCTTGAATGAAATGACCAAAATGCCCTCCATTTACTTCTAGTTTCTTAGGGCATCACAGTGGCATTTTTGTAATTTTGCACTTTGGCTCTTAGACTTTCTTCCTCTTGCAATTAATCCCTTTCTTTACATAAATATGGCCACATCTTTTCCTAAAAAATCTCATATATTTTATTCAATCTGTACATACAACTTAGTACAGAAATTAGGGATGTTACATGTAATGTCTTGCTAGAGGCCGCTTACGACTTGTGGGTTAGTATAGTAACTGGCCCACTGCTAACTTCATATGGGCCTACAGGGTCACACACAAAATAGCCCAACTCGAGCTGTGATGTCCAGATTCATTGAATCTAAGAGATGTCTAGATTCAATGAATAGTCTAGGGTGAATTTATATATTTTATATATATATAAATTTGTATTTAAAATTAAATCTCTATATAAGGATAAATTAAATCTCTATCACTTTTGAATTTAAAATTCAAATTGATAAGATATCTCTCAAATTTGATTTATGAGAATAAATCAAATATAATTCTTTCTTATCTTTATTAAATAAATAGGTGATTTAAATCTGTGGGACGAATTTAGTAAAAACCATATTTATTTCATTAGTTTCTTATCAAACTATGCAATATAGATATTGTATTAATTTTAGAATTAATACAAGATTAATTCTGAAGCCCGGCCCAATTAGAAGCCCGATAGCATCCTATATATTTGACATTAGGAGCTAGGGTTCTAAACAATACACAAGAGACACAACACACAAGAGAAAAAGGGGCAAGGAGAGTGCAAAAGGTTTGCAGATAAGAAACTGCTGGAATAAAGACGGTGAGGACAGAATCTTGAGAAAATCCTAGAGGGACAAGAGACTCTAGCACGTCGTTCGTGGTTGGAACGCTGTTCGTGTGGATACCGGTAAAGGAAGCCGATCTGAGTTGTCGACTTCTTGCGAACGAGAAAAGAGCACCAGGTACGATGAGGTCGCGACCAGTTGACACATAGGTCGCGACCAAATTGGCTTCTGAATGTCAGAAATCCGAAAAGAGACTACAGGTCGCGACTAGTAGCAGAATAGGTCGCGACTAAAAATTCCATAGATGACAGGTCGCGACTAGAAGCTGAGGAGGTCACGATAGAAAACTCCAGAGGCGACAGGTCGTGACTAGAAGCGGAGTTGGTCACGACTGAAAGTTCCAGAGGTGAAGAGTCGCGACTAGTGGACACTAAGGTCGCGACCAAAGCTTGAATACAAAGGTAACACTTCTTTCTCCTTGACTTAAACACATTTGGTAGATCCTGGCTGGGAATGAAAAAAAATTTTGAAGTTAATTTCCGCTGCGTGTCTTCCAATTCCCTTCATTTATAGCCAAATTTCTAGGCTCAAAGGACCAAAATATCCCTCTTTCAACTAATTATTACAACTCCTTCATCTTGAATCTTATTGGTTACTTTATTGATTAATTATCCTTAATCATTATTAAATTAATTATTATATTATTTTATTATAATTGAGCACATGGAATAACCCTTTCTTCTTCTTCTTGGCGCCATGTGTAAAGCTTGTGGGTCCCATAAGACACCTTGCACCTTCTTGAGTTTTAAATGAATTCTTATTTTTTAAAAATTCATAAAATATTCTAAAAAATCTATTTAATCACATGACAAGTTCTTGGGCTCCATGGAAACCTATATGATGCCATGTTGGGCTTACTTAGGCCCGAACCATAATTTTGGCACACATCCCAAAGCACTTCCAATACCGATATCTTTAAATTACCATAATTTTAAAATAAATTATAAACACCTATTTTATTGGTTATGACATTTTTAGAAATTCATTCTAATAAATATTTTTTTTTCAAAGTCTTATAATTTTCTGAGACCCAAAAGTCTTGATAAAAATTCTTTACATTTCCTTTAACCCTTTATCAATATCCGATTTCACTTTAAATTTCATAATTAATTCTACATGACTCCTTTTTGACTTCAATCAGTTTCATAAATTCTTATATTATTTATAAGAACTTACTATCAAATTTCATCTGATTATGAGGTCAGAGAATACTGTAATAATCTCCTAACTTCAAAAATTAATATTAATTTATCGGGACCTCAAATAAAAATTCTGTATTACGTTAAACTGATCAGAATACTTTTCTCTATTTTATGGTAAAATTTGGGACTAAACCATTTCTGGGCATTTTAGACTTTTTCTAGGTCAACTTTCCATAATTACCATTTTATCCCTGAACTTTTGAAAATTACACTTTAGGCCCTCAACTTTTCATAATTACACTTACTAGCCCAAAGTTTATGTCTACTTCCATTTTGCACCATGAAACTTTTAGGCTTTCACTTTAGCCCCTTTTCTTTATGCCTTTGTCTAATCATTATCTTTCCTCTCTATTTATCATCACAATCCCTTTCAAATATCTTTCCTCTATTAGTCTTATATAGATAGGGGAAAAAATTGGGATGTGACAAAAGGCTACCAAGAGCCCATTGTAATCTTGGATATAGTCGATTGAAAAATCTCAATAAGAAGCTTATGACTAGATGTGGGTCAAGGTGATTTGTTTTTCAATAATATATTTCCAATATCTTATTAAAGTTTTTCAAGGTGATTTGTTTTACTGATTAGATTTCAAAAGAGTTTTAATTTTTTTCTAAAATCTTTCGAACACCCAATTCACCCCCCTCTTGGGTGATCTAGCTTATCTTCCTAGAACTAACATTTGGTATTAGGGCATGTCACTTGTTTAAAGGATCTAACTATCTCAAGTAAAAAGATCATGGCTAGATTTGTTGGTTAAATGCTTTCTGAAGGTTTTGATCTTACCATTTCTCCTATTTTAGAAAATTTTGAGTTTTTGTATTGGAAAGGTAGGATGATCATATTTTTGAAAACTCTTGATTTTGATATTAGGAAAATCATTTCAAATGATTTTGATTTTAAATCAAAAAAATTGTAATTATGAGGAAGTTGAACCAGAAAAGGTCTAAAATTGTCCGAAAGTAGTTCAATATCAAATTTTACTAGTAAGTAGATAAAACAAAATTTTGATTTGAGGTCCCGATGAATTGATATAAATTTTTGAAGTTTAAAAAAATTATTACAGTATCTTCCGGACCTCAGAATCATATGAAATTTTAAGTAAATTCTTATAATTAATATGAGAATTTATAAAACTGACAGAGTCTAAAAAGGAGTTCTGTAGAATTTTTAATGGAATTTACAGTGGAAAAAAATCCGATAAATACTTTCAGGTGAGGTTTCTTGGGAATTAAGCCATAAAGGTATTAGACCCATATAAAGGCCCAAGCAGTAAACTATTTGAATAATCATGTAGGCCAGTGTCTAGAGGAACCCTGAAAATGTGAAATTACGAAAATGCCCCTGTGTTGTAATAATGAACAAGAGATGATGGAGGGCATTTTGGTCATTTTAGAGAGGTCAAATGCCAAGGTAGGTACTTGGATGAATAATAAAAGTCAGTATATGCCTTGATAAGATGTAAAGAGGCGTGAAATGATAATTATGTCCTTAGGGTTAATATAATGTAAAATAGTGAACCAAGGGCATTTCAGTCATTTTTCAAGGAATGGTGATGAACAGCTCAGATTGTCATCGTCCAATCCATCAAAATAATAATAATTGCACCCAATAATATAGTATAGGGCACACCCCCTATCGTTCTTCTCGAGGAGCTTTTTTATTGGAGACCTAGCAAATTGGTGACAAAACCATTGAAAACCTGAGTGAAAGTAAAATGGGTTCTAGGTTTGATTAATTTTTGATCTAGTAAAATAAGAGTGCAGTAAGGTAAATGTTTTTGTATTTTTGATTAAGTTGAAAATGAGTTGGTTTATGAAAGAAATATGTTATGACAAACTCTCGATGATGAAAACATATCTTTCCTTGCTCTTAATTTGATATGGGAGTTTTGAAATCATTAAGTCAAACAAAACCTCAATCGATCAATTGAGTCTATAGCATTAATATTTCTTAAACTCCTTTGATCAAAGCTAGTTTAAAAAAAACTCTTAATGAACTATTAAAAACCACTTAGTGTGTAATTTAAATTAGATGATGAAAATGCCCTCGAATGATCGTCGATCGACAAACCCTAGATTTTAATCAATTGAATTAATTAGCAATTATCGTTGATAATAGTCCAACTATCTTAAAATTGAAACTAAAATATTATATTAAAAACCAACATCCAAAGCATCCAAAGTCAATTACAATTGTCTAATCTGAGAATAATCAATCGACATTCAATCCCTTGTTCATATAATGAAAACCCTAAATCTAGTAGCATCAAAACATGAAAAAGGTATAGATTAAAATGAAAAACTCCCCAGTACAGTCCATGAGCTCAAGATATAAGATCCATCAGCAAGAGACTAAGGATTTAGCCTCTCATGACTTCTACTGTGCTGCAATCGCTGCCTGGATATGATGCCATGAAGAAAGAAGAAAGGGTGATGGAAAGATGAATGATGGAGATGATGTGTAGGTAGTAGAGGGAGTTGAGAGAGAGTTTGAGTACTACTTCTTAGCCTAATCAGGTCAAAAACTAGCCTCCCTTGAGTCTGCGGCTCCCTTCTCCTTTTAACATCAGATTGACCTAATTAAAAATCCGCAGCTTCATGACTGTCTTCTTTGGTTGCAACCAGATACACATTTTGGTTACGACCTGTAAACACAGAGAAACTTTCCAGAAGAAATTAGGTCGCGACCTATGGACACTTTGGTCGTGACTGAAGGCCACAGAAGCTGCTTTCTTATTTAATTCTCTCTTGTGATTTCTTTTTAGCTCATATTAGTCCTTGGTTCTCCTCCAAAGTACCTGCAATTCAAAATCAAAGCTCACTGTAAAAGTCCCACCAGTAAAAGAATAACATATATGCAGTTTGAAGGAGTTAATTTACCATTTTACCCTTTAAACAGCATATTGCCAAGCACAATCATGTATTACCATAAAAGTACAATTATAGGCATAAGATTAATGGTAAAGTTGTTATAAAACACTTAAAAATGTCACAGAAACTATACACAAATTGTGTCTTATCATATGGTAAGCAGATAAATACTCAATCTAACAATGTCAGTGGTAGGAAAAATCTAAACACTAGTTTTCATGATAGAATACATATTCTGAAATATTATAAAATTTAGAAACATAAAATAGTCTAGTTTTTGTGAAACTGATTAGATCAGTACCAGATTTGACTAGAATTTTTTCTATCAGTATTTCTCCATATCTTACGCCAAACACAGCCCTATATGATGTCATGAATGATGTCATTTTTTGGTTTATAGGGCAAGCTTGATGAAAGGTGCATTATGGACCCTTGGGTCAAATAGTGTTTGGATTAATCTTGGCCTTCCATTTTCACCTAATTTTTTCTATAAATACCCTCCCCCTCATAGCACATTTCGGCAACCTTGACAACCTTAGGGAAACTCTACCAAAATTTACTTTGGAGCTAGGAAGAAGCATACAACTTTGAGCAAAAAGAAAAGTAATTAGTTTCTTTGATCTTAGACTTTATTCTAGGAAGTTTGCTCTTGGTTTTAAGTGGTTTTTATGACATTTTCTCTTTGATGTTTCTGCTGGACATGTTGTTCAATACTTGTTTCTCTAAATATTGAAATTCTAACCTCATATTTGGATTCCTTGGACAAAATTTTGTAGGATTGGTCTAAGGAAATAATTATTATAATGCTAAACCACTAACTCTAAGATTTAAGTTTAGAGTTAGGGGTTTTAAGGAAGTTAGTGTGCAATGTTTATCTAATGGCTCTAATGAGTTGTATACACAATGTAATTGTGTTTAGGGCCATAATATGTCAAAGAAAATGAGTTAAAGAGGATGGGCAACCAACCAATGTTTGGTTGGAAGCTTAGGGAGCAAGTGCAAGAACAAGAGAAAAGCTTATATTTAAGGTAGTGGACTTACCTCTTTATGTGCCTAATGTGGTATGCTTATGTGTTTACATGTATATGATGATTGAATGATGTTTTGACATGATGAATTATTTTGAATATGTTATGAATAACATGTTTCCCATGGCCATGCATTTTTATACAAAGCATATAGCTTGATGGCATGTCATTAAATGAAGAAAGTTTAATGAAATTACATATGCATTAGCATCCATCTTGCATATTAAAGTGTAATGTTTGCTACTGAGATTCCCCAGAATCTCACCCTCCCATAACAAACCATAATAGGTTATTTATGATGAAAGAATCATGCTTGATACAAGAGCTAAGGAATGGAAGAGAAGAAGTAAACAAGTGATAGCATGTCATGTATGTTATCTTTTTTATGTAATGTTATGTAATATGCCATTATATGTAAAGAAAAATGTATGAAATAATTATGGTATAAACCCACGATGTATATGAATGTATGAGAGGCCAAATAGATGGTTTAAGCATGCTGGAACAATTATTGAGAATTAAAGAAAGGAAACTGAAATGGTAAAAATGTAGGTCCTGAAGCAGTTTTGTTGAGGCTTCAGTTTGACCTAGCAAATGAAAGAATTAATTCACAAAATTTTATGATCATGTAGTATACATCCATAGATTTAAGTTCATAGTTAACAAGTCTCATTTGGATGTATATATCAAGAGAAATGAATTTCCAAAGTTACAAGACAAAATCTGGAATTTCCAGAATTTGACAAATGAACAGTAAAAAGTAACGATTTAACTGTATTGATTGACAAAGTAAATGTAAAGATTTATATTTTTCCTTTAAATAGATTTGAAAGAGCTTCAGATAAAAATTTGGATCACCTCCATATGATGTTTCTACAATTAGTTATAAATTTTTAAAGTTGGACTGTCAATCTGGAAATTACCTAATAAATAGTACTCAAAAAGTAAGTTGTAAAATTTTAATTTTTGGGCCAAAGTAATACTTTTGCCAGTTAAATATGCTTTCGAATACGTACTTTGAGAGGTTAAAAGTAAGATATTTCATTTTGGTATCAGAGCAAAAGGTTCTGGCATTGGTACAGAATAAAATTTTAGCACAGGATAGAGGTTCTGATGCTAGATAAGATTGCTCTGATTAGGAAAAAGAGTATGTAGCAGATTACCTAAGGCCCAATTGATATTGAGGTTAGTGATGTGTTATTTGTTCATAGTTCAACTAAGAATATAGATTGGAGATGATTTTTGTAACATCCCGATTTTTGGTCTAGGAGAACTGGGAAGTAGTCTGATATGGGCAGGCTGCTAAAACCGTAGTCCCAGGGTAGTAATCTGATATGGGCGGATTACTTAAAGATGAGATAAGTCTTTAACCTATAGAATCGGGACAGTTCGCCTAGGTTCAAAATGAGGAATGTGAGGAATATCCTAAGTCTTAAGCCTAGGAATTCTGCAGGAAGCTTGATATGGGCTGGCTCCTGTGTAAGATAACCTGATATGGGCGGGTTGTCGAGCTTTTCAATTAACGATGACTCCCGAAGAGTTTAGGGGATGAGTTATTGAAAGAGAATTTCTAGAACTTAAGATGAAGGATAAGAAGATGAGAATAGATGCCAGAAAGAGAGTGTAGGGGCAAAATCGTAATTATGGGAAAGATCGGGCTGGTAGCCGATGAGTACCATATTTTGCCAGAAAATAGATAAAATTATGCTGATCATTTCACTGAACTGTGAAATGTGCATACGAGGTCTCTACGAGTATGAAAGAATTATGGAAAGTTTAAGGACAAAAAGGTGGGGTCCTTAAGTGTAATTTTAGCCAAATAATAAGGGACTTAAATGAAAAGAAGAAAAGTTCCTTGGGGCTAAAGTGTAATTAAAGAAAGTCAGGCCGGAAGTGGTTTGGACTGTCCGACGGCATTTCAGTCCCAGATTTCACCGGTAGAGAGAGCAAGGGACGCTCGGTAATCTGGCTTAATACAGGAATTTTTGAAGACTCCAGATAACCAGAAATGGACTGATCGTCCAAAAGTTATAAAAATTCATACCGGATATCCTAGATTTCAGATCTAGGTGAGAAAATACAGGATGATGCGTCCTTATGGGGCGGATGTCAGGAAACTGACAGAATACCGATAGGAGGCCTGTAGAAAAAGTTATTCGCAAATTAGAAAATCCAGACGGGAGTGTGAGGCCTCCGGGTATCCGATAGGGAAATTTATCGGTATTTGAAAAGGGACTGAATGAGTTCGGATAACCTCGGTCAGATGACTGATATGACTCACAGGGATGCCTGAACACCGCAGGCCAGTGTATCGGACAGAAGGAGTCGGTGTCCGGATATGTGTATAAACGGTGAATAATAGATAAAATATTCAATAATTATTAACAGGGGAAGATTCCTCGTAATGCGTGCCATGAAGGTAATGGACCCTGAAAGGCCCAATAATGGCGCCAACAAGGCCCAGTAAGACACTTGGACTGATAGGTGGGCCAGTGTCCGGCAGAACCCCTGAAAAGTGCGAAATTACGAAAATACCCCTATGTTGTACTAAAGGGGTAGTAGATGAATGAGGGCATTTTGGTCATTCTGGATAGGCCCAGAAGCTAGGGCACATATAGATAAAGTTACTTAGAGTCAGTATATGCCCTGACCGAGTACAGAAGGGTGTGAAATGACGATTTTACCCTTAGGGTTAAAATAGTGCAAGAAAGGGCACCCAGGGGTATTTTGGTAATTTGCCGAGGGATGTTTCTTGGGAATCGAGCCATCAGAGTACTTGAGCTTGATCAGGATCCAAGATAACATATCCAGAGCCCAAAAACGTAGCCCATGAAGTATGTGGGAAAAAGTGGCATTAAAATACTATTTTAATGATGTTTCAATAAAGTAAAGTTGCTCGGTCGGCACGATAACCGAGGAGGTGATCAGATAAAGTCTGGAACTTATCTGGATAGCATTGGAAGGCGTGAAAGGTCCCTTCCAGGTGCCACATGGCGCAATCTTAGAGGCAGAAGAAAAGTTGAGGACACGTATTACGGTGCAAGACTCTGGACCGGTACTGGATTGGATTGAACTGCTGAGTCAGCTGATGAGGTGTCCAGGAATTGTGACATGTGAAGAATGTGGCGATGAGGTGTCCCGGTGAGGTGTCCTGGATGATGTCATGCATGATGCAGTAAAAAGGAATAAAGAAAAATAGGAAAATCCAGGAAAAACCAGGACCACATGTTCAGATGGCTTCAAAATTACAGAAATGCCATCCATTAAAGCTATAAATACCCCCTTCCCCTCCCATTTTATGCATCCCACGTTTTTGGCAAGAAAAGAGAGAGAAAGAAGAGAGAGAAGGAGAAAGAAAGAAAGAAAGGAAGTTCTGGTGGAGTTGTAAGCAGTATAGAAGTTCTGGAGTTCTGCTTTTGAGGTAGTAACTAATCCTAGCTCTTATGTAATGTCTTTGTGATTTGTTGTGCTATTGTTTGGTTGGATTGTTGTCTTATATGTTATGCTTGAAGCTCTATTACAATGCTATGATCATATGTTATTGAATATGGAAGCACGCAGCATACTTATCTGTACACAATCACAAGCAAGCACCGTCACTCTGCATTACATATATTGTTATGATTATTACTACTGAGATTCCCCCGAATCTCATTCCCATATATAACATTACAGGGGAGGTTCTGTCAAAATAAAATCTGAAAATTTTAAGAGAAGCCGTTATGCTGCCGAATTTAAGACTGAACATCAGAATATGATAAGTACTGTGTACGTAGGTGCTGTCTAAGGAGGCTGGAAGTGAGTGGACCTAGCCGGTTCATCCAGTCTTTCCTGGGTACTACATAGAATGGTAGTTCTCATGAGGGAATTACCGAATCAGTACGGTTCAGTTCTTTGTACAGATGAAGCCTAGCGGTTATGCTGCTGGATTTTAGGCAGGAAAAGATGTAATAGAAATATGATAATTTGCTGTATGCCTTGTTGTATGACATTTTATTATTTAATAATAAATATTGTTTGGCATGTTCAATTTGTGAATGGGGAATTAAGGGAGAAATTCGCAGGTCCTGAGGTAGCAGTGTTCTGACCTCAGTTTGACCTAGTAAACGAAGGAATTTGGTCATGAAATTTGGCAGGCCATTCATACACATCTGGGGCATTATGTGGATAGGTAATAAGCCTCATTTGGATGTGCAGAACGAGATAAATTAATTTTCAAATTAAAGGTCCAGAATAAGGAACTTAAGAGTGAAATTTTGAATTTCTAGGCTTAAGTTAAGATATAATCAAGCTAATGTTGCTTCCGCAAGTGTACTCTGAGGAGTCTAAGGGAGGATGTTTCAATTTTTTTTGGGAAATTGAACAATGAGGTTTAATAAAAGATAAAAGTGATTTCTCAGTTAATTGAGATTAAGTTTAAACCTCAGTTAGTTAAGTTTAAAGGAGAGTTGATATTAATAGAAAATAAGAGATAGTTTCTCACCTGATAGTGATCCTTGAGGATAGGGAAAACTTTAAAGTATGAATGACATAAAGATGTGAGCCAAACCCTTCTTCAATTAGCTAAAAGGAAGCAGCTAACTCAGTTATGGATTATAGTGAGGCCAAGGACATAGAAGTTCTTCAAGCTAGGGATACATAAGTCATACAGGCGATAGGAGATGTTACGATGGAATGAAGCTGAGTATGACTAGCAGTAGTAAAGGGAAAGGTAGCCATAGATTAAAAGACTCCCCTGTCTCATAAAGAGTAATGCTTTGAAGTTAAATAAAGCAGTTAAGGGTTGAGTTTATATCCTAGTATGAGGGTAAAATGGCATCCTAAGTTAAATGGATAGTTATCTCAGGTTCCTGAATAAATGATCAGGATCTGGCAGATAATATGATAGAGGAAAGAAAGCCTTAAAATTTACCTAGTTAATTATTTTATTGCAGTGTGTGTATAATGGATGATTGAGCAAATTATGTGATGATATGCCTTATGTTACCATAAGTTAAGATAAACAGTTGCATCTCCTTGCAGTTGTCATATGGCAACATGTATGTTAGACTATGCTATGATGAATGAATGCTTTCCTTTCGCATTACATGTAGGGTAGAGTATATATGATGAGAAAATTATGAGAAAGTTATGTTGCTCCTATACCATACGACATGCAATTAGATAATTTAACTTGGTAATGATAAAACAATAGAAAAGTGGTAAATGAGATAGTTAGCCAGTTAATCCCCAAAGTTTAGAATGAATATAGCCTAGTTAAGGTAAGATGGCCTGACATAATAGCTATTTTAGATTCCTAAATTAATAAACAGGATCTTGGATATAGTAAGTTAAAGATAAATAGTCTCTGTAATTTCTCGAGGATTAATAGAAAGAGATAGATAATGAGATAGATAGTTACAGGAAACTAATATGATGGGAGACAAGTATGTTCCCGATAATGTTAATAGCTACTCATTTTTGGGCTTTAGGTTGAGAGGCTCTTGAGTAAGGGATATGATGTATGAAAGTTTTGGCCACCCTATTTTTCTTAAGAATTGGGAACTAGTCCTCTGAATCAGAGTTGATATTGCTCTAAATAGAGCAAGATACTCTATTGGTGTAAAAGAGGATGCGGTTATGATAGAGTTGACGTTGCTTTGATAGAAGAATGTTCTCCATTAAGAACAAAAAGAATACAGCTGAGGTAAGGCAAGCGGAGTTGACTTTACCTAATAAAAGTATGATTGGCCAAGAACAAAATTTAGGGATAGAGCTTAACACGGTATTAAGCATGTAAGAAAGAATAGACTGGTATAAGTCCTTTCCCTCTAATTTTATGAAAAAGAAGATGATTTTACAACTGACTCTGTAGACAAATAGAGAGGCTCCCTTTTGGTAAGGATAAGATGTTTGAATGTTATATTACAGATGAAATATCAAGTGAGAGCTTTCACTCCTTGCATGAAATGCCAGGTATTATGTTATGTTTGTAAAATATGCTAAAGCTCTTAGTGTTAGAGCTGTGCATAGTAAGGAAAGGAATGCTTGAGCTTCGATGTTAGAGCTTTACATTCATGAGTAGATATATAGTTTTGCAATATGTTAGCCAGGCATTATGCATATTAGAGTATGTGCTCCTACTTAGGGGTAAAGTAAAGAAAAGACCAGTGGCATAAGTCCTCTCTCTGTACTAATTAAAATTGTTAGAGACGATAAGAGTAGCTAAAAGAGTGAGAAAACCCCTAAGACTTCTAATGTAAATTGATTAAATTATAGTATGAGGCTTAAGCCAAACCTAAAATGATATATAAGTTATTTGCTAGAAAATTACTAAGGCCTATGATAGGCTCGGATTGTCGTCATCCGATCCATCAAAAATAATGATTGCACCCAATAATATAGTATAAGGCACAACCTTATCGTTCTTCTCAAGGAGCCTTTTTATTGGAATCCTAGCAAATTGATGGCAAAGCAATTGAAAAACTAAGTAAAAAAATGGGTTTTGGGTTTGATTGAATATTGATGCAATGAAAAAAGGGTGCAGTAAAGTAAATATTTTTGTATTTTTTATTAAGAGGGAAATGAGTTGGATTGTGAAAGTAATATGTTAAGAAAGACTCTTGATGATGAAAACATAACTATCTTTGCTCTTAATTTGATATGGGAGATTTGAAATCACTAAATCTTAAACAAAAACCTCAATCAATCAATTGAGTCCAATGCATTAATGATTCTTGAACTCCTTTGATCAAAGCTAGCTTAAGAACTTCTTAATGCAATGTTAAAAGCCACTTATTGTGTAATTAAATCAGATGATGAAAATGCCCTCAAATGGTCAACAATCAACAACCATATACTTCAAGCAATTGAATTGAACACAACAATCATTGATAATAGTCCAACTATCCAGAAATCAAAATTGAAATATTTATATTAGGATCAACAATCACATCATCCAATATCAATTACAAATATCTAATCTGAGAATAATCAATCGGCATTCAATCCCTATTCATACAATGAAATCCCTAAATTTAGAAATGTCAAAATATTAAATAGGTACAGATTAAGACAGATTAAGATAAAAAACTCCCTAGTACAGTCCATGAGCTTAAGATATGCGGTACATCACAAAGAGACTAAACTTTTAGCCTCTCATAGCTCCTACTTTGCTGCCATCGCTACCCATAAATAAGGCTAGGAAGAATGCAGAAAAAGGTGATGGAAAGGTCAAGAGAAAGATGGTAGAAGTGGATTAATCGGTACAAAAGTGTAAAAATCTATAGAAAGATCAATAAAAATGAAAGATATGTGTAGAGGTTGTTGAGAGAGAGTGAGTACTGTTTCTTGGCCAAATATGGCAAAAATCCTGTCTCCCTCTCGTGTGTCTGCTCCTCCTTCCTTTAATTGCAGAGTAACCTAAATGAAAATGCATAACTTCACTAATTGGCCATTCTAGTCGCGATTAGATCCTAATTTTGGTCGCGACCTGAGAACACAGAGACCATCCTAGGATAAAATACTTCGCTACCAGTGGCCTCCTAGGTCGAGACTAAACATCACAAAAGTTGGCTTTCACATTTCAGGTAATATTTGTCTAGTGATTCCTTCTTTGCTACATATTGGGTCCTTGATACTCCTCCAAAACACCTGCAATTCAAAATCAAAGCTCACTATAAAAGCTCAACTAAATAAATAACAACATAAATGCATGTTGGGCCAAAGTAATACTTTCTCTAGTTAAATATGCTTCGAAATACGTACTCTGAGAGATTAAAAGTAAGATAAGAGTGCTGATAAAGATGACTTGGGTGTGGATAAGAGTCAGTCGAGGAAACTCATCTCTGGTGCTGTCGCTATTCAAGTCTGTGCCAACTATAGACGGTAAGATGGAATGAACTTGGAAATGGAGGATCGGTTTGGGTGGAGGTGGAGATAGTGGGAGGTGATGTGATGTGTGGAGTGGGAAGGTGACGACCGCTCTCTCTATCTCTGCGTATATTCCTCCTCAGCCTCTCATCCTGTGCCTCTACGTGATAAAGCTGAAGAAAGAGTTACAAAACTAAAAAGGCCAAATCGTAAGGTTTGGCCCATGGGTCCTCTAATGCAATTTCTAAATTAATGGTCATTTGTTGTCATTTGTAAATTTTAGTTTCTCCGAAAGTCCTGAAATACAAATCATAATAATGTAATACATTTTCTTCCAAAAATAATTGTTTGGGAGAAATTATAGAAATGTGGAAATTATGCCCCTATTATGCACTAATTCAATGTAAGGTACACTAATTCAAAGGATACACAAATACTATAATTAAGGACCAAAATAATGACAAAAATCCATCAAAATGATATTAATAAATATATAAAAATATGGATTTATCACAGCCTTCAGCTAGCGCTTCCCTTCCTCAGGATGAAGGACATTCCTCTATTTGACCTCAAGTGTCATATCCCTAATTTTCTTATCTGATATGTATGTATAGTTTATACGTAATATATATGAGATTCTATAAGGAAGTTGTTGCAATTTAAGGAAGGAAAGGGATTGAATTATAAATAATAGAAAGTTCAAGGACCTAAGTGGAATTTATAAAAGTTTTAGCGCCAAAATAGAATGTAAACATAAATGTTGGGCCATTAGTGTAATTTCAAAAAGTTTAAGGACTTAAATGTAATTTATCAAAAGTTCAAGGGACAAAAGTGTAATTATGAAGAAATTGAGCCAGAAAAGACCCAAAACTGGTCGGGAACAGATTAGTCCCAAATTTTACCAATAAATAGAGAAAATTATTTTGGTCAGATTAACACAACACAGAATTTCGATTTGAGGTCCCGATAAATTGATATAAATTTCTAAAGTTAGGAAAAATTATTACAATATATTTCAGACCTCATAATCAGATGAAACTTTACAGTAAATTCCTATAATTAATATGAGAATTTATAAAACTAACAGAGTCAGAAAAGAAATCCTGTAGAATTTTTAATCGAATTTACAGTGGAATAAAATACCTGATAAATACTTCTGGGAGAGGTTTCTTGGGATTTGTGCCATAAAGGTAGTGGCCCATATAAAGGCCCAAAATGGTGTCCCAAAGGCCTAGTAAGGTAACTAAATAGTTATGTGGGACAGTGTTCAGAGGAACCCCAAAAAATTAAAAAATTATGAAAATGCCCCTGTGTTGTAATAATGAACAAGAGATGAATGGAGGGAATTTTGGTCATTTTGGACAAGCCAAAATGATAAGGCAAGTACAGGAATGATTAATCAAAGTCAGTATATGCCCGATAGGTGTAAAGATGTGTGAAATGATAATTATGCCCTTAGAGTTAATATGGTATAAGAAAGTGCACCAAGGGTATTTTGGTATTTCTCAAGGGATGGATAGCAGATAAATACTCAGTCTAACAATGTCAATGGTAGGAAAAACCTAAACACTAGTTTTCATGACAGAATACATATTCTAGAATATTATAAAAATTGGGAACATAAAACAGTTTGATTTTTGTGAAACTGACCAGATCAGTACCGGACTGGACTAGAATTTTTCCTATCAGTACTTTACCATTATTTGTGCCAAACATAGACTTCATGGTGTCATGGATGATGTCATTAATGAGGCTTCTAGGGCAAGCTTCTTGGAAGGTGGATTATGAACCATTAGATCAAATAGTAACCAAAGTAATCTTGGCCTTCCATTTCCACCCAATATTTCTATAAATACCCCCCTTATTCAGGCCTGTTCAGCAGCTTAGAACCCTTAGGGAACCTCTGTCAAAATTTCCTTTGAAGCAAGAAAGAAGCATACATCTTGGAGCAACAAGAAAGGTAACTAGTTCCTTTGATCTTGGACTTTATTCTAGCAAGTTTGCTCTTAGTTTTAAGTGATTTTTATGACATATTTCCCTTGATGGTACTGCTGGAAATGCTGTTCATATGTGATAGGAATATGAGTTTTATGTTATGGATAGTTTAGACAAGCTTAAACAAGCTAGAATCAAGTGGTACTAGCTTGGAAATCCAAGTATGCATGTAAATAGAACTTTATGTTCTTGGCTGCCACTGTATGAATCACTGTTCATATGTTAGAATTTCATGATTTTGATGCTTCCAATGTGTTTAAAATGGAAAATTGTGTGGGGATAAAGTAGAGAAACAAGTAGTGGAAGCATTGGAATCAAAATGAGAATTTATAGAAAATATAGGAGGCATTTCGGTTCTGTACAGCTGCCAAGGATATGATTTTATTTTGGAAATTATGATTTCATATTTGGATTCTACATGAAAAATTATGTGGAAATGAACCATGAGAATTTATTTTAGAAAGATGGAAGTATAAGTCATAAGTTAGACAAAGAATGGAATATAGTGAGAACCTACTCTTGGAATTGTTATGAAGTTGAGTTGTAACTTGATGTTACTTTGTAATGCCTAGGTTTTGAAATTTTTGTGGGAAGAATACCATCTCAAGAAGAGTGTGACAAGGATAACTTAAGAGGTAGCAAGAATACCTAACTATAATATTATGTTTGTTTGACTTTATGCTTGCTTGTTAGCTATGATTCTTAGTTGAGCTTAATTTGATGCTTTGATGATGATGATGAAGTATGAATGATTGTAACTCCTTGCAACTAATGTTATGACAATATGCATGCTAGAGTTTGCTTCTGTATGTTTACAAAGTAGCTCTCATATAATGATAACATGTTAGGTATTTAATCAAGCATGTATGTTATTATAGTTTGTATGACTTGCTATTGAGATTTCCATGAAATCTCATTTTTTCCATATACATAAGCATGTTATAGGTGCTGGAACATCTCAAGAAAAAAGGGTAAATATGGATGGTTGAACTTGTATAATAAGTTAAGTTGATTACTTGACCTTTGAGATGGTATTATGGGATGCATAGTATGTGATACT
This sequence comes from Leucaena leucocephala, assembly GCA_037074615.1. Taxonomy (NCBI): domain Eukaryota; kingdom Viridiplantae; phylum Streptophyta; class Magnoliopsida; order Fabales; family Fabaceae; genus Leucaena; species Leucaena leucocephala. The sequence goes on along the minus strand of CM073536.1, from coordinate 11,981,725 downwards.
GTGTAAATATTTTTGAGGTAGTACTCTTATGATGATAGTTTCCAGGACTTAACCAACATATTTTGACTTGAAATTTGTCCTGAAAATATTTAAGATCCATATATTTAAATGTACACCAAGAACGCCTCAATTGGTTAAGTATTCAATTTATTATGATTTTTCAAAGTTGGAGATAAAATCTGGAACAAGATAATACGAGCAACCAGAGGTTGTGAGGTTCATGTGTGAATTTTAAATAGAAAATGAATGAATTTTTCCACAAAATTTTATGAGATTAAAGTAAACATCTGGAGATTTAAATCCATATATAGCACGTCTCATTTAGATAAGTGAACAAGGAGAAATGAATTTTTGAAGATAAGGTAAGGAAACTGGAACTTCCAAATTTATCAAATGAACAGTGTTTTTCAACGAATAAACTGATTTCATTTGGGTATGGAAACCTCAATTTCATATTTTTTTCTTTAAATTTCAATGAAATATATTTCATTAGAAATTGGAACCACACTATTTCAATTTTTCTAAATTTAATTATGAATTTTCAAAGTTCAGATTGTATTCTAGAATATCAAGTGAACAGTGCCAATTGAACAGTAACCAAGAACCATTTTCTTGAAAATTCATATTTCTAAGTTAAAAAGGTATTTAATTGGTACAAGCTACTTCCAATTAAGTATATCTAAGGTTGAAATTAAGGATACAACATCAAGTCTCTACTGTACCATTATTTCTGGGTGCATCTATTTAGAGGTATCTTCAGACTAAGTTTGCAGAGCTTGAGAGCAAACTCAATGGCTCTAGGAAAGAAGTAGATATCATTAATGAGAGGTGAAGCTATGGGATCCAAACACTTCTCAAGAATCATATCTGGGATTTCTAAGCCTTCAAGGCAGAAGTAAGAGATAAGCAAGAAGACATTTTAGACAAGCAGGAGGTTATTCATCATGAAGTGTCTGATGTGAAGAATATTCTTCTCGCTTATCTGAACAAAATTGGACCTTCTTTCTCAAATTAGGAACTCAAGGATCAGCTACCACCTTTAGACCCTCAGCATGATCAGCATATTCTTGTAGTTCCTGTCCCCTTACCCTCTTTAGCTTTAACATCTGTAACCCTTACCTTTTCACTTACTATACCCCTTACTTCTATTTCCACCGAGCCTAGTCTTCCATTACCCCCAATATCCCATGATCATTCTTTCAACTCTTGCTCCAACCCTTTTGGATGATGTCAAAAAAGGGGAGAGAGGAAGTGAAGAAAAGAAGAATGATTCATCCCTTGAGTCAATTAACTGAGCTGTTATTTCTATTTTTTATTATCTTGTTTATTGTATTCAAGTTATATGTTCCTTTTTAATTAATTACTTTGATTCATTTCGTTTTGATTTTGATATATTAAATAATGATTATGCCAGAATCTTATGCTCTGAGCCAAAACCCTTTGCTCTGATACCAAAATGTCACATCCTCACTTTCCTAGCTCCATCTTCTCCAAACCAGTACCTTGTTATGTTTGGAAAATGTAGGGGTGAGATTTTGGGGGAAATCTCAGTAGCAAAACGATACTAAATAGTGTATGCATCAATGATTGGTATTAGTGCTTGCTTATGATTGTGTCAACTTAATGTAATGTGTATGCTTCCATGTAAGATATGAAATATAATTGGCCAAGGTAATCATAGCACAGAGCTTCAACAATTACATATTAACATCAATCAATCAAGCCATAACACAATCAACCATACATTCAACACATACAAGTTTAGGTAAGTTTACTACCTAGCGTGTAACCCTTCCTTTAGTCCTTAACCTTTAATCTGAGATCCCTTCTTTATAGAGGTCAGAGCCTATACATAGCATAATAATATTCTTGTTATTATCCGATCTAGCATAACTCCACTTAACTCAAGTTTATCTTGAGGTAATACCCCTATTCTAACAATCCCCTAACTTTCTTTCTATTCACGGCTAACATTATAGAGAGATATATTTCTCTATTCTAACTATTAAATTTATAAGAACAATCCTCTAATTTATTAGAGCAGGGACTAGAATAAATTACTTACCTTATTCATAAGCTTGCCGAGTCCCAAAGTTCTTTGGATTGCTCCTAGCTCAGCCAGAACTCCTTCTTTCTCTTTCTTTCTCTCTTCCTTTCTTTCTCTCTCTCTCTTCCTTTCTCTTCTTGGCCGTGAATGGAATGGAGGGACGGGTGGGGTATTTATAGGTGGAGCAAGATGGAATGAATGGTGATGAGGCTCTCAGATTATCGCAATCTGATCCATCAAAATAAAGTTAATTGCACCCAATAATATAGTATAAGGCACAACCCTATCGTTCTTCTCAAAGAGCCTTTCTAAAGGAAACCTAGCAAATTTGATGTCAAAAACAATGAAAACCTGAGTAGAGATAAAATGGTTTGGGGGTTTGATTTGTAATAAAATAATGGTGCAGAAAAGTAGATATTTTTGGATTTTTGATTAAGATGAAAACTGGTTCGTTTGTTGAAAGAATATGTTATGAAAGACTCTTGATGATGAAAACGTATCTATCCTTGCTCTTAAGTTTAAATTGGAGTTTTAAATCACTAAGTCTCAAATAAAAACCTCAATCGATCGATTGAGTCCAGAACTTTAATATTCCTTAAACTCCTTTGATTAAAGCTAGTTTAAAGACTATTAGCGAACTGTTAGAAACTAATTAGAATGCAATTCACCCTAGATGATGAGAATGCCCTCGAATGGTCGTCAATCGAAAATCCTAGATTTCAAGCAACTGAATTGGTTTACAACAATCGCTGAAAAATAACCCAACTTTCTTAAAATCAAAACTAAAATATTAAATTAAAATCTAGCGTTCAAACATCCAGAATCAAATTACAACAGTCTAATCTGAGAATGATCAATCGATATTTAAAACTTGTTCATATGATGAAAACCCTAGATCTAACAGCAATCATAACATGACAAGATGCAAATTAGAAAAGAAGAAACTCCCCGTTTTAGTCTATGAGCTCAAGATATAAGATCCATTACTAAGAGACTAAGGATTTAGCCTCTTATGACTTCTGCTGCACTACAATCGCTATTCAGGTGTGATGCCATGAAGAAACGATGAATAGATGGTAGATTGATGGTGTGGAGATGTGTAGGAATCTGTGGAAAGGTGTAGAAGGATGGAATATGTGGTGAAGGTGATCAAAGAGTGCTCAAGTACTGCTTCTTAGCCTAATCAGATCTAAAACCAGCCTCCTCTTGACGACAGCTTCCCTCGCCTTTTAAAAGTATCTTGACCTAAGAGAAACGCGCAGCTTCAAGACTGTCTTCTCTAGTCGCGACTAGGTCCTTATTTTGGTCGTGACCTGTAAACGCTGAGAAGCTTCCAGAAGAATCAAGGTCGTGACCTGATTACACCTTGGTCACGACTAAACAGTGCAAAAACGTGATTTGGCTTCATTGACTTGTGATTTCTTTCCTAGTCCTTGCTCTCTTCCAAAATACCTACAATTCAACATAAAAGCTCACTATAAAAGTCCAAATCAGTAAATAACAGTATATGTGCAGTTTGGAAGAGTTATTTTAACATTTTACCATTTAATTAGCACATTGCCACGCACAATCATGTAATACACAAAAATACAATTTAAGGCATGAAATGAATGGTAAAGTTACAATAAAACTCCTAAAAATGTCGTGAAAACCATATACAAAATATGTCTTATCAGATGGCTCAGATCGAATCACGATGAACGGCTCAGATCGCTTAGCTTCCTCAAGAAGCTTTGCCTACATCATCGTGATGACATCATCATCCTAGATGACTCGTCAAAATGACATCATCCATGGACACCTCACATGCTTAGGTGGCTGACGAGGCCCTCAGATTATTGCAGTCTGAGCCATCAAAATTAAGTGAATTATACCCTAATAATGTAGTATAAGGCACAACCCTATCGTTCTTCTCAAGGAGCCTTTCTAAAGGAATCCTAGCAAATTAGATGTCAAATTCAGCGGTAAACCTGAGTAAATAGTAAATAGTTTTGTGGTTTTATGGGTGCAGTCAAATTCCTTTTTACCAATTAATAATTTTGTTTAAGGTGGAGGTCCAATTTTCAGCAATTCACCACATATTAAGATCGAAAACAAAGATTTTGTGATGAAAGATTGGATTAATTACAAAAAAGCAAGAGTAAAACATCCTCCCCACACTTAAACTTGACAGTGTCCTCACTGTCAATAGAACCAGAAATGACAGCACTTTATGAAGTCAAATAAATCTAGCTCAAACATAACAAATAAGCTCATCACTCAATGCAAATTTTTCAATGAGGCATGCAGTCACATTCAAGTCATACAAAGCAGTACAAGTAAAGCATAGATGACAAGATGGGTGAGCTAAAGTCATGCATGTAAGTGTGTGGACGGAAAGGTATCCATCGATAAGTGTGCAACACATGGACAGTAATGAGGAACTGGAACAAAGCAGCAATGAACCAAGAATAAATAGGAATAAACTGAAGACAAAAGGAACTAAACTAAAAATGGAATCTAATCTACTGAATCATCTCTTGCCTATACTCAACTTAACATAGCAAACATCATAAATAGAAGCATGTGTAAAAGGTAGGAGATAGGAAAGAGACAACCTGACCTCAAGGTGGCGGGGAAAACTCAATAAACTTTGAGAGACAGCTATTTGATTGGACGATCTCCCCCATTGCTTTCTCTCTCCACCTTAAAGTGCCACGGTCTTGCATTTTGTGCTGAGATTTGTCCAAGCTTGTCTTGAATCTTCCCTCTTTAAACTTGAACTTGCCCAACTGTGGTTGGCATGTAGCAGTAACAGAGTTGGGAGGTTTTCCCTTCGCATCCTTCGTACATTCCTTGCGGTTGCTCTTATCCAGCTTCTGTGGGTTCCCCAATTTGTCCTCTACTTCCTCAAGCGTCGCACCAAGCTGAGGTTGGTCTACAATTGCAACAAGATTGGGGTCATGCTTTTCCATACCTGCATCATTATTAGGGATCAAATCTTTCAATAATTTTAAGGTATAGGAAGTAATTTTGGAATGAGAGTGAGGAGAAGTAGGGTTAGAACACATTGGCCCTTTAACCAAAATAGTGGAAAGGTGATCTGAAGGAATTTTTAGTTTATTGGATGCGTCTGGTATATATATGGTCGTGACCTTTCAGGGTATTATCGTGACTGATACTGACAGGGTGCATCTCTGGAGCTATTAGTCGTGACTTTATCTTCATCTTGTCGTGACTGGTCGTCTCTGGAGTTTTGTGTCGCGACCTGTGAACCATTTGGTCACAACTCATCTTCACAGTGAACTGCAGACTGATGTTGGGTCGCGACGTGAAGGTCATTGGGTCGCAACTTTTTATCACAGAAACTCGACCCTTCTTTGATTGTTGGTCTTTCAGCTTCCAGAATACCTTGGGGTCCTGCAAAATCACTCAACAAACCCTTTTCAAGTGCATTATCTTTATCATTACCATGCAAACTCAATTCATATTCATCCCTAACTTCTTCAATAGCATAATCGATAGCATTTAAAGCAGTAAAAGCAGAGTTATCATAGGGATATCTCATTGCTTCATTCATGTTAAAACTTACCACATGTCCTCCAACTTCCATTATAATAGAACTATGCTTCATACTAATGATGGTTTTGGAAGTTTAGAGGAAAGGTCGGCCAAGGATCAAAGTGCTATCATTCACTAGCTCATTAGACATATCCAGAACATAGAAGTCAGCTAGGAACACTAAGTCTTTGACCTGCACTAGAATATCCTCAAGGATTCCCTTAGGAAACCTAATTTACCTATCAGCTAATTGGAGTACTACATTTATGTCTCTCAGATTGTTGACACCTAAAGCTTGATAAACCGACTAAGTCATTACATTAATGGCAGCCCCTAGGTCTAGTAACGTTCCCTTAATAGGAATATTTTCTATAGTGCATGGGATTGAATAGGAGCCTGGGTCTTGGCACTTGACCAGTAATTTAGCTTTAAAAAGGGATGACAGATTAGCACTCACCTGAATTCTCTCAAGAGGCCTAAATTTCTTTTTATCAGCAAACAATTCTTTTAAAAATTTAGCATACTTAGGGTTTCTCTTGAGGAATTCAACCATAGGGATATTTATTTACAATTTATTGAACAGATTGTAAGCATCTTTTGCAAAATCAGGATCAACCTTTTTCTTTCCAACAAAATAAGAGTTAGGAAAAGGGAGATCTTCTATACTTACCTCCTTACCTGTATGCAAAGAGGCTCCTTGCTTGCTCGACTCCGGCTCCTCCTCAGGTTTCTTTCCTTTGTATGCTGGACTTGGTAATGTTGTTGCTTCTTCCTGCAGCTCTTGCATCTCCAGTTGTGCTTGTGAGTACTCCTCTTGAGTTGCCTTCTTGCTCATTAGCCGCTGTTCCTTAATGCTTTCAGAACTCCCAATTTTCATTTGTGGCTTGGTGAATTCTCAAAATCAGATTCTTCCTTATCCTCCTATGGTGCATCAGCTTCCTTAAAGTGCACCTGTCTTCCACTTCTTAGAGATATGGCATTCACCCCTCTTGGATTAATAACAGTGTTCAAAGGTATGCTTCCACTGTTCTTTCCTTGGATGTCACTCACTGTATTAGAAACTTGAGTTAAGTGGCTTGTGATATCTGCATTCTTACAACTTAACTCCTCAAGTTTTCTGTGTATATCTGCATTATCCTTGTGCATACTTTGGAGAATTGAAGCTATGGAGGTGAACTGACCATCATTCTCTTCGAGCTTGTGATCAATATTGGTCATTCTACCATCCATGTTACTCATTTGTGCTGCCATACTCTTTAACAATTGAGAGGTCTCTTCTGGTCTTAAAGGCACTAAAGCATTAGGTTGTGTGGGGACCATAGACCTTGCATTACCTTGGTAGTTGCTTGAGGAAGCACCACCTCCTTGAAATTGATTAGATCTATTTTCTCCACTCCCCCACCTAAAATTTGGGTGGTCTCTCCAGCCAGGATTATATGTATTAGAGTACGGATCTCTCTTTTAGAAGTTATTCTCTCTCCCTTGATACATAGCTGCAACTTCCTCATACTGTCTATCACATGTACTTGTAGCATGCATCATTGAACCACATGATTCACATCCTGTAACTAAGGCTTGTGAGGTATCCACTGCATGAACTTGTTTTGTGGAGTACAGCTCCCTTTCAATCAAACTCATCCTCTTGTCCATTCGATTTCCCAAGGCTGCTATCTCAGCTAAGATCGCATTAGAACTACCTAAAGATGAGGGTGATAATCTTCTTGGATCTCCAGTTTGATGGTCCTCATTCACCATTTTCTGGAACAAATCCCAACTTGCTTGTGGGGTCTTATCTCTTAATGAACCATTCGTAGAAGCATTCAAGGATACTTTATTGTGGGGTAGTAGACTATCAAAGAAGATGTCTACTAAATCAGCCTTAGTGATGTTATGGTGGGGACATCGAGCTAAAAGGTTAATAAATCTTGTCCAATACTCATGCAAAGACTCCCTATCCTGTTGCATAACATTAGTGATCTCCTTCTTCATCTGAGTAGTCTTGGAGGCTGGGAAAAACTGCTCAAGATAAGTGGACTTCAGCTGATCCCATGTAACAGTGGAGAAATGAGTTGGCAAATTGTATAGCCACTCCTTAGCCTTCCCTTCCAAGTGAAATGGAAACACCTCCTCAAGATATCATCCAAAATGGCCACTGGAGGTTTCATCGAAGAACAGATCATGTGCATGGTTTGTAAGTGCCTGTGTGGACATTCTCCTGTAAAACCAAGAAATTTAGGTAAGGCTGCAACAAAGTTCATTTAATTTCAAAATTAACCTCTTCAGCATAGAAACCATTAGGATCATAATTCACATGCAAATGATTCATTTCCCTAACACTTCTATTATCTTCTACGTTCATAGGTATTTTATTTTCTCCATTCCCATTATGCCTATTATAATCAGCCATATTTAATTCAGTTTTAGATTCTAGAATACTAGAGGAGGAACTAGATTTTGTTTCTTCTTCTCTAAACTCCCTAAATTCTCTCCTTAGTTTCCTAAGTCTCCTTTCAATTTTAGGTTCAAAAGGAACTAATGTTTCAGTTCTCCTGCGCATGCAATGTAGAAACAGTCAAGAGTAATTAATGCAAACAATCAGATTCAGTTCAGAAGTTGCACAGCAGAAAATTTTCAGTCGGTCGCGACAAAAGTGTATGTTAGTCGTGTAACATCCCTAATTTCTGTACTAAGTTGTATGTACAGATTGAATAAAATATATGAGATTCTTTCAGGAAAAGAATGTGGCCATATTTATGTAAAGAAAGGGATTAAATTGGAAGAGGAAGAAAGTGTAAGAGTTGAAGTGCAAAATTATGAAAATGCCCCTGTGATGCCCTAAGAAACTAGAAGTGAATGGAGGGCATTTTGATCATTTCACAATGGATGGATATAAGATGAAATTTGATAGTAAATTATTATAATTAATATAAGGATTTATGAAGTTGACAGAAGTCAAAAAGGAGTCCTGTAGAATTAATTATGGAATTTACGGTGGAAAAGGACACCGATAAAGGGTTAAAGGAAATGTATGTAATTTTTATTAGGACTTCTGGATCTCAGAAAATTATGAAACTTTGTAGAGAATTCATTGTATATTAGAATAAATTTCTAAAAATGTTAGAACAATTAACTGAGGTGTTTAGCATTTATTCTAAGATTAGGGTAATTTAAGGATATCGGTATAAGGAAAGTACATTGGGATTTGTGCCAATTAGCAATTGTACCTAAAAAGGGCCCAACATTTTTGTCCTAGGCCAGCCCAATAAGACTCAAAAGTTATCTTGGAGCCCAAGCCCAATAATGAATAATTTATGGATTTTTGAAAAGAAAAAGAAAAGAGAATAAAGTAAGAATTAGGGTTTGCACATGGTGGGACCCACAAGGACTTCAAAATGGCGCCAAAGAGGAGGATTATGTGTCCCAAGTGATGTCATATTAGTGATGTCATGGTGGTGAGGTCATGAGTGAAAAGAGAAAAGTCATTCCAAGATCAAACCTTTAACCATTAGATCAAATAGTTCCCAAGGTGATCTTGGCCTTCAATTTTCCCAAGATTTTTGCTATAAATACCCCCTCATTTTCAAGCCAAAACTGTGAGCAAGAAAGGGAGGAGAACCTTTTGAAAAATATTTCTCATCAAGCAAGGAAGAAGCAAGGATCTTGAAGAAGCTTGTAACGTAAGTTGCTCCCTTGCTTCTAGACTTTGTTCTTATGATTTCTTCTTGGGTTTAAGTTGGTTTTGAGGCTTGAATCTTGTGGAAATGCTGCTGAAATTTCTTTGGATATGTGATAGGAACATGTGTTTATGTTCTAGATAGTTTGCACAAGCTTAAACAAGCTTGAATCACATGATAATGGCTTAGGAATCCATGTGTGTTTGTGAATCCATGAAGGTGTTCTTTTCTGTATAGTATAAAATCACTGTTCATATGTTGGAATTTCATAGTTTTAATGCTTCCAATGGGTTTAGAATGGAATTCTGTGTGGGGTTATAGTAGGAAAACAAGTATTGGAAGCATTGGAACCAAAATGGTAATTTTTGGAAAAAGGGAGCTACTTTTCGGTACTGAGCAGAACTTTAGGAAGCAAATGGATTCTGGAATTTTTTATTATATATTTAGATTCTACATGAAAAATTATGTGAAAATGAACCATGAGAGTTTAGTTTAGAAAGATGTAAACAAATGTCACATAGAGAAAGAAAGGAGCTTATTGAAACTAGACTTGAAATTTGTTTGGAATGGAGTTATAATTTGGTAATTGTCTTGTAATGTCTAGGTTTGACATTTGTGGCAAGGAAAGACCACTTCAAGAAGGGAAGGACAAGGACCAACAAGAGGTAGCAAGAATTCCTAACTATAAACTTATGTGCTTTGATTGATTTGCTTACTTGTTATGCATGAAGGTTTGGTTGAGCATGGAATATTGTGTGATGATATTTATGATGATGATGATGTGCTATGAATATGTGCCACTCCTTGCAATATATGTCATGACAATATGCATGTTAGAGTTTGCTTATGTATATTGCAAGGAGTGGAACATTGTGTGATAATTAGCTCCCATTGCATGATAACATGTTAGGCATTTAATCAAACATGCATAACCTTATAGTTTGTATGACTTGCTATTGGGATTTCCATGAAATCTCATTCCTTCCATATAAATAACCATGCTCTAGGTGCTGGATATTCTCAATGAAAAAGGGTAAATTTAGATAGATGACTGTATATAACTTAAAGAGTGTGCACTTTACTTACAAGATGATGTTTTTGATGTGAATGTTGCATGCTACTCCCAAATCCGATCAGAGGTAGTGTGTTTCCAACGATAGTTTAAGTGACTTATAAGTTTCTATTTCATGTGAAAGTTGGTATGAAAATAGATAGGATCTAGATCTTTAATTGTACACCAAGAACTCCTCATTTGGTTAATAACTCGAATTGTTATGATTTTTCAAAGTCAGGACTTAAAATCTGGAATAAGATAATACGACTACTCAGAGGCAGTGAGGTTCATGCGCTAATTTCATATAGTAAATGAATGACTTTTTCTACGAACTTTTACGATCTTAAATTACACATATGGAGATTTAAATCCATATGTAACACGACTCATTTGGATAAGTAACCTAAGAGAAATGACTTTTTGAAAATGGGGTAAAGGAACTGGGACTTCCAGATTTGCCAAATGAAAATTATTTTTCAATGGATAAACTGATTTGATCTGGACAAGAAAACCTCATTTTCATATTTTTCTAACAAATTTAAATGAAATATATTTCATTAGAAATTAGAATCACCTCATTTTTATTTTTCTATATTTAATTATGAATTTTCAAAGTTCAGGCTGTAATCTGGAATTACCAAGTGATGAATAGTAGCGATGAACAGTACCCGTAAGCCTAACTTTTGAAAATTCATGTTTTTAAGGTTAAGAGGTATTCCAATGATCTAAGATAATTACAATTGAGTATATATAAGGTTAAGATTTAAGGTCAAGATTTAAGGTTAAGATTTAAAGATATTTACTAGAAAATGCCGTTGTGCTGGTAGACTATACAGAGTACTGTGTATGTAGGTGCTGTCTAAGGAAGCTGGAAGTGAGTGGACCTAGCCGGTTCATCCAGTCTTTCCTGGGTACTTACTTAGAATGGTAGTTCTCATGGGGAATTACCGAATCAGTACAGTTATTTTCTGCCAGGATTTCAGGCAAGAGAGATATAATCCAGTTGAGAGTGCTATAGCGAGAGTGCTATAGCAAGAGTACTCTGAGAGATATAAAGAAGGATGTTTCAAGTCACGGCTCAAAATTACAGAGAGTAGCAGTCGCGCTGAAAAGTTTTAAATGTCGCAACTGGTTTTCGCAGAGAGCAGTCAGATGTCACAGATAACAATATGGTCACGACTCAAAGTAATTTCTGTCGCAACTCAAAGTGACAGAGAGTAATTGTCGTGACTCAGTTCAGGTAAGGTCGCGACTCAAAGTCGTAGAGACTAATCCTGCAGAAAGTCAGAAAAAGATGCAGTATGCAATGCAAGTTAAAAACTACTAAAAACTAAAATGCAATAAAAAACAAGGAAAATGACTCGGTAGGCAATGAAATTGATAAACAATTACTAGGGAACCAATTACTTGGCTCCCCGGCAACGGCGCCATTGACGAGGCCCTCGAATTGTCACAGTCCGAGCCATCAAAATTAAGTGAATTGCACCCTAATAATGTAGTATAAGGCACAACCCTATCGTTCTTCTCAAGGAGCCTTTCTAAAGGAATCCTAGCAAATTGGACGTCAAATTCAGCGATAAACCTAAGTAAATAGTAAATGGTTTTGTGGTTTTGTGGGTGCAGTAAAATAAAGATGCAGTAAAATAGATATTTTTGTGTTTTTGTTTAAGATGGAAAATTGTTGGTTTGTGAAAGTAGTATATGATGATAGGCTCTTGATGATGAGAAATATCTATCCTTGCTCTCAATATACATGGAGTTTGAAATTACTAAGTTTGAATAAAATCTCAATCGATCGATTGAGTCCAAAACCCTAATATTCTTTAAACTCCTTTGATCAAAGCTAGTTTAAAGATTATTATTGAAATACTAAGGATCACTTAGTGTGTAATTTAAACAAGATGGAAGAATACCCTCGAATGAGCATCGATCGACTAACCCTAGAATTCAAGCAATCGAATCAATTAGCAACGATCATTGACAACCGTTCAACTAGCTTAAACTCAAAACTAAAATATTGTATTTAAACCAGCATTCAAACATCCAAAGTAAATTACAATTGTATAATATGAGATAATCAATCGATATTCAAAACTTGTTCATATGATGAAAAAAAACCTAGATCTAGAACCAATCATAATATGACAAGATGCAAATTAGAACAGAAGAAATCCCCCGTTTCAGTCCGTGAGCTCAAGATATTAGATCCATCACCAAGAGACTAAAGGTCTAGCCTCTTGTCACATCCTTATTTTTATACATCTTAGGGACCATTCAGTAGCATTTGGAACCACTTTCAGGGTTATTGAAGTCCAAATTCTCAATCTGGAATTTTATTCTTATCTGGTACTGTTCACTATGGCAAATTCCAGATGAGTGACTTGACTTTGAAAAATCATAACTAATTCTAGAAAAATTGAAACGAAGTGGTTAAAAGTTATACATGGATATAACTCAATTATCTTTCAGGGAAAAATCATTGGTTGCCTATTAATTGACCAATTCAACGTGGGTCAACGTTTCAAATTTACTGTTCATCCAGTGATTTTCTCCTGAATTCAGCATTCTGGTCCCCAACTTTAGCATTTCATATCTTTTCTTGTAGACATCCAAATGGGGAATTATATATATCAAATTAAATATTAGTATGTATAATTTTTACCCTAAAAATTTCGTACATTAATTCAATCATTTGCTATTTTTAATGATTTATCAAACATGAATAGGTCTTCACGAATTACTGTTCACTAAGCCTATTTTCAGCATTTAGTCTTTACATACACATGCATACAACCAACACATATCAGTCATATATGCCAGATAACAATTAATATTAAATAATCAACTGTTATATATCAGTGCATGATTAACCCCCTCATATTTCTATTACACCTTTCACTGTCTAAAATCTGGCAGCATAACTGCTACAATTCTTCTTTAGAAAGTAACCGATGTTGTACCGATTCGGTAATTCCCTCATGAGAACTACCATTCTACGTAGTACCCAGGAAAGACTGGATGAACCTACTGGGTCCACTCACTTTCAGCCTCCTTAGACAGCACTACGTACACAGTACGTATCAGTTCCTTTTCCTGTTCCTGCTTCCTTGCCGAAATTTCGGCAGCATAACGGCGTCTCTTAAGATTTCTAAATTTTATTTTGACAGAACCTCCCCTGTAATGTTATATTTGGGAATGAGATTCAAAAGAATCCCAGTAGCAATAATCATAACAATATATGTAATACAGAGTGACGGTGCTTGCTTGTGATTGTGTACAGATAAGTATGCTGCATGCTTCCATATTCAATAACATATGATCATAGCATTGGAATAGAGCTTCAAGCATAACATATAAGACAACAATCCAACCAAACAAAAGCACAACAAATCACAAAGACATTACATAAGAGCTAGGATTAGTTGCTACCTCAAAAGCAGAGCTTCAGAACTTCTCTACTACTTCCAACTCCACCAGAACTTCCTTACTTCTTTCTTTCTCTCACTTTCTCTCTCAAGAACTTCTTTCTTCCTCTCTTTCTTGCTTGTGCCGAAATGAGGAGCTAGGGGGGGTATTTATAGTGTTGAGCAATGGCAATCTTGTAATTTGGAAGACTTTTGATCCTGTGGTCCTGGTTTTTCCTGAATTTCCTATTTTCTTTTATTCCTTTTACTGCATCATGCATGACATCACTCAATGCCAACTCATGGGACACCTCACCACCCACATTCTTCATGTGACGAAATTGAGAGGGAGTTAGAGCCTTCTGGAAGCTTTCCGGTCCAATCCGGTATCGGCCCGGTCTGTCTCCTCGAAAAACATACTGTTTCCTGAATCTTTCTTTTTTATGTCTACTGACCTCACGTTTAGTATCTAGACCCTTTATATCATTAACTTTTTAATACTGGGTCCAGACTCAGTTACAGATCCCCTGCGAAATGACCAAAATGCCCTTGGTGCCCTATCTTGTCCTATTTTAACCCTAAGGGCAAAATCATCATTTCACACCTTTCTGAACCTAGTCAAAGCATATACTGGCTCTAGTCAACCTTATTTAGATATGTCTTAGCCTCTAGGCCTATCCAGAATGACCAGAATGCCCTCCATTCATCTGCTGCCCTTTTTGTACACCATAGGGGCATTTTCGTCATTTCGCACTTTTTCGGGGTTCTGCTGGACACTGGCCCACCTATCAGTCCAAGAGTCTTATTGGGCCTCTAATGGTGCCATTTTTGGGCTTCCTGGGTCCATTACCTGTATGGCACGCATTACGAGGAATCTTCCTGTGCCACAGTTCACCGAATATTTTAATTATTATTTACCGATTATACACATTTCCGGACACTGGCTCCTTATCCCAGATACAGTGTCTTACTATTTTCAGGCATCCCTGTGGGTTATAATAGTCATCTGACTGAAGTCATTCGATCGCATTCAGCCCCTTTAAAAATACCGATAAATCTCCTACCCGGATCCCCGGAGGCCTCACACTCCTTCTAGATTTTTTATTTTGTGAATAAATTTTCCTACAGACCTCCTATCGGTATTCTATCAGTTTCTTGACATCCGTCCCATAAAGGCGCATCATCCTGTATTTTCTCACTTTAAGACCCCATATTTTGTCTACCTTTCTTTCCTAACCTTAAACTTTCCATAATTGCATTTAAGTCCCTTCATTTCCTTTCTTTTGCAATTTAATCCTTTTCTATACATAAAGGACCACATTTTTTCCTGAAACAGAACTCATATTCCATTTAATCTGTACATAGGAACCAGTACAGAAAATTAAGGATATTACACCTCTCATGACTTCTGTTGCACTGCAATCGCTGTTCAGATGCGATGACATGAAGAAACGATGAAGAGATGAAGGTGAATGTTGTAGAAAGATAGAAGATGAGTGGAAAGTGTGTGGAGAGCGCTCGAGTACTGCTTCTAAGCCTAATCAGGTCCAAAAACCATCCTCCTCTTGACTACAGCCTCCCTCTCTTCTTATAACAGCATGACCTAATTCAAAACGCGTAGTTTCAGCGATTTCGTACTTTTAGTCGCGACCAGATACATTTGTTGGTCGCGACCTATGAACAGTGAGAATCTTCTAGAAGAATTATGGGTCGCGACCTTAGGACTCTTTGGTCGCGACTAAATAGTACAGAGGCATGGTTCCACTTTCATTGACTTTTGATTTTTTTCCTGGTCCTTGTTCTCTTCCAAAGTACCTGCAATTCAACATAAAAGCTCACTGTAAAAGTCCAAATCAGTAGATAACATAATATATGCAGTTTGGAAGAGTTATTTTACATTTTACCCTCTAATTAGCACATTGCCACGCACAATCATGTAATACATAAAAGTACAATTTAAGGCATGAAATGAATGGTAAAGTTATTATAAAACTCTCAAAATTGTCATAGAAACCATATATAAAATGTGTCTTATCAATGGCGTAATGGTGGGGCCCTCGGGACACCTCACTAACTGACTCAGTGCTTCTGGAGAATTCCAGAGTCTTATCCAGGAATAAACTACTGAGATCGTGCCACATATCCTTAGCTTTTTCTTCTTCCTCTATGCTCATGCCATGTGGTGCCTTATGGGTCCTTTCATGCCACCTCATGGCTTTTGGATAAGTCCAGAGCTTTATCTAATCAGTTCCCCAGTCGTGACGTCCAGAGTCTTATCTGATAAGTCCAGAGCTTTATCTAGTCATCTCTGGAGTTGTCAGTCGCGACGTCCTCAGCTTCTCGTCGCGACTTGTCATCTCTGGAGTTATCAGTCGCGACGTCCTTAGCTTCTAGTCACGACTGGAAGTCTCTTTTCGATCTTTCGACGTTCAAGATGCCTATATGGCCGCGACCTCAGTATCTCCTCGTCACGACTGGTAGTCTCTTTTCGACCATGAGAAGTCAACGACTCAGATCGGCTTCCTCTACCGACATCCACATGAACAGCGTTCCAACCTCGAACGACGTGCTAGCGCCTCTTATCCCTCTAGGGCTTTCTCGAGAATCTGTCCTCACCATCTCTATTTTGGCCGTTTCTTATCTACAAACCTTTTGCACTCTCCTTATCCCCTCGTCAAAAACCCTATCCCCTAATGTCAAATATATAGGATGCTATTGAGTTCTGACTGAGTTGGATTTTGGAATTAATCTTATATTAATTTTAAAATTAATACAATATCATATATTGCATAATTTGATAAGAAACTAATTAAATAAATATGGTTTATATTAAATCCGTCCCACAGATTTAATTCATCTATTCATTTAATTTAAAACAAAGATAAGACAGAATTATATTTCATTTATTCTCATAAATCAAATTTAAGATATCATATCAATTTGAATTTCAAATTCAAAAGTGATAGAGATTTAATTTATCCTTATAAATTAAATCTTATAAATATCTCTTATATTATATAATATATATATATATACGAATTTATATATATATATATATACACGTCCATCATAGATTATTCATTGAATCTAGACATATCTTAGATTCAATGAATGTGGACATCATAGCTCGTGTTGGGCTATTTTGTGTGCAACCCTATAGGCCCATATGAAGTTGGCAGTGGGCCAGTTACTATACTGACCCACAAGTCGTGAGCAGTCTCTAGCAAGATATCACGACTACCCAAATCATATGAGGATCGATGAACGATGTAACCTTTCATACAACCATATTACGTCCCTTTTGTCACACGATATTTTGGTCATGGATAGGCATAGAGAACGTCATCCTCCTGTTCCTGACCGTTACTTTCTCGATCCCTGAGTAGTCTGACTATAGAAATGGAACTACCTTTCCATTATAGTATGGCCATACATTTCTTAGACTCACTCATCGAGGGGCCCAGTAATATCTCTCTACAAATGTGAGGGACAAATTCCATATTGACCATTCACATTCCTCAGCATGAAAAACCACTAAGCCCGAACATAGTCTTTATGATCACTCGGTCAAAAGTGACTTTTGACTAGGTTAAAGATGAGCATTTGTCATGTAGGAATCCACGATGATCTCAGGTCAAAGGGTATAGTGACATGGTTTGTATATGAGAGAAACTTATGACTTAACCCATGCAACTCTCTCATAGCGGGTCGGTCCAACACATTGTACTTTTACATGTGCCTATGACTTTGATTTATATCTCTATACATCTTCAAAGTCATACTAGTCTTATTTCATCTCTGCTCCCACATAGATGACCGACCAGGGATATTTAGGATACGATCATAAGTTATCCAAGGATGGTCATTACATTAAACATGCAAATAATGTGATAACACAATTAAGAAATTCATAAATCAACAATGTTCAAAATACAATGATTGGCCCCTAGGGTACAATTTCTAACATAATCCTCCCGAGGTATAGAGATTATTGAAGTAGGTTTTGCCTCTCCCAACAAAGTATTTTTTTCTTGCACATGGCTTGGTTTAAATTCAGGACATTATGCTTAAGAGACTTAACCATCCGCCAATTGTGCCAAATTTTGTTAATTATCTAACTATTATATTTATGATCGAATAGAGTATGTATGAGCTAATCAATACTACATAATTGGATCCATGCTTTGTTGCAAAACAGTGCGTGTCACTCGGCCAACTTGCAAATAAACCTTCACTGATTACACGTATGGTGGCAGTGTGTGTGCAATAAGAGAGCGAGAACTGGGAGTTAAAAAGTTGCTCGAATCAATTCCAATCTTATGTATATCCATTTCCAAGTTATTTTTTTCTTCTTTTCAATCACTTTATGATAATAATTGAAATTCCATTCGAACATTCACCTCCATTATCAAACAGCAATCCTTTGTTTCCCATCTTCTTTAACGAGTATATGCATGTCTAAATTCTTGGTTAACGTACACCAAATGAACATAAATGGGCTTGAAATTTACGAGTTTTATTCATGGAAAGTCACTATTCATTGTGAAATTAAGGTGAAAACATAGAAATACCTTTTGGCCATGCCTATTTCATCTCGGGCTCTATCTCTATTTTTTTTATATGTATAATTATCCTTTTATTAGACGTAGTTCTATTTAAGGTATTACTAGACGTTAAGTATGGGTATATCTCATAGCAGAAATTTGAACCCCAATTTGTCACGTTGTGAGGAAATAGCCACGGCTAGAAAAAAGCATTTCAACACCGGTTGAAAATGGCATTCAACATCGCACATACAGCCGGTGTAGAAATGGACCGTGTAAAAAGTGAGACCTTCTACACCGGTCACATGACCGGTGTAGAATGTATACTTTTTTACACCGGACTAAAATTTAAAGCGGTTCACATTTACATCCGGTGTATTATGTTTTAACATCTACATCGGTTTGAATATTGGGACGGTGTAGATTATTCAAATGTTAACACCGGTTGAATATTGGGACGGTGTAGATGTTATTAAATTTAATTTATATATTATGTATGATATATGTTCTTTCTACACCGGCAGGTATATACCTCCGATGTAGATGTTATTAAATTTATATTTAATACATTTCGTTGGCCTGAAGCTTCATAAATAAACTGGCCAAATATAATATACGACTCAATCATCGATCATCATCAGTTCAAGATGCCAGAGACATATATAATTCAATTGCTCATTATATTATTCATTCAATACAAAAATGCTACAATTTGATAGACAAGTAGAAAAAGGTATTCAGTGAAAGACAAATACTATTGAGAAGGAAGGAATTGAACAAAAAACTCTGCCCACCGATTACGCAGGTCCTCAATATCTTGGTCAGGAAATGGATCAGGTTGATCAAACATCTGAAATATGAAATCAAAATCAAAGAAATTAAGGCATTACTAATATAGATTAGATTGAGAATTAAGAAATATGAAATCATTAAAAATACAATTTTACCTCCTCAGTTAGGTCAATCCTATTTGACAAGATAATATTGACCATGTGTCTAACTATGTAGAAGCCGCACAAGTTGCTTTCTCTGGGTTGCCTTCGACTCTGTAATATTAACAAGATAAAAATTATTTCTCATCATCAAAATGGGGAACCTAGCTAACACCCAATATATACTTTTATTACCTTCGGTGTGATCCATTCAGGGTGCCTCACCAAATTAGCGTGCTTAAGGCCCCTTGCAACTGCGAACGTCCTCATAGCCCTATGACCAAAGTTAATAAGTTAGTAACCCATTTATCACAAAGATCATTATGTATATAAGAGAACTCACGTGTTCATGATCTTCCTGACATCAACCGAGGGCTTGTAATGGAGGGAGCATAAGAAGAAAACTTTATAGCTATGCTTACATAGGATGACAAGTTGCCAATGATTGCTGTAGAGATTAGTTAAAAGAGAATGAGTATTATAATTAAGCAAATACAAAACTAGTATATATGAAATAAAATGAAATATTATTATTCTTACTCCTGCATATATGGTGCGAAGAAACAATCAATATCGGTTTCATTGAGCCTACTTGAAATGTATGCAAGCCTCGAAGATTAAGAGGTCCCTTTAGCATAAATCTGAAGTGGGCATAGGAATCCGAACTTTTTTTGTTTGCCCTTGGAGGAAACCAACTCAGCTTGCATGTACCTACAAGCAATGCATAAACGACATTAGTTGTAAGACTTGAACTTTGTTATTACATATATTTACATTTAAATTATACTTACATCAAAAACACTTGGATGCAGCCGGAGGTCAGTTCTTCCTTGGGAGTGATCAGAGATTTGACGTCCGCATTGTCCAGGAAGGCCGGTGCCCCCACGTCGCCCACAACTGAATCCATAGGCAATGAGTCCACATGGAACGTTTTGTCATATGCCAATAGGATCACACGTTGCATGGCATTCAAAGTGGGAGGGGTGGGAAGTTGGCTGGGGGATGAGGCGACGTGATCCGAAACAAGATACTTTGGCCACAATATGAAAGTCCCTTTTGCTTGGCTCACTGTCTTCACCTCATCAGTGGGAATTGGGACAAGATCATCTCCAATTAGCACGGCTTCAACTGTCACCCTTAATTGATCGTCCTGAATTTGGATGTGGTGAACAGTTGCCCCTAGGCTATGGATGGAGCCACGTGCCACTAAGCGTCTAAGAGGATCCTCAACATATAGATCACAATGTTCTGCATCCTCTGACAGCGGCAAGCAACAACTCCCCTTAGTGCTTGGACGGACTGCAGTTGAGGGCGGAAGGGGATCAGTTGGCTCTTGCTGCCTTGATGTCATCATGGACAATATTTCTTCCTTTATCTTTGCGAACCCCTCTTGTAATCGCGCCTCAATTGAAGCTTCTGCTTGTGCCCTAGCCTTTATCCAAGCCTCTTCCTTAGCCTCTGCCCTTATGGTGGAGAGCAAGGATGCCAACTATGGCCTCGGTACCACATGTGGGGAACGTGTTTGAGATGCTCCAAAGTAATCTATTATACCCACACCTCTTCCAACTCCCCTGACACGGCCCCCATGTTCTTGTTTCCCAGTGGCAACAGTCAAGATGTCATTCCTACCATCTGACTTGAAGGATCCATGGGACTCTTGTCGTTTAAGATCACTCTATAACATAGAAAGAACAAACATAAGGAAAATGATATAATTATATATAGTCTACTAACACAAAATAATGCAAGTAGTGCTTACAATTTTTTTAGCAATCATGAGAGCATTGTCGCTTGTAAAAGTTCTGCTCTTTCTTTGGCGAGCGTACAACCATTTTTCTTCGCGACGTATCGGAGAGGGGGGGTCAAGAAGAACACTAGGATCCGACCCAGCATTTTCTTCTAGCCTCTTCCTCTTGGCCCCCAACAACTCTCTTTCTGCCTTCGCATAACCCCTCGAGACATTGTGTAGGGGCAATCATTCTTGAGGGCGTATTCAATCGCTTTTGCCCTTTTTTCCTACAAGACATGAAGTAGTTAAAATCAATACATATGATACTTTGATACGTTTTCTGCCAACACATACAAAAGGATACACTCACCATTGCTACTGGCGTGGTCAGATTCCTAACAAATTCTTCCCACGCAGCTTCGTCAATGAATTGATACTTGCTGCATGGAGAAGGTTGAGGATGACCACTTCTGTCCTGTCCATGCAGATACTAACGAGCTAGTTGTGTCTTGAATGCCCTCCAACGCTCAGCACAATAAGACAACGTCTTCTTCTTCAAGAACTCATTGTTGGGAACATCGTAAGTGAGCTGCAATGTTTGCCATTGAAAACAGAGTAATCAACAAACAGTTGTGTATTTGGTATTGCTCTGCATGCAATATTAGATAGTTCCTATACCCGGATAGTGTCCCAAATTTGATTCTTCATGCGATCATCCGTAGCATCCCAAGTCAAATAGGTGATGCTAGGCTTGTTGCGTGCTAGGTGTAACATCCCTAATTTCTGTACTACGTTGTATGTACAGGTTAAATGAAATATATGAGATTTTTAGGAAAAGATGTGGCCATATTTATGTAAAGAAAAGGATTAATTGGAAGAGGAAGAAAGTCTAAGAGCCAAAGTGCAAAATTATGAAAATGCCACTGTGATGCCCTAAGAAACCAGAAGTAAATGGAGGGCATTTTAGTCATTTCACACAATGGATGGATATCAGAGGAAATTTGATAGTAAATTATTATAATTAATATGAGAATTTATGGAGTTGACCGAAGTCAAAAAGGAGTCCTGTAGAATTAATTATGGAATTTACGGTGAAAAAGGACACCGATAAAAGGTTAAAGGAAACGCATATAATTTTTAACAGGACTTCTGGGGCTCAAAAAATTATGAAACTTTGTAGAGAATTCATTTTATATTATAATGAATTTCTAAAAATGTTAGAACAATTAAAAGAGGTGTTTAGCATTTATGCTAAGATCAGGGTGATTTATGGATATCGGTATAAGGAAAATACATTGGGATTTGGGCCAATTAGCTATTGGACCTAAAAGAGACCCAACATGTCATCCTAGGCCAGCCCAATAAGGCCCAAAAGTTGTCTTGGAGCCCAAGTCCAAAGATAAATAATTTATGGATTTTTGGAAATAAAGAAAAAGAGAATAAAGTAAGAATTAGGTTTTGCACATGGTGGGACCCACATGGACTCAAAAATGGCGCCAAAGAAGAGAGCTTAGGTGTCCCAAGTGATGTCATGCTAGTGAGGTCATGGTGGTGAGGTCATGAGCCAAAGTGAAAAGACATTCCAAGATCAAACCTTTAACCATTAGATCAAATAGTTTCCAAAGTGATCTTGGCCTTCAAATGGCACATGACTTTTGCTATAAATACCCCCCCTTTCCATTCATTCTTCACACCCAAGAGCTACTTTAGAGATAGAAGTGAGTTCTAGAGAAAGAAAGTGGAAGAAAGCAAGGAAGAAGCAAGTGTCTTGAAGGAGCAAGTAAGGTAAGTTGATGTTCTTCACCTTACCATTTCGGTTTGCACTGTTCATGCACTATTCATGATAGAAGAAAATGGAATTTCAATGATTTAATGCTTCCATTCAGTTTATATGATGATTTTGTGTAGGATTGGAAAGGTTTTGAACCTTGGAAACCATTGGAATTAAAGGTTATAATGTTGAAAATTCCTCACGGGTACTGTTCACTCGCGTGAACAGTGATTTGAATTTCATAATTTTGATGCTTCCAATGGTCTTAAAATGAGATTTTGTGTGGGGGTAAAGTGGAGGAACAAGTATGGGAAGCATTGGAACTAAAATGGGAATTTTTGGAAAACGGGAGCTTATTGAAACTAGACTTGGATTTTGTTTGGAATGGAGTTATAATTTGGTAATTATCTTGTAATGCCTAGGTTTTGACATTTGTGGAAAGGAAAGACCATTACAAGAAGGAAAGGAACAAGGATCTACAAGAGGTAGCAAGAATATCTAACTATAAACTTATGTGCTTTGATTGTTTTGCTTACTTGTTATGCATGAAGGTTTGGTTGAGCATGGAATGTTGTGTGATGATGATGATGATGTGATATGAGTATGTGATACTCCTTGCAATATATGTCATGACAATATGCATATTAGAGTTGCTTATCTATAAGCATGAATTAGCTCCCATTGCATGATAACATGTTAGGCATTCAATCAAACATGCATAACCTTATAGTTTATATTACTTGCTATTGGGATTTCCATGAAATCTCATTCCTTCCATATAATTAAACATGCTCTAGGTGCTGTATCTTCTCAAGGCAAGAGGGTAAATGTTGATGGATGACTGTACATAATTTAAAGAGTGTGCACTTTAATTACAAGATGATGTTTTGGTTTGTATGATGCATGCTACTCATGAATCCAATCTTAGGTAGTGTACTTCCATCGGTATTTTGATTGATTATATGATGATTTTTCATATGAAATTTGGCAAGAACATAGCTAAGATCTAGATCTTTAAATGGACACCAAGAACGCCTCATTTGGTTAAGAACTCGAATTGTTATGATTTTTCAAAGTTAGGAGTTGAAATCTGGAATAAGGTAAAACGACTACTCAGAGGCAGTGAGGTTCATGCGCTAATTTCATATAGTAAACGAATGATTTTTTCCTCAAAATTTTGAGAGATTAAAGTATACATATGGATCTTTAAATCTATATGTAATTCAACACAATTGGATAAGTATACAAGGATAAATGAATTTTTGAAAATGGGGCAAAGAAACTGGAACTTCCAGATTTACCAAATGAACAGTAAAGTTCAACGAATAAACTGATTTGATATGGACAAGAAGATATCATTTTCATATTTTTATCTCAAATTTAAATGAAATATATTTCATTAGAAATTGGAATCACCTTAAAACGATTTTTCTAGATTTAGTTATGAATTTTCAAAGTTCAGGTTGTAATCTGGAATTACCCAGTGAATAGTGGCAGTGAACAGTAACCGTAAGCCCAACTCTTGGAAATTCATGTTTTTGAGGTTAAGAGGTATTCCAATGTTCTAAAATAGTTCTAATTGAGTATAAGTAAGGTTAAGGATTAAGTTTAAAATTAAGGTCAAGGTTTTAAGGTTAAGACTTAAAGAAATTTGTTGGAAAATACCGTTGTGCTGGTAGGTTATACAAAGTACTGTGTACGTAGGTGCTGCCTAAGGAGACTGAAAGTGAGTGGACCTAGCCGGTTCATCCGGTCTTTCCTGGGTACTTACGTAGAATGGTAGTTCTCATGGGGAATTACCGAATCAGTACAGTTATTTTCTACCAGGATTTTCGGCAAGAGAGATATAATCCACTTCAAGAGAGCTATACCAAGAGTACTTTGAGAGATGTAAAGAAGGATGTTTCACTAGGAGGCTGACAAAACTTATGTACTTTGTCCTGTGTTCACCAGTTGGGTTCCAGTTTCTGTCAAACTCTATCTGAAGCAGTTTCCCCTCCATCCTGTCCTTCATAATGTCTTTCAAACGAGTCGCACTTCTGCCCTTCCTTTGCGTAGTGGCGCTTGGAGCATCGCTAGCCTCAATCTGAGTAACTCTATCCTCCATATTCCTATGTACGCAGTAACAACATCAAAAACATTGAAAACAGACTTAACCCTTTTTCCTTCAACCCGTCAGAATACACAAAACTTGTTCCTTTAGCAGTTATGAATGGAAAGATGTGCAAGCATTCATCAGGAAAAATAGAAAACCTAGATTAAACGAACATAAAAATGGCGACACAGGAACACAGGGAAAAAAATGCAGAGAACACGTACACGGAAAAGCAGAACGAGAGAGACAACAGAGAAGAACGACTGATCGAGCGCGGAGAAGCCTCGCGAGAACCACAGGGCACGACGAGTGGCGATATGACGGAGTACGTGAGAAAGGAGAATGAAGATAATCGCGCCAAGGGGCGGGCTTAAAAAATGAATATAAACATTCGACACCGGGTGTAAATCATTCTAACCCGGACAAAAACATAAACGATGTAAAATTGATACATTTTACACCGAATAAATTTTACAACCGATGTAAAAAATAACACCATTTAAAATATAACACCGGATAAAGTAAAACCCGGTGTAAATGAGGTCTCTATATGTATGATCATTTTACTGAACTGTGAAATGTGTATATGAGGTCTCTATATGTATGAAAGAATTAGAAATGTGACCAAGGGTAAAATGGTCATTTTTGAAAAGTGTGCGCGGGAGCGTACTTTCAGGCAAAAATGGCCCGGTCCGGATAAAATATCTGAAAATACCGGGAGATAGAGAAAAGGATTCCGGGTTGAATGACGCAGCACATAATTTTGATTTGAGGTCCCGATTTTTCTGTAAAAATTCCCGAAGATGGGAATTTACAGTTATAATCGGTAAAGGAAAGGCAGTCCGAATAGAGATGATTGGACTGTGGCCAGAGGCCATATAGTGGTTGTTAAGGCCCACAGTGACACCAGGGAAGGCCCAATACCATAACATCAGTTCAGTGGTAAGAGGGGCCGGTGTCCGGGAAAAATGTGCAAAATGATGAAAATGCCCTTATGTTATATAATAACTGAAGAATGAGTAAAGGGTATTTTGGTCATTTAGCTAAGGTTAGACAGTCAAGAAAGGGTATCTAGATAGTTGACCAGGGTCAGAGAATACTCTGGTAAGATATGAAAAGACAATAATGCCCCTAGACCTAGTAAAGTAAAGAAAGGAAAGGGAAGGACTTAAGTGCAATTATGGAAAGTTTAAAGCCAAAAAGGAAAAGTAGACAAAAAGGTGGGGTCCTTAAGTGTAATTTTAGCAAAATAAAAGGGACTTAATTGAAAAGAAGAAAAGTTCCTTGGGGCTAAAGTATAATTAAAGAAAGTCAGGCCGGAAGTGGTTTGGACTGCCCGAAAGCGTTTCAGTCCCAGATTCTACCAGAAGATAGGGCAGGTGACGCTGGGTAATCCTGTTGGGAATTGGAAGACATGCAACGGAAATTAACTTTAAAATTTTTTCCATTCCCAGCCAGGATCTACCGAATGTATTTAAGTCAAGGAGAAAGAAGTGTTACCTTCGGTTTCAAGCTTTGGTCGCGACCTCAGTGTCCACTAGTCACGACTCTTCGCCTCTGGAACTTTCAGTCGCGACCTCCTCAGCTTCTAGTCGCGACCTATCGCCTCTGGAGTTTTTAGTCGCGACCTATGCTTCTTCTAGTCGCGACCTGACGTCTCTGGAGTTTGTAGTCGCGACCTCGTCAGGTTCAAGTCGCGACCTGCCTCTTCTTTTCGGATTTCTGACGTTCAGATGCCCGTATGGTCGTGACCTCAGCGTGTTCTGGTCGCGACCTGTCTTCATGTCTGGTTCGATCACAAGAAGTCGACAGCTCAGATCGGCTTCCTCTACCGGTATCCACACGAACAGCGTTCCAATCGCGAACGACGTGCTAGCGCCTCTTGTCCCTCTAGGGCTCTCTAGAGATTCCATCCTCACCGTCTTTATTTTGGCAGTTTCTTGTCTGCAAACCTTTTGCACTCTCCCTGCCCCCTTTTCTCACGTCTGAATGTGTGTGCAGAGATGTATAGAACTCTAGCCCCTAATGTCAAATATATAGGAAGCTATCGGGCTTCTAATAGGGCCGGGCTTTAGAATTAATCTTATATTAATTTTGAATTAATACAATATCATATATTGCATAATTTAATAAGAAACTAATTAAATAAATATGGTTTATATTAAATTCGTCCCACAGATTTAATTCACCTATTTATTTAATTTAAAATAAAGATAAGACAGAATTATATTTGATTTATTCTCATAAATCAAATTTGAGATATCTTATCAATTTGAATTTCAAATTCAAATAGATCATATCCATTAAAATTCAAATTCAAAAGTGATAGAGATTTAATTTATCCTTATAAATTAAATCTTACAAATATCTCTTATATTATATATATAATATATATAAACAAATTTATAATATATATATATAATATATATCCACCCTAGATTATTCATTGAATCTAGACATCTCTTAGATTCAATGAATCTGGACATCATAGCTCGTATTGGGCTATTTTGTGTGCGACCCTGTAGGCCCATATGAAGTTGGCAGTGGGCCAGTTACTATACTGACCCACAAGTCGTAAGTGGTCTCTAGCAAGGCATTACGACTACCCAAAACATATGAGGATCGATAAACGATGTAACCTTTCATACAACCATATCACGTCCCTTTTGTCACACGATATTTCGGTCAAGGATGAGGCATGGAGAACGTCATCCTCCTGTTCCTGACCGTTACTTTCTCGATCCCTGAGTAGTCTGAATATAGAAATGGAACTACCCTTCCATTCCAGTATGGCCATACATTTCTCAGACTCACTCATCGAGGGGCCCAGTAATATCTCTCTACGAATGTGAGGGACAAATTCCATCTTGACCATTCACATTCCTCCGCATGAAAAACCATTAAGCCCGAGCATAGCCTTTATGATCACTCGGTCAAAAGTGACTTTTGAATAGATCAAAGCTGAGCGTTTGTCATGTAGGAATCTATGATGATCTCAGGTCAAAGGGCATAGTGACATGGCTTGTATATGAGAGAAGCTTATGACTTGACCCATGCAGCTCTCTCATAGCGGGTCGGTCCGACACCCTGTACTCTTACATGTGCTTATGACTTTGATTTATATCTCTATATATCTTCAAAGTCATACTGGTCTTATTTCATCTCTGCTCCCGCATAGATGATCGACCAGGGACATTTAGGATAAGATCACGAGTTATCCAAGGATTGTCATCATAGTAAACATGCAAATAATATGATAACATAATTAAGAAATTCATAAATCAACAATATTCATAAGATAATGATTGGCCCCTAGGGCACAATCCCCAACAAATCCAGCCTAATACCGGAATTTTTGAAGACTCCAGATAGCCAAAAATGGACTGATCGTCCAAAAGTTATAAAAATTCCTACCGGATATCCTAGATTTCAGATCTAGGTGAGAAATTACAGGATGATGCATCCTTATGGGACGAATGTCAGGAAACTGACAGAATACCGATAGGAGGTCTGTAGAAAAAGTTATTCATAAAATAGAAAATCCAGACGGGAGTATGAGGCCTCCAGGGATCCGATAGGGAGATTTATCGGTATTTAAAAAGGGACTGAATGAGTTCGGATGACCTCAGTCAGATGACTATTATGACCCACAGGGATGCCAGAACACAGTAGGCCAGTGTATCTGGTAAAAGGACCCAGTGTCCGGATATGTGTAAAAACGGTGTATGTTAGATAAAAGGCTCGATGAACTTTGCCTGAGGAAGATTCCTCATAATACGTGCCATGAAGGTAATGGACCCTGAAAGGCCCAATAGTGGCGCCATCAAAGGCCCAATAAGACACTTGGACTGATAGGTGGGCCAGTGTCCAGCAGAACCCCGGAAAAGTGCGAAATTACGAAAATGCCCCTGTGTTGTACTAAAGGGTAGTAGAGGAATGGAGGGCATTTTGGTCATTCTGGACAGGCCCAGGAGCCAAGACACATACAGATAAAGTTACTCAGAGTCAGTATATACCCTGACAGGGTACAGAAGGGTGTAAAATGATGATTTTACCCTTAGGGTTAAAATAGTGCAAGAAAGGGCACCCAGGGGTATTTTGGTAATTTGCCAAGGGATGTTTCTTGGGAATCGAGCCATCAGAGTACTTGAGCTTGATCAGGATCCAAGATAACATTCCCACAGTCCAAAAACGTAGGCCCAGTGATGTGTGGGAAAAAGTGGCATTAAAATACTATTTTAATGCTGTTTCAATAAAGTAAAGTTACTCGGTCGGCACGATAACCAAGGAGATGATCAGATAAAGTCCTGGACTTATCTGGATAGTATTGGAAGGCGTGAAAGGTCCCTTCCAGGTGCCACATGGTGCCATCTTAGAGGAAGAAGAAAAGTTAAGGACACGTGGCACAATCTCAGCCATTGAGTCCGGTTTATGGGAAATCGGACCGGACCGGTACTGGATTGGACTGAAAATGCTGAGTCAGCTGATGAGGTGTCCAAGAATTGTGACATGTGAAGAATGTGGCGATGAGGTGTCCCAGTGAGGTGTCCTGGGTGATGCAATAAAAAGGAATAAAAGAAAATAGGAAATTCCAGGAAAAACCAGGACCACATGTTCAGATGGCTTCAAAATTACAGGAATGCCATTGATGGAAACTATAAATACCCCCTCCCCCTCCCATTTCATGCATCCCATGGCCAAGAGCAAGATTATAGACAGAAGGCAGTTCTTGAGAGAGAAAGAAAGAAGAAAGGAAGTTCTGGCAGAGTTGAAAGCAGTATAGAGGTTCTGGAGTTATGGTTTTGAGGTAGTAACTAATCCTAGCTTTTATGTAATGGCTTTGTGATTTGTTGTGCTATTGTTTGGTTGGATTGTTGTCTTATATGTTATGCTTGAAGCTCTACTGCAATGCTATGATCATATGTTATTGAGTATGGAAGCATGCAGCATACCTATCTGTACATAATCACAAGCAAGCACTATCACTCTGCATTTCATATATTGTTATGATTGTTGCTACTGAGATTCCCCCGAATCTCATCCCAATAAATAAACCATTACAGGGGAGGTTATGTCGAAGTGAATTTTGGGAATTTTAAGAGACGCCATTATGCTGCCGAAATTATGACAAGATAGCAGTAGTAAGGAAAGCAGCTGATACGTACTGTGTACGTAGGTACTGTCTAAGGAGGCTGGAAGTGAGTAGACCTAGCCGGTTCATCCAGTCTTTCCTGGGTACTTACATAGAATGGTAGTTCTTACGAGAATTACCGAATCGGTACAAGATCAGTTACTTTCTGAAGATGAAGCGTAGCGGTTATGCTGCCGGATTTCAAGCAGGAAAAGATGTAATAGAGATATGGGAAATTTTGTACATACCCAGATGTAAAACAACTTATTAATTAATAATAAGTGTTGTTTGGTATGTTTGACTGATATTTGATGGATGTATGCATATGTTTGCAAAGTTGAGTGCTGGAATTGGCCACTATGAACAGTAACACGTAGTGACATGCTAATGTTTGATAAATAATTAAAAATAGTAAATGGATGAATAAATGTATAAACTTTTTAAGGTAAATAGTAGACATACCAAGCTTCAATTTGATATATAGTATGACTCATTTTGATGTCTACACATGGAGATACAAAATTATTAAAGTTGGGACCAGAATGCTAGATTCAGGACAAAAACGTTGGATGAACAGTAAATTTGTGACGTTGGCTGATGTTGACTCGGTCAAGTTATGGTCAACGAGTTATTTTTCACTGAAATATAATTGATTTATCTTCAAGTAGCAATTGGAACCACTTCATTTCAATTTTTATAGAATTAGTTATGATTTTTCAAAGTCAGATCACTTATCTGGAATTTACATAGTGAACAGTACTCGATAAGAGTAAAACTCTAGATTGAGGAATTGGACTTCAATGACCTTGAAAGTGGTTCTAAATGCTACCAAATGGTCACTAAGACGTACGAAAGTAAGGATGTTTCATATACTGCATGCCTAAAGGACCTATTATTTTCTTCGCATCATAGTAGCGTTTGGGTAACGCATTTTCTTCAGGAAACATGTCCTGTAACAACTCAAGCAATTCTGAAAAGCTACTGTCACTCCACCCATGCCGAGCTTTCACACTTACCAATCTCAACACCGCATTCAACAGGTTGTATTTTCTGCACCCTAGGTATAGAGGCTTTTCTGCATCATTGCACATATTACCATATGCATGTGACCGCATAAAAGCATCTTCTCCAACATCATGAATCATGTCCTCTACTCGAGATCATCAGTATCCATGTCATCGTCAAAGGTCTGTTCCACCTGTTCACCATGCCATACCCATACCGTGTAACTCTTGCAAAACCCCTCACAAATTAGATGAGTGTAAATATCAGCAGGACTATGTTTCCTCTCATTCAAACAACTCACACAAGGACAATAAAACCTTCCATTGTCATCATCACTATTCCGTTTAGCAAAATCCAAAAACTCCTTCACCCCCTCAGCATACTCAACACTTGTTCGTTTAGCATTTATCAAACTACGATCCATATTTGTGGAAGACTATAAGAACTAAAAAAATAGAAAACAAGAAATTAAACCATTACGTTGCAACTAATGCATGGAGAGAATAAATTTTCAGTTCTCGAGAGGAGTTCAAAACAAAACTCACTGTCTGTGAAGCGCCGAGAAGACTTAACACGCGAACCAGGGAAAAATGAGAGATGGAAGGCACGAGAAATGTACCAAATAAAATAGTATTTGGTAAAAAAAAATAAAACAAAAAGTTTATTTTGTAAGAAAATATACTGTAGATATATATAAAAGTTGTAGAGAGTATATTTTACACCGGCCACTATATATAGACCGGTGTAAAATATATCAGTTTTTTTAAGTGATACAGACCATGTCATCAACTTTTACACAAAAAAAAATATATATATCAGAATATATAAAAGTTGCAATCTTTCACTACTCATCAGACTCGGAGTTTTGGGAGTCATCAGATTGGGTGGGATCAACAGGATTAAAGAAGCTATCACGGGGTTGATGGCGGCAAACTTCTGAGCGGAAATCTCTGAAACTTGCTTTCAGTCTGTCAACTTTGCTATTCAGTTCTTCCACGGAGTCCTCCATCCCATTGAAGCGCAGTATGAGTTCCTCAAGGCTCTCCATCAGAGTCACAACCAGGGGAGGAGGAGAAGGAACAGAAGGGTGAGGATCAGGATGTTTGTCTTCAAAGTCGTCTCTGTTTCTTTTGTGGGGCGGAGAAGGAGGCGTGCGTGAGGAAGAGGCCATTGGAGGAGTCAGATAGATGAAAAGAAAATAAAACAGAAGAATGGTATACATATATATATATATGGTTAACGTTCATGATCAATAAGAATATAGAAGAATGCAATTGGCCTTCTATCATAATGACTACAAACGTTGGGAACCGAAGAAGTGAAATGAACGGTCTGAAAAATAAAGAAAGCGAGCGGGAAAGCATAGACAAGAAACTGAAGAGGCAGATAGGACGAAGCTAATCTGCACCGGGTGTTTATATTTTAAATCGGTTACTTTTAAAACCGGTGTAAAAATTTAATTTTTTTTAAACCGTCTTCTCCTCAGTGACCGGTTTAAAAGTGGGATTCAGATGAAAAATAAACGGATCATCAGCAACGCATGCAGAACAAGAAACCTGTTAAACTTCATTATATTCATTCAAATTAAACTTTACTAACTAACTTTACATCTTGAAATCTAGAAAAAAAGACCTCGCTCTATCAACAACAGGATGAAAGAAACTATCATCGTGTTGAAAGGCTCTGAAACGTTCATTCATCATTTCCACTTTCAGAGCCAGTTCTTCCACCGAGCACTCCAGGGCATTGAAGCGCGGAATGAGTTCCTCCAGGAACTCCACCAGTTGCTGAAGCAGGGGAGGAGGAGAAGGAACTGAAGGGCTATCAGGAGATACGTGCATATGTTTGTCTTCAACATTCTGTCTCTGTCTTTTGTGAGGCGAAGCCATTGGAGAGTTAAGATAGAAGAATAGAAGAAATGAATATAAAACAGATATCGGAGAAGGTGATCATGATGAAAATACTGCGCATGTCTGAGAAGACTACTTGACATAAAATGGCGGGAAAGGATCCTGACGGAGTTCATCTACACCGGACTAAATATTTCCACCTCGGTCAATATAAATACGCTGTAGAAAGTAAAAATCTAAATCAGACCAAATATTTCCACATCGGTATCTATAATATCCGCTGTAGAAATTAAACATCTAAACCGGACTAAATATTTCCACATCGGTCATGAGTAAATACGGTGTGAATATTTCATTTTATTTACAAAAATGCCACCGCTCATTTTTTTAAAACCGTCTCCGCATTGACCGGTTTAAAAATGGGGATTTCGATTGCCAATTTTCCACCAGTGAGCCCCTCCTGTAATGTTGGTTTTTAATTAAAAATCTTTCCTCTCAATCAAATGGGCCATAGTGGTCCCTTTCTGCTGTCTGTCAACATAATAGTTTATTTGTTATTTTGGGTTCGGTTCTGTTGCCTCATTAAGATCTAAGTAAAACTTAGGATAGTTATATTTAAATGGATAGAAAATTAGAAATTAAAAAAATGAAGAAAAATGAACTTTTTCTTTGGATAGTAAGAGAAATTAAGGAAAGACAAGTGGAGAAGAAAAAAAAAAGCATATGGGGCTTATATATTTTCTTACCTATTTCTTCTCTTCGATTTTCTCTTCAAAAGTTGATAGATTTTAGTGAGAAAATATGCCTTCC
Source organism: Leucaena leucocephala (assembly GCA_037074615.1). NCBI lineage: Eukaryota > Viridiplantae > Streptophyta > Magnoliopsida > Fabales > Fabaceae > Leucaena > Leucaena leucocephala. The sequence goes on along the minus strand of CM073536.1, from coordinate 11,948,139 downwards.
AAAATTGCTCAAACGTTGCAACAGTCGTAAGAGACCTTGAAAAAATTGGTGTTGAGAAAAACTTTAATTTTTTTTATCATATATGAATTATTGTCGAAATAAGTCACTTTTATTTATTCGTATTTTTTTCATATTTATCCAAATATTTTTTCTATTTTCCTTTCCTCCAATTTTCTCTTTTCAACAAAATAAACCAAAGTACAAATTGCATATAAATAACACGTTAATAAAGTCTTCATATTAATACGTAATTAATACGTAGCGTAACTCAAACCAAAACTTGAATGCATTCCTAAAGGATTGTGGGATCCTAATTGAACCAACCCATAATTAGATTTTGGAATATATGAAACGAACATGTAAATTAAAAGCTAGAAAGCTTTCTCTCATTCTCTCGTTGCAAGAATAGAATTAATGTTCTTTTCTATTGCTCCTTCCTTTTCTATATAATGGGGTTAATGCGCAGTTGTATGCATGTGAAGGCAACTGCAAAGAAACCGGATTGGAATATGGAGGAGGGTTGTGGCGGACCGATGTTGAGCGGAATATAGACAATTGAACTTGGTCATCTACTTTTTTAAAAAGTGGCTCCTGAATGGAAGTCTTCGAACCACCATATTAGAATATATATATATATATATATATATATATATATATATATATATCTGTGTGTGTGTAAAGTTACAGTCCAAACTTGGAAAATATGAAATAAAAAAATAAACCGAAAAAATTTGAAATAAGAAGGCAGTTCATTGCGGGACAGACTCGGTACGGATTAATCCCTCACTCAGTGATTCACTCTACGAAACATAATAATATGAAGTTCCACATGTCGTTGACTAATTATTACAAGTATTTAATTTAAACGCCCAAAATGATATAACCAGAGAATATGCATGAATGAACCTTTCACTTGTATATATTGTTAGCTATTTTGAATTACTATCATTTCTCCTTAATATAAAATTTAATTAATTAATTTAAATAGATTAAAAAATTAATTAAATTTATTATTTATAATAATTATATATTAATTTTTCTAAAATGTTATATTTAATTATGCACGTCTTATGTATCTTTAATAAAAACACATTTAATATATGTAATTATATAGGGGTACTTTGGGGAGAAATTATGATTTTAGAAGACAAGGTAAATTATAATATTTTATTTAAGAAAAAAAATATACTCTTCAACTAGCTCTTATATTTATGACCGGAAGGAGTATAATTGGTAATTAGGAATTAATTAACATGTTATTTAAGCTTAAGGCAAATTCATACATCTATAACATCTATATCCATACCTTGGGTCTTTAATATAATATTTGTTAGATTTCATGTTTTGGTTATAACAAAATTAAAGAGGATTGTTATGTTCTGTAGGATCAAGTGTCATTGTGTATGAATATGATCCTTTAATATTAATCCTGTTATAAAAGCATATGACTCAAGCATATCATTTGAAGAGTCTAATCTTTATATGAAACTTAAGTAAAGTATTCTATGCTCTTCATAGTTACAGTAATTAGAGTCGTACACTCGAGTTATGTATTAAGTATTTCTAAATGAATAAGTTGATTCTTTTCTTTATAGTGTTCAATTCGAGTCATACACTTCAGTCTTGCCGTTCCTAATGAGAAATCAACCTATAATGAAGTAATTCGAGTCCTACACTCGAGTTTGGATCATATGTGTTCTCATATCATCGGATCACTTGAGTCGTTGTCAGAAGTTGTCTTTGTATCGCATATTCTTCATTCCAAATATAACTTCCACTCATATAATGTTAGAGTCATACACTTGAGCAGTGTACTCCTAATCCAGAAATCATCGTATAGAAAACTGCAATTTAATTTTATGTGATTTCATACTTATTTAAATGTTTTGGAACTTCATTATAATTATTTATTAACTTATTATTTCCAAAAAAATAAGTTTATTTTGCAGGTAGAAAGTATTTATTGTTCAACGGCTATTTCACCAACCTATACTACTTGATCAGAAGCATTAAATACACACAGAACGATTAAATGAAGACTCCAATAGAAAGATTAGTAAGTATAACTGCTGGATTATTGTGTCTAAGGGATAACCCAAGTTCAACCAGCCATAAGAAGCGCATTAGGACAAAAGTAAGATTGAAGGAAATACTTGAAAAAGAAATAAGAACACGACATACTAAATCTCATCTCCGTTATATTTTTTTATTCTTTTGTATACTTCAGTGATTAACGTCATCTTTTCCTGAGAGAAAAATCTATTGCAACCGCTTTCATTGTTCAATTGTTCGGTTCCAGGATTGTGGGATCTGGAACAAAATATTGGTTACACCTTACGGATAATAAGGACGAATAAATTACAAACGAAATTTATGGACTAATAGTATGTGGTTCCGAGAGCCCATTAAAATATTTGGGAGATGATTGATTGGAAAATCTCAGGTACTGCCAGGGGATTAGATGTAGTTCTGTGGAGAAGTCTAAATCAGGATAAGATCGATTGTGAACTTTGTCGCTTAATTTCTAATGGTGATATTTTCCCAACTCTTCAATCTTGTTTATTACTCCGTTTTAGGCGATTATTTTCTATGATTTTTATTACACCCAATTCAATTCCCCTAGGCGTAATCTGCCACTATAAGATCTAGAGATAGCTAATTTATAAATATTATAAAATTTAATTAAATTAGTTATTTATATTAAATATGTATTAATTTCTTTATAATAATATTTTTAAAATTCTTATTATATACAAACAACATGAATACTTAAAAAAAATATAAATTTAAAAAATAAAATAGATTAAAATTTTATATTTATGATCAAAATAAATTTATTGTCTATCTTCTATATATTGGGGACCAAAAATAGTGTTTAAAGTAAAATAACAAGTTTTCTTTGGTAAAAAAAAAAAAAAAAAAAAACCAAGTTTGCAAGTTATGTGTAAACAATAGTGCACCTCACATATGAGGCTTTATTTCACTTTTTATTTTTCTTATTGTTCCTTTTTCTCCCTCTTAAATTCATTTCCTTTCTTTTCGCTGTTGAATGTTGAATTTCACATTTTTAAAACCATTCTTCACTCAAAATTGTCTATTTGATTCTTATTTATTCTATACATCGTCGATGAAAAATTTCTTGCCCTTTTAAATCACTCGATGACTTGATATGCATAAACTAAAGTTGCATATTACTAGTACTAGCTCTTGATTATTAGTGTTTCAATAATCCAATTTATAACGCCTTTTCTCCCTGTTCATCCTTTTCTTCACAATTTTTAGATTGTTAATTAAAAAAAAGTTAACAGTTTGTGTTTATTTATTTTATTGAGTTTTAAAATCTAAAGAATAGCTTTAAATCTAAACTACTTTTAAATTGGATCAGTAGCCAACAAATTAAACCAGCAAATTAAAGGGGCAAAAACAGAGATGAAATGAAATCTTTATTTAAATTCATGGCTTTCTTAGACTTGAGAATTACGGTTATGCCTATTTTTTTTAGCCAAGAGTAGCCGATTTGAAGCTTCATTGTTTGATAAATGTTTTTTATCATAGAAAAATCACTACTATAAAAAGAGTCATTGTTTTGGTAAAATATAAAACACGTACGTCTTTAATAGCATAAGTATCTAGTAGCAAATTTTTTAAAGAAATACTATTAAAATGAATTTCATAGCGTTTATAAAACTAAGTAGTAGAGGAGTAAGTTGTAACATTTTGAAATCAAAATGCTACATTTTTTTAAAATTTTAAATATTAGGGTAAAATTTTTGCTACTCTTTTTTTTAATTAATTTTTTATGAGGGGTAGCGCGCTGGTGGAAAATTGGCAATCGAAATTCCCATTTTTAAACCAGTCAATGCGGAGACGGTTTTAAAAAAATGAGCGGTGGCATTTTTGTAAATAAAATAAAATATTCACACCGTATTTACTCGTGACTGATGTGAAAATATTTAGTCCGGTTTGGATGTTTAATTTCTACAGCGGATGTTATATAGACCGATGTGGAAATATTTTGTCCGGTTTAGATGTTTACTTTCTACAGCGTATTTATATTGACCGAGGTGGCAATATTTAGTCCGGTGTCTGTTTTATAAAAAAAAGGCGATTTTTACACCGGTTTTAAAAGTAACCGATTTAAATATAAACACCTGGTGCAGATTAGCTTCGTCTTATATCTACCTCTTCAGTTTCCTGTCTATGCTTTCCCGCTCGCTTTCTTTATTTGTCAGACCGTTCATTTCACTTCTTCGGTTCCCAACGTTTGTAGTCATTATGATAGAAGGCCAAATGCATTCTTCTATATTCTTATTGATCATGAACGTTAACCATATATATATATGTATACCATTCTTCTGTTTTATTTTCTTTTCATCTATCTGACTCCTCCAATGGCCTCTTCCTCACGCACGCCTCCTTATCCACCCCATAAAAGAAACAGAGACGACTTTGAAGACAAACATCCTGATCCTCACCCTTCTGTTCCTTCTCCTCCTCCCCTGGTTGTGACTCTGATGGAGAGCCTTGAGGAACTCATACTGCGCTTCAATGGGCTGGAGGACTCCGTGGAAGAACTGAATCGCAAAGTTGACAGACTGAAAGCAAGTTTCAGAGATTTTCGCTCAGAAGTTCGCCGCCATCAACCCCGTGATAGCTTCTTTAATCCTATTGATCTCACCCAATCTGATGACTCCCAAAACTCTGAGTCTGATGAGTAGTGAAAGATTGCAACTTTTATATATTCTGATATATATATTTTTGTGTGTGTAAAAGTTGATGACGTGGTCTCTGTATCACTTCAAAAAAAATTGATATATTTTACACCGGTCCATATATATTGACTGGTGTAAAATATACTCTATACAACTTTTATATGTATATCTACACCGGTGTAACATTTTGTCCGGTGTATATTTTCTTACAAAATAAACATTTTTTTTATTTTTTTACCAAATACTCTTTTATTTGGTACATTTCTCGCGCCTTCCATCTCTCATTTTTCCCTGGTTCGCGCGTTAAGACTTCTCGGCGCTTCACAGACGATGAGTTTTGTTTTGAACTCCTCTCGAGAACTGAAAATTTATTCTCTCCATGCATTAGCTGCAACGTAATGGTTTAATTTCTTGTTTTCTGCTTTTCTAGTTCTTATAGTCTTCCACAAATATGGATCGTAGTTGGATAAATGCTAAACGAACAAGTGTTGAAAATGCTCCAAAGCCATTGACTGGCGAACAAGTTTATGAAAAGGTGAGAGACATCAATGTCACTTTCGGTAAGCTTACCAAGAAAAGTGAGAAAATGTATGGAAAAAAAGATCTGTGTTCTTTGAGCTTCCTTATTGGCGACATCTTCATGTAAGGCACTGTCTTGATGTGATGCATGTGGAGAAAAATGTGTGTGACAGCATTGTTGGAACACTTCTTAACACACATGGTAGTTCCAAAAACGGTTTGAAGGCAAGATTGGATTTGGAAGAAATGGGAATACGGGAGGAGTTACATCCGAGGCCAGATGGTGAGGGGAGCTATCATGTTGAAGAGACTAACATCTTGTCCAAGGCTAAGCGAAGAAGTATTTGTGAGTGTTTGCAAGGAATCAAAGTTCCCTCTGGGTACTCATCTAATCTTAAGAGGATTGTGTCCATGAAAGATTTAAAATTAGTAGGCCAAAAGTCTCATGATTGTCATGTATTGATGCAACAATTACTCCTAGTGGCTGTTCCAGGAATCCTTCAAGATGATTTGAGACACATTGTAACCCGACTTTGCTTCTTCTTTAATGCTATATGTGGCAAAGTCTTTGAGACTGAAAAGTTGGAGGAATTGGAGCACGAGGGTTATGTTATTTTGTGCCAGCTTGAAAAACAGTTTCTTCCTTCCTTTTTTGACATCATGGTACACCTCATCGTTCATCTAGTGCGAGAGATAATACTGTGTGGCCCTGTATACTTATGATGGATGTACCCATTTGAAAGATACATGAAAATCCTTAAAGGGTATATGAAGAATCCAAATCGGCCCGAAGCATCCATTGTTCAAAAATATGTGGCCGAAGAAGCTATGAATTTTTGTCAACAATACCTGTCTAAAGTAAGACTTACTGGTCTCCACAAACCCATTGCCAAACAGGGGGGTCAACGCGGAATGTCAGTGAGGAGTGTTGATCGTAATGAACTGCAGCAAGTACACTTACACATCTTGAATAACATTGATGAAGTTCAAGACTATATTGCTGTTCATAAAGATCTTGTCCGGAAAACAAATAATAGGATGACAGAGCAAAGGCTGATTAGAGAACACAACAAATCTTTTGCACATTGGTTCAAATTGGAGGTTGAAAATGAGGATTGTGTTTCTGATACAGTTAGATGATTGGCATGTGGTCCTGAACATAATGTGATCTGTTGGAATTCATTTGATATCAACGGGTATTCCTTTTATACGAAGTCCCTAGATGATAGAAGTAGCGTGCAAAACAGTGGTGTTATGTTAGTGGCTGAAGCTATGCATTTCTCTAGTTCAAAAGACAACAATCCTAAATTAGCAGTCATCCCTTATTATGGCGTTGTTGAAGAGATTTGGGAGGTGGACTACTCCAAATTCAAAGTTCCCGTATTCAAATGCAAGTGGGATAATGTAAACAACGGGGTTATGGTCGATCAGTTAGGATTTACACTTGTGGATTTGAATAATATAAGTTTTGGGGATGAACCTTTTATTATGGCAAACTAAGCAAAGCAAGTGTTCTTTATCACTGATCCTCAAAATGAAAGATGGTCTGTCGCGCTCCAAGGAAAAAGGGTTGTTGACAATGATGATTCTTTTTATGAGATCCCTTCTTTTTCAGTAGGTTTACCACAATTAAATGAAGAAGAAGTGGATTCTGATTAATTTCTATGTGTTTCTTGTTTTTGATGTAGTCTAAACATGCAATTTTAAGTTTCTTGTTATGATTGCGTATATGATTTTGATGTAATAATAACAGAGACAGATTCTTGTTCTGATAAGAATGTTGTGACGCCAAGGATGGGATGATATATGATGATGTAGTTTAAAAAAATAACTACAACATTAACACCGGTCTTAAGTGCTATCCGGTGTAAAAAGTCACTACTGACAATTTGTAGTTCAATTTTACACCGGGTTATACTTTATCCGGTGTTATACTTTATCGGTGTTATTTTTTACACCGGTTGTAAAAATTATCCGGTGTAAAATGTAACAATTTTACATCGTTTATATTTTTGTCCGGGTTAGAATTATTTACACCCGGTGTTAAATGTTTATATTCATTTTTTAAGCCCGCCCCTTGGCGCGATGACCTTCATTCTCCTTTCTCACGTACTCTGTCATATCGCTGCTCGTCGTGCTCTGTGGTTCTCGCGAGGCTTCTCCGTGCTCGATCAGTCGTTCTTCTCTGTTGTCTCTCTCGTTCTGCTATTCCGTGTACGTGTTCTTTGCATTTTTTTCCCTGTGTACGTGCGTTGCCATTTTTATGTTCGTTTAATCTAGGTTTTCTATTTTTCCTGATGAATGCTGGCACATCTTTCCATTCATAACTGCTAAAGGAACAAGTTTTGTGTATTCTGACGGGTTGAAGGAAAAAGGGTTAAGTCTGTTTTCAATGTTTTTTGATGTTGTTATTGCGTACATAGGAATATGGAGGATAGAGTTACTCAGATTGAGGCTAGCGATGCTCCAAGCGCCACTACGCAAAGGAAGGGCAGAAGTGCGACTCGTTTGAAAGACATTACGAAGGACAGGATAGAGGGGAAACTGCTTCCGATAGAGTTTGACAGAAACTGGAACCCAACTGGTGAGCACAGGACAAGGTACGTAAGTTTTGTCAGCCTCCTAGCACGCAACAAGCCTAGCATCACCTATTTGACTTGGGATGCTGTGGATGATCGCGTGAAGAATCAAATTTGGGACACTATCCGGGTATAGGAACTATCTAATATTGCATGCAGAGCAATACCAAATACACAACTGTTTGTTGATTACTCTGCTTTCAATGGCAAACATTGCAGCTCACTTACGATGTGCCCAACAATGAGTTCTTGAAGAAGAAGACGTTGTCATATTGCGCTGAGCGTTGGAGGGCATTCAAGACACAACTAGCTCGTCAGTATCTGTATGGACAGGGCAGAAGTGCTCATCCTCAACCTTCTCCATGCAGCAAGTATCAATTCATTGACGAAGCTGCGTGGGAACAATTTGTTAGGAATCGGACCACGCCAGTAGCAATGGTGAGTGTATCCTTTTGTATGTGGTTGCAGAAAATGTATCAGAGTATCATATGTATTGATTTTAAATACTTCATGTCTTGTAGGAAAAAAGAGCAAAAGCGATTGAATACGCCCTCAAGAATGATTGCCCCCACACAATGTCTCGAGGGGGTTATGCCAAGGCAGAAAGAGAGTTGTTGGGGGCCAAGAGGAAGAGGCTAGAAGAAAATGCTGGGTCGGATCCTAGTGTTCTTCTTGACCCCCCCTCTCCGATACGTCGCGAAGAAAAATGGTTGTACGCATGCCAAAGAAAGAGCGGAACTTTTACAAGCGACAATGCTCGCATGATTGCTGAAAAAATTGTAAGCACTACTTGCATTATTTTGTGTTAGTAGACTATATATGATTATATCATTTTCCTTATGTTTGTTCTTTCTATGTTATAGAGTGATCTTAAACAACAAGAGTCCCATGGATCCTTCAAGTCAGATGGTAGGAATGACATCTTGACTGTTGCCACTGGGAAACAAGAACATGGGGGCCGTGTCAGGGGAGTTGGAAGAGGTGTGGGTATAAGAGATTACTTTGGAGCATCTCAAACACGTTCCCCACATGTGGTGCCGAGGGCAGAGTTGGCATCCTTGCTCTCCACCATAAGGGCAGAGGCTAAGGAAGAGGCTTGGATAGAGGCTAGGGCACAAGCAGAAGCTTCAATTGAGGCGAGATTACAAGAGGGGTTCGCAAAGATGAAGGAAGAAATGTTGTCCATGATGACATCAAGGTAGCAAGAGCCAACTGAACCCCTCCCGCCCTCAACTGCAGGCCGTCCAAGCACTAAGGAGAGTTGTTGCTTGCCGCTGTCAGAGGATGCAGAACATTGTGATCTATATGTTGAGGATCCTCTTAGACGCTTAGTGGCACGTGGCTCCATCCATAGCCTAGGGGCAACTACTGTTCACCACGTCCAAATTCAGGACGATCAATTAAGGGTGACAGTTGAAACCGTGCTAATTGGAGATGCTCTTGTCCCAATTCCCACTGATGAGGTGAAGACAGTGAGCCAAGCAAAAGGGACTTTCATATTGTGGCCAAAGCATCTTGTTTCGGATCACGTCGCCTCATCCCCCGGCCAACTTCCCAGTACCCCTCCCACTTTGAATGCCATGCAACGTGTGATCCTAATGGCATATGACAAAATGTTCCATGTGGACGCGTTGCCTATGGATTCAGTTGTGGGCGACATGGGGGCACCGGCCTTCCTGGACCATGCGGACGTCAAATCTCTGATCACTCCCAAGGAAGAACTGACCTCCGGCTGCATCCAAGTGTTTTTGATGTAAGTATAATTTAAATGTAAATATATGTAATAACAAAGTTCAAGTCTTACAACTAATGTCGTGTATGCACTGCCTGTAGGTACATGCAAGCTGAGTTGGTTTCCTCCAAGGGAAAACAACAAAAGTTCGAATTCCTATGCCCACTTCAGATTTATGCTAAAGGGACCTCTCAATCTTCGAGGCTTGCATACATTTCAAAGAGGCTCGGTGAAACCGATATTGATTATTTCTTCGCACCATATATGCAGGAGTAAGAATAATAATATTTCATTTTATTTCATATATATATACTAGTTTTGTATTTACTTAATTATAATACTCATTCTCTTTTAACTAATCTCTACAGCAATCATTGGTAACTTGTCATCCTATGTAAGCATAGCTATAAAGTTTTCTTCTTATGCTCCCTCCATTACAAGCCCTCGGTTGATGTTAGGAAGATCATGAACACGTGAGTTGTCTTCTATACACAATGATCTTTGTGATAAATGAGTTACTAACTTATTAACTTTAATTTGGTCATAGGGCTATGAGTACTTTCGCAGTTGCAAGGGGCCTTAAGCACGCTAATTTGGTGAGGGACCCTGAATGGATCACACCGAAGGTAATAAAAGTATATATTGGGTGTTAGCTAGGTTCCCCGTTTTGATGATGAGAAATAATTTTTATCTTGTTAACATTACAAAGTCGAAGGCAACCCAGAGAAAGCAACTTGTGCGGCTTCTACATAGTTAGACACATGGTCAATATTATCTTGTCAAATAGGATTGACCTAACTGAGGAGGTAAAATTGTATTTTTGATGATTTCGTATTTCTTAATTCTCAATCTAATCTATATTAGTAATGCCTTAATTTCATTGATTTTGATTTCATATTTCAGATGTTTGATCAACCTGATCCATTTCCTGACCAAGATATTGAGGACCTGCGTATCGGTGGGCAGAGTTTTTTGTTCAATTCCTTCCTTCTCAATAGTATTTGTCTTTCACTTAATACCTTTTTCTACTTGTCTGTTAAAATTGTAGCATTTTTGTATTGAGTTTTATTCAATGAATAATATAATGAGCAATTGAATTATATATATATATGTCTCTGGCATCTTGTATTATATTCAGGCCAACGAAATGTATTAAATATAAATTTAATAACATCTACATCGGAGGTATATACCTACCGGTGTAGAAAGAACATATATCATAATATATAAATTAAATTTAATAACATCTACACCGTCCCAATATTCAACCGGTGTTAAAATTTGAATAATCTACACCGTCCCAAGGTTCAAACCGGTGTAGATGTTAAAACATAATACACCGGATGTAAATGTGAACCTCTTTAACATGTATACCGGTGTAAAAAAGTATGTATTCTACACACCGTCCCATATTTAACCGGTGTTAACATTTGAATAATCTACACCGTCCCAATATTCAACCGGTGTAGATGTTAAAAATAATACACCGGATGTAATTGTTAACCGATTTAAAATTTAGTCCGGTGTAAAAAATCAAACATTCTACACCGGTTACGTGACCGGTGTAAAAGGTCTCACGTTTTACACGGTCCGTTTCTACACCGGTTGTGTGTGCGATGTTGAATGTCATTTTCAACCGGTGTTGAAATGCTTTTTTCCAGCCGTGGCGCTTCATTGGCCGTTCTCACTTATTTTTTTTGAGAAAAAAAATTTGAAGTAGGGTAGCGCTTCACATTTTTGAAGTGCTACCATCATATTCTATTGTTTATTTAATTATTTTTTAAATTGGGGCAGCGCTTTCGCTAATGGTAAAAGTATTACGAATTACCTCAAATCTGAAAAACTATATGTATCTTATGTTTGAAATGACAAAGGGACTTGCCCTCCAAATGGAACCCACATCGAACTAGTTAGGTGAGATTGGGTGTTGATGAAACTACAACTTGAGGCAAGTTTATACATGAGGAGTATGAGAAGTTTTTTTGAATTTCTCCTTCCCTATTTTAGGGTAGTCTATTTTTTAGGTGCAAAATTAGCTCTAGATTAATCCAGATTAGAAATTAAATATTTTTTTTAAACAATTATCTTACCACTACTGTATATTTAAGTCTCAAATTTAAAATTCAATAAATACTTTAACTTTTATCCCAAACACCGTACCCCTACTAAATTCTCGTACGTCCTTGATGGACTCAATCTCTTGAAATTTCTCTAAAATAAATATTTACTTTGACTCATTGGAGGCTCTTAACCTCACACCCAAAATGATAATTCTCATACCCGACCCGCTCTTCTACACTACCAAGAAAATGAGAGATTTAGTCATTAGATTGTTGGACCCTTACTTTTTATCATGCTTTTAGAAAAGCTAACAAATGTTCCGACTATATAGCCCTTTTAGCACATTATAAAGATTTTGATGTTAAAATTTTCAATGATCCACTTACACAATGTAGAGATCTTTTAAGGGAGGATTATTTAAAAGTATTATAAAAGAAAATTTATTATAATTTTTTTTATAAAATTATTAAATAATTAAATAGTCACAAAAATCGCGGGATAATATAAATTTAATTTATATAATTATTAAATTATCTTTATGTATAAATAACAAGTTACTAAAAATGTGATGACAACTTAAAGTAGTATAAATAAAAATTAGGAAGGCACGAGATAACAACTTAAAATAGCACAAATTATAAATAGAGTATACGATAATAACCCTTAGTTATCATTTATTCTATATTAAATTGTTATCACCTTCTCTTATCTGTAATTTATATGACTTGAAGTTATTTTATATGTTCTAATTATCATTTCTACCACTACAAATTATTATTATGTGCTTAAAAATTTATCATTTATATATAAGAATAACTTGATAATTATAAAAATTAAATTTATTACTCTAAATTTCTTAAAATTATTTAATTATTTAATAATTTTAAGAATTTTTTTAAATAAATTCTCTTCTACGTTACTTGTATATAATTATCTCATCTTTTAATTGAAAAGCTGACTTAGTCCTGTCTTTTTGCACGGATTTACTGTGACCTTATATTTAAAAATGGATATACTTCTACATAAAAAAACGGATATATTTTGCAATCTAATTAAGTATAAAGACACCATTAGATAACCAATGCATTATCTTTCACGTCATTACACCACGCACAAAAAGGAGGAAAACGTATACTTTCAGATCGTATACCCAACTTGTATATCCTATTAGGATTTCCCCTGTATATTAGTTGGATTCTTGAACCCCTGTGTGCCCCTCTGACATGGCACGTGGGACCTACCATGCTGACACGGTTGATTATAATACTGAAGGAATGAAAACCCAATTGAACATAAAGACTTTTATAAATAAATAAAAGGCTAAAGTATATGTTAAACTATTTATGTTTATAATAATTTTATTTTAACTTTTTAAATTAAAAATTATATTTTTAATTATTTAAATTTAATATCATTAATTTTATTAATAAAAAATATTAACTTAATGAATTTAAAATAATAACTATATAATTAAATAGTTACAAAATATATTTTCATTTTAATCTATTTAATATAATATTTTAATTTTAATTTTACAGTTAGAGTTTAATTACACAGTTATCATTTTAAATTTGTCCAGTTACATTTTTCATTATTAAAGTTAATAAGTGTTAAGTTTAAATGACAATATACTTTTTAAACTAAAATAATTAAAATAAAACTTAACACAAACATAAAAGATTAAATATATATTTTAGTCTAAATAAAATATATACTTAAACTGACAAATATAAATTGATATATGCTTAAATAAAATATAAATTGGGAAGGGTCGAAATTAAACTGACAAATAATAAACAAGAAATATTTAATATTTTATCATCTGAAGGCATTGAATGACAATTCATCCAACGGCTAATAATATGTGATGAGTCATATATAAGAATTTTTCTTTCTATTGGCATCTATAAGCTAGCGTATTAAAAATGTGTGTTCGATAAGGAGGAATCCCCTCATTCACAAGTCTTCGTCAGATAGGATAAATATTCCCACAATTAATAATTAAATAATAGAAATAAAATAAAAACCTCAACGATGCGCTTCCAATTTTTATTCTCAACTGCTGACTATTCTCAAAAGAGGACCATCCCAGTTCAATAATACCTGGAATCCATATCCTAGGGACATTACCTCCTAGGCTCCTATAATTATAGCCGTTGTTTTTTCCTGAATTTTTTAATATTCCCGATTCGTCAAGGAGATGGGGTTGATTAACTATAGCCACCATCAGCAGCTTGGCATAATTTAGATGTTAAAAACTGCCAAAAACTCATAAAAGTACAGTTCTATTACATACGTAATTGTTAGATTACCAATCCGTCCTTATGAGCAAGAACATATAATGAGGTTTCTTTTGCTAAATTAAATAACATAAATTAAATAAGATTTAATTTATTATATGATACTGCAAATATCTGATATGATTTAATTTATTTAAATTCAAATCATATATTATCTTATCAATTGAAATATTAGAAGAGATTGTGATATATTTATCACAATTAATTAATAGATATTATCAAGAGAATTTGTCTCTATTTCTCACCCCAACTGTTAAGTTTTTTGATTATCTATATATCTTTTTTTTTATTCTCTCTCTTATAATGTATTTGTTATGCTATTTTAGTTTATACTGTGTTAGATTGATCTCTAAGTGTTAGTTTGATCTCTATGTGAATGCACTGCACTACAAAAATACATTTTTGTAGTAGTTTTAAAAATAAACTACAATTATTAAATTGTTAGTAGTAATTATAGAGAAAACCGCTATTAGTTTGTACTTTATAGTTAGGAAATTGGCGCCACATGGCCGAGGCTTGGTAGCGGTGATGGAAATAAACCGCTACGAAGTTGTAGTGATTTATATTACATCTAATTTTTTGGTGCTAAGTAGTGCTAAAATTAGTAACGGTGGTGATTTATGCTAGAATAATTATGACAGTTGTATGCAAGTTGTCAAGGTAACTTACTCAGTTAGCTTCTGTAACTATTTGAACTCCTATCTATATGACACGTGTAATAGTAGAAAGTCTATATAAGGTTCACGTATCAATAAAGCCATCCAATTCACTCTTTATCTTTCTCTTATGATACTTGGCATGGTATCATAGCTTTATTAATATTACTAGGTTCAAATGCTGTAGTTGCAACAAAGACATTTGGCTTGAGATTTTTAGTTTTGGATCTAGTAACCATAGGACAAGTGGAAGTTGGTGCTGGTGGTATAACAATTAGAGTGGGTGATTATGAAGGAGAAAGTTGAGATGGTGGAGAGTCTGATGGAATTGGTAAAGGAGAGGTCAAAGAATGAGATGAAGGTGAAGAAGAGGCTACAGGTGTTGGTGATGAGATTGGTGAATGGTAGAAAATTTAGAAGAGTGTAATAAGGTCAATAAAGTCATTCAATTCACTATTTATCTCTTTCTTCTAACACTTCACATGGTATCAGAGTTTTGATAATATTACTAGGTTTAGAGATTGTAATTGTAACAAAGGCCTTTGGCTTGAGATTTCCAGTTTTGGATCTAGTAACCATAGGATGAGTGGAAGTTAGTGCTGGTGGTATAACAAGTAGAGTGGATGATTCTAAAGGAGAGGGTGTAGATGGTGGAGAGTTTGATGGAATTAGTAAAGGAGAGGGCAAAGAATGAGATGATGGTGAAGAAGAGGTTACTAGTATTGTGATGGGATTGGTGAATGGGTAGGAAATTTACAAGAGGGTAATAAGGTTAGTAAAGGAGGGGTTGTAGAGGTAGATGAGGTATGTGTAGATACAATATTTTTGGTAGAGGTAGGAGATAAGGGTAGATATGGAAAAGAAGTCTCACTAAAAATCACATCACATACTATAAAGATTATGCCAGAAGTTGCTAAGTACTTGTGCCCTTTATGCATTGAGCTAGGACCAAGATAAACACACTAGTAGATCTATAATCAAACTTATGAACATTATAAGGTCGAGTTAATGGTAAGCATGAACAACCAAATACTCTGACCCTGTTATAATTTGGTAACTCATTATACACGGCTTTAAATAGTGTTTCCCCTTTCAACACAGTAGAGGGAAGAACATTAATAAGAGATATAGCTACAGTAAAAGCATCATACCAATATGTTAATGGAAGCGAAGCCAGTGTAAGAAGAGTGAGACCTTTTTCAACAATATGAAGATGTCTTTGCTCTGTTAGACCATTTTGTTCATGAGCATGTGGATAGTTATGTCAATGTATGATCCCACGGTTAGCAATATATTTAGTGAATTTATGATATTCACCTCCACAATCAAAATGAAAAGTCTTTATAACAGTGTTGAATTGATTAGAAACAAAGGAAAAAAACTGAATAAAAGTAGGTAATGCTTTAGACTTTTGTTGTAAAGTAAAGATCCAAGTAAATCTTGTACAAGCATATCTAAAATGAATGCAATAAAGATAACCTTCTCTAGTTTTAACAAGGGCTATTTGTAATATCCCTAATTTTTTGTACTGATTTGTATGTACAGTTTGTATGTAATATATGTGAGATTTTCTAAGAAAAATGTGGCTATTAATATAAAGAAGGGGATTAAATTGAAAAAGGAAGAAAAGGCAAGGACTTAAGTGAGAATATAAAAGTTTTAAGGATAAAAGAGAAAGTAGACAAAAATGTGGGGTCCTTAAGTGTAATTTTAGCCAAATTTGAGGACATAAGGGTAATTTATAAAAAGTCAAGGGGCAAAAGTGTAATTATGAAGAATTTGGACCAAAAACAGGCCAAAAATGCCCAGAGTTAGATCAGACCCAAATTTTACCAGTAGATAGAGACAATTATTCCGATTAGTTTGACACAACACATAATTTTAATTTGAGGTCCCGAAAAATTAATATAAATTTTTGAAGTCAGATAAAATTATTACAGTATTTTTTGGATCTCAGAATAAGATGAGACCTTACAGTAAATTCTTATAATTAATATAAAAATTTATAAAATTAACAGGATCAGAAAAGGAATCCTGTAGAATTTTTAATGGAATTTACAGTGGAATAAAATACCCAATAAATACCCTGGGAGCGGTTTCTAGGGAATTATGCCAGAAGGGTAGTGGACCCTATATAGGCCCAAAAAATGGCACCATGAAGGCCCAATAATATAGTTGGACTGATAGGTGGGCCAGTGTCCAGAGGAACCCCAGAAAAGTCAAAATTACGAAAATACCCCTATGTTGCACTAAGGAGCAATAGATGAATGAAGGGCATTTTGGTCATTTTGGACAGGCCAAAACACTAAGGCAGGTACAGGAAGAGTTAGTTAGAGTCAGTATATGCCCTAACCAGGTACAGAAAGGTGTGAAATGACGATTATGCCCTTAGGGTTAATGTAGTGCAAGAAAGGCACAAAGGGTATTTTGGTCATTTTCTAAGGGATCTGTAATTAAGTTTAAACCCAGTATAAAAATGTCAATGGTAGAAAGAATCTGGATACTAGATTTAAGGTCAGAACACATATTATGGAGCCTTAGAAAAATTAGATTCAGAAAACAGTATGGTTTTCGGGGAATCTGACCGAGCCGGTACCGGACTGGACTGGACTGGAATTTTTCTAGAGACTTCTTCTCCCTTCAATTTTTCCTTGTGCATGATGAGGTGTCCCTTGAGGTGTCCCTTTGATGATGTCATGAAGGCGATATCATAATTATTAAAGAAAAGAAAATCCAAGATTAAATATAAACTATTAGATCAAATCGTACACAAAATGATATTGGCCTTCCATTCCCACTCAAGTTTTCCTATAAATACCCCCCAAACCAGATTCATTTTGGCACTTGAGGCAACCTGGAGGAAACTCTTGCAAAATTTCCATTCAAGCCAAAAAGAAGCAAGCACCTTGGAAGAACTAACAAGGTAATTAGTCCCCTTGATCCTAGACTTTGTTCTAGTAAGTTTGCTCTTGATTTTAAGGGGTTTTGGGGCATATTTCTCTTGAGGGTGCTGCTGGATATTCTGTTTGGATGTGGAAAGAATATGATTTTTATGTTATGGATAGTTTAGACAAGCTTAAACAAGCGAGAATCAAGTGGTAATAGCTTGGAAATCAAAGTATGCATGTGAATGGAAGATTGTGTTCTGTTCTGGTACTGTACGAATCACTGTTCATATGTTGGAATTTCATGATTTTGATGCTTCCAATGAGTTTAAAATGGAAAATTGTGTGGGGTTATAGTAGAGAGACAAGTATTGGAAGCATTGGAATCAAAATGAAATTTTTTGGAAAATAAGTGTAGCTTTTCGGTTCTGTACAGTCACTTAAGATGCAATTTGATTTTGGAGAATCTGAATGCATATTTGAATTCTACATGAAAAATTATGTGGAAGTGAACCATGAGAATTTATTTTAGAATGATAGAAGCATAAGTCATAAATTAAAGAAAGAATGAAACTTAGTGAGAACCTAGTCTTGGAATTGTGTTGAAGTGAATTGTATTTTGATGTTACTTTGAAATGGATAGGTTTTGACATTTTTGAGAAGGGAAGATTACTCCAAGAAGGAATTAACAAGGACATCTAAGAGGTAGCAAGAATACTTAACTATAATCTTATGCTTGTTTGATTGTATGTTTGCTTGTTATGTATGATTATTTGTTGAGCATGAGATGATTTTATGATGATGATGATGAGATATGAATGGTTGCAACTCCTTGCAATGAATGTCATGAAAATATGTATGTTAGAGGTTGCTTATGTATGTTCATGAAGTAGCTCCCATGTCATTATAACATGTTAAGCATTTAATCAAGCATGCATGTTATTATAGTTGTATGACTTGCTATTGGGATTTCCATGAAATCTCATTCTTTCCATATATATAACCATGCTCTAGGTACTGGGACTTCTCAAGGAAAAAGGTTAAATGTGGATGATTAATGTATATATGACTTAAAGTTGGGTACTTAACTTGAGAAGATGATATTTTGATGTGCATGATATATATTACTATGGATCCAGTCTGAGGCAGTAGACTTCCCACGATAATTTTCCTAACTTATCCAATGTATTTTCATGTGAAATTTGGCATGAACATATTTAAGATCTATAGATTTAAATGGACATCAAGAAAGCCTCAATTGGTTAAGAATTAAAATTGTTATGATTTTTCAAAGTCAGGATTAAAATCTGGATCAAGATAACACGAGTACCCAGAGGCAGTGAGGTTCATGCACAAATTTCAAATAGTAAATGAATGAGTTTTCCATGAAATTTTATGAGATTAAAGTATACATATGGAGATTTAAATCCATATATAACACGCCTCATTTGGATAAGTACACAAAGAGAAATGAACTTTTGAAAATAAGGTAAAGAAATTGGAACTTCCAGACTTACCCAAATGAATAGTGTTTTTAACAAATAAATTGATTTCATTTGGAAAAGGAAACATCAGTTTCATATTTTTTCTTCAAATTTTAATGAAAGAGCTTTTATTAGAAATTAGAACCACCTCATTTTGATTTTTCTAGATTTAATTATGAATTTCCAAAGTTCATGATGTAATATAGATTTACCAAATGAACAGTACTGTAAATAGTACCCGATGACCCAATTTTTGGGAATTGATGTTTCTACACTAAAATGGTGTTCCATTGGTCCAAGATACTTTCTAATGAGTATATGTAAGGATGAAATTAAGGTTATGACATTTTGGTATCAAAGTAAAGGATTATGGCTTAGAAAATGCTCTGAATAGATGATTTATAGATAGATATACAATGGTAAAACTATCATAATTGACACTAAGTGTTTGCAGGATGGCTAAACATAGGACCTGATCAGAAACCACTGTAAACCAAGGGGATCCTATTCCTGAGGTCTTTAGTTTGGATAAATCTGGACTGAATTCAGAGGAGGAGGAGATAATGGACAATGATCCTGATTTCTGGTTACCTCCTGTAATTCATATTCCTGATTCTAGTGACTCTGAACTGGATAAATCAGATAGTTCTTCGGTGGGGTCAAACTTTATGGTTGATACACCAGAGGGTAGTATGTCAGAAGAAGAACTTATACCAGCTTCTCCCATAAATTTTGTACCTCCAGACCCAGCAGATTCTGGTTCAGGTATTGAGGGAGTCCAAAGGACTGAAGAAGACATAGCATACCCTTAACCAGTACAATCTGATGCATATTATTCTCAGGTTGGGGGCATAGTGGAACCTACCCCTAGACAGCCAAATAACCTAGATATTCCTGGACCCAGTCAAGTGCCAAATCAGTTAGATACACCAAGTCCTAGTAGTTCCAAGGTACCAAGAGCAATAATACAATTAGAAACGCAAAGGATAACCCTAGAACATGCTGATAATGACCTGAATGAGGAACAGTTTGAGAAAGCGGTGGAATTAGCCCCACAGCTATATGACTTGGGAAGACCCTTAGTTCGAGAGATAGACCAAGACTATAGAGTCTACCAGGATTTTATCACTAGGGTATGGAATACTTACTGAGCCTTTGATCCAGATACCATTACTCTTGGTGATTGGACTAACATCATGGATGACATTTTGCCTACTACTCATACCTGGAGAGCAGGGTTAGATGCTTACTTTGAGGAAGAACCCTATTCTAGCATCACCAACTGGATCTACATGGTAGAAGAATTTATTAGAATAAATTTCAAGAAAGACTAGGGTATGTTAGAAATGGAAATGTTCTCCATGTACTGATGTAATGTATAAAGACTAGTATGACAATGTATGTATGACTTTACTGACTTTATGTGTATGGCATGTTTTGAATGGAATGTAAATTATGTTATTTATCATATTCCTCTCTTGTTTAGATAGTAAAACAAAATGGTTCTAACTAGAAGGACTGTTCTGACAACCACGAGATACGGAAAATATTAATCAAATAATTTTAGAACATTTAGAGCAGCAGTAAAAGATGATAGAAGAAATGCGTGCAGCTCAGGCACGGAGCGAGCAAGAGAGAGATGCTGCTATCATCATAACAGTGGCGGAAGCTGTGAACAATTTAAGGCCTCCAAGCCTTTAGGAGCAGCCAACAAATAACCAAAAAGAGTACAACAGCCAGTTGAGACACATAGATGGGCTGACCAGG
Source organism: Leucaena leucocephala (assembly GCA_037074615.1). Lineage (NCBI taxonomy): Eukaryota > Viridiplantae > Streptophyta > Magnoliopsida > Fabales > Fabaceae > Leucaena > Leucaena leucocephala. Next base: position 11,927,444 of record CM073536.1, on the reverse strand, counting down.
GGGATGATGCAACTAGTATTCAACAGTGGATGACAAAGTTCTGTAAGCATAGTACTCTGGTATTTGAAGGATCCTTTGATGTCTAGATGGCAAAAAATTGGATTAGTAGGTTGGAGAAGATTTTTAAAGTGCTTGATTGTCCAACTGAGACTAAAGCTCAGATGGCTATCTATCAATTAGAGAAGGATGCTGATAGATGGTTGAAGAATACCGAATTGCTGTTATAACCAAGAAACATTCCAATTACCTGGGAAGTATTTCTTGAAAAAATCTATGAGAAGTACTTTCCTCAGTCTATACGAGATGAGCGGGAAGCTGAATTCCTTGTACTAAGACAAGGAGAGAAGGAATCATTTTATGAGTATCTGGCTAAGTTCATCCATCTATCTCAGTATTCTACTTATTTACGCCAAGTGGATGATGAGCGTTGGATGACTGAGAGGATGATAAGGGGATTGAATACTATGCTAAAAGAAAAGCTGACTCCCCAGCAATACACCAGTTCAACAAAGCGATGAAAGCATGTCGTATAGTTGAGAATAGTATGAATCATCGGATGTTATTCAGGTCTATGATCAAGGAAAACGCAACCCCTGAAAAGGCCAGTTAGAATCAAGATGTTGCCAGCGGTAGTGGCTACAGAAAGAGAAAGAGGCAGTGGCAGACAAGAGGCCTAACAGAGGAAACTTTCGAGGAAGGTCTAACAACAGAGACTCGAGGGCCAGAGTATGTGATAAATGCTGAAAGAATCATGGAGACAAACCATGTCTGATGGGCCAGAATGTCTGCTACACATGCGGGAAGCCTGGACATTTTTCTCGGGAATACCCTCAAGCTGCAGTAAATAATCAGAGGCCAAGGACACAAGGGTGAGTGTAACATCCCGATTTTTGGTCTAGGAGATCTGGACAGTTCATCTAGGTCCAAGATGAGGAATGTGAGAAATGTCCTAAGTCTCAAGCCTAGGAATTCTGCAGGTAGCTTGATATGGGCTGGCTCCTGTGTAAGATAACCTGATATGGGCGGGTTGTCGAGCCTTTCAATTAACGATGACTCCCGAAGAGTTTAAGGGATGAGTTATTGAAAGAGAATTTCTAGACCTTAAGATGAGGGATGAGAAGATGAGCAACGAGGCCAGAAAGAGAATGCAGGGGCAAAATCGTAATTATGGGAAAGATCGGGCTGGTAGCCGATGAGTACCATATTTTGCCAGAAAATAGAGAAAATTATACTGATCATTTCACTGAACTGTGAAATGTGCATACGAGGTCTCTATGAGTATGAAAGAATTATGGAAAGTTTAAGGACAAAAAGGTGGGGTCCTTAAGTGTAATTTTAGCCAAATAAAAAGGGACTTAAATGAAAAGAAGAAAAGTTTCTTGGGGCTAAAGTGTAATTAAAGAAAGTCAGGCCGGAAGTGGTTTGGACTGTCCGACGGCATTTCAGTCCCAGATTTCACCGGTAGAGAGAGCAAGGGACGCTCGGTAATCTGGCTTAATACAGGAATTTTTGAAGACTCCAGATAGCCAGAAATGGACTGATCGTCCAAAAGTTATAAAAATTCATACCGGATATCCTAGATTTCAGATCTAGGTGAGAAAATACAGGATGATGCGTCTTTATGGGGCGGATGTCGGGAAACTGACAGAATACCGATAGGAGGCCTGTAGAAAAAGTTATTCGCAAATTAGAAAATCCAGACGGGAGTGTGAGGCCTCCGGGTATCCGATAGGGAAATTTATCGGTATTTGAAAAGGGACTGAATGAGTTCGGATAACCTCAGTCAGATGACTGATATGACTCACAGGGATGCCTGAACACCGCAGGCCAGTGTATCGGACAGAAGGAGCCGGTGTCCGGATATGTGTATAAACGGTGAATAGTAGATAAAATATTCAATAATTATTAACAGGGGAAGATTCCTCGTAATGCGTGCCATGAAGGTAATGGACCCTGAGAGGCCCAATAATGGCGCCAACAAGGCCCAGTAAGACACTTGGACTGATAGGTGGGCCAGTGTCCGGCAGAACCCCGGAAAAGTGCGAAATTACGAAAATGCCCCTGTGTTGTACTAAAGGGGTAGTAGATGAATGAGGGCATTTTGGTCATTCTGGACAGGCCCAGGAGCCAAGGCTCATACAGATAAAGTTACTTAGAGTCAGTATATATCCTGACAGAATATAGAAGGGTGTGAAATGACGATTTTACCCTTAGGGTTAAAATAGTGCAAGAAAGGGCACCCAGGGGTATTTTGGTAATTTGCCGAGGGATGTTTCTTGGGAATCGAGCCATCAGAGTACTTGAGCTTGATCAGGATCCAAGATAACATACCCAGAGCCCAAAAACGTAGCCCATGGAGTATGTGGGAAAAAGTGGCATTAAAATACTATTTTAATGCTGTTTCAATAAAGCAAAGTTACTCGGTCGGCACGATAACCGAGGAGGTGATCAGATAAAGTCCGGGACTTATCTGGATAGCATTGGAAGGCGTGAAAGGTCCCTTCCAGGTGCCACATGGCCAATCTTAGAGGCAGAAGAAAAGTTGAGGACACGTATTACGGTGCAAGACTCTGGACCGGCACTGGATTGGACTGAACTGCTGAGTCAGCTGATGAGGTGTCCAGGAATTGTGACATGTGAAGAATGTGGCGATGAGGTGTCCCGGTGAGGTGTCCTGGATGATGTCATGCATGATGCAGTAAAAAGGAATAAAGAAAATAGGAAAATCCAGGAAAAACCAGGACCACATGTTCAGATGGCTTCAAAATTACAAGAATGCCATCCATTAAAGCTATAAATACCCCCCTTCCCCTCCCATTTTAGGCATCCCACGTTTTTGGCAAGAAAAGAGAGAGAAAGAAGAGAGAGAAGGAGAAAGAAAGAAAGAAAGGAAGTTCTGGTGGAGTTGGAAGCAGTATAGAAGTTCTGGAGCTCTGCTTTTGAGGTAGTAACTAATCCTAGCTCTTATGTAATGTCATTGTGATTTGTTGTGCTATTATTTGGTTGGATTGTTGTCTTATATGTTATGCTTGAAGCTCTATTACAATGCTATGATTATATGTTATTGAATATGGAAGCACGCAGCATACTTATCTATACACAATCACAAGCAAGCACCGTCACTCTGCATTACATATATTGTTATGATTATTGCTACTGGGATTCTTTTGAATCTCATTCCCAAAAATAACATTACAGGGGAGGTTCTGTCAAAATAAAATCTGGGAATTTTGAGAGACGCCGTTAGGCTGCCGAAATTCTGGCAACGAAGAAGGAACAAAGAAAGGAACTGATACGTACTGTGTACGTAGGTGCTGTCTAAGGAGGCTGGAAGTGAGTGGACCTAGCCGGTTCATCCAGTCTTTCCTGGGTACTTACGTAGAATGGTAGTTCCTACGGGAATTACCGAATCGGTACAAGATCGGTTACTTTCTAAAGAAGAATTGTAGCAGTTATGCTGCCGGATTTTAGGCAGGAAAAGATGTAATAGAAATATGATAATTTGCTGTATGCCTTGTTGTATGACATTTTATTATTTAATAATAAATGTTGTTTGGCATGTTCAATTTGTGAATGGGGAATTAAGGGAGAAATTCGCAGGTCCTGAGGTAGCAGTGTTCTGGCCTCAGTTTGACCTAGTAAACGAAGGAGTTTGGCTATGAAATTTGGCAGGTCAGTCGTACACATCTGGGGCATTACATGGATAGGTAATAAGCCTTGTTTGGATGTATAGAATGAGATTAATTAATTTTTAAATTAAAGGTCCAGAATAAGGAACTTAAGAGAAAAATTTTGAATTTCTGGGCTTAAGTTAAGGTATAATCAAGCTAATGTTGCTTCCGCGAGTGTACTCTGAGGAGTCTAAGGGAGGATGTTTCATTTTGGTATCAGAGCAATAGGTTCTGGCATAAACCAGACAGGATTCTTGTTCAGAGCATAAGAGTCTGGCATAGAACAGAAGGTTCTGGCTCAGTGATGCTCTGATTTAGAAATGTTATTTCCCTAGAGTACATAGAGGTTTAGAAAAGCCCAGTGGAGGTAAAATTCCCTAGATGAGTAAGTAGTATAATGTTATGTGTTCATTTTTCTTTTCTGATTGACAAGGAACCAGATGGTGAACACGAGACGAGGACGTAGAATTCAAGTGGAGGAGCCACACGTAGAGGAGGCTGGCAACTCCAATGAGGTAAATCCTATGCAAGTCATCCTTGCTAGGCTAGAACAGCAGCAGAGGATGATGGAAGAAATGAGGGCGGAACAAGTTCACCGAGATCAAGAAAGAGATGCCACTATAGCTACTCTTACAGCTATAGTTAATCAATTGCAAACCCCTGATAGACCAGCAGAAGGGATATCAGGAATTCCTCCAAATAATGGGCAGTCAAGAATAGAGGATCCAGTGGTAGATCCTAATAGCATTCAGCAATGGATGGAGCGGTTCCAAAAGTACAATCCTCCGGTGTTTGAGGGGACATTTGACGTCCAAGTAGCTGAGGATTGGATAGATCAGCTTGAGAAGATTTTTGAGGTGCTGGATTGCCCATCAGGAAGAAAAGCCCGACTGGCCATTTTTAAGCTAGAGAAGGATGCGCGAAGATGGTGGAGGAATACTGAGCTTATTCTTCAAGCAAAAGGAGTCCCAGTTACATGGGAAATATTTCTGGGTCAGTTTAGGGAAAAATACTTTCCCCAGTCAGTGAGGGACGCGAAGGAAGTTGAGTTCCTAACTTTGAAGCAAGGAGAGAAAGAGTCATTCGATGAGTATTTGGCTAAGTATCTCCGATTGTCGTACTATTCCACATACCTTAGAAGAATGGAGGACGAAGAATGGTCGACAAAAAGATTAGTAGAGGGTCTGAGCAGCACCCTAAAGGAAAGAATAATTCCTCAGCAACTTACGCAGTTCAATAGAGCGGTAGAAGTCTGCAGATTGACAGAGAGAAGTATGAACAATCATGCAGCAACCGGGAACAGCGTAAGGAGCAAGGAGGTAGCTAAGTCAGAAGCAAGAAGTAAAGAAGTATTGGCTAGGAGCACTCTGGGAGGTAACTCAGGTTATGAAGCCAATAATAATAATAACAAGAGAAAGAGGCAACAGTTTAGGCAGGGGACTGATCAAGGTGAGGATCAGGTTGGAGGACAAAGATGTCAAAGATGTGGAAAGAACCACGGCACAAGGGAGTGTCGAGCAGGGCAAAGCGGCTGTTTCATTTGTGGCGAGAAGGGTCACTTTGCAAGAGTTTGCCCTAAGAATGCTGACATCCCTAGGCCAAAGACAACAGGAAGAGTATTTTCCATTTTTTCAAACAGAGTCTCTAAATCCCCTGAGGTCGACCCTAAGAATGGTTAAGAAGAACCATAGCTGTAAGGGTGACTTAGCTGTAAGAACTGTATGCCTAGATGTAAATGATGTGATTAATGAAGAGTTCCTTTCTGATCTAGAGAATGTGGTTATTGTAACAAGTCATGAGAAATAAGTAGTAAGATAATAAATCTGTCTTAACTCAGTGATGAGGTTGCTGTATGAGGGGTTAGAACATGGATAGCTGTAAGCAACTATAATTAAAGATGTTAGTTGCTAAGAATCCATGTGGAAGGTCTGGGACCAAGCTGTTGCTCCTCTAGACCATCACTGGAGTGAGGATAAGACAGAGAGGGATGATCTTACTGGTTATATATATGACTGCGTTATAAGAATCACATAGCTGTATAGGTCAGTAAGAAGTTCTCTTCAGGAAAGATGAGGTATCCCTTAAAATTTCGAGGACGAAATTTTTAAAAGGGGAGGAGAATTGTAACATCCCGATTTTTGGTCTAGGAGATCGGGACAGTTCATCTAGGTCCAAGATGAGGAATGTGAGAAATGTCCTAAGTCTCAAGCCTAGGAATTCTGCAGGTAGCTTGATATGGGCTGGCTCCTGTGTAAGATAACCTGATATGGGCGGGTTGTCGAGCCTTTCAATTAACGATGACTCCCGAAGAGTTTAAGGGATGAGTCATTGAAAGAGAATTTCTAGACCTTAAGATGAGGGATGAGAAGATGAGCAACGAGGCCAGAAAGAGAATGCAGGGGCAAAATCGTAATTATGGGAAAGATCGGGCTGGTAGCCGATGAGTACCATATTTTGCCAGAAAATAGAGAAAATTATACTGATCATTTCACTGAACTGTGAAATGTGCATACGAGGTCTCTATGAGTATGAAAGAATTATGGAAAGTTTAAGGACAAAAAGGTGGGGTCCTTAAGTGTAATTTTAGCCAAATAAAAAGGGACTTAAATGAAAAGAAGAAAAGTTTCTTGGGGCTAAAGTGTAATTAAAGAAAGTCAGGCCGGAAGTGGTTTGGACTGTCCGACGGCATTTCAGTCCCAGATTTCACCGGTAGAGAGAGCAAGGGACGCTCGGTAATCTGGCTTAATACAGGAATTTTTGAAGACTCCAGATAGCCAGAAATGGACTGATCGTCCAAAAGTTATAAAAATTCATACCGGATATCCTAGATTTCAGATCTAGGTGAGAAAATACAGGATGATGCGTCTTTATGGGGCGGATGTCGGGAAACTGACAGAATACCGATAGGAGGCCTGTAGAAAAAGTTATTCGCAAATTAGAAAATCCAGACGGGAGTGTGAGGCCTCCGGGTATCCGATAGGGAAATTTATCGGTATTTGAAAAGGGACTGAATGAGTTCGGATAACCTCAGTCAGATGACTGATATGACTCACAGGGATGCCTGAACACCGCAGGCCAGTGTATCGGACAGAAGGAGCCGGTGTCCGGATATGTGTATAAACAGTGAATAGTAGATAAAATATTCAATAATTATTAACAGGGGAAGATTCCTCGTAATGCGTGCCATGAAGGTAATGGACCCTGAGAGGCCCAATAATGGCGCCAACAAGGCCCAGTAAGACACTTGGACTGATAGGTGGGCCAGTGTCCGGCAGAACCCCGGAAAAGTGCGAAATTACGAAAATGCCCCTGTGTTGTACTAAAGGGGTAGTAGATGAATGAGGGCATTTTGGTCATTCTGGACAGGCCCAGGAGCCAAGGCTCATACAGATAAAGTTACTTAGAGTCAGTATATATCCTGACAGAATATAGAAGGGTGTGAAATGACGATTTTACCCTTAGGGTTAAAATAGTGCAAGAAAGGGCACCCAGGGGTATTTTGGTAATTTGCCGAGGGATGTTTCTTGGGAATCGAGCCATCAGAGTACTTGAGCTTGATCAGGATCCAAGATAACATACCCAGAGCCCAAAAACGTAGCCCATGGAGTATGTGGGAAAAAGTGGCATTAAAATACTATTTTAATGCTGTTTCAATAAAGCAAAGTTACTCGGTCGGCACGATAACCGAGGAGGTGATCAGATAAAGTCCGGGACTTATCTGGATAGCATTGGAAGGCGTGAAAGGTCCCTTCCAGGTGCCACATGGCCAATCTTAGAGGCAGAAGAAAAGTTGAGGACACGTATTACGGTGCAAGACTCTGGACCGGCACTGGATTGGACTGAACTGCTGAGTCAGCTGATGAGGTGTCCAGGAATTGTGACATGTGAAGAATGTGGCGATGAGGTGTCCCGGTGAGGTGTCCTGGATGATGTCATGCATGATGCAGTAAAAAGGAATAAAGAAAATAGGAAAATCCAGGAAAAACCAGGACCACATGTTCAGATGGCTTCAAAATTACAAGAATGCCATCCATTAAAGCTATAAATACCCCCCTTCCCCTCCCATTTTAGGCATCCCACGTTTTTGGCAAGAAAAGAGAGAGAAAGAAGAGAGAGAAGGAGAAAGAAAGAAAGAAAGGAAGTTCTGGTGGAGTTGGAAGCAGTATAGAAGTTCTGGAGCTCTGCTTTTGAGGTAGTAACTAATCCTAGCTCTTATGTAATGTCATTGTGATTTGTTGTGCTATTATTTGGTTGGATTGTTGTCTTATATGTTATGCTTGAAGCTCTATTACAATGCTATGATCATATGTTATTGAATATGGAAGCACGCAGCATACTTATCTATACACAATCACAAGCAAGCACCGTCACTCTGCATTACATATATTGTTATGATTATTGCTACTGGGATTCTTTTGAATCTCATTCCCAAAAATAACATTACAGGGGAGGTTCTGTCAAAATAAAATCTGGGAATTTTGAGAGACGCCGTTAGGCTGCCGAAATTCTGGCAACGAAGAAGGAACAAAGAAAGGAACTGATACGTACTGTGTACGTAGGTGCTGTCTAAGGAGGCTGGAAGTGAGTGGACCTAGCCGGTTCATCCAGTCTTTCCTGGGTACTTACGTAGAATGGTAGTTCCTACGGGAATTACCGAATCGGTACAAGATCGGTTACTTTCTAAAGAAGAATTGTAGCAGTTATGCTGCCGGATTTTAGGCAGGAAAAGATGTAATAGAAATATGATAATTTGCTGTATGCCTTGTTGTATGACATTTTATTATTTAATAATAAATGTTGTTTGGCATGTTCAATTTGTGAATGGGGAATTAAGGGAGAAATTCGCAGGTCCTGAGGTAGCAGTGTTCTGGCCTCAGTTTGACCTAGTAAACGAAGGAGTTTGGCTATGAAATTTGGCAGGTCAGTCGTACACATCTGGGGCATTACATGGATAGGTAATAAGCCTTGTTTGGATGTATAGAATGAGATTAATTAATTTTTAAATTAAAGGTCCAGAATAAGGAACTTAAGAGAAAAATTTTGAATTTCTGGGCTTAAGTTAAGGTATAATCAAGCTAATGTTGCTTCCGCGAGTGTACTCTGAGGAGTCTAAGGGAGGATGTTTCATTTTGGTATCAGAGCAATAGGTTCTGGCATAAACCAGACAGGATTCTTGTTCAGAGCATAAGAGTCTGGCATAGAACAGAAGGTTCTGGCTCAGTGATGCTCTGATTTAGAAATGTTATTTCCCTAGAGTACATAGAGGTTTAGAAAAGCCCAGTGGAGGTAAAATTCCCTAGATGAGTAAGTAGTATAATGTTATGTGTTCATTTTTCTTTTCTGATTGACAAGGAACCAGATGGTGAACACGAGACGAGGACGTAGAATTCAAGTGGAGGAGCCACACGTAGAGGAGGCTGGCAACTCCAATGAGGTAAATCCTATGCAAGTCATCCTTGCTAGGCTAGAACAGCAGCAGAGGATGATGGAAGAAATGAGGGCGGAACAAGTTCGCCGAGATCAAGAAAGAGATGCCACTATAGCTACTCTTACAGCTATAGTTAATCAATTGCAAACCCCTGATAGACCAGCAGAAGGGATATCAGGAATTCCTCCAAATAATGGGCAGTCAAGAATAGAGGATCCAGTGGTAGATCCTAATAGCATTCAGCAATGGATGGAGCGGTTCCAAAAGTACAATCCTCCGGTGTTTGAGGGGACATTTGACGTCCAAGTAGCTGAGGATTGGATAGATCAGCTTGAGAAGATTTTTGAGGTGCTGGATTGCCCATCAGGAAGAAAAGCCCGACTGGCCATTTTCAAGCTAGAGAAGGATGCGCGAAGATGGTGGAGGAATACTGAGCTTATTCTTCAAGCAAAAGGAGTCCCAGTTACATGGGAAATATTTCTGGGTCAATTTAGGGAAAAATACTTTCCCCAGTCAGTGAGGGACGCGAAGGAAGTTGAGTTCCTAACTTTGAAGCAAGGAGAGAAAGAGTCATTCGATGAGTATTTGGCTAAGTATCTCCGATTGTCGTACTATTCCACATACCTTAGAAGAATGGAGGACGAAGAATGGTCGACAAAAAGATTAGTAGAGGGTCTGAGCAGCACCCTAAAGGAAAGAATAATTCCTCAGCAACTTACGCAGTTCAATAGAGCGGTAGAAGTCTGCAGATTGACAGAGAGAAGTATGAACAATCATGCAGCAACCGGGAACAGCGTAAGGAGCAAGGAGGTAGCTAAGTCAGAAGCAAGAAGTAAAGAAGTATTGGCTAGGAGCACTCTGGGAGGTAACTCAGGTTATGAAGCCAATAATAATAATAACAAGAGAAAGAGGCAACAGTTTAGGCAGGGGACTGATCAAGGTGAGGATCAGGTTGGAGGACAAAGATGTCAAAGATGTGGAAAGAACCACGGCACAAGGGAGTGTCGAGCAGGGCAAAGCGGCTGTTTCATTTGTGGCGAGAAGGGTCACTTTGCAAGAGTTTGCCCTAAGAATGCTGACATCCCTAGGCCAAAGACAACAGGAAGAGTATTTTCCATTTTTTCAAACAGAGTCTCTAAATCCCCTGAGGTCGACCCTAAGAATGGTTAAGAAGAACCATAGCTGTAAGGGTGACTTAGCTGTAAGAACTGTATGCCTAGATGTAAATGATGTGATTAATGAAGAGTTCCTTTCTGATCTAGAGAATGTGGTTATTGTAACAAGTCATGAGAAATAAGTAGTAAGATAATAAATCTGTCTTAACTCAGTGATGAGGTTGCTGTATGAGGGGTTAGAACATGGATAGCTGTAAGCAACTATAATTAAAGATGTTAGTTGCTAAGAATCCATGTGGAAGGTCTGGGACCAAGCTGTTGCTCCTCTAGACCATCACTGGAGTGAGGATAAGACAGAGAGGGATGATCTTACTGGTTATATATATGACTGCGTTATAAGAATCACATAGCTGTATAGGTCAGTAAGAAGTTCTCTTCAGGAAAGATGAGGTATCCCTTAAAATTTCGAGGACGAAATTTTTAAAAGGGGAGGAGAATTGTAACATCCCGATTTTTGGTCTAGGAGATCGGGACAGTTCATCTAGGTCCAAGATGAGGAATGTGAGAAATGTCCTAAGTCTCAAGCCTAGGAATTCTGCAGGTAGCTTGATATGGGCTGGCTCCTGTGTAAGATAACCTGATATGGGCGGGTTGTCGAGCCTTTCAATTAACGATGACTCCCGAAGAGTTTAAGGGATGAGTCATTGAAAGAGAATTTCTAGACCTTAAGATGAGGGATGAGAAGATGAGCAACGAGGCCAGAAAGAGAATGCAGGGGCAAAATCGTAATTATGGGAAAGATCGGGCTGGTAGCCGATGAGTACCATATTTTGCCAGAAAATAGAGAAAATTATACTGATCATTTCACTGAACTGTGAAATGTGCATACGAGGTCTCTATGAGTATGAAAGAATTATGGAAAGTTTAAGGACAAAAAGGTGGGGTCCTTAAGTGTAATTTTAGCCAAATAAAAAGGGACTTAAATGAAAAGAAGAAAAGTTTCTTGGGGCTAAAGTGTAATTAAAGAAAGTCAGGCCGGAAGTGGTTTGGACTGTCCGACGGCATTTCAGTCCCAGATTTCACCGGTAGAGAGAGCAAGGGACGCTCGGTAATCTGGCTTAATACAGGAATTTTTGAAGACTCCAGATAGCCAGAAATGGACTGATCGTCCAAAAGTTATAAAAATTCATACCGGATATCCTAGATTTCAGATCTAGGTGAGAAAATACAGGATGATGCGTCTTTATGGGGCGGATGTCGGGAAACTGACAGAATACCGATAGGAGGCCTGTAGAAAAAGTTATTCGCAAATTAGAAAATCCAGACGGGAGTGTGAGGCCTCCGGGTATCCGATAGGGAAATTTATCGGTATTTGAAAAGGGACTGAATGAGTTCGGATAACCTCAGTCAGATGACTGATATGACTCACAGGGATGCCTGAACACCGCAGGCCAGTGTATCGGACAGAAGGAGCCGGTGTCCGGATATGTGTATAAACGGTGAATAGTAGATAAAATATTCAATAATTATTAACAGGGGAAGATTCCTCGTAATGCGTGCCATGAAGGTAATGGACCCTGAGAGGCCCAATAATGGCGCCAACAAGGCCCAGTAAGACACTTGGACTGATAGGTGGGCCAGTGTCCGGCAGAACCCCGGAAAAGTGCGAAATTACGAAAATGCCCCTGTGTTGTACTAAAGGGGTAGTAGATGAATGAGGGCATTTTGGTCATTCTGGACAGGCCCAGGAGCCAAGGCTCATACAGATAAAGTTACTTAGAGTCAGTATATATCCTGACAGAATATAGAAGGGTGTGAAATGACGATTTTACCCTTAGGGTTAAAATAGTGCAAGAAAGGGCACCCAGGGGTATTTTGGTAATTTGCCGAGGGATGTTTCTTGGGAATCGAGCCATCAGAGTACTTGAGCTTGATCAGGATCCAAGATAACATACCCAGAGCCCAAAAACGTAGCCCATGGAGTATGTGGGAAAAAGTGGCATTAAAATACTATTTTAATGCTGTTTCAATAAAGCAAAGTTACTCGGTCGGCACGATAACCGAGGAGGTGATCAGATAAAGTCCGGGACTTATCTGGATAGCATTGGAAGGCGTGAAAGGTCCCTTCCAGGTGCCACATGGCCAATCTTAGAGGCAGAAGAAAAGTTGAGGACACGTATTACGGTGCAAGACTCTGGACCGGCACTGGATTGGACTGAACTGCTGAGTCAGCTGATGAGGTGTCCAGGAATTGTGACATGTGAAGAATGTGGCGATGAGGTGTCCCGGTGAGGTGTCCTGGATGATGTCATGCATGATGCAGTAAAAAGGAATAAAGAAAATAGGAAAATCCAGGAAAAACCAGGACCACATGTTCAGATGGCTTCAAAATTACAAGAATGCCATCCATTAAAGCTATAAATACCCCCCTTCCCCTCCCATTTTAGGCATCCCACGTTTTTGGCAAGAAAAGAGAGAGAAAGAAGAGAGAGAAGGAGAAAGAAAGAAAGAAAGGAAGTTCTGGTGGAGTTGGAAGCAGTATAGAAGTTCTGGAGCTCTGCTTTTGAGGTAGTAACTAATCCTAGCTCTTATGTAATGTCATTGTGATTTGTTGTGCTATTATTTGGTTGGATTGTTGTCTTATATGTTATGCTTGAAGCTCTATTACAATGCTATGATCATATGTTATTGAATATGGAAGCACGCAGCATACTTATCTATACACAATCACAAGCAAGCACCGTCACTCTGCATTACATATATTGTTATGATTATTGCTACTGGGATTCTTTTGAATCTCATTCCCAAAAATAACATTACAGGGGAGGTTCTGTCAAAATAAAATCTGGGAATTTTGAGAGACGCCGTTAGGCTGCCGAAATTCTGGCAACGAAGAAGGAACAAAGAAAGGAACTGATACGTACTGTGTACGTAGGTGCTGTCTAAGGAGGCTGGAAGTGAGTGGACCTAGCCGGTTCATCCAGTCTTTCCTGGGTACTTACGTAGAATGGTAGTTCCTACGGGAATTACCGAATCGGTACAAGATCGGTTACTTTCTAAAGAAGAATTGTAGCAGTTATGCTGCCGGATTTTAGGCAGGAAAAGATGTAATAGAAATATGATAATTTGCTGTATGCCTTGTTGTATGACATTTTATTATTTAATAATAAATGTTGTTTGGCATGTTCAATTTGTGAATGGGGAATTAAGGGAGAAATTCGCAGGTCCTGAGGTAGCAGTGTTCTGGCCTCAGTTTGACCTAGTAAACGAAGGAGTTTGGCTATGAAATTTGGCAGGTCAGTCGTACACATCTGGGGCATTACATGGATAGGTAATAAGCCTTGTTTGGATGTATAGAATGAGATTAATTAATTTTTAAATTAAAGGTCCAGAATAAGGAACTTAAGAGAAAAATTTTGAATTTCTGGGCTTAAGTTAAGGTATAATCAAGCTAATGTTGCTTCCGCGAGTGTACTCTGAGGAGTCTAAGGGAGGATGTTTCAGTGAGTATTTGCACTGACAAGGGAGGATGCACAGAAGTCACCCGAAATGATCCAAGGTACAATTTATCTCAATGATTATTTGGTGATTGCTCTATTTGATGCGGGTGCAAGTCATTCATTTGTTTCTTATGAGTGTGCTGAAAGCCTAGGCCTTGTGATTACTAAGTTGAATTATGATATATGTGTGATAACTCCCACAAATGCTAGAGTAGTTACATCTGATGTTTGTCTAAATAATATTGTGCAATATGAGCATTGTTGCACTACTCTAGATTTGATATGTATGCCTTTCCAAGAAATCGATGTCATAATTGGATTGAATTGGTTATCTTCCAATAACGTGATGCTGGATTACAAGAACAAGGCTCTAGTTCTTGATCCAAAGGTAGCAGATCTGAGTTCAGAGGTAAGACTGAAGTTCATAACGGAGGCTCAGGCAGATAAATGTCTACGGAAAGGATTTCAAGGCTATATGATCTTCTTTTCTGTACAAGCATAAGTGGAAGAAGGGATTGAGGAGATCCCAATAGTCAAAGAATTTCCTTAAGTTTTTCCAAAGAAAATTCAAGGATTAGCTCCGGAGCGAGAAGTGGAGTTTGCAATTGACATTGTGCCTGGGGCTAGACTAATATCCAAAGCCCTATATCGTATGGCTCCAAATAAGATGATTGAATTAAAGAAGCAGATTGAGGAGCTATTAGAAAAGGGTTTCATACGATCCAGTGTTTCACCATGGGGTGCTCTAGTGCTATTTTTTAAGAAGAAGGATGCAGTCTCATACTATGTATTGACTATAGGGAATTGAATAAGATTACTGTTAAGAACAAGTACCCTTTTCCCAGAATTGATGACCTGCTAGATCAATTGGCTGGAGCAAGTATGTTCTCCAAGATTGATTTAAGATCAGGTTACCACCAACTAAGAGTTAAATCAGATGATATCTCAAAGACTGCTTTTAGGACTCGTTATGGCTATTTTGAATTTCTAGTAATGCCTTTTGGTCTGACGAATGCACTTGCAATTTTTATGGATTATATGAACAGAATCTTCAGGCCATACTTAGATCAATTTCTTGTGGTCTTCATTGATGATATCTTGGTGTACTCCAAGTCTACTGAAGAGCATGACAGGCATTTGAGAATTGTTCTTGGTACCCTTAAAGAAAAGCAGCTCTATGCTAAGCTCAGTAAGTGTGAGTTTTGGCTTTCAGATGTCCAATTTCTCGGTCATGTCATATTCCATGAAGGGGTAGGTGTAGATCCTAGCAAAGTTGAAGCAGTTTTAAGCTGGGAACAGCCAAGTACAGTGATAGAGGTTAGAAATTTTCTAGGCTTGGTAGGGTACTATAGAGGATTCATTAAGGATTTTTCTCAAATTGTCTTTCCATTAACCAAGCTGACCAGAAAGAATTAGCAGTTTAAGTGGGACGAGAAGTGCGAGGCTAGTTTCCAAGAGTTAAAGCAGAGATTAACCACTACTCCTGTGCTGATTATTCCAGACCCAACTCAGATTTATGTAGTCTATACTGATGCTAGTAAGAATGGGTTGGGATGCGTGTTAATGCAGCAAGGTCGAGTAGTAGCCTACGCCTCTCGGCAGTTAAAGCCACATGAAGAAAATTATCCCACTCATGATTTGGAGCTTACAGTGGTTGTTTATGCTCTCAAGATATGGAGACATTATTTATATGGAGCTACTATAGAATTGTTTTCTGACCACAAAAGCCTAAAGTATCTGCAGGATCAAAAAGAGATGAATATGAGGCAGCGACGATGGATGGAATTATTGAAGGATTATGATTTCTAGATTAAATACCATCCAGGAAAAGCCAATGTGGTGGCCGATGCTTTAAGTAGAAAAGTGGTGCAGGTGGCGTGTCTGATGATCAGAGAATCAAAATTGTTAGAAGATGTCAGATATTGGAGTCCTCTCTATCAGATGCAGATGACAAAAAGTCCTTACGAAGGAGTACAAGTCAGAGCTTTCAATGAAGATGAAATAAGAGAAGCTCAAAAGCATGATAAGCTAGCAGCTATTTTTAAAGATAAGCTGAAGAAAGGGAAAACTAAGAATTTTGAAGTTTCTCAAGATGGATTGTGAAACATCCTTACTTTCGTACGTCTTAGGGACCATTCGGTAGCATTTAGAACCACTTTCAAGACTTTGGAAGTCCATTAGCTAAATCTGGAATTTTTACTCTTGGCGAGTTACTGTTCATATGGTATTCCATATTTAGTGATGGACTTTGAAAAATCATAATTAATTCTAGAAAAATCGAAATGAAGTGGTTCAAAATTCTACTCGAAGCTAACATCTTGATGTTTAAGGAAAAAATAACTTCCTGACCAAATGCTTATCCAATTGATACAATTTATTCGTTAAATATTACTATTTATTTGGTCAAAAATTCTGAAAATAGATTCTGGTCCCCATTTTTGGAAAATCGGTTCTCTTTGTACAGACATCAAAATAAGGCGTTATTGGTGTCAAAACGAAGTTTGACATGTTAAATAAATATCTATAAAATTTCATACCTTTATTCCATCATTTACTATTTTTCATTACATCATACATATTGTTGCCTAAACTGGTCATACAGCATCCTTACATGCAATAATGCTTCACATAACATCATATAACATTTACATTAACCAATCCCTAACTCCCCTTCATGCTTCTTCATGATCTTTCATCTTTTATAAACCTGTTGGGATTGGGATTACATGGATGGGGTGAGATTTCTGGGGAAATCTCAGTAGCAAATAATACCAAACAATGCATGTATTAATGTAATTGATTGTGCTTGCTTGTGAAAGTGTTACCATAGTGTAATGAGCATGCTTCCATGTATCATATGAACTACAATTGGCCAAGATAATCATAGAAATAGAGATTCAATCATATACACATATGCACACAATTCAACAAAGTCATAGCACAATCAAGCATAACATTCAATACATACAAGTTTAGGGTAAGTTTTCTACCTCTTATACTTGACTTTCTTTCACTTCAACTTTGCTCTTTCTTCTTACTTCTCCTTGATGTGTGGCTACCCTTTTAGAGCACACTACCAAAATCCTAACATCACATAATCATCCATTCATCACCATCTAACTCTCTTGAACATTATGCTTACTTTAACTAACATAACTTTCTTTAATCTTTACCAATTTACTTGGCCTTTGAATCAATTGATGTCTTGACCTTAACCTACACAATTTGGCCTTTTAAATCCATTTATAAACTCAAAATAGCCAAATTCTAGCAACTATGCACTGTTCTGGACAGAATTTGCAAAACACACATAATTCTTCCTAAAATTCCCATCTTAATTCCATTGCTTCCCATACTTGTTTCTCTACTTTACCCCACACAACTTTTCATTTTAAAACCATTGGAAGCATAAAAAATATGAAAATCCAATCACTGTTCATACGGGGTGAACAGTAATAGAGAAGAATTTCAAGAATTACAACTTTCAAAACTAATGCTTCCAAGGTTCAAAACCTTTCCAATCCTACACAAAATCATCATATAAATTCAATGGAAGCATTAGATCATTGAAATTCCATCTCCTTCTATCATGCAAAGTACATGAACAGTGTGAACCGAAATATTTCATCCATGGCAAAGTCAAGAACATCAACTTGATTCAACAATAAATCATCTAACTAGCTTGTTTAAGCTTTAATCACATAACTCTAACTTTAATTTCTTCTTTCTCCTTTCATCTAAGGTTTTGGTCAGCATAAATACCTTAGAGAAAACTCATCTTTCTTCCATGAAAACCCTAAGTTCAAGCTCCCAAATCAAAGGAAAATAAGCTAGGATAGATTGCTTACCTTTAATCTCTAGCTTGCTTGAACTTTGGCCTTTGAATTCTTCTTTGTCTTGGCTTGAGTTTTCATTTTGCAAGAGGTTCCCCATGGTGTCTCATGTATTGCGTGAAGGTGCAGACTTGTGGGGGTATTTATAGAAAATTTAATGGAAAATGGATGGCCAATATCACTGTGTGTACTATTTGATCTAATGGCCAAGATTGCACCTTGAATCTTGTCTTGCCTACCAAGAAATGATGACATCATCTCCATGACATCATAAAGGACACCTCATATGCCCATGTGGCAAAATTGTGGAGGGAGGAAGCTTCTGGAAAAATTCAAGTCCAATCCGATACCGGCTCAGTCCGATTTTCCAAAAACCAGACTGTTTTCTAAATCTAATTTTTCTGATATTCCATAATATGTTTTCTGACCTTAAATCTAGTATCTGGATTCTTTCTATCATTGGCATTCTTATACTGGGTCTAAACTTAATTACAGATCCCTTCAAAAATGACCAAAATACCCTTGGTGCCCTTTCTTGCACTATATTAACCCTAAGGGCATAATTGTCATTTCACTCCTCCTTATACCTTATCAGGGTATATACTAGCTCTGAGGAATCATTCCTGTACTTGCCTTGCCATTTTGACCTATCCAGGATGACCAAAATGCCCTCCATTCATCTCTTGTACATTATTATAACACAGAGGTATTTTTATAATTTCGCACTTTTTCTGGGTTCCTCTGGACACAGGCCCACATACTGTTCAGGTACCTTATTGGGCCTCTGGGATGCCATTTTGGGCCTTTGTCTAGGTCCACTACCTTTATGGCACAAATCCCAAGAACCCTCTCCCGAAAGTATTTATTGGGTATTTTATTATACAGTAAATTCCATTAAAAATTCTACAGGATTCCTTTTCTGATCCTGTCAGTTTTATAAATTCTCATATTAATTATATTAATTTACTGCAAAGTTTCATCTAATTTTGAGATCTAAAAAATACTGTAATAATTTTATCTGACTTCAAAAATTTATATTAATTTTTCGGGTACTCAAATCAAAATTCTGTGTTGCGTCAAAATAATCGGAATAATTTTCTCTATTTACTGGTAAAATTTGGGTCTGATCTGATTCTGGGCATTTTTGGCTTGTTTTCAATCCAAATTCTTCATAATTAATCTTTTGCCCTTTGACTTTTTATAAATTACACGTATGCCCTCAAATTTGGCTAAAATTACACTTAAAGACCCCACATTTTTTTCTACTTTCTCTTTTAGCCTTAAAACTTTTATAATTTCACTTAAGTCCTTGCATTTCCTTCCTTTTTCAATTCAATCCCTTTCTTTACATAAATGGCCACATTTTGCTAAGAAAATCTCACATATAGTACGTACAAACTGTATATACTATTCAGTACAGAAAATTAGGGATATTACATTTCTCTCCCCCTTAAAATAAATTTCGTCCTCGAAATTTACTTAGTACCTTAGTTAATTATCTTTGATATATATCTTCTGTATATCCCTTTCTGCTTTATGAATAAGAATTGGGGTATCTATTTCGTATCCTTTATTCTTGATACTTTAGTGGGGTACTTTCAATATAGATATTCGCGAATCTTCATATCTTTACTATTATTACTCTTCGTTTCTAATTCAACTCAATTAGAGTTGAACTTTACTTCATGTCGATACTTGCTCACTTGCTATGCATCTTGTTTCTTTTAGACAACTCATTATACTAGACATGTGAGTAGTGTCCATTTCTTTCATATCAAACTCTCTCAAATATTACTATATTCGGGAGTTTCCATTAATTACTCATTATACTTTCGAGCACTTATCTCTTATTATTTCTCTTAGTATCTCGCTGAATTCCTTAGTATCCGCAAAGCTTCTTCTTTCTTTTCATATACTCACATTTCTTTTTCTTAGAAACTCTTCTCACTCTATTGTTGCTCTTATCATCTTTAATAATTTAGCATCATACAGAGAGAAGACTTATGCAGTTATTCTTTTCTTTACTTTACTGCTAAGTAGGAGCACATACTCTAACATGCATAATGCCTGGCCAACATATTGCAGGACTGAATACCTGCTCATGATTGCAAAGCTCTAACATCGGAGCTCAAGCATTTCTTTCTTGAATATGCATAGCTCTAACACTCGGAGCTTTAGCATATTTTACAAACATAACATAGTGTCTGGCATTTCATACAAGGAGTGAAAGCTCTCACTTTCATCTGTAACATTACATTCAGACATCTTACCCTTTTCAAAAAGGGAGCCTTTCCATCTATTCATAAAGTTACTTCTTACTATCATTTTCAATACACATTTCTCATTACATGCCACATTACATGCTTATCAAAATGTACCTCATTGCGTACTTTTCATGCTGTATTGTGGCATATCTAGCCAAATCTGGCTATATCATGGTATATCTTACCCTTTCATGACTTATCTTGCCTTATCATCACATGTCTTGATATATCATAAGTCTAACATTTTTTTTAACTTATAACTTTGTCAGACTCTTAGGAGAATATTGCTCTTTTGCCTCTCTATCTCCTGAATAAAGTAATAATTTAAATATTTCATTTCAAATCCACTCTATTTGGACTTGACTGAAGAGTTCTAATCCTTTACTGTTCATCAGCCTTTCTAACTTTTCATAACTCTTTTTATCATTTTACATAACTCTACACATCTATGCCAACTTCTGCGGCATTCACACTCTTTTCTCATTACTTCTCAGGGGTCACCCATCATTGGGCTCGTCTTACCTGAGCATACTTAACTAAAAAGTGCAGATGAAAATCTGAAGCACTAATACTTACAGGCTCCAATCCTGGTATTTTACTATCTTAGATCCTTTTCTATGGATCTCTTTGGCTTTTTAATCTTTTTGTCCTCATCTAGAGGATCTATCTAGCTTTCATTCTCCTCCTCTTTATTCTCATTTTAGGAACTTCTGGTAACTTCACTCCATTCTTCGTGTAAGAAGATTCTGAGTTCAGTCTATAATAATAATAAGGCTATCTGAAACTAACATTATGGGTACTCTCTCTGCTATGAGTTAACCAACTTGTGGAGCTTTTCTACCTTAACCCTGTCCTTGGTATTTGTCTTTCCAAAGAAATACTGTACTTATGGCTCCTTACATTCTTTAGGCTAGGTCTACTGCGACCCTCAGGATCTACCGCGATCAACTGTCAGCCTCTTCAGGATCTAACTGTTACCCTAGAATTCTTTTCTCTGTAAGCCATGCTAGGATCTAACTGTGATCCTCCAGAATCTACTGCGATTCCGTTGTACTATATTCATATCTCTGGAAGACTTAAACCAACAGACTAAGTTACAAGGTTAGTTACTGCCACTTAGTTGCTAACTCAATAGATAACTCAATACATATTATTTAGCCAATATTATTCATTAAGACTTTACTCACTTTCTCTATCATTCAGGAATTTCTGATGTCATTCTCATCTTTCATACCTCTACCATATCTAGTACTGCAGAGAGCTACAAATGCTCTATCATGCACATATCCTTTATAATCTATCTATCTCATTTGATGGACATAGCTTTATCATGAGCTTCACTGTCCATGTCCATGCTTTTAGCATGAGCAGTTTGACTCTATCGCAATAGCAATCTAGCTCCATTACGAGAACGTTAACTTCTATTACATAGACTCTGCTCCTTTTCAGAGCTGGATCATCTTCCATAACCGTGTCTCATTTCATGTTCAAGGAAAATCATTGACATATCGCATCCCCTATTGAAGGGATATGTCCTAAGTATTGTAAACATATGTATATAGGATTATCATCAACATTCATCTCTAATCCCATTCTCTCTCTAACTGACTATCATTATCTGTCTCAGATTCTCATTCTAAACTTGAGGGATTGACTGGCTAATTATCTTGTTTATCACTTTTCTTTCCTTTATTATATTACCAAGTTAAATTATCTAGTTGCATGTCGTATGGTATGGGAGCAACATAACTTTCTCATAACTTCCTCATCTCATATGTACTCTACCCTCCATGTACTGCAAAAAGGGAGTATTCATTTGTCATAGCATACTCTAACATGCATAATATGCAAGGAGATGCAATTATTTAACCATTCTCTAACTTGCATTCCATCATATGACAACTACAAGGAGATGCAACAAAAGCCATATTATCATCACATAATTTGCTCAACCATCCATTATACACCCACTGTAATTCAACCATTAACTAGGTAAGCTGTTTAAGCATTCTATCCCTTTATCATCTTATCTGCCAGATCATCATTACTTATTCATGAGCTTAAGATAAATACTTAGTTACTTAGGCTACCATGTAACCCTTTTTTTTTGGGGTACAGACTCAACCCTTTACTACTCTTTCTTACATAGAGGATAGGGGAGTCACTTTATCATTTAAACCGTGGCTACCTTTCTTTCTCTAGACATCATAAACTTCTGTTTCTAATCTTGCATACATCTACCGCTTTATTGAACTCCAGTGAATACCTGAGAAAAATTCTTTGTAGCATGGAATTAAATCTATGAATTAACTTCTTAATCATTCAACTCTCTCTGTTCATATAGATGAACTCGGCTAAGTATTCATTAAAGGGCTTTTCTTCCTTAACTTTAACCCTTAGCCTCACACTCATCTCTATCTAATTGAGAGGAATGCTTTTCGTAAAACTATTGAAGAAATACTTCTCAGGTGAGCAGATCAATCTCCATCTCTATAGAGTAACTTCTGTATCTCTTTACTATCTCTTAACTCTTAACTCTTTCTGTCTGTATATCAGTCTCAGTCTGCTCTGGACCAGACTGGGGTTCCTTTCTGGTTTTTTTTACTGATCCTGACTAACTTAAGTCACATGGATCTCATTCATCATCTAGCACTATTACTTTTGTTATCTAGGGTGCTCTCCCCTAGGTCTGCTAGGTTACTATTTCTTTATGATGGAATCCCTCTATCTTGGGAACATTAGCTCTCTAACTATTAACCATCACATCTCTAATTTTAAGCCATATGTTAGGCTCATTCTCAGGCAAGTCTCATCCTAACTTTTAATTCTTTTGTTTAGGAAAGACTAACTGAACAACTTTCATTATGTAGATCTACTCATGATGATCACACGGAGGATCTCCTTCTAAACATCTTCTTAAACCTATCTGTATCTCTGTATCTCATACTATTTAGCTTGGCTGCATCTTGTGCTAAACCTCTAACTGATAAACTTCAGTGAGGCTGGCATCTCCATTCGTCATCAGGTCTCTGTGCATCCTAGTCGCGACCTGAGTGTTGGCTAGTCATGACTCATATTCTCTATAAACTTTAGTCGCGACCATATCATTCTACTCGTCACAACTTGACGGCTCTGTGTACTTCCCATCGCGGCCAATGGTCTTTACTCGTTATGACCAAAACACCTCTGTGATTATTTGTCGCAACCTGTGTCTTAATTCGTCGCGACTTAACTTCTCTGGGACTTCTAGTCGTGACCTAAACTGCTTCACATTGCGACCTGGATACAGCTTTCTTTAAACATTCTTTTCTAGTATTCTTGTCCAGTCTGTACTCTAGCAATGGCCAATTCTTATTCTTAACTTTGATGAGCTTGATTAATTTGAAACTCATATATATCTATCTAACATAATTGAATTAAATAGGGAACATATTCACATAGATGTTCAACCAACTATCATTTCATTATATCACATCAAAATTCATATTTCATATCATCATAGCATTTGTACATACATTACATACATGTCAATTACACATACGGGATACGTCATAACTATTATATATTTATGTAATTACTTTACTTTGCACTATTTACATATTTACATTACCCCTCATCCCTTTTTACATTCCTTTCTAGGGAATTGTAAACTATAAATACTTCTGCATACGGAAATGCCACCCTTGTATATCAGGTGGTGGATCATTTTCCAGAAACTCACTTAGCTCTACATGCCATGTAGGAGTATATGGCAATATCGGACTTATGACCATCTCATGCCAATCTTCTAGATTGTAAACCTGATTCAGGTCGATGCCCTCTATCATATATCTGTTTATAATCCCTGCTACGGCATTGAGGAAATGCAGATAAACTGACTGCTCTTGATCTCTACTTCTATCCATCCCTTGACCTAAACTGAGTAGTTCATTTTCCACAGATGTTTTGAGACTGATATAATCAACATTATCTATCTTTCTCAAAGAATGCTGGGGTCGACTAGGACCAGGAACATCCCACTGATCTTTATCTATAACGTCATATATTCTTGGACTACGAGAATAGGAAGGGACTGTCGTAGGTTATGACTGGATCTCTGGATTAAGGTACTGCTATAACTTACTCACATCAAATCTATCCTCAAACTCTGGTGGAGGAGGAATAATATCTGGTCTACCTATAATCCAGTACCAGTACTCAGCTTTCTCAGTCGTAATCTGTCCTCTCATTGGGGAATAGAGCTTACATCAGGATTAGAGGGCACTCCAACAAACTCATACTGTGTAGAGTCACTAGACTCAGCATCATCTGGGGTATGTACTACTTCAGGCTTATTCTCTCCATAATCTCCAGACTGCAAGTTTGAGTCTACAGAAACATCTATGGGATATTCTACTGCAGACCTTCCTGACTGATTCCCTATACTATCTTCTAAACTCTCTTCATTGTTTGAAAGACCTAAGTCTGGATGTATATCATCTTCATATATCACTACTGGTCTGGGGTCTCCTTGATTAACTAATGGCTCAGACTTAACTTTATGAATCCCCATGTCTACTCCTGTAACATTTGCTTAAATAAGCAAGGCTAACTATCTCAATAAATACCCTAACTTAACAAAGTAAGTACTACTTAGAGTTAGGGCCTGGGGATTATCTTATCTGATGCCAGAAACTTCTGTTCTGATACCAAAATGAAATATCCTTACTTTCGTACGTCTTAGGGACCATTCAGTAGCATTTAGAACCACTTTCAAGACTTTGGAAGTCCATTAGCTAAATCTGGAATTTTTACTCTTGGCGAGTTACTGTTCATATGGTATTCCAGATTAGGTGATGGACTTTAAAAAATTATAATTAATTCTAAAAAAATCGAAATAAAGTGGTTCAAAATTCTATTCGAAGCTAACATCTGGAAGTTTAAGGAAAAAATAATTTCCTGACCAAATGCTTAGCCAATTGATACAGTTTATTCGTTAAATATTACTGTTTATTTGGTAAAAAATTCTGAAAACAGATTCGGTCCCCATTTTTGGAAAATCGGTTCTCTTTGTACAGACATCAAAATAAGGCGTTCTTGGTGTCAAAATGAAGCTTGACATGTTAAATAAATGTCTGTAAAATTTCAAACAATACCAAATAATGCATGTATTAATGTAATTGATTGTGCTTGCTTGTGAAAGTGTTACCATAGTGTAATGAGCATGCTTCCATGTATCATATGAACTTCAATTGGCCAAGGTAATCATAGAAACAGAGCTTCAATCATTTACACATATGCACACAATTCAACAAAGTCATAGCATAATCAAGCATAACATTCAATACATACAAGTTTAGGTTAAGTTTACTACCTCTTATACTTGACTTTCTTTCACTTCAACTTTGCTCTTTCTTCTTACTTCTCCTTGATGTGTGGCTACCCTTTTAGAGCACACTACCAAATCCTAACATGACATAATCATCCATTCATCACCATCTAACTCTCTTGAACATTATGCTTACTTTAACTAACATAACTTTCTTCAATCTTTACCAATTGACTTGGCCTTTGAATCAATTGATGTCTTGATCTTACCCTACACAATTTGGCCTTTTGAATCCATTTATGCACTGTTCTGGACAGAATTTGCAAAACACACATAATTCTTCCTAAAATTCCCATCTTAATTCCATTGCTTTCCATACTTGTTTCTCTACTTTACCCCACACAACTTTTCATTTTAAGACTATTGGAAGCATCAAAATCATGAAAATCCAATCACTGTTCATACGGGGTGAACAGTAATAGAGAAGAATTTCAAGAATTACAACTTTCATTTCTAATGCTTCCAAGTTTCAAAACCTTTCCAATCCTACACAAAATCATCATATAAATTCAATGGAAGCATTAGATCATTGAAATTCCATCTCCTTCTATCATGCAAAGTACATGAACAGTGTGAACCGAAATATTTCATCCATGGCAAAGTCAAGAACATCAACTTGATTCAACAATAAATCATCTAACTAGCTTGTTTAAGCTTTAATCACATAACTCTAACTTTAATTTCTTCTTTCTCCTTTCATCTAAGGTTTTGGTCAGCATAAATACCTTAGAGAAAACTCATCTTTCTTCCATGAAAACCCTAAGTTCAAGCTCCCAAATCAAAGGAAAATAAGCTAGGATAGATTGCTTACCTTTAATCTCTAGCTTGCTTGAACTTTGGCCTTTGAATTCTTCTTTGTCTTGGCTTGAGTTTTCATTTTGCAAGAGGTTCCCCATGGTGTCTCATGTCTTGCGTGAAGGTGCAGACTTGAGGGGGTATTTATAGAAAATTTCATGGAAAATGGATGGCCAAGATCACTGTGTGTACTATTTGATCTAATGGCCAAGATTGCACCTTGAATCTTGTCTTGCCCACCAAGAAATGATGACATCATGAAGGACACCTCATATGCCCATGTGGCAAAATTGTGGAGGGAGGAAGCTTATGGAAAAATTCAAGTCCAATCCGGTACTGGCTCAGTCCGATTTTCCAAAAACCAGACTGTTTTCTAAATCTAATTTTTCTGAGATTCCATAATATGTTTTTTGACCATAAATCCAGTATCCGGATTCTTTCTATCATTGACATTCTTATACTGGGTTTAAACTTAATTACAGATCCCTTTAAAAATGACCAAAATACCCTTGGTGCCCTTTCTTGCACTATATTAACCCTAAGGGCATAATTATCATTTCACACCTCCTTATACCTTATCAGGGTATATACTAGCTCTAAGGAATCATTCCTATACTTTCCTTGTCATTTTGACCTATCCAGAATGACCAAAATGCCCTCCATTCATCTCTTTTATATTATTATAACATAGGGGTATTTTCATAATTTCGTATTTTTTCTGGGTTCCTCTGGACACTGGCCCACATACTGCTCAGGTACCTTATTGGGGCTCTGGGACGCCATTTTGGGCCTTTGTCTAAGTTCACTACCTTTATGGCATAAATCCCAAGAACCCTCTCCCGAAGGTATTTATCGGGTATTTTATTATACTGTAAATTCTATTAAAAATTCTAAGGATTCCTTTTGTGATCCTGTCAGTTTTACAAAGTCTCATATTAATTATATTAATTTACTGCAAAGTTTCATTTGATTCTGAGATCTAAAAAATACCATAATAATTTATCTGACTTCAGAAATTTATATCAATTTTTTGTGACCTCAAATCAAAATTCTATGTTGCGTCAAAATAACCGGAATAATTTTCTCTATTTACTGGTAAAATTTGGGCCTAATCTGATTCCGGTCATTTTTTGCTTGTTTTCGGTCCAAATTCTTCATAATTACACTTTTGCCCTTTGACTTTTTATAAATTACACTTAAGCCCTCAAATTTGGCTAAAATTACACTTAAAGACCCTACATTTTGTCTACTTTCTCTTTTGGCCTTAAAACTTTTATAATTTTACTTAAGTCCTTGCATTTCCTCCTTTTTGAATTCAATCCCTTTCTTTACATAAATGGCCATATTTTGCTTAGAAAATCTCACATATATTACGTACAAACTGTACATACTATTCAGTATAGAAAATTAGGGATATTACATATTGCTACAGTTCAGAGGAAGACCGTATATCCCTAATGTTATGGGATTGAAGGAGAAAATTCTAGATTAAGCACACAAAAGCCGATATATAGTACATCCATGTATTACCAAGATGTATCATGATGTGAAAAGTCTATTTTGGTGGCCTGGATTGAAGAAGGATGTCGTGGCTTACGTGTCTAAGTGCTTGATGTAACATCCTGATTTTTGGTCTAGGAGAATTGGGAGGTAGTCTGATATGGGCAGGCTGTTAAACCCGTAGTCCCAGGGTAGTAATCTGATATGGGCGGATTACTTACCTGTATTTTGTAGGAATCCGAGGGATGAGCTAAGTCCTTTAGGATTTAAAGATGAGTTAAGTCTTTAACTTACAGAATTGGGACAGTTCACCTAGGCTCAAAATGAGGAATGTGAGGAATATCCTAAGTCTTAAGCCTAGGAATTCTGCAGGTAGCTTGATATGGGCTGGCTCCTGTGTAAGATAACCTGATATGGGCGGGTTGTTGAGCCTTTCAATTAACAATGACTCTCGAAGAGTTTAAGGGATGAGTTATTGAAAGAGAATTTCTAGAACTTAAGATGAGGGATGAAAAGATGAGGTTAAGATGCTAGAAAGAGAATGCAGGGGCATAATCGTAATTATGGGAAAGATCGGGTCGGTAGCCGATGAGTACCATATTTTGCCAAAAAATAGAGAAAATTATGCTGATCATTTCACTAAACTGTGAAATATGCATATGAGGTCTCTATGGGTATGAAAGAATTAGAAATGTGACCAAGGGTAAAATGGTCATTTTTGGAAAAGTGTGCGCGAGAGCGTACTTTCAGGCAAAAATAACCCGGTCCGGATAAAATATCTGAAAATACCGGGAGATAGAGAAAAGGATTCCGGGTTGAATGACGTAACACAGAATTTTGATTTGAGGTCCCGATTTTTCTGTAAGAATTCCTGAAGATGGAAATTTACAGTTATAATCGGTAAAGGAAAGGCAGTCCAAATAGAGATGATCGGACTATGGTCAGAGGCCATACAGTGTTTTCTAAGGCCCATAGTGACACCAGGGAAGGCCCAGGTCCATAATAGCAGTTCAGTGGTAAAAGGGGCCAGTGTCTGGGAAAAAAGTGCGAAATGAAGAAAATGCCCCTATATTATAGAACAGCTGAAGAATGAGTAAAGGGTATTTTGGTCATTTGCCTAAGGTTAGACAGTCTAGGGAAGTTATCTGGATAATTGACCAGGGTCAGAGAATACTCTGGTAAGATGGGAAAAGTCGATAATGCCCCTAGACCTAGTAAAGTAAAGAAAGAGAGACTAAGGGCATTTAGGTAATTTGCCAAGGGGTGTTTCTTGGGAATCATGTCAACAGAGTACTTGGACTGGATCAGAGACCCAAGATGATATTCCCAGGCCCATAAAACGCAGGCCCAGTGATTCAGGGGGAAAAGTGACATTAAAATAATGATTTAATGACTTTTCAGTAAAGTAAAGTTACTCGGTTAGCACGATAACCGAGGAGGTGATCAGATAAAGTCCGGGACTTATCTGGATAGCATTGGAAGGCGTGAAAAGGTCCCTTCCAGATGCCACATGGCGTCATCTTAGAGGCAGAAGAAAAGTTAAGGACACGTGGCACAATCTCAGCCATTGAGTTCGGTTTGTGGGAAATCGGACCGGACCGGTACTGGATTGGACTGGAAATGCTGAGTCAGCTGATGAGGTATCCAGGAATTGTGACATGTGAAGAATGTGGCGATGAGGTGTCCTCGGTGAGGCAGTAAAAAAGGAATAAAAGAAAATAGGAAATTCCAGGAAAAACCAGGACCACATGTTCAGATGGTTTCAAAATTACAGGAATGCCATTGAGGGAAACTATAAATACCCCTCCCCCTCCTATTTCATTTGCATCACGGTTTTGGGCAAGAAAGAGAGAGAAAGAAGAGAGAGAAGGAGAAAGAAAGAAGAAAGGAAGTTCTTGCTGAGCTGGAAGCAGTATAGAGATAGTAGAGTTCTGCTAAGCTTTTGAGGTAGTAACTAATCCTAGCTTTTATGTAATGGCTTTGTGATTTGATGTGCTATTGTTTGGTTGGATTGTTGTCTTATATGTTATGTCTGAAGCTCTACTGCAATGCTATGATCATATGTTATTGAGTATGGAAGCATGCAGCATACTTATCTGTACACAATCACAAGCAAGCACTACTACACTGTATTACATATATTGTTATGATTATTTACTACTGAGATTCCCCCGAATCTCATTCCCCATATCTCACCCATTACAGGGAGATTATGTTGAAGTGAATTTTAAGAATCTTGAGAGACGCCGTTATGCTGCCAAATTTAATGCTGAACATCAGAATATGATAAGTACTGTGTACGTAGGTGCTGTCTAAGGAGGCTGGAAGTGAGTGGACCTAGCCGGTTCATCCAGTCTTTCCTGGGTACTTACGTAGAATGGTAGTTCTCATGAGGGAATTACCGAATCAGTACGGTTCAGTTCTTTGTACAGATGAAGTCTAGCGGTTATACTGCCGAAATCCGGGCAGGAAAAGATGTAATAGAAATATAAGAATTTTGTGTATGACTTATTGTATGATATTTTATTATTTAATAATAAATATTGTTTGGCATGTTCAATTTGTGAATGAGAAATGAAAAGAGAAATTCGCAGGTCCTGAGGTAGCAGTGTTTTGACCTCAGTTTGACCTAGTAAACGAAGGAGTTTGGCTACGAAATTTGGTGAGCCAGTGGTACACATCTCGGGCATTCAGTGGATAGGTAATAAGCCTTGTTTGGATGTGTAGAATGGGATTAATCAGTTCTCAAATTAAAGGTTCAGAATAAGGAACTTAAGAGTAGAAATTTTAATTTCTGGGCTTAAGTTAAGATATGATCGAGCTAATATCACTTCCGTAAGTGTACTCTGAGGGGTCTAAGGGAGGATGTTTCACTTGACATGCTAGAAGGTAAAGATTGAACATCAGAAGCCAGCAAGAACATTGCAACCTTTAGATATCCCCGAATGGAAATGGGATAGTATTGCCATGGATTTTGTGGAAGGACTACCCATGACTATGACTAGGCATGATGCAATATGGGCAATCATTGATCGATTGACAAAGTCGGCCCACTTCCTGGCAATAAATAAAAGGGATTCTCTATAAAAGCTAGCAAAGTTGTATATATAAAGGAGATTGTTAGACTACATGGTATCCCAAATAGTATTGTGTCCGATAGAGATCCTCGATTTATATCTAATTTTTAGAGAGCTTGATAGAAACAAATGGGCACTACTCTCCAATTTAGCACAGCCTATCATCCTCAGACGGATGATCAGTCTGAGAGAACAATCCAAACGCTCGAAGATATGCTAAGAGCATGTGTTTTGGATTTCAAGAGCAGTTAGGATATCCAATTACCACTCATAGAGTTTGCATATAACAATAGTTATCAGGCTAGTATTCAGATGGCCCCGTTTGAAGCACTTTATGGACGTAAGTGTATATCTCCCTTATGCTGGCTAGAGTTGAGCGAGAGAAGAATGTTTGGTCTTGATATAGTAGATCAAACTGTAGAACAGATTGGGATGATCAAAAAAAGATTATTGACGGCTTATAAGACATATTTTGTATATGGTTTCTATGACAATTTTGAGAGTTTTATAATAAATTTACCATTTATTTCATGCCTTAAATTGTACTTTTATGTATTACATGATTGTGCTTGGCAATGTGCTAATTAAAGGGTAGAATGGTAAAATAACTCTTCCAAACTGCATATACTCGGTTATCTACTGATCTGGACTTTTACAGGGAGCTTTTATGTTAAATTGTAGGTACTTTGGAAGAGAACAAGGACCAGGAAGGAAATCAAAAGACAATGAAAGTGGAACCAAGCCTCTGTACTATTTAGTCGCGACCAAAGAGTTCTAAGGTCGTGACCCATAATTCTTCTGGAAGATTCTCACCGTTTATAGGTCGCGACCAACAAGTGTATCTGGTCACGACAAATAGTACAAAATCGCTGAACCTGCACGTTTTGGATTAGGTCATGCTGTTATAAGAAGAGAGGGAGGCTGCCGTCAAGAGGAGGCTGATTTTTGGACCTGATTAGTCTAAGAAGCAGTACTCGAGCGCTCTCCACAGACTTTCCACTCAGCTTCCATCGTTCTACACCATTCACCTTCATCTCTTCATCGTTTCTTCATGGCATCACATCTAAATAGCGATTGCAGTGCAGCAGAAGTCATGAGAGGCTAGACCTTTAGTCTCTTGGTGATGATCTATTATCTTGAGCTCACGGACTAAAACGAGAAGTTTCTTATGTTCTAATTTGCATCTTGTCATATTATGATTGCTGCTAGATTTAGGGTTTTTCATCATATGAACAAGTTTTGAATATCGATTGATTATTCTCATACTAGACAATTGTAATTTACTTTGGATGTTTTGAATGCTAGTTTAAATACAATATTTCAGTTTTGAGTTTAAGTTAGTTGAACAGGTTTCAACGATCGTTGCTAATTGATTCGATTGCTTGAATTCTAGGGTTAGTCGATCGACGCTCATTCGAGGGCATTCTTCCATCTATTTTAAATTATACACTAAGTGATCCTTAGCAGTTCAATAATATTCTTTAAACTAGCTTTGATCAAAGGAGTTTAAAGAATATTAGGGTTCTGGACTCAATCGATCGATTGAGGTTTAATTCAAGACTTAGTGATTTCAAACTCCGTATACATTGAGAGCAAGGATAGATATTTTTCATCATCAAGAGCCTATCATCATATACTACGTTCACAAACCAACCATTTTCCATCTTAAACAAAAACACAAAAACATCTATTTTGCTGCATCTTTATTTTACTGCACCCACAAAACCACAAAATCAATTACTCTTTACTCAGGTTTACCGTTGAATTTGACATCCAATTTGCTAGGATTCCTTTAGAAACGCTCCATGAGAAGAACAATAGGGTTGTGCCTTATACTACATTACTAGGGTGCAATTCACTTAATTTTGATGGCTCAAACTGCGATAATCCGAAGCACTCGTCAATGGTGCCGTTGCCGGGGAGCCAAGTATTTGGTTCCCTAGTAATTGTTTGCCAATTCCATTGCCTACCTGAGTCATTTTTCATCGTTTTTCATTGCATTTTAGTTTTTAGTAGTTTTTAACTTGCATTACATACTGCATTTTTTTCTGACTTTCTGCAGGTTTAGTCTCTGTGTCTTTGAGTCGCGACCTGACCTGAACTGAGTCGCGACAATTACTCTTTGTCACTTTTAGTCGCGACCTAAACCACTTTGAGTCGCGACCATATTGCTATCTGTGATACCCGACTACTCTCTGCGAAAACCAGTCGCGACATTTAAACCTTTTCGGCGCGACTAATGCTCTCTGTAATTTTGAGTCGCGACGAACATACACTTTTGTCGCTACCTAGTAAAAATTTTCTGCTGTGCAACTTCTGAACTGAATCTGAGTGTTTGCATTAATTGCTCTTGACTGTTTCTACATTGCATGCGCAGGAGAACGGAAACATTAGTACCTTTTGAACCTGAAATTGAAAGGAGACTTAGGAAACTAAAGAGAGAATTTAGGGAGTTTAGAGAAGAAGAGGCAAAATCTAGTTCCTCCTCTGGTATTCTAGAATCTGAAACTGAATTAAATAGGACTGATCATAATGGACATAATGGGAATGGAGAAAATGAAATACCATGAACGTTGAAGATAATAGAAGTGTTATGTGAATTATGATCCTAATGGTTTCTATGCTGAAGAGGCTAATTTTGAAATTAAAGGAGCTTTGATTGCATCCTTACCTAAATTTCATGGTTTTGCAGGAGAATGTCCTCACAGGCACTTACAAACCATGCACATGATCTGCTCTTCAATGAAACCTCCAATGGCCACTTTGGATGATATCTTGAGGAGGTGTTTCCACTTCACTTTGGAAGGGAAGGTGTCACATCCTTACTTTTATACATCTTAGGGACCATTCAGTAGCATTTGGAACCACTTTCAGGGTTATTGAAGTCCAAATTTTCAATCTGGAATTTTATTCTTATCGGTACTGTTCATTATGGCAAATTCCAGATGAGTGACTTGACTTTGAAAAATCAAAACTAATTCTAGAAAAAACAAAATGAAGTGGTTCAAAGAGATACATGGAGATAACTCAATTATATTTCAGGGAAAAATCATCGGTTGACCATTACTTGACCAATTCAATGTGGGTCAACGCTTCAAATTTACTGTTCATCCAGTGATTTTCGCCTGAATTCAGCATTCTGGTCCCCAACTTTAGGATTTTATATCTTTTCTTGTAGACATCCAAATTGGGTATTATATATATAAAATTAAATCTTAGTATGTCTACTTTTTACCCTAAAAAGTTCGTACATTAATTCAATCATTTGCTATTTTTAATTATTTATCAAACATGAACAGGTCCTCATGAGTTACTGTTCACTGAGCCTATTTTCAGCATTTAGTCTTTACATACACATGCATACAACCAACACATATCAGTCATACATACCAGATAACAATTAATATTAAATAATCAACTTTTATATATCAGTGCATGATTAACCCCTCATATTTCTATTACATCTTTCACTGTCTAAAATCCTGCAGCATAACTGCTACAATTCTTCTTTAGAAAGTAACCGATGTTGTACCGATTCGGTAATTCCCTTATGAGAACTACCATTCTACGTAGTACCCAGGAAAGACTGGATGAACCTGCTGGGTCCACTCACTTCCAGCCTCCTTAGACAGCACTACGTACACAGTACGTATCAGTTCCTTTCCAGTTCCTGCTTCCTTACCGGAATTTCGGCAGCATAACGGCGTCTCTTAAGATTTCCAAATTTTATTTTGACAGAACCTCCCCTGTAATGTTATATTTGGGAATGAGATTCAAAAGAATCCCAGTAGCAATAATCATAACAATATATGTAATACAGAGTGACGGTGCTTGCTTGTGATTGTGTACAGATAAGTATGCTGCATGCTTCCATATTCAATAACATATGATCATAGCATTGGAATAGAGCTTCAAGCATAACATATAAGACAACAATCCAACCAAACAAAAGCACAACAAATCATAAAGACACTACATAAGAGCTAGGATTAGTTGCTACCTCAAAAGTAGAGCTTCAGAACTTCTCTACTACTTCCAACTCCACCAGAACTTCCTTACTTCTTTCTTTCTCTCACTTTCTCTCTCAAGAACTTCTTTCTTCCTCTCTTTCTTGCTTGTGCCAAAATGAGGAGCTAGGGGGGTATTTATATTGTTGAGCAATGGCAATCTTGTAATTTGGAAGACTTTTGATCCTGTGGTCCTGGTTTTTCCTGAATTTCCTATTTTCTTTTATTCCTTTTATTACATGATGCATGACATCACTCAATGCCAACTCATGGGACACCTCACCACCCACATTCTTCATATGATGAAATTGAGATGGGGCTAGAGCCTTCTGGAAGCTTTCCGGTCCAATCCGGTATCGGCCCGGTCCGTCTCCTCGAAAAACGTGCTGTTTTCTGAATCTGATTTTTCTGAAAATTCTTTTTATGTCTACTGACCTCACATTTAGTATCTAGTCCCTTTATATCATTAACTTTTTAATACTGGATCCAGACTCAGTTACAGATCCCTTGCGAAATGACCAAAATGCCCTTGGTGCCCTATCTTGTCCTAATTTAACCCTAAGGGCAAAATCGTCATTTCACACCTTCCTGAACCTGGTCAAAGCATATACTGGCTCTAGTCAACCTTATTTAGATATGTCTTAGCCTCTAGGACTGTCCATAATGACCAGAATGCCCTCCATTCATCTGCTGCCCTTTTTGTACAACACAGGGGCATTTTCGTAATTTTGCACTTTTCCGGGGTTCTGCTGGACACTGGCCCACCTATCAGTCCAAGAGTCTTATTGGGCCTCTACTGGCGCCATTTTTGGGCTTCCTGGGTCCATTACCTGTATGGCACGCATTACAAGGAATCTTCCTCTGCCACATCTCACCGAATATTATAATTATTATTTGCTGATTATACACCTTTCCGGACACCGGCTCCTTATCCCAGATACAGTGTCTTACTGTGTTCAGGCATCCCTGTGGGTTATAACAGTCATCTGACTGAAGTCATCCGATCACATTCAGCCCCTTTAAAAATACTGATAAATCTCCTACCCGGATCCCCGGAGGCCTCACATTCCCGTCTGGATTTTTTATTTTGTGAATAACTTTTCCTACAGACCTCCTATCGGTATTCTGTCAGTTTCCTGACATCCGTCCCATAAAGGCGCATCATCCCGTATTTTCTCACTTATATCTGAAATCTAGGGTATCCGGTATTAATTTTTATAACTTTTGGACGATCAGTCCATTTCGGGCTATCTGGAGTCTTCAAAAATTCCGGTATTAGGCTGGGTTACCCGGCGTCACCTGCCCTAACTTCTGGTAGAATCTGGGACTGAAATGCTGTCGGGCAGTCCAAACCACTTCTGGCCTATTTTCCTTTAATTACACTTTAGCCCCAGGGAACTTTTTCTTCTTTGTAATTAAGTCCCTTCATTTCCTTTCTTTTGCAATTTAATCCTTTTCTTTACATAAAGAACCACATTTTTTTCCTGAAACAGAACTCATATATTCCGTTTAATCTGTACATAGGAACCAGTACAGAAAATTAAGGATATTACATTTCTCTCCCCCTTAAAATAAATTTCGTCCCCGAAATTTACATTACACCTATTCTATAAGAATAATTTTCGATACTTCTCTCTTATCTTTTCTTCTGTTTCCCTTGTAGCCTCTTGTTCAGTCAAGCCTTTCCAGATCACTTTAACTAAAGGAATTTGTTTATTCCGCAACTGCTTGACTTTTCTATCAGCAATTCGCACCGGTCCAACCTCATAGGTCAAGTCATCTCGCAGTGCGACCTCATCTTGCTTAATCACATGAGATGGATCTGGAATATACTTCTTTAATTGGGAAACATGGAACACATCATGGATCTGGCTGAGATTAGGAGGAAGAGCCAACTTGTAGGCTACTGCTCCTATCTTTGAGAGAATCTGGAATAGCCCAATGTATCTTGGATGCAACTTTTTCACTTTAATCGATCGTCCGGCTCCCGTGGTTGGAGTTAACTTAAGGAATACATGTTCTCCTTCTTCAAACTCTAACGGCTTCCTTCTGACATCCGCATAGCTTTTCTGTCTGCTTTGAGCCGTCAATAATCATTTTCTAATTACCGCAACTTATTCTGCAGTTTGATCCACTATATCCGGACCAAGCATTCTTCTCTTACTCAACTCTAGCCAGCATAAGGGGGATCTACATTTACGTCCATAAAGTGCTTCAAAAGGTGCCATCTGAATACTGGCCTG
This sequence comes from Leucaena leucocephala, assembly GCA_037074615.1. NCBI lineage: Eukaryota > Viridiplantae > Streptophyta > Magnoliopsida > Fabales > Fabaceae > Leucaena > Leucaena leucocephala. Next base: position 11,890,643 of record CM073536.1, on the reverse strand, counting down.
ATAACTATTGTTATAAGCAAACTCTATAAGGGGTAAATGGATATCCCAGCTGCCTTTGAAATCTAGGACACATGCTCTCAGCATATCCTCTAAAGTCTGTATTGTTCTTTCAGATTGACCATCTGTCTGAGGATGATAAGCTGTACTAAATCTGAGAGTAGTGCCCATTTCTTCCTGTAGAGCCCTGCAAAATTTTGAAGTAAATCGAGGGTCTCTATCGGACACAATGCTGCTCGGGATACCATGAAGTCTAACTATCTCCTTTATATACAGCCTTGCCAGCTTTTCAAGAGAATCTCTCTTATTGATTGCCAGAAAATGCGCTGATTTTGTCAGTCGATCAATTATTACCCACACTGCATCATGTCTACTTGGAGTCAGGGGTAGTCCTTCCACAAAGTCCATGGCAATCCCATCCCATTTCCACTTAGGGATATCTAGAGGCTGTAACGTTCCTGCTGGCTTTTGATGTTCAACTTTCACTTTCTGGCAGGTTAAGCACTTAGACACGTAAGCTACCACATCTTTCTTCAATCCAGGCCACCAAAATAACCTTTTAACATCATGGTACATCTTGGTCATACCTGGATGTACAGTATACCGACTTTTATGTGCTTCCTCCAGAATCCTTTCCCTTAATCCCACGACATTAGGGATATAGGGTCTTCCCTGAAACTGTAGTAGTCCGTCTAGGGACATCTCAAAATTCCTTGTCTTCCCCTTCTCCAGCTTGTCTTTGAATATTGCCGCAAGCTTATCCTGCTTCTGAGCCTCTTTGATCTCATCTTCTATGCAAGCTCTGACATGAACTCCTCCGAAAGGATTCTCCGTTAGTTGCATTTGATATAGAGGGCTCCAGTCGCGCATATCTTCTATCAATTCCAATTCCTTGATCATCATGTATGCAACCTACACCACCTTTCTACTCAGGGCATCAGCTACTACATTGGCTTTTCCTGGATGGTATTTGATCTTAAAATCATAATCTTTTAACAATTCCATCCATCGCCGCTGCCTCATGTTCAACTCCTTCTAATCTTGTAGATATTTCAGGCTTTTGTGGTGGCAAAACAACTCTATCGTTGCTCCATATAAATAGTGTCTCCATATATTCAGGGCATAGACCACCGCCGCAAGCTCCAGATCATGAGTGGGATAATTCTCTTCATGTGGCTTTAACTGCCGAGAGGCGTAGGCTACTACTCAACCTTGCTACATAAGCACACATCCCAGCCCCTGCTTGCTAGCATCAGTATAGACTACATAAGTCTGAGTTGGGTCTGGAATAATCAGCACGGGAGTAGTCGTTAATCTCTGCTTCAACTCTTGGAAGCTAGCCTCGCACTTCTCATCCCACTTAAACTGCTGATTCTTTCTGGTCAGCTTGGTAAGTGGTAAGGTAATTCGAGAAAAGTCTTGAATAAATCTTCTGTAGTACCCTGCTAGGCCGAGAAAACTTCTGATCTCCATCACTGTCCTGGGCTGCTCCCAGCTCAAAACTGCTTCAACTTTGCTAGGATCTACAGCTACCCCGTCTCGGGATATGACATGACCGAGAAATTTGACTTCTGACAGCCAAAACTCACATTTACTCAGCTTAGCATAGAGCTTCTTTTCTTTAAGGGTACCAAGAACAATCCTCAAATGCCTTTCATGCTCCTCTGGAGATTTGGAGTACACCAGAATATCATCAATGAAGACCACAACGAACTGATCTAGATAAGGTCTGAAGATCTGATTCATATAGTCCATGAAAATAGTAGGTGCATTGGTTAATCCAAAAGGCATCACCAAGAACTCAAAATGCCCATAGCGCGTTCTGAATGCTGTCTTTGGAATATCATCTGACTTAACCCTTAATTGATGGTAGCCAGATCTCAAGTCAATCTTGGAGAATAAGCTCGCTCCTGCCAACTGGTCCAGCAGGTCGTCAATTCTGGGAAGAGGATACTTATTCTTAACTGTAAGCTTATTTAATTCCCTGTAGTCAATACATAGCCTTAAACTGCCATCTTTCTTCTTAACAAACAGCACTGGAGCACCCCATGGCGATACACTGGGTCGTATGAAACCCTTTTCAAATAGCTCCTCAATTTGCTTCTTCAGTTCTATCATTTCATTGGGAGCCATCCTGTACGGGGCTTTTGACACTGGTCCAGCTCTAGGTATAGTGTCGATCGTAAATTCTACTTCACGCTCTGAAGGCACTCCCTGAATCTCCTTTGGAAAGACTTCAGGAAATTCATTGACTACAGGAATCTCCTCGATGCCTTCTTCTACTTCTGTTTGGACAGAAAAGAATACCACATATCCCTGACATCCTTTCCGTAAACATTTTTCTGCCTGAGCCTTCGTCATGAAGTTCAGTTGCACTTCTGAGCTCCGATCAGTGATCTTTGGACCAAGAACCAGAGTCTTATTTCTGCAGTCCAACATCACATTATTGGAGGATAACCAATTTAAACCGAGTATGACATCAATCTCCCAGAAAGGCATACAGATCAGGTCCAGGGTGGTACTGCAGTGCTCATAACGCACCACAATATTTAGACAGGCATCAGACGTGATTACTTTAGTATTGGTGGGGGTTTTCACCTGTATATCATAACGCAATTTGCTGATCAGAAGGCCTAGGCATTTAGCACATTCATAAAATATAAAGGAATGACTTGCACCTGAATCAAATAGAGCAGTCACCGCATGATCATTGAGATAAATTGTACCTTGGATCATCTCAGATGATCGCTGAGCGTCCTCTCTAGAGAGTGCAAACACTCGTCCTGTTGTCCTGGGCCATGGATCAGTTATTGCTTGAGGACATTCTCTGGAAAAATGTCCGGGCTTTCCGCAGGTGTAACAAACGTTCTGGCCCATCAAACATGGTCTATCACCATGATTCTTTCCACACTTTTCACATACTGGGGCCTTTGGATCCCTGTTATTGGATCTACCGCGGAAATTTCCTCTATTTGGCTTTTTGTTCTGCCACGGTCGCTTCCTCTTCTTATAGCCGCTCCCACCTGCAGCTTCCTGATTTCGACCGGCCTTATCAGGGGTCGCCTGATCCTTACTTCCGGATCTGGACAGCATTCTATGATTCATGCTATTCTCAACGATTCGACATGCTTCCACAGCCTTATTAAACTGACTGTATTGTTGGGGAGTTAACTTCTCCTTTAGCATAGAGTTCAGTCCTCTAATCATTCTTTCTGTTATCCAGAGTTCATCGTCCACTTGGCATAGGTAAGTTGAATATTGAGATAGCCGGATGAACTTGGCCAAATATTCATCAAAAGCTTCTTTTTCTCCTTGCCTCAGCACAAGGAATTCGGCCTCCCTTTCATCTCTGACGGATTGAGGGAAATATTTCTCGTAAAACTGCTCAAGAAACACTTCCCAGGTAACTTGAATGTCTCTTGCTTGGAGAAGCAACTCTGTATTCTTCCACCATCTATCTGCATCTTTTTCTAGTTGATAGATGGCCATTTGGGCCTTAGTTTCAGTTGGACAGTCGAGGACCTTGAAGATCTTCTCTAATTTGCTGACCCAATTCTCTGCTATCTGTACTTTGGATGTCCCTTCGAATATGGGAGGGTTGTGCTTGCAAAACCAAACCATCCATTGCTGGATGCTAACTGCCTCCTCCCTCAATTCAAACCGTCTCTGGGGCTGCTCCGCCTGCTGTGGTACTTCTTCAGGTTCTCTACTAGTCGCTCCTGAAGGCTCTGGCGGTCTTAAATTACTTACAGCTGCTGCCACTGCTGCGGCTATACCAGCATCTCTTTCCTGCTCATTTCATACCTGAGCATCTCTCATTTCTTCTATCATCTTTTGTTGTTGCTCTAATCGCTCTAAAATTAGTTGATTAAGATTTCCAGCTTCCTGTGGTTCCTCTGCTGGAATCGTTCTTCTTGTCCAAACCATTTGTTATGTTCTAACATAGAAAGGAATGCGATAAACAACAACATTTCTCATTTCATTTCAAACATAGCATATAAAGTACATATTACAGTCTTACATATGCTACTGTACTGGTCTTTTATACATTGGAAACATTACTCTAATTTTTCTTAAACTTCATTCTAATATATTCTCCTACTAGGTAGATCCAGTAGGATATGGTACAGTATGGTTCTCTATCAAAATACTGATCCAACTCCGATCTCCAGGTAGGTGTCATTGGCAATACATCATTCATAATTTCTAACCAAAGCCCCATGAACAGGTCTTCACGAGTTACTGTTCACTGAGCCTATTTTCAGCATTTAGTCTTTACATACACATGCATACAACCAACACATATCAGTCATACATACCAGATAACAATTAATATTAAATAATCAACTGTTATATGTCAGTGCATGATTAACCCCCTCATATTTCTAATACATCTTTCACTGTCTAAAATCCGGCAGCATAACTGCTACAATTCTTCTTTAGAAAGTAACCGATGTTGTACCGATTCAGTAATTCCCTCATGAGAACTACAATTCTACGTAGTACCCAGGAAAGACTGGATGAACCTGCTAGGTCCACTCACTTCCAGCCTCCTTAGACAGCACTACGTACCCAGTACGTATCAGTTCCTTTCCCTGTTCCTACTTCCTTGCAGGAATTTCGGCAGAATAACGGCGTCTCTTAAGATTTCCAAATTTTATTTTGACAGAACCTCCCCTGTAATGTTATATTTGGGAATGAGATTCAAAAGAATCCCAGTAGCAATAATCATAACAATATATGTAATACAGAGTGACGGTGCTTGCTTGTGATTGTGTACAGATAAGTATGCTGCATGCTTCCATATTCAATAACATATGATCATAGCATTGGAATAGAGCTTCAAGCATAACATATAAGACAACAATCCAACCAAACAAAAGCACAACAAATCACAAAGATATTACATAAGAGCTAGGATTAGTTGCTACCTCAAAAGCAGAGATTCAGAAATTCTCTACTACTTCCAACTCCACCAGAACTTCCTTACTTCTTTCTTTCTCTCACTTTCTCTCTCAAGAACTTCTTTCTTCCTCTCTTTCTTGCTTGTGCCGAAATGAGGAGCTAGGGGGTATTTATATTGTTGAGCAATGGCAATCTTGTAATTTTGAAGACTTTTGATCCTGTGGTCCTGGTTTTTCCTGAATTTCCTATTTTCTTTTATTCCTTTTATTACATCATGCATGACATCACTCAATGCCAACTCATGGGACACCTCACCACCCACATTCTTCATGTGATGAAATTGAGAGGGGGCTAGAGCCTTCTGGAAGCTTTCCAGTCCAATCCGGTACCGGACCGATCCGTCTCCTCGAAAAACGTGCTGTTTTCTAAATCTGATTTTTCTGAAAATCCTTTTTATGTCTACTGACCTCACATTTAGTATCTAGTCCCTTTATATCATTAACTTTTTAATACTGGATCCAGACTCAGTTACAGATCCCCTGCGAAATGACCAAAATGCCCTTGGTGCCCTATCTTGTCCTATTTTAACCCTAAGGGCAAAATCGTCATTTCACACCTTTCTGAACCTGGTCAAAGCATATACTGGCTCTAGTCAACCTTATTTAGATATGTCTTAGCCTCTAGGCCTGTCCATAATGATCAGAATGCCCTCCATTCATCTGCTGCCCTTTTTGTACAACACAGGGGCATTTTCGTCATTTCGCACTTTTCCGAGGTTCTGCTGGACACTGGCCCACCTATCAGTCTAAGAGTCTTATTGGGCCTCTACTGGCGCCATTTTTGGGCTTCCTGGGTTTATTACCTATATGGCACGCATTACGAGGAATCTTCCTCTGCCACAGCTCACCGAATATTATAATTATTATTTGCCGATTATACACCTTTCCGGACATCGTCTCCTTATCCCAGATACAGTGTCTTACTGTGTTCAGGCATCCCTGTGGGTTATAACAGTCATCTGACTGAAGTCATCCGATCACATTCAGCCCCTTTAAAAATACCGATAAATCTCCTACCCGGATCCCCGGAGGCCTCACACTCCCGTCTGGATTTTTTATTTTGTGAATAACTTTTCCTACAGACCTCCTATCGGTATTCTGTCAGTTTCCTGACATCCGTCCCATAAAGGCGCATCATCCTGTATTTTCTCACTTATATCTGAAATCTAGGGTATCCGGTATTAATTTTTATAACTTTTGGACGATCAGTCCATTTCGGGCTATCTGGAGTCTTCAAAAATTCCGGTATTAGGCTGGGTTACCCGGAGTCACCTGCCCTAACTTCTGGTAGAATCTGGGACTGAAATGCTGTCGGGCGGTCCAAACCACTTCTGGCCTATTTTCCTTTAATTACACTTTAGCCCCAGGGAACTTTTTCTTCTTTGTAATTAAGTCCCTTTATTTGGCTAAAATTACACTTTAAGACCCCACATTTTGGTCTACCTTTCTTTCCTAACCTTAGACTTTCCATAATTGCATTTAAGTCCCTTCATTTCCTTTCTTTTGCAATTTAATCATTTTCTTTACATAAAGAACCACATTTTTTTCCTGAAACAGAACTCATATATTCCGTTTAATCTGTACATAGGAACCAGTACAGAAAATTAAGGATATTACAGAAGGCTAAGGAATGGCTATAGAATTTGCCAACTCATTTCTCCACTCTTACATGGGATAAGCTGAAGTCCACTTATCTTGAGCAGTTTTTCCCAGCCTCCAAGACTACTCGGATGAAGAAGGAGATCACTAATGTTATGCAACAGGATGGGGAGTCTTTGCATGAGTATTGGATAAGATTTATTAACCTTTTGGCTCGATGCCCCCACCATAACATCACTAAGGCTGATTTAGTAGACATCTTCTTTGATGGTCTACTACCCCACAATAAAGTATCCTTGAATGCTGCTGTGAATAGTTTATTGAGAGATAAGACCCACAAGCAAGTTGGGATTTGTTCCAAAAAATGGCTAATGAGGACCATCAAACTGGAGATCCAAGAAGATTACCACCCTCATCTTCAAGTAGCTCTAATGCGATCTTAGCTGAGATAGCAGCCTTGGGAAATCGAATAGACAAGAGGATGGGTTTGATTGAAAGGGAATTGCACTCCACAAAACAAGTTCATGCAGTGGATACCTCGCAAGCCCTAGTTATAGGATGTGAATCATGTGGTTCAATGATGCATGCTACAAGTACATGTGATAGACAGTATGAGGAAGTTTCAGCTATGTATCAAGGGAGAGAGAATAACTTCCAGAAGAGAGATCCATACTCTAACACATATAATCCTGGCTGGAGCAATCACCCAAATTTTAGGTGGGGGAGTGGAGAAAATAGATCTAATCAGTTTCAAGGAGGTGGTGCTTCCTTAAGCAACTACCAAGGTAATGCAAGGTCTATGGTCCCCACACAACCTAATGCTTTAGTGCCTTCAAGACCAGAAGAGGCCTCTCAATTGTTAAAGAGTATGGCAGCACAAATGAGTAGCATGGATAGTAGAATGACCAATATTGATCATAAGCTCAAAGAGAATGATGGTCAGTTCACCTCCATAGCTTCAGTTCTCCAAAGTATGCAGAAGGATAATGCAGATATACACAGAAAATTGAGGAGTTAAGTTATAAGAATGCAGATATCACAAGCCACTTAACTCAAGTTTCTAATACAGTGAGCGACATCTAAGGAAAGAACAGTGGAAGCATACCTTCAAACACTGTTATTAACCCAAGAGGGGTGAATGCCATATCTCGAAGAAGTGGAAGACAGGTGCATTTTAAGGAAGCTGATGTACCATAGGAGGATAAGGAAGAATCTGATTTTGAGAATTCACCACAGCCACAAATGAAAGTTGGGAATTTTGAAAGCATTAGAGAAGAGCGGCTAATGAGCAAGAAGGCAACTCAAGAGGAGTACTCACAAGCACAAGTGGAGATGCAAGAGCTGCAGGAAGAAGCAACAACATTACCAAGTCCAGCATACAAAGGAAAGAAACCTGAGGAGAAACCGGAGTCGAGCAAGCAAGGAGCCTCTTTGCATACAGGTAAGGAGGTAAGTATAAAAGATCTCCCTTTTCCTAACTCTTATTTTGCTGGGAAGAAAAAACTTGATTTTGATTTTGCAAAAGATGCTTACAATCTGTTCAATAAACTGGATATAAACATCCCTATGGTTGAATTCCTCAAGAGAAACCCTAATTAAGCAAAATTTTTAAAAGAATTGTGTGCTGATAAAAAGAAATTTAAGCTTCTTGAGAGAATTCAGGTGATTGCTAATGTGTCATCCCTTTTTAAAGCTGAACTACCGGTTAAGTACCAAGACCCAGGCTCCTATACAATCCCGTGCACTATAGGAAATGTTCCTATCAAGGGAGCGTTGCTAGATCTAGGGGCGGCCATTAATGTGATGCCTTGGTCAGTTTATCAGGCTTTAGGGGTCAACAATCTGAGAGACACAGATGTAGTACTCCAACTAGCTGATAGGTCAATTAGGTATCCCAAGGGAATTCTTGAGGATATTCTAGTGCAAGTCAAAGACTTGGTGTTCCCAGCCGACTTCTATGTTCTGGATATGTCTAATGAGCTAGTAAATGACATCACTTTGATCCTTGGCCGACCTTTCCTCCAAACTTCCAAAACCATCATTAGTATGAAGCATAGCTCATTACAATGGAAGTTGGAGAACATGTGGTAAGTTTTAACATGAATGAAGCGATAAGATATCCCTATGATAACTCTGCGTTTACTGCTTTAAATGCCATTGATTATGCTATTGAAGAAGTTAGGCATGAACATGAATTAAGTTTGCATGACAATGATAGAGATAATGCACTTGCAAAAGGTTTGTTGAGTGATTTTGCAGGATCCCAAGGTATTCTGGAAGCTGAAAGACCAACAATTAAAGAAGGGTCAAGTTTCTATGATAAAATGTCGCGACCCAATGACCTTAACATCGTGACTCAACATCAGTCTGTAGTCCACTGTGAAGATGAGTCATGACTAAATGAATTTAAGGTCGTGACACAAAACTCCAGAGACGACTAGTTGCAATACAAAGATAAAGGTGTCACGACAACCTGTCTGTGAAGAGGAGTCGCGACTAAATAGTTTACATGTCGTGACACAAAACTCCAGAGAGCACAAGTCGCAATAGGATGAATATAAAGTTGCGACTAATAGCTCCAGAGATGCACCCTGTGTCGCGATAATACGCTGAAAGGTCGTGACCATATATACCAGACCCATCCAATGAACTGAAAATTCCTTCAGATCACCTTCCCACTGTTTCGGTTAAAGGGCCAATGTGTTCTAACCCTACTTCTCCTCACTCTCATTCCAAAATTACTTCTCATGCTTTACCATACCCAAATAATTTGATTTCTGACAATGATGCAGGTATGAGGGAGTGTGATCCCAACTATGTTGCAGCTATGGACCAACTTAAGCTTGGTGCAACTACTAAAGAGATTACAGGTCAGATGGGAAGCCCTACAGAGCTGAACATGAGCAGCCTCCGAGAGGACACAAAGGGGAGTATTCTACCTCTAATGATTTCCCCTATCTTACCCCCTCTATTGTTCACCCCCAGTGTTAGAATTGAAAGATTTACCTTCCAAACTTAAGTATGCTTACCTTGAGCCAGACTCAAAATTGCCGGTGATTATCTCCAATTCTTTGACTATCACTGAAGATTCTAGATTATTAAGTGTGCTTAAGAAGAATAGAGAGGCTTTGGGTTGGCAATTAGCTGATATAAAGGGGATAGATGCCACTATTTACACTCACAGAATCCTGTTGAATAAGGATTCCAAGTTATTAAACAACCCCAAAGGAGATTAAACCCATTGATCTCTGATGTGTTCAGGAAGGAAATTAATAAACTGTTGAAGGCAGGAATCATTTATGCTATTTCAGATAGTGAATGGGTATCACCTGTGCATGTAGTACCCAAAAAGAACGGAATGATAGTAGTTAAAAATGAGAACAATGAGTTAATACCTACTAGAGTACAGAATTCATAGCGGGTTTACATTGACTATAGGAAGTTGAATGACTCCACTAGGAAAGATCATTTCCCTTTGCCTTTTACTGATCAAATGCTTGAGAGATTAGAAGGGAAGAGTCATTATTGTTTCCTAGATGGATATTCAGGATACTTTTAGATTCCCATAGACCCGAGGGACCAAGAAAAGACCACATTTACATGTCCCTTTGGCACATATGCCTATAAAAGAATGCCATTTGGCTTGTGTAATGCCCCTAGCACATTTCAATGTTGTATGCTTTCCATATTTTCTTATTTCATTGAGAAATGCATGGATGTGTTCATGGATGATTTTACTGTTTATGGAAATTCTTTTGATGAATGTTTAGTAAGCCTTGATAAAGTCCTTGTTAGATGTATTGAGAAAAAAATAGTTTTAAACTTTGAAAAGTGCCATTTCATGGTTGATCGTGGAATAGTACTCGAACATCTTATATCTAGCAAGGGAATTGAGGTGGATAAAGCAAAAATTGAAGTCATTTCCTCACTGCCCTACCCCACAACTTTAAAATAACTTTGATCTTTTCTAGGGCACGTTGGGTTTTATAGTAGATTCATCAAAGACTTTAGTAAAATTGCTTTACCACTCTCAAAACTTCTACAAAAGGACACTGACTTTGTTTTCTCTAATGACTGTAAAGAGGCTTTTGAAAAATTAAAGGAGAGGTTGATTTCTCCTCCTGTTCTAACATCACTAGATTGGGATCTTCCATTTGAACTATCTTGTGATGCTTCCAATTATGCCGTGGGAGCTATGATAGGTCAAAGGGAAGGTAATCTATCTAGAGTGATTACCTATGCCTCAAAAATACTTGATGCTGTTCAAATTAATTACACCACTACTGAGAAAGAATTGTATGCCATTGTGGTAGCCTTGGATAAATTCAAAGCATATCGAATTAATTCCAAGGTAGTTGTTTACATAGATCATGCAGCAGTCAAGTATTTGTTCCACAAACCTCAATCTAAACCGAGACTCCTATAATGGATGTTACTGCTTCAAGAGTTTGATATAGAGGTGAGGGATCGAGCTGGAAATGTGAACCATGTTGCAGATCATTTGAGCAGATTACCAACAGAGACACGGGGAGTACTTAGTTCTGATCTCATTTGTGATTCTTTCCCTGACCAATCTCTTTGTTTGGTTACTATTATAGAACCTTGGTATGCTCATTTGGTAAATTTCATTAAAACTGGCCTAATCCCTTCTCATTTGACTAAATTTCAGGCCCAAAAGCTCAAGAGCGAATCTAAATACTTCATTTGGGACAGACCTTTTCTATGGAAGTTGTGCTTAGACCAAGTGTTAAGACAATGTGTCCCAGGTCAAGATCACAAATTAGTTTTAGAAGCATGCTATTCATGGGTTTGTGGGGGTCATTTTGGAGGAAAAAGGCCTGCACGTAGGGTCCTTGAATCCGGTTTCTATTGGCCTTCCCTTTTTAAAGATGCTTTTGAGTTTTGTAAAGCTTGTGATAGGTGCCAGAGATTTGGAGGGATTAGTAAGAGGCATGAAATGCCACAACACCCTATTCTATTTTGTGAGGTTTTTGATGTATGGGGGATAGACTTCATGGGACCTTTTCCACCTTCAGCAGGGTTTCGGTACATTTTGCTGGCTATAGACTACTTATCTAGGTGGGTAGAAGCCATCCCCACAAGGCTAGATGATACCCAAACAGTTTCAAAATTCCTAAGGTCTCACATCTTTAGTAGGTTTGGAGTACCAAGAGCCGTAATTATCGATCAAGGTATCCATTTTTGTAATAAGTTGATCAATAACCTATTGGAAAAATATGGTGTAACTCATAAAGTATCAACCCCATACCAAACCCAAACTAATGGCCTAGCGCAGGTTTCTAATAGGGAAATAAAGCACATACTAGAGAGGATTGTCAAGCCATCCAATAAGGACTGGAACTTAAGACTAGATGATGCTTTATGGGGTACAGGACAGCTTTTAAAACCCCTCTAGGCATGTCCCCGTATAGGATGCTTTTTGGAAAAGCTTGTCACATGCCTGTAGAGATAGAGCACAAGACTTTTTGGGCAGTGAAAGCTTGCAATGAGAACCTCGAGGAAGCCAGTTTGAATAGGTTATTGCAGATTCAAGAGCTAGAAGAGATTCGATTGGATGCATACAGTATCTCTAAAATCTATAAACAAAAGACAAAGTTATTCCATGATGCTAATATTCTAAGAAAAATGTTTAAGGTAGGAGATCGAGTGTTAAGATACCAAGCTCGATTCAAGTTCAAACATGGCAAATTCAAAACTAGCTAGGATGGACCTTATACAGTTGTTAAAGTCCACGAGTTTGGGATAATTGAGTTAGAAGAGGAAGCGACAGGCAGCATTTTTCAGGCCAATAGCCATCATTTGAAACTTTACAAGGAACCTGTTTCGCCACCTTGAGGCCAGGTTGTCTCTTTCCTATCTCCTACCTTTTACACATTCTTCTATTGATAATGATCGTTGTGATAGGTTGAGCTTAGGAAAGGGATGATTCAGTAGATTAGATTCCATTTTCAGTTTAGTTCTGTTTGTCTTCAGTTTATTCAGTTTATTCTTGTTTTATTTCTGCTTTATTCCATTTCCCCGTTACTGTTAATATGTTGCACACTCTTCAATGGTTTCCTTTCCATTCACATACTCACATGCATGACTTTAGCTTACCCATCCTGTCATCTTTGCTTTACTTGTACTGCTTTGTATGACTTGAATGTGACTGCATGCCTCATTGAAAAATTTGCATTGAGTGATAAGATCATTTGCTATGTTTGAGCTAGATTTGTTTGACTTCATACAGTGCTGTCATTTCTGGTTTTGTTGACAGTGAGGACACTATCAAGTTTAAGAGTGGGGGAGGATGTTTTACTCTCTTTTTTTTTTGTAATTAATCCAATCTTTCATCACAAAATTTTTGTTTTGATCTTAACATGTGGTGAATTGCTGAAAATTGGACCTCCACCTTAAACAAAATTGTTAATTGGTAAAAAGGATTTAGCTTGAAAACCATTTTTGGACTTTGAAAACTGTCACTTGGTAGCCTCTGTGAATAATGGTCGCGACAGATGTGATTTATGGTCGCGACCTATGATGGAATTTTGGACTAACATGCTCTATGTGAATACAGGCGAAACCTACGTGCTGTATGGTCGCGGTAATACATCTCTGTCTATTTGAGTCGCGACTTTAGTACCTTATTTGTCGCTACTGTTCCTCTCTGTGTATTTGAGTCGCGATAGGCAATTTCACCAATCGCGACCAATGTTTGAAAATTTCTGAGCATGCACCCCTGTGAAAATAGGTCACTACCGTAAATATTTTAAGTCGCGACCCACATTTGGAAAATGTACAATTACCTTCTTTTTGCCTTGTGCAATGCTGGAAAGAAGGATTCCTTTTGAACTACTAAGATGCTTTCACAAATAATTCATTGTCCCTTAATTTCAAATCCTTTTTAGTCCTTCGAAACCATTGCCACACTTGAATATAAAAGTTTTAAGTGAAACGTCCATATTTTCATACATTTTAGGGATCATCTGGTAGCATTTAGAACCACTTTCAAGGTCATTGAAGTCCAATATTTCAATCTGGAATTTTACTCTTCTCGGTACTGTTCACTGTGTAAATTCCAGATGAGTGACCTGACTTCAGAAAATCATAATTAATTATAGAAAAATAAAAATGAAGTGGTTCCAATTTCTACATGAATATAACTCAATTATATTTTAGGTAAAAATCTCTCATTGACCAATTTTTGACCAAGTCAACGTGGGTTAAGGTTACAACTTTACTGTTTATCCCACGTTTTCCCTCTAAATTCAGCATTCTGGTCCCAACTTTGGCAATTTATAACTTCATGTATAGACGTCCAAAAGAGTCATATTATATATAAAATTAAATCTTAATGTGTATACTAATTACCATAAAAATTTCAGACATTTATTCATCCATTTACTATTTTTAATAATTTATCAAATATCAATAGGTCTTCTCGGATTTTACTGTTCACAGAATCAATTTTCAGCATTCACTCTTACAGGCACATGCATACAGCCATCACATATTAGTTAAACATGCTGATAAGATATTTAGAACATGCCTAACAATATCTGTTATTAAAGGATAGTTGCTATTCATTAGGACAAGTACAAAATTCTCATATTTCTAATACATCATTTTCTCCTGAAATCTGGCAGCATAACAGCTATACTTCGTCTTTAGAAAGTAACCGATATTGTACCGATTCAGTAATTCCCGTAGGAACTACCATTCTACGTAAGTAACCAGGAAAGACTGGATGAACCGGCTAGGTCCACTCACTTCCAGCCTCCTTAGACAGTACCTACGTACACAATACGTATCAGTTCCTTTCTTTACCACTTTGCCGGAATTTCGTCAGCCTAACGGCGTCCTTCAAGATTTCCAAAATTCATTTTGACATAGCCTCCCCTATAATGGGTTATTTGGGATGAGATTCGAGGGAATCTCAGTAGTAATAATCATAACAATATATGTAATGCAGAGTGACAGTGCTTGCTTGTGATTGTGTACAGATAAGTATGCTGCGTGCTTCCATATTCAATAACATATGATCATAGCATTGTAATAGAGCTTCAAGCATAACATATAAGACAATAATCCAACCAAACAATAGCACAACCAATCACAAAGACATTACATAAAAGCTAGGATTAGTTATTACCTTAAAAGCATAACTCCAGAACTTCTACACTGCTTCTAACTTCACCAGAACTTCCTTTCTTCTTTCTTTTTCTCACTTTCTCTCTCAAGAACTTCTTTCCCTCTCTAAAGTGCTCCTTGGCCTTGAGAATGAAGAGCTAGGGGGGTATTTATAGTTTTGATGAGTGGCATTCTTGTAATTTTGAAGCCATCTGATCCTGTGGTCCTGGTTTTTCCGGAATTTCCTATTTTTCTTTATTCCTTTTACTGCATCATCCATGACATCATTCAAGGCCACCTCATGGAACACCTAACCTCACACATTTATCACATGGCACAAATGGAGGGAGCTAGAAGCCTTCTGGAAGCTTTTCGGTCCAATCCGGTACTGGCTCGGTCCGTCGCCTCGAAAACTGGAACGTTTTTTGAATCTAATTTTTCTAAAAACCCATATTATGTCTTCTGGCCTTGAACTTAGTATCTGGATCCTTAATATCATTAACATTTTAATACAGGGTCTAAACCCAATTACAGATCCCCTACGAAATGACCAAAATACCCCTGGGTGCCCTTTCATGTACTATCTTAACCCTAAGGACAAAATCATCATTTTACACCTTTCTGGACTTTATCAGGGCATATACTGACTCTGATTAACTTCACCTGTATATGCCTTGGCCTCTAGGCCTGTCCAGAATGATCAAAATGCCCTTCATACACCTGCTACCCATTTGGTACAACACAGGGGCATTTTCGTAATTTTGTACTTTTCTGGGGTTCTGCTGGACACTGGCCCACCTATCAGTCCAAGTGTCTTATTGGGCCTTTGATGGCACCATTATTGGGCCTTTCTGGGTCCAACACCTTCATGGAACGCATTACGAGGAATCCTTCCCTGTCCAGGTTCACCGAATATTTTAGCTATTATGCACCGTTTACACACATATCCGGACACCGGCTCCTTCTGTCTGATACACTGCTCTACTGTGTCTGGGCAGCCATTTGGGTCACAACGGCCATCTGACTGTTGTTACCTGACCTCATTCAGTCTTAGTTTAAATACCGATAAATCTCCCTATCGGATCCCCGAAGGCCTCATACTCCCGTCTGGATTTTCTAATTTGCGAATAACTTTTCCTACAGGCCTCCTATCGCTATTCTATCAGTTTCCAGACATCCGTCCCATCAGACGCATCATCCTGTAATTTCTCACATATATCTGAAATCCAGGATATCCGGTAGGAATTTTTATAACTTTTGGACTATCAGATCATTTCTGGCTATCTGGAATCTTGAAAAATTCCTGTATTACGCTGGATTACCCGGCGTTACTTGCTTTACCTACTGGTGGGATATGGGGCTGATCGGAGTACGATCACTATTTTTGCCTATTTCCTGTCCAAGTTTTCATAATTACACTTTTGCCCCATAAACTTTTCTTCTTTTCAACTAAGTCCCTTTATTTGGCTAAAATTACACCTAAAGACCCCACATTTTTGTCTACTTTTCATTCTTAGCTTTAAACTTTCCATAATTGCACTTAAGTCCCTACCTTTTCTTTCTTTTTCAATTTAATCCCTTTCTTTACATATATAGCCACATCTTTTCCCTGAAAAATAATTCGTATCTTTCATTCAATCTGTACATATAAATCAATGCAGAAAATTAGGGATATTACATTTCTCTCCCGCTTAAAATAAATTTCGTCCTCAAAATTTACATTATACATATTCTATGAAAACAACTCAGGATACTTCCTCCTCATTTTTTCTTCTGTTTCCCATGTGGCTTCATGCTCAGTCAAGCCTTTCCAGATCACTTTGACTAAGGGAATTTGCTTATTACGTAACTGCTTGACCTTCTGATCAGCAATTCGTACCGGTCCAACCTCATAAGTCAGATCATCTCGTAGTGCAACTTCATCTTGCTCAATCACATGAGATGGATCTGGAATATATTTTTTTAATTGGGAAACATGAAACACATCATGTATCTGGCTAAGATTTGGAGGAAGAGCCAATCTATAGGCTACTGTCCCCACCTTTGAGAGAATTTGGAATGGTCCGATGTATCTTGGATGTAGCTTCTTCACTTTGATTGATCGCCCGGCTCCAGTAGTTGGAGTTAACTTAAGGAATACATGTTCACCTTCTTCAAACTCTAACGGCTTCCTTCTGACATCTGCATAGCTTTTCTGTCTACTTTGAGCTGTTAGCAATCGTTGTCTAATCATTACAATCTGCTCTACAGTTTGATCCACTATATCAGGACCAAGCATTCTTCTCTCGCTCATCTCTAGCCAGCATAAGGGGGATCTACATTTACGTCCATATAGAGCTTCAAAAGGTGCCATTTGAATACTAGTCTGATAGCTATTATTATACGCAAACTCTATAAGTGGTAGATGGACATCCCAGCTGCCTTTGAAATCCAAAACACAAGCTCTCAACATATCTTCTAGCGTTTGGATTGTCCTCTCTGACTGGCCATCCGTCTGAGGATGATAGGCTGTACTAAATCGGAGAGTAGTGCCCATTTCTTACTATAAAGCCCTCCAAAAATTAGAAGTAAACTGAGGGTCTCTATCGGACACAATGCTGCTTGGGATACCATGAAACCTAACAATCTCCTTTATATACAACTTGGCCAGCTTTTCTAGAGAATCCTTTTATTGATTGCCAGGAAATGTGCTGACTTTGTTAATCGATCAACTACTACCCATACTGCATCATGTTTACTTGGAGTCATGGGTAGTCCTTCTACAAAGTCCATGGCAATACCATCCCATTTCCACTCAGGGATATCTAGAGGCTGTAATGTTCCAGCTGGCTTTTGATGCTCAATTTTTACTTTCTGGCAGGTCAAGCATTTGGACACATAAGCCACTACATTTTTTTCAATCCAGGCCACCAAAACAACCCTTTAGCATCATGGTACATCTTGGTCATACCTGGATGCACTGTATATCGGCTTTTGTGTGCTTCCTCCAGAATCTTTTCTCTTAATCCCTTAGCATTAGGGATATAAGGCCTTCCCCTGAACTGCAACAATCCTTCCGGGGAAATCTTAAAATTTCTAGTCTTCCCCTTTTCCAGCTTATCCTTAAATATTGCTGCGAGTTTGTCCTGCTGTTGAGCCTCCTTTATCTCATCTTCGATACAAGCTTTGAAATGAACCCCTCCATAAGAACTCTCTGTCATTTGCATTTGATACAGAGGGCTCCAATCTCATACATCTTCTATCAATCTCAGCTTTTTAATCATCATATGCGCCACCTGCACCACTTTTCTACTTAGAGCATCAGCTACCACATTGGCTTTTCCTGGATGGTATTTAATTTGGAAATCATAATCTTTCAATAATTCCATCCATCGCCGTTGCCTCATATTCAGCTCTTTATGCTCCTGTAGATATTTTAGGCTTTTGTGGTCACAATACAACTCTATAGTTGCTCCATATAGATAATGTCTCCATATCTTCAGAGCATAAACCACCGCCGCAAGCTCTAGATCATGAGTGGGATAATTCTCTTCATGTGGCTTCAATTGCCGAGAAGCGTAGGCTACTACTCGACCTTGTTGCATCAGCACACATCCCAACCCCTGCTTGCTAGCATCAGTGTAGACTACGTAAGTCTGAGTTGGGTCTGGAATAATCAGCACGGGAGTAGTGGTTAATCTCTGCTTCAACTCTTGGAAGCTAGCCTCGCACTTCTCATCCCACTTAAACTGCTGATTCTTTCTGGTAAGCTTGGTAAGTGGCAAGGCAATTCGAGAAAAGTCTTGAATAAATCTTCTATAGTACCCTGCTAGGCCAAGAAAGCTTCTGATCTCCGTCACTATCCTCGGCTGCTCCCAGCTCAGAACTGCTTCAACTTTGCTAGGATCCACAGCTACCCCTTCTCAGGATATGACATGACATAGAAATTTGACTTCTGAAAGCCAAAACTCGCACTTACTCAGCTTAGCATAAAGCTTCTTTTCATTAAGGGTACTAAGAACAATTCTCAAATGCCTTTCATGTTCCTCTGTAGATTTGGAGTACACCAAGATATCATCTATGAAGACCATAACGAACTGATCTAAATAAGGCCGAAGATCCGGTTCATGTAATCCATGAAAATAATAGGTGCATTCGTCAGCCTAAAAGGCATCACAAGGAACTTAAAATGTCCATAGCGCGTCCTGAAAGCAGTCTTTGGAATATCATCTAACTTCACCCTTAGCTGATGATAGCCAGATCTCAAGTCAATCTTAGAGAATAAGCTCGCTCCTACTAATGGTCTAGCAGATCATCGATTCTGGGGAGAGGATACTTATTCTTGACTGTAATCTTGTTCAACTCCTGGTAGTTAATGCATAGCCTTAGACTGCCATCCTTCTTCTTGACAAATAACACAGGAGCACCCCATGGTGATACACTGGGTCTTATGAAACCCTTTTCCAGTAGCTCCTCAATCTGCTTCTTCAGTTCCATCATCTCATTAGGAGCCATTCTGTATGGGGCTTTGGATACTGGTCCAGCTCCAGGTACAATGTCAATTGCAAATTCCACCTCACGTTCTGAAGGCAATCCTTGAATCTCCTTCGGAAAGACTTCAGGAAATTCATTGACTACTAGGATCTCATTAATTCCTTCTTCTACCTCTGTTTGAACATAAAAGAATACCATATAACCCTGATATCCTTTCTGTAGACATTTATCTACCTGAGCCTCTGTTATGAAATTCAATATTACTTCTGGACTCAGATTAGCAATCTTTGGGCCAAGAACTAGGGTTTTGTTCCTGCAGTCCAGCATCACATTATTGGAGGCTAACCAATTCAAACCAAGTATGACATCGATTTCTTGGAAAGGCATACATATTAAGTCTAGGGTGGTACAGCAGTGCTCATAATGCACTATACTATTCAAACAGGCATCAGATGTAACTACCCTAGCATTGGTGGGGTTTTTTACATGTATATCATAACATAACTTGCTAATCCGAAGGCCTAGACGTTTAGCACACTCATAAGAAATAAAGGAATAGCTTGCACCCGAATCAACTAAAGCAGTCACAGCATGATCATTGAGATAGATTGTACCTTGGATCATCTCAGGTGACCGCTGAGCATCCTCCTTAGTGAGTGCAAACACTCTTCCTGGGGTCCTTGGCCTTGGATTTGTTATAGCTTGAGGGCATTCTCGGAAAAAATGGCCGGGCTTTCCGCAGGTATAACAAACATTCTGGCCCATTAAATATGGTCTGTCACCATGATTCTTTGCACACTTGTCACATACTTGGGCCTTTGCATCTCTGTTGCTGGACCTTCCGCAGAAATTCCCTCTATTTGGCCTTCTGTTGTTCTGCCATGGTCACTTTCTTTTCTTGTAGCCGCTTCCACTGGCAGACTCTTGATTTCGACCGGCTTTATCAGGAGCTGCTTGATCCTGGTTCCCGATCTAAATAGCATTCTATAATTCATGCTATTTTCAAAAATACGGCACGCCTTCATGGCTTTGTTAAACTGGCTGTATTGTTGAGGAGTTAACTTCTCCTTTAGCATAGAGTTCAGCCCTCGTATCATTCTTTCTGTCATCCAGCGTTCATCATCCACTTGACGCAGATAAGTGGAATATTGAGATAGTCGGATGAACTTAGCAAGATATTCATCAAACGACTCCTTCTCTCCTTGTCTCATTACAAGGAATTCCGCTTATCTTTCATCTTTCACTGATTGGGGAAAATACTTCTCATAAAACTGCTCAAGAAACACTTCCCAGGTGACTGGGATGTCTCTTGCTTGTAGAAGTAGCTCAGTATTCTTCCACCACCTATCAGCATCTTTCTCTAGCTGATAGATAGCCATATGAGCTTTGGTTTCCGTTGGGCAGTCAAGAACCTTTAAGATCTTTTCTAATCTGTTAATCCAATCCTCAACTCTCTGCACCTCAAACGTTCCTTCAAATACTGGAGGATTGTACTTGCAGAATCGGATCATCTATTGCTGGACGTTAGCTGCATCCTCTCTTGGGTCAACCCATCTCTAGGGCTGTACCAGCTGTGGTTCTCTACTAGCTGATCCTGAAGGCTCAGGTGGCCTCAGGTTGCTTACAGCTTCAGCTACTACTGCAGCTATGGCGGCGTCTCTTTCCTGCTCATTGCGTGCCTGAGCTGCCCGTATTTCCTCAATCATCTTTTGTTGTTGTTCTAACCGTTCTAAAATTAGTTGATTAAGATTTCCAGCTTTTTGTGGTTCCTCTGCTGGAATCATTCTTCTTGTTCGAACCATTTTGTTATGCTATAACATAGAAAGGAATGTGATAAACAACATTTCTCATTTCATTTCAAACATGTCACAGTCATACATATGCTACTGTACTGATCATTAGTACATTAGAAATATTACCCTAATTTTTCTTAAACTTTATTCTAATATATTCTTCTACCAAATAGATCCAGTCGGATACAGTACAATATAGTTCTTTATCAAAATATTGATCCAACTCCGATCTCCAGGTAGGAGTAGTTGGCAATACATCATCCATAATCTCTAGCCAAAGCCCCAGGGTTAACACGTTTGGATCCCAGGCTTGATATATGGCTTTCACCCTTGTGATGAAATTCTGATAAACCATATAGCCTTGATCTATATTTCTGATCAGGGTCTGCCTCAGCCCATATAGCTGTCGGGCTAATGCTACCGAGCTCTCAAATTGTTCTCTACTCAGGTTCCTCCCTGGGATCATTCTTACGATTAGACTTCCCAAATGTATCTCTACTAGGGTCACTTCGGGCCTACTGGGACCTGGCGCATTACTCTGATCAAGTACTTGGCTGGATCCTGAATTGTCTGTTATATTCAAAGGTATCGCACTTATGGGAATGGTAGGAATAGGGCCTTCTATCACCATCACCTCCTGATCATCCACAAGATTTGATCCTACGGAAGAACTATCCACTTCTGAGTCACTCACTACTGGAGATATCCAAGGATCATAATCATTGCTCATTATCTCCTCTTCTGAACTATCCGAACTAGAGACCTCTGGTCTAAGATCCCACTGGTTCACCGTGGTTTCGGATCCAGATCTATATCTAGTCATCCTGCAAACACTATCTTAGTGTCAATTATGATAGCTTTATCATGGTATATCTATCTATAAATCATTTATTCAGAGCATTTCCTAAGCCAGAATCCTTTGCTCTGATACCAAAATGAAACGTCCATATTTTTCTACATTTTAGGGATCATCTGGTAGCATTTAGAACCACTTTCAAGGTCATTGAAGTCCAATATCTCAATCTGGAATTTTACTCTTCTCGGTACTGTTCACTGTGTAAATTCCAGATGAGTGACCTGACTTCAGAAAATCATAATTAATTATAGAAAAATCAAAATGAAGTGGTTCTAATTGATACATGAAGCTAACTCAATTATATTTTAGGGAAAAATCTCTCATTGACCAATTTTTGACCAAGTCAACGTGGGTCAAGGTTACAACTTTACTGTTCATCCCACATTTTTCCTCTAAATTCAGCATTCTGGTCCCAACTTTGGCAATTTATAACTCCATGTATAGACGTCCAAATGAGGCATATTATATATCAAATTAAAACTTAATGTGTCTACTAATTACCATAAAGATTTCAGACATTTATTCATCCATTTACTATTTTTAATAATTTACTGTTCATAGAATCAATTTTCAGCATTCACTCTTATAGGCACATGCATACAGCCATCACATATCAGTTAAACATGCTGATCAGATATTTAGAACATGCCTAAAAATATTTGTTATTAAAGGATAGTTTCTATTCATTAGGACAAGTACAAAATTCTCATATTTCTAATACATCCTTTTCTCCTGAAATCTGGCAGCACAACAGCTATAATTCGTCTTTAGAAAGTAACCGATATTGTACCGATTCGATAATTCTCGTAGGAACTACCATTCTACGTAAGTACCCAGGAAATACTGGATGAACTGGCTAGGTCCACTCACTTCCAGCCTCCTTAGACAGTACCTACGTACATAGTACGTATCAGTTCCTTTCTTTACCACTTTGCCGGAATTTCGTCAGCCTAACGGCGTCCTTCAAGATTTCCAAAATTCATTTTGACATAGCCTCCCCTATAATGGGTTATTTGGGATGAGATTCGAGGGAATCTCAGTAGTAATAATCATAACAATATATGTAATGCAGAGTGACAGTGCTTGCTTGTGATTGTGTACAGATAAGTATGCTGCGTGCTTCCGTATTCAATAACATATGATCATAGCATTGTAATAGAGCTTCAAGCATAACATATAAGACAATAATCCAACCAAACAATAGCACAACCAATCACAAAGACATTACATAAAAGCTAGGATTAGTTACTACCTTAAAAGCATAACTCCAGAACTTCTACATTGCTTCTAACTTCACCAGAACTTCCTTTCTTCTTTCTTTTTCTCACTTTCTCTCTCAAGAACTTATTTCCCTCTCTAAAGTGCTCCTTGGCCTTGAGAATGAAGAGCTAGGGGGGTATTTATAGTTTTGATGAGTGGCATTCTTGTAATTTTGAAGCCATCTGATCCTGTGGTCCTGGTTTTTCCGGAATTTCCTATTTTTCTTTATTCCTTTTACTGCATCATCCATGACATCATTCAAGGCCACCTCATGGGACACCTCACCTCACACATTTATCACATGGCGCAAATGGAGGGAGCTAGAAGCCTTTTGGAAGCTTTTCGGTCCAATCCGGTACCGGCCCGGTCCGTCGCCTCGAAAACTGGACCGTTTTCTGAATCTAATTTTTCTAAAAACCCATATTATGTCTTCTAGCCTTGAACTTAGTATATGGATCCTTAATATCATAAACATTTTAATACTGGGTCTAAACCCAATTGCAGATCCCCTGCGAAATGACCAAAATACCCCTAAGTGCCCTTTCATGCACTATCTTAACCCTAAGGGCAAAATCGTCATTTTACACCTTTCTGTACTTTACAGGGCATATACTGACTCTAATTAACTTCACCTGTATATGCCTTGGCCTCTAGGCCTGTCCAGAATGACCAAAATGCCGTTCATACACCTGTACCCCTTTAGTACAACACAGGGGCATTTTCGTAATTTCGCATTTTTCTGGGATTCTGCTGGACACTGGCCCACCTATCAGTCCAAGTGTCTTATTGGGCCTTTGATGGAGCCATTATTGGGCCTTTCTGGGTCTAACACCTTCATGGCACGCATTATGAGGAATCCTTCCCTGTCCAGGTTCACCGAATATTTTAGCTATTATGCACCGTTTACACACATATCCGAACACCGGCTCCTTCTATCCGATACACTGCCCTACTGTGTCTGGGTAGCCATTTGGTTCACAACGGCCATCTAACTGTTGTTACCTGACCTCATTCAGTCTTAGTTTAAATACCGATAAATCTCCCTATCGGATCCCCGGAGGCCTCATACTCCCGTCTGGATTTGCTAATTTGCGAATAACTTTTTCTACAAGCCTCTTATCGGTATTCTATCAGTTTCCAGACATCTTCCCCATCAGGACGCATCATCCTGTAATTTCTCACATATATATGAAATCCAGGATATTCCGTAGGAATTTTTATAACTTTTGGACTATCAGATCATTTTTGGCTATCTGGACTCTTGAAAAATTCCTGTATTACGCTGGATTACCCGGTGTTACTTGCTTTCCCTACTGGTGGGAGATGGGGCTGATCGGAGTACAATCACTATTTTTGCCTATTTCTGGTCCAAGTTTTCATAATTACACTTTTGCCCCGTAAGCTTTTCTTCTTTTCAACTAAGTCCCTTTATTTGGCTAAAATTACACCTAAAGGCCCCACATTTTTGTCTACTTTTCCTTCTTAGCTTTAAACTTTCCATAATTGCACTTAAGTCCCTACCTTTTCTTTCTTTTTCAATTTAATCCCTTTCTTTACATATATAGCCACATCTTTTCCCTGAAAAATAATTCGTATATTTCATTCAATCTGTGCATATAAATCAGTACAGAAAATTAGGGATATTACATTAAGGCCAAAAGAGAAGTAGACAAAAATGTGGGGTCCTTAATTGAAAAAGAAAAAATGGTAATTATGGAAAGTTAAGTCAGAAAAGGCCCAAAATTGCCTGAAAATATTTTAGTCCCGAATTTTACCAATAAATAGAGAATGAAAATTGGGCTAGGCATATCTCTCAGAATTTTGATTTAAGGTTTCGATAAATTGATATTAATCTCTAAAATTTGAAGATTAGTATAGTATCTTTCGGACCTAAGAATCAGATAAAATTTTGTAGTAAATTCTTATAATTAATATAAGAATTTATGAAACTGACAGAAGTAAAAAAAGAGTCCTGTAGAATTAATTAGAGAATTTAAGGTGAAAAATGATACCGATAAAGGATTTAAATAAGATGTAGAAATATTTATCAAGAAGACTTCTAAGTCTCAAAAAATTATGAGACTTTACAAAAAATTTATTTTTATTAGAATGAATTTCTAAAAATATTAGAATCATTAAAAGAGCTCTATAGAATTTATCTTAAAAAGTAGGGTAATTTAAGGATATCGGTATATGAAAATAATGGGAAGTTCATTAGGATTTGTACCAATTTGTAATTGGACCTAATATTGGCTCAAAGTGGCATCATATACAGTAGCCCAATAAGCCCAAGAGCAAGTCTTGGAGCTCAAGCAAATTTTGGATAATTTATGAATTTTTAAAAGAGAAATTAAAGAAAATTAAGAGATAAGCTGAGTTGGCTTGTGAGGTGTCCTTGTGGGACTGATAAGATACAAATTGTGTATAGTTTTAGTGACATTTTAAGGGTTTTGTGACAAATTTACCATTCATTTTATACTTGTAATTGTGCTTTTGTGGTAATACATCATTGTGCTTGGCAATATGCTGTTTAAAGGGTAAAATGGTAAATTAACTCTTTCAAATTGCATATATGTTATTCTTTTATTGGTGGGACTTTTATAATGAGCTTTGATTTTGAATTGTAGGTACTTTGGAGGAGAACCAAGGACTAATGTGAGCAGAAAAGAAATCACAAGAGAGAATCAAATAAAGGAAGCAGCTTCTGTGGTCTTTAGTCGCGACCAAAGTGTCCTCAGGTCACGACCTCATTTCTTCTGGGAAGTTTCTCTGCGTTTATAGGTCACGACCAAAACATGGATCTGGTCAGGACCAAAGAAGACAATCAGTGAAGCTGCGCATTTTTGATTATGTCATTCTGATGTTAAAAGGAGAGGAAAGTCACAGACGTAAAGGGAGGCTGGTGTTTGCTAAATTTGGCTAAGAAGCAGTATTGGACTCTCTCCCAACACTCTCTCCACAACTTGCACACACATCTGCCATCTTTCTTCATCTTTCCACAAATTTTCTTCATGGCATCCTATTTAGACAGCGATTGCAGTACAGTAGGAGTTTATGAGAGGCTAGATCTTTAGTTTCTTGGTGATGGATCGTATATCTTGAGTTCATGGATTGCACTTAGGAGTTTTCTATCTTAATGTGTACCTATTTCATGTTTTGATATTTCTAGACTTAGGGATTTTATTGTATAAGTAGGGATTAAATATTGATTGATTATTTTCAGATTAGGTATTTGTAATTGAATTTGGATGATTTGAATGTTAAATTTGATATGAATATTTAAGTTTAGATTTCTGAATAATTGGACTATTATCAACCATTGTTGATATCTAATTCAATTGCTTGAAATCCATGGTTATCGATTGACGATCATTTGGGAGCATTTCATCATTTGATTCAATTACATGCTAAGTGATTTTTAACAGTGCATTAAAAGTTTTTAAGCTAGCTTTGATCAAAGGAGTTCAATAATTATTAATGCTCTAGACTCAATCGATCGATTGAGGTTTTATTTAAGACTTAGAGATTTCAAAACTCCAATATCAAATTAAGAGTAAGCATAGATATATTTTCATCATCAAGAGTCTTTCTCAACATATTTCTTTCACAATCCAACTCAATTTCACCTTAATAAAAAATAAAAAAAAATTACTTTACTGCACCCTTATTTTATTGCATCAAAAATCAATCAAACCCAAAGACCATTTTACTTTCACTCAGGTTTTCAATGGTCTTGTCACCCAATTTATTAGGATTCAAATAAAAAGGGCTTCTTGAGAAGAACGATAGGGTTGTGCCTTATACTATATTATCGGGTGCAATTGTTATTATTTTGATGGATCAAACGATGACAATTCGACCTCATCAATGGCGCCATTGCTGGGGAGCCACTGTAGGGAATTGGAAGACACGCAGTGAAAATTAACTTTAAAAATTTTTCCATTCCCTGCCAGGATTTACCGAATGTGTTTAAGTGAAATAGAAAGAAGTGTTACCTTTGGTATTCAAACTATGGTCTCGACCCCCGTATCCACTCGTCGCGATTTGTCGGCTCTGGAGTTTTCAGTCACGACTTCCTCAGCTTCTCATCGCGATGAGTAGTCTCTGGGGTTTTCAGTCTTGTCCCCACTTCTCGTCGCGATGGGTAGTCTCTTTTTTATCGCAAGTCGATGACTCAGATCGGCTTCCTCTACTGGTATCCACACGAACAGCGTTCCAACCACGAACGACGTGCTAGCGACTCTTGTCCCTCCAGGGCTTTCTCAAGAGTCCGTCCTCACCGTCTCTATTTTGGTAGTTTCTTATCTGCAAACCTTTTGCACCCTCCTTGTTCCCTCTTTTCAAAAACCCTAGCCAATAATGTCAAATATATAGGATGTTATCGGTGTTCTGACTGAGTTGGATTTCGGAATTAATCTTATATTAATTGGGAAATAGTACAATATCATATATTGCATAATTTGATAAGAAACTAATTAAATAAATATAGTTTATATTAAATCCGTCCCACAGATTTAGCACATTCATAAGATATAAAGGAATGACTTGCACCCGAATCAAATAGAGCTGTCACAGCATGATCATTGAGATAGATTATACCTTGGATCATCTCAGGTGATCGCTGAACATCCTCTCTAGTGAGTGCAAACACCCGTCCTGCCGTCCTTGGCCTTGGATCAGTTATAGCTTGAGGATATTCTCTGGAAAAATGTCCAGGCTTTCCGCAGGTGTAACAAACATTCTGGCCCATTAAACATGGTCTATCACCATGATTCTTTCCACACTTTCCACATACTAGGGCCTTTGAATCCCTGTTGTTGGGTCTACTGCGGAAATTCCCTCTATTTGGCCTCTTGTTGTTCTGCCATGGTCGCTTTCTTTTCCTGTAGCC
Source organism: Leucaena leucocephala (assembly GCA_037074615.1). NCBI lineage: Eukaryota > Viridiplantae > Streptophyta > Magnoliopsida > Fabales > Fabaceae > Leucaena > Leucaena leucocephala. Next base: position 11,862,680 of record CM073536.1, on the reverse strand, counting down.
GCTACTACTGGAAGATTCTTGATTCCGACCGGCCTTATCAGGGGTCGCCTGATCCTTAGTCCCCGGTCTAGACAGCATCCGATGATTCATGCTATTTTCAACAATTCGACATGCCTCCACAGCCTTATTAAACTAGCTGTATTGTTGCGGAGTTAACTTCTCCTTTAGCATAGAGTTCAGCCCTCGAATCATTCTTTCTGTCATCTAGCGTTCGTCATCCACTTGACGTAGATACGTAGAATACTGAGATAGCCGGATGAATTTAGCCAGGTATTCGTCAAAAGCTTCTTTGTCTCCTTGTCTCAGTACAAGGAATTCAGCTTCTCTTTCATCTCGGACGGACTGAGGAAAATATTTCTCGTAAAATTGCTCAAGAAACACTTCCCAGGTAATTGGGATGTCTCTTGCTTGGAGAAGTAACTCTGTATTCTTCCACCATCTATCCGCATCCTTTTCTAATTGATAGATGGCCATTTGGGCCTTAGTTTCAGTTAGGTAGTCGAGGACCTTGAAGATCTTCTCTAATCTGCTGACCCAATTCTCTGCTACTTGCACTTCGAATGTTCCTTCGAATACTGGAGGATTGTGTTTGCAAAATCGAACCATCCATTGTTGGATGCCAACTGCCTCCTCCCTCGATTCAACCCTTATCTGGGGCTGTTCTGCCTGCTGTGGTACTTCTTTAGGTTCTCTACTAGTCGCTCCTGAAGGCTCTGGCGGTCTTAAATTACTTACAGCTGCTGCTACTGCTGCGGCTATGGCAGCATCTCTTTCCTGCTCATTTCGTGCCTGAGCAGCTCTCATCTCTTCTATCATCTTTTGTTGTTGCTCTAATCGCTCTAAAATTAGTTGATTAAGATTTCCAGCTTCCTGTGGTTCCTCCGCTGGAATCGTTCTTCTTGTTCGAACTATTTTGTTATGATTTAACATAGAAAGGAATGCAATAAACAACATTTCTCATTTCATTTCAAACATAGCATACAAAGTACATCTCACAGTCATACATATGCTACTGTACTGATCTTTTATACATTGGAAACATTACTCTAATTTTTCTTAAACTTCATTCTAATATATTCTCCTACCAAGTAGATCCAGTCGAATACAGTACAATATGATTCTCTATCAAAATATTGATCCAACTCTGATCTCCAAGTAGGAGTCGTCGGCAATACGTCATTCATAATTTCTAGCCAAAGCCCCATGGTTAACACGTTTGGATCCCAGGCTTGATATATGGCTTTCACCCTTGTGATAAACTCCTGGTAGACCGTATAATCTTGATATATGTTTCTGATCAGGGTCTGCCTCAACTCATATAGTTGTCGGGCTAATGCTACCGAGCTCTCAAATTGTTCTCTATTCAGGTTCCTCCCTGGGACCATTCTTACGATTAAACCTCCCAAATGTATTTCTACTAGGGTCACTTCAGGCCTACTGGGACCTGGCGCATTACTCTGATCACGTACATGGCTGGATCCTGAACTATCTGTTATATTCAAAGGTACCGCACTTATGGGAATGGCAGGAATAGGACCTTTCAATACCATCTCCTCCCGATCATCACACGGAAAGTTTGATCCTACCGAGGAACTTTCCTCTTCAGGGTCACCAACTATTGGAAGTGTCCAGGGGTCAGAATCATCGTTCATTATCTCCTCTTCCGAACTATCTGAACTAGAGACCTCTGGTCTTAACTCCCACTGGTTTACTGTAGTTTCAGACCCAAATCTATGTCTAGCCATCCTGCAAACACTAACTTAGTGTCAATTATGACGACTTTATCATGGTATATCTATCTATAAATCATCTACTCAGAGCATTTCCTAAGCCAAAATTCTTTGTTCTGATACCAAAATGTAACATCCTTATTTTTATACATCTTAGGGACCATTCAGTAGCACTTAGAACCACTTCCAGGGTCATTGAAGTCTAAACCCTTAATCTGGAATTTTATTCTTATCGGGTACTGTTCACTGTGGCAAATTCTAGATGAGTGACCTGATTTTGGAAAATTATAACTAATTCTAGAAAAATAGAAATGAAGTTGTTCAAATTGCTACATGAAGATAACTTAATTATATTTCAGGGAAAAATCATTGGATGACCATTCCTTGACAAATTCAACGTGGGTCAATGTTTCAACTTTACTGTTCATCCAATGACTTTTTCCTGATCCAGCATTCTGGTCCCAACTTTAACAATTTATATCTTTTTGTGTATACATCCAAATTAGGCATTATATATATCAAATTAAATCTTAGTATATCTACTATTTACCATAAAAATATCATATATTTATTCAACCATTTACTATTTTTAATGATTTATCCAACATCAATTGGTCTCCACGGATTACTGTTCACAGAGTCATTTTTCAGCAACCAATCTTACATATTAATGCATACATACATCACATATCAGTCAAACATGCCAGATAACAATCATTATTGAATAATGAATTGTTATACAACAGTGTATGATTAACACCCTCATATTCTTATTACATTTCTCATTGTCTAAAATCCGGCAGCATAATCGCTACCTTTCTTCTGTAGAAAGTAACCGATCTTGTACCTATTCGGTAATTCCCGTAGGAGCTACCATTCTACGTAAGTACCCAGGAAAGACTGGATGAAGCTGCTAGGTCCACTCACTTCCAGCCTCCTTAGACAGCAGCTACGTACACAGTACGTATCAGTTCCTTTCTTTGTTCCTGCTTCGTTGCCATAATTTTGGCAGCATAACGGCGTCTCTTAAAATTTCCAAATTTTATTTTGACAGAACCTCCCCTGTAATGTTATATATGGGAATGAGATTCAAAAGAATCCCAGTAGCAACAATCATAACAATATATGTAATGTAGTGTGACAGTGCCTGCTTGTGATTGTGTACCGATAAGTATGCTGCATGCTTCAATATTCAATAACATATGATCATATCATTGTAACAGAGCTTCAAGCATAACATATAAGACAACAATCCAACCAAACAATAGCACAACAAATCACAAAGACATTACATAAAAGCTAAGATTAGTTACTACCTTGAAGGCAGAGCTCCAGAACTTCTCTACTGCTTTCTACTCCACCAGAACTTCCTTACTTCTTTCTTTTTCTCACTTTCTCTCTCAAGCACTTCCTTATCTCTCTAAAAAGGCTCCTTGGCCGTGAGAATGAGAGGAATGTGGGGGTATTTATAGTTTTGAGGAGTGGCATTCTTGTAATTTTGAAGCCATTTGATCCTGTGGTCCTGGTTTTTCCGGAATTTCCTATTTTCTTTTATTCCTTTTACTACATCATGCATGACATCACTCAATGCCAACTCATGGGACACCTCACCTCCCACATTCTTCACATGGCACAATTTGGAGAGGGGAGAAGTCTTTTGGAAGCTTTCCGGTCCAATCCGGTACCGGCCCGGTCCGTCGCCTCGAAAACTGGACCGTTTTCTGAATCCAATTTTTTTTGAAAACCTATATTATGTCTTCTGACCTTACATTCAGTATCTACACCCTTTATATCATTAAAATTTTTATACTGGGTCTAAACTCAATTACAGATCCCCTGCGAAATGACCAGAATGCCCTTGGTGCCCTTTCTTGTCCTATTTTAACCCTAAGGGTAAAACCGTCATTTCACACCTTTCTGTACCTGGTCAAAGCATATAATGGCTCTAGTCAACCTTATTTAGATATGTCTTAGCCTCTGAGCCTGTCTAGAATGACCAGAATGCCCTCCATTCATCTGCTATCCTTTGGTACAACACAGGGGCATTTTCGTAATTTCGCACTTTTCCGGGGTTCTGCTGGACACTGGCCCACCTATCAGTCCAAGAGTCTTATTGGGCCTATAATGGCATCATTTTTTGGCTTCCTGGGTCCATTACCTATATGGCACGCATTACGAAGAATCTTCCTCTGCCACAGCTCACCGAATATTATAATTATTATTTGCCGATTATACACCTTTCCGGACATCGGCTCCTTATCCCAGATACAGTGTCTTACTGTGTTCAGGCATCCCTGTGGGTTATAACAGTCATCTGACTGAAGTCATCGGATCGCATTCAGCTCCTTTAAAAATACCGATAAATCTCCTACCCGGATCCCCAGAGGCCTCACACTCCCGTCTGGATTTTTTATTTTGTGAATAAATTTTCCTACAGACCTCCTATCGGTATTCTGTCAGTTTCTTGACATCCGTCCCATAAAGGCACATCATCCTGTATTTTCTCACTTATATCTGAAATCTAGGGTATCCGGTAGGAATTTTTATAAGTTTTGGACGATCAGTCCATTTCTGGCTATCTGGAGTCTTCAAAAATTCCGGTATTAGGCTGGGTTACCCGGCGTCACCTGCCCTAACTTCTGGTAGAATCTGGGACTGAAATGCTGTCGGGCAGTCCAAACCACTTCTGGCCTATTTTTCTTTAATTACACTTTAGCCCCAGGGAACTTTTTCTTCTTTGTAATTAAGTCCCTTTATTTGGCTAAAACTACACTTTAAGACCCCACATTTTGTCTACCTTTCTTTCCTAACCTTAAACTTTCCATAATTGCATTTAAGTCCCTTCATTTCCTTTCTTTTGCAATTTAATCCTTTTCTATACATAAAGGACCACATTTTTTTCCTGAAACAGAACTCATATATTCCGTTTAATCTGTACATAGGAATCAGTACAGAAAATTAAGGATATTACATATGAAACCCCTATTTGATTCCTGCATATTAAACCTATGCAGTATCTTGTCTATATATATGCTCTGACTCAGTCCTAGAAGTCTTTTAGACTATCTCTATAGATCCTAATTCCTAGATTGTAGGTGGCTTCACCTAAGTCTTTGATCGAGAAAGACTTTCCTAACCAAGACTTGACAATCTGCAAGGTAGGAATATTATTCCCAATAAGTAGGATGTCATCGACATAGAGTACAAAAACACAACTGTGCTCCCACTAACCTTCTTGTACACACAAGGTTCATAACTATTTTGAAGAAATCCAAACTCTTTGACTACTTCATCAAAATGATGATTCCAACTCCGAGATGCTTGCTTCAGTCCATAAATGGACCTTTGAAGCATGCACACTTTACCAGAGTCCTCGGAATGCTCAAACCCTTCAGGCTGTGTCATGTACACGTCCCTAAGGAGTTTCTATTAAGGAAGGATGTCTTGACGTCCATCTGCCATATTTCATAGTCATAATATGCTGCAATGGCAAGGAGGATTCTCATTGATTTGGCCAATGCAACTGGGGAAAAGGTCTCATCATAGTCTACACCATGAGTTTGAGTAAATCCTTTTGCAACCAGTCGTGCCTTGAAGACATTTACATTGCCATCCATGTCAATTTTCTCCTTAAAAATCCACTTGCACCCAACGGTTTTTACACCTTTAGGAGGGTTGACTAAGGTCCATACCTGATTGTCGTACATGGATTGTATCTCAGACTTTATGGCATTAAGCAATTTTTCAGAGTTTGGTCCCACTATAGCTTCTCGAGAGGTAGTTAGCTTATTATGCTCAATGAGCAACACATCACGATTGTCAGAAATCAAAAATCCATATCTCTGAGGCTGAAGTCGTGCCCTATTAGTCGCCGTGGGCCTTGCTTGACTTGAGGAGTTTCAACAACTTGTTGTGAGTCTTCTCTATTTTCCATCTCTAGGTCTGTGGTGTCTTGTGGCTCTCGAACTTCTTAAAGGTGTATCTTACTCCCACTGGTTCTTTTAGAGATAAATTCTCGTTCGAGAAAGATACCATTTCTGACAACAAACACTTTGTTATCAGTGGGGTTGTAGACATAATATCCCTTGGTTTCCTTAGGATATCCCATAAAAAGGCACTTTGAGGATTTGGGCGCTAACTTATCTGAGGCTTATTGCTTAACATATACCTCACATCCCCAAATCTTGAGAAAAGATAAACTAGGTTTCCTCCCAGTCCATATCTCATATGGAGTCTTTTCAATTTCCTTGGAACACGATTCAGTGTGAACGCAGCTGTCTCTAGGGCGTGGCCCCAAAAGGACGATGGAAGATCTGTTTCACTCATCATACATCAAACCATATCTAATAGTGTTCGAATCCTCCGTTCAGAATCGCCATTCCATTGTGGTGTTCCTGGAGGAGTCAATTTTGAGACTATCCCACAATTCCTAAGATGATTGATGAACTCTTGGCTCAAATATTCACTACCTCGATCAGATCGAAGGGCTTTAATTATTTTTTCAAGCTGGTTTTGTACTTCATTTTAAAATATCTTGAACATTTCAAAAGATTCAATTTATGTTTGATTAGATAGATGTAGCCATAAATCAGCTACTATTCCCAGCAAAGGAATTGTAACCTTCCTTATCCAAATAAGAAAGAGAAACAATGTTACTACTCAAAGCAGGAACATAATAGCAATTGTTCAAAACTAACAAAAGCCCAGTGGGCAGAACTAATTCATAAGTACCTACAGCTAAAGCAGCAACCCTTGCTCTGTTTCCAACTCGTAGGTCAACTTTGCCCTTCTTCAGCTTCCTTCTGTCCTTTAGGCCCTGCATATTTGTACAAATATGAGAACCACATGTAGTATCTAATACCTATGTAGTGGAAGTAGAGAGATGAATGTCTATAACATAAATACCTGAAGCGATAGCCCCGCTATCCTTCTTGTTCTTTTTCAAACCTTCAAGGTAGAGCTTGCAATTCCTCTTCCAATGACCAGGTTCATTGCAGAAGAAGCAGACTCCTTCCTTTAGAGGTTTTGACTTTATTAGTGTAGGCTTGGTTTCGGGCTTACCTGATTCTTTGGTCTTACCTGATGAGCCATGACCCTTCCCCTTCCCCTTGCCTTTCTTTTTCATACCCTTTCCTTTCTGAACCATCAAAACTGTACTGGGCTTCTTCTTAACACTCAGCTCAGTAGTTTTAAGCATCCCATGCAGTTCAGAAATAGATTTCTCCATGTTGTTCATGTTGTAGTTCATGACAAACTGGTCATAACTTTCTGGGAGTGAGTTTAAAATCAAATCCGTAGCTAACTCCTGGCTCATGGGAAATCCAAGCCTCTCAAGGTGATCAATGTACCCTTTCATCTTTAAGACATGAGCACTGACTGATGCACCTTCAGCCATCTTGCAGGAATATAAGGCCTTAGTGGTTTCATACCTCTCTTGCCTTGCCTGTTGCTGGAACATTTCCTTGAGATGCACAATCATCTCATAATCCTCCATGTGTTCCAGATCTCCTTGGAGCTCTAGAACCATGGTGGCAAGCATCAAGCATCCCACATCGATAGAGTCTTCCTTATGCTTCATGTAAGCATCTCCTGAGCTCTAGGAGCACTGGCTACTTGCTCCTCAGTAATGGGTTGATCTAGAACATGTGCCTTTCTTTCCTGCTTGAGAACAATTCTCAAGTTCCTGAACCAGTCAAGAAAGTTTGTCCTTCTCAAGGACAGATCGCAACGATAATGTAGCAGTATTACTAGTAGTCATGATTCTACAGTTAAAATATGCAATTGAATTAGTAATCTCCCACTAAATAAAACAACCCTCATTGTAATAATTAGTGGGCTAAGATCCATATTTGGCTTAAACTTAAGTCCGCTTTGGCAGGATGTTTAACTTTAAGTTATTTAGGTAGATAACACCTTTACCAATTACATCAATGTAACTCTTAGATGTTCATGGGATTCCATCATCATATGATCCGGTATATTTTAATCCCATCTAATGCCTTGAGACCCAAAACCATTTTGATAATCTCAATTAAGTCAAATAATAACAAACATATGTGAGTAGCACCATTACTCTTTGCTTATCTCCCCAAGATAACTCAAATGCACCCACTTTGGTGGAGCCTACAAGTGAGTGATCGAGGTTTTGACAAGTGTTCATTAATTGACGGCATTATGACTTAAGATTTCATTTAGAGGGATTAATTAACTATCTGGTTTACAAAAAATACATGTATCTCAGTTGTATCTCATACAAGTAATATGCATATCGAACATACATGCAGTGATATAATCATAAGATGCATAATTTTAAATGTGATACAATATGGCTCACCTATCCTAAGTCCCCTCAAGCCAATGAGAGGAGCTCTCTTGTAAGAAAAGGAAAATTAAATAAAGAAACCTCATTTAACATTCGAGGGGAGTAAGATGAGAAGAGAAGGTACATCGAGAGTAAATAGAGGAAGGCACGACATGCAGGCCGTATTTAGAAAAATTACAACACTTGTAATCTAGAGCCATATTGTTCACCATACCCAAATATTCAAGAATCAAAATTCTTATTATGTGAAGGGCAATAAATGTTTCAAAATATTCATACATCAGGAAAGGCAGTATGTGTTATGATTATGTTATGCTATTACCAGGTAGCCACGGCGGTCCAGCTAGCCAGTTAATGGGCGGGGTCTGGGGCAGCGCCCCGATAATTTGTTTTTTTTTTTGATAAATAATGAAGAAACTTAATTTAGTTTCCTTAGATCGCCATCAATATTAATTGATCAAATCAATTAACATACACCACCGATTTCAGTTTCCTTTCGGATTCCTTATATGTCATACATAAAACGGATTCCCTATATGTCATACATAATTCACATGTTATCATATGATCGGCTAAGAAGTCTAACATGCATCACATGTATCAACAATCAAACCTAACTTAAACACAAAACGACATGGCTTTGATACTACTGTAGGGAATTGGAAGACACGCAGCGGAAATTAACTTTAAAATTTTTTCCATTAACTACCAGGATCTACCAAATATATTTAAGTCAAGTAGAAAGAAGTGTTACCTTTGGTATTCGAACTATGGTTGTGACTTTCGTACCCACTCGTCGTGACTTTTCGGCTCTAGAGTTTTCAATTGTGACTTCCTCAGCTTCTTGTCGCGACGTCCTCAGCTTCTAGCCGCGACGGCTAGTCAATGGGGTTGTCAGTCGTGACGTCCTAACTTCTCGTCGTGACGGGTAGTCTCTTTTCGATCGCAAGAAGTCGACAACTCAGATCGGCTTCCTCTACAGGTATCCACACGAACAGCGTTCCAACCACGAACAACGTGCTAGCGCCTCTTGTCCCTCCAGGGCTTTCTCAAGAATTCGTCCTCACCGTCTCTATTTTAGCAGTTTCTTATCTGCAAACCTTTTGCACCCTCCTTGTTCCCTCTTTTCAAAAACCCTAGCCCCTAATGTCAAATATATTGGATTCTATCAGTGTTCTGACTGAGTTGGATTTCTGAATTAATCTTATATTAATTCGGAAATTAATATAATATCATATATTGCATAGTTTGATAAGAAACTAATTAAATAAATATGGTTTATATTAAATCCGTCCCACAGATTTAATTCACCTATTTATTTAATTTAAAATAAAGATAAGACAAAATTATATTTTATTTATTCTCATAAATCAAATTTGAGATATCATATCAATTTGAATTTCAAATTCAAAAATGATAGAGATTTAATTTATCCTTATAAATTAAATCTTGCAAATATCTCTTATATTTTATATAATATATACATACGAATTTATATATATAAATATATACATCCACCCTAGATTATTCATTGAATCTGGACATGTCATAGCTCGTGTTGGGCTGTTTTGTGAGCGACCCTGTAGGCCCATATAAAGTTGGCAGTGGGCTAGTTACTATACTGACCCAAAAGTCGTGAGCGGTCTCTAGCAAGACATCACAACTACCCAAATTATATGAGGATCGATGAACGATGTAACCTTTCATACAACCATAACACGTCCCTTTTGTCATATGATATTTTGGTCATGGATGAGGCATGGAGAACGTCATCCTCCTGTTCCTGACCGTTACTTTCTCGATCCCTGAGTAGTCTGACTATAGAAATGGAACTACCTTTCCATTACAGTATGGCCATACATTTCTCAGACTCTCTCATCAAGGGGCCCAGTAATATCTCTCTACGAATATGAGGGATAAATTCCATCTTGACCATTCACATTCCTCTGCATGAACAACCACTAAGCCCGAACATAGTCTTTATGATCACTCGGTCAAAAGTGACTTTTAACTAGGTCAAAGCTGAGCGTTTGTCATGTAGGAATCCATGATGATCTCAGGTCAAAGGGCATAGTGACATGGTTTATATATGAGAGAAGCTTATGACTTAACCCATGCAGCTCTCTCATAGCGGGTCGGTCCAACACCTTGTACTCTTACATGTGCCTATGACTTTGATTTATATCTCTATACAGCTTCAAAGTCATACTAGTCTTATTTTATCTCTGCTCCCGCATAGATGACCGACCAGGGATATTTAGGATAAGTTATGAGTTATCCAAGGATGGTTATCACAGTAAACATGCAAATAATATGTTAACATAATTAAGAAATTCATAAATCAACAATGTTCAAAATACAATGATTGGCTCCTAGGGCAAAATTTCCAATAGCCAAGTAATTGGTTCCTTAGTAGTTGATTATCAATTCCATTATTTACCTGAGTCATTCTTTTTGTTTGAATTTCATTTTTTGTTATTTTTTATTGCATTGCATTATGTATTTTTCCTATGTTTCTGCGAAATCACCCTCTATGACATTGTGTCACGACCAAACATCATTTGTGTCGCAACCCAATTGCTTTACTGTGGTACTTGATCACTCTCTGTGAAATACAGTAGCGATGGTCAAAACTTTTGGTTGAAACTATTTTGGAATATTTGCTCTTTGTGTTATTTAGTCACGACGTGAGTACATTTGTGTCATGACCTGAAAACCATTTTTAAGAACTTTTGTTCTCTGTGATCAGGGGTCGCGACCTGAACACCCTTGTGTTGCGACTAGTTGACATTTTCTGCTGTGAAACTTCTGTGTCCGATTCTGATTGCTTGCTTAGCTATTCTTGATTGTTTCTGTGTTGCATGCATGGAAGAACTGAACCATTAGTCTTTTTTGAACTTGAAATTGAGAGACAACTTAGGAAACTAAGGAAAGGATTTAGAGAAGAAGGAACTAGTAAAGTTGTAGCTGAAGAAGTGGCAAGGTCAACATAATGTTGTCTATCCTTTAGTGTTCTAGGATCTAAAATTGAACTCAATTTAGAGATTCCTTTAGAAATTCCTAATATGGCTGAGATTAATCCTAATGGGCATAATGGGCATTATAGACAAGGAGAAAATGAAATACCAATGAATGTAGAAGATAATAGTGAAGGGAATTTTAAGACACGCAGCGAAAATTAACTTTAAAAATTTTTCCATTCCCAGCCAGGATCTACCGAATGTGTTTAATTCAAGGAGAAAGAAGTGTTACCTTCGCTATTCGATCTTTGGTCGCGACCTTAGTGTCCACTAGTCACGACTCCTCGCCTCTGGAACTTTCAGTCGTGACCTCCTCAGCTTCTAGTCGCGACCTGTCGCCTCTGGAGTTATTAGTCGCGACCTACTCTGCTTCTCGTCACGACCGAACGTCTCTAGAGTTTGTAGTCGCGACCTCGTCAGCTTCAAGTCGTGAGCTGTCTCCTCTTTTTGGATTTCTAACATTCAGATGCCCGTATGGTCGCGACCTCAGTGTCAATAGGTCGCGACCTTGCTTCGTGTCTGGTCGATCGCAAGAAGTTGACAGCTCAGATCGGCTTCCTCTACCGGTATCCACACGAACAGTGTTCCAATCACGAACGACGTGCTAGCGCCTCTTGTCCCTCTAGGGCTTTCTACAGATTTCGTACTCACCGTCTCTATTTCGGAGTTTCTTATCTGCAAACCTTTTGCACTCTCCCTGTCCCCTTTTCTCACATCTGAATGTGTGTGTAGAGATGTTGTCTGTAGAACCCTAGCTCCTAATGTCAAATATATAGGAAGCTATCGGGCTTCTAATAGGGCCGGGCTTCAGAATTAATCTTATATTAATTCTGAATTAATACAATATCATATATTGCATAATTTAATAAGAAACTAATTAAATAAATATGGTTTATATTAAATCCGTCCCACAGATTTAATTCACCTATTTATTTTATTTAAAATAAAGATAAGACAGAATTATATTTGATTTATTCTCATAAATCAAATTTGAGATATCTTATCAATTTGAATTTCAAATTCAAATAGATCATATCCATTTAAATTCAAATTCAAAAGTGATAAAGATTTAATTTATCCTTATAAATTAAATCTTACAAATATCTCTTATATTATATATAATATATATATACAAATATATATAATATATATCCACCCTAGATTATTCATTGAATCTAGACATCTCTTAGATTCAATGAATCTGGACATCATAGCTCGCATTGGGCTGTTTTGTGTGCGACCCTGTAGGCCCATATGAAGTTGGCAGTGGGCCAGTTACTATACTGACCCACAAGTCGTAAGCGGTCTCTAGCAAGGCATTACGACTACCCAAAACATATGAGGATCGATAAACGATGTAACCTTTCATACAACCATATCACGTCCCTTTTGTCACACGATATTTCAGTCACGGATGAGGCATGGAGAACGTCATCCTCCTGTTCCTGACCGTTACTTTCTCGATCCCTGAGTAGTCTGAATATAGAAATGGAACTACCCTTCCATTCCAGTATGGTCATACATTTCTCAGACTCACTCATCGAGGGGCCCAGTAATATCTCTCTACGAATGTGAGGGATAAATTCCATCTTGACCATTCACATTCCTCCGCATGAAAAACCACTAAGCCCGAACATAGCCTTTATGATCACTCGGTCAAAAGTGACTTTTGACTAGGTCAAAGCTGAGCGTTCGTCATGTAGGAATCCATGATGATCTCAGGTCAAAGGGCATAGTGACATGGCTTGTATATGAGAGAAGCTTATGACTTAACCCATGCAGCTCTCTCATAGAGGGTCGGTCCAGCACCCTGTACTCCTACATGTGCCTATGACTTTGATTTATATCTCTATATATCTTCAAAGTCATACTAGTCTTATTTCATCTTTGCTCCCGCATAGATGACCGACCAGGGACATTTAGGATAAGATCATGAGTTATCCAAGGATGGTTATCACAGTAAACATGCAAATAATGTGATAACTTCATACAATGATTGGCCCCTAGGGCACAATTTCCAACAAATAGAAGTGTGAGGGAAATAAATCATTCGCATGTGAATTATGATCCTTATGGTTTCTACACTAAAGAGGCTAATTTTGAAATTAAAGGAGCTTTGATTGCAGCCTTACCTAAATTTCATGGTTTTGTAGGAGAATGTCCACATCGCCACTTACAAACCATGCATATGATATGTTCTTTGATGAAGACTCCAATGACTGCATTGCATGACATCTTAAGGAGGTGTTTCCATTTCACTATGGAAGGTAAGGCTAAGGAGTAGTTATACAATCTACCAATTCATTTCTCAACTCTTACATGGGATCAGTTGAAGTCAACATATCTAGAATAGTTCTTCCCGGCCTCTAAGACTACTTGGATGAAGAAGATTACAACCATTCTGCAATAGGATGGAGAGTCATTACATGAATATTGGACGAGATTTATCAATTTGTTGGCTCGATTTCCCCATCACAACATCACAAAGGCTGATTTAATAGATATTTTATTTGATGGTCTACTTCCTCACAACAAGGTGTCCTTGAATACAACAGCAAATGGATCTTTGATAGATAAAACTCCACAAGCAAGTTGGGAGTTATTCCAGAAAATGGCTAATGAAGACCATTACACTGAAGATCCAAGGAGAATGCCCACATCATCTTCGAGTAATTCAAATGAGATTTTAATAGAAATAGCACCTCTAGGAAACTGAATGGAAAAGTGGATGAATTTAATTGAAAAAGAGTTGCATTCTACGAAAGCAAGTTCATTCAGTAGGAACCTCACAAGTACTAGTTACAGGATGTGAGTTGATGGGGTTGTCGGATTGTCGTCTTTCGGCCCATCATAATAAAGTAATTGTACCCAATATAATATAGTATAAGGCATAACCCTATCGTTCTTCTCAAGGAGCCTTTTTGTTAGAAACCTAGCAAATTGGATGTTAAAATCATTGGTAAACCTAAGTAGTAGTAAAAATGGTTTTGGGGTTTTGGGTGCAAGTAGATATTTTTGGATTTTTGATTGAGATGAAAAGAGTTGGTTTGTTGAAGAAATATGTAATGGTAGACTCTTGATGATGAAAACTTATCTATCCTTGCTCTTATATTAAATCGGAGTTTTAAATCACTAAGTCTCAAAGAAAAATCTCAATCGATCGATTGAGTCCAGAACCCTAATACTCCTTTAATCAAAGCTAGTTTAAGAACTTATTAGTGAACTGTTAGAAACCACTTAGCATGTAATCAACCCTAGGTGATGAGAACGCCCTCGAGTGGTCGTCAATCGAAAACCCTAGATTTCAAGCAATTGAATTTATTTGCAACGATCGCAAAAAATGACCCAACTTTCTTAAAACTGAAACTAAAATATTCTATTAAAAGAAACCGTTCAAATCATCCAAAATCAAATATGAAAGTCTAATTCGAGAATGATCAATCGATATTCAATCCTTAAACATAGAATGAAAACCCTAGATCTAGCAGCAATCATGACATGTAAAGGAATACAAATTAGATCAGTAAAAACTCCCTATTTCAGTCCGTGAGCTCAAGATATTAGATCAATCACCAAGAGACTAAAGGTTTAGCCTCTCATGACTTCTACTGTACTGCAATCGCCGTTCAGATGTGATGCCATGAAAAAATAATGAAGAGATGAAGGGTGAATGGTGTAGAGATATGTAGAAATCTGTGAAAAGGTGTAAAAGGATGGAATATGTGGAGAAGGTGTGTGGAGAGCGCTTGAGTACTGCTTCTTAGCCTAATCAGGTCCAAAAACCAGCCTCCTCCTTGACAGCAGCCTCCATCTCTTCTTATAACAGCATGACCTAATTCAAAACACGTAGTTCCAACGATTTCGCATTTTAGTCGCAACTATATCCATGTTTTGGTCGTGACCTATGAACATTGAGAATTTTCCAGAACAATTATAGGTCACGACTGGCGGACTCTTTGGTCGCGACTAAATAGCACAGAAGCCTGATTCCACTTTCATTGACTTATGATTTCTTTCCTAGTCCTTGCTCTCTTCCAAAGTACCTGCAATTCAATATAAAAGATCACTGTAAAAGTACAAATCAGTAAATAATAGAATATATGCAGTTTGGAAGGTTAATTTACCATTTTACCCTTTAATTAGCACATTGCCCCGCACAATGAAACATCCTTACTTTTGTATGTCTTAGGGACCATTTGGTAGCATTTAGAACCACTTTCAAGGTCATTGAAGTCGAATTTCTCAATCTGGAGTTTTACTCTTATAGAGTATTGTTCACTGTGTAAATTCCAGATGAGTGACCTGACTTCGAAAAATCATAACTAATTCTAGAAAAATCGAAATGAAGTGGTTCCAATTGCTACTTGAAGCTAACTCAATTATATTTCAGGGACAAATAACTCGTTGACCATGCATTGACCGAGTCAACGTCACAATTTACTGTTCATCCAACATTTTTCTCCTGAATCCAGCATTCTGGTCCCAACTTTGATAATTTATATCTCCATGTGTAGACATCCAAATGAGAAGTTTAATATATAAAATTGAATCTTGGTATGTCTACTATTTACCATAAAAATTTTATACATTTATTCATCCATTTACTATTTTTAATTATTTATCAAACATCATCATGTCACCACGTGTTACTGTTCACAGTGGCAATTTCCAGCAAACAACTTTACACACATATGCAGATATCCATCACATATCAGTCACACATGCCAAACATTATCTATTATTAAATAATAAGTTGTTTTCATCTGGTTATGTACAAAATCCGCATATTTCTATTACAACATTTCCTGCCTAAACTCCGGCAGCACAACGGCTATGCTTTGTCTTTAGAAAGTAACTGATCTTGTACCGATTCAGTAATTCCCGTGAGAACTACCATTCTATGTAAGTACCCAGGAAAGACTGGATGAACCGGCTAGGTCCACTCACTTCCAGCCTCCTTAGACAGTACCTACGTACACAGTACGTATCAGCTGCTTTCCTTATCTTGTCATAATTTCGGCAGCATAACGGCGTCTCTTAAAATTCCCAAAATTCACTTCGACATAACCTCCCCTGTAATGGGTTATTTATTGGGATGAGATTCAGGGGAATCTCAGTAGCAACAATCATAACAATATATGTAATGCAGAGTGACAGTGCTTGCTTGTGATTGTGTACAGATAAGTATGCTGCGTGCTTCCATACTCAATAACATATGATCATAGCATTGCAGTAGAGCTTCAAGCATAACATATAAGATAACAATCCAACCAAACAATAGCACAACAAATCACAAAGCCATTACATAAAAGCTAGGATTAGTTACTACCTCAAAAGCTTAGCAGAACTCTACTATCTCTATTCTGCTTCCAGCTCTGCCAGAACTTCCTTTCTTTCTTTCTTCCTTTCTCTCTTTCTTTCCTTCTCCTTTTCTCTCTTCTTTCTCTCTCTTTCTCATGCTTGAGCGTGGGATGCAAATGAATGGGGGGTATTTATAGTTTCCTTCAATGGCATTCTTGTAATTTTGAAGCCATATGAACTTGTGGTCCTGGTTTTTCCTGGATTTTCCTATTTTCTTTTATTCCCTTTTACTGCATCACCCAGGACACCTCAGTGGACACCTCAGCATGCACATTTCTCACATGTCACAATTCCTGGGACACCTCATCAGCTGACTCAGCATTTCCAGTCCAATCCAATACCGGTCCAGTCTGATTTCCCACAAACTGGACTCACCGGCTAAGATTATGCCACATGTCCTTAACTTTTTCTTCCTCCTCTATGTTGGTGCCATGTGGCATCATGCTAGCACCTTTCACGCCATCCAATGCTATCCAGATAAGTCCAGGACTTTATCTGATCACCTCCTCGGTTATCGTGCCGATCGAGTAACTTTACTTTATTGAAACAGTATTAAAATAGTATTTTAATGCCACTTTTTCCCACATACTTCATGGGCTACGTTTTTGGGCTCTGGGAATGTTATCTTGGATCCTGATCAAGCTCAAGTACTCTGATGGCTCGATTCCCAAGAAATATCCCTTGGCAAATTACCAAAATACCCCTGGGTGCCCTTTCTTGCACTATTTTAACCCTAAGGGTAAAATCATCATTTTACACCCTTCTGTACTCTGTCAGGGCATATACTGACTCTGAGTAACTTTATCTGTATGTGCCATGGCTCCTGGGCCTGTCTAGAATGACCGAAATGCCCTTTATACATCTACTACCCCTTTAGTACAACACAGGGGCATTTTCGTAATTTCGCACTTTCTGGGGTTCTGCTAGACACTGGTCCACCTATGAGTCCAAGTGTCTTATTGGGCCTTTGATAGCGTCATTATTGGGCCTTTCAGGGTCCATTACCTTTATGGCACGTATTACGAGGAATCTTCCCTTGCCCATGTTGATCGAGTACCTCAACTATTATGCACCGTTTATACACATCTGTGGACACCGGGTCCTTTTACAAGATACATTGGCCTACTGCGTTCAGGAATCCCTGTGGGTCATAACAGTCATATGACTGAGGTCATCCGAACTCATTCAATCCCTTTTTAAATACCGATAAATCTCCTAATCGGATCCCCGGAGGCCTCACACTCCCGCCTGTATTTACTGATTTGTGAATAACTTTTTCTACAGGCCTCCTATCGTATTCTGTCAGTTTCCTGACCTCCACCCCATCAGGACGCATCATCCTGTAATTTCTCACTTAGATCTGAAATCTAGGATATCCGGTAGGAATTTTTATAACTTTCAGACTATCAGATCAATTATGGCTATCTGGAGTCTTGAAAAATTCCAGTATTAAGCCAGATTATCGAGCATCACTTGCTCTATCTACTGGTGAAATCTGGGACCGAAATGCTTTCGGACAGTCCAAACCACTTCCGGCCTGACTTTCTTTAATTATACTTTAGCCCCAAGGAACTTTTCTCCTTTTCAATTAAGTCCCTTTTTATTTGGCTAAAATTACACTTAAGGACCCCACCTTTGTCTACTTTTCTTTTTAGCGTTATACTTTTTATATTTGCACTTAAGTCCCTTCATTTTCTCTCTTTTGCAATTTAATCCCTTTCTTTGCATAAATGGCCATCATATCCCTAGGGACTTTCACTATTTACATATAAGTCCCCTGACTTTCACTTATTTGCACTTTAGTCTCTAAAAATCCTCTGTATATTTTTGGGACTTCTGCTCAAAGGAATATATCTATTTCAGGCTACTTACTAAATCTTTGGCCTGAAAATTGGGATATTACACACAATCATGTATTAACACAAAAGCACAATTTAAGGCATCAAATGAATGTTAAAGTTATTATAAAACTCTCAAAATTGTCATTGAAACTTAAACATCCTCCTTTAGACCCCTCAGAGTACACTTGCGGAAGGGATATTGACTCGATTATATCTTAACTTAAGCCCAGAAATTAAAATTTTACTCTTAAGTTCCTTATTCTGAACCTTTACTTTGAAAACTGATTTATCTCATTCTACACATCCAAATGAGGTTTGTTACCTATCCACGTAAAGCCCTAGATGTGTGCTACTGGATTACCAAATTTCATGACCAAACTCTTTCGTTTACTAGGTCAAACTGAGGTTGAAACACCGCTGCCTCAGGACCTACGAATTTCTCTCTTAATTTCATAACTTTTCAATTACTCTCATAATTACTTTTCTTATGTATAACCCATTATTCTAGCTACTTATACACAAGCTGAACATGCCAAACAATATTTATTATTAAATAATAAATTGTTATACAATAGGGCATGAACAAAATCCTCATATCTTTATTACATCTTTCCTGCAGGAAATTCGGCAGTATAACTACTATACTTTATCTTTAAAAATAACTGAACTATACTGATTCGGTAATTCTCATGAGAACTACCAGTCTACGTAAGTACCCACGAAAGACTAGATGAACCGACTAGGCCCACGCACTTCCAGACTCCTTAGATATTACCTACGTATAAAGTACTCATCATATCCTATCTTCATTATGGACATTCTGCCATAATTTTGGCAGCATAACGGCATCTTTAGCATTCTCAAAATTCACTTTGACGTAACCTCTCTATAATGGGTTATACATAGGGGATGAAATTTGGGGGAATCTCAGTAGTAATAACCATAACAATATATGTAATGCAGTGTGATAGTGCCTACTTGTGATTGTGTACATATAAGTATGATGCGTGCTTCCATACTTAATAATAACATATGATCATAGCATTATGTAATAAAGCTTCAGACATAACATATAAGACAACAATCCAACCAAACAATAGCACATCAAATCACAAAGTCATTACATAAAAGCTAAGATTAGTTACTACCTCACTAGCTTAGCAGAACTCTAATATCTATATATTGCTTCCGTCTCCGCCAGAACTTCCTTCTTTCTTTCTTTTCTTCCTTCCTCTCACTTTCTCTCTCTATAACTCACTTCTCTCTCTAAATTGGTGCTCTTTGAAGTGCTCCTTATGAAGGGGAGGGGGTATTTATAGGTTTCACGAATGGCATTTTGGTAATTCTTAAGAACTTTAATCCTGCGGCCACGATTTTTCTTGGAATTTTCTATTTTCTTTAATCCATTTTATTGCATCATCATGGTGATGTCCTCATGATGACTCATCATGATGACTCATAACCCTTCATAAGTATCTGCTGACTCAGCATGCTGACTCAAAAGTTGTAATTATTACTTTTATTTTATTTTTATTTTTTATTATTTTTTTCTTTTCTTGGCTTAATCACCAAGTAACATTAAAAGCATGTGGGAACCACCTTTGGTAGCACACATGTCAAAATTGGGAGCCTTGGGAGCCTTCCAGAAGCATTTTGGTCCAACCTATAACCGATTCGGTCATATTTTGGAAAAATACCTAATAAATACTTCCCAGGGTATTTTCATCTTCGCCCTTCACAAAAGTTTCTCAAAATAATATTTTCTATTTTTTGGAATTTTTGAGAATTTTATGCACATGTTCGAAAATTACTATCTTTTGGCCAAAAAATTACGATTTTGCCCTTGATCTAGTCTGGCCTCATCCAGACATCTTGGGCTTCCCCTGGGCCTACCATGACTTAGTCTAACTTATATCTTGGCCTTAGAAATACTATATGGCTTCTGGCCACAGTCTGATCATCTCTATTCGGACTATTTTTCCTTTACCGATTATAACTGTAAATTCCCATCTTTAGGAATTTTTACAGAAAAATCGGGACCTCAAATCAAAATTTTGTGTCATGTTATTCAACTCAGAATTCTTTTCTCTATCTCCCAATATTTTTAGATATTAAATCCGGACCGACGCTGTTTTGGCCTGAAAGTACGCTCGCGCGCAGTTTTCAAAATGACAATTTTACCCTTAGTCACTTTTCTAATTTTTACATACTCATAGGGACCTCATATGTATATTTCACAGTTCAGTGAAATGATCAGCATAATTTTTTCTATTTTATGGTAAAATATGTTACTCATCGGCTACTAGCCATATCTTTCCCATAATTACGATTATGCCCCTATATTCTCTTTCTGACCTCTTTACTTATCTTTTTATCCTTCCTCTTAAGTTCTCAAAACTCTCTTTCAACAACTCATCCCCTAAACTTTTCAGGAGTCATTGTTAATTGAAAGGCTCAACAACCCGCCCATATCAGGTTATCTTACTCAGGAGCCAGCCCATATCTAGCTACCTACAGAATTCCTAGGCTTAAGACTTAGGATATTCCTTACATTCCTCTTTTTAAACCTAGGTGAACTGTCCCTATTTTGTAGGTTAAAGACTTAACTCATCTTTCAATCCTGAGGGACTTAGCTCATTCCTCGGATTCCTACAAAATATATGTAAGTGATCTGCCCATATCAGATTACTATCCTGGGACTACGGGTTTGCAGTCTGCCCAATCAGACTACCTTCCACTTCTCCTAGACCCAAAAATTGATATGTTACAAATAATATACAAAATATGTCTTATCAATTCCCCCACACTTGAACCATTGTACTCCTGGACAAAGAAATGAATTACACCTAGGACAACACTATTAAATCCAAGATAATAACATAATCCATAGTGTGATCTCAAAACAATTAATCCACCATCTTTTGAGAATGCAAAAGTGATAATGTGAGCAATGCCAAGTAATCAACTACTAAATAAAATCAAACTCAACTGTATGAGCGTAATAGATTCTCTCTAAGGATGTAAGTGTTTAGCTCTCTCTATCCTCTCATTGTTAGGGTTCTTTCACTCAAATTCAAATTGGAAAACATCCTTCCATATACTTGTAATGGCTCTAAATCTAAGCAACTAAATAGCACTTAAGCAAAGAATCAAGAGGTCTTTTAGGGTTGTAATGATGGAGATGGGCTACATGGAATAGAATATGAAGAATAGAAAGTACTACATGCATTTAACAATGAATATGTAGCATGGATTCATGTCTCTAGAGATCTAGAAGTGATAATTGCGCTAATAAGAGTTAATAATAGTGCCTTCTTCATTTCTCTTTTCTTTTCGTTTTGTTTTCTTTTCTTGCATTGTCCTCCCTTTTTTTCAGTACAATATGCTTTTTCTCTTTTTCTTTTATTTGGCACCTCATGCACAGAACCTGTAGCACACATCACAACAATAATGAATTTTTGACATGAATAGAATTTTATTTTGCAAATGAAGTTTATGCATATATGACTTTCTATATAAATGATGGATGAAAGAACAATGATGGGCTCAAAGGGGGTGACTAAGGATATAATATGTAGTAGGCTTGTGTTTGGGATAAAAGGGTTTAGAAATGAATGCCTCTATCATGTTCAATTCATAAATGCGCAAGTCATTCTCAACTCAGAGCCAAGACAAGTTCTAGAGGATATAAACCAATTGAATAATCACTCAATATAGAAATTTAGGCCGAGAATCCTTCCAACTAGGGTTTTGATCTAAATTGATCATAAGCTAAAGTCTCAAACAAAGTTCATCATTCACTAGGCATTAGAACACTTATCACAACTGAAAACCCTCTAAACGATGATTTAAAAGTTTCAGAGTAATCACTTAGAATCATGTAATAATCCCAAAATTCAATAGCAAAAGTTTAGGTGTTTCAAATTCAATTTCCAAGATTCTCAAAGAAAAATTCAAGTATGGCAATGGTTTCGAAGGACTAAAAGGGTTTTGAAATAAGGGGCAATGAATCATTTGTGAAAGCATCTTAGTAGTTCAAAAGGAATCCTTCTTTCCAGCATTGTACAAGGCAAAGAGAAGGTAATTGGACATTTTTTTCAAACGTGGGTCGCGACTTAAAACGGTTAAGGTCGCGACCTATTTTCACAGGGGTGCGTGCTCAGAAATTTTCAAACATTGGTCGCGACGAATGAAATTGCCTATCGCAACTCAAATACATAGAGAGGAACAGTTGCAACAAAGTAGGTACTATCATCGCGACTCAACTCGACAGAGAGTTATTGTCGCGACCAAACAGAACACAGGTCACGACCATAGTTCATAGAGAGCATGTTAGTCCAAAATGCCATCATAGGTCGCGACCATAAATCACATATGTTATGACCATTTTTCATAGACACTACCAAGTAACAATTTTCAAAGTCCAAAAATGGTTTTCACGCTAAATCGTTTTTACCAATTAACAATTTTGTTTAAGGTGGAGGTACAATTTTCAGCAATTCACCACATATTAAGATCAAAAACAAAAATTTTGTGGTGAAAGATTGGATTAAGCACAAAAGCAAAAGTAAAATATCCTCCCCCACACTTTAACCTTACAGTGTCCTCAATGTCAATAGAACCAGAGAAATTAATAATGTTATCAGTTAAATCTAGCCTCAATACAGTAGGTAATCATAACGCTCAATGAAATTTTTGCAATGAAGCTCGCAGTCACATTCAAGTCATACAAAGCAATACAAGTAAAGCAAAGATGACAGGATAGGTAAGCTAAATTCATGCATGTGAGTGTGTGGATGGAAAGGTATTCATTGAAGAGTGTGCAACACATGGACTGTAACGAGAAGCGGAACAAAGCAGAAATAATCCTAGAATAAACTGAAATAAACTGAAGACAAACAAAACTAAACTGAAAATGAATATAATCTATTGAATCATCCCTTTCCTATACTCAACCTAGCATAGCAAACATCATAAATAAAAGAATGTGTAAAAAGTAGGAGATAGGAAAGGGACAACCTGGCCTCACGGTGGCGAAACAAGTTCCTCGTAAAGTTTCAAAATGATGCCCATTGGCCTAAAAAATTTTGCATGTCGCTTCCTCTTCCAACTCAATCATCCCAAACTCGTGGACTTTAACAACTGTGTAAGGTCCATCCCAGCTAGTTTTGAATTTGTCATGTTTGAACTTGAATCTAGCTTGGTACCTTAACACTCAATCTCCTTCCTTAAACTTTTTTCTCAGAATATGAGCATCATGGAATAACTGTCTTCTATTTATAGATTTCAGAGATGCGGTATGCATCCAATCGAATCTCTTCTAGCTCTTGAATCTGCAACAACCTGTTCAAATTGGCTTCTTTAAGGTTCTCATTGCAAGCTTTCAATGCCCAAAAAGTATTGTGCTCTATCTCCACAGGCATGTGGTCAGCTTTTCCAAAAACTATCCTAAATAGGGATATGCCTAGAAGGGTTTTAAAAGCTGTCCTGTACGCCCATAATGTAATATCCCTAATTTTCTGTACTAATTTGTATGTACAGTTTGTATGTAATATATGTGAGATTTTCTAAGAAAAATGTGGCCATTTATGTAAAGAAATGGATTGAATTGAAAAAGGAAGAAAATGCAAGGACTTAAGTGAAATTATAGAAGCTTTAAGGCCAAAAGAGAAAGTAGACAAAAATGTGGGGTCTTTAAGTATAATTTTAGCCAAATTTGAAGGACTTAATTAAAAAGAAGAAAAGTTTCCAGGGGCCAAATGGTAATTAAAGAAAGTTGAGCTAGAAGTGGTTTAGACTGCCCGAAAGCATTTCAGTCCCAAATTCCACCAGTAGATAAAGTAAGTGATGCAGGATAATCTGGCTTAATACAGAAATTTTATTAAAGTTCAAGATAGCTAAAATTTATCTGATAGTGAAAAAGTTATCCAAAATTTTTATCAGATCTCCTGGACCTCAGATATAAGTGCAAAGTTACAGGATGATGTGTCCTGTGAAGATGGAGGTTAGGAAACTGACAGAATCCTAAAAGGAGTTCTCTAGGAAAAGTTATTCACTTTTTAGTGAGTTTAGACGGGAGTTTGTGAGCTCTTAGGATCCGATAGGGAGATTTAGCGGTAAATAAACTGGGACTGAATGAGCCCAGATGGTGTCACTTAGAGGCCCAAAATGATACCAACTGAGGCTAGGCCTGTGATATCAGTTCATTGGGGAAAAGGGCCAGTGTGGAGAAATTTGCCGAAAAAGTGTGGAATTACAAAAATGCCCTTGTGTTGTACCAAGGAGCAAGAGATGAATGGAGGGTATTTTGGTCATTTTGGACATACCAAAACACCAAGGAAGGTACAGGAAGAGTTAGTCAGAGTTAGTATATGCTCTGATAAGGTACAAAGAGGTGTGAAATGACAAATATGCCCTTAGGGTCAATGTAGTGCAAGAAAGGGCACCAAGGGTATTTTGGTCATTTTCCAAGGGATCTGTAATTAAGTTTAGACCCAGTATAAGAATATCAATGATAGAAAGAATCTGGGTACTGGATTTAAGGTCAGAAAACATATTATGGAATCTCAGAAAAATTAGATTCAGAAAACAGTCTAGTTTTCGGGGAATCGGACCGAGCCGGTACCGGACTGGACTGGAATTTTTCCAGAGACTTCTTCTCCCTTCAATTTCTCCATGTGCATTATTAGGTGTCCCTTTGATGATGTCATGAAGGTGATGTCATAATTAAGAAAGAAAAGAAAATCCAAGATTAAATCTTAGCCATTAGATCAAATAGTACACAAAGTAATCTTGGGCATTCATTTTCCATGGAATTTACCTATAAATACCCCACCAATTCTGCTCAAAACCGTGGCAACAAGAACCCTTGGGGAACCTCTTGCAAAACAAAAACTCAAGCCAAGACAAACAAGAATTCAAAGGCCAAAGTTCAAGCAAGCTAGAGATTAAAGGTAAGCAATCTATCTTAGCTTATTTTCCTTTGATTTGGGAGCTTGAACTTAGGGTTTTCATGGAAGAAAGTTGAGTTTTCTCTAAGGTATTTATGCTGCCCAAAACCTTAGATGAAAGGAGAAAGAAGAAATTAGAGTTAGAGTTTGTGATTAAAGCTTAAACAAGCTAGCTAGATAATTTTTGTTGAATCAAGTTGATGTTCTTGACTTTGCCATGGATGAAATATTTCGGTTTGCACTGTTCACAATAGAAGGAGATGGAATTTCAATGATCTAATGCTTCCATTGAATTTATATGATAATTTTGTGTAGGATTGGATAGGTTTTGAACCTTGGAAGCATTGTAATTGAAAGTTGTAATGTTTGGAATTCTTCTCTATTACTGTTCACTCATATGAACAGTGATTTGAATTTCATAATTTTGATGCTTCCAATGGTTTTAAAATGAAAAGTTGTGTGGGGTAAAGTAGAAAAACAAGTATGGGAAGCAATGGAATTAAGATGGGAATTTTTGAAGGAATTATGTGTGTTTTGCAAATTCAGTCCAGAACAGTGCATAGTTGCTAGAATTTGGTTATTTTGAGTTCATAAATGGATTCAAAAGGACAAATTGTGTAGGGTAAGGTCAAGACATCAATTGATTCAAAGGCCAAGTCAATTGGTAAAGATCAAAGAAAGTTATGTTAAGTTAAAGTAAGTTTGATGTTCAAGAAAGTTAGATTATAATGAATGGATGATTATGTGATGTTAGGGTGTGATTGTGGACTCCAAAGAGGCAGCCACACACCAAGGAAAAGTAAGAAGGAAGAAACAAAGTTAAAGCGGAAAGAAGTAGCAAAGTTAAAGTGGAAAGAAGTAAAGCAATAAGGTAGTAAACTTATCCTAAATTTGTATGTATTGAATGTTATGCTTGATTGTGCTATGGCTTTATTGAATTGTGTGCATATGTGTAGATGATTGAAGCTCTGTTTCTATGATTACCTTGGCCAATTGTATTTCATATGATACGTGGAAGCATGCTCATTACACTATAGTAACACTTTCACAAGCAAGCACAAGCAATTACATTAATACATGCATTGTTTGGTATTGTTTGCTACTGAGATTTTCCCAAAAATCTCACCCCATCCATGTAATCCCAATCCCAACAGGTTTATGAAAGATGAAAGAGCATGAAGAAGCATGAAGGGGAGTTAGGGCTTGGTCAATGTAAATGTTATATAATGTTATGTGAAGAATTGTTGCATGTAAGGATGCTGTATGACCAGTTTAAGCAACATTATGAATGATGTCATGAAAAATAGTAAATGATGGAATAAATGTATGAAAATTTATAGAAATTTAGTTAACATGTCAAGATTCATTTTGACACCAAGAACACCTTATTTCAATGTCTGTACAAAGAGAATCTGTTTTCAGAATTTTTGATGAAATGAATAGTAACATTTAACGAATAAACTGAATAAATTGACTAAGCATTTGGTAAGGAAATTATTTTTACCTTAAACTTCAAGATGTTATCTTCGAGTAGAATTTTGAACTACTTCATTTCGATTTTTCTAGAATTAATTATGATTTTTCAAAGTTTATCACCTAATCTGGAATACCATATGAACAGTAACTCGTCAAGAGTAAAAATTCCAGATTTAGTTAATGGACTTCCAAAGTCTTGTAAGTGGTTCTAAATGCTACCGAATGGTCCCTAAGACATACAAAAGTAAGGATGTTTAACATATAGCATCATCTAGTCTTAAGTTCCATTCCTTATTGGATGGCTTGACAATCTTCTCCAGTATGTGTTTTATTTCCCTATTAGAAACCTCCGCTAGACCATTAGTTTGAGGGTGGTATGGGGTTGATACTTTATGAGTTACACTATATTTTGCCAATAGGTTATTGATCAACTTATTGCAAAAATGGGTACCTTGATCACCAATTATTGCTCTTGGTACTCCAAACCTACTAAAGATGTGAGGCCTTAGGAACTTCAAAATTGTTTGGGCATCATCTAGCCTTGTGGGGATGGCCTCTACCCACCTAGATAAGTAGTCTACAACCAACAAAATGTACTGAAACCCTGCTGAAGGTGGAAAAGGTCCCATGAAGTCTATCCCCATACATCAAAAGCCTCACAAAATAGAATAGGGTGTTGTGGCATTTCGTGCCTCTTACTACTCCCTCCAAATCTCTGGCACTTATCACAAGCTTTACAAAACTCAAAAGCATCTATAAAAAGGGAAGGCCAATAGAAACCGGATTCAAGGACCCTACGTGCAATCCTTTTTCCTCCAAAATGACCCCCACATGAATGGCATGCTTCCAAAACTGATTTGTGATCTTGATCTGGGACACATCGTCTTAACACTTGGTTTGAGCACAGCTTCCATAGAAAAGGTCTATCCCAAATGAAGTATTTAGATTCACTCTTGAGCTTTTGGGCCTGAAATTTAGTCAAATGAGAACGGATTAGGCCAGTTTTAATGAAATTAACCAAATGAGCATACCAAGGTTCTATACCAGTAACCAAACAAAGAGATTGGTCAGGGAAAGAATCACAAATAAGATCAGAACTAAATACCCCCTGTGTCTCTGTTGGTAATCTGCTTAGATGATCTGCAACGTGGTTCACATTTCCAGTTCGATCCCTTACCTCTATATCAAACTCTTGAAGCAGTAACATCCATCGTAGGAGTCTCGGTTTAGATTGAGGTTTGTGGAACAAATACTTGACTGCTGCATGATCTGTGTAAACAACTACCTTGGAATTAATTTGATATGCTCTGAATTTATCCAAGGCTACCACAATGGCATACAATTCTTTCTCAGTAGTGGTGTAATTAATTTGAGCAGCATCAAGTGTTTTCAAGGGGTAGGCAATCACTCTAGATAGATTACCTTCCCTTTGACCTATCATAGCTCCCACAGCATAATTGGAAGCATCACATGATAGTTCAAATGCAAGATCCCAATCTGGTGATGTTAGAAGAGGAGGAGAAATCAACCTATCCTTTAATTTTTCAAAAGCCTTTTTATAGTCATTAGAGAAAACAAAGTCAGTGTCCTTTTGCAAAAGTTTTGAGAGTGGTAAAACAATTTTACTAAAGTCTTTGATGAATCTTCTATAAAACCCAACATGCCCTAGAAAAGATCAAAGTTCTTTTAAAGTTATGGGCTAGGGCAACGAGGAAATGACTTCAATTTTTGCTTTATTGATAAACTCATATTTGTACTAATTTTTAATATGTTAAAAGAGAGTTTATTATTGATTCTTATCCACATTTACTACTATATTGAGAAAATTAGTTAATAATATGAAATTGGACAAGTGGGAATTTAAATGATGTGATTTTAGTGCTTAATTGGATAAATAATCTATTAAATGTTCATTTCAGGTCAACACAGCAATCAATCAGCAAAGTGGAGCATCTTTATGGAATTAAGTCGCGACCTTATTGATTCACTATCGCGACCAAACTTCAATCAGCAAAGAAGAAGCGCTCTCTGTAAATATTAGTCGCGACCTGATGTATATAAGGTCACGACCAAACATCAAATGTAGAAATCAATCAGCGAATGACATAAGGGACAGCTGGACAGAAAGGTGATTTAAGCATGGGATGGATTGCATAACTGGACTTAACAGATTGCAAGTGGGAGTCAAACATGTGCAGTAATAGAAATGAACTCTACATATCTGGCACTGTTCACACGCGCACTATACACATCAGCACAC
The DNA here is from genome assembly GCA_037074615.1 of Leucaena leucocephala. Classification (NCBI taxonomy): domain Eukaryota; kingdom Viridiplantae; phylum Streptophyta; class Magnoliopsida; order Fabales; family Fabaceae; genus Leucaena; species Leucaena leucocephala. The sequence continues at coordinate 11,833,720 of CM073536.1, read as the reverse complement.
TCCATCTGAACAGAATGAGCAAGTTACCAACAGCAAGTGGGAAGCATGTGCTGAACAGAATACCAGATCATGTGATGACAGCTTTAGATGGAAGGCATCTGGATAGCTCCATTGATTCACTCATGCATTTCAGACTTCTTATATATCACATCATATGCACATCATTCATGGGGGGATACATTCCCAAACATTCTTCCATATAATTCTGAGATACCATTCACACATTCCATCCAACATTCCATACCATCTCACGCACATCATCTTCTTCTTCTCTATTCTCATTTCCTTTCTGCAACCTTGCTCTGTTCTAGTCAATAGAAACAGAGAAAGGTTCTGCAGCTCATCATCTTCATTTTCTCCTTCCATTTCCACATAACTACTGCTGCTGTACCGATGTTTGCTGCTAGAGTTCAGATAGCAATGCAAGGCTGAGCAGCTGTACTTCCTTGGAGATGACACCGAACCAAAATCTTAAAGCTGAAACAGGGAGTGTCATTGAGTCTTTAATTCAGATGTACTTGTATCGAGTTGATATGTTTACTTCTCGTTTATTGATTCAATTAGAGTAATAGATGACAAGGAATTAGGAACCGAGTTGGATTCTTTCTTCTTACATTAATGATCATTTGATTAATATTCATATTCTATTATCTCTAAATTGAACAATTCTTATTCTCTATTAATGTCTGCGAGTTGTAGTGTTAGTTGAGATTTAGCTAGCGAGTTGTTAGCTAACCTATTCTAGTTCAATTGATTAACTCTTGATATTCTGAGGATAATGAAGGTAAGGATATCTCCAAGGGAACACACTTGTCATTATTCATTCATCTCATCATCTTAATCACATAAAAATAGAAACAATAGCATAGACTTTACATTCAGTCCTTAGTTGATAGTTGAAAACACAACTCATCTGCTTAACTTGTTAAATTGTGGCTCAATAGATTAATTAGGAACTCTAACATTCAGTAGCTCCTTGTGATCCGTCCTAGGTTAGCCTCCACTTACTATTGGTTAGCTTAGATTTGTTTGATAATTAGAAATGACAGTTATCATTTATCCACCTCAATTCCCTTGTTAGATATAAGATGTCCAAGTACTATTCCACGATCAACCATGAAATAGCATTTTTCAAAGTTTAAAAATAGTTTTTCTTAATACATCTAATAAGAATTTTATCAAGGCTTACTAAACATTCATTAAAAGAATTGCCATAAACAGTAAAATCATCCATGAACACATCCATGCATTTCTCAATGAAATCAGAAAATATAGAAAGCATGCAACGTTAAAATATGCCAAGGGCATTACACAAACCAAATGGCATTCTTTTATAGGCATATGTACCAAAGGGACATGTAAATGCGGTCTTTTCTTAGTCTCTCGGGTCTATGGGAATCTGAAAGTATCCTGAATACCCATCGAGGAAACAATAATGACTCTTACATGCCAATCTCTCAAGCATTTGATCAATAAATGGTAAGGGGAAGTGGTCTTTCCTAGTGGAGTCACTCAACTTCCTATAGTCAATATAACCCTCCATGAATTCTGCACTCTAGTAGGTATTAATTCATTATTCTCATTTTTAACTACTGTCAGTCCACTCTTTTTGGGCACTACATGTACGGGTGATACCCACTCGCTATCTGAAATAGCATAAATTATTCCCGCCTTCAACAATTTATTAATCTCCTTCCTAACCACATCAGAGATCAATGTGTTTAATCTCCTTTGGGGTTGTTTAATTGGCTTGGAATCCTCATTTAGTAGGATTCTGTGAGTGCAAATAGTGGCATCTATCCCCTTTATATCAGCTAATTGCTAACCCAAAGCCTCTCTATTCTTCTTAAGCACACTTAATAACCTAGACTCTTCAGTAACAGTTAAAGAATTGGAAATAATCACTGACAATTTTGAGTCTAGCTGAAGGTAAGCATAATTAAGGTTAGAAGGTAAATCTTTTAATTCTAACAGTGGGGGTTGAACAATAGAGGGGGTAAGATGGGGGGAATCATTGAAAGTAGAAATACTCCCCTTTGTAGCCTCTCGGAGGCTGCTCATGTTCAGTTCTGTAGGAATTCCCATCTGACCTGTAATCTCTTTACTAGTTGCACCAAGCTTAAGTTGGTCCATAGCTACAACATAGTTGAGATCACACTCCCTCATACCTACATCATTGTTAGAAATCAAATTATTTGGGAATGGTTGATAAATGTCGTTTCTAATTATCAAACAAAACTAAGCTAACCAATAGTAAGTGGAGGCTAAACCTAGGTCAGATCACAAGGAGCTAATGGATGTTAGAGTTCCTAATTAATCTATTGAGCCACAAATTAACAAATTAAGCAGATGAGTTGTGTTTTGAACTATCAACTAACTTCAGAAAGTAAATCTATGCTATTGTTTCTGTTTTTATGTGATTAAGATGATGAGATGAATGAATGATGACAAGTGTGTTCCCTTGGAGATTACCTTACCTTCATTATCCACAGAATATCAAGAGTTAATCAATTGAATTAGAATAGGTTAGCTAAATCTCAATCAAAGCTTTAACTCGCAGACATTGAATAGAGAATAGGAATCATTCAACTCAGAGATAATAGAATATGAATTAAACAGAATCACTTCAATTAATCACAACTATGTTCAACTAGATCAAAGATGAGAGTTAATCAAAGATTCATTAATGCAGAAATAAGAAATCCAACTCGGTTCCCTACTTCTTTGTCATCTACTACTCTAATTAAATCAATAAACCAGAAGTAAACATATCAACTCAATACAATTAAATCTGACTTAAAGACTCAATGACACTCCCTGTTAAGCTCAAGGATTCTGGTTTGGTGTCATCTCCAAGGAAGTACAGCAGCTCAGCCTCGCATTGCTATTTGAACTCCAGCAGCAAATATCGGTACAATAGCAGTAGTCATGTAAAAATGGAAGGAGAAAATGGAGATGATGAATTGCAGAACTTTCCTTTTGTTCTATTACTTAGAATAGAGGAAAGTTGTAGAAGAGAAATGGAGATGGAGAAAGAGAGAGTAGTGGCTTGTGCGTGAAAACTGGAATCTGGATGGAATCAATGGAATATATGAATGGTATATCAGAATCGTATGTCAGAATATATGGGATGTATTGGATGTTTAGAGTGATGTGCGTATAGTGTGATATATAGGAGAAGTCTGAAATGCATGAGTGAATCAATAGAGCTGTCCAGATATCCTCTATTTCCAGCTATCAGCACATGATCTGGTATTCTGTTTACAGCACATGCTTCCCACTTGTTGTTGGCAACTTGCTCATTCTATTTAGATGGAGTATGCTGATGTGTGAACAGTGCTCAACTCATGATCTCCCACTTGCAATTTGTTATCAGCTCTTGTTTGTAGTCTATTAAGTCCAGCTATGCAATTCATCACATACTTAAATCACCTTCTGTCCAACTATCCCTTCTGTCATTCGCTGATTGATCTCTGCCTTGAATTTTGGTCGCGACCCTATATACATCAGGTCGCGAATAATATTTACAGAGAACATTTCTCCTTTGCTGATTGAAGTTTGGTCGTGACGATGAATAAATAAGGTCAAGACTGAAGTCCACAGGAAAGCTCCACTTTGCTAATTGATTACTGTGTTGACTTGAAATGGACATTTAATAGATTATTTATCCAATTAAGCACTAAAATCACATCATTTAAATTCCCACTTGTCCAATTTCATATTATTAACTAATTTTCTCAATATAGTAGGAAATATGGATAAGAATCAATAATAAACTTTCTTTTAACATATTAAAAATCAATACAAATATGAGTTTATCAATGGTAAAGCATGAGAAGTAATTTTGGAATAAGAGTGAGGGGAAGTAGGGTTATAACATATTGGCTGTTTAACCAAAATAGTGGAAAATTGATTTGAAGTAATTTTCAGTTCATTGGATGCATCTGGTATATCGGGTCGCGACCTTTCAGCGTATTGTCCCGACTGAAATTAACAGGGTGCATCTTTGGAACTATTAGTCGCGACATTATTTTCATCTTGTCGCGACGTGTGTTTATTGACAGGGTGCATATTGAGGTTCCATCACGACTTCTTCGTCTTTGTGTCACGACCGGTCGCCTCTGGAATTGTGTGTCGTGACCTGAAATTCATTTGGTCGTGACTCATGATCACAGTGGCTACAGATTGATGTTTGGTCGCGACGTTATGGGCATTGGGTCACGACCTTTTATCAATAGAAACTTGACCCGTCTTCAATTATTGGACTTTCAGCTTCCAGAACACCTTGGAATCCTACAAAATCCCTCAACAACCCTTTTGCAAGTGCATTATTTCTATCATTATCATGCAAACTCAATTCAAAATCATCCCTAATCTCTTCAACAGCATAATCCATGGCATTTAAAGTAGTAAAAGCAGAATTATCATAGGGATATCTCATTGCTTCATTCATGTTAAAACTTACCACATGTTGTCTAACCTCCATTGTAATGGAACTATGCTTCATACTAATGATGGTTTTGGAAGTTTTAGGAAAGGTCGGCCTAGGATCAAAGTGTTATCATTTACTAGCTCATTAGACATGTCCAGAACATAAAAGTCAGCTGGTAACACTAAGTCTTTGACCTGCACTAGAATATCCTCAAGAATTCCCTTGGGATACCTAATTGACCTATCAGCTAATTGGAGTACTACATTTGTGTCTCTAAGATTGTTGATACCTAAAGCTTGATAAACAGACCAAGGCATTACATTAATGGCATCCCCTAGGTCTAGTAATGCTCCCTTAATAGGAATATTTCCTATAGTGCATAGGATTGTATAGGAGCCTGAGTTCTGGCACTTAACCGGTAGTTCAGCTTTGAAAAGGGATGACACATTAGCACTCACCTGAATTCTCTCAAGAGGCCTAAATTTCTTTTTATCGGCACACAATTCTTTTAAAAATTTACCATACTTAGGGTTTCCCTTAAGGAATTCAACCATAGGGATGTTTATTTCCAATTTATTGAACAGATTGTAAGCATCTTTTGCAAAATCAGGACCAACCTTTTTCTTTCCAGCAAAATAAGAGTTAGGAAAAGGGAGATCTTTTATACTTACCTCCTTACCAGTATGCATAGAGGTTCCTTGCTTGCTCGACTCCGGCTTCTCCTCAGGTCTCTTTCCTTTATATGCTAGAGTTAGTACTATTACCTTTCTTCCTGCAGCTCTTGTACTGCAGCTTATGCTTGTGAGTTCTCCTCTTGGGTTTCTTTCTTACTCACAAGCAACTATTCTTTGGCACTTTCAGAATTACCAATCTGCATCTATGACAGTGATGAATCATCAAATTCAGAATCTTCCTTATCTTCCTGTGGTGCATTAGCTTCCTTAAAATGCACCTGTCTTCCACTTCTTAGAGATATGTCATTCACCTCTCTTGGATTAATAAAAGTGTTCGAAGGTATACTGCCACTGTTCTTTCCTTGGACGTCACTCACTGTATTACAAACTTGAGTTAAGTGGCTTGTGATATATGTATTCTTACAACTTAACTCCTCAAGTTTTCTGTGTACATCTGCATTATCCTTCTGCATACTTTGGAGAATTGAAACTATGGAGGTGAACTAACCATCAATCTCTTTGAGCTTATGATCAATATTGGTCATTCTACCATCCATATTATTCATTTGTACTGCCATACTCTTTAACAATTGAGAGGTCTCATCTAGTCTTGAAGGCACTAAAGCATTAGGTTGTATGGGGACCATAGACCTTGAATTACCTTGGTAGTTGCTTGAGGAAGCACCACCACCTTGAAATTGATTAGCTCTATTTTCCCCACTCCCCTACCTAAAATTTGGGTGGTCTTTCCCGCTAGGATTATATGTGTTAGAGTATGGATCTCTCTTCTGGAAGTTATTCTCTCTCCCTTGATACATAGATGCCACTTCCTCATACTGTCTATCACATGTACTTGTAGCATGTATCATTGAACCACATGATTCACATCCTGTAACTAGGGCTTGTGAGGTATCCACTACATGAACTTGTTTTATGGAGTACAGCTCCCTTTCAATCAAACCCATCCTCTTTTCCATTCGATTTCCCAAGGCTGCTATCTCAGCTAAGATCGCATTCGAACTACCTGAAGATGCAGGTGGTAATCTTCTTGGATCTCCAGTTTGATGGTCCTCATTAGCCATTTTCTGGAACAAATCCCAACTTGCTTGTGGGATCTTATCTCTCAATGAACCATTCACAGCAGCATTCAAGGACACTTTATTATGGGGTAGTAGACCATCAAAGAAGATGTCTACTAAATCAGCCTTAGTGATGTTGTGGTTGGGACATCGAGCCAAAAGGTTAATAAATCTTGTCCAATACTCATGCAAAGACTCTCCATCCTGTTGCATAACATTAGTGATCTCCTTTTTTATCCGGGTAGTCTTGAAGGTTGGGAAAAACTGCTCAAGATAAGTAGACTTCAGCTGATCCCATGTAAGAGTTGAAAAATGGGTTGGCAAATTGTACAACCACTCCTTAGCCTTCCCTTCCAAAGTGAAATGGAAACACCTCCTCAAGACATCATCCAAAGTGGCCATTAGAGGCTTCATTGAAGAACAAATCATGTGCATGGTTTGTAAGTGCCTGTGTGGACATTCTTCTGTAAAACCATGAAATTTAGGTAAGGCTGCAATCAAAGCTCCTTTAATTTCAAAATTAGCCTATTCAGTATAGAAACCATTAGGATCATAATTCACATGCGAATAATTTATTTCCCTAACACTTATATTATCTTCTACATTCATTTCATTCTCTCCATGCCCATTATGCCCATTATGATTAATCTCATCCATGTTAGAAGTTGCTAATAGAAACTCTAAATTCAATTCAGTTTTAGACTCCGGAATACTAGAGGAGGCACTAGATTTTGCTTCTTCTTCTGTAAATTCCATAAATACTCTCTTTAGTTTCCTGAGTCTTCTCTCAATCTCAGGTTCAAAAGGTACTAATGATTTAGTTCTTTTGTGCATGCAATATAGAAATAATCAAGAATAATCAATGCAAACAATCATATTCAGATTCAAAAGTTGCACAACAGAAAATTTTTAGTAAGTTGTGACTCAAGAGTATTTAGTCTCGACCCAAAATTATAGAGAGCTACAGTCGTGCCTAAAAGATTCAAATGTCGCGACTGGTTTTCAGTCAGATATCACAGATAACAATACGGTCAGGACTCAAAGTAGTTTACATCGCGACTACAAGTGACAGAGAGTAATTGTCGCGACTCAGGTCAGGTAAGGTCGCGACTCACAGTCACGGAGACTAATTCTGCAGAAAGTCAGAAAAAGATGCAGTATGCAATGCAAGTTAAAAACTACTAAAAAGTAAAATGCAATGAAAAGCAAGGAAAATGACTCAGGTAGGCAATAGAGTTGACAAACAATTTCTAGGGAACCCATTACTTGGCTCCCCGGCAATGGCGCCATTGATGGGGCTATCGGATTATGGTTGTCCGGCCCGTCATAATAAAGTAATTGCACCCAATATAATGTAGTGTAAGGCACAACCCTATCTTCTTCTCAATGAGCCTTTTTATTAGAAACCTAGCAAATTGGATGTCAAAATCATTGGTAAACATGAGTAGTAGTAAAAATGGTTTTGGGGTTTTGGGTGCTTGATGCAATAAAATAAAGGTGCAGAAAAGTAAATATTTTTGGATTTTTGATTGATATGAAAAGAGTTGGTTTGTTGAAGAAATATGTAATGGTAGACTCTTGATGATGAAAACTTATCTATCCTTGCTCTTATATTAAATCGGAGTTTTAAATCACTAAGTCTCAAAGAAAAACCTCAATCGATCGATTGAGTCTAGAACCCTAATATTCCTTTATCAAAGCTAGTTTAAGAACTTATTAGTGAACTATTAGAAACCACTTAGCGTGTAATCAACCCTAGGTGATGAGAACGCCCTCGAGTAGTCGTCAATTGAAAACCCTAGATTTCAAGCAATTGAATTGATTTGCAACGATCGCTGAAAATAACCCAACTTTCTTAAAACCGAAATTGAAATATTCTATTAAAAGCAAATGTTCAAATCATCCAAAATCAAATACGACAGTCTAATTCGAGAATGATCAATCGATATTCAATCCTTAAACATAGAATGAAAACCCTAGATCTAGCAGCAATCATGATGAAACATCCTCCCTTTCCTAGCTTTATCTTCTCCAAACCATACCCTGTTATGGTTGGAAAAGGTAGGGGTGAGATTTTTGGGGAAATCTCAGTAGTAAACGGTACCATTCAATGCATACAAGATGAATGCAAGTGCATGATATGTGTTTCCTTTATCCTTCTTTAATTTTCTTTTACCTACTTTCATGCTCCATGCCTATCACTATTATGCATAACTATCAACTTATAAAAAGGCAGGGCATACATCATCATCATCAACATCGTCACATATTATAACCATATTAACACACAAGCATATACATCAAGCATACAAGAATGGGTATGTTCACTACCTGCCATGCAGCTGTCCTTAACCTTTGATCTGAGGTTCCACCTTTCCATAGATCAGATCCTATAAATATCATGATAATATTTCATTATTACCTTATCCAGCATAACTCCACTTAACTCAAGCTTATCTTGAGATAATACCCCTATCCTGTTCATCTCCTAACTTTCTTTCTATCCAAGGCTAACCTTATAGAGAGAGATATTCCTCTATTCTGGCTACTGAATTCATAAGAATAATACTCTAATTTATTAGAGCAGGGACTAGAATAAATTACCTTATTCCCAAGCTCTTCAGGCTACTCCTAGATTAGCCAGAACTCCTTCTTTCTCTTCATTTCCTTCTCTTCCTTTCTCTCTTTCTCTTTCTCTCTCTTTTCTCTTTCTTCCTTTCTTGCTTTTCACCATGGAATGAAATGGGAAAGGGGTGAGGGTATTTATAGTGGAGGCAAAGAGGAATGGATGGTCTAGATTGAATCACGATGAATGGCTTGATCTCTTGCTTCCTTAAGAAGTTTCGCCTGCATCATCGTGATGACATCACCATCCCTAATGACTCATCACTTATGACATCATCCTAGGGACACTTCATGTAACATCCTAATTTTTGGGTCTAGGAGAATTGGGAGGTAGTCTGATATGGGCAGCTGCTAAACCCTTAGTCCTAGGATAGTAATCTGATATGGGCAGATCACTTACCTATATTTTATAGAAATTCGAGGAACAAGCTATGTCCCTTTGGATTTAAAGATGAGTTAAGTCTTTAACCTACAAAATAGGGACGGTTCACCTAAGTTCAAAAAGAGGAATGTAAGGAATATCCTAAGTCTTAAGCCTAGGAATTCTGCAGGTAGCTAGATATGGGCTGGCTCCTGAGTAAGATAACCTGATATGGGCGGGTTGTCGAGCCTTTCAATTAACAATGAATCTCGAACAGTTCAAGGGATAAGTTGTTGAAATAGAATTTTGAGAACTTAAGATGAAGGATAAGAAGATAAGTAAAGGTTCAGAATAAGGAACTTAAGAGTAAAATTTTAATTTCTGGGCTTAAGTTAAGATTATCGCTTCTGCAAGTATACTCTGAGGGGTCTAAGGGAAGATGTTTCATTTTGGTATCAGAGGATGAAGTTCTGGCACAGGATAGAAAGCTCTGTTCGTGGGTCAGTGTATATAGAGGTTTAGAAAAGCCCAGTGGAGGTAAAGCTCCTAGATGAGTAAGTAGTATGATGTTAATGTGTTAACTTTTCTTTTTTAGATTGAGAAGGAACAAGATGGTGAACACAAGATGGGGATGTAGAGCTCAAGTGGAGGAGCCACGCATAGAGAAAGCTGGCAACTCCAATGAGGTAGATCCTATGCGGTCATCCTTGCTAGGCTAGATCAGCAGCAAGGGATGATGGAAGGGATGAGGGCGAAACAAGTCCACCGAGATCAGGAAAGAGAAGTAACTATAGCTACTCTTACAGCTATAGTTAATCAATTGCGGATCCCTGATAGACCAGCGGAAGGGATATCAGGAGTTCGTCCAAATAATGAACAGTCGAGAATAGAGGATCCAGTGGCAGAACCTAATAGTATTCAGCAGTGGATGGTGCAGTTCCTGAAGTACAATCCTCCGGTGTTTGAGGGGAAGTTTGACATCCAAGTAGCCAAAGATTGGATAGATCAGCTAGAGAGGATTTTTGAGGTGTTAGACTGCCCATCAGGAAGAAATGCCCGGATGGCTATCTTCAAGCTAGAGAAGGATGCGCGAAGATGGTGGAGGAATACTGAGCTTATTCTTCAGGTAAAAGGAATCTCAATTACATGGGAAGTATTTCGGGTTAGTTCAGGGAAACATATTTTCCCCATTCAGTGAAGAATGCGAAGGAAGTTGAGTTCCTTACTTTGAGGCAGGGAGAGAAAGAGCCATTGGATAAGTATTTGGCTAAGTATCTCCGGTTGTCGAGCTATTATACGTACCTCAGAAGAATGGAGGACGAAGAATGGTCGATAAAGAGATTAGTGGAGGGCCTGAGCAGTGCCCTAGAGGAAAGGATAATTTCTCAGCAACTTACGCAGTTCAATAAAGCAGAAGAAGTCTGCCGATTGACAGAGAGAAGTATGAACAATCATACGACAACCAGGAATAGCGTAAGGAGCAAGGAAGTGACTAAGTTAGAGGTAAGAGGTAAAGGATCATAGGCTAGGAGCACTCTGGGAGGTAGCTCAAGTTGTGAAGCCAGTGACAATAGCAAGAGAAAGAGGCAACAGCTTAGGCAGAGGACTGATCAAGGTGAGGATCAGGTTAGAGAGCAACGATGTCAAAGATGTGGAAAGAGCCATGGCACATGGGAGTGTCGAGCAGGGCAAAGCAGCTATTTTATTTGTGGCGAGAAAGGAAACTTTGTAAGAGTTTGCCCTAAGAATGCTAACATCCCTAGGCCAAAGACAACAGGAAGGGTGTTTGCTCTTACCACAAACAGAGTCTCCAAAACCCTTGAGGTCGACCCTAAGAATGGTTAAGAAGAACCATAGCTGTAAGGAACTATATGCCTAGATGTAGATGTAATGTAAATGATGTAAAGGATGAAAATGATGTAAATGATGTGATTAATGAAGAGTTCTTTTCTGATATAGAGAAAGTGGTCATTATAACGAGTCATGAGAAATAATTAGTAAGATAAGAAATCTTTCTTAATTCAGTAATGAGGGTGCTGTAAGAGGAGTTAGAACATGGGTAGCTGTGAGCAACTAGAATAAGAGATGTAAGTTGCTAAGTACCACGTGGAAAGTCATGAGGGACCAAGCTGTTGCTCCTCTAGACCATCACTGGAATGAGGATAAGACAGAGAGGGATGATCTTACTTGCTGTATATGACTACGTTATAAGAACAATATAGCTGTATAGATCAGTAAGAAGTTCTCTTCAGGAAAGATGACGTACCCTTTAAAATTTTGAGGATGAAATTTTTAAAAGGGGGAGGAGAATTGTAACATCCCGATTTTTGGGTCTAGGAGAACTAAGAGATAGTCTGATATGGCCAGGCTGCTAAACCCGTAGTCCCAGGATAGTAATATGATATGGGCAGATCACTTACCTATATTTTGTAGGAATCCGAGGAATGAGCTATGTCCCTCAGGATTTAAAGATGAGTTAAGTCTTTAACCTACAAAATAGGAACAGTTCACCTAGGTTCAAAAAGAAGAATGTAAGGAATATCTTAAGTCTTAAGCCTAGGAATTCTGCAGGTAGCTAGATATGGGCTGGCTCCTGAGTAAAATAACCTAATATGGGCGGGTTGTCGAGCCTTTCAATTAACAATGACTCCCGAAGAGTTCAGGGGATGAGTTGTTGAAAGAGAATTTCGAGAACTTAAGATGAAGGATAAGAAGATAAGTAAAGATTCAGAATAAGGAACTTAAGAGTAAAATTTTAATTTCTGGGCTTAAGTTAAGATATAATCGAGTCAATAGCGCTTCCGCAAGTGTACTCTGAGGGGTCTAAGGGAGGATGTTTCACCTCACACGCCTAGGTGGCTCCTTGGTGGGGCCCTTATGACACCTCCTATGCTGACTCAGTGCTTCCAGAGAATTCCAGAGTCTTTTCCTGGAATGAGCGACTGAGATTATGCCACGTGTCCTTTACCTTTTTCTATTTTTCCTCTTTCCATTAATTCAATGCCATGTGGCATCTTGTGGGTCCTATGAGGACTCCTTTTCATGCTACCTCATGGTTCTGGATAACCTTTACTTTATCTGACCCTTTCCCAGTTCTATCTTCAACCGGGTAACTATACATTATTAAAATATCATTCCAATCTCTCTTGGACCTTCATAACTCTTGGCCCACTTGGTTCCATACGTCTCAACATCTTTTATATTCCATAGTCGCGACCTAACTATCCTTCCGTCATAACTTAATGCCTTCTGTGTTCATTAGTCGCGACCTTAACATCATTTAGTCATGACCTCATCAATTTTCATTCGTAACCAGGCTTATTTTGTCTATTAGTCGCAACCCACACATCTTCCAGTCGCGTATAGACCTTTCTGTAAAACTTAGTCACGACCACACTACTTTCTCATCGCGACCAAACTGGTCAATTCTTAACTCTGCAACCTTTGACCTTCATATTTCCCAAAATGGCCATTCTACCCCTTGGGACTTTCACATATTTACACATAAATCCCTATACCTTCGCTTACTTGCAACTTAGTCCCTGAAAACTCTCTGTGTGTCTCTGGGACTTCTGCTCAAAGGGGGTCTGGTAGCCTCTCAATCTTAGGCTATATCTGCGTCTCTAGGCCTAAAATTAGGATGTTACACATGACATGTAAAGGAATACAAATTAGAACAGTAAAAACTCCCCGTTTCAGTCTGTGAGCTCAAGATATTAGATCCATCACAAAGAGACTAAAGGGTTAGCCTCTCATGACTTCTACTGCACTGCAATCGCCGTTCAGATGTGATGCCATGAAAAATTGATGAAGAGATTAAGGGTGAATGGTGTAGAGATTGTAGAAATCTGTGGAAAGGTGTAAAAGGATGGAATATGTGGAGAAGGTGTGTGGGGAGAGTGCTCGAGTACTGCTTCTTAGCCTAATCAGGTCCAAAAACTAGCCTCCTCCTTGACGATAGCCTCCGACTCTTTTTATAACAGCATGACCTAATTCAAAATGCGCAATTCCAACTATTTTGCATTTTAGTCGCGACCATATCCATGTTTTGGTCGTGACCTATGAACATTGAGAATTTTCCAGAAGAATTATAGATCGTGATCGGCGGACTCTTTGGTCGCGACTAAATAGCACAAAAGCGTGATTCCACTTTCATTGATTTATGATTTCTTTCCTGGTCCTTGCTCTCTTCCAAAGTACCTGCAATTCAATATAAAAGCTCACTGTAAAAGTCCAAATCAGTAAATAACATAATATATGCAGTTTGGAAGGTTAATTTACATTTTACCCTTTAATTAGCATATTGCCCAGCACAATCATGTATTAACACAAAAGCACAATTTAAGGCATGACATGAATGGTAAAGTTATTATAAAACTCTCAAAATTGTCATAGAAACCATATACAAAATATGTCTTATCATGAGTCATGCGATTCAATATGATCCGTTCATCACGTCAATTTCTACCAAGCTTGAGCCATATTCCATAGCAGAGATTGAAGCTCTATTGATAGCTCAGGAAGCTCGCATAGAGAAGAATCCCCATTTTGTTCTGGTGACCTCTACAGTTCCTCTAATTGCGGTAGTTATAATCATGGATGTCATAGTGGTGGTAAAGTCTTTGGCCGTGGTAATAACAACAATTCATCATCTCGACCAAAGGTAACATGTCATCTTTATGGTAAGCCTAGACATGTTGTTGCAACTTGCTAGCATAGGTTTGATGAATCCTTTCAATGACTTTATTGCAACTACAACATAAGAACTTAGTAATATTACTAAAGCTCTTTAAAGACCTCATTGGTTCAAGGTTATGGATGAAGAATTTCTTGCTCTTCAAAAGAACAAGGCTTGGCGTCTTATTCCTTTGCCTCCTAGCAAGAAACCAATAAGATGCAAGTAGATTTTTAGGTTTTTAGGGAAAAAGTAAACCCTGTTAACTCCTCTCACAAGTGTAATACTCATTTGGTTGCTAAAGGGTTTCATCAACAAGAGGGTTTTGATTTTCATGAGACTTTGAGCCCTATCATTTGGCCCATAACCATTAGGATTATTTTGACCATTGCCTTATCTCAAAGATGGCGCATTCATCAAATAGATGTAAACATTAGTCTCCTAAATATTTTCTTGAAAGAAGAGGTCTATATAGTTCAACCTCCTAGATTTGAGAGTAGAGACAAGTCATTAGTATGCAAGGTTCACAAGGTTCTCTATGGCCTTAAAAAAGGCCCAAGAGCTTGGTTTGAACATTTGAGAGCAGCTCTTATGAATCATAGGTTTTTGGCTAGCAAGTGTAGTCCCTCTCTTTTTATTAGAATTTCCTCTCATAAATTGATGTTTGTTCTTGTGTATGTAGATGATATTATAATCATAGGGTCTTCAAGTGACAGTATTTCTCGTCTTATAATTGATTTAGATGATGAGTTCTCTTTGAAAGATCTCAGATTCTTAAGCTATTTTCTTGGCATAAAGGTTAAGCAATATGCAGATGGCTCTATTCAACTAGTTTAAACCAAATTTATCAAGGATCTTTTGTCTAGTGCAAATATGATTAATACAAAGGGGTGGTAACTCCTATGACTACAAGTGTAAAATTCTTCAAAAGTGGTTCTAAACCTATAGCTAATCCTCAGCTCTATCGGTCCATTGTAGGAGCCTTGCAATATGCAACTATCACCAAACCTGAGATTAGCTTTGCACTTAATAAAGTCTGTTTGTTTATGCAAAATCCTTTGTTAATTCATTGGAAGGTTGTCAAACGATTACTTCATTATTTGGCCAAAACATTGTATCATGGGATCACACTTCAACCTTGTTCTAATAAGACTATAACTGTAACATCCCAATTTTTAGACCCAGAGACTCATAAAGTAGCTTGAAATAGATAGGCTACCAGACCCCTTTGAGCAAAAGTCCCAGAAACATACAAAGGGCTTTTAGGGACTAAACTGCAAATAAGTGAAAGTACAAGGACTTATATGTAAATAGTAAAAGTCCTAGGGGTATAATAGTCATTTCAGGAAAGAAAGGGACTAAAGTGAAAAGTCTTAAAATCTCTTAGTGCAAAAGTAAAAGTAGACACAAGTTATAAGGCCAAAAGAGAAAGTAGATAAAAATATTTGGTCTTTAAGTGTAATTTTAGCCAAATAAAAGGGACTTAATTAAAAAGAAGAAAAGTTCCAAGGGCAAAAGTGTAATTATAGAAAGATGAGCCAGAAATAGCTTAGCACTACTCAGAAGCATTTCAATCCCAAATCTCATTAGTAGATAGAGCAAAGGATGCTGAGTAATCCAGTGTAATACATGAATTTTATCAGGACTCCAGATAGCCAAAATTTATCTGATAGTCTAAAAGTATAAAAAATTCTTACCGGATAACCTAGACCTCAAATATGAGTGAAAATCTGTAGGAAGATGCGTCTTGTAGAGACGGATGTCAGGGAACTGACAGAATACCGAAAGGAGGTCTGTAGAAAAAGTTATTCACAAATTAGTATTCAGAAGGGAGTTTGTGACCTCCAGGTAACCGATTGGGAGATTTATCGGTATTCAAATTGAGACTGACTAAGCTCAGATGACATCAGTCAGAGGCCTGTAATGACCCAAAGGGATGCCTAGACTGAGTATGTCAGTTTATCTGATAAAAGGAGTCGGTGTCCCGAAAAAGGTGTAAAATGACGAAAATACCCTTATGTTATAAAATAGTGAAAGAATGAGTAAAGGGTATTTTGGTCATTTGGCTAAGGTTAGACAGTCAAGACAGGGTATCTGGATAGTTGACCAGGGTCAGAGAATACTCTGGTAAGGTATGGAAAGACAATAATGCCCTTAGATTCATTAAAGTAAAGAAAGAGAAACCAAGGGCATTTTGGTAATTTACCAAGGGATGGTTCTTGGGAATTGAGCCATTAGAGTACTTGGGCTGGATCAGAGACCCAAGATGATATTCCGAAGCCCAAAAACGTAGCCCAACATATATGTGGAAAAAAGTGACATTAAAATAATGTTTTAGTAACTTTTCAATAAACTAAAGTTACTCGGTTGACGTGATAACTGGGGAATTGATCAGATAAAGCTTTGGATTTATCTGGAAGTCATGGGATGGCGTGAAAAGTGCCAGCAAGATGCCACATGGCGCCAACCTAGAGGGAGAAGAAAACCTAAGGACACGTGGCACGATCTCAACCGTGTATTCCGGTACAAGACTCTGGAATTCTCTGGAAGCGCTGAGTCAACTGGTAAGGTGTCCTGTGGGCCCCACCATTGCGCCACCTAGCCTGTGAGGTGTCCCTTGATGATGTCATAAAGTGATGAGTCATAAGGATGATGATGTCATCACGATGACATAAGCGAAACTTGGTGGGCAAGAAAAGCGATCTGAGCCACTCGTTGAGAATTGATCTGGACCACTCATTCTCCTTTGCTTCCACTATAAATACCCCCTCCCCTTGCCTTATCATTCATAGCCAAGAGCCATTTTAGAGAGAGAAGGAAGTTCTAGAGAGAGAAAGTGAGAGGAAGAAAGAAAGAAGGAAGTTCTGGCGGAGCTGGAAGCAGTATAGAGATAGTAGAGTTCTGCTAAGCTAGCCAGGTAGTAACTAATCCTAATTTTTATGGAATGGCTTTGTGATTTAATATGTGTAATATCCTTAATTTTCTGTACTGATTTCTATGTACAGATTAAATGGAATATATGATTTCTTTTTCAGGAAAAAGATGTGGTCCTTTATGTAAAGAAAAGGATTAAATTGCAAAAGAAAGGAAATGAAAGGACTTAAATGCAATTATGGAAAGTTTAAGGTTAGGAAAGAAAGGTAGACAAAAATGTGGGGTCTTAAAGTGTAATTTTAGCCAAATTTAAGGGACTTAATTGCAAAGAAGAAAAGTTCCCTGGGGCTAAAGTATAATTAAAGAAAAATAAGCCAGAAGTGGTTTGGACCGCCCGACAGCATTTCAGTCCCAGATTTCACCATAAGATAGGGCAAGTGACGCTGGGTAATCCAGCTTAATACCGGAATTTTTGAAGACTCCAGATAGTCAAAAATGGACTGATCGTCCAAAAGTTATAAAACTTCCTACCGGATACCCTAGATTTTAGATATAAGTAAGAAATTACAGGATGATGCACCCTTGTGGGGCAGATGTCAGAAAACTGACAGAATATTGATAGGAGGTCTGTAGAAAAAGTTATTCACGAATTAGCAAATCCAGACGGGAGTATGAGGCCTCCAAGGATCCGATAGGGAGATTTATCTGTATTTAAACTAAGACTGAATGAGGTAGGGTAACAACAGTCAGATGCCCGTTATGACCCAAATGGCTGTCCAGACACAGTAGGGCAGTGTATCTGACAGAAGGAGCCGGTGTCCGGATATGTGTGTAAACGGTGCATAATAGCTAAAATACTCGGTGAACATGGATAGGGGAAGATCCTCGAAATGCGTGCCATAAAGGTAATGGACCCAGAAAGGCCCAAAAATGGTGCCAACAAAGGCCCAATAAGACTCTTGGACTGAGCATTTGTCATGTAGGAATCCATGATGATCTCAGGTCAAAGGGCATAGTGACATGGCTTGTATATGAGAGAAGCTTATGACTTAACCTATGCAGCTCTCTCATAGCGGGTCGATCCAACACCCTGTACTCTTACATGTGCCTATGACTTTGCTTTATATCTCTATATATCTTCAAAGTCATACTGGTCTTATTTCATCTCTGCTCCTGCATAGATGACTGACCAGGGACATTTAGGATAAGATCACGAGTTATCCAAGGATGGTCATCACAGTAAACATGCAAATAATGTGATAACATAATTAAGAAGTTCATAAATCAACAATGTTCATAACATAATGATTGGCCCCTAGGGCACAATCTCCAACAGAACAGTACCCGATAAGAATAAAATTCCAGATTAAGAGTTTAGACTTCAATGACTCTGAAAGTGGTTCTAAGTGCTACTGAATGGTCCTTAAGATATATAAAAATAAGGATGTGACAATGTGCTATTGTTTGGTTGGATTGTTGTCTTATATGTTATGTTTGAAGCTCTACTACAATGCTATGATCATATGTTATTGAGTATAGAAGCACGCAGCATACTTATCTGTACACAATCACAAGCAAGCACTATCACACTGCATTACATATATTGTTATGATTATTACTACTGAGATTCCCCCGAATCTCATCCCTAATATATAACCCATTGCAGGGAGGTTATGTCGAAGTAAATTTTGAGAATGCTAAGAGACGCCGTTATGCTGTCAAAATTATGGCAGAA
Organism: Leucaena leucocephala; assembly: GCA_037074615.1. Classification (NCBI taxonomy): domain Eukaryota; kingdom Viridiplantae; phylum Streptophyta; class Magnoliopsida; order Fabales; family Fabaceae; genus Leucaena; species Leucaena leucocephala. The sequence goes on along the minus strand of CM073536.1, from coordinate 11,815,265 downwards.
TGTCCATAAGAAAGAAAGAAGGTGATGCGTACTGTGTACGTAGGTACTGTCTAAGGAGGCTGGAAGTGAGTGGACCTAGCTGGTTCATCCAGTTTTTCCTGGGTACTTACGTAGAATGGTAGTTCTCACGGAAATTTCCAAATCAGTACAAGATCAGTTATTTGGAAAGATGAAGCCTAGTAGTTATGCTGCCGGATTTCAGGCAGGAAAACATGTAATAAAGATATGAGGATTTTGTGCATACCCTATTGTATGACAATTTATTATTTAATAATAAGTATTGGTGGGCATGTTTGATTGATATGTGATTGATGTATGCACATGTATATAAAGTTGATTGCTGGAATTTATCACCATGAATAGTAACTCGTGGCGACATAGGAATGTTTGATCTGTAATTAAAAATAGTAAATGATTAAATAAATGTATGATATTTTTATTGTAAATAGTAGACTTACCAAGGTTCGATTTGATATATAGAATGCCTCATTTGGATGTCTACACATGGATATATAAATTATCAAAGTTGGGACCAAAATGCTGGATTCAGGGGGAAAACGCTGGATGAACAGTAAAGTTGTAACATTGACTGACGTTGACTCGGTCAAGGCATGGTCAACGAGTTATTTTTCCCTGAAAGATAATTGAGTTAGATTCATGTATCAATTTGAACCACTTTATTTCAATTTTCTAGAATTAGTTATGATTTTTTGAAGTCAGGTCACTCGTTTGGAATTTACACAGTGAATAGTATTCGATAAGAGTAAAACTCCAGATTAAGAAATTGGACTTCAATGACCTTGAAAGTGGTTCTAAATGCTACCAAATGGTCCCTAAGACATACGAGAGTAAGGATGTTACAATAACAGTTTATTGTGTTGTTGATTGGTTTTCAGACTGCGATGACAGGCAAATCATTATTGGATTTTATATCTACTTTGGCTCGAATTAGGAAGCTTGGTCATTAAAGAAACAAGTAATTGTAGCTGGATCAAGAACAGAAGTATAATATAGGAGTATGGCTTCTGCTGTAGTTGATGTATTGTGGGTTAAAACATCCTACTTTTTACCTCTCAGAGTACATATTCAGAGGCATATCTAACTAGGAGAAGCATTACTTTGGCCCAAAAATTAAAATTTTCACACTTAATTATCAGGTACTGTTCATTTGGTAAATTCTATATTAGTAGTCCAATTTTGAAATTTCATATCTAATTCTATAAAAATTGTATGGAGGTACTTCAAATTTCTACTTGAAGCTATTTCATATATATTTAAGGAAAAAATATAAAGCTGGATATTCACCTTGCCAATCAATACAGTTAAATCGTTATTTTTTACTGTTCATATGGCAAATTCTGGAAATTCTAGATTCTGTCTCTTAACTTTGGAGATTCATTTCTCTCGACATACACATCCAACTTAGCCTTATTATCTATTCATTTAAAGGTATGGATATGTACTACATTTTCATAAAATTGTATGAATTAATTCCTTCATTTGCTAGGTCAAACTGAAGTCACAACAAAATTGCTTTAGGACCTACGTTTTTACCTGTTGACTTTCTTTCATAAATCTCATAAATTTATTCCAACATTTATAAATCATCAACTTTGAATTCCCATACACTCATATACAACATGGAGTTATGCCATAATTATTTCATACATTTTTATTACATAAATAGGCACTTTACACGACATTTACATACATGGAAATTCATAGCATATGCTAGGACATCAATTACTTCACTTCTTTCTTCCATTCTTTAGCTCTTCTCCATGCATACATTTTTCATCATGTTTGACCTAAATTGGTTGCTTGTGAGAGTGTGAGACTGTGGGGAATCTCAGTAGCAAATATTAAAGGGAATTGGAAGGCACGCAGCGGAAATTAACTTTAAAAATTTTTCCATTCCCAGCCAGGATCTACCGAATGTGTTTAAGTCAAGGAGAAAGAAGTGTTACCTTCGGTTTCAAGCTTTGGTCGCGACCTCAGTGTCCACTAGTCGCGACTCTTCGCCTCTGGAACATTTTAGTCGCGACCTCCTCTGCTTCTCGTCGCGACCTGAAGTCTCTGGAGTTTGTAGTCGCGACCTCGTTAGCTTCAAGTCGCGACCTGCCTCTTCTTTTCGGATTTCTGACGTTCAGATACCCGTATGGTCGCGACCTCAGCGTGTTCTGGTCGCGACCTTGCTTCGTGTCTGGTCGTATCGTAGAAGTCGACAGCTCAGATCGGCTTCCTCTACCGGTATCCACACGAACAGCGTTCCAATCGCGAACGACGTGCTAGCGCCTCTTGTCCCTCTAGGGCTTTCTAGAGATTCCGTCCTCATCCTCTCTATCTCGGCAGTTTCTTATGTGCAAACCTTTTGCACTCTCCCTGCCCCCTCTTCTCACGTCTGAATGTGTGTGAAGAGATCTATTGTGTGTGGAACCCTAGCTCCTAATGTCAAATATATAGGAAGCTATCGGGCTTCTAATAGGGCCGGGCTTCAGAATTAATCTTATATTAATTCTGAATTAATACAATATCATATATTGCATAATTTAATAAGAAACTAATTAAATAAATATGGTTTATATTAAATCCGTCCCACAGATTTAATTTACCTATTTATTTAATTTAAAATAAAGATAAGACAGAATTATATTTGATTTATTCTCATAAATCAAATTTGAGATATCTTATCAATTTGAATTTCAAATTCAAATAGATCATATCCATTTAAATTCAAATTCAAAAATGATAGAGATTTAATTTATCCTTATAAATTAAATCTTACAAATATCTCTTATATTATATATATAATATATATATAAACTAATTTATATATATATAAAATATATATTCACCCTAGATTATTCATTGAATCTAGACATCTCTTAGATTCAATGAATCTGGACATCATAGCTCGTATTGGGCTGTTTTGTGTGCGACCCTGTAGGCCCATATGAAGTTGGCAGTGGCCCAGTTACTATACTGACCCACAAGTCGTAAGCGGTCTCTAGCAAGGCATTACGACTACCCAAAACATATGAGGATCGATAAACGATGTAACCTTTCATACAACCATATCACGTCCCTTTTGTCACATGATATTTCAGTCAAGGATGAGGCATGGAGAACGTCATCCTCCTATTCCTGACCGTTACTTTCTCGATCCCTGAGTAGTCTGAATATAGAAATGGAACTACCCTTCCATTCCAGTATGGCCATACATTTCTCAGACTCACTCATCGAGGGGCCCAGTAATATCTCTCTACGAATGTGAGGGACAAATTCCATCTTGACCATTCACATTCCTCCGCATGAAAAACCACTAAGCCCGAGCATAGCCTTTATGATCACTCGGTCAAAAATGACTTTTGACTAGGTCAAAGCTGAGCGTTTGTCATGTAGGAATCCATGATGATCTCAGGTCAAAGGGCATAGTGACATGGCTTGTATATGAGAGAAGTTTATGACTTGACCCATGCAGCTCTCTCATTGCGGGTCGGTCCAACACCCTGTACTCTTACATGTGCTTATGACTTTGATTTATATCTCTATATATCTTCAAAGTCATACTGGTCTTATTTCATCTCTGCTCCCACATAGATGACCGACCAGGGACATTTAGGATAAGATCACGAGTTATCCAAGGATTGTCATCATAGTAAACATGCAAATAATATGATAACTTTATTAAGAAATTCATAAATCAACAATGTTCATAAGATAATGATTGGCCCCTAGGGCACAATCTTCAACAAATATTACTACTTAAATATGCAAGATGGATGCTAATACATGATATGTAATTTCATTAAACTTTCTTTAATTAGTGATATGCCATCATGCTATATGCTTTGTATAAAAATGCATGGCTATGGGAAACATGTTATTCATAACATATTCAACATCATTCAATCATCATATACATGTCAACACATAAGCATACCACATCAAGCACATAAAGGTGTAAGTCCACTACCTTAAAACTTTATCCTTGTTTTCTTTGCTCCATTTATCTTCAACCAAACATTGGTTTGTTACTCATGTTCTTTAACTTATCTCCTTTGACATATCATGGCCCTAAGTGCAATTAAATTGTGTATAGAACTCATTAGAGCCATTACATAAACTTTGTACATCAAGTTCCTTAAAGCCCCTAACTCTCAACTTAATTCTTGGAGTTAGTGGTTTAGCTTTGTAATAATTATTTCCTTAGACCAATCCTATATAGTTTTGTCCAAGGAATTCAAATATGATCTTAGAATTATGAAAATCAAACTCCTCCTATGCAATCTATCCAGAACCGAAAAGCACCTCCTTAAATTTCAAAAAATTTCATTTTGATTTCAATGCTTCTAATACTTGTTTCTCTACTTTATCCCACACAATTTTTTATTTTAAATCCATTGGAAGCATCAAAATCATAAAATTCCCATGTATGAATAGTGATACATACTGTAGCAGCCAAGAGTATAAAACTATAATTGCATGCATACTTGAATTTCTAAGCAAATGCTACTTGATTCTAGCTTGTTCAAACTTACCTAAACTATACATAACATAAAATTCGTATTTCCCCTCTAATTCCATATCAAGTCTAGTAGCCAAAATGGATAGAAAAATGGTGTTTCAGTCATTCAAATCTAAGAGAAGTCTTCCTATAACATTATACAAAGATAGGAGGAAGAAGTTACCTTAGATCCTTGCTTGTTTGGCTCTTGATTTTCTTCTTTGTCTTTATACATTTTGGCAGCACCTTCCCATAGTCTTCCGAGCCTTACGTGAATGGATGGCTAAATAAGAAAAATCATGGGTGAATGGATGGCTAAGATTCAATCTTGCACTATTTGAATCAAAGGCCAATATTGCTTCTTAAACTTGACTTGCGCATCAAGCCAAATTGTGACATCATCCATAACATCATTTAAGGCCATGTGTGGCATCTTTCAAAGGGTAAGGGTTTGTTTAGAATATCCAGTCTAATTCGGTATCGGCCCGATCAAATTTCACAAAAATTAGACTGTTTAATAACTCTAATTTTTCTGATCCCATAATATATTTTCTGACCTTAAATCTAGTATTTAGATTTTTCCTACCATTGGCATTATTGGACTGGGTATTTATCTACCTACCATCCCCTGAAAATGATTAAAATACCCTTAGTTCACTATTTTATGCTATAATAACCCTAAGGGCATAATTGTTATTTTACACCTTTTTACACTTCATCAGGGCATATTTTGACTCTAATCCATCATTCCTATCTCTTCGTTGATGTTTAGACCATGCCCAAATGACCAAAATACCCTCCATTCTTCTCTTAGTCAATACTACAATATAGGGGCATTTTTATAATTTTGCAAGGTTTTTCTGGACACTGGTCCACATGACTATTTAGATATTTTACTTAGCTCATGGGACGCCAACTTGGGCCTTTAAATGGGTCCAATACCTTTATGGCTCAATTCCCAAGAAAACTCATCAAAAAGTATTTATCGGATGTATTATTCCACTATAAATTCCATTATAAATTATACAGAGCTCCTTTTTAAGTTCTGTCAGTCTTATAAATTTTCATATTAATAATGGAAATTTCTTGCTAAATTTCATTTGATTAGGAATCCATAAGGTCCTATAAAAATATCTAGACTTTAGAAATTAATATCAATATTTGGTGTCTCAAATCAAAATTCTGAAAACAGATTTTGGTCTCTGACTTTAAAAATTTTGTTCTCTTTATACAGATATCAAAATACACTACTACAAAATATACTTTCTAAAGCCCTATTTTTAAACCGGTTCTTGCAGAAATGATTTAAAAAAATGACAGTTGGCATTTTTGTAAATAAGGGTAAAATATTTACACTTGATGTACACATGACTGGTGTAAAAGAAATGAGCAGTTGCATTTTTGTAAATAATGGTAAAATATTTACACCTGATGTACACATGACTTGTATAACATCCTTACTTTCGTACGTCTTAGGGACCATTCGGTAGCATTTAGAACCACTTACATGACCTTTGAAGTCCATTAGCTAAATCTGAAATTTTTACTCTTGGCGAGTTACTGTTCGTATAGTATTCCAGATTCGTTGACAAACTTCAAAAAATTATAATTAATTCTAAAAAAATTGAAATGAAGTGGTTCAAAATTTCACTCGAACCTAACATATTTAAATTTAAGGGAAAAATAAATTTCTGACCAAATGCTTAGTATATTGATACAGTTTATTCATTAAATTTTACTGTTTATTGGTCAAAAATTCTGAAAATAGATTCTGGTCCCCATCTTTGGAAAATGGATTCTCTTTGTACAGACATCGAAATAAGGTGTTCTTGGTGTCAAAATGAACCTTTACATGTTAATTAAATGTCTGTAAAATTTCATACATTTATTCCATCATTTACTATTTTTCCTCACATCATAAACATTATTTCTTTAACTAAGCATACAGAATCATTACTTGCAAGAATTCTTTACATAACATCATATAACATTTACACTAACCAATCCCTAACTTCTCTTCATGCTTATTCATCCTCTTTCCTCATTCATAAACCTGTGGGGATTGGGATTACATGGATGGGGTGAGATTTCGAGGGAAATCTCAGTAGCAAATGATACTAAACAATGCATGTATTAATGTAATTGCTTATGTTTGCTTGTGAAAGTGTTACCATAGTGTAATGTGTAACATCCCGATTTTTGGGTCTAGGAGAATTGGGAGGTAGTCTGATATGGGCAGGCTGCTAAACTCGTAGTCCTAGGATAGTAATATCATATGGGCAGATCACTTATCTAAATTTTGTAGGAATCCGAGGAATCACTAAGTCCCTCAGGATTTAAAGATGAGTTAAGTCTTTAACCTACAAAATAGGGACAGTTCACATAGGTTCAAAAAGAGGAATGTAAGGAATATCCTAAGTCTTAAGCCTAGGAATTCTGCAGGTAGCTAGATATGGGCTGGCTCCTGAGTAAGATAACCTGATATGGGCGGGTTGTTGAGCCTTTCAATTAACAATGACTCCCGAAGAGTTCAGGGGATGAGTTGTTGAAAGAGAGTTTCAAGAACTTAAGATGAAGGATAAGAAGATGAGTAAAGAGGCTAGAAAGAGTATAGGGATCTAAGTCCTAAGGGGTAGAATAGCCATTTTGGGAAATGTGAAGGGCAAAGATTGCAGAGTTAAGAGTTGACCAGTTTGGTCACGACTATAAAGTAGTGTGGTTGCGACTAAGTTTTATAGAATGGCCTAGACGCGACTGGAAGATATGTGGGTTGCGACGAATAGACAAAATGAGTCTGGTTACGACTAAAAAGTTATGAGGTTGCGTCTAAGTGATGTTGAGGTCGTGACTAGTGAACGCATAAGGCATTAAGTTGCGACAGAAGGATAGTTAGGTCGTGACTGTGTAATGAAAAGATGTTAGACGCTAGAGTCAAGTGGGCCAAGAGTGATGAAGGTCCAAAGAGAGATTGGAATGATATGTACTCGGTTGGAGTTAAAACTGGAAAAGGATAAGATAAAGTAAAGGTTATCCAGAACCATGAGGTGGCATGAAAAGATGTCCTCATGGGACCCACAAGATGCCACATAGCATTAAGTTAATGGAGAGAGAAAAAGTAGAAAAGGTAAAAGACACGTGGCACTATTTTAGCCACTCATTTCAGGAAAAGACTCTGGAATTCTCTGGAAGCGCTTAGTCAGCATGCAAGGTATCCTAAGGGCCCCACCAAGGTGCCACCTATGCGTCTGAGGTGTCCCTTGATGATGTCGTAAGTGATGAGTCATTGGGGATGGTGATGTCATCATGATGAGGTAAGCAAAGCTTCTTGAGGAAGCAAGCGATCTAAGCCATTCATCGTGATTCAATCTGGACCATCCATTCCACTTTGTCTCCACTATAAATAGAGGCACTCCCCCTCCATTCCATTCACAATTCGGTGGAAAGGAGAAGTAGAGAGAGAAAGAGAAAGAAAGAGAGAGAGGAAGGAAGGAATGAAGAAGTTCTGATTAAGCTAAAAGTAGTCCTAAGAGCTTGGGAATAAGGTTAGCTCTGGATAGAGAGGCAGTCAGAGGATTGTCAGAGTCAGGATTAAGACTAAAGGAGAGGCTGCTTGCCAGGTAGTAAACTTACCTAAACTTGTATGAGTTGAATGTATGATTGATTGTGTTGTGACTTGATTGATTGCTGTTAATCTGTAATTGTTGAAGCTTTGTACTATGATTACCTTGGCCAATTGTAGTTCATATCGTACATGGAAGCATGCACATTACATTATGTTGACATAATCACAAGCAAGCACAAATATCAATCGTTGATGCATACACTATCTAGTACCGTTTGCTACTGAGATTTCCCCCGAAATCTCACCCCTATCCTTTTCCAACCATAATAGGGTGCTGGTTGGGAGAAGATGAAGCTAAGAAAATGAGGATGTTTCATAATGAGAATGCTTCCATGTATCATATGAAATATAATTGGCCAAAGTAATCATAGAAACAGAGCTTCAATCATCTATACATATGCACACAATTTAACAAAGCCATTGCATAATCAAGCATAACATTCAATACATACAAGTTTAGGGTAAGTTTACTACCTCATATACTTGACTTTCTTTCACTTCAACGTTGCTCTTTCTTCTTACTTCTCCTTGATGTGTGGCTGCCTTGTTAGAGCATACTACCAAATCCTAACATCACATAATCATCCATCCATCACCATCTAACTCTCTTGAACATTAAGCTTACTTTAACTAACATAACTTCCTTTAATCTTTACCAATTGACTTGGCCTTTGAATCAATTTATGTCTTAACCATACCTTTCACAATTCCATCTTTTAAATCCATTTATGAGATTAAAATCATGAAATTCTAGCTCCCATGCACTGTTCTGGACATATTTGAAAAACATTCACAATTCTTTCCAAAAATTCTCATTTTGATTCAAATGCTTCCCATACTTGTTTCTCTACTTTATCCCACACATATTTTTTCATTTTAAAACCATCGGAATTATCAAAATCATGAAATTCAAATCACTGTTCATGCGAGAGAACAGTAATAGAAAAGAATTCCAAACATTACAACTTTCGATTCCAATGTTTCCAAGGTTCAAAACCTATCAAATCCTGCACAAAATTATCATATAAATTCAATGGAAGCATTATATCATTGAAATTCCATATCCTTCTATCATGAACAGTGCATAAACAGTGCAAACTGAATTGTTTCATCCATAGCAAGGTCAAGAATATCAACTTGATTCAACACCAATCATCTAACTAGCTTGTTTAAGCTTTAATCTCATAATTCTAACTTTAAATTCTTCTTTCTCCTTTCATCTAAGGTTTTGGACAGCATATACACCTTAGAGAAAACTCAACTTTCTTCCATGAAAACCCTAAGTTCAAGCTTCCAAATCAAAGGAAAATAAGTTAGGATAGATTGCTTACCTTTAATCTTTAGCTTGCTTGAACTTTGGACCTTGAATTCTTCTTTGTCTTGGCTTGAGTTTTCATTTTCCCATAGTTTCCCCAAGGGAGAATGCTTCATGGTTTTGAATCAGAATTTGGGGGTATTTATAGAGAAATCTAATGGAAAATGAATAGCCAAGATCACTTTAGTTACTATTTGATCTAATGGTCCGTAATCCACCTTGCAAGAAGCTTGCTTACGAGTGCTTCAGATTGTCGCAGTCTGAGCCATCAAAATTTAGTGAATCGCACCCTAGTAATGTAGTATAAGGTGCAACCCTATCGTTCTTCTCAAGGAGCCTTTCTAAAGGAAACCTAGCAAATTGGATGTCAAGTTTAACCGTAGACCTGAGTAGAGTAAATGGTTTTGTTGTTTTATGGGTGCAGTAAAATAGATGTTTATGTGTTTTTGTTTAAGATGGAAGATGATTGATTTGTGAAAGTAATATATGATGATAGACTCTTAATGATGAAAAATATCTATCATTGCTCTCAATGTATATGGAGTTTTGAAATCACTAAGTCTTAAATAGAACCTCAATCAATCGATTAAGTCCAGAACCCTAATATTCTTTAAACCCCTTTGATCAAAGCTTGTTTAAAGACTATAATTGAACTGCTAAGGATCACTTAGTGTGTAATTTAAAACAGATGGAAGAATGCCCTCGAATGAGCGTCGATCGACTAACCCTAGAATTCAAGCAATCGAATCAATTAGCAACGATCGTTGACAACTGTTCAACTAACTTAAACTCAAAACTGAAATATTGAATTTAAACCAGCATTCAAATCATCTGAAGTAAATTACAATCCTCTAATTTAAGAATAATCAATCGATATCCAAACTTGTTCATATGATGAAAAAACCTAGATCTAGAAGCAATCAAAATATGACAAGACGCAAATTAGAATAGAAGAAACTCCTCGTTAAGTCCGTGAGCTCAAGATACTGGATCCACCATCAAGAGACTAAAAGTCTAGCCTCTCATGACTTCTGCTGCACTGCAATTGCTGTTCAGATATGATGCCATGAAGAAACGATAAAGATGAATGGTGAAAGGGGTAGAGATGTGTAGAAGGTGTGTAGAGATCGCTTGAGTACTGTTTCTTAGCCTAATCAGGTCCAAAAACCAGCCTCCTCTTGACGGCAGCCTCCCTCTCTTCTTATAGCAACATGACCTAATCCAAAATGCGCAGCTTCAACGATTTTGTACTATTAGTCGCGACCAGATCCATGTTTTGGTAGCGACCTATATACGGTGAGAATCTTCCAGAAGAATTATGGGTCGCGACCTTAGGACTCTATGGTCGCGACTAAGTAGCACAGAGGTGTGGTTCAACTTTCATTATCTTTTGACTTCTTTCCTGGTCTTTGTTCTCTTCCAAAGTACTTGCAATTCAACATAAAAGCTCACTGTAAAAGTCCAGATCAGTAGATAACTGAATATCTGCAGTTTGGAAGAGTTATTTTACCATTCTACCCTTTAATTAGCACATTGCCACGCATAATCATGTAATACACAAAAGTACAATTTAAGGCATGAAATAAATGGTAAAGTTATTATAAAACTCTCAAAATTGTCATAGAAACCATATACAAAATATGTCTTATCAATTCCCCCACACTTGAACCTTTGTACTCTGGACAAAGAAATGAATTACACCTAGAGCAATCACTATTAAAGCCAAGATAAAAACATGATCTATAGTGTGACCTGAAAACAATTAATCCACCATCTTTTGGGAATGCAGAAGTGATAATGTGAGAAAGACCAAGTGATCAACTACTAAATCAAATCAACCTTAACCGTATGAGTACAGAAGATCCTCTCAAAAGATATAAGTGCTTAGCTCTCTCTATCCTCTCATTGTTAGGGTTCTTTCACTCGAATTCAAATTGGAAAACATCCTACCATATGCTTGTAATGGCTCTAAATCTCAGCAACTATACAGCTCTTATGCAAAGAATCAAGAGGTCTTTTAGGGTTGTAATGATGGAGATGGGCCACATGGAATGGAATATGAAAAATAGAAAGTACTGTATGCATTCAACAATAAATATGTAGCATGAATTCATGTCTCTAAAGATCTAGAAGTGATAATTGTGCTAATAAGAGTTAATAATAGTGTCTTCTTCATTTCTCTTTTCTTTTCTTTTTTCTTTTTTTTTCTTTTTTTTTTGTTTCTTTTCTTGCACCGTCCTCTTTTTTTTTCTTTTTTTTTGGCACTTCATGCACAGAATCTGTAGCACACATCACAACAATAATGAATTTTTTGTCATGAATCAAATTTTATTTTGTAAATGAAGTTTATGCACATATGACTTTCTATATAAATAATGGGTGAAAGAAAATGATGGGCTCAAAGGGGGTGACTAAGGATATGAATGTAGTGGGCTTGTGTTTGGGATAAGAGGGTTTAGAAATGAATGCCTCTATCATGTTCAATTCATAAGTGTGCAAGTCATTCTCAACTTAGAGCCAAGACAAGTTCTAGAGAATAATAACCAATTGAATAATCACTCAATATAGAAATTTAGGCTGAGAATCCTTCCAACTAGGGTTTTGATCTAAATTGCTCATAAGCTAAAGTCCCAAACAAAGTTCATCATTTACTAGGCATTAGAGCACTTATCACAACTGAAAAACCCTTTAAATGATGATTTAAAAGTTTCAAAGTAATTACTTAGAGTCATGCAATAATCCCAAATTCAATAGCAAAAATTCAAGTGTTTCAAATTCAATTTCCAAGATTCTCAAAGTAAAATTCAAGTGTGGCAATGGTTTCGAAGGTCAAAAAAATGATTTGAAATTAGGGGACAATGAATTATTTGTGAAAGCATCTTAGTAGTTCAAAAGGAATCCTTCTTTCCAGCATTGCACAAGGCAAAGAGAAGGTAAATGGACATTTTCCAAAAATTGGGTCGCGACATAAAACATTTACGGTCGTGACCTATTTTCACTGGGGTGTAAGCTCAGAAAGTTTCAAACATTGGTCACGACTGGTGAAATTGCATAGCGCGACTCAAATAGACAGAGAGGAACAGTCGCGACACATCAGGCACTATAGTCGTGACACAAATCGACAGAGAGGTATTATCGCGACCAGACAGCACATAGGTCGCGACTTTAGTTCACAGAGAGCATGTTTGTCCAAAATTCCATTACAAGTCTCGACCATAAATCAGATATGTCGCGACCATTATTCAGAGAGACTACCAAGTGAATAGTTTTCAAACTAAATCCTTTTTACCAATTAACAATTTTGTTTAAGGTGGAGGTCCAATTTTCAGCAATTTACCACATGTTAAGATCAAAAACAAAAATTTTGTGATTAAAGATTGTATTAAACACAAAAAGGCAAGAGTAAAATATCCTCCCCCATACTTAAACTTGACAGTGTCCTCACTGTCAACAGAACCAGAAATATCAGCACTGTATGAAGGCAAACAAATCGAGCTCAAACATAGCAATGGTCTTATCACTCAATGCAAATTTTTCAATGAGGCAGGCAGTCACATTCAAGTCATACAAAGCAATACAAGTACAGCAAAGATGACAGGATGGGAAAGCCAAAGTCATGCATGTGAGTGTGTGGATGGAAAGGTATCCTTTGATGAGCGTGCAACACATGGACAGTAACGGGGAAGTGGAACAAAGCAGAAATAAAACAAGAATAAACAGAAATATACTGAAGAAAAAAAAGAACCAAACTAAAAATGGAATCTAATCTACTGAATCATCTCTTTCCTAAGCTCAACCTATCATAGCAAACATCATAATTAGAAGAGTGTGTAAAAGGTAGAAGATAGAAAAGAGACAACCTGGCCTTAAGGTGGCAAAACAGGCTCCTCGTAAAGTTTCAAATGATGGCCATTGGCTTGAAAAAATCTGCCTGTCGCTTCCTCTTCCAACTCAATCATCCCAAAGTCGTGGACTTTAAAAACTATGTAAGGTCCATCCCAGCTAGTTTTAAATTTGCCATGTTTGAACTTGAATCTAGCTTGGTACCTTAACACTTGATCTCCTGCCTGAAACTTCTTTCTCAGAATATTAGCATCATGGAATAACTTTGTCTTCTATTTATATATTTCAGAGTTGCTGTATGCATCTAATCGAATCTCTTCTAGCTCTTGAATCTGCAACAACCTGTTCGAACTGGCTTCCTCGAGGTTCTCATTGCAAGCTTTCACTCCTCAAAAAGTCTTGTGCTCTATCTCTACAGGCATGTGATAAGCTTTTCCAAAAACCGTCCTATACGGGGACATGCCTAGCGGGGTTTTAAAAGCTGTTTTGTATGCCCATAAAGTATCATCTAATCTTAAGTTCCAGTCCTTATTGGATGGCTTGACAATCCTTTCTAGAATGTGCTTTATTTCCCTATTGGAAACCTCCGCTAGACCATTAGTTTGAGGGTGGTATGGGGTTGATACTTTATGAGTTACACCATATTTTGCCAATAGGTTATTGATCAACTTATTGCAAAAATGGGTACCTTGATCACTAATCACTGCTCTTGGTACTCCAAACCTACTAAAGATGTGAGACCTTAGTAACTTCGAAACTGTTTGTGCATCATCTAGCCTTGTGGGGATGGCCTCTACCCACCTAGATAAGTAGTCTACAGCCAACAAAATGTACTGAAACCCTGCTGAAGGTGGGAAAGGTCCCATGAAGTCTATCCCTGTCACATCCTAATTTTTATACATCTTAGGGACCAATCAGTAGCACTTAGAACCACTTTCAGAGTCATTGAAGTCTAAACTCTAAATCTGGAATTTTATTCATATCGGGTATTGTTCACTGTGGCAAATTCCAGATGAGTGACCTGACTTTGAAAATTCATAACTAATTCTAGAAAAATCGAAATGAAGTGATTCAAATTGATACATGAAGATAACTTAATTATATTTCAGGTAAAAATCATTGGTTGACCAATCTTTGACAAATTCAACTTGGGTCAACGTTTCAATATTACTGTTCATCCAATGACTTTCTCCTGAATCCAGCATTCTGGTCCCAAATTTAACAATTTATATCTTTTTGTGTGTACATCCAAATGAGGCAATCTATATATAAAATTAAAGCTTAGTTTGTATACTTTTTACCCTAAAAATTTAGTACATTAATTCAATCATTTGCTATTTTTAATGTTTTATCAAACATGAATAGGTCTTCACGAGTTACTGTTCACTGAGCCTATTTTCAGCATTTAGTCTTTACATACACATGCATACAACCAACACATATCGGTTATACATGCCAGATAACAATTAATATTAAATAATCAACTGTTATATATTAGTGCATGATTAACATTCTCCTATTTCTGTTACACTTTCCGTTGTCTAAAATTCCGATAGCATAACTGCTCCATTCTGTCTATAGAAAGTAACCGATCTTGTACCGATTCGGTAATTCCCGTAGGGGCTACCATTCTACGTAAGTACCCAGGAACGACTGGATGAACCTGCTAGGTCCACTCACTTCCAGCCTCCTTAGACAGCACCTACGTACACAGTACGTATCAGTTCCTTTCTTTGTCCCGTCTTCGTTGCCGGAATTTCGGCAGCCTACCGGCGTCTCGTAAGGTTTCCAAATTTTATTAATGTTATATTTGGGAATGAGATTCAAAAGAATCCCAATAGCAATAATCATAACAATATATGTAATGCAGAGTGACGGTGCTTGCTTGTGATTGTGTACAGATAAGTATGCTGCATGCTTCCATATTCAATAACATATGATCATAGCATTGGAATAGAGCTTCAAGCATAACATACAAGACAACAATCCAACCAAACAAAAGCACAACAAATCACAAAGACATTACATAAGAGCTAGGATTAGTTGCTACCTCAAAAGCAGAGCTTCAGAACTTCCCTACTACTTCCAACTTCACCAGAACTTCCTTACTTCTTTCTTTCTCTCACTTTCTCTCTCAAGAACTTCTTTCTTCCTCTCTTTCTTGCTTATACCGAAATGAGGAGCTAGGGGGGTATTTATAGTGTTGAGCAATGACAATCTCGTAATTTTGAAGACTTATGATCCTGTGGTCCTGGTTTTTCCTGAATTTCCTATTTTTCTTTATTCCTTTTATTGCATCATGCATGACATCACTCAATGCCAACTCATGGGACACCTCACCTCCCACATTCTTCACATGGCAAAATTGAGAGAGAGCTAGAGCCTTCCGGAAGCTTTCTGGTCCAATCCGGCACCGGCCCGGTCCGTCTCCTCGAAAAACGTACTGTTTTCTGAATATGATTTTTCTGAAAATCCTTTTTATGTCTACTGACCTCACATTTAGTATCTAGACCATTTATATCATTAAATTTTTAATACTGGGTCCATACTTAGTTACAGATCCCCTGTGAAACGACCGAAATGCCCTTGGTGCCCTATCTTGTCCTATTTTAACCCTAAGGGCAAAATCGTCATTTCACACCTTTCTGAACCTGGTCAAAGCATATACTGGCTCTAGTCAACCTTATTTAGATATGTCTTAGCCTCTAGGCCTGTCCAGAATGACCAGAATACCCTCCATTCATCTGCTGCCCTTTTTGTACAACACAGGGGTATTTTCGTAATTTCGTACTTTTCAGGGGTTCTGCTGGACACTGGCCCACCTATCAGTCCAAGACTTTTATTGGGCCTTTAATGGCACCATTTTTGGGCTTCCTGGGTCCATTACCTGTATGGAATGTGTAACACCCTAATTTTTAGGCCTAGAGATGCCAAAAGGAGAAATCAAGGGCATAATCGTAATTATGGGAAAGATCGGGCTGGTAGCCGATGAGTACCATATTTTGCCAGAAAATAGAGAAAATTATGCTGATCATTTCACTGAACTGTGAAATGTGCATATGAGGTCTCTATGTGTATGAAAGAATTAGAAATATGACCAGGGGTAAAATGGTCATTTTGGAAAAGTGTGCGCATGAGTGCTTTTTCAGGCCAAAACAGCCCGGTCCGGATAAAATATCTGAAAATACCGGGAGATAGAGAAAAGGATTCCGGATTGAATGAGGAGTCACAGAATTTTGATTTGAGGTCCCGATTTTTCTGTAAAAATTCCTGAAGATGGGAATTTACAGTTATAATCGGTAAAGGAAAGGCAGTCCGAATAGAGATGATCGGACTATGGCCAGAGGCCATATAGTGGTTGTTAAGGCCCACAGTGACACCAGGGAAGGCCCAAGCCCATAATATCAGTTCAGGGGTAAGAGGGGCCGGTGTCTGGGGAAAATATGCAAAATGACGAAAATGCCCTTATGTTATAAAATAACTGAAGAATGAGTAAAGGGTATTTTGGTCATTTGGCTAAGGTTAGACAGTCAAGAAGGGGTATCTGGATAGTTGACCAGGGCCAGAGAATACTCTGGTAAAATATGAAAAGACAATAATGCCCCTAGACCTAGTAAAGGAAATGAAAGGACTTAAGTGCAGTTATGGAGAGTTTCAAGGCCAAAAAGAAAAGTAGACAAAAATGTGGGGTCTTTAAGTGTAATTTTAGCCAAATAAAAAGGGACTTAAATGAAAAGAAGAAAAGTTCCTTGGGCTAAAATGTAATTAAAGAAAGTCAGGCCGGAAGTGGTTTGGACTGTCCGAAAGCATTTCAGTCCCAGATTTCACCGGTAGAGAGAGCAAGTGACGCTCGGTAATCTGGCTTAATACAGGAATTTTTGAAGACTCCAGATAGCCAGAAATGGACTGATCGTCCAAAAGTTATAAAAATTCATACCGGATATCCTAGAATTCAGATCTAGGTGAGAAAATACAGGATGATACGTCCTTATGGGACGGATGTCGGGAAACTGACAGAATACCGATAGGAGGCCTGTAGAAAAAGTTATTCGCAAATTAGAAAATCCAGACCGGAGTGTGAGGCCTCCGGGTATCCGATAGGGAGATTTATCGGTATTTAAAAAGGGACTGAATGAGTTCGGATGATCTCGGTCAGATGACTGATATGACTCACAGGGATGCCTGAACACCGCAGGCTAGTGTATCGGACAGAAGGAGCCGGTGTCCGGATATGTGTATAAACGGTGAATAATAGATAAAATATTTAATAATTATTAACTGGGGAAGATTCCTCGTAATGCGTGCCATGAGGATATTGGACCCAGAAAGGCCCAATAATGGCGCCAACAGAGGCCCAGTAAGACACTTGGACTGATAGGTGGGCCAGTGTCCGGCAGAACCCCGGAGAAGTGCAAAATTACGAAAATGCCCCTATGTTGTACTAAAGAGTAACAGATGAATGGAGGGCATTTTGGTAATTCTGGACAGGCCCAGGAGCCAAGACACGTACAGATAAAGTTACTGAGAGTCAGTATATACCCTGACAAGGTACAGAAGGGTGTAAAATGACAATTTTACCCTTAGGGTTAAAATAGTGCAAGAAAGGGCACCCAAGGGTATTTTGGTAATTTGCCAAGGGCTGTTTCTTGGGAATCGAGCCATCAGAGTACTTGAGCTTGATCAGGATCCAAGACAACATTCCCAGAGCCCAAAAATGTAGCCCATGAAGTATGTGGGAAAAAGTGGCATTAAAATATTATTTTAATGCTGTTACAATAATGTGAAGTTACTCGGTCGGCACGATAACCGAGGAGGTGATCAGATAAAGTCCTGGATTTATCTGGATAGCATTGGAAGGCGTGACAGGTGCCAGTAAAATGACACATGGCGCCAACATAAAGGCAGAAGAAAAAGTTGAGGACACGTACTACGAGGCAAGAGACTGGACCGGTGAGTCAGCATGCTGAGTCAGCTGCTGAGGTGTCCAGGATTTCAGACATGTGATAAATGTGGCGCTGAGGTGTCCTGGTGAGGTGTCCCAATGATGTCATGCATGATGCAGTAAAGGAGGAATTAAGAAAAATAGGAAAATCCAGGAAAAACCAGGACCGCAGGATCAAAGTTCATGGAAATTACGAGATTGCCATTGGAGGAGGTTATAAATACCCCCCCTTGCCATTCATATGCCACGGCCAAGAGCCCATTTTAGAGAGAGGAGGAGGTGCTAGAGAGAGAAAGTGAGAGGAAGAAAGAAAGAAAGGAAGTTCTGGCGGAGCTAGAAGCAGAATAGAGATAGTAGAGCTCTGCTGAGCCTTTGAGGTAGTAACTAATCCTAGCTTTTATGTAATGGCTTTGTGATTTGTTGTGCTATTGTTTGGTTGGATTGTTGTCTTATATGTTATGTCTGAAGCTCTGCTATAATGCTATGATCATATGTTATTAAGCATGGAAGCACGCGGCATACTTATCTGTACACAATCACAAGCAAGCACTGTCACTCTGCATTACATATATTGTTATGATTGTTGCTGCTGAGATTCCCCCGAATCTCATCCAAATAAATAACCCATTACAGGGGAGGTTATGTCGAAATGAATTTTGGGAATTTTAAGAGACGCCGTTATGCTGCCGAAGTAAAGACTGAACATCAGTATATGATAAGTACTGTGTACGTAGTGCTGTCTAAGGAGGCTAGAAGTGAGTGGACCTAGCCGGTTCATCTAGTCTTTCCTGGGTACTACGTAGAATGGTAGTTCTCATGAGGGGATTACCGAATCAGTACGGTTCAGTTCTTTGTACAGATGAAGCGTAGCAGTTATGCTGCCGGAGTTTAGGCAGAAAAGATGTAATGGAGATATGGGAAATTTTGTACATACCCAGATTGTAAAATAACTTATTAATTAATAATAAGTGTTGTTTGGCATGTTTGACTGATGTATGATGGATGTATGCATATGTATGCAAAGTAGAAATGCTGGAAATTACCACTGTGAACAGTAATACGTGGTGATAAGGTCATGTTTGATAAATGATTAAAAATAGTAAATGGATGAATTAATGTATGAAATTTTTTAAGGTAAATAGTAGACATACCAAGCTTCGATTTGATATATAGTATGACTCATTTGTATGTCTACACAAGAAGATATAAATTATCAAAGTTGGGACCAGAATGCTGGATTCAGGGAGAAAAACGTGGGATGAACAGTAAAGTTGACACGTTGACTAACATTGACTTGGTCAACTAATGGTCAACGAGTTATTTTTCCCTGAAATATAATTGAGTTAGCTTCATTTATCAATTGGAACCACTTCATTTTTATTTTTTTAGAATTAGTTATGATTTTTCGAAGTTAGGTCACTCATCTGGAATTTTCAAGTGAACAGTACTCGATAAGAGTAAAATTCCAGATTGGGTAATTGGACTTCAATGACCTTGAAAGTGGTTCTAAATGCTACTGAATGGTCCCTAAGACATATGAAAGGAAAGATGTTTCAGAACGTATTACGAGGAATCTTCCTCTGCCCCAATTCACCGAATATTTTAATTATTATTTACCGATTATACACCTTTCCGGACACCGGCTCCTTTTCCCAAATACAGTGTCCTACTGTGTTCAGGCAATCCTGTGGGTTATAACAGTCATCTCACTGAAGTCATCCGATCGCATTCATCCCCTTTAAAAATACCCATAAATCTCCTACCCGGATCCCTGGAGGCCTCACACTCCCGTCTGGACTTTCTAATTTGCAGATAACTTTCCCTACAGACCTCCTATCGGTATTCTGTCAGTTTTCCGACATCCGCCCCATAAGGGTGCATCATCCTGTAATTTCTTACTTATACTGAAATCTAGGGTATCCGGTATAAATTTTTATAACTTTCGGACGATCAGTCCATTTTCGGCTATCTGGAGTCTTCAAAAATTCCAATATTAGGCTGGATTACCCAGCGTCACTTGCCCTATCTTCTGGTAAAATCTGGGACTGAAATGCCACCGGTCAGTCCAAACCACTTCTGGCCTAATTTTCTTTAATTATACTTTAGCCCCAGGAAACTTTTCCTTCTTTGCACTTAAGTCCCTTTATTTGGCTAAAATTACACTTTAAGACCCCACATTTTTGTCTACCTTTCTTTCCTAACCTTAAACTTTCCATATTTGCATTTAAGTCCTTTCATTTCTTTTCTTTTGCAATTTAATCCTTTTCTTTACATAAAGGACCACATCTTTTCCCTAAACAGAACTCGTATATTTCATTTAATCTATACATGGAAATTAGTACAGAAATTAAGGATATTACATTTCTCTCCCCCTTAAAATAAATTTCGTCCCCAAAATTTACATTACATCTATCCTATACAAACAATTCAGGGTACTTTTCTCTCATCTTTTCTTCTGTTTCCCATGTAGCCTCTTGTTCAGTCAAGCCTTTCCAGATCACTTTAACTAAAGGAATTTGCTTATTCCGCAACTGCTTGACTTTTCTATCAGCAATTCGCACTGGTCCAACCTCATAGGTCAAGTCATCTCGCAGTGCGACCTCATCTTGCTCAATTACATGAGATGGATCTGGAACATACTTCTTTAATTGGGAAACATGAAATACATCATGTATCTGGCTGAGATTCGGAGGAAGAGCCAACTTGTAGGCTACTGCTCCTATCTTTGAGAGAATCTGAAATGGTCTGATGTATCTTGGATGCAACTTCTTTACTTTAATCGATCGTCCGGCTCCCGTGGTTGGAGTTAACTTAAGGAATACATGTTCTCCTTTTTCAAACTCCAACGGCTTCCTTCTGATATCTGCATAGCTTTTCTGTCTACTTTGAGCCGTTAACAATCGAATTCTAATCATTGCAACTTGTTCTGCGGTTTGATCTACCATATCTGGACCAAGCATTCTTCTCTCACTCAACTCTAGCCAGCATAAGGGGGATCTACATTTCCGTCCATAAAGTGCTTCAAAAGGGGCCATCTGAATACTGGCCTGATAACTATTGTTATAAGCAAACTCTATAAGGGGCAAATGAATATCCCAGCTGCCTTTGAAATCTAAGACACATGCTCTCAGCATATCCTCTAACGTTTGTATTGTTCTTTCGGATTGACCATCTGTCTGAGGATGATAAGCTGTACTAAATCTGAGAGTAGTGGCCATTCCTTCCTGTAAAGCCCTCCAGAAATTTGAAGTAAATCGAGGGTCTCTATCAGACACAATGCTGCTCGGGATACCATGAAGTCTAACTATTTCCTTTATATACAGCTTTGCCAGCTTTTCAAGAGAATCTCTCTTATTGATTGCCAGAAAATGGGCTGACTTTGTTAGTCGATCAATTACTTCCCACACTGCATCATGTCTTCTTGGAGTCAGGGGTAGTCCTTCCACAAAGTCCATGGCAATCCCATCCCATTTCCACTCAGGGATTTCTAGAGGATGTAATGTTCCTGCTGGCTTTTGATGTTCAACTTTCACTTTCTGGCAGGTTAAGCACTTAGACACGTAAGTCACGACATGTTTATTCAATCCAGGCCACCAAAATAACCTTTTAACATCATGGTACATCTTGGTCATACCTGGATGTACAGTATACCGACTTTTATGTGCTTCCTCCAGGATCCTTTCCCTTAATCCCACAACATTAGGGATATAGGGTCTTCCCCGAAACTGTAGTAATCCGTCGGGGGACATCTCAAAATTCCTTGTCTTCCCCTTTTCCAGCTTGTCTTTGAATATTGCCGCGAGCTTATCCTGCTTTTGAGCCTCTTTTATCTCATCTTCTATGAAGGCCCTGACATGAACTCCTCCGAAAGGGTTCTCTGTAGTTGCATTTGATATAAAGGGCTCCAGTCGCGCATATCCTCTATCAGTTCTAATTCCTTGATCATCATGTATGTAACCTGCACCACCTTGCTACTCAGGGCATCAGCTACCACATTGGCTTTCCCTGGATGGTATTTGAACTGAAAATTATAATCTTTTAACAATTCCATCCATCGCCGCTGCCTCATCTTCAGCTCCTTCTGATCCTGTAGATACTTTAGGCTTTTGTGGTCGCAAAACAATTCTATCGTTGCTCCATATAAGTAATGCCTCCATATCTTCAGGGCATAGACCACCGCCGCAAGCTCCAAATCATGAGTGGGATAATTCTCTTCATGTGGCTTTAACTGCCGAGAGGCGTAGGCTACTACTCGACCTTGCTGCATAAGCACACATCCCAGCCCCTGCTTGCTAGCATCAGTGTAGACTACATAAGTCTGAGTTGGGTCTGGAATAATCAGCACGGGAGTAGTCGTTAATCTCTGCTTCAACTGCTGGAAGCTAGCCTCTCACTTCTCATCCCACTTAAACTGTTGATTCTTTCTGGTCAGCTTGGTAAGTGGTAAGGTAATTCGAGAAAAGTCTTGAATAAATCTTCTGTAGTACCCTGCTAGGCCGAGAAAACTTCTGATCTCCATCACTGTCTTGGGCTGCTCCCAGCTCAAAATTGCTTCAACTTTGCTAGGATCCACAGCTACCCCGTCTCGGGATATGACATGACCGAGAAATTTGACAGCCAAAACTCGCATTTACTCAGCTTACAATAGAGCTTCTTCTCTTTAAGGGTACCAAGAACAATTCTGGAGATTTGGAGTACACCAGGATATCATCAATAAAGACCACAACGAACTGATCTAGATAAGGCCTGAAGATCTGATTCATGTAGTCCATGAAAATAGCAGGTGCATTGGTTAATCCAAAGGGCATCACTAGAAACTCAAAATGCCCGTAGCGCGTCCTGAATGCCGTCTTTGGAATATCATATGGCTTGCCCCTTAGTTGATGGTAGCCAGATCTCAAGTCAATCTTAGAGAATAAGCTCGCTCCTGCCAATTGGTCTAGCAGGTCATCAATTCTGGGAAGAGGATACTTATTCTTAACTGTAAGCTTATTTAATTCCCTGTAGTCAATACACAGCCTTAAGCTGCCATCTTTCTTCTTGACAAATAGTACTGGAGCACCCCATGGCGATACACTGGGACGTATGAAACCCTTTCCCAATAGCTCCTCAATTTGCTTCTTCAGTTCCATCATTTCATTGGGAGCCATCCTGTATGGGGCTTTTGACACTGGTCCAGCTCTAGGTATAATATCGATCGTAAATTCCACTTCACGCTGTGAAGGCAATCCCTGAATCTCCTTTGGAAAGACTTCAGGAAATTCATTGACTATAGGAATCTCCTCGATGCCTTCTTCTACTTCTGTTTGGACAGAAAAGAATATCACATATCCCTGACATCCTTTCCGTAAACATTTTTCTGCCTGAGCCTCCGTCATGAAGTTCAGTTGCACTTCTGAGCTCCGATCAGTGATCTTTGGACCAAGAACCAGGGTCTTGTTTATGTAGTCCAACATCACATTATTGGAGGATAACCAATTTAGACTGAGTATGACATCAATCTCCCGGAAAGGCATACAGATCAGGTCCAGGGTGGTACTGCAGTGCTCATAACGCACAACGATATTTAGACAGGCATCAGACGTGATTACTTTAGTGTTGGTGGGGGTTTTCACCTGTATATCATAACGCAATTTACTGATCAGAAGGCCTAGGCTTTTAGCACAGTCATAAGATATAAAGGAATGACTTGCACCCGAATCAAATAGAGCAGTCACAGCATGATCATTGAGATAGATTGTACCTTGGATCATCTCAGATGATCGCTGCGCGTCCTCTCTAGTGAGTGCAAACACTCATCCCGCCGTCCTTGGCCTTGGATCAGTTATAGCTTGAGGACATTCTCTGGAAAAATGTCTGGGCTTTCCGCAGGTGTAACAAACATTCTGGCCCATTAAACATGGTCTATCCCCATGATTTCTTCCACACTTTTCACATACTGGGGCCTTTGAATCCCTGTTGTTGGATCTGCCGCGGAAATTTCCTCTATTTGGCTTTTTGCTCTGCCACGGTCGCTTCCTCTTCTTTTAGCCGCTCCCACCTGCAACTTCTTGACTTCGACCGGCCTTGTCCGGGATCACCTGATCTCTACTCCCGGGTCTGGACAGCATTCGATGATTCATGCTGCTTTCTACAATTCGGCACGCTTCCACAGCCTTATTGAACTGGCTGTATTGTTGCGGAGTTAACTTCTCCTTTAGCATAAAGTTCAGTCCTCTAATCATTCTTTCTGTCATCCAGCGTTCGTCATCCACTTGGCGTAGGTAAGTTGAATATTGAGATAGCCGGATGAACTTGGCCAAATATTCATCAAAAGCTTCTTTTTCTCCTTGCCTCATTACAAGGAATTCGGCCTCCCTTTCATCTCTGACAGATTGAGGAAAATATTTCTCATAAAATTGCTCAAGAAACACTTCCCAGGTAATTGAAATGTCTCTTGCTTGGGAAGTAACTCTGTATTCTTCCACCATCTATCCGCATCCTTTTCCAACTGATAGATGGCCATTTGGGCCTTAGTTTCAGTTGGGCAGTCGAGGACCTTAAAGATCTTCTCTAATCTGCTGACCCAATTCTCTGCTACCTGTACTTCGAATGTCCCTTCGAATACTGGAGGATTGTGTTTACAAAATCGAACCATCCATTGTTGGATTCCTACTGCCTCCTCCCTCGATTCAACCCGTCTCTGGGGCTGCTCCGCCTGCTGTGGTACTTCTTCAGGTTCTCTACTAGTTGCTCCTGAAGGCTCTAGCGGTCTTAAATTATTTACCGCTACTGCTACTGCTGCGGCTATGGCAGCATCTCTTTCCTGCTCATTTCGTGCCTGAGCATCTCTCATTTCTTCTATCATCTTTTGTTGTTGCTCTAATCGCTCTAAAATTAGTTGATTAAGATTTCAAGCTTCCTGTGGTTCCTCCGCTGGAATCGTTCTTCTTGTTCGAACCATTTTGTTATGTTCTAACATAGAAAGGAATGCGATAAACAACATTCGAACCAAAATGTCACATCCTAATTTTTATACATCTTAGGGACCAATCAGTAGCACTTAGAACCACTTTCAGAGTCATTGAAGTCTAAACTCTAAATCTGGAATTTTATTCATATCGGGTACTGTTCACTGTGGCAAATTCCAGATGAGTGACCTGACTTTGAAAATTCATAACTAATTCTAGAAAAATCGAAATGAAGTGGTTCAAATTGATACATGAATATAACTTAATTATATTTCAGGTAAAAATCATTGGTTGACTAATCTTTGACAAATTCAACTTGGGTCAACGTTTCAATATTACTGTTCATCCAATGACTTTCTCCTGAATCCAGCATTCTGGTCCCAAATTTAACAATTTATATATTTTTGTGTGTACATCCAAATGAGGAACTATATATATCAAATTAAAGCTTAGTTTGTATACTTTTTACCCTAAACATTTAGTACATTAATTCAATCATTTGCTATTTTTAATGTTTTATCAAACATGAATAGGTCTTCACGAGTTACTGTTCACTGAGCCTATTTTCAGCATTTAGTCTTTACATACACATGCATACAACCAACACATATCAGTTATACATGCAAATAATAATTAATATTAAATAATCAACTGTTATATATTAGTGCATGATTAACATTCTCCTATTTCTGTTACACTTTCCGTTGTCTAAAATTCCGACAGCATAACTGCTACATTCTGTCTGTAGAAAGTAACCGATCTTGTACCGATTCGGTAATTCCCGTAGGAGCTACCATTCTACGTAAGTACCCAGGAAAGACTGGATGAACCTGCTAGGTCCACTCACTTCCAGCCTCCTTAGACAGCACCTACGTACACAGTACGTATCATATCCTTTCTTTGTCCCGTCTTCGTTGCCAGAATTTCGGCAGCCTACCGGCGTCTCTTAAGGTTTCCAAATTTTATTTTGACAGAACCTCCCCTGTAATGTTATATTTGGGAATGAGATTCAAAAGAATCCCAATAGAAATAATCATAACAATATATGTAATGCAGAGTGACGGTGCTTGCTTGTGATTGTGTACAGATAAGTATGCTGCATGCTTCCATATTCAATAACATATGATCATAGCATTGGAATAGAGCTTCAAGCATAACATACAAGACAACAGTCCAACCAAACAAAAGCACAACAAATCACAAAGACATTACATAAGAGCTAGGATTAGTTGCTACCTCAAAAGCAGAGCTTCAGAACTTCCCTACTACTTCCAACTTCACCAGAACTTCCTTACTTCTTTCTTTCTCTCACTTTCTCCCTCAAGAACTTCTTTCTTCCTCTCTTTCTTGCTTATGCCGAAATGAGGAGCTAGGGGGGTATTTATAGTGTTGAGCAATGGCAATCTCGTAATTTTGAAGACTTATGATCCTGTGGTCCTGATTTTTCCTGAATTTCCTATTTTTCTTTATTCCTTTTACTGCATCATGCATGACATCACTCAATGCCAACTCATGGGACACCTCACCTCCCACATTCTTCACATGGAGAAATTGAGAGATAGCTAGGGCCTTCCGGAAGCTTTCCGGTCCAATCCGGCACCGGCCCGGTCTGTCTCCTCGAAAAATGTGCTATTTTCTGAATCTGATTTTTCTGAAAATCCTTTTTATGTCTACTGACCTCACATTTAGTATCTAGACCATTTATATCATTAACTTTTTAATACTGGGTCCAGACTTAGTTACAGATCCCCTGTGAAATGACCGAAATGCCCTTGGTGCCCTATCTTGTCCTATTTTAACCCTAAGGGCAAAATCGTCATTTCACACCTTTCTGAACCTAGTCAAAGCATATACTGGCTCTAGTCAACCTTATTTAGATATTTCTTAGCCTCTAGGCCTGTCCAGAATGACCAGAATGCCCTCCATTCATCTGCTGCCCTTTTTGTACAACACAGGGGCATTTTCGTAATTTCGTACTTTTTCGGGGTTCTGCTGGACACTGGCCCACCTATCAGTCCAAGAGTTTTATTGGGCCTCTAATGGCGCTATTGTTTGGCTTCCTGGGTCTATTACCTGTATGGCACGCATTACGAGGAATCTTCCTCTGCCCTAGTTCACCGAATATTTTAATTATTATTGGACTATACACCTTTCCGGACATCGGCTCCTTTTCCCAGATACAGTGTCCTACTGTGTTCAGGCAATCCTGTGGGTTATACAGTCATCTGACTGAAGTCATCTGATCGCATTCAGCCCCTTTAAAAATACCGATAAATCTCCTACCCGGATCCCTGGAGGCCTCACACTCCCGTCTGGACTTTCTAATTTGCAGATAACTTTTCCTACAGACCTCCTATCGGTATTCTGTCAGTTTCCTGACATCCACCCTATAAGGGTGCATCATCCTGTAATTTCTTACTTATATCTGAAATCTAGGGTATCCGGTATAAATTTTTATAACTTTCGGACGATCAGTCCATTTTCGGCTATCTGGAGTCTTCAAAAATTCCAGTATTAGGCTGGATTACCCAGCGTCACTTGCCCTATCTTCTGGTAAAATCTGGGACTGAAATGCCACGGGTCAGTCCAAACCACTTCTGGCCTAATTTTCTTTAATTATACTTTAGCCCCAGGAAACTTTTCCTTCTTTGCACTTAAGTCCCTTTATTTGGGTAAAATTACACTTTAAGACCCCACATTTTTTGTCTACCTTTCTTTCCTAACCTTAAACTTTCCATATTTGCATTTAAGTCCTTTCATTTCTTTTCTTTTGCAATTTAATCCTTTTCTTTACATAAAGGACCACATCTTTTCCCTAAACAGAACTCGTATATTTCATTTAATCGGTACATGGAAATCAGTACAGAAATTAAGGATATTACAATCCCCCACACATCAAAAACCTCACAAAACAGAATAGGGTGTTATGGCATTTCATGCCTCTTACTAATCCCTCCAAATCTCTGGCACCTATCACAAGCTTTACAAAACTCAAAAGCATCTTTAAAAAGGGAAGGCCAATAGAAATCGGATTCAAGGACTCTACGTGCAGTCCTTTTTCCTCCAAAATGACCTCCACAAACCCATGAATGGCATGCTTCCAAAACTGATTTGTCATCTTGATCTGGGACACATCGTCTCAACACTTGGTCGGAGCACAGCTTTGACATAGAAAAGGTTTGTCCCAAATGAAGTATTTAGATTTGTTCTTGAGTTTTTGGGCCTAAAATTTAGTCAAATGAGAAGGGATTAGGCCAATTTTAATGAAATTAACCAAATGAGCATACCAAGGTTCTATAACAGTAACCGAACAAAGAGATTGGTCAGGAAAAGAATCACAAATGAGATCAGAGCTAAGTACTCCCCGTGTCTCTGTTGGTAATCTGCTCAGATGATCTGCAATGTGGTTCACATTTCCAGCTCGATCCCTCACCTCTATATCAAACTCTTGAAGCAGTAACATCTATCGTAGGAGTCTCGATTTAGATTGAGGTTTGTGGAACAAATACTTGACTGCTGCATGATCTATGTAAACAACTACCTTGGAATTAATTAGATATGCTCTTAATTTATCCAAGGCTACCACTGAACATCCTTCTTTATATCTCTCAAAGTACTCTTGCTATAGCTCTCTTGAAGTGGATTATATCTCTCTTGCCGAAAATCCTGGTAGAAAATAACTGTACTGATTCGGTAATTCCCCATGAGAACTACCATTCTACTCAAGTACCCAGGAAAGACTGGATGAGCCGGCTAGGTCCACTCACTTCCAGCCTCCTTAGACAGCACCTACGTACACAGTACTTTGTATAGTCTACCAGCACAACGGTATTTTCTAACAAATATCTTTAAGTCTTAATCTTAAAACCTTGACCTTAATTTTGAACTTTAACCTTACTCAATTGGAACTATTTTAGAACATTGGAATACCTCTTAACCTCAAAAATATGAATTTCCAAGAGTTGGGCTTACGGTTACTGTTCATTGCTACTATTCACTGGGTAATTCCAGATTACAACCTGAACTTTGGAAATTCATAAATAAATCTAGAAAAATCATTTTAAAGTGATTCCAATTTCTAATGAAATATATTTCATTTAAATTTGAGATAAAAATATGAAAGTGAGATCTTCTTGTCCAGATCAAATCAGTTTATTCGTTGAACTTTACTGTTCATTTGGTAAATCTGGAAGTTCCAGTTTCTTTGCCCCATTTTCAAAAATTCATTTCTCCTTGTATACTTATCCAATTGAGTTGAATTACATATGTATTTAAATATCCATATGTATAATTTAATATCGACAAATTTTGAGGAAAAACTCATTCGTTTACTATATGAAATTAGCGCATGAACCTCACTGCCTCTGAGTAGTCGTTTTACCTTATTCCAGATTTCAACTCCTAACTTTGAAAAATCATAACAATTCGAGTTCTTAACCAAATGAGGCGTTCTTGATGTACATTTAAAGCTCTAGATCTTATATATGTTCATGCCAAATTTCATATGAAAACTCATCATATAAGTCAATCAAAATACCGATGGAAGTACACTACCTCAAATTGGATTTATGAGTAGCATGCATCATACAAACCAAAACATCATCTTGTAATTAAAGTGCACACTCTTTAAATTATGTACAGTCATCCATCAACATTTACCCTCTTTCCTTGAGAAGATCCAGCACCTAGAGCATGTTTAATTATATGGAAAGAATGAGATTTCATGGAAATCCCAATAGCAAGTAATATAAACTATAAGGTTATGCATGTTTGATTGAATGTCTAACATGTTATCATGCAATGGGAGCTAATTCATGCTTATACATAAGCAACTCTAATATGCATATTGTCATGACATATATTGCAAGGAGTATCACATACTCATATCACATCATCATCATCATCACACAACATTCCATGCTCAACCAAACCTTCATGCATAACAAGTAAGCAAAATAATCAAAGCACATAACTTTATAGTTAGATATTCTTGCTACCTCTTGTAGATCCTTGTTCCTTTCCTTCTTGTAATGGTCTTTCCTTGCCACAAATGTCAAAACCTAGGCATTACAAGATAATTACCAAATTCTAACTCCATTCCAAACAAAATCCAAGTCTAGTTTCAATAAGCTCCATTTTTCCAAAAATTCCCATTTTGGTTCCAATGCTTCCCATACTTGTTCCTTCACTTTACCCCCACACAAAATCTCATTTTAAGACCATTGGAAGCATCAAAATTATGAAATTCAAATCACTGTTCACGTGAGTAAACAGTACCTGTGAGAAATTTTCAACATTATAACCTTTAATTCCAATGGTTTTCAAGGTTCAAAACCTTTCCAATCCTACACAAAATCATCATATAAACTCAATGGAAGCATTAAATCATTGAAATTCCATTTTCTTCTATCATGAACAGTGCATGAACAGTGCAACCCGAAAT
The DNA here is from genome assembly GCA_037074615.1 of Leucaena leucocephala. NCBI lineage: Eukaryota > Viridiplantae > Streptophyta > Magnoliopsida > Fabales > Fabaceae > Leucaena > Leucaena leucocephala. Next base: position 11,784,643 of record CM073536.1, on the reverse strand, counting down.
ATTTACTTGTATTAAAGTATAATTGAAAAGATACTAGTGATTTCTTCGCTGTATGAAAGAACTCAAAAGTTGACCAAAAGGATCCCCACTTTGTTTTGGCAGATTAGTTTCTTTTGGTGAAAAAGATACTTGGACATTTGTTTTGCATTTTAAAGTAGGATAATAATGTGCTGAATTTGAGAAAACTTTAATGAATAACTTAAACTTGTGAAAAAATATTAAATACTTTTTTAAAATACAAACTGTTAAAGAAATAATTAAATTTGCTATTGAATTTTAAAAAAAGGTATTTCTCATATGTTTTTAAAAATGACTTTCTGTTAAAAACTAGTTCTAAAATTTATATCTTTAGATACTCAAGTCAGACCAAATTATGCAATTCCTTTTGTTTTTGTAATACCATGACTCCAATTGCAAAATTACATCTTTTTTGAAACAGTCAATTTTTGAAGAAAACATACTCTTTTCTAAATATCTATCCTTGAATGAACATTTCCTATCCAATTCTTGGTTGATACCAAACCCTTAAATTATTGAAAAAAGAAAAAATAAAGAAAAAAGAAAAACCCACCATTTCAACTTGGTTGTTTGGGTTGGGTCAAACGTTTAAAGATGAAATAAATACTGCAAGGTGCCTCTTCTCTAAGTCCTTCTCATGTCACCATCAAAATGAAGTGAAAGCATAATAAAGATGACTTCTCTTCTGCATCCGTTTTCTTCTTCTTCAACAATCATAAGCACGGGGAAGAAAATGAAGCGTTAATGGAAGACAAAGTAGTGAACCCAATCACTGTAATATCGGTGATTGCTCTTATCACTTTTGTTGTCATCGCTCACGTCTTCTTAAAGCTTTCAAGATCCTTCTTCCTCTTCTTAGGGGACAATTGTTGGAGATTGTGCCCTAGGGGCCAATCATTATGTTATGAACATTGTTGATTTATGAATTTCTTAATTATGTTATCACATTATTTGCATGTTTACTGTGATGACCATCCTTGGATAACTCGTGATCTTATCCTAAATGTCCCTGGTCAGTCATCTATGCGGGAACAGAGATAAAATAAGGCCAGTATGACTTTGAAGATATATAGAGATATAAATCAAAGTCATAGGCACATGTAAGAGTACAGGGTGTTGGATCGACCCGCTATGAGAGACCTGCATGGGTTAAGTCATAAGCTTCTCTCATATACAAGCCATGTCACTATGCCCTTTGACCTGAGATCATTGTAACATCCCGATTTTTGGTCTAGGAGAACTGGGAAGTAGTCTGATATGGGCAGGCTGCTAAAACCGTAGTCCCAGGGTAGTAATCTGATATGGGCGGATCACTTACCTGTATTTTGTAGGATCCGAGGGATGAGCTAAGTCCTTCAGGATATAAAGATGAGTTAAGTCTTTAACCTACAGAATCGGGACAGTTCGCCTAGGTTCAAAATGAGGAATGTGAGGAATATCCTAAGTCTTAAGCTTAGGAATTCTGCAGGAAGCTTGATATGGGCTGGCTCCTCTGTAAGATAACCTGATATGGGCGGGTTATCAAGCTTTTCAATTAACGATGACTCCCGAAGAGTTTAAGGGATGAGTTATTGAAAGAGAAATTCTAGACCTTAAGATGAGGGATGAGAAGATGAGTAATGAGGCCAGAAAGAGAATGCAGGGGCAAAATCGTAATTTTGGGAAAGATCGGGCTGGTAGCCGATGAGTACCATATTTTGCCAGAAAATAGAGAAAATTATGCTGATCATTTCACTGAACTGTGAAATGTGTATATGAGGTCTCTATTGTATGAAAGAATTAGAAATATGACCAGGGGTAAAATGGTCATTTTGGAAAAGTGTGCGCGTGAGTGCTTTTTCAGGCCAAAACAGCCCGGTCCGGATAAAATATCTGAAAATACCGGGAGATAGAGAAAAGGATTCCGGGTTGAATGAGGAGTCACTAAATTTTGATTTGAGGTCCCGATTTTTCTATAAAAATTCGGAAGATGGGAATTTACAGTTATAATCGGTAAAGGAAAGGCAGTCCGAATAGAGATGATCGGACTGCGGCCAGGGGGCCGTATAGTGTTTCTAAGGCCTTTAGTGACACCAGGGAAGGCCTAGGCCCATTAGATCAGTCCAGTGGTAAAAGGGGCCGGTGTCCGGGAAAAAGGTGCGAAATGACGAAAATGCCCCTATGTTATAGAACAGTTGAAGAATGAGTAAAGGGTATTTTGGTCATTTGCCTAAGGTTAGACAGTCCAGGGAAGTTATCTGGATAATTGACCAGGGTCAGAGAATACTCTGGTAAGATGGGAAAAGACAATAATGCCCCTAGACCTAGTAAAGTAAAGAAAGAGAGACTAAGGGCATTTTGGTAATTTGCCAAGGGGTGTTTCTTGGGAATCGTGCCATCAGAGTACTTGGACTGGATCAGAGACCCAAGAGGATATTCCCAGGCCCAAAAACGCAGGCCCAGTGATTCCGGGGGAAAAGTGACATTAAAATAATGATTTAATGACTTTTCAGTAAAGTAAAGTTACTCGGTTGGCACGATAACCGAGGAGGTAATCAGATAAAGTCTGGGATTTATCTGGATAGCATTGGAAGGCGTGAAAGGTCCCTTCCAGATGCCAAATGGCGTCATCTTAGAGGCGGAAGAAAAGTTAAGGACACGTATTACGGTGCAAGACTCTGGACCGGTGAGTCAGCAGGCTGAGTCAGCTGATGAGGTGTCCTGGGTTTTAGACATGTGATAAATGTGGCGTTGAGGTGTCCCGGTGAGGTGTCCTGGATGATGTCATGCATGGTGCAGTAAAACGGAATAAAAGAAAATAGGAAATTCCAGGAAAAACCAGGACCACAAGTTCATATGGCTTCAAAATTACAGGAATGCCATTGTAGGAAACTATAAATACCCCCTCCCCCTCTCATTCATGCATCCCACGGTTTTGAGCCTTTTAGAGAGAGGAGGAGGTGCTAGAGAGAGAAAGTGAGAGGAAGAAAGAAAGAAAGGAAGTTCTGGTGGAGCTGGAAGCAGAATAGAGATAGTAGAGCTCTGCTAAGCTTTTGAGGTAGTAACTAATCCTAGCTTTTATATAATGGCTTTGTGATTTGTTGTGCTATTGTTTGGTTGGATTGTTGTCTTATATGTTATGCTTGAAGCTCTACTGCAATGCTGTGATCATATGTTATTGAGTATGGAAGCACGCAGCATACTTATCTGTACACAATCACAAGCAAGCACTATCACACTGCATTACATATATTGTTATGATTGTTGCTACTGAGATTCCCCCGAATCTCATCCCCATCCATAACCCATTACAGGGAGGTTATGCTGAAGTGGATTTTGAGAATCCTATGAGACGCCGTTATGCTGCCGAAGTAAAGACTGAACATCAGTATATGATAAGTACTGTGTACGTAGTGCTGTCTAAGGAGGCTAGAAGTGAGTGGACCTAGCCGGTTCATCTAGTCTTTCCTGGGTACTACGTAGAATGGTAGTTCTCATGAGGGGATTACCGAATCAGTACAGTTCAGTTCTTTGTACAGATAAAGCGTAGCGGTTATGCTGCCGGAGTTTAGGCAGAAAGAGATGTAATAGAGATAGCAAGATTATGTATATGTCTTGTTGTGTATGCCATGCTGTATGACATTTTGTTATTCAATAATAAATATTGTTTGGCATGTTCAATTTGTGAATGGGGAATTAAGGGAGAAATTCGCAGGTCTTGAGGTAGCAGTGCTCTGACCTCAGTTTGACCTAGTAAACGAAGGAGTTTGGCTATGAAATTTGGCAGGCCAGTCGTACACATCTGGGGCATTACGTGGATAGGTAATAAGCCTCATTTGGATGTGTAGAATGAGATAAATTAATTTTCAAATTAAAGGTTCAGAATAAGGAACTTAAGAGTGAAATTTTGAATTTCTGGGCTTAAGTTAAGATATAATCAAGCTAATATTGCTTCCGCAAGTGTACTCTGAGGAGTCTAAGGAAGGATGTTTCAATCATCATGGATTCCTACATAACAAACGCTCAGCTTTGACCTAGTCAAAAGTCACTTTTGACCGAGTGATCATAAAGGCTATGTTCGGGCTTAGTGATTTTTCATGCGGAGGAATGTGAATGGTTAAGATGGAATTTGTCCCTCACATTCGTGGAGAGATATTACTGGGCCCCTCGATGAGTGAGTCTGAGAAATGTATGGCCATACTGGAATGGAAGGGTAGTTCCATTTCTATATTCAGACTACTCAGGGATCGAGAAAGTAACGGTCAGGAACAGGAGGATGACGTTTTCCATGCCTCATCCTTCACCGAAATATCGTGTGACAAAAGGGACGTGATATGGTTGTATGAAAGGTTACATCGTTTATCGATCCTCATATGTTTTGGGTAGTCGTAATGCCTTGCTAGAGACCGCTTACGACTTGTGGGTCAGTATAGTAACTGGCCCACTGCCAACTTCATATGGGCCTACAGGGTCGCACACAAAACAGCCCAATGCGAGCTATGATGTCCAGATTTATTGAATAATCTAGGGTGGATATATATATTTTTTATATATACAAATTTGTATATATATTATATGTAATATAAGAGATATTTGCAAGATTTAATTTATAAGGATAAATTAAATCTCTATCACTTTTGAATTTGAATTTAAATGGATATGATCTATTTGAATTTGAAATTCAAATTGATAAGATATCTCAAATTTGATTTATGATAATAAATCAAATATAATTCTGTCTTATCTTTATTTTAAATTAAATAAATAGATGAATTAAATCTGTGGGACGGATTTAATATAAACCATATTTATTTAATTAGTTTCTTATTAAATTATGCAATATATGATATTGTATTAATTTCAGAATTAATATAAAATTAATTTTGAAGACCGGCCCAATAAGAAGCCCGATAGCATCCTATATATTTGACTTTAGGAGCTAAGGTTCTACACACATCTACACATCTATACAGACGTGAGAAAAGGGGGCAGGGAGAGTGCAAAAGGTTTGCAGATAAGAAACTGCCGAAATAGAGACGGTGAGGACGGAATCTCTAGAAAGCCCTAGAAGGATAAGAGGCGCTAGCACGTCGTTCGTGATTGGAACGCTGTTTGTGTGGATACCGGTAGAGGAAGTCGATCTGAGTTGTCGACTTCTTGTGATCGAGAAGAGAGCAGTACGATGACGAGTTGCGACCAGAACACGCCGAGGTCGCAACCATACGGGCATCTAAACGTCAGAAATCTGAAAAGAGGAGACAGGTCGAGACTTGAAGCTGACGAGGTCGCGACTACAAACTCTAGAGACGTCCGGTCGCGACTAGAAGAAGAGGAGGTCGCGACTTAAAACTCCAGAGGCAACAGGTCGCGACTAGAAGCTGAGGAGGTCGCGACTGAAAGTTCCAGAGGCGAGGAGTCGCGACTAGTGGACACTCAGGTTGCGACCAAAGATTGAATACCGAAGGTAACACTTCTTTCTCCTTGACTTAAACACATTCGGTAGATCCTGGCTGGGAATGAAAAAAATTTTAAAGTTAATTTCCGCTGCGTGTCTTCTAATTCCCTTCAGTGGTATCAGAGCCAGGCCATTTTGTGTTTAAGTTAGGTTTGATTGTTGATACATGTGATGTATGTTAGACTTCTTAGCTCATTGTATGATAACATGCGTTTTATGTATGACATAAAAGGAATCCATTTTATGTATGACATATAAGGAATCCAAAAGGAAACTAAAATCGGTGGTGCATGTTAATTGATTTGATCAATTAATATGATGGAGTTTAAGGAAATAGAATTAAGATTCTTGATTATTTATCAACAAAAAAAATTCCATGGGGCGCTGCCCCACACCCCGCCTGCTAACCGGCTAACGGGACCGCCGTGGCTACCTGTTCATAGCGCAACATAATCGTAAGATATACTGGCTTTCCTGATGGATGAATGTTTTGAAACATTTATTGCCCTTCACATAATATGAATTTTGATTCTTGAATGTTTAGGTATGGTGAACAATATGGCTCTAGATTACAAGTGTTGTAATTTTTCTAAATACGGCCTACGTGTCGTGCCTTCCTTTAATGACTCTCGTTGTACATTCTCTTCTCATCTCACTCCCCTCGAATGTTAAAACGATGTTTCCTTATGTAATTTTCCTATTCTAATTAGACAGCTTCTCTCATTGGCTTGAGGGGACTTAGGATAGGTGAGCCATATTGTATCACGTTTAAAATTATGCATCTTATGATTAGATCACTGCATGTATGTTTTATATGCATAATACTGGTATGAGATACAATCGAGATAGATGCAAACCGGATAGTTAATTAAACACTCTAAAAGAAATCTTAAGTCATATGCCATCAATTAATGAACACTTGTCAAAACCTCGATCGCTCATTTGTAGACTCCACCAAAGTGGGTGCATTTGAGTTATCTTAGGGAGATAAGCAAGAGTAATGGTGCTACTCTTATGTTTGTTATTGTTTGACTTAATTGAGATTATCAAAACGGTTTTGGATCTCAAGGCATTAGATGGAATTAAAACATGCCGGATCATATGATGATGGAATCCCATAAACATTTAAGAGTTACATGTGATGTAATTGGTAAAGTTGTTACCTACCTAAATAACTTAAAGTTGAGCGTCCTGCCAAAGCGGACTCAAGTTTAAGCCAAATATGGATCTTTGCCCACTAATTATTACATTGAGGGTTGTTTTATTCAATGGGAGATTGCTAATTCAATTGCATATTTTAATTGTAGAATCATGACGACTAGTAATACTACTACATTATCGTTGCGATTTGTCCTTGAGAAGGACAAACTCAATGGGACAAACTTTCTTGACTGGTTCAGGAACTTGAGAATTGTTCTCAAGCAGGAAAGAAAGGCATATGTCCTAGATCAACCCATTCCTGAGGAGCCAGCAGCCAATGCTCCTAGAGCTCAGAGAGATTCTTATGCGAAGCATAAGGAAGACTCTATCGATGTGGGATGCTTGATGCTAGCCACCATGGTTCCGGAGCTCCAAAGAGATTTGGAACACATGGAGGCTTATGAGATGATTGTGTATCTTAAGGAAATATTCCAGTAACAGGCAAGGCAAGAAAGGTATGAGACCACTAAGGCCTTATATTCCTGTAAGATGGCTGAAGGTGCATCAGTGAGTACTCATGTCTTAAAGATGAAAGGGTACATTGATCACCTTGAGAGGCTTGGATTTCCCATGAGCCAGGAGTTAGCTACTGATTTGATCTTGAACTCACTCCCGAAAAGTTATGACCAGTTTGTCATGAACTACAACATGAACAACATGGAGAAATCTATTTCTGAACTGCATGGGATGCTTAAAACTGCTGAGCCGACTGTTAAGAAGAAGCCCAATACTGTTTTGATGGTTCAGAAAGGAAAGGGTATGAAAAAGAAAGGCAAGGGCAAGGGGAAGGGTCTTGGCTCATATGGTAAGACCAAAGAGTCAGGCAAGCCTGAAACCAAGCCTGCACCAAAGAAGGCAAAGCCTCCAAAGGAAGGGGTTTGTTTCTTCTGCAATGAACCGGGTCATTGGAAGAGGAACTGCAAACTCTACCTTGAAGATCTGAAAAAGAACAAGAAGGATAAAGGGGCTATCGCTTTAGGTATTTATGTTATAAACATTCATCTCTCTACTTCCACTACATGGGTATTAGATACTGCATGTGGTTCTCACATTTGTACAAATGTGCAGGGCCTAAAGGACAGTAAAAAGTTGAATAAGGGCGAAGTTGACCTACGAGTTGGAAACAGAGCAAAGGTTGCTGCTTTAGCTGTAGGCACTTATGAATTAGTTCTCCCAATGGGCTTTTGTTAGTTTTGAACAATTGTTATTATGTTCCTGCTTTGAGTAGTAACATTGTTTCTCTTTCTTATTTGGATAAGGAAGGTTACACTTCCATTTCTGGAAATGGTAAATGTTCCATTTATCGTAATGATGTTTTCTATGCTCATAGTGATTTGCATGTTGATCATTACATATTAAACTTGGAACAACCCAGTCATGAAAATATCTATAACATAACCGCCAAAAGGGTCAAACCAAATGATTTGAATCTGACATACCTCTGGCACTGTCGTCTGGGCCACATAAATGAGAAACGTATTTCTAAACTCCATCAAGATGGATTTCTCAACTCATTTGATTTTGAATCATATGATACTTGCGAATCTTGTTTGTTAGGAAAGATGACAAAGTCGCCTTTCACTAGACACAGTGAGAGGGCCACTGATTTGTTGGGACTCATACATACAGATGTGTGTGGACCGATGAATACAAATGCCAGAAGAGGTTATTCGTACTTCATCATATTCATAGATGATTTCAGTAGATATGGCTACGTCTATCTAATGAAACATAAATCCGAATCTTTTGAAATGTTCAAAATATTTCAAAATGAAGTACAAAACCAGCTTGGCAAAATAATTAAAGCCGTTCGATCTGATCGAGGTGGTGAATATTTGAGCCAAGAGTTCATCGATCATCTTAGGAATTGTGGGATAGTCTCACAATTGACTCCTCCAGGAACACCACAATGGAATGGGGTTTCTGAACGGAGGAATCGAACACTATTGGATATGGTTCGATCCATGATGAGTCGAACAGATCTTCCACTATCCTTTTGGGGCCACGCCCTAGAGATAGCTGCGTTCACACTGAATCGTGTTCCATCTAAAGCAGTTGAAAAGATTCCGTATGAGATATGGACTGGGAGGAAACCTAGTTTGTCTTTTCTCAAGATTTGGGGATGTGAGGTCTATGTTAAGCAACAAGCCTCAGATAAGTTAGCGCCCAAATCCTCAAAGTGCCTTTTTGTGGGATATCATAAGGAAACCAAGGGATATTATGTCTACAACCCCACTGATAACAAAGTGTTTGTTGTCAGAAATGGTATCTTTCTAGAACGAGAATTTATCTCTAAAAGAACCATTGGGAGCAAGGTACACCTCGAAGAAGTTCAAGAGCCATAAGACACCACAGAACTAGAGATGGAAAATAAAGAAGACTCACAAGAAGTTGTTGAGACTCCTCAAGTCACGCAAGGCCCACGGCGATCTAATAGAGCACGACTTCAGCCTCAGAGATATGGATTTCTGATTTCTGACAATCATGATGTGTTGCTCATTGAGCATAATGAGCTGACTACCTATCAAGAAGCTATTGTGGGACCAAACTCTAAAAAATGGCTTAGTGCCATGAAGTCTGAGATGCAATCCATGTACAACAATGAGGTATGGACCTTAGTCGACCCGCCTGAAGGTGTAAAAACCGTCAGGTGCAAGTGGGTTTTTAAAGAGAAAACTGACATGGATGGCAATGTAAATGTCTTCAAGGCACGACTGGTTGCAAAAGGATTTACTCAAACTCATGGTGTGGACTATGATGAGACATTTTCCCCAGTAGCAATGGCCAAATCAATCAGAATCCTCCTTGCCATTGCAGCATATTATGACTATGAAATATGGCAGATGGACGTCAAGATAGCCTTCCTTAATAGAAAGCTCCTTGAGGATGTGTACATGACCCAACCTGAAGGACTTGTGCGTTCTGAGGACTCTAGTAAGGTGTGCAAGCTTCAAAGGTCCATTTATGGACTAAAGCAAGCATCTCGGAGTTGGAATCATCGTTTTGATGAAGTAGTCAAAGAGTTTGGATTTCTTCAAAACATTGATGAACCTTGCGTGTACAAGAAGATTAGTGGGAGCATAGTTGTGTTTTTGGTACTCTATGTTGATGACATCCTACTTATTGGGAATGACATTCCTACCTTGCAGATTGTCAAGTCTTGGTTAGGAAAGTCTTTCTCAATGAAAGACTTGGGTGAAGCCACCTACATCCTAGGAATTAGGATCTATAGATATAGATCTAAAAGTCTTCTAGGACTGAGTCAGAGCATATATATAGACAAGATACTGCATAGGTTCAGTATGCAGGAATCAAAGAGGGGTTTCATACCCATGTCTTATGGTATTCACCTCAGCAAGGATTTGTGTCCTAGTACACCAGATCAGCGAGGTCGCATGAGTAAGGTTCCCTATGCCTCGGCCATAGGATCTATCATGTACGCCATGTTATGTACTCGACCGGATGTCTCATTTGCCTTAAGTATGACTAGCAGATATCAACAGGACTCCGGTGAGGGCCATTGGACTGCTGTCAAGAATATCCTTAAGTACTTAAGAAGGACTAAGGACTTATTCTTGGTTTATGGTGGATTGGATGACGGGCTCTGTATAACTGGTTACACAGATGCAAGTTTCCAAACTGACCAGGATGACTAGAAATCGCAATCTAGATACATATTCCTCTTGAATAATGGAGTAGTAAGCTGGAAGAGCTCTAAGCAGAGCACTGTAGCAGATTCTGCAACGGAAGCTGAGTATATAGCAGTATCTGATGCAGCTAAGGAGGCTGTTTGGATCAGGAAGTTCATTACTGAACTAGGGGCGATACCTACCATCTCAGATCCGATAACTTTGTTCTGTGACAATAGTAGTGCCATTGCACAGGCCAAAGAGCCTAGGGCACATCAAAGGACCAAGCATATACTCAGGCGATTTCATCTCATCAGAGAAATCAATGATAGAGGTGATATAAAAATATGCAAGGTAGCAGGGGAAGACAATGTTGCTGATCCTCTAACAAAGCCGCTTGTGCAAGCAAAACATGAGTGTCATTTAGGTCAATGGGAATTAGGCAAATAAATGATTGTACCTAGTGCAAGTGGGAGGATGTTGGAGATTGTGCCTATTACATCCTTATTTTTTATACATCTTAGGGACCATTCAGTAGCACTTAGAACCACTTTTAGGGTCATTGAAGTCTAAACTCTTAATCTGGAATTTTATTCATATCGGGTACTGTTCACTGTGGCAAATTCCAGATGAGTGACCTGATTTTGAAAATTCATAACTAATTCTAGAAAAATTGAAATGAAGTGTTTCAAAATGCTACATGAAGATAACTCAAGTATATTTCAGGGAAAAATCATTGGTTGACCAATCCTTGACAAATTCAACGTGGGTCAACGTTTCAATCTTACTGTTCATCCAATGATTTTTTCCTGAATCCAGCATTCTGGTCCCAATTTTAAAAATTTATATCTTTTCGTGTATACATCCAAATGAGGCACTCTATATATAAAATTAAATCTTAGTATGTCTACTTTTTACCCTAAAAATTTCGTACATTAATTCAATCATTTACTATTTTTAATGATTAATCAAACATGAATAGGTCTTCATGAATTACTGTTCATTGAGCCTATTTTCAGCATATAGTCTTTACATACACATGTATACAACCAACACATATCAGTCATATATGCCAGATAACAATTAATATTAAATAATCAACTGTTATATATCAGTGCATGATTAACCCCCTCATATTTCTATTACATCTTTCACTGTCTAAAATCCGGCAGCATAACTGCTACAATTCTTCTTTAGAAAGTAACCGATGTTGTACCGATTCGGTAATTCCCTCATGAGAACTACCATTCTACGTAGTACCCAGGAAAGACTGGATGAACCTACTGGGTCCACTCACTTCCAGCCTCCTTAGACAGCACTACGTACACAGTACGTATTAGTTCCTTTCCCTGTTCCTGCTTCCTTGCCGGAATTTCGGCAGCATAATGGCGTCTCTTAAGATTTCCATATTTTATTTTGACAGAACCTACCCTGTAATGTTATATTTGGGAATGAGATTCAAAAGAATCCCAGTAGCAATAATCATAACAATATATGTAATACAGAGTGACGGTGCTTGCTTGTGATTGTGTACAGATAAGTATGATGCATGCTTCCATATTCAATAACATATGATCATAGCATTGGAATAGAGCTTCAAGCATAACATATAAGACAACAATCCAACCAAACAAAAGCACAACAAATCACAAAGACATTACATAAGAGTTAGGATTAGTTGCTACCTCAAAAGCAGAGCTTCAGAACTTCTCTACTACTTCCAACTCCACCAGAACTTCCTTACTTCTTTCTTTCTCTCACTTTCTCTCTCAAGAACTTCTTTCTTCCTCTCTTTATTGCTTGTGCCGAAATGAAGAGCTAGGGGGGTATTTATAGTGTTGAGCAATGGCAATCTTGTAATTTGGAAGACTTATGATCCTGTGGTCCTGGTTTTTCCTGAATTTTCTATTTTCTTTTATTCCTTTTTATTGCATCATGCATGACATCACTCAATGCCAACTCATGGGACACCTCAGCACCCACATTCTTCACATGGTGCAATTTGGAGAGAGCTAGAGCCTTCTGGAAGCTTTCCGGTCCAATCCGGTACCCGCCCGGTCCGTCTTCTCGAAAAACATGCTGTTTTTGAATCTGATTTTTCTGAAAATCCTTTTTATGTCTACTGACCTCACATTTAGTATCTAGCCCCTTTATATCATTAAATTTTTAATACTGGGTCCAGACTCAGTTACAGATCCCCTGCAAAATGACCAAAATGCCCTTGGTGCCCTATCTTGTCCTATTTTAACCCTAAGGGCAAAATCGTCATTTCACACCTTTCTGAACCTGGTCAAAACATATACTGGCTCTAGTCAACCTTATTTAGATATATCTTAGCCTCTAGGCCTGTCCAGAATGACCAGAATGCCCTCCATTCATCTGCTGCCCTTTTTGTACAACACAGGGGCATTTTCATAATTTTGCACTTTTTCGGGGTTCTGCTGGACACTGGCCCACCTATCAGTCCAAGAATCTTATTGGGCCTCTAATGGCACCATTTTTGGGCTTCCTAGGTCCATTACCTGTCTGGCACACATTACGAGGAACCTTCCTCTGCCACAGTTCACCGAATATTTTAATTATTATTTACCGATTATACACTTTTCCGGACACCGGCTCCTTTTCCCAGATACAGTGTCTTACTGTGTTCAGGCATCCCTGTGGGTTATAACAGTCATCTCACTGAAGTCATCCGATCGCATTCAGCCCCTTTAAAAATACCGATAAATCTCTTACCCGGATCCCTGGAGGCCTCACACTCCCATCTGGATTTTTTATTTCGTGAATAACTTTTTCTACAGGCCTCCTATCGGTATTCTGTCAGTTTCCTGACATCCGCCCCATAAAGGCACATCATCCTGTATTTTCTCACTTATACCTAAAATCTAGGGTATCCGGTATAAATTTTTATAAGTTTTGGACGATCGGTCCATTTCTGGCTATCTGGAGTCTTCAAAAATTCTGGTATTAGGCTGGGTTACCCGGCGCTACCTGCCCTATCTTCTGGTAAAATCTGGGACTGAAATGCTGTCGGGCGGTCCAAACCACTTCTAGCCTATTTTTCTTTAATTACACTTTAGGCCCAGGGAACTTTTTCTTCTTTGTAATTAAGTCCCTTTATTTGGCTAAAATTACACTTTAAGACCCCACATTTTTGTCTACCTTCCTTTCCTAACCTTAAACTTTCCATAATTGTATTTAAGTCCCTTCATTTCCTTTTTTTTGCAATTTAATCCTTTTCTTTACATAAAGGACCACATTTTTTCCTGAAATAGAACTCATATATTCCGTTTAATCTGTACATAGGAACCAGTACAGAAAATTAAGGATATTACATTTCTCTCCCCCTTAAAATAAATTTCGTCCCCGAAATTTACATTACACCTATCCTATAGGAACAATTCCGGATACTTCTCTCTCATCTTTTCTTCTGTTTCCCATGTAGCCTCTTGTTCAGTCAAGCCTTTCCAGATCACTTTAACTAAATGAATTTGCTTATTCCGCAACTGCTTGACTTTTCTATCAGCAATTCGCACCGGTCCAACCTCATAGGTCAAGTCATCTCGCAGTGCGACCTCATCTTGCTTAATCACATGAGATGGATCTGGAATATACTTCTTTAATTGGGAAACATGGAACACATCATGTATCTGGCTGAGATTTGGAGGAAGAGCCAACTTGTAGGCTACTGCTCCTATCTTTGAGAGAATCTGGAATGGCCCAATGTATCTTGGATGCAACTTCTTCACTTTAATCGATCGTCCGACTCCTGTGGTTGGAGTTAACTTAAGGAATACATGTTCTCCTTCTTCAAACTCCAACGGCTTCCTTCTGACATCTGCATAGCTTTTCTGTCTGCTTTGAGCTGTCAACAATTGTTTTCTAATTACTGCAACTTGTTCTGCAGTTTGATCCACTATATCCGGACTAAGCATTCTTCTCTCACCCAACTCTAACCAGCATAAGGGGGATCTACATTTACGTCCATAAAGTGCTTCAAAAGGTGCCATCTGAATACTGGCTTGATAACTATTGTTATAAGCAAACTCTATAAGGGGTAAATGGATATCCCAGCTGCCTTTAAAATCTAGGACACGTGCTCTCAGCATATCCTCTAACGTCTGTATTGTTCTTTCAGATTGACCATCTGTCTGAGGATGATAGGCTGTACTAAATCTGAGAGTAGTGCCCATTTCTTCCTGTAGAGCCCTCCAAAAATTTGAAGTAAATCGAGGGTCTCTATCAGACACAATGCTGCTCGGGATACCATGAAGTCTAACTATCTCCTTTATATACAGCCTTGCTAGCTTTTCAAGAGAATCTCTCTTATTGATTGCCAGAAAATGCGCTGATTTTGTCAGTCGATCAATCACTACCCACACTGCATCATGTTTACTTGGAGTCAGGGGTAGTCCTTCCACAAAGTCCATGGCAATCCCATCCCATTTCCACTCAGGGATATCTAGAGGCTGTAACATTCCTGCTGGCTTTTGATGTTCAACTTTCACTTTCTGTTAGGTTAAGCACTTAGATACGTAAGTCACAAAATCTTTCTTCAATCCAGGCCACCAAAATAACCTTTTAACATCATGGTACATCTTGGTCATACCTGGATGTACAGTATACCGACTTTTATGTGCTTCCTCCAGAATCCTTTCCCTTAATCCCATAACATTAGGGATATAGGGTCTTCCCCGAAACTGTAGTAATCCGTCTGGGGATATCTCAAAATTCCTTGTCTTCCCTTTCTCCAGCTTGTCTTTGAATATTACCGTGAGCTTATCCTGCTTTTGAGCCTCTTTGATCTCATCTTCTATGCAAGCTCTGACATAAACTCCTTCGAAAGGATTCTCCATCAGTTGCATTTGATATAGAGGGCTCCAGTCGCGCATATCTTCTATCAGTTCTAATTCCTTGATCATCATGTATGCAACCTGCACCACCTTTCTACTCAGGGCATCAGCTACCACATTGGCTTTTCCTAGATGGTATTTGATCTGAAAATCATAATCTTTTAACAATTCCATCCATCGCCGCTGCCTCATGTTCAACTCCTTCTGATCCTGTAGATATTTCAGGCTTTTGTGGTCGCAAAACAACTCTATCGTTGCTCCATATAAATAGTGTCTCCATATCTTCAGGGCATAGACCACCGCCGCAAGCTCCAGATCATGAGTGGGATAATTCTCTTCATGTGGCTTTAACTGCCGAGAGGCGTAGGCTATTACTCGACCTTGCTGCATAAGCACACATCCCAGCCCCTGCTTGCTAGCATCAGTATAGACTACATAAGTCTGAGTTGGGTCTGGAATAACCAGCACGGGAGTAGTCGTTAATCTCTGCTTCAACTCTTGGAAGCTAGCCTCGCACTTCTCATCCCACTTAAACTGCTGATTCTTTCTGGTCAGCTTGGTAAGTGGTAAGGCAATTCGAGAAAAGTCTTGAATAAATCTTCTGTAGTACCCTGCTAGGCCGAGAAAACTTCTGATCTCCGTCACTGTCCTGGGCTGCTCCCAGCTCAAAACTGCTTCAACTTTGCTAGGATCCACAGCTACCCCATCTCGGGATATGACATGACCAAGAAATTTGACTTCTGACAGCCAAAACTCACACTTACTCAGCTTAGCATAGAGCTTCTTTTCTTTAAGGGTACCAAGAACCATCCTCAAATGCCTTTCATGCTCCTCTGGAGATTTAGAGTACACCAGAATATCATCAATGAAGACCACAATGAACTGATCTAGATAAGGCCTGAAGATCCGATTCATGTAGTCCATGAAAATAGCAGGTGCATTGGTTAGTCCAAAAGGCATCACAAGAAATTCAAAATGTCCGTAGCGCGTTCTGAACGCTGTCTTTGGAATATCATCTGGCTTGACCCTTAGTTGATGATAGCCAGATCTCAAGTCAATCTTGGAGAATAAGCTCGCTCCTGCCAACTGGTCTAGCAGGTCGTCAATTCTGGGAAGAGGATACTTGTTCTTAACTGTAAGCTTATTTAATTCCCTATAGTTAATACATAGCCTTAAACTGCCATCTTTCTTTTTGACAAATAGCACTGGAGCACCCCATGGCGATACACTGGGTCGTATGAAACCCTTTTCCAATAGCTCCTCAATTTGCTTCTTCAGTTCTATCATTTCATTGGGAGCCATCCTATACGGGGCTTTTGACACTGGTCCAGCTTCAGGTATAATGTCGATCGCAAATTCCACTTCACGCTCTGAAGGCAATCCCTGGATCTCCTTTGGAAAGACTTCAGGAAATTCATTGACTGTAAGAATCTCCTCGATGCCTTCTTCTACTTCCGTTTGTACAGAAAAGAATACCACATATCCCTGCATCCTTTCCGTAAACATTTTTCTGCCTGAGCCTCCGTCATGAAGTTCAGTTGGACTTTTGAGCTCCGATCAGTGATCTTTGGACCAAGAACCAGGGTCTTGTTTCTGCAGTCCAACATCACATTATTGGAGGATAACCAATTTAAACTGAGTATGACATCAATCTCCTGGAAAGGCATACAGATCAGGTCAGGGTGGTACTGCAGTGCTCATAACGCACAACGATATTTAGACAGGCATCAGACGTGATTACTTTAGTGTTGGTGGGGGTTTTCACCTGTATATCATAACGCAATTTGCTGATCAGAAGGCCTAGGCCTTTAGCACATTCATAACATATAAAGGAATGACTTGCACCCGAATCAAATAGAGCAGTCACAGCATGATCATTGAGATAAATTGTACCTTGGATCATCTCAGATGATCGCTGAGCGTCCTCTCTAGAGAGTGCAAACACTCGTCCTGTTGTCCTGGGCCTTGGATCAGTTATTGCTTGAGGACATTCTCTGGAAAAATATCCGGGCTTTCCGCAGGTGTAACAAGCGTTCTGGCCCATCAAACATGGTCTATCACCATGATTCTTTCCACACTTTTCACATACTGGGGCCTTTGGATCCCTGTTATTAGATCTGCCGCGGAAATTTCCTCTATTTGGCTTTTTGTTCTGCCACGGTCGCTTCCTCTTCTTATAGCCGCTCCCACCTGTAGCTTCCTGATTTCGACCGGCCTTGTCAGGGGTCGCCTGATCCTTACTCCCGAATCTGGACAGCATTCTATGATTCATACTGTTCTCAACGATTCGGCACGCTTCCACAGCCTTATTAAACTGGCTGTATTGTTGGGGAGTTAACTTCTCCTTTAGCATAGAGTTCAGTCCTCTAATCATTCTTTCTATCATCCAGCGTTCGTCGTCCACTTGGCGTAGGTAAGTTGAATATTGAGATAACTGGATGAACTTGGCCAAATATTCATCAAAAGCTTCTTTTTCTCCTTGCCTCAGCACAAGGAATTCGGCCTCCCTTTCATCTCTGACGGATTGAGGGAAATATTGCTCGTAAAACTGCTCAAGAAACACTTCCCAGGTAACTGGAATGTCTCTTGCTTGGAGAAGTAACTCTGTATTCTTCCACCATCTATCTGCATCTTTTTCTAATTGATAGATGGCCATTTGGGCCTTAGTTTCAGTTGGGCAGTCGAGGACCTTGAAGATCTTCTCTAATCTGCTGACCCAATTCTCTGCTATCTGTACTTCGAATGTTCCTTCAAACACTGGAGGATTGTGTTTGCAAAATCGCACCATCCATTGTTGGATGCCAACTGCCTCCTCCCTTGATTCAACCCGTCTCTGGGGCTGAACCGTCTACTGTTGTTCCCCTTCAAGTTCTCGATTAGCTATTCTTGAAGGCTCCGGTGGTCTAAGATTATTTACAGCTGCTGCTACTGCTGCGGCTATGGCAGCATCTCTTTCCTGCTCATTTCGTGCCTGAGCAGCTCTCATTTCTTCTATCATCTTTTGTTGTTGCTCTAATCGCTCTAAAATTAGTTGATTAAGATTTCCAGCTTCCTGTGGTTCCTCTGCTGGAATCGTTCTTCTTGTCCGAACCATTTTGTTATGTTCTAACATAGAAAGGAATGCAATAAACAACAACACTTCTCATTTAATTTCAAACACAGCATACAAAGTACATATTACAGTCTTACATATGCTACTGTACTGGTCTTTTATACATTGGAAACATTCCTCTAATTTTTCTTAAACTTCATTCTAATATATTCTCCTACTAGGTAGATCCAGTAGGATATGGTACAGTATGGTTCTCTATCAAAATACTGATCCAACTTCGATCTCCAGGTAGGAGTCATTGGCAATACATCATTCATAATTTCTAACCAAAGCCCCATGGTTAACACGGTTGGATCCCAGGCTTGATATATGTCTTTCACCCTTGTGATAAACTCCTGATAGACCGTATAATCTTGATCTATGTTTTTTATCAGAGTCTGCCTCAACTTGTATAGTTGTCGGGCTAATGCTACCGATCTCTCAAATTATTCTCTATTCAGGTTCCTCCCGGGGACCATTCTTACGATTAGACCTCCCAAATGTATCTCTACTAGGGTCACCTTAGGCCTTCTGGGACCTGGCGCATTACTTTGATCACATACTTGGCTGGATCCTGAACTATCTGTTATATTCAAGGGTACCGCACTTATGGGAATGGCAGGAATAGGACCGTTCAATACCATCTCTTCCCGATCATCACACGGAAAGTTTGATCCTACCGAGGAACTATCCTCCTCAGAATCACCAGCTACTGGAGGTGTCCAGAGGTCAGAATCATTGCTTACTATCTCTTCTTCTGAACTATCTGAACTAGAGACCTTTGTCCTTAATTCCCATTGGTTTACTGTAGTTTCAGACCCACGTCTATGTCTAGCCATCCTGCAAACACTAACTTAGTGTCAATTATGACGGCTTTATCATGGTATATCTATCTATAAATCATCTACTCAGAGCATTTCCTAAGCCAGAATCCTTTGCTCTGATACCAAAATGTCACATCCTTATTTTTTATACATCTTAGGGACCATTCAGTAGCACTTAGAACCACTTTCAGGGTCATTGAAGTCTAAACTCTTAATCTGGAATTTTATTCATATCGGTACTGTTCACTGTGGCAAATTCCAGATGAGTGACCTAATTTTGAAAATTCATAACTAATTCTAGAAAAATCGAAATGAAGTGGTTCAAATTGATACATGAAGATAACTCAAGTATATTTCAGGAAAAAATCATTGGTTGACCAATCCTTGACAAATTCAACGTGGGTCAACGTTTCAATCTTACTATTCATCCAATGACTTTTTCCTGAATCCAGCATTCTGGTCCCAATTTTAACAATTTATATCTTTTTGTGTATACATCTAAATGAGGCACTCTATATATAAAATTAAATCTTAGTATGTCTACTTTTTACCCTAAAAATTTCGTACATTAATTCAATCATTTACTATTTTTAATGATTAATCAAACATGAATAGGTCTTCACGAATTACTGTTCACTGAGCCTATTTTTAGCATATAGTCTTTACATACACATGCATACAACCAACACATATTAGTCATATATGCAAGATAACAATTAATATTAAATAATCAACTGTTATATATCAGTGCATGATTAACCCCCTCATATTTCTATTACATCTTTCACTGTCTAAAATTCGGCAGCATAACTGCTACAATTCTTCTTTAGAAAGTAACCGATGTTGTACCGATTCGGTAATTCCCTCATGAGAACTACCGTTCTACATAGTACCCAGGAAAGACTGGATGAACCTGCTGGGTCCACTCACTTCTAGCCTCCTTAGGTAGCACTACGTACACAGTACGTATCAGTTCCTTTCCTTGTTCCTGCTTCCTTGCCAGAATTTCGGCAGCATAATGGCGTCTCTTAAGATTTCCATATTTTATTTTGACAGAACCTCTCCTGTAATGTTATATTTGGGAATGAGATTCAAAAGAATCCCAGTAGCAATAATCATAACAATATATGTAATACAGAGTGACGGTGCTTGCTTGTGATTGTGTATAGATAAGTATGCTGCATGCTTCCATATTCAATAACATATGATCATAGCATTGGAATAGAGCTTCAAGCATAACATATAAGACAACAATCCAACCAAACAAAAGCACAACAAATCACAAAGACATTACATAAGAGTTAGGATTAGTTGCTACCTCAAAAGCAGAGCTTCAGAACTTCTCTACTACTTCCAACTCCACCAGAACTTCCTTACTTCTTTCTTTCTCTCACTTTCTCTCTCAAGAACTTCTTTCTTCCTCTCTTTCTTGCTTGTGCCGAAATGAAGAGCTAGGGGGGTATTTATAGTGTTGAGCAATGGCAATCTTGTAATTTGGAAGACTTATGATCCTGTGGTCCTGGTTTTTCCTGAATTTTCTATTTTCTTTTATTCCTTTTTATTGCATCATGCATGACATCACTCAATGCCAACTCATGGGACACCTCAGCACCCACATTCTTCACATGGCGCAATTTGGAGAGAGCTAGAGCCTTCTGGAAGCTTTCCGGTCCAATCCGGTACCCGCCCGGTCCGTCTTCTCGAAAAACATGCTGTTTTCTGAATCTGATTTTTCTGAAAATCCTTTTTATGTCTACTGACCTCACATTTAGTATCTAGCCCCTTTATATCATTAAATTTTTAATACTGGGTCCAGACTCAGTTACAGATCCCCTGCGAAATGACCAAAATGCCCTTGGTGCCCTATCTTGTCCTATTTTAACCCTAAGGGCAAAATCGTCATTTCACACCTTTCTGAACCTGGTCAAAAAATATACTGGCTCTAGTCAACCTTATTTAGATATATCTTAGCCTCTAGGCCTGTCCAGAATGACCAGAATGCCCTCCATTCATCTGCTGCCCTTTTTGTACAACACAGGGGCATTTTCATAATTTTGCACTTTTCCGGGGTTCTGCTGGACACTGGCCCACCTATCAGTCCAAGAATCTTATTGGGCCTCTAATGGCGCCATTTTTGGGCTTCCTAGGTCCATTACCTGTCTGGCACACATTACGAGGAACCTTCCTCTGCCACAGTTCACCGAATATTTTAATTATTATTTACCGATTATACACTTTTCCGGACACCGGCTCCTTTTCCCAGATACAGTGTCTTATTGTGTTCAGGCATCCATGTGGGTTATAACAGTCATCTGACTGAAGTCATCCGATCGCATTCAGCCCCTTTAAAAATACCGATAAATCTCCTACCCGGATCCCCGGAGGCCTCACACTCCCATCTGGATTTTTTATTTCGTGAATAACTTTTTCTATAGGCCTCCTATCGGTATTCTGTCAGTTTCCTGACATCCGCCCCATAAAGGCACATCATCCTGTATTTTCTCACTTATACCTGAAATCTAGGGTATCCGGTATAAATTTTTATAAGTTTTGGACGATCGGTCCATTTCTGGCTATCTGGAGTCTTCAAAAATTCCGGTATTAGGCTGGGTTACCCGGCGCCACCTGCCCTATCTTCTGGTAAAATCTGGGACTGAAATGGTGTCGGGCGGTCCAAACCACTTCTAGCCTATTTTTCTTTAATTACACTTTAGGCCCAGGGAACTTTTTCTTCTTTGTAATTAAGTCCATTTATTTGGCTAAAATTACACTTTAAGACCCCACATTTTTGTCTATCTTCCTTTCCTAACCTTAAACTTTCCATAATTGTATTTAAGTCCCTTCATTTCCTTTCTTTTGCAATTTAATCCTTTTCTTTACATAAAGGACCACATTTTTTCCTGAAACAGAACTCATATATTCCGTTTAATCTGTACATAGGAACCAGTACAGAAAATTAAGGATATTACAGTGCCCTAGGGGCCAATCATTATGTTATGAACATTGTTGATTTATGAATTTCTTAATTATGTTATCACATTATTTGCATGTTTATTGTGATGACCATCCTTCGATAACTCGTGATCTTATCCTAAATATCCCTAGTCAGTCATCTATGCGGGAGCAGAGATGAAATAAGGCCAGTATGACTTTGAAGATATATAGAGATATAAATCAAAGTCATAGGCACATGTAAGAGTACAGGGTGTTGGATCGACCCTCTATGAGAGAGCTTCATGGGTTAAGTCATAAGCTTCTCTCATATACAAGCCATGTCACTATGCCCTTTAACCTGAGATCATCATGTATTCCTACATGACAAACGCTCAGCTTTGACCTAGTCAAAAGTCACTTTTGACCGAGTGATCATAAAGGCTATGTTCGGGCTTAGTGATTTTTCATGCGGAGGAATGTGAATGGTTAAAATGGAATTTATCCCTCACATTCGTGGAGAGATATTACTGGGCCCCTCGATGAGTGAGTCTGAGAAATGTATGGCCATACTGGAATGGAAGGGTAGTTCCATTTCTATATTCAGACTACTCAGGGATCGAGAAAATAATGGTCAGGAACAGGAGGATGACGTTCTCCATGCCTCATCCTTGACCGAAATATCGTGTGACAAAAGGGACGTGATATGGTTGTATGAAAGGTTACATCGTTTATCGATCCTCATATGTTTTGGGTAGTCGTAATGCCTTGCTAGAGACCGCTTACGACTTGTGGGTCAGTATAGTAACTGGCCCACTGCCAACTTCATATGGGCCTACAGGGTCGCACACAAAATAGCCCAATGCGAGCTATGATGTCCAGATTCATTGAATCTAAGAGATGTCTAGATTCAATGAATAATCTAGGGTGGATATATATATTATATATATATATAAATTTGTATATATATTATATGTAATATAAGAGATATTTGCAAGATTTAATTTATAAGGATAAATTAAATCTCTATCACTTTTGAATTTGAATTTAAATGGATATGATCTATTTGAATTTGAAATTCAAATTGATAAAATATCTCAAATTTGATTTATGAGAATAAATCAAATATAATTCCATCTTATCTTTGTTTTAAATTAAATAAATAGGTGAATTAAATCTGTGGGACGGATTTAATATAAACCATATTTATTTAATTAGTTTCTTATTAAATTATGCAATATATGATATTGTATTAATTTCAGAATTAATATAAAATTAATTCTGAAGCCCGGCCCAATAAGAAGCCCGATAGCATCCTATATATTTGACATTAGGAGTTAGGGTTCTACACACATCTATACAGACGTGAGAAAAGGGGGCAGGGAGAGTGCAAAAGGTTTACAGATAAGAAACTGCCGAAATAGAGACGGTGAGGACGGAATCTCTAGAAAGCCCTAGAAGGATAAGAGGCGCTAGCACGTCGTTCGTGATTGGAAAGCTGTTCGTGTGGATACCGGTAGAGGAAGTCGATCTGAGTTGTCGACTTCTTGTGATCGAGAAGAGAGCAGTACGACGACGAGTCGCGACCAGAACACGCTGAGGTCGCGACCATACGGGCATCTGAACGTCAGAAATCCGAAAAGAGGAGACAGGTCAAGACTTGAAGCTGACGAGGTCGCAACTACAAACTCCAGAGATGTCCGGTCATGACTAGAAGAAGAGGAGGTCGCGACTAAAAACTCCAGAGGAGACAGGTTGCGACTAGAAGCTGAGGAGGTCGCGACTGAAAGTTCCAGAGGCGAGGAGTCGCGACTAGAGGACACTGAGGTCGCGACCAAAGATTTAATACCGAAGGTAACACTTCTTTCTCCTTGACTTAAACACATTCGGTAGATCCTGGCTGGGAATGGAAAAAATTTTAAAGTTAATTTCCGCTGCGTGTCTTCCAATTCCCTTCACCAATGTTACGGTGATCCTAGCAGTCTTCACCTGCTGATAAGATAAAATTTAAATATGGTTTCATTGGTATTCTCAAGGGTTTTGTGACACTTGTACTCTCATTTTATGCATGCAACTGTATTTTTGTGATAATAATTGAATTTACATGGCAATGTGTTTATTTAATGGTAAAATTGTCAATTATTTCTTTTAAACTGCAAATCCTTTGATCTTTAATTTGCTTGACCTTTTACAAGGAGTTTCAATTTTGGTTTCCAGGTATTTGGTAGAGATTTAAAGACCTAAAGTGGAGGAGAGAAGGAATCATAAGACAAAGAAGACAAAAAGTGAGAGAGATAGCTCACTACGTTTCTTAGTTACAACCTTAGCGCATGCTGGCTGCAACTTACATTCTTCTTGGAGAGTTTTTGTGTTAACAGGTCACGATAAAAAATATGGGTTTGGTGATGAGGTTGAATTGTCGTAGTTTGATCCATCAAAATAATAACAATTGCACCTAATAATATAGTATAAGGCACAACCCTATCGTTCTTCTCAAGGAGCCCTTTTTATTGGAATCCTAGCAAATTAGGTGACAAAACCATTGAAAACCTGAGTAAAAGTAAAATGGGTTTTAGGTTTGATTGATTTTTGATACAATAAAATAATGGTGCAGTAAAGTAAATGTTTTTGTATTTTTGATTAAGGTGTAATTGAGTTGGATTGTGAAAGAAATATGTTGAGAAAGACTCTTGATGATGAAAACATATCTATCCTTGTTCTTAATTTGATATTGGAGTTTTGAAATCACTGAGTCTTAGATAAAACCTCAATCGATCAATTGAGTTCAGAGTATTAATAGTTCTTGAACTCCTTTGATGAAAGCTAACTTAAAAACTTTTAATACATTGTTAAAAACCACTTAGTGTAAATTAAATCAGATGATATAAATGCCCCCAAATGATCGTCGATCGACAACCATGGATTTCAATCAATTGAATTAGATATCAATAATCATTGATAATAGTCTAATTATCCATAAATATAAAATGAAATATTCATATTAAAATCAACATTCAAATCATCCAAATTCAATTACAAATACCTAATTTGAGAATAATCAGTTGATATTCAATCCCTAAATCTAGAAATATCAAAACATGAAATAGGTGTAGATTAAGATAGAAAACTCCCCAGTGCAATCCATGAGCTCAAGATATACAGTCCATCACCAAGAGACCAAAGATATAGCCTCTTATAACTCCTACTGTGTTGCAATCGCTGTCCAGATATGAAACCATGAAGAAAATTTATTAAAAGATGAAGAAAGATAGAAGATGTGTGTGTAGATTATGGAGAGAGTGTTGAGAGAGAGTCGAGTACTACTTCTTAGCCAAATCTAGCAAAAACCAGCCTCCATTTGCATCTGCAGCTTCCCTCTCCTTTTAACATCATAATGACCTAATCAAAATCGCGCTGCTTCACTGATTGTCTTCTTTGGTCGCTACTAGATCCATGTTTTGGTCGTGACCTGTAAACATAGAGAAACTTCCCAGAAGAAATGAGGTCGCGACCTGAGGACACCTTGGTCGCGACTAAAGACCACAGAAGCTATTTCCTTATTTGATTCTCTCTTATGATTTCTTTTCTGCTAACATTATCCCTTGGTTCTCCTCTAAAGTACCTACAATTCAAAATCAAATCTCACTATAAAAGTCCCACTAGTAAAAAAATAACATATATGCAGTTTGTGTAACACCCCAATTTTTAGGCCTAGAGATGCCAGGAAGAGAATTCAAGGGCAAAATCATAATTATGGGAAAGATCGGGCTGGTAGCCGATGAGTACCATATTTTGCCAGAAAATAGAGAAAATTATGCTGATCATTTCACTGAACTGTGAAATGTGCATATGAGGTCTCTAGGTGTATGAAAGAATTAGAAATATGACTAGGGGTAAAATGGTCATTTTGGAAAAGTGTGCCCGTGAGTGCTTTTTCAGGCCAAAACAGCCCGGTCCGGATAAAATATCTGAAAATACCGGGAGATAGAGAAAAGGATTCCGGATTGAATGAGGAGTCACAGAATTTTGATTTGAGGTCCCAATTTTTCTGTAAAAATTCCTGAAGATGGGAATTTACAGTTATAATCGGTAAAGGAAAGGCAGTCCGAATAGAGATGATCGGACTATGGCCAGAGGCCATATAGTGGTTGTTAAGGCCCACAGTGACACCAGGGAAGGCCCAAGCCCATAATATCAGTTCAGGGGTAAGAGGGGCCGGTGTCTGGGGAAAATGTGCAAAATGACGAAAATGCCCTTATGTTATAAAATAACTGAAGAATGAGTAAAGGGTATTTTGGTCATTTGGCTAAGGTTAGACAGTCAAGAAGGGGTATCTGGATAGTTGACCAGGGCCAGAGAATACTCTGGTAAAATATGAAAAGACAATAATGCCCCTAGACCTAGTAAAGGAAATGAAAGGACTTAAGTGCAGTTATGGAAAGTTTCAAGGCCAAAAAGGAAAGTAGACAAAAATGTGGGGTCCTTAAGTGTAATTTTAGCCAAGTAAAAAGGGACTTAAATGAAAAGAAGAAAAGTTCCCTGGGGCTAAATTGTAATTAAAGAAAGTCAGGCCGGAAGTGGTTTGGATTGTCCGAAAACATTTCAGTCCCAGATTTCACCGGTAGAGAGAGCAAGTGACGCTCGGTAATCTGGCTTAATACAGGAATTTTTGAAGACTCCAGATAGCCAGAAATGGACTGATCGTCCAAAAGTTATAAAAATTCATACCGGATATCCTGGATATCAGATCTAGGTGAGAAAATACAGGATGATACGTCCTTATGGGACGGATGTCGGGAAACTGACAGAATACCGATAGGAGGCCTGTAGAAAAAGTTATTCGCAAATTAGAAAATCCAGACGGGAGTGTGAGGCCTCCGGGTATCCGATAGGGAGATTTATCGGTATTTAAAAAGGGACTGAATGAGTTCGGATGATCTCGGTCAGATGACTGATATGACTCACAGGGATGCCTGAACACCGCAGGCTAGTGTTTCGGACAGAAGGAGCCGGTGTCCGGATATGTGTATAAACGGTGAATAATAGATAAAATATTCAATAATTATTAACGGGGGAAGATTCCTCGTAATGCGTGCCATGAAGGTATTAGACCCAGAGAGACCCAATAATGGCGCCAACAGAGGCCCAGTAAGACACTTGGACTGATAGGTGGGCCAGTGTCCGGCAGAACCCCGGAAAAGTACGAAATTACGAAAATGCCCCTGTGTTGTACTAAAGGGGTAGTAGATCTATGAGGGCATTTTGGTCATTCTGGAGAGGCCCAGAAGCCAAGGTACATACAGATAAAGTTACTGAGAGTCAGTATATACCCTGACAGAGTACAGAAGGGTATGAAATGACGATTTTACCCTTAGGGTTAAAATAGTGCAAGAAAGGGCACCCAAGGGTATTTTGGTAATTTGCCAAGGGCTGTTTCTTGGGAATCGAGCCATCAGAGTACTTGAGCTTGATCAGGATCCAAGATAACATTCCCAGAGCCCAAAAACGTAGGCCCAGTAATGTGTGGGAAAAAGTGGCATTAAAATACTATTTTAATGTTGTTTCAATAAAGTAAAGTTACTCGGTCGGCACGATAACCGAGGAGGCGATCAGATAAAGTTCTGGATTTATCTGGATAGCATTGGATGGCGTGACAGGTGCCAGTAAGATGCCACATGGCGCCATCACAGAGGAGGAAGAAAAAGCTGAGTACACGTAGTACGAGGCAGGACACTGGACCGGTGAGTCAGCATGCTGAGTCAGCTGCTGAGGTGTCCAGGAATTTCAGCATGTGGAAAATGTGGCACTGAGGTGTCCTGGTGAGGTGTCCCAATGATGTCATGCATGATGCAGTAAAGGAGGAATTAAAAAAAATAGGAAAATCCAGGAAAAACCAGGACCGCAGGATCAAAGTTCATGGTAATTACGAGATTGCCATTGGAGAAGGTTATAAATACCCCCTTGCTCCTCATTATGCACGGCCAAGCAAGCAATTTTAGAGAGAGGAGGAGGTGCTAGAGAGAGAAAGTGAGAGGAAGAAAGAAAGAAAAGAAGTTCTGGCGGAGCTGGAAGCAGAATAAGGATAGTGGAGTTCTGCTAAGCTAGCCAGGTAGTAACTAATCCTAGCTTTTATGTAATGGCTTTGTGATTTGTTGTGCTATTGTTTGGTTGGATTGTTGTCTTATATGTTATGTCTGAAGCTCTGCTGTAATGCTATGATCATATGTTATTAAGCATGGAAGCACGCAGCATACTTATCTGTACACAATCACAAGCAAGCACTGTCACTCTGCATTACATATATTGTTATGATTGCTGCTACTGAGATTCCCCCGAATCTCATCCCCCATATATAACCATTACAGAGACGTTATGCTGAAGTGGATTTTGAGAATCCTAAGAGACGCCGTTATGCTGCCGAAGTAAAAACTGAACATCAGTATATGATAAGTACTGTGTACGTAGTGCTGTCTAAGGAGGCTAGAAGTGAGTGGACCTAGCCGGTTCATCTAGTCTTTCCTGGGTACTACGTAGAATGGTAGTTCTCATGAGGGGATTACCGAATCAGTACGGTTCAGTTCTTTGTATAGATGAAGCGTAGCGGTTATGCTGTCGGATTTCAGGCAGGAAAAGATGTAATAGAGATATGAGAATTTATGTACATGGCCAGATGTAAAACAACTTATTAATTAATAATAATTGTTGTTGGCATGTTTGATTGATATATGATGGATGGATGTATATGTATGCAAAGTAGAAATGCTGGAAATTACCACTGTGAACAGTAATACGTGGTGACAAGGTCGTGTTTGATAAATGATTAAAAATAGTAAATGGATGAATAAATGTACGAAAGTTTTATGGTAAATAGTAGACATACCAGGATTTAATTTGATATATAAAACGTATCATTTGGATGTATACACAAGGAGATATAAATTATCAAAGTTGGGACCAGAATGCTGGATTCAGGAGAAAAACGCTGGATGAACAGTAAAGTTGAAACGTTGACTGGCGTGTACTAGGTCAACGAATGGTCAACGAATTATTTTTCCCTGAAATATAAGTGAGTTAGCTTCATGTAGCCATTGGAACCACTTCATTTCTATTTTTTTAGAATTAGTTATGATTTTTCGAAGACAGGTCACTCATCTGGAATTTTTAGGTGAACAGTACTCGGTAAGAGTAAAATTTCAGATTTGGGGAATTGGACTTCGATGACCTTGAAAGTGATTCTAAAGGCTACTGAATGGTCCCTACTGAATTAGTCTCTGTGACCACCCGTCATGTTGCGCACCTTGTCGCAACCAAATACTCCTATTTAACGAGTTTTTCCTCTGTGAATATTAGTGACAACATAAAGTCCTTTCTGTAGTGACTAAAGTGTTTTTCTGTTGATAAATTTTTTGTCTGATTTTGATTGTCTGCTTGATTTTTCTTGATTGCTTTTGTGTTATATGTATAGAAGAACTATACCCTTAATGCCTTTTGATCCTAAAATTGAGAGGTCACTTAGGAAACTTAGAAAAGAGTTTAAAGAAAAAGGACCTAGTGAGGGATTAGTTGAAGAAGAAGTTATATCGCAAGAACCTAGTTCATCATCTAGTGTCCCAGGGTCTAAATTTGGACTCAATTTAGAAATTCCTTTAGATATTCTTGATATGGCTTAAATTAATCCAAATGGGCACAATGGGAATAATGGACAAGGAGAGAACAAAGTACCTAATAATGTAGAAGATAATAGGAGCATTAGAGAAATTAATCATTCATATGTGAATTATGATCCCTATGATTTTTATACTGATAAAGTTAATTTTGAGATTAAAGGAGCCTTGATTATAGCCTTACCTAAATTTTATGGTTTTACAGGAGAATATCCACATCGGTATCTTCAAACTATGAACATGGTATGTTCTTCTATGAAGCCTCTAGTGACTACATTGGATGATGTCTTGAGGAGATGCTTCCACTTCACTGTGGAGGGATATACAAAGGAATGGCTGTAAAATTTGCCAAACCATTTTACCATTCTTACTTAGGACTAATTAAAGACAATATTCTTAGAACACTTCTTCCCGGCTTCCAAGACTACACGATGGAAGAAGGAGATCACTAACATTCTTAACAAGATGGAGAATCGCTGCATGAGTACTGGAAAAGGTTCATAAACTTGCTGGCTAGAAGTCCACATCAAATATCACTAAAGCTGACTTAATGGACATATTTTTTATGGTCTACTACCTCACAACAAAGTGTCTTTGAATGCAGCTACCAATAGATCTTTGAGAGATAAAACTCTATAAGAAAGTTAGGAATTGCTTTTGAAAATAACTAATGAGGATCACCAATCTAAGGATCCTAGGAGAATGCCCACATCCTCTTTAGAAATTTCCAAGGAGATTTTATCAGAGATAGCCTTGGGTAACTGAATGGAGAACAGAATGAGCCTAATTGAATGGGAACTCCAATCTACAAAACAAGTGCTATCATGGATACACCTCAAGTATTAGTAATGGGGTGTGTAATATCCCTAATTTTTTATACTGGATAGTATGTACAGTTTGTATGTAATATATGCGAGATTCTCTAAGAAAAATATGGCCATTTATGTAAAAAAAGGGATTAAATTGAAAAAGGAAGAAAAGACAAGGATTTAAGTGAAAATACAAAAGTTTTAAGGACAAAAGAGAAAGTAGACAAAAATGTGGGGTCCTTAAGTGTAATTTTAGCCAAA
This sequence comes from Leucaena leucocephala, assembly GCA_037074615.1. Classification (NCBI taxonomy): domain Eukaryota; kingdom Viridiplantae; phylum Streptophyta; class Magnoliopsida; order Fabales; family Fabaceae; genus Leucaena; species Leucaena leucocephala. Next base: position 11,753,929 of record CM073536.1, on the reverse strand, counting down.
GTTGAGGACATAAAGATAGTTTATGAAAAGTCAAGGGGCAAAAGTGTAATTATGAAGAATTTGGACCAAAAACAGGCCAAAAATACCCGGAGTCAGATCAGACCCAAATTCTACCAGTAGATAGAGAAAATTATTCCGGTTAGTTTGACGCAACACAGAATTTTGATTTGAGCTCCTGAAAAATTGATATAAATTTCTGAAGTCAGATAAAATTATTATAGTATTTTTCAGACCTCAGAATCAGATGAGAACTTACAGTAAATTCCTATAATTAATATATGAATTTATAAAATTGACAGGATCAGAAAAGGAATCTTATAGAATTTTTAATGGAATTTACAGTGGAATAAAATACCTGATAAATATCGCTGGGAGAGATTTCTAGGGATTCATGCCATAAAGGTAGTAAACCCTACAAAGGCTCAAAAATGGCATCTTGATGGCCCAATAAAATTATTGGACTGATAGGTGGGCCAGTGTCCCGAGAAACCCTGGAAAAGTGCAAAATTACGAAAATGCCCCTGTGTTGCATTAAGGAGCAATAGATGAATGGAGGGCATTTTGGTCATTTTGAACAGGCCAAAATGCCAAGGCAGGTACAGGAAGGGTTAGTCAAAGTCAGTATATGCCCTAACCAGGTACAAAAAGGTGTTAAATGACAATTATGTGTTTAGGGTTAATATAGTGCAAGAAAGGGCACCATGGGTATTTTAGTCATTTTCCAAGGGATCTGTAATTAAGTTTAGAACCAGTATAAGAATGTCAATGGTATAAAGAATCTGAATACTGGATTTAAGGTTAGAACACATATTATGGAACCTCAGAAAAATTAGATTCAGAAAATAGTCTGGTTACCATGCCGGTACTGGATTGGACTGGAATTTTTCTAGGACCTTCTCACCATGAGAGTGGCACCAAGTGTCCTATGAGGTGTCCCTCTTGATGATGTCATGGTGGTGATGTCATAATTATTAAAGAAAAGAAAATCCAAGATTAAATCTAAGCCCTTAGGTCAAATAGTATACAAAGTGATCTTGGCCTTTCATTTCCACTCAAGTTTACCTATAAATACCCCAGCCAAATCAGAACAATTCGGCATCCTTGGCAACCTTGGGGAACCTCTTTCAAAATTTTCATTCAAGCTAGAAAGAAGCAAGCACCTTGGAAGAACTAGCAAGGTAATTAGTCCCCTTGATCCTAGACTATGTTCTAGCAAGTATGTTCTTAGTTTTAAGAGGTTTTTGGGACATATTCCTCTTGATGGTGCTGCTGTCCATTCTGTTTTGATGTGAAAGGAAGATGAGTTTTATGTTATAGATAGTTTAGATAAGCTTAAACAAGCTAGAATCAAGTGGTAATAGCTTAGAAATTCAAGTATGCTTGTGAATCAAAGATTGTGCTCTGTTCTGGTACTGTACAATCACTGTTCATATGCTGGACTTTTATGATTTTGATGCTTCCAATGAGTTTAGAATGGAAAATTGTGTGGGGATATAGTAGAGAAACCAATATTCGAGGCATTGGAATCAAAATGAGAATTTTTGAAAAACAAGGGTAGCTTGTCAGTTCTGTACAGTAGCATGGGATGCAATTTGATTTTGGAGAATCTGAATGCATATTTGGATTCTACATGAAAAATTATGTGGAAATGAACCATGAGAATTTATTTTAGAAAGATGGAAGCATAAGTCATAAATTAAAGAAAGAATGGAACCTAGTTGAAACCCTAGTCTTGGAATTGTGTTAGAAGTAAATTATAACTTGATGTTACTTTGTAATGACTAGGTTTTGATATTTGTGAGAAGGAAGGATCAATCGAAGAAAGGAATAGCAAAGACACCTAAGAGGTAGTAAGAATACTTGACTATAATCTTATGCTTGATTGATTGTATGTTTGCTTGTTATGTATGATTATTGGTTGAGCATGAGATGAATTTATGATGATGATGATGATGAGATATGAATGGTTGCAACTCCTTGCAATAAATGTCATGACAATATGTATGTTAGAGGTTGCTTATGTATATTCATGAAGTAGCTCCCATGTCATTATAACATGTTAAGCATTTAATCAAGCATGCATGTTATTATAGTTTGTATGACTTGCTATTGGGATTTCCATTAAATCTCATTCTTTCCATATATATAACCATGCTCTAGGTGCTGGAACTTCACAAGGAAAAAGGTTAAATGTGGATGATTAATTTGTATATGACTTAAAGTTGGGTACTTAGCTTGAGAAGATGCTATTTTGATGTGCATGATGTATGTTACTAAGAATCCAGTCTGAGGCAGTACACTTCTGACATTAGTTTTTTTAAGCTATCCAATGTATTTTTGTGTGAAATTTGGCATGAACATAGTTAAGATCTAGAGATTTAAATGGACACTAAGAATGCCTCAATTGGTTAAGAATTCGAATTGTTATGATTATTCAAAGTCGGGATTAAAATCTGGATCACGATAAAACGAGAACCCAGAGGCAGTGAGGTTTATGCGCAAATTTCAAATAGTAAATGAACGAATTTTTCCATGAAATTTTATAAGATTAAAGTATACATATGGATATTTAAATACATATATAACACGCCTCATTTGGATAAGTACACAAGGAGAAATGAATTTTTAAATAGAAGGTAAAGAAACTGGAACTTCCAGACTTACAAAATAAATAGTATTTTTCAACAAATAAACTGATTTCATTTGGACAAGGAAACCTTAGTTTCATATTTTTCCTTGAAAGTTCAATGAAATATATTTCATTAGAAATTGGAACCACCTTATTTCAATTTTTCTAGATTTAATTATAAATTTTTAAAGTTTATGATGTAGTCTGGATTTACCAAGTGAACAGTACTGATAACCTAATTCTTGGAAATTCATGTTTTTAAGCTAAAATGGTGTTCCATTGGTCTAAGATACTTCCAATTGAGTATATGTAATGGTAAAATTAAGGATACAATATTTTGGTATCAGAGCAAAGGATTCTGTCTTAGGAAATGCTCTGAATAAATGATTTATATATAGATACACAATAATAAAGCTGTCATAATTGACACTAAGCTAGTGTTTGCAGGATGACTAAACGTAGGACCAGATCTAAGACCATAGTAAACCAAGGGGATCCCATGCCTAAGGTCTTTAGTTCAGACAAGTCTGGCCTGAATTCAGTGCAGGAGTATATGATAGACGATGATCCTGATTCTAGTGATTCTGAAATGGATAGCTCAGATAGTTCTTCAGTGGGGTCAAACTTTATGGCTGATACACCAGAGGGTAATATGTTAGAGAAAGAACCTATTCCAGCTATTCCCATCAACATTGTACCCCCAGATCCAGCAGAACCTACCCCTAGACAGTTGAATAACCTAGATATTCCTAGACCCAGTCAAGTGCCAGATCAGATAGATACTTTGGGTCCTAGAAACCAAGGATGATGATGGTAGAGATACACTTGGGAAACCGAATCATAGAAATAGTACCAGGAAAGAACATGAAGGAAGAACGATTTGAGAAAGCAGTGGAGTTAGCTCGACAGTTATATGACTTGGGAAGACCTTTAGTCCGAGAGATAGACCAAGACTATAGAGTCTATCAAGACTTTATCACGAGGATAAGGGATACGTACTGATCTTTTGATCCAGATACCCTGACCCTAAATGACTGGACAAACATTATGGATTACATTTTACCGACTACTCCTACCTGGAGAACAGGGTTAGATGAGTACTTTGAGGAAGAACCCTATTGTAGCATACCCGACTGGATCTACATGGTAGAAGAATTTATTAGAATAACTTTTAAGAAGGAATAGGGTATGTTAGAAATGGTAATAATCTCCATGTACTTATGTAATATATGTATGACTTTATTAACTTTATGTGTATGACATGTTTTGGAATGGAATGTAAATTATGTTATTTATCGTATTCCTCTCTTGTTTAGATAAGTAAAACAAAATGGTTCGAACTAGAAGGAATGTTCCGACAGAGGAACCACAAGATACGGGAAACATTAATCAGATAATTTTAGAATGGTTAGAGCAGCAGCAAAAGATGATAGAAGAGATGCGTGCAGCTCAAGAACGGAGTGAGCAAGAGAGAGATGCTGCTATCGCTGTAGCAGTGACAGAAGCTATGAGTAACCTAAGGCCTCTAGAGCCTTCAGGAGCAGCCAACAAAGAAGCAGAAAGAGTGCAGTAGCTGGTTGAGCCACATAGATGGGCTGACCAGGGGATGATGCAGCCAGTATTCAACAGTGGAAGACATCATTTTGTAAACATAATCCTTCAGTGTTTGAAGGAGAATTCGATGTCCAAATGGCAGAGGATTGGATTAGAAGGCTGGAGAGGATTTTTAAAGTGCTTGATTGTCCAACCGAGACTAAGGATCAGATGGCTATCTATCAGTTGGAGAAAGATGCTGATAGATGGTGGAAGAATACCGAATTGCTGTTACAAGCAAGAAACCTTACAATTACCTGGGAAGTCTTTCTTGAACAATTCTGTGAGAAGTACTTTCCTCAGTCTGTCGAGATAAGCGGGAAGCTGAATCCCTTGTACAGAGACAAGGAGAGAAAGAATCATTTGACGAGTATCTGGCTAAGTTCATCCTTCTATCTTAGTATTCTACTTATCTGCGCCAAGTGGATGATGAGAGCTGGATGACTGAGAGGATGATTAGGGGCTTGAATACTATGCTATAAGAAAAGCTGACTCGCCAACAATATATCCAGTTCAACAAAGCGGTGGAAGCATGACCTATAGTCGAGAACAGTATGAATCATCGGATGTTATCTAGACCTATGGACAAGGAACAAGTAATTCCTGAAAAAGCCAGTCAGAATCGAGAAGTTGCTAGTGGTAGCGGCTATAGAAAGAGAAAAAGGCAGTGGCAGAACAAGAGACCGAATAGAGGGAGTTTTCAAGGAAGGCCTAACAACAGAGACTCGAAGGCTCGAGTATGTGAAAAATGCGGAAATAACCATGGAGACAGAGCATGTCTGATGGGCCAGAATGTCTGCTACATATGCGAAAAGCCTAGATATTTTGCTCGGGAGTGCCTTCAAACAGTAAACAATCAAAGGCCAAGGATATAAGGGAGAGTATTTGCACTCAATAGGCAAGATGCCCGACGATCACCCGAAATGATCCAAGATACAATTTATCTCAATGATCATGCTGTGATTGCTCTATTTGATTCGGGTGCAAGTCATTCCTTTGTTTCTTATGGGTGTGCTGAACGCCTAGGCCTTATGATTAGTAAGTTAAATTATGACATATGTGTGACAACTCCCACAAATGCTAGAGTAGTTACATCCGATGTTTGCCTAAATAATGTTGTATGGTATGAGCATTGTTGCACTACTCTAGATTTGATATGTATGCCTTTCAGAGAAATCGATGTCATAAATGTATTGAATTGGTTATCTTCCAATAACGTGATGCTGGATTGCAAGAACAAGGATTTAGTTCTTGGTCCAACGGTAGGTAAGATTGAATTTCATAAAAGAGGCTTAGGCAGATAAATATTTGCGAAAGGTATGTCAAGGATATATGATCTTCTTTTCTGTTCAAGCAGAAGTAGAAGAAGAGATTGAGAAGATACCAGTAGTCAAAGAATTTCCTGAAGTTTTTCCAAAGGAAATTCAAGGATTGCCTCCGGAGCGAGAAGTAGAATTTGCATTGATATTGTGCCTGGAGCTAGACCAATATCCAAAGCCCCATATCGTATGGCTCCTAATGAGATGATTGAATTAAAGAAGCAGATTGAGGAGCTATTAGAGAAGGGTTTCTGAAGGGAATTGGAAGACACGTAACAAAAATTAACTTTAAATTTTTTTCCATTCCCTGCCAGGATCTGTCGAATGTGTTTAAGTAAAGGAGAAAGAAGTGTTACCTTCGGTATTCGAGCTGCAGTCGCGACCTCAGTATCCACTAGTCGTAACTCTTCACCTATAGAGTTTTCAGTCGTGACCTACTCAGCTTCTAGTCTCGACCTGTCACCTCTGGAGTTTTCTGTCGCGACCTCCCCAGCTACTAGTCAAGACCTGTAGCCTCTGGAGTTATCAGTCGCGACTTCCTCAGCTTCTAGTCGCGACCTGTCATCTCTTTTCGGATTTCTGATGTTCAGATGCCTATTTAGTCACTACCTCTGTGTCAACTGGTCGCGACTTGTCGTCATACCTAGTGCTCTTTTTCGATCGCAAGAAGTCGACAACTCAGATCGACTTCCTCTACCGGTATCTAAAATATCCTTACTTTCGTATGTCTTAGAGACCATTTGGTAGCATTTAGAACCATTTTCAAGGTCATTGAAGTCCAATTTCTCAATCTGGAGTTTTACTCTTATCGAGCACTGTTCACTATGAAAATTCCAGATGAGTGACTTGACTTCGAAAAATCATAACTAATTCTAGAAAAATCAAAATGAAGTGCTTCCAATTGATACTTGAAGCTAACTCAATTATATTTCAGGAAAAAATAACTCGTTGACTATGCATTGACCGAGTCAACATCAGTCAATGTTTCCACTTTACTGTTCATCCAACGTTTTTCTCCTGAATCCAGCTTTCTGGTCCCAACTTTGATAATTTATATCTTCATGTGTAGACATCCAAATGAGACATTCTATATATCAAATCGAATCTTGGTATGTCTACTATTTTCCATAAAAATTTCATACGTTTATTCATCCATTTACTATTTTTAATCATTTATCAAACATGACTAGATTACCACGTGTTACTGTTTACAGTCGTAAATTTTAGCATTTCTACTTTGCATACATATGCATACATCCATCATACATCAGTCAAGCATGCCAAACAACACTTATTATTAATTAATATGTTGTTTTACATCTGGGTATGTACAAAATTTCCCATATCTCTATGACATCTTTTCCTGCCTAAAATCCGGCAGCATAATCGCTACGCTTCATCTTCAGAAAGTAACTGATCTTGTACCGATTTGGTAATTCCCGTGAGAATTACCATTCTACGTAAGTACCCAGGAAAGACTGGATGAACCGGCTAGGTCCACTCACTTCCAGCCTCCTTAGACAGTACCTACGTACACAGTACGTATCAGCTCCTTTCTCTACTATTGCCATCTTGTCATAATTTCGGCAGCATAACGGCGTCTCTTAAAATTCCCAGAATTCATTTTGACATAACCTCCCCTGTAATGGTTTACTTATTGGGATGAGATTCGGGGGAATCTCATTAGCAACAATCATAACAATATATGTAATGCAGAGTGACAGTGCTTGCTTGTGATTGTGTACAGATAAGTATGCTGAGTGCTTCCATGCTTAATAACATATGATCATAGCATTATAGCAGAGCTTCAGACATAACATATAAGACAACAATCCAACCAAACAATAGCACAACAAGTCACAAAGCCATTACATAAAAGCTAGGATTAGTTACTACCTCAAAGGCTCAGCACAGCTCTACTATCTCTATTCTGCTTCCAGCTCCGCCAGAACTTCCTTTCTTTCTTTCTTCCTCTCACTTTCTCTCTCTAGCACCTCCTCCTCTCTCTAAAACTTGCTTGGCCGTGCTGCATATGAATGAATGGGGGGTATTTATAGTTTTGGTCAATGGTATTTCTGTAATTTTGAAGCTATCTGATCCTGTGGTCCTGGTTTTTCCAGAATTTCCTATTTTTCTTTATTCCTTTTACTGCATCATGCATGACATCATCTCAAGGCCACCTCATGGGACACCTCATCGCCACATTCTTCACATGTCACAATTCCTGGACACCTCATCAGCTGACTCAGCAGTTCCAGTCCAATCCAGTACCGGTCCGGTCCGATTTCCAACAAACCGAACTCAATGGCTGAGATTGTGCCATGTGTCCTTAACTTTTCTTCTCCCATCTAAGATGATGCCATGTGGCATCTGGAAGGGACCTTTCACGCCTTCCAATGCTATCCAGATAAGTCCAGGACTTTATCTGACTACCTCCTCGGTTATCGTGCTGACCGAGTAACTTTACTTTATTGAAACAACATTAAAATAGTATTTTAATGCCACTTTTTCCCACATATCACTGGGCCTACGTTTTTGGGCTCTGGGAATGTTATCTTGGATCCTGATCAAGCTCAAGTACTCTGATGGCTCAATTCCCAAGAAACAACCCTTGGCAAATTACCAAAATACCCTTGGGTGCCCTTTCTTGCACTCTTTTAACCCTAAGGGTAAAATCGTCATTTCATACCCTTCTGTACTCTGTCAGGGTATATACTGACTCTCAGTAACTTTATCTGTATGTGTCTTGGCTCCTAGGCCTGTCCAGAATGACCAAAATGCCCTCATACATCTACTACCCTTTTGTACAATATAGGGGCATTTTCGTAATTTCACACTGTTCCGGGGTTCTGCTGGACACTGGCCCACCTATCAGTCCAAGTGTCTTATTGGGCCTTTGTTGGCGCCATTAATGGGCCTTTCAGGGTCCATTACCTTCATGGCACGCATTACGAAGAATCCTCCTTTGCCAATGATTATTGAATATTTTATCTATTATTCACCGTTTATGCACATATCCGGACACCGGCTCCTTCTGTCCGATATACTGGCCTACGGTGTTCAGGCATCCCTGTGAGTCATATCAGTCATCTGACTGAGGTCATCCGAACTCATTCAGTCCCTTTTTAAATACCGATAAATCTCCCTATCGGATACCAGGAGGCCTCATACTCCTGTCTGGATTTTCTAATTTGCGAATAACTTTTTATACAGGCCTCCTATCGGTATTCTGTCAGTTTCCCGACATCCGTCCCATAAGGACATATCATCCTGTATTTTCTCACCTAGATATGAAATCTAGGATATCCGGTAGAAATTTTTATAACTTTTGGACGATCAGTCCATTTTTGGCTATCTGGAGTCTTCAAAAATTCCTGTATTAAGCCAGATTACCGAGTGTCACTTGCTCTCTCTACCGGTGAAATCTGGGACTGAAATGCTTTCGGACAGTCCAAACTACTTTCGGCCTGACTTTCTTTAATTACAATTTAGCCCCAGGGAACTTTTCTTCTTTTCATTTAAGTCCCTTTTTACTTGGCTAAAATTACACTTAAGGACCCCACATTTTTGTCTACATTTCTTTTTGGCCTTGCACTTTTTCATAATTGCATCTAAGTCCTTCCATTTCCTTTCTTTACTTTATAGGTCTAGGGGCATTATTATCTTTTCATATCTTACCAGAGTATTCTCTGGCCCTAGTCAACTATCCAGATACTCTTTCTTGACTGTCTAACCTTAGCCAAATGACCAAAATACCCTTTACTCATTCTTCAGTTATTCTATAACATAAGGGCATTTTCGTCATTTTGCACATTTTTCCCGGACACCGGTCCCTTACCACTGAGCTGATATTATGGGCCTAGGCCTTCCCTGGGGTCACTATGGGCCTTAGAAAACACTGTATGGCCTCTGGCCACAGTCTGATCATCTCTATTCGTACTGCTCTTCCTTTACCGATTATAACTGTAAATTCCCATCTTCGGGAATTTTTACAGAAAAATTGGGACCTCAAATCAAAATTCTGTGTTTGCGTCATTCAACCCGGAATCCTTTTCTCTATCTCCTGGTATTTTCAGATATTTTATCCGGACCGGGCTATTTTTGCCTGAAAGTACGCTCCCGCGCACACTTTTCAAAAATGACCATTTTACTCTTGGTCACATTTCTAATTCTTTCATACACATAGAGACCTCATATGCACATTTTACAGTTCAGTGAAATGATCAGCATAATTTTCTCTATTTTTTGGCAAAATATGGTACTCATCGGCTACCAGCCCGATCTTTCCCATAATTACGATTATGCCCTTGAATTCTCTTTCTGGCATCTCTAGGCCTAAAAATTGGGGTGTTACAGTATCCACACGAATAGCGTTCCAACCACGAATGATGAAATATCCTCCCTTAGACGCCCCAGAGTACAATTGCAGAAGCCATATTAGCTTGATTGCAGCTTCTCCTGCCTGACTTTTGGCAGCATAACCGCCGAGCTTTATCTTTATAAAGAACTGAACCGTACTGATTCGGTAATTCCCTCATGAGAACTACCATTCTACGTAGTACCCAGGAAAGACTAGATGAACCGGCTAGGTCCACTCACTTCTAGTCTCCTTATATAGCACTACGTACACAGTACTTATCATACTCTGATGTTCAGTCGTAATTCCGGCAGCATAACGGCGTCTCCTAAAATCCTTAAACTTCACTTCAACATAACCTCCCTGTAATGGGTTACATATATATAGGGATGAGATTCGGGGGAATCTCAGTAGCAACATCCATAACAGTATATGTAATACAGTGTGACAGTGCTTGCTTGTGATTGTGTACAGATAAGTATGCCGATGCTTCCATACTCAATAACATATGATCATAGCATTGCAGTAGAGCTTCAGACATAACATACAGGACAACAATCTAACCAAACAATAGCACAACAAATCACAAAGCCATTACATAAAAGTTAGGATTAGTTACTACCTGGCTAACTTAGCAGAATTCTACTATCTCTATTCTGCTTCCAGCTCTGCCAGAACTTCCTTACTTCCTTTCTCTCTTCCCTTCCTTCTCCTTCTCTCTCTTCTTTCTCTCCCTTTCCTCTTGCCATGCGTGAAATGAAATGGAGGGGGGTATTTATAACCTCCTCCAATGGCATTTTCGTAGTTTCTCTGAACTCTGAATATGTGGTCCTGGTTTTTCCTGCATTTTCCTATTTTCTTTTATTTCCTTTTACTGCATCACCGGGACACCTCAGCATGCCACCTCAGAGGACACCTCATCGTCACATTTTGCACATGCTAAAAATCCTGGACACTTCAGCATGCTGACTCATCAGGCTGACTCGCCGATCTAGAGTCCTGCCTCGTAATGCGTGTCCTTAACTTTATCTGCTTCTTCCAGATCAGTGCCATGTGGCCTTAACTTTTCTTCTCCCTCTATGATAGCGCTATGTGGCACCTGGAAGGATCCCTTCACGCTTTCCAATACCATCCAGATAAGTCCCAGACTTATCTGATCATCTCCTCGGTTATCGTGCCAACCGAGTAACTTTACTTTACTGAATCATTACATTAATGCCATGTGGCATCTTGTGGGTCCCATGAGTACAACTTATCAGTCCACCTCATGGTTTCCAGATAACCTCTCCTTTACCGGACCTCCTGCCTCCGGTCTATCTCTAACCGGGTAACTATCTCCTTTGGGCCTTCACACTCTTGGCCCATACGCTAACACTACTTTAGTCACTAGTCGCGACCTGATCATCATCTCATCGCGAAATAACACTTATGTGTACATTAGTCGCGACCACAACATTCTTTAGTCGCGACCACAACACAATCTAGTCGCGACCATAACATTTTCTAGTCGCAACCAGCCCATTTTACCTATTAGTCGCGACACGCACATCATTCAGTCGCGTCTAAACCTTTCTGCTATTATTAGTCGCGACGTAACTACTTTCTAGTCACGACCACACTGCTTTCTCATCGCGCATATCTCTTTCTATAACCATTAGTTGCGACCATACTGATTTATAGTCGCGACCTAAATGGTCAGCTCTACAACATTTCACCTTTACATCATCCCAAATTACTTCTACTGTTTACACATAAGTCCCCGTACCTTTGCTTATTCGCAGCTTAGTCCCTGAAACTCTCTGCGTGTCTCCGGGACTTCTGCTCAAAGGGGGTCTAGTAGCCTCTCAATCCTAGGCTATTTTCACGTCTCTAGGCCTGAAAATTGGGATGTTACATTTCTCCTCCCCTTTAAATAAATTTCGTCCCCGAAATTTAATCAGTACCATAGCCAAATCAACTTAACATCTGGCAAAGTACTCATCATAACTTTATATCTCTTCGTAACATGCTCATCTTTCTCTGGGTCAACTCAATCAGAGTTGAAATCTACTTTTCTCTTATGGATCACTTACTGCACTTTATAAGTAGTGTCCATTTCTTTCATAGGAAATTCTCTCGAATATTACTATATTCAGGAATTTCTTCTAACTACTCATCATACTTCTAGCATCTATCTCTATTACTTCTCTTAATATCTCGCAGACTGCTTTAACATCTGCAACATTCCATCTTTCTTTTCATATAATCAAACATTCTCATTATTCTTAGCAACTTAACTTCCTACAGAGAGAGGACTTACGCAGCTATTCTTTCTTTACTTTGCTGCTAAATGAGAGCATCTACTCTTAAATAAGAGCACCTATACATAATGCCTGGCCAACATACTGCAGGACTACATACCTGCTTATGAATGCAAAGCTCTAACATCGGAGCTCAAGCATTCTTGCTCTAATTATGCACAGCTCTAACACCTGGAGCTTTCAAAGTTTTAGCATAACATATGGCTTGGCATCTCATGCAACGAGTGAAAGCTTTCATTTCCTATTCCATTCATAGCATAACATTTAAACATGTGATCCCTACAAAAGGGAGCCTCTCTATCTGTTCATAACATGCATATTTCTCAGTGCGGGTCATATTACACGTGTACCACAATGTATCTCATTAAATGCTTTTGAGACTTTATCATGACATATCTAGCCAACTCTGGCTATCTTATAGTGTATTTCACCCTTTCGTAACGTATCTTGCCTTATCATGACTCATCCTGAGATACCATAAGGCTAACATTCTCTTTCTCATAGAACTGAGTTCTATCTTTGTTTTGCCTTAGACCTTTTTCTCTAGGTCTTCTCTAGCCTTTTAATCTCTTTACCCTCATCTGGGAGAATCTATCTACTCATACTCCTCTGTTCTCATTACATAGAGAATTTTCTTCTCTGCTTCTCATTACACAGAGGATTCTCTTCTCTACTTCTCAGGCATACTTCTACAAAACTACTTTGAATATCAGTACTCAGGTTTGAACTTGGACTCCATCTTTGTTTAAAGGAAAACTAAGTTTAGTCTGTATATAATAGAGGCTTATCTGAGAAAAAAAATCATTATAAAATAACTTTTCTGGATAAGTTTATCAACTAGTGAAGCTTCCTTACCTTAACTTTATCTTTGGCATTCATCTTCCCAAAGAGATACTACATCGTACTCATGTCTCATGGCTCATTACTTTCCTTAGGCTAGGTCTAACTGCGACCTCGGGATCTAACTGCGATCAACCGTAAGCCTCTTCAGAATCTAACTGCGACTCTGAAACTCTTAGGATCTAACTGCGACCCTTCAGGATCTAACTGTGATTTTGTTGTACTGTAAATCTCCCGAAGATCTTAAACCAACAGACTAAGTTATAAGGTTAACTGCTTCCACCTGTTGATAACTCCATAAATAAAAATTTAAAAATTTTATAGCCTCATATCCTTTACCCAGACTTTACTTACTTCCTCTTTTACTCAGGAGTTCCTTCTCATCTTTCTTACTTTACTGTGGCTTACCATTGGCTTGTGCCATCACGGTCTAACCACCTGCCATTGCATTCTACTGCTATGGCCTCATCAACTGCTCATTTCAATCTGTGCTCTAACTGAGAGCCATTTAAACTATGCTCTAACTGCGAGCATTCTGTATCAGATCCAACTCTTATCTGAAGAGTGATCGATACTCATCTGAATCTAGCTCTATCTGGGAGCCATATGTTTCAGATCTAACTCTTATCTGAAGAGTGATCTAGAAACAATCTCTTTACTCTTATCTGCTTTTCCTTCTGTAAACCATTCCTTTCAATAGAAATGGCCCTGAGTACTGTATTCACAAGTCTGCAGAATTACCCGAGTAACCTTAAACATATCATAATATCATAGCTTATTGTCCCATAAACTGAGACTATCTATCATCCTCAATACATATCTCATTACATGTCATATGGTATGGGAGCAACATACTTCCTCATAACTTTCTCGTCTCATATATGTACTCATATATATATACTCTACCCTGCATGCACTGTAAAAGGGAGTATTCATTCATCATGGCATACTCTAACATGCATGTTATCATATGACAACTGAAAGGAGATGCAACTATCCATCATAACTTATGGCATCATAAGCCATATCATCATCATACTTTGCTCAACCATCCATCAGACATTGTAAAGCTAAGTAAGCCTCAAAACATATTTATCATATTGCCTATCATATCTTAATCATTCATACATCCTGAAACTTTTATCTATTTCAGGCTGCCACGCTACCCTCTTATCAAGGTATAGACTCAACCCTTCATCACTCTTTCTTACATAGGGGAGTCACTGTATCTCGTAATCTGTGGCTACCTTTCTACTATCTCTTTACTTCTTCTTTCCATATATCAGTCCTAGTCTATTTTTGACTGGACTGTGGTTCCTCATCGATTCTTCTCTCGATCTTCTTGATCCTAACGAACTTCAGTGGCATGGATCTCATTCATCATCTCTCATTATCACTTCTGTTCTCTAGGGTACTCTACCCCAGGTCTATTACTTCTCCATGATGGAATTCCCCTGCTTAGGGAACATTAGCTCTCTAGCCATTAACCATCACCTCTCTAGCCTTAGGCCATGTCCTAGGCTTATTCTTGGACAAACCTCGTTCTAACTATCTCATTCTAGCTCTTAGGTCTTCTATTCAGCCTAGCTGAATAAGACCTTTACAATGTAGATCTACTCCTAGTTATCACATGGAGGATCTACCTCATTCTAGCTATCTCATCGAGCTAACCCATCTTAACTTATCATCATCCCTTGCTACTCATCCTAGCAAGGATGACTCGCATATTGGAGTTGCCCGCTTCCTCTATGCATGGCTCCTCCACTCAAGCTCTATATTCTTGTCTTGTGTTCACCATCTTTTTCCTTCAAAACGAAAAATGAACACATCTCATCCCATCTAAGAGCTCATATCTCCGTTGAGTTTTCTAAATCCATTCTAGTCGCGACCTGAGTATTGGATAGTCGTGACTCATCTCCTCTGTGACCTTTCGTCGCGACCATCGCACTCAACTCATCACGACCTAACATTTCTGTTATTTAGTCGCGACCAAACTCCTCTGTTGTCGCGACCTAAATATTCTGCAGTCGCGACCAAAACCTAACTCGTCGCGACCTTATTCTTCTTCCGTCGCGACCTGTACAACTATCATCGTGAACTAGGCCTTCCCACGTCGCAACCTTAACTCTTTCTAGTCGCGACATTAGACCTTTCCTGTCGCAACTTCAGCTCTCTGCCATATACCGTTGTGACCTTGGAATATACACGTCGTGACCTAATCTCTTTGTAAATAACTGTCGCGACTAAAACTCTCTTTAAGGCTACCTGTCGTGACCTAAAACCATATTAGTCACGACCTTGAGCATCACTAACTCGTACTCTAAGGGAATTAAGCTTTCTAATTCACATCTTTAACTTATTTAAACATCCATCTAACTATCTCAGAGTATCTCTGAGCCAGAACCTTCTGCTCTATGCTAGAATCTTATGCTCTGAACCAGAACCCTTTCTGGTCTATGCCAAAACCTAGTACTCTGAGCCAGAGCCCTTACTGGCCTATGCCAGAATCCTGTCTAGTCAATGCCAGAATCTCTTGCTCTGATACCAAAATGAAACATCCTCCCTTAGATGCCCCAGAGTACACTTGCAGAAGCCATATTAGTTTGATTGCAGCTTCTCCTGCCTGACTTTTGGCAGCATAACCGCCGAGCTTCATCTTTACAAAGAACTGAACCGTACTGATTCGGTAATTCCCTCATGAGAACTACCATTCTACGTAGTACCCAGGAAAGACTAGATGAACCGGCTAGGTCCACTCACTTCTAGCCTCCTTAGATAGCACTACGTACACAGTACTTATCATACTCTGATGTTCAGTCTTAATTTTGGCAGCATAACGGCGTCTCCTAAAATCCTTAAACTTCACTTCAACATAACCTCCCTGTAATGGGTTACATATATATATAGGGATGGGATTCGGGGGAATCTCAGTAGCAACATCCATAACAGTATATGTAATGCAGTGTGACAGTGCTTGCTTGTGATTGTGTACAGATAAGTATGCCGCATTCTTCCATACTCAATAACATATGATCATAGCATTGCAGTAGAGCTTCAGACATAACATACAGGACAACAATCTAACCTAACAATAGCACAACAAATCACAAAGCCATCACATAAAAGTTAGGATTAGTTACTACCTGGCTAACTTAGCAGAATTCTACTATCTCTATTCTGCTTCCAGCTCCGCCAGAACTTCCTTACTTCCTTTCTCTCTTCCCTTCCTTCTCCTTCTCTCTCTTCTTTCTCTCCCTTTCCTCTTGCCATGCGTGAAATAAAATGGAGGGGTATTTATAACCTCCTCCAATGGCATTTTCGTAGTTTCTCTGAACTCTGAATATGTGGTCCTGGTTTTTCCTGGATTTTCCTATTTTCTTTTATTTCCTTTTACTACATCACCGGGACACCTCAGCATGCCACCTCAGAGGACACCTCATCATAACATTTTGCACATGCTGAAAATCCTGGACACCTCAGCATGCTGACTCATCAGGCTGACTCACCGGTCCAGAGTCCTGCCTCATAATGCTTGTCCTTAACTTTATCTGCTTCTTCCACATCAGTGCCATGTGGCCTTAACTTTTCTTCTCCCTCTATGATAACGCCATGTGGCACCTGGAAGAATCCCTTCACGCTTTCCAATACCATCCAGATAAGTCCCAGACTTATCTGATCATCTCCTCGGTTATCGTGCCAACCGAGTAACTTTACTTTACTGAATCATTACATTAATGCCATGTGGCATCTTGTGGGTCCCATGAGTACAACTTATCAGTCCACCTCATGGTTTCCAGATAACCTCTCCTTTACCGGACCTCCTGCCTCCGGTCTATCTCTAACCGGGTAACTATCTCCTTTGGGCCTTCACACTCTTGGCCCATACGCTAACACTACTTTAGTCACTAGTCGCGACCTGATCATCATCTCATCGCGAAATAACACTTATGTGTACATTAGTCGCGACCACAATATTCTTTAGTCGCGACCACAACATAATCTAGTCGCGACCATAACATTATCTAGTCGCAACCAGCCCATTTTACCTATTAGTCGCGACACGCACATCATTCAGTCGCGTCTAAACCTTTCTGCTATTATTAGTCGCGACGTAACTACTTTCTAGTCACGACCACACTGCTTTCTCATCGCGCATATCTCTTTCTATAACCATTAGTTGCGACCATACTGATCTATAGTCTCGACCTAAATGGTCAGCTCTACAACATTTCACCTTTACATCGTCCCAAATTACTTCTACTGTTTAGACATAAGTCCCCGTACCTTTGCTTATTCGCAGCTTAGTCCCTGAAACTCTCTGCGTGTCTCCGGGACTTCTACTCAAAGGGGGTCTAGTAGCCTCTCAATCCTAGGCTATTTTCACATCTCTAGGCCATAAAATTGGGATGTTACAAACGACATGCTAGCGCCTCTTATCCCTCTAGGGCTTTCTCAAGATTCCGTCCTCACCGTCTCTATTTTGGCAGTTTCTTATCTGTAAATCTTTTGCACTCTCCTTTCCCCTTTTGGCTCTCGTGTAGAACCCTAGCCCCTAATATCAAATATATAGGATGTTATCGGGCTTCTAATTGGGCTGGGTTTTACAATTAATCTTATATTAATTTTGAAATTAATACAATATCATATATTGCATAATTTGATAAGAAATTAATTAAATAAATATGGTTTATATTAAATCCGTCTCACAAATTTAATTCACCTATTTATTTAATTTAAAATAAAGATAAGACGGAATTATATTTGATTTATTCTCATAAATCAAATTTGAGATATCTTATCAATTTAAATTGTAAATTCAAATAGATCATATCAATTTAAATTCAAATTCAAAAGTGATAGAGATTTAATTTATCCTTATAAATTAAATCTTGCAAATATCTCTTATATTATATATAATATATATATACGAATTTATATATATAAAATATATATATCCACCCTAGATTATTCATTGAATCTAGACATGTCTTAGATTCAATGATCTGGACATCATAGCTTATGTTAGGCTATTTTGTGTGCGACCCTGTAGGCCCATATGAAGTTGGCAGTGGGCCAGTTACTATACTGACCCACAAGTCGTAAGCGGTCTCTAGCAAGACATTAAGACTACCCAAATCATAAGAGGATTGATAAATGATGTAACCTTTCATACAACCATATCAAGTCCCTTTTGTCACACGATATTTCGATCATGGATGAGGCATGGAGAAGATCATCCTCCTGTTCCTGACCTTTACTTTCTCGATCCCTGAGTAGTCAGACTATAGAAATGGAACTACCTTTGTATTACAGTATGGCCATACATTTCTCAGACTCACTCATCGAGGGGCCCAGTAACATCTCTCTACGAATGTGAGGGACAAATTCCATCTTGACCATTCACATTCCTCCTCATGAAAAACCACTAAGCCCTAACATAGCCTTTATAATTACTCGGTCAAAAGTGACTTTTGACTAGGTCAAAGCTGAGCATTTGTCATGTAGGAATCCATGTTGATCTCAGGTCAAAAGGCATAGTGACATGGTTTGTATATGAGAAAAGCTTATGACTTGACCCATGCAGCTCTCTCACAGCGGGTTGGTCCAACACCTTGTACTCTTACATGTGCCTATGACTTTGATTTATATCTCTATATATCTTCAAAGTCATACTGGTCTTATTTTATCTCTGCTCCCGCATAGATGACCGACCAGGGACATTTAGGATAAGATCATGAGTTATCTAAGGATGGTCATCACAGTAAACATGCAATAATATGATAACATAATTAAGAAATTCATAAATCAACAATGTTCATAATGCAATGATTGGCCCCTAGGGCACAATTTCCAACAGTTTCATACAACCCGGTGTTTCACCATGGGGTGCTCCAGTGCTATTTGTTAAGAAGAAGGATGGTAGTCTCAGATTATGTATTGACTATAGGGAATTGAATAAGGTTACTATTTAGAACAAGTACCCTTTTTCCAGAATTGATGACCTGCTAGATCAATTGCCTGGAGCAAGTATGTTCTCCAAGATTGATTTAAGATTAGGCTACCATCAGTTGAGAGTTACATCAGATGATGTCTCAAAGACTACTTTTAGGACTCGTTATGGCCATTTTGAATTTCTGGTGATGCCTTTTGGTCTGACGAATGCACCTGTAATTTTTATGGATTACATGAACCAAATCTTCAGGCCTTACTTAGATCAATTTGTTGTGGTCTTCATTGATGATATCCTGGTGTACTCCAAGTCTGCTGAGGAGCATGAAAGGCATTTAAGAATTATTCTTGTTACCCTTAAAGAGAAGTCAAATTTCTCAGTCATGTCATATCCCATGAAGGGGTAGCTGTTGATCATAGCAAAGTTAGAGCAGTCTTAAGCTGGGAGTAGCTAAGGACAATGACAGAGATTAGAAGTTTTCTGGGCTTGGCAGGTACTACAGAAGATTTATTAAAGACTTTTCTCGAATTGCCTTGCTGTTAACCAAGCTAACCAGAAAGAATCAGCAATTCAAGTGGGACGAGAAGTGCGAGGCTAGTTTTCAAGAGTTAAAGATGAGATTAACCACTACTCCCGTGCTGATTATTCCAGACCCAACTCAGACTTATATAGTCTATACTGATGCTAGTAAGCAGGGGTTGGGATGCGTGTTGATGCAGCAAGGTCGAGTAGTAGCCTACGCCTCTCGGCAGTTAAAGCCACATGAAGAAAATTATCCCACTCATGATCTGGAGCTTGCGGCGGTGGTTTATGCTCTCAAGATATGGAGACATTATTTGTATGGAGCTACCATAGAATTGTACTGTGACCACAAAATCCTGAAGTATTTGCAGGACAAAAAAGAGTTGAATATGAGGCAGAGACGTTGGATGGAATTATCGAAAGATTATGATTTTCAGATTAAATACCATCTAGGAAAAGCCAATATGGTGGCTGATGCTCTAAGTAGAAAAGTCATGCAGGTGGCAAGTTTGATGATCAAAGAAATAAAACTGTTAGAAGATATCAGAGATTAGAGTCCTCTCTATCAGATGCAGATGACAGAAAGTCCCTATGGAAGAGTACAAGTCAGAGCTTTCAATGAAGATGAAATAAGAGAAGCTCAAAAGCATGATAAGCTCGCTGCTATTTTTAAAGATAAGCTAGAGAAAGGGAAAACTAAGAATTTTGAAGTTTCCCAAGATGGATTGCTACGGTTCAGAGAAAGACCATATATCCCTAATATTATGGGATTGAAGGAGATAATTCTAGATGAAGCATACATAAGCTGATATACAGTATATCCAGGTATGACCAAGATATATCATGATGTGAAAAGTCTATTTTGGTGGCCTGGATTGAAGAAGGATGTTGTGGCTTATGTGTCCAAGTGCTTGACATTCCAGAAGGTAAAGATTGAGCATCAGAAGATGGCAGGAACATTGCAACCTTTAGATATCCCTGAATGGAATTGGGATAGTATTGCCATGGATTTTGTTGAAGGATTACCCATGACTCCGACTAAGCATGATGCAATATGGGTAATCATTGATCGATTGACAAAGTTAGCTCATTTCCTGGCAATAAATAAAAGAGATTCTCTAGAAAAGATGGCAAAGTTGTATATAAAGGAGATTGTTAGACTGCATGGTATCCCAAACAGTATAGTGTTCGATAGAGATCCTCAATTTACATCTAATTTTTGGAGAGCTATGCAGAAAGAAATGGGCACTACTTTCCGATTCAGTACAGCCTATCATCCTCAGACGGATGGTTAGTCTGAGAGAACAATCTAAACACTCAAAGATATGATAAGAGCATGTATTTTGGATTTCAAGGGCAGTTGGGATATCTATTTACCACTCATAGAGTTTGCGTATAATAATCGTTATTAGGCTAGTATTCAGATGGCCCCATTTAAAGCACTCTATGGACGTAAGTGCAGATCTCCCTTATGCTGGCTAGAGTTGAGTGAGAGAAGGATGTTTGGTCCTGATATAGTAGATCAAACTGCAGAACAAATTGCGATGATCAGGAAAAGATTGTTGATAGCTCAAAGTAGACAGAAAATCTATGCAGATGTCAGAAGGAAACCATTGGAGTTTGAAGAAGGAGAGCATGTATTCCTTAAGTTAACTCCAACTACAGGAGTTGGACGATCAATTAAAGTGAAGAAATTACATCCCAGATACATCAGACCATTTCAGATTCTCTCGAAGATAGGATCAGTAGCCTACAAGTTAGCTCTTCCTCCAAATCTCAGCCAGATACATGATGTGTTTCATGTTTCCCAGTTAAAGAAGTACATTCCAGATCCATCACACATGATTAAGCAAGATGAAGATGCGCTGTGAGATGACCTGACATATGAGGTTGGACCAGTGCAAATAAATGATTGAAAAGTCAAGCATCTGCGAAATATAAGCAAATTTCTCTAGTCAAGATGATCTGAAAAGACTTAACAGAGAATGAAGCTACATGGGAAAGAGAGGAGAAAATGAGGGAGATGTATCCTGAGTTGTTTCATTAGGATATATTGTAAATTTTGAGGACGAAATTTATTTTAAGGGCTAGAGAAATGTAATATCCTTAATTTTCTGTACTGGATAGTATGTACAGTTTGTATGTAATATATGCGAGATTCTCTAAGAAAAACGTGGCCATTTATGTAAAGAAAGGATTAAATTGAAAAAGGAAGAAAATGCAAGGATTTAAGTGAAAATACAAAAGTTTTAAGGCCAAAAGAGAAAGTAGACAAAAATGTGGGGTCCTTAAGTGTAATTTTAGCCAAAGTTGAGGACATAAAGGTAGTTTATGAAAAGTCAAGGGGCAAAAGTGTAATTATGAAGAATTTGGACCGAAAATAGGCCAAAAATGCCTGGAGTCAGATCAGACCATAAATTTTACTAGTAGATAGAGAAAATTATTCCCGTTAGTTTGACGCAACACAGAATTTTAATTTGAGGTCCCGAAAAATTGATATAAATTTCTAAAGTTAGATAAAATTATTACAGTATTTTTCGGGCCTCAGAATCAGATGAGACCTTACAGTAAATTCCTATAATTAATATATGAATTTATAAAATTGACAGGATTAGAAAAGGAATCCTGTAGAATTTTTAATGGAATTTACAGTGGAATAAAATACCCGATAAATATCGCCGGGAGAGATTTCTAGGGATTCATGCCATAAGGGTAGTGAACCCTAAAAAAGCCCAAAAATGGCGTCATGATGGCCCAATAAATGATTGGATTGATAGGTGGGTCAGTGCCCTGAGGAACCCCGGAAAAGTGCAAAATTATGAAAATGCCCCTGTGTTGCGTTAAGGAGCAATAGATGAATGGAGGGTATTTTGGTCATTTTTGACAGGCCAAAATGCCAAGACAGGTACAGGAAGGGTTAGTCAAAGTCAGTCTATGCCCTAACCAGGTACAAAAAGGTGTGAAATGACAATTATGCCCTTAGGATTAATGTAGTGCAAGAAATGGCACCAAGGGTATTTTGGTCATTTTCTAAAGCATCTTTAATTAAGTTTAGACCCAGTATAAGAATGTCAATGGTAGAAAGAGTCCGGATACTGGATTTAAGGTCAGAACACATATTATGGAACCTCAGAAAAATTAGATTCAGAAAATAGTCTGGTTTTCGGGAAATCGAACCGGGCTGTTATTGGATTGGACTGAAAATTTTCTAGGAGCTTCCCACCATGAGAATGGCGGCAAGTGTCATATGAGGTGTCCCATGAGGTGTCCCTCTTGATGATGTCATGGTGGTGATGTCATAATTGTTAAAGAAAAGAAAATCCAAGATTAAATCTAAGCCCTTAGATCAAATAGTGTACAAAGTGATCTTGGCCTTTCATTTCCACTCAAGTTTTCCTATAAATACCCCCCCAAATCAGAACAATTCGGCATCCTTGGCAACCATGGGGAACCTCTTGCAAAATTTTCATTCAAGCTAGAAAGAAGCAAGCACCTTGGAAGAACTAGCAAGGTAATTAGTCCCCTTGATCCTAGACTATGTTCTAGCAAGTTTGTTCTTAGTTTTAAGAGGTTTTTGGGACATATTCCTCTTGATGGTGCTGCTGTCCATTCTGTTTTGATGTGAAAGGAAGATGAGTTTTATGTTATAGATAGTTTAGATAAGCTTAAACAAGCTAGAATCAAGTGGTAATAGCTTAGAAATTCAAGTATGCTTGTGAATCAAAGATTGTGTTCTGTTCTGGTACTGTACAATCACTGTTCATGTGTTGCACTTTTATGATTTTGATGCTTCCAATGGGTTTAGAATGGAAAATTGTGTGGGGATATAGTAGAGAAACCAATATTGGAAGCATTAGAATCAAAATGAGAATTTTTTGGAAAACAAGGGTAGCTTTTCGGTTCTGTACAGTAGCATGGGATGCAATTTGATTTTGGAGAATCTGAATGCATATTTGGATTCTACATGAAAAATTATGTGGAAATGAACCATGAGAATTTGTTTTAGAAAGATGGAAGCATAAGTCATAAATTAAAGAAAGAATGGAACCTAGTTGAAACCCTAGTCTTGGAACTGTGTTGGAAGTAAATTGTAACTTGATGTTACTTTGTAATGACTAGGTTTTGACATTTGTGAGAAGGAAGGATCAATCCAAGAAAGGAATAGCAAAGACACCTAAGAGGTAGCAATAATACTTAACTATAATCTTATGCTTGATTGATTGTATGTTTGCTTGTTATGTATGATTGTTGGTTGAGCATGAGATGAATTTATGATGATGATGATGATGAGATATGAATGGTTGCAACTCCTTGCAATGAATGTCATGACAATATGCATGTTAGAGGTTACTTATGTATATTCATGAAGTAGTTCCCATGTCATTTTAACATGTTAAGCATTTAATCAATCATGCATGTTATTATAGTTTGTATGACTTGCTATTGGGATTTCCATTAAATCTCATTCTTTCCATATATATAACCATGCTCTAGGTGCTGGAACTTCACAAGGAAAAAGGTTAAATGTGGATGATTAACTTGTATATGACTTAAAGTTGGGTACTTAGCTTGAGAAGATGCTATTTTGATGTGCATGATGTATGTTACTAAGAATCCAGTCTGAGGCAGTACACTTCCGACATTAGTTTTTATAAGCTATTCAATGTATTTTCACGTGAAATTCGGCATGAACATATTTAAGATCTAGATATTTAAATGGACACCAAGAACGCCTCAATTGGTTAAGAATTCGAATTGTAATAATTTTTCAAAGTCCGGATTAAAATCTGGATCAAGATAAAATGAGAACCCAAAGACAGTGAGGTTCATGCACGAATTTCAAATAGTAAATGAATGAATTTTTCCACGAAATTTTATGAGCTTAAAGTAGACATATGGAGATTTAAATTCATATGTAAAACTCCTCATTTGGATAATTACACAAAGAGAAATGAATTTTTAAATATATGGTAAAGAAACTGGAACTTCCAGACTTACGAAATAAACAGTATTTTTCAACGAATAAACTGATTTCATTTGGACAAGGGAACCTAAGTTTCATATTTTTCCTTCAAAGTTCAATGAATGATCTTTCATTATAAATTGGAACCACCTTATTTTTATTTTTTTAGATTTAATTATGAATTTTCAAAGTTCATGATGTAGTCTGGATTTACCAAGTGAACAGTACTATGAAGAGTACCGATAACCTAATTAAATTCATGTTTTTAAGCTAAAATGGTGTTCCATTAGTCTAAGATACTTCCAATTGAGTATATGTAAGGGTAAAATTAAGGATACGACAGGGTGTGAGTCTTGTGGTTCTATGACACATGCTACAAGTAAATATGACAAACAATTTGAAGTTGTAACAATGTTCAAAGGGAGAGACAATCAATTTTAGAAGAGGGATCATTACTTAAATACATATAATCCTGGATAGAGAGATCAACCAAACTTCAGGCGGGGCAATGGTGAAAACAAGCATAATTAGTCCAAAGTGGTAGCACTTCCTCTAGTAAGTACCAAAGCAATACAAGATCAATTTTTCAAGCCCAACCTCACCCTTTAGCAACACCAAGAGCATATGAGACCTCCCAACTCCTAAAGAGCATGGTTGCATAAATAAACAAGATGGATGGTAGAATGACCCATATTGATAACAAGTTAAAAGAAAATGATAATCAATTCACCTCTATAGCTACAAATCTTCAGAGCATGAAGAAAAATAATGATGATGTGTAGAGGAAACTTGAAGAATTGAGTTTAAAGAATACTAATATTTCTTGTCATCTGACACAAGTTTCTAATACCATCAGTAATATCCAAGCTAAGAACAGTGGTAGCATACCTTCAAACACAATCATCAATTCGAAGGCTCTGAATGCTAGTTCACTAAGGAGTGGAAGAAAAGTTCAATTCAAAGAGGATAAAACATCCAATAAAGATGGTGAAGATCTTGAAATGGATAGTCCACCACTTTCACCGATGAAACTTAGTAAGTCTAAGAGAGCCAAAGAAGAAGAACTTATGACTAAGAGAGTAAGCCAAGAGGAGAATCAACAAGCACAAGAAGAAGTGTAAGAGACACAAGAAGAAAAGAGACAGTGTAAAGTTCAACTTACAATGGCAAGCATGTTGAAGAAAAAGCAGAGGCAAGCAAGCAAGGAGCCTCTATGCCTATAGGTAAGGAGGTAAGTACAAAAGATCTCCCTTTTCCTAAAGCTTACTTTGCTTATAATAAGATATTTGATCCTGAATTAGTAAAAGATGCTTATACATTGTTTAATAAAGTTGAAATAAATATTCCTATGGTTGAATTTCTTAATAGGAACCTAAATATGTAAATTCTTGAAAGAATTGTGGGCTGATAAGAAGAAATTTAGACCTCTTGAGAGAATTCTAGTGAGTGCTAATATGTCATCTCTTTTTAAAGCTAAATTATCAGTTAAGTGTCAAGACCCATGATCTTACACTATCCCTTGCACAATAGGAAAAGTCCATATTAAGGGAGCTTTGTTAGATCTAGGGGCCACTATTAATGTAATTCCTTAGTCGGTATACCTAGCTTTAGGTATTAACAATCAGAGGCAAAAGCGTAGTACTCCAATTAACAGATAAATCAATTAGATACCCTAAGGGAATTCTTGAAGATATTCTGGTATAGGTGAAGGATTTAGTATTTCTAGCTGAGTTTTATGTCCTAGACATGTCTAATGAGCTATGAAGGGAATTGGAAGACACGCAGCGGAAATTAACTTTAAAAAATTTTCCATTCCCAGCCAAGATCTACCGAATATGTTTAAGTTAAGGAGAAAGAAGTGTTACCTTCAGTATTCGAGCTTTGGTCGCGACCTCAGTGTCCACTAGTTGTGACTCCTCGCCTCTGGAACTTTCAGTCGTGACCTCCTCAACTTCTAGTCGCGACCTGTCACCTCTGGAGTTTTTAGTCACGACCTATTCTGCTTCTCATCGCGACCGGACATCTCTGGAGTTTGTAGTTACGACCTCGTCAGCTTCAAGTTGCGACCTGTCTCCTCTTTTCGGATTTCTGACGTTTAGATGCCCGTATGGTCACGACCTCAGTGTCAATAGGTCGCGACCTTGCTTCATGTCTGGTCGATCGTAAGAAGTCAACATCTCAGTCGGCTTCCTCTACCGGTATCCACACGAACAGCGTTTCAATCGCGAACGACGTGCTAGCGCCTCTTGTCCCTCTAGGGCTTTCTAGAGATTCCGTCCTCATCGTCTCTATTTCGGCAGTTTCTTATCTGCAAACCTTTTGCACTCTCCCTACCCCCTTTTCTCACGTCTGAATGTGTGTGTAGAAATGTGTAGAACCCTAGCCCCTAATGTCAAATATATAGGAAGCTATCGGGCTTCTAATAGGACCGGGCTTCAGAATTAATCTTATATTAATTCTGAATTAATACAATATCATATATTGCATAATTTAATAAGAAACTAATTAAATAAATATGGTTTATATTAAATCCGTCCCACAAATTTAACTCACCTATTTATTTAATTTAAAATAAAGATAAGACATAATTATATTTGATTTATTCTCATAAATCAAATTTGAGATATCTTATCAATTTGAATTTCAAATTCAAATAGATCATATCCATTTAAATTCAAATTCAAAAGTAATAGGATTTAATTTATCCTTATAAATTAAATCTTACAAATATCTCTTATATTATATAATATATATATACTAATTTATATATATATAATATATATTCACCCTAGATTATTCATTGAATCTAGACATCTCTTAGATTCAATGAATCTGGATATCATAGCTCGCATTGGCCTGTTTTGTGTGCGATCGTGTAGGCCCATATGAAGTTGACAGTGGGCCAGTTACTATACTGACCCACAAGTCGTAAGCGGTCTCTAGCAAGGCATTACGACTACCCAAAACATATGAGGATCGATGAACGATGTTACCTTTCATACAACCATATCACGTCCCTTTTGTCACACGATATTTTTGTCAAGGATGAGGCATAGAGAACGTCATCCTCCTGTTCCTAACTGTTACTTTATCGATCCCTGAGTAGTCTGAATATAGAAATGGAACTACCCTTCCATTCCAGTATGGCCATACATTTCTCAGACTCACTCATCGAGGGGCCCAGTAATATCTCTCTACGAATGTGAGGGACAAATTCCATCTTGACCATTCACATTCCTCCGCATGAAAAACCACTAAGCCCGAGCATAGCCTTTATGATCACTCGGTCAAAAGTGACTTTTGACTAGGTCAAAGCTGAGCGTTTATCATGTAGGAATCCATGATGATCTCAGGTCAAAGGGCATAGTGACATGGCTTGTATATGAGAGAAGCTTATGACTTGACCCATGCAGCTCTCTCATAGCGGGTTGGTCCAACACCCTATACTCTTACATGTGCTTATGACTTTGATTTATATCTCTATATATCTTCAAAGTCATACTGGTCTTATTTCATCTCTGCTCCCGCATAGATGACCGACCAGGGACATTTAGGATAAGATCACGAGTTATCCAAGGATTGTCATCATAGTAAACATGCAAATAATATGATAACATAATTAAGAAATTCATTAATCAACAATGTTCATAAGATAATGATTGGCCCCTAGGGCACAATCTCCAACAAGCTAGTGAATGAGAGCATTAGGAAGAGCTTTCCTCTAAACTTCCAAGACAATCATTAGAATGAAGCATAGTTCTATTACAATGGAGGTTGGAGAACATGTAGTCACTTTTAATTATGTTAGATCCAATATTTTGATTATGACAATTAATTGAGAGAAGATTTGAAAATGAGACTTAATTGGTAAAGAGCATTTATCAATAAGCTTATCGATAAGATAGTCATTCGATAAATAAGAAAAAAAATTTGAAGAAAAATAAATTTTCTGAAATACATTTATTGAATACCTATTCTACAAGGCATCTTATCAATAAAGACTTCAATAAATTAGTCAAATTTTAGTTAAGAAAATTTTGAGTTGCGCTATTATGATTCCAAGCTCTATTCGATAAGTGGATTTATCGAATAACCCTACGATAAGTTTTGTGAAGGCTTAGTTTGTGAAATGCTTTCTGAAAAGATTTTATGAAAATTTTTATCAATGAATTGATCGAACAATGGATTTATCGATAAGATCTTCGATCAAATAACTCAGACTTTCAAAAGAAAAATATTATGTTCTCAAAGAATCATTTATTGAAGGACTATTAGATAAAGGGATTTATCAAATAACTCTTCGATAAATAAGGAAAAGTTTCTGAGTTTTTCAAAAGCACTGATAAATGATTTTTTTATATATTCTACCACTTTGCTTTTGATATTATGTTTTGTAAAACCTTATGTTTAGAAATTTGGAAGGTTTACAAGTTTAAAATTTGATCAATAAAAATATTTTTGAAATTGTCTAGATCACTGAGTTTGAGTTTTCTGATAAATAATCTTTATAGTGATCTAATAAAATTGAATTGTTCTCTTCTCAAAATTGATCTTTGGAACGTTAAGTTACAATTATATAAGATCGAGTTTGAGAAAGAAGAAATAAGTTGTTTCAGATTCAAACCACTGGAATCTTAATATTAATTAATGCTCTTGATGTGATTTGATTGTTTGAAATGTTTTGATGATGATTCATTTCTTATAATGCTCAATTGATTTGTTTGAATTATCTATGGATTGATTAGACTTGAAATTATAAAAATAAGATTATTCATGAAATATTCAAAGTCTAATTCATTGTGGTCTTATAAATGAACTATTCAATTAGATTATTTACCTAAGAGATCTTCGTTAAGATCTTTCTTGAACTAAACCTGATATATGATTAATAGTCTATGAATACATTTTTGAGCTTATGAATTACCTAGATTTGATTGAATGAATGATCTTCATGAATTTTATAGTCTTATCTTAATTGATGAAAGATATATGCTAATGTTTGACATGATAAATATTTCAAGTCATGCTTAGATCTATTGTGCTAAAATGATAAAACTTGTTATTTGTATTCATAAATGATCTTATAAACTATTGTTTTCAAATATGATATATGATTTGAGAAAAGATCTTAATGATTAAAAGTCTATTTGAAAAGTTTGAAAAAGGATATATTTAAGCATTTATCAATAAACTATTCAAAGAGTGTCACATCCTATTTTTTCCTATCTATAGATGACTAATAAAGGAAAGAGGTAAGGAAAGGTTTGTGATGATGATCAAAAGAAATTATAATAATTAGATGAGTTTTAAGCTGAAGAAATAAATGAAAAGTATAAAGTTATAAAGTTTAGGAACTTGAACGTTATTTTTATAAAAGTTTAATATAAAGAATTCAAGGGACTAAAATTTCAAGATTTGAATTGAGAAGTTAAATTAGAATTTCAAAATGCCTATAAAGGGATTAAAATGACATTTCAAAATTTGAAGTAAGAGATCGAAATAGAGTTTGACAAATTCATAGACTAAAGTGTAATTTGTCAAGTTCAAGGGGCAAAAATATAATTACAAAAAAGTTGGCCAAAAAGGCTCAAAATTTTCCAGAAATGTCATAGTCCCAAATTTTATAAATAAACAGAGAATGGTAATTGGGCCAGGCAAATTTTTTAGAATTCTGATACAGGACCTTCTAGACCTCAGAATCAGATTAATTTTATAAGAAATTATTATAATTATTATAATAATGTATAAAACTGACAGAACTTAAAGAGAAGTTATATAGAATTTATAATAGAATTTAAGGTCCTGATGAATTGATATAGTTATCTAAATAATTGAATATTCATAAATTATTTTAAAATAGTAATTGGATCAGATATTTAGGAAATATTATATATTCATGAGCATAAAATTGTTCAAGAAAATATAGGGGGATCAGTACCCTGACAAATTCAGAAAAATGCAAAATGATGAAAATGCCCTTATGTTATAAAAAGGATTAAAAGACTGAATGGAGGGCATTATGGTCATATAGCCATGGTCAAAAAGGGAAAAGAAGGATACAGGAATGCTTGACCAAAGTCAAAAAATATTATTAAGTAGTGTAATGAAATGTAAAATGACAATAATACCCTTAAGGTTAATATAATGTAAAATAGTGAACTAAGGACACTTTGGTCATTTTCCAAGGGATAATAATTAAGTTTAGACCCAGTCCAATAATGTCAATGGTAGGAAAATTTTGGGTACTGGATTTAAGGTCAAAAAATATATTATAGAATCTCAAAAAAATTATAATTATAAAACTATCTTATTTTTGTAAAATCTAACTGAGTTAGTACCGGATTGAATTAGAATTTTTCCTATAAGTATTTTACCCTATGTTGCGCCAAACAAGGTCTTATATTATGTTATAAGAATATTTCTCTTAGATTTGGAAACACCAACTTTTTCTCCATCTTAACTGTTGGATGTAATCTGGAATTAGATGGGAAATATGACTTTTATGTTATATATAGTTTAGATAAGCTTGAATGTCATATCCCTAATTTTCTGTATTTAATATATCCATATATGTATCTAGCATATATGAATATTAATAAAGGAAAATGTTGCAAAGTAATAGAAGAAAGAGAATGAAATGAAAACCCTAAAAGTTCTATGGTGTAAAATGGAAGTAGATACAAGTTTTGGGCTATTAAGTGTAATTATGAAAAATTGAGAAATTAAAGTGGAATTTTCAAGAGTT
Organism: Leucaena leucocephala; assembly: GCA_037074615.1. Lineage (NCBI taxonomy): Eukaryota > Viridiplantae > Streptophyta > Magnoliopsida > Fabales > Fabaceae > Leucaena > Leucaena leucocephala. Next base: position 11,722,711 of record CM073536.1, on the reverse strand, counting down.
AAGGGGCAAAATTGTCTAAAAATCTTATAACCCCAAATTTTACCAGTAAATAGAGAATGGTAATTGGGACATGCATATTTTTCAGAAATTTGATTTTAGGTCCTAAATAATTGATATTAATTTGTAAAGTCTAGGAATTATTATAGGGTCTTCAAGATCTCAGAATCAAATAAAACTTTATAGAAAATTCTTCTATTTAATATAAGGATTTATAAAACTAAAAGAAGTCAAAAAGAAATCCTGTAGAATTTATTATAAAATTTAATGTGAAATCGGACACCGATAAAAGATTTAGAAAAAGGTATAGAATTTTTATCAGGACTTCTGGGTCTCAAAAAATTATGAGACTTTGTAGGAAATTCATTTTATAGTAGAAAAAATATCTAAAAATACAATAACCATAAAAAGAATTATATAGAATTTATATAAAAAAATCAGGGTGATTTAGGATACCCAGTAAAGGTAATGCATTGGAAAGTGTGCCAAAAATAATGGGCTGAATTTGGACAAACAATATGGTGTCAAATGAGAAGCCCAACATGCCAAAGCCATGATTTTGAGTCCAAGGGATATTTCATGAATGTTTTAAAATAAAGAAAAAGAAGTAGAAATTTTAAGACAGGGTGAAGTGTTATGGTGAGTTGTCCACTTGGGACCCACACCCCACCGTGTGGCATTTTTACAAAGGGGAAGAAGAATCCTCACATGTCACATTATAATAAAATAATATAAAGATTAGATTAACAAAGATTAAGTTTAATTAATTTGAAAACTATCCAATGAAAGCAAAGATTAAAAGGGTGTAATAATTAAGAGAAACAAAGATATTATGGACCTAAAGTGCCAAAGTTTTGCCTATAAATACCCCCTCCCTTCCCTTGAAATGGTGCCGTACATGAACCTTTAGGGAGGTGCTACTAAATTTTAATTAAAGCTAAAGAAAAGCAAGCAAACTTGGAACAACAACAAGGTAAATTGCTTCTTTGAATCTTGGATTTTGGTATGGAAGGATTGCTCTAGGTTTTAAGTAGTTTAATGGAAACATCTCTTCCATAATAGTTGCTGGAGGTGCTACCATATTATGGGAAAAGTATACATTTTATGTTATGTATAAGTTACATGAGCTTAAACAAGCTAAAGTCAAGTGAAAATGGCTTGGGAATTCAAATATGCATGCAATTAAGGTTTTGTGTTTTCACTTCTGCCACTGTACGGATCACTATTCATATGTAATTTTTTTTATTTTGATGCTTCCAATGGGTTTAACAGTAAAAACTTAAGTGTTTTCAATTCAATTTTCAAGGTTTTCAAAAATTTAGGTGTGGCAATGGTTTCTATAAAACTATTTATGTAAAAGGTTAAAAGCAAAAGGGCAATGAATCGTTTATAAAAGTACCTTAGTAGCTCAAAAGGAATCTTTCTATACAGCATTGCACAAAGCAAAGAGAAGGTAAATTGATATTTTCACATGTTGGTCGCGACTAAAAACAGTGAAGGTCGTGACCATATTTCACAATAAGTGCTTTCTCTGAACTTACACATTTAGATGCGACCACACTACACGTAGGTCGGTACTCTTTTTCATAGATAGCCCATAGAGTCCAGAATTCCATCATAGGTCTCAACCATATAACACATAGGTCATGACTAGATTCCATAGAGACTACTAATTGATAATTGTCAAAGCACAAAACATCTTCTACACTAAAACCTGTTTAGCTAACAACAAAACAATTTAAAGAGGGGATCCAATGTTAAGCAATTTGTAATATCCCTAATTTTCTGTACTGATTTGTATGTACAATTTGTACGTAATATATGTGAGATTTTCTAAGAAAAATATGGTCATTTATGTAAAGAAAGGGAGAAAATGCAAGGACTTAAGTGAAATTACAAAAGTTTTGAGGCCAAAATAGAAAGTAGATAAAAATGTTGGGTCCTTAAGTGTAATTTTAAAAAGTTGAGGACATAAGTGTAATTTATGAAAAGTCAAGGGGCACAAGTGTAATTATGAAGAATTTGGACCGAAAACAGGCAAAAAATGGTCGGAGTCAAATCAGACCCAAATTTTACTAACAGATAGAGAAAATTATTTCGGTTAGTTTGACGCAACATAAAATTTTGATTTGAGGTCCCGAAAAATTGATATAAATTTCGGAAGTCAGATAAAATTATTACAGTATTTTTCAGACCTCAGAATCAGATGAAACTTTACAATAAATTTCTACAATTAATATGATAATTTATAAAACTGACAGGATCAGAAAAGGAATCCTGTAAAATTTTTAATGGAATTTATAGTAGAATAAAATATCAGATAAATACCTTCGGGAGAGGTTTCTTAGGATTTGTGCTATAAAAGTAATGGACCTAGACAAAGGCCCAAAATGGCATCCTAGAGGCCCAAAATGGCATCCTAGAGGCCCAAAATGGCATCCTAGAGGCCCAAAATGGTGTCCCAGAGGCCCAATAAGATACCTGAGCAGTATGTGGGCCAGTGTCCAGAGGAACCCCAAAAAAATATGAAATTACGAAAATGCCCCTGTGTTGTACCAAGGAGCAAGAGATGAATAGAGGTCATTTTGGATAGGCCAAAATGGCAAGGCAAGTATAGGAATGATTCCTTAGAGTCAGTATACGCCCTGATAAGGTGCAAGGAGGTATGAAATGACGATTATGTCTTAAAGGTTAAAATAGTGCAAGAAAGGGCACCAAGGCTATTTTTGTAATTTACCAAGGGATTTGTAATTAAGTTTATACCCAGTATAAGAATATCAATGGTAGAAAGAATCCGGATACTGGATTTAAGGTCAGAAAACATATTATGGAATCTCAGAAAAATTAGATTTAGAAAACAGTCTGGTTTTTGGAAAATCTGACTAAGCCGGTACCGGATTAGATTGGAATTTTTCCAAAAGCTTCCTCCCTCTACAATTTTGCCACATGGGCATATGAGGTGTCCCCTTGATGATGTCATGGATGATGATGTAATAATTATTAAAGAAAAGTTAAATGCAAGAATAAATCTAAGCCATTAGATCAAATAGTGTGCAAAATGATCTTGGCCATCCATTTTCCATGAAATTTTCTATAAATACCCCCAAAAATTTGATGCAAAACCGTGAGCACAAGAACCCTTCGGGAACCTCTTGCAAAATGAAAACTCAAGCCAAGACAAAGAAGAATTCAAGGGCCAAAGTTCAAGCAAGCTAGAGATTAAAGGTAAGCAATCTATCCTAGCTTATTTTCCTTTGATTTGGGAGCTTGAACTTAGGGTTTCCAGGGAAGAAAGTTGGGTTTTCTCTAAGGTATATATGTTGTCCAAAATCTTAGATGAAAGGAGAAAGAAGAAATTAAAGTTAGAGATATGTGATTGAAGTTTAAATAAGCTAGTTAGATGATTGGTTGTTGAATCAAGTTGTTGTTCTTCACTTTGCCATGAATGAAACATTTTGGTTTGTACTATTCATAATAGAAGGAGATGGAATTTCAATGATCTAATGCTTCCATTGAGTTTATATGATGATTTTGTGTAGGATTGGATAGGTTTTGAACCTTGGAAGCATTGGAATTGAAAGTTGTAATGTTTGGAATTCTTCTCTATCACTATTCACTCCCATGAATAGTGATTGAAATATCATAATTTTGATGCTTCAAATGGTTTTAAAATTAAAATTTGTGTGGGGTAAAGTAGAGAAACAAGTATGGGAAGCATTGGAATCAAAATGAGAATTTTTGAACGAATTGTGCATATTTTTCAAATCTGTACAGAACAGTGCATAAGAGCTGGAATTTCATTATTCTAAACTCATAAATGGATTCAAAAGGTGAAATTGTGTAGGGTAAGGTCAAGACATCAATTGATTCAAAGGCCAAGGCAATTGGTAAAAGTTAGAGGAAGTTATGTTAGGTAAATGTTCAAGAAAGATAGTCTTGAATAATGCTTGAGTTCATGGTCCTATTGAATTATGTGATTAATATGAATGTACTTAGGACCTTGCAACTAGGCATGGAAACAGTCAGGCCAGGCCAGGCCTGGGCCTTAACAGGCTAGGCCTGTTAAATGATAATTTGGCCTGAGTCTGGCCTGTAGCCTGTTATAGGCTATTTTTTTTTTTGCATAAGCCTGGCCTGGCCTGAATCCTGTTAAAAAAGCCTGTTAATACTTATTACAACATAACAATAAAATGAGTTAGTTCAGTGGTTTAATAATTATATTGTGTTCAATAGGTAGTGGGTTCAACACCCACTTATTATATATCTATATTAAATATATTTTGATAACAGGCTCAGGCCGCCTGATAGGCCTAACAGGCTTTTCAAGAAATTTGAGCCTGGCCTATTAAAGAAAACAGGCTTTAATACAGGCCTGAGCCTGTATATTTTTTTAAACAAGCCAGGTCAGGACAGGCTATAGGCCCCTGACAGGCCACCTGGCCTATTTCCATCCCTACTGGCAACATCCAAGAAGATGTTGAGAAGTGGTTGACCGAAAGGTTTCATGGTTGGAAAGCTTAGGGAGCAAGTGGAAGAATAAGGAAGAAAGCTTAAGTTCAAGGTAGTGGACTTATCTCTTTATGTGCTTGATGTGGTATGCTTATGTGTTGACATGTATATGATATTTGAATGATGTTGTGACATGAGAAAAGATGTTGAATATGTTATGAAGAACATGTTTCCCATGGCCATGCATTTTTATGCAAAGTTTATAGCATGATGGCATGCATTAATTAAAGAAAGTTTAATGAAATTACATATATGCATTAGCATCCATCTTGAATATTTAAGTGGTAATGTTTGCTATTGAGATTCCCTAAAATCTCATCCTCCCACAACCAACCAATTTAGGTCAAGCATGAAGGAAATGTATGCATGAAGAAGAGCTAAAGAATGGGAGAAAGAAAATGAAGTAATGGATGTCTAGTAGATGCCATAAATTTTCATGTATGTAAGGTTATGTAATATGCCATTATATGTAAAGAATATGTATGAATTAATTATGGAATAACCTCATGATGTATATGAATACATGGGAGGCAAAGTGAAGGTTTATGCATGCTGGAACAATTATTGAGAATTGAAGAAAGGAAACTGAAATGGTAAAAGCGTAGGTCCTGAAGCAGTTTTGTTGTGGCTTCAGTCTGACCTAGTAAATCCAGGAATTAATTAACAAAATTTTGTAACCATGTAGTATACCTCCATATCTTTAAATTCATAGGTAATATGCCTCAATTGGATGTGTGTATCAATAGAAACGAATTTCCAAAGTTAAGAAACAGAATCTGGAATTTCCAGAATTTGCCATATAAACAGTAAAAAGTAACGATTTAACTATATCAATTGGTAAGGTAAATGTCCATATTTATATTTTTCCCTTAAATATTTATGAAAGAGCTTCAAGTAAAAATTTGAATCACCTCCATATGATTTTTTTGCAATTAGTTATGAATTTTTAAAGTTGGACTGTCAATCTGGAAATTACATAATAAACAGTACCTGAGAAGTAAGTTTTAAAATTTTAATTTTTGGGCTAATGTAATGCTTCCGCTAATCAAATACGCTTCCGAATACGTACTATGAGGTGTTAAAAGTAGGATGTTTCACAATTCATCACACATCAAGATCAAAAACAAAAACTTTGTGATGAAATATTGGATTAATTGAAGAATTTTTACATTCATTAGCATAGAAACAAGAACATCTCCCCTACACTTAAACTCGACGTGTCCTCACTGTTGGCAAAGATATAGAAACCACAACACTAAATAAGGTCAATTAAATCTAACTCTAGCACAACAGTCAAACAAATAACTTAATACAAATTCACAGTTAAACACGTAGTCATATTCCAATCATACAAAGCAATTTAAGAAAAACTAAGATGAAAGGATGAATAAGCTAAAATCTTGCACATGAGTGTGTGGATGAAAAGATAACAGCATAAAGCAATTAGATAACTGAGGAATTTCATTCAAAACCCTAAGAAACATTAAGCAAAGAAATTAACTACTACTTCTACTGGTTTATCCCTTTCAAAACTCATCAAACCATGATATTAGCAATTGATAATAGCATATGAAAAGTAAGATAGAGCAAAGGGATGACCTGGCCTCATGGAGGCCATGGGAACTCATAAAATTTTGAGAGATGGCTATTTGATTGGAAAATCTTCCCCACTGCTTTCTCTCTCCACTCTAGCATCCCAAAATCTTGCACTTTGACTAGATTGTGAAGTCCATCCAAGCTTGTATTGAATTTTTCCTGTTTAAACTTGAACTTGCCTAATTGTGGCTGGTATATAACAGCAACAAACTTGGTCAATGTTCCATTCACATCCTTTGTATATTCTTGCAGGTTGTACTTATCCGGCTTATGTAGATTCTTCAATTTATCATCTACTTCCTCAAGTGTTGCACCAAGTTGAGGTTGGTCTAAAACTGCAATATCCTTGGTATCACTCTCCTTCATACCTGAAACATCCTTACTTTTGTACATCTTAGGGACCAATTGGTAGCATTTAGAACCACCTTCAAGGTCATTGAAGTCCAATTTCTCAATCTGGAGTTTTACTCTTATCGAGTACTATTCACTGTGTAAATTCCAAATGAGTGACCTGATTTCAAAAAATCATAACTAATTATAGAAAAATCGGAATGAAGTGGTTAAAATTGATACATGAAGCTAACTCAATACTCTTTCAAGGAAAAATAACTCGTTGACCATGCCTTGACCAAGTCAACATCAGTCAACATTATAACTTTACTGTTCATCCAACGTTTTTTGTCCTGAATCCAGCATTTTGGTCCCAATTTTGATAATTTATATCTCCATGTGTAGACATCCAAATGAGGCATTCTATATATCAAATCGAAGCTTGGTATGTCTACTATTTACCATAAAAATATCATACATTTATTCAATCATTTACTATTTTTAATTTTAGATCAAACATCACTATGTTACCACGGGTTATTCTTATGCATACATTAATCACATATCAATCAAACATGCCAAACAATATTTATTATCAAAGAATAAATTGTTATACATCAGGCATGCACAAAATTCTCATATTTCTATTATATCTCTCCTGTCTGAAATCCGGCAATATAACATTTCTTACATCATCTTTTATGAGTAATTGATTTTGTACTGATTCGGTAATTCCCATGAGAACTACCATTCTACGTAATTACCCAGGAAAGACTGGATGAACCGGCTAGGTCCACTTACTTTCAGACTCCTTAGATAGTACCTACGTACACAGTACGTATCATCTCCTTTCTTCACTAGTGATATTTTTCCATAATTTCGGCAGTATAACGGCGTCTTTCAGCATTCTCAAAAATTACTTTAACATAACCTCCCTGTAATGGGTTATACATTGGGGATGAGATTCAGGGGAATCTCAATAGTAATAATCATAACAATATATGTAATGCAATGTGACAGTGCTTGCTTGTGACTGTGTATAGATAAGTATGTTACGTGCTTCTATACTCAATAATAACATATGATCATAGCATTATGTAGTAGAGCTTCAAACATAACATATAAGACAACAATCCAACTAAACAATAGCACAACAAATCACAAAGCCATTACATAAAAGCTAGGATTAGTTACTACCTGGTTAGTGTAACATCCTAATTTTTAGGCCAGAGACTTAGTAAGTAGCCTGAAATAGATATATCCCTTTGAGCAGAAGTCCAAGTAACATGCAGAAGGTTTTTAGGGACTAAACTGTAAATAAGTGAAAGTCCGGGGACTTATATGTAAATAGTGAAAGTCCCTAGGGATATGATGGCCATTTATGCAAAGAAAGGGATTAAATTGCAAAAGAAAGAAAATAAAGGGGCTTAAGTACAAATATGGAAAGTTTAAAGCCAAAAAGGAAAAGTAGACAAAAAGGTGGGGTCCTTAAGTGTAATTTTAGCCAAATAAAAGGGACTTAAATGAAAAGAAGAAAAGTTCTCTGGGGCTAAATAGTAATTAAAGAAAGTCAGGCTGAAAGTGGTTTGGACTGCCCGAAAGCATTTCAGTCCCAGATTTCACCAGTAGATAGAGCAAGTAATGCTCGGTAATATGGCTTAATATAGGAATTTTCTCCAGACTCCAGATAGCCAAAATTGATCTGATAGTCCAAAAGTTATAAAAATTCCTACCGGATATCCTAGATTTCAGATATAAGTGAGAAATTACAGGATGATGCATCCTGATAGGGCGGATGTCAGGAAACTGATAGAATAAAGATAGGAGGTCTGTAGAGAAAGTTATTCACAAATTAGAAAATACAGACGGGAGTGTGAGGCCTCTAGGTCTCCGATAGGGAGATTTATTGGTATTTAAAAAGGGACTGAATGAGTTCGGATGACCTCAGTCAGATGACTGTTATGACTCAAAGGGATGCCTAAACACAGTAGGCCAGTGTATCTGGTGAAAGGACCCGGTGTCCGGAGATATGTATAAACGGTGCATAATAGTTGAAGTACCGATGAACATGGGCAGAGGAAGATTCCTCGTAATACGTGCCATGAAGGTAATAGACCCTGAAAGGCTAGATAATGGCGCCTTCAAAGGCCAGTAAGACCCTTGGACTGATAGGTGGGCCAGTGTCCAGCAGAACCCCGGAAAGGTGCAAAATTATGAAAATGCCCATGTGTTGTACTAAAGGGTAGTAGAGGAATGGAGGGCATTTTGGTCATTCTGGACAGGCCCAAAAGCCAAGACATACACATATAAGGTTAACCAGGGTCAGTATATGCCCTGACAGGGTACAGAAGGGTGTAAAATGATGATTTTACCCTTAGGGTTAAGATAGTGCAAGAAAGGGCACCCAGGGGTATTTTGGTAATTTGCCAAGGGATGTTTCTTGGCAATCGAGCCATCAGAGTAATTGAACTTGATCAGGATCCAAGATAACATTCCCAGAGCCCAAAAACGTAGGCCCAGTGATGTGTGGGAAAAAGTGGCATGAAAATACTATTTTAATGCTGTTTCAATAAAGTAAAGTTACTCGGTCGGCACGATAACCGAGGAGGTGATCAGATAAAGTCCTGGACTTATCTGGATAGCATTGGATGGTGTGAAAGGTTCCAGCAAGATGCCACATGGTTCCAACATAGAGGAGGAAGAAAAAGTTGAGGACACATGGCACGATCTTAGCCGTATATTCCGGTGCAAGACTCTGGAACTATCTGGAACCGCTGAGTCAGCTGATGAGGTGTCCCAGGAGCTTGCAATTTCTCCATGTGACATATGAGGTGTCCTATGAGGTGGCCTTGGGATGATGTCATGAATGATGAAGTAAAAGGAATAAAGAAAAATAGGAAATTCCGGAAAAACTAGGACCACAAGTTCAGATGGCTTCAAAATTACGAAAATGCCATCCATCAAAACTATAAATACCCCCCTTGCCTTCATATGCAGTACAGCCAAGAGCCTTTAAGAGAGAGAAGGAAGTGCTAGAGAGAGAAAGTGAGAGGAAGAAAGAAAGGAAGTTCTGGCGGAGCTGGTAGCAGTATAGAGATTCTAGAGTTCTGCTAAGCTTTTGAGGTAGTAACTAATCCTAGCTTTTATGTAATGGCTTTGTGATTTGTTGTGCTATTGTTTGGTTGGATTGTTGTCCTATATGTTATGCTTGAAGCTCTGCTACAATGCTATGTTCATATGTTATTGAGTATGGAAGCACGCAGCATACTTATCTGTACACAATCACAAGCAAGCACCGTCACTCTGCATTACATATATTGTTATGATTATTACTACTGAGATTCCCTCGAATCTCATCCCAATAAATAACCCATTACAGGGCAGGTTATGTCGAAGTAAATTTTGGGAATTTTAAGAGACGCCGTTATGCTGCCAAAATTATGACAAGATGGCAATAGTAAAGAAAGGAACTGATACGTACCGTGTACGTAGGTACTGTCTAAGGAGGTTGGAAGTGAGTGGACCTAGCTGATTCATCCAGTCTTTCCTGGGTACTTACGTAGAATGGTAGTTCTCACGGGAATTACCGAATCGGTACAAGATCAGTTACTTTCTGAAGATGAAGCGTAGCGGTTATGCTGCCGGATTTCAGGCAGGAAAAGATGTAATAGAAATATGGGAAATTTTGTACATATCCAGATGTAAAACAACTTATTAATTAATAATGAGTATGGTTTGGCATGTTTGAGTGATATGTGATGGATATCTGCATATGTGTGTAAAGTTGTTTGCTGGAAATTGCCACTGTGAACAGTAACTCGTGGTGACCTAATGATGTTTGACGCATAATTAAAAATAGTAAATGGATGGAAAAATGTACGAAATTTTTATGGTAAATAGTAGACATATTAAGATTCTATTTGATATATAGAATGTATGATTTGGATGTCTACACATGGAGATATAAATTATCAAAGTTGGGACCAAAATGCTGGATTCAGGAGAAAAATGTTGGATGAACAGTAAAGTTAAAATATTGACTGACATTGACTTGGTCAATGCATGGTCAACAGGTTATTTTTCCATGAAAGATAATTGAGTTAGCTTCAAATATCAATTGGAACCACTTCATTTCGATTTTTCTAGAATTAGTTATGATGTATTAAAATCAGGTCACTCATCTGGAATTTTCATGGTGAACAGTACTCAATAAGAGTAAAACTCCAGATTAAGAAATTGGACTTCAATGACCCTGAAAGTGGTTCTAAATGCTACCAAATGGTCCCTAAAACGTATGAAAGTAAGGATGTTTCACTAGCTTAGCAGAACTCTACTATCTCTATACTGCTTCCAGCTCCACCAGAACTTCTTTCCTTCTTTCTTTCTTCCACTTTCTTTCTCTAGAACTCACTTCTCTCTCTGAGGGGGCTCTTGGCCATGAAGAATGAATGGCAAGGGGGTATTTATAGTTTTTATGGATGGCATTATTGTAATTAGCAAGAACTTTAACTTGTGGCCACCATTTTTCCAAGAATTTCCTATATTCTTTACTCCCTTTATTGCACCATCATACCTCACCATGGTGACTCACCACTTAACTTGTGGCCATCATTTTTCCAAGAATTTCCTATATTCTTTGCTCCATTTATTGCATCATCATGGTGATGTCATCATGGAACACCTCACCACCCCTCATAATTACATGCTGAATCATCCTGCTGACTCACTACCCCTCATAATTACTTGCTGACTTAGCCTGTTAACTCACCGATTTTGGAGAATTCCAGAGTCTTGCACCGAAATACGTGTCCTTAGTTTTATCTGCTTCCTCCATATCAGTACCATGTGGCATCAAGGTGGGTCCCACAAGATACCTTTTCATGCCAACCAATACTATCCAGATAAGTCCAGGTTTTTATCTGACACTTTCTCGGTTATCGTGCCGACCGAGTAACTTCTACTTTTTTTTTATACAGCATTAAAATATTATTTTAATGGCACTTTTCCCCATGTATCACTGGGCCTATGTTTTTGGGCCTCTGATAAATCCCAAGTATTCTGATGCCACGTTTCCCGAGAACATCTCTATTTGGACCGCTTTTCGATTATAACTGTAAATTCCCATCTTTAGGAATTTTTTATAGAAAAATCGGTACCTCAAATCAAAATTCTGTGACTTCTCATTCAACCCAGAATTCTTTACTCTATCTCTCAGTATTTTCGGATATTTTATCAGGACCGGGGCTATTTTAGCCTGAAAGTACGCTCACTCGCGGTTTTCAACATGACATTTTACCCTAGATCATTTTTCAATACTCTTAGGGACCTCATATGCATATTTCATAGTTCAGTGAAATGATCAGCATAATTTTCTCTATTTATCAGTAAAATATGGTACTCATCGGCTATTAGCCCTATCTTTCCCATAATTACGGTTATGCCCCTGCATTCTCTTTCTGGCCTCTTTACTTATCTTCTTATCCTTCATCTTAAGTTCTTGAAATTCTCTTCCAACAACTCATCCCCTGAACTCTTTGGGAGTCATCATTAATTGAAAGGCTGGACAACCCGCCCATATCAGGTTATCTTACTCAGGAGCCAGCCCATATCTAGCTACCTGCAGAATTCCTAGGCTTAAGACTTAGGATATTCCTTACATTCCTCTTTTTGAACCTAGGTGAACTGTCCCTATTTTGTAGGTCAAAGACTTAACTCATCTTTAAATCCTGAGAAACTTAGCTCATCCCTCGAATTCCTACCAAATATAGGTAAGTGATCCGCCCATATCAGATTACTACCCTGGGACTACGGGTTTAGCAGCCTGCTCATATCAGACTACCTCCCAGTTCTCCTAGACTCAAAAATTGGGATGTTACAATACCTGCACCATTATCAAAGATCAAATCATTCAAAAATCGTAAGGTATGAGATGTAACTTAGAATATGAGAAAGGAATAGTAGAGTTAGAACATATTGGCCCTTTAACCAAAATATTGGAATGTGAAACTGAAGAAATTTGAAGTTCACTCGTTGTATCTAACATTCCAAGTCGTGACCTCTTAGGCTTGACTTCAACTTCTCGTTGTGACCCAAATTGACAGAGAGCGTCCCTAGATCGTCTAGTCATGACTTGATCATCTGCGGGTTGTGACTCACAATCTCAGGAGTTTCTGGTCGGACAAAACAATCATCTTGCCAGAACTGCATTGAATAGAGAGTCTCTTAATTAGCAAGTTGATATCTAGTTATGGCATGAAGATCTTCATGTCGCGACTAGGGATCACATAAGCTCGAACATTTATCATTTGTTCCACTTCCAATTTTCACAATATCTTGAATTCTTGTAAAGTCACTCAATAATTCCTTTGCAAAAGCATTATCACTGGCAATTGATGAAATCGAATCAAAATTTGATGGGAATGAGAAATCTTGAGAAACTAAAAGCATGTTATTTATATCTAAGCAATTGAAACATTATGCATTACTTTCGCAAGAACAAGAAAAAGAATAAACAAAAGAAAGAGATACAAAATAATCATCATAAGCACTCAAAGATGAATTTGAATCAACATGCTCCTAAGATACTTCATGGGAATTTTGGGAATTATGCAAACTAAATTTATGCTCATCCTGAGTCTCTTTAATATTAAAATCAATAGCATTAAACCTAGCAAAAGTAGAATTATCAAAAGGATATTTCATTGCTTCATTCATATTGAAAGTTACTACATATTCCCCAACTTTCATTGTAATTTTAGTTATGTTTCATACTAATGATTGTCTTGGAAGTTTGGAAGAAAGGTCTTATTAGAATCAAAGTGCTCCCATTCACTAGCTCACTGGACATGTCCAAAACATAGAAATCAGCTAGGAACATTGAATCAAAGTGCTCTCATTCATATTGAAAGGTTTTCTTCCCTTTGTATGCTAAACTTTGCATTATCTCTTCCTCTTCTTGAATCTCTTTTATTTCCTCTTATGCTTGTGAGTTATCCTCTTGGGTTGCTTCTTAATCATAAGCTGTTATTCTTTAACACTCTCTGATTTCCCAATCTTCATCTATGATAATGATGTATTTTTAAAGTCTTCCATACCCTCCTTTGGTTCATCATCTTCCTCAAAATGAACTTTTCTCCTACTTCTAAGTGATATAGCATTCAGACCCTTCAGATTAATAACAGTATTCAAAGGTATACTGCTACTGCTCTTTGTTTAGATGTCACTCACTATATTAGAAACTTGAGTTAAATGACTTGTATTATCTGCATTCTTAGAACTTAACTCCTCAAGTTTCATGTGCATATTTACATTATCCTTCTGCATACTTTTAAGAATTAAAGCTGTGGAGGTGAATTGACCATCATCCTCTTTCAGTTTGTTATCTATATTGGTCATTCTACCATCTATGTTATTCATTTCTGCAGCCATACTTTTCAATAACTAAGAAGTCTCATCTGGTCTTGATACTGCTAAAGCATTAGGTTAAATAGGAACCATAAATCTTGTATTACTCTGGTAGTTTCTTGAAGAAGCCTCACCTCCTTGGAATTGGTTTGGCCTATTTTCCTCACTCCCCCACCTAAAATTTGGGTGATCTCTCCAACCAGGATTATATGTGTTAGAGTATGGATCTCTTTTTTTTTTTGTATTGATTGTCTCTCCCTTGATACATTGCTTATACTTCTTCATAATGTCCATCACATGTATTTGTAGCATGCATCATTATACCGCATAAGTCACATCCTGTAACTAGTGCTTGTGAGGTTCCCTTTGTATAAACTTTCTTTGTAGAATACAGCTCTCTTTCAAGTAAATTTATTATCATTTCCATTCGGTTTCCTAAACCTACTATTTCTACTAAAATCTCCTTTGAATTACCCAAAGATGATGTGGGCATTCTCCTTGGATCCTCAATTTGTTGGTCTTCATTAGCCATTTTCTAGAATAACTCCCAACTTGCTTGTGGAGTTTTATCTCTCAAAGATCCATTTGCTACTGCATTCAAGGATAACTTGTTGTGAGGAAGTAGACCGTCAAAGAAAATGTCTACTAAATTAGCCTTTGTAATATTGTGATGCATACATCGAGCCAACAAATTGATAAATCTCGTCCAATATTCATGTAATGACTCTCTATTATATTACAGAATGTTTGTAATCTTATTATTCATCCAAGTTGTCTTAGAGGCTGGAAAGAATTATTCTAGAAATGTTGACTTCAACTGATCCCATGTAAGACTTAAGAAATGAGTTGGCAAATTGTATAATCACTCCACAGCCTTCCCTTCTATAGTAAAATGAAAACACCTCCTTAAGACGTCATCTAATATAGTCATTGGAGGCTTCATCGAAGAGCAGATCATATGCATGGTTTGTAAGTATCAATATGGACATTCTCCTGTAAAACCATGAAAGTTAGATAAGGCTACAATCAAAACTCCTTTAATTTTAAAATTAACCTCTTCAGTGTAAAAACCATAAAGATCATAATTCACATGAGCAAATCTTTCACAAAGTTACGAAAAGCACAAAGTTCTAAGGATGTTAAGGTCGTGACTACTAAACACAAAAAGCACAAAGTTCTTGAAAATGGATTTTAGGTCATGGCTAATAATGCCAACAGTAGCACCAAAATTTCACAAAGAGCAAATCTTTCAAACTAGTCGAGACAAATAGGTATAAAAGTCATGACTGGATTTCACGTAGAGCAATCAAGTACCTCAACAAAGTAACCGGGTCATGACACAACTAATGTTTGGTCACGACTCAAAGGCACAGAGAGTAATTTCGTAAGAACTTAGAAAAAATACAGAATGCTATGCAATGATGCAAATGCCAAAGTGAAAGAAAATAACATTTGTTTCTATTTCTGAAAACTTTTATGCTATGCAATGAAAACAACAAGAACTAAAATTCAAACAAAAAGAAATGACTCAGGTAAACAATGGAATTGATAACCAATTACTAGAAAACCAATTACTTGGCTCCCCAACAACGGCGCCATTGATAGGCTCAGATTGTCATCATCTGATCCATCAAAATAATGATTGCACCCGATAATGTAGTATAAGGCACAACCCTATTATTCTTCTCAAGGAGCCTTTTTATTAGAATCCTAGCAAATTGGTGGGCAAAGCCATTGAAAATATGAGTAAAAACATGTGTTTTGGGTTTGATTGAACATTGATACAATAAAATAAGGGTATAGTAAAGTAAATGTTTTTGTATTTTTTATTAAGAGGAAAATGAGTTGGATTAAGAAAAAAATTGGTTAAGAAAGACTCTTAATGCTGAAAATATATCTATCCTTGCTCTTAAATTGATATGGGAGTTTTGAAATCACTAAGTCTTAAATAAAACCTTAATCAATTGATTGATTATGGTTTTATTTAAGTTTTGCAGCAAATATTTCCTTCCTTAATGTAGTAGTCTTTGATGTAAGGAAGTATCTCTCCAAGAAAGCATTCCTCAAGTTATTCCAGGAGTCCAAGGCTTGAGGTGTATGATATGGCAGCATATAAAACCATTCCTTAGCCTTTCCTTCAAGTGTAAAATGGAATACTTGTCTCTGCACAGCATCCATATCAGCACCTACAGGTTTCATAGATGAGCAAACCCACTGTATAGTCTTCAAATGCTTGAAAGGATCCTCACCTGCCAATCCATAAAACTTAGGTAAGTTACTTAACAAAGGACCTTTTAGGTCAAAATTAACATCTAGAGCAGGATAAGTGTGAAAAAGATCAAAGTTTGCATTAAAAGAAGTGAGTTCAATTATGCTCCTACTTGCCCTTCTATTATTCATGTTGTTCTCAGCATGTTGCTCAATAATATTATTCTGATTACGAGTATGACTACACCCTCATTAATATGCTCCATGACAAAATGATTATCTAAGATATCACTAGATGCAAATTTAATTTCAACTACAACAAATTCACCAGAAGAACTAAGCTCAACAACAGATGCAACACTAGCTTGATTTAATTTTAGCTTTCTTAATTCGCCTAAGTGTTCTATTGATTTCTATATCTAATGGAAAGAATTTAGAGCTTCTGTTCATGCAAATCACACTCAACAATGATGCAGGATATCATAATGCAGTAATTTTAGAAATTGAGATCAGTTAATCGCAGTTCAGAAAGATAAGTTCACGACTAAACATACTTTAGGTCATGACTAACAAGTTCAGACAGCAGATATCATGATAAAAATGAACTTCACTTCACGATTGACAGTCACAGAGAGCAGAATTTTTAAATCAAGATTTCTGGTCGTGACCAAATGTCACTTTGGTTTCGACTAAAAATCACAAGGAGCAAATGCTTAAAGTTGAAAATTTTTGGTTGCCACCAAATGTCACTTACGTTGCGACTAAAATCACAGTGAGTAAATAAGAATTAAGCACTGATTTTTTGTCATGACTAAGTGTCAATTTGGTTGCGACTAGAAATCACAGAGAAGAAACTGATGGATAAAATTTTTTGGTTACGACCAAAAAGCACTTCGGTCGTGACTAGAATTCACAGAGAGCAAATTTGAGTTAGAAACAAATTTCAGGTTGTGACCAAAAATGTATCTAGTTATGACTAAAAATGATAGAGACTCTCAAGAATCAATTTTTAACGCTATAGTCACGACTAAACATGCTAGTGGTCCCGACTAAAAAGACACAACACTAAATTCGCTGAAAAAAAACTAAACACCTATCTACTCTTTATGTTTTTTTAAGCCCAGCAGATTGCTTAGGAAACCTTAACAAGTAAGGCTCCCTGACAATGGCGCCATTTTGATAACTGTCATTTTAATTATCAAACAAAACTAAGCTAACTAATAGTAAAGTAGAGGCTAACCTAGGTCAATTCTCAAGGAGCCTAAATGGATGCTAAGTTACCTAATTAATCTAGTGAGCCATAAATTAACAAGTTAATCAGATGAATTGTGTGATAAGGTATTTGAACTAAATGTGAAAGTAAATCCTATACTACCATTTATGATTTTTGGTGTTTATGATGAGGAAATAAATCAATGACAAGTGTGTTCCCTTGGAGATTACCTTACCTTTATTATCCATAGAATATAAAGAGTTAATTAGTTGAATTAGAATATGTTAGCTAATAACTCTCTAGCTACATCTCAATCGAGCTACAACTCATATACATTGAATAGAGAATTAAGAATCATTCAACTCAAAGATAGAAGAAGATGAATTAAACAGATACAACTGTACTATGTTATATAATCACTCTAATTAATCACAACCATGTCTAACTAGTGCAAGGATGAGAATCAATCAAAGATCAATTATGTAGGAATAAGAAATCCAACTTGGTTCCTTAATCCTTTGTCATCTACTAACTCTAATTGAATCAATAAATCAGAAGTAACTACATCAACTCGATACAATTAAATTTATCTTAAGACATAATGAACTCTCCGTTTAGCTCAAGGATTCTAGTTTAACATCATCTCCAAGAGAGCACAGCAGCTTAGCCTTGCATTGCCATCAGAACTTCAATAACAATAAAAGGTATAACAGCAGTCATGGTGGAAGTAAAATGAGATGAAAATGGATGCAGGACTTTCCTCGATTCTATTGACTAGAACAGAGGAAAGTTACAAAAGAGAAATGGAAATAGAATGGTATGAATGGTGAGAGAGATAGATGGACTTGGGATATGAAGGAGAGTAGTGAGATGTGAAGTGAATGAAGGATCTGCAGTGAATAAAGTGTGTATGGCGTGAAGTGTGTTGTATATTATGATGATTTGATATGTGTAGATGATGTGAATATATAGAAGTGCAAAATGAGTGATGTGGTCTGAATGGAGTGAATGGTTGATGTGTGAATAGTATGCTAAACGTGAACAGTATAATAAGTACTGATATGATGAGTTGTTATGGAAGTATGGAATGTGTGAATTCAGTTCTAAATTAAACTCCCTCTAGCTATCAGTACATGTGTTCCACCAGCTGTTCACCCACTTGCTTCTGTTGACTCCCTGTCCATGTGATTCTATTAGCAGCACATGTGTAATTCTCCCACTTGCTTCTGCTATTAGTTCCTTAATTACTGGGCTCAGCACATGATCAGTTCTATCTATTAAGTCTAGCTTCTAGCTATCAAACCACCACTATCTATCCATTCTATTAGTATATTTGACCTGTAATGGAAAATTAGAAGAAACAGATTATTTACCAAATTAATCACTAAAATTATCAATTAATTCCCAACTGTTCCAATTTTATTTTATTAATTATTTGCTCATCATATTGGTAAATAGAGGCAAAATCAATAATAAAATTGTCTTTAAACACTCTAAAAATCAATACAAATATGAGTTTATCAGAGATTGCTTTCAAATCACTCTTTAGATAAGAGTTGGATTTGAAAAAGATGTCTCTCAGATAAAGATAAATTTAAATGTGTTCATATCACTCTTCATATAAGAGTTAGATCTGATACAGATTGCTCTCAGATAGAGCACAATTTAGATACAGATTGCTCATAATTAGAGCACAGATTTATATGAGAAGTTATGGTATGGCCATAACAATAGAAAGCAATGGCAGGTAGTTAGATCATGATTACACATGACAATTGCCCATGGTAAGCCATAATAGAGTAAGAAAGATGAGAAGGAACTCGAGTAAGAGAGAGAATTAGTAAAGTCTTGATAGATAATAAAGACTACTGGATACAATTTTGAAAACAATTTTATGGGTTTGAGTTATCAATATAAAGGGAGTAGCTAACACAGTAAGGTATTGATTAGCTCATCCAGAGAAAGTACTTATAATGTTTTTCCCATAATAGCGTTTATTTTATACAGACTGAACTTAGTTTTCTCTAAAATGAAGATGGAGTCTAAGTTCAAATCTGAGTGTTGATATTCAAAATTTTGTAGAAGTATGCCTGAGGAATAGAGAAGAGAGTCGCATATGTCTTGAGAATAGACAAGTATGAATAGATAGATCCTCCAGATGAGGATAAAAATATTAAAAGGCTAGAGAGGCCAGAGAGACCCAGAGAAAGAGGGTCTAAGGCAGAGTAAAATAGAATACAATCTTATGAGAAAGAGTATGCTAGGGCTTAGAGCTATATGAAGAGTAATCTAGCCTTAACCCTAAAGCACATTCCAATTAAGCATGCTCAGGCAAGAGAAATCTAGAGATAGGTGACCCACTAGGAAGTACAATGCTGAGTCACAAAGTTAGATGTTATAGAAAGAAAACAGGAGCAAAGAATATCATAAATGCTCAGTAGAGAGAATAAGGGACTTCATTATTCCTTGTATTAGTTCCAAATAAAGGAACTGTATAGAAAGAAAGAGATATAAAAAGTATTTCCTTATATCAGTTCCAAGAAGAGGAACTATGAAGAGGAAAGAAATAGATAGATAGAGAGAAAGAGATAGATAGATAAAAAGTATTCCAAGTAGCTAACAGAAACCCCAGAGTCCAGAATATAGCAAAGTTTTAGACAGTTCAGCATGAAAGATATAGACACTACTCACAAGTCTAGTACAATGAGTTGTCCATCACCATAAGTGGATAGATAGATGACAAATGGATAAGTAACAGAAAGAAGCAGACTTTGACTATGAATGAGTTGCTCAAGGAAGAAGAAGCATAGCAGCATGAGAAAATATGAAGTTACAGTAGATATTGAGAGCACTCCGCTTACAGTAGATATAAAGAGGAGATATATACAAGATAGTTTTACTAAGGTACTAAGTAAATTTTGAGGATGAAATTTATTTTAAGGGAATATAAATATAACATCTCAAATTTTCCCTATCTGTGTAAGACTAATAGAGGAAAGAGTTTATGAAGAGATTGGGATGGTAATCAGAAGAAAAGATAATGATTAGATAAGTTTTAAGTCAAAGAAAGAGAGAAGGTATAAAGTTGTAAAGCCAAAGGGGCTAAATTATAATTAATAAAAGTTCTAAGGGCATAATGGTCGTTTTAAAAAAATAAAGGGACTAAAGTTAAAACCTGAAAAGTTCTACGATGCAAAATAGAAGTAGACACAAGTTATAGGCCATTAAGTGTAATTAGAAGAAGTTGAGGGGCTAAAGTACAATTTTTAAGAGTTTAAGGGCAAAATGGTAATAATGGAAAGTGGCGCAAGAAAAGGCCTAAAATTGCCCACAAATATTTTGTTTCAAATTTTAGAAGTAAATAGAGAATGAAAATTGGGCCACGCATATCTCTCATAATTTTGATTTAAGGTCCCAATAATATGATATTAATTTCTGAAGTCTGGAGATTAGTACAGTATCTTTCAAACCTTAGAATTAGATGAAATTTTATAGTAAATTCTTATAATTAATATAAGAATTTATGAAACTGACAGAGCTCAAAAAGGAGTTCTTTAGAATTAATTATGAAATTTACGATAAAAGGACACCGATAAAGGATTTAAATGAAATGTATGTAATTTTTTTCAAGACTTCTGAGTCTCAAAAAATTATGAGACTTTGTAAAAAAATCATTTTATATTATAATAAATTTATACAAATATAAGAACCATTTAAAAGGATTTTAGAATTTATTTCAAAAATCAGGGTAATTTAAGGATATCGGTATAAGAAAGTGCCTTGGAATTTGTGCCAATTAGCTATCAGATGCAAGGAAGACCTAATAATGGCATCAAGATGAAGTCTAATAGGCCCAAGAGCAAGTCTTAGAGCTTAAATCAATTTTGGATAGTTTTTTTAAGAAAGAGAAAATTCAAGATAATATAAGAGATAAGGAAGTTGCATATGGTGGGACCCACACAACATGTGAAATATGCCATGTGGAAGGTTATGCAAGGAAGAAGAGTTTCATCATATGTTAGATTATAATAAAATAAATTAAGAATTTAACTAATGATGATTAAGGTTAATTAATCCAAAACCAACCAATCAAATTCAAGATTTAGACATTGTAATAATTAGGAAAAGTGGGGTTATTATGTACCTAAAGTACCAAAGTTTTGGCTATAAATACCCCCCCTCAAGTTGACCAAAACCATGAAGCGCAAAGAAGCTTGGGGAACTTATGCCAAAATGAAAACTCACCTAATCCAAGGTAATTCAAGGTAATTCAAGGTAATTCAAGGGACTTTGATCCAAGGTAGCTAGGGCTTAAGGTATGTAATCCTTTCTAATTTATGTATAAGTGTTTTGGAAGGAAGAAACTTAGATTTCAATGGTTAGAAACTTCATTCTTCCCTTGGTAACCTTGCTGTCCAAATTTAAAGTTAAAGGAAGAAGAAGAAAATAAAGCTAGAACTATGTGATTAATATTTAGATAAGTTAGTTTAGATGATTGGCTATTGAATCAAGTTGATATTCTTGACTTTACCATGGATGAGGCCTTTCAACCAAGGCTGTTTTGGATAGAAAGAAATGGAATTTCAATGATCTAATGCTTCAATTGAATTTAGATGATAATTTTGTGTAGGATTGGATAGGTTTAAAACCCTGGAAGTATTGGAATTTAAAGATGAATTCTTGAAGTCTTCTCTATTACTGTTCACACGCATGAACAATGATTTGAATTTCATGATTTTGATATTTCCAATGGTTTTAAAATGAAAAATTGTGTGGAATAAAAGTAGAGAAACAAGTATTGGAAGCATTGAAATCTAAATGAGAATGTTTGGAAACAGAGAGGGCATGCTTCGGTTCTATCTAGAACAATGTGTAACTACTAGAATTTGGAAATTCTGAGTTCATAAATGGATTCGAAGGCCAAATTGTGTAGGGTAATATCAAGATACCAATTGATTCAAAGGCCAAGCTAATTAGAAGAAATTAGGAAAATTTACCCTAATTAATAACCAAGCTTAATACTCTTGAATGATAATTGAGTTTGTTCATGATGAGTGAATAATAATGCAAGGATTTGGTTGTGTGCTTAAAGAGGGCAGCCACACATCAAGGAGAAGTAGGAAGCAAGAGGTAAAGAAAAAGAATAAGGAAAGCAAGGAGTAAGAGGTAGTGAACTTACCTACTTATATGTTTATTTTGCTTGGATGTTTTATGTGTTTTATGTGATGTTTACTTACTTTGATTATGTGAAGCATATATGATTAACTGATGCTCTATTTCTTTTTATGCTATGGTCATATGTTATAATTAAGGTACATGTAAGCATGCAAGTTATCATTATGCAAGCATGATCATTAAGTGTACACATATTAACATCAAGCATATAGTTACATACATTGTATGGTTTCCATTTGCTATTGATATTTTCCCCAAAATATGACCCCCTCCATGTCACACCACAGTAGGGATTTCATATGAGGAACAAGATGAAGAGGCATGAAGAAGAGATAGCAAATATTTGCATGATTTATATGTATATATAAGTAAAGTTAGTTGATAAAATGTCACTATGAATAGTAACTCGTGAGGAGGCAGTGGCATTTGAGTTATAATTAAAAATAGTAAATGATTGAATAAATGTACGATATTTTACCAGCACTTATTTAACATGTCAAACTTCTTTTTAACACCAAGAATGACTTATTTCGATGTCAATACAAAGAGAACAAATTTTTCAAAATTAGGGACTAGAAACTATTTTCCAGAATTTTTTACCAAATGAAAAGTATTTTTGATGATTAAACTGTACTAATTGGATGATGATTTGGTCTGAGAGTTATTTTTTCCTTTGAATTTCAATATGTTATCTTTGATTACCCTTTTAAACCACTTCATTTTGAGTTTTCTAGAATTAATTATGATTTTTTGAATTTTGTCATTTAATATGGAATTACCATATGAACAGTACTCGGGAAGCTTAGAATTTCCAGATTTTGTAATTGAAATTCAATGGATGCTTAAGTGGTTCTAAATGCTACCGAATAGTCTAGAAGAAGTATGAAAGTAAGGTGTTACATATCTCATGGGAACCATTGACCTTGAGATATGGTTTCCCAAAGGAGGAGCAGAATACTTGATAGTATACTCAGACTCTGATCATGGATGATACAAAGAATGTGAATTCTGTGTATGTAGTTGATAGTATATCTCATCAATTAGAAGCAATACACGGTAGCTATCTCATCAATAGAAGATGAGTATGTAGTTGTTGGGAGTTGTTGTGAACAAGTACTATTGCTCAAAGAACAACTTCAAGATTTGGGAATAAAATTGAACGAGATTACAATTCTCTGTGACAACACAAGCACAATAAATTTGTCAAAGAATCCTATACTTCATTCTTGGACAAAGCACATTGATATCAGACATCATTTTATAAGAGACCACTTGAATAAAAAAAATATAAAATTTTAATTCCTCTCAACTTATCTTCAATTAGCAGATATTTTCACCAAACTACTTGCTCAGGATCAATTCAACTACATCAGAAGAGATTTAGGAATACTAAATCCTAATGAGATGTAAGGATTATATTTTTATGAAGTTTTTGTTTTAAGCTTTCTTCAGCCTTCATCTTCTCAAAATAATTATTGAATACTTATGTTTTGATGATTAAAGTTGCTAACTTAAGCTTCAGAGTGTATAGTTAAATTTTTGTTGGATGCTCTGTCATTAGATTGAAAAATAGAAGCTAACAGATGATGGATTAATCCAACACTTAATCGATTAATGGAGGGAGGTAACTTTATGTTTATTGAAATATGCTTTAAATATGTTATTTTTGTGAAATTAATCGATTAATAGTTCGATTAATTGAAATTAATCGAACACCTAGTCAATTAATCAATGAAAAATGGTGATATTTGTATGCTTAAATGTCAAATTAATTGATTAACATATCCATTAATTCAAATTAATCGAACAGCTAATCGATTAATTATAGTTAAAAATATTTTTAAAAGCTATTTTATATTGAAATTAATCGATTAAGAATTCAATTAATATTAATTAATCACCAATCGATTAATAGATATTAAATATGTGTTAAATATTTTTTTTCTTGAGAATTAATCGATTGATTATTTGATTAATGTTAATTAATCAAACATCTAATCGATTAATCAATATTGAATCAGTGTTAGATGTTGTTATTTGAAATTAATTGATTAACTATTTGATTAATTAGAATTAACCAAACACCTAATCAATTAATTTGTTTATGTATGTGCATATTTGATGAACTTAATCGATTGCCTAATATATTAATAGGCATTAATCAATTAATATAAAAAATTATTAGTTATGACTCTTCACTATTCAACTCAAGCCCTAATCGACTAATCTCCAATCTCTCTCACATTAGTTGTGGGATTATTTGCGCACCCTCCACAGATCATAACCCACCAAAAATATCCACAAATTCATCCATTTCACTGATCAATTTTTCAATTAACTAAAGCAATGGCGAGAACTAAAACCATAAATATTGATGAATATGAGTCTAATCCTTCTAAATTAG
This sequence comes from Leucaena leucocephala, assembly GCA_037074615.1. NCBI lineage: Eukaryota > Viridiplantae > Streptophyta > Magnoliopsida > Fabales > Fabaceae > Leucaena > Leucaena leucocephala. The sequence goes on along the minus strand of CM073536.1, from coordinate 11,697,875 downwards.
TATCCAACGCTCCTCAGGCTACAATATCAAAGGAAAAGAAGAAGAAGTATGAGGCTAAAGTGGCCAAAGATGGCCCAAAGGTGTCAAAGAAAAAAGGCAAGGTGCTAGCGAGCAAGGCTCCAGCAAAGGGAGCAGCCAAGGATAAAAGCAAAGTTTAGATGTTTGAGCCTTCTCCAATGTCTATTACAAAGAGAAAGGCAAAGTCATAATAGATTAACTCTGACACTGACTCTGATCCAGAGTTCACTGCTATGTTAGAAAAGACTATACAGACTGCCACTGAGTCTCTTGGCAAGAGACAGAGGACACCATGGAAGCCTACTGCCATATTAGCTTCCTCAGATTCTTAACCATCTAATTTGATCTTTCTACAAGGTAATATAGACTTTGATGTTTACATGGCTAAATATAACACTAGGTTTAAGGACAGAAAGTGATGTCTAGTAGTATATGTAGATATCCCTGTACTTAAGGCTGATGAGAAGGTTAATTTGGACCTAATAGAGACTTTATATCATTTTGAGAGCTGACTTAGGATAAGTGAACCTTATAGTCTGGAAGTAGTTAGAAAATTCTACTTCAATATGGAAACATTTGATACATTGGATAAAGATGAAATTATTGTACATAGTTATCTAACTACTAGACTAAAAGGATGAGAGATCAAGTTGGACTTCAATGTAATCAATCAGATGATAGGTGATCCTACTTCAGTGCCAATGAAGAAAATGGATCATGCCAAGGCCTATCATATCCTCTTTCATACTAACAAGCCATTCCCTGGGTCTCTATCCTTTACCCCGAGTCAGATATGTGACTTTTATCATACCATCCACTACATCTACTCTCAGTGCATGATTATCAAGTCTACAAGCTTCACCTACCTTACCCAGCAGGATTACATCAATATGGCCAAGATAGTGAGTAGAGAGAAGCTCAACCTAGGAGCTTTCATATATAACCAGATTATAGAGTTTTGTCTAAGCATGACAAGGACTACTCCTATGCCATTTCCACAGCTTGTCTCCTTCTTTCTCAAGCACTACAACATCCATCACTTGGAGGGAAGAAAGAAGGAATAGATTTATGTCTTTAAGATGACACAACTAAACAAGTTAAAGATTAAGCTTCTCTATGATGCCAAGAAGGGTATGCTTCCAAGAGACCACCAAGACAAGCAGTAACCTACTGCCAGTACTTCTCTTCCTTAGGATAAAGGTCACTCCTCTGCTAGATCTCGAGTATCCACGGTACCATCATTCCTGGGCGTATCCATTTAGAGGTACCTTCAGATTGAGTTTGTTGAGTTGGAGAGTAGACTCAATGCCTCAAGGAAGAAAGCTGACTTGATTCATGAGAGGCACAACTATGGGCTCCATACACTACTTGACACACATGTCAGGAATTTCCAAGTTTTAAGAAAGAAATTATGGAGAGGCAAGAAGCATTATCAGAGATGCAAGAGGCTATCCACCAAGAACTATCTGAAGTGAAGAACATTCTACTGGCATATCTGAATAACATTATACCTTCTTTCTTAAAGGAGGAATTAGGGATCCACCTCCACCATCAGATCCTCAACATGTTCCAAATCCTCCTATTCCCTAACCCACTTCTGCCTCAGTTTCAGAGCCCTCAACTTCAGATTTATTCACTCCTAGTACCACTTCTTTTTATTTTCACAGCACCTGACCTTCTATTACCCTAGCTTTATTTGGTCATTCCTTCATCTTTGGCCACAACCCTTTTAGATGATATCAAAAAGGGGGGTAGGGTAAGTGAAGAGGAGCAGGAATCTTCTGTAAAGTCCATTGACTGAGTTTATGTTTAAGTTATGTCTGTCTATTTTTTATTGTTTTGTACTTGTTGTACTTTGTATAACTTTGAAACTTTGAAATTTTAATGATATGATTCATTTTGTTATTCAAAGTTCTATTTTGACTCTTAATATTTTAATTCACTTAGATTTTGTCATCATCAAAAAGGGAGAGAATGTTAGATTCCATATTCAATAATATTTTGATGATATCAAAAGAATTCAAAATAATTTATTTATCTCTGTTCTCAAATGATATCAAAAGTGATTTAAAATAATCAAGTTGTTTGTGTTTTAAATGTTGTTAAAAGATGAAGTTAATCGATTAGTCAGTCGATTAATGATGCTTAATCGATTAGTCAATCGATTAATGAGTATCAATCAATCGAATAGTTGTTCGATTAATGTAAGGATAATGTTGTGCTATAAAGGAAAATTAATTAATTGATTAATAAGTGTCCATTAAGCGATTAATTGTTTGATTAATGTCATAAGATAGCTCTCTAGAATTCAACAGATAAGTCAATTAATAATAGATTAATTACAAATAATTGATTGCATGTTCAATTAATCTGTTGAGAATAGTTTTACTTCTAAAAAAAATAACTATATTAATCGATTAATTTATATTAATCTATTAACTGTTCGATTAATTAGTGAAGAATCGTTTTATGAAATTCAAATATAAATCTATTAATCAACTAATTCACATTAATGGATTAATTGTTCGATTAATTTGTGTTAAAAATATTTCTGTTTCAATTCTTCTAAAGACATTAATCTACTAGGTATTCGATTAACTTATATTAATCGATTAACTTCATATATTTCAAAAATCTTTCTCTATTTGCATTGAGACTAATTGAATCTCTCTCTAAGCTATATATGATTGTTTCATATATGAAATATGCATATGTTTCTCCACATCCTTCATTATATATCTTTTGAGAAATTATATGGTTGAAAATTCTGATCAATATGATGCTTTATTTTCTGTTTCTCTCATTAATTGAATCATTGATTGAATTAATGATAATTATTCGATTACTTAATCGATTAATACATTATGTTTTTTGAAAGTCATATGAGATTGATTAAGAACTTGATCTTTTATAATGAGTTGATTATTAATGGTTCATACACTTAATCAATGCTTTAACTACTAATAAATCTTTTGAGATTGAGTGTGCTCAGAAAAGGCTAAGAAGTTGAAATGATGAAGGCTACGGCAATGTAAACTTCTACTTCCAACAAAGCATTAAATGCTCACCTACCCGCCAATTATTATATTCTTTGTATCTTCATTCTGGAACCTGACAGTTATTGAGCTTCAGTGTTTATCATTATACATACTCTTTGAGAGAGAGATTATGAATATTTTTTTTCCATTCTGTAAACTTAAGAGATTGGTTGTCTTAAGTTGGGATTATAACCTTACGGGAAGTAAGAGGAGTAATTGAGTGGATCAATTGTTGTACTGAGACAGACACCAAGAGCATGTTCAAATCTTGGAGATAGCTAAAAATCTCAGAAGGACGCTGGGGACTGGACGCAGGATAAGAGGATTAGTTTGAACCAAGATAAATTGCTTGTGTTGATTCTTCTATCCTTCGGTGAAATCTTTCTGATCCCTATTATTTTTATTCATTCATATTCTCATTGTCTTTAAGTTTTAAATTTTCGTTAAAAGTTTTAAAAAACCCAATTCACCCCTCTCTTATATGTATCTCTACCTAGTCTAACATTCACAAAGATGTGTGCAAAGGTCTTGGTACCTGAAGAGCTTGATAAGCTACAAAGTCAAAAAAATTTTATGCTTTGTCACTTCGAGATGATATTTCCTCCATCATTATTCACTATCATGGTCCACTTGATAGTCCACCTTGTACGAGAGTAAAGGTATCTGGGCTGGTTCAATATCGATGGATATACCCTATAGAGAGGTACCAAATGATCTTTTATCCACGCATTTTCAATTCCAATTTTTTTATATTTCGATTGTTCAAATTAAATTGTTAACGGAATATTAACCTACAGGTAATTGGGGAAATTAAAATAATATGTTAGAAATAAGGTGTGGCCAGAAGGGTTAATAGCATAAGCTTATTTAGGAGATGAGGTCCTAACTTTCTATTTAAGGGACTTTGATGATGACATAGAGACATCTTTTGACCGCCCCTGACACATTGATGATTTCCCACCTAGTCCTTCCATGCCAACTTTATTTCCTCCTATGGGGAAATCAGTTAGAGGATGTGAATTCTTTATGCTCACTCCCATGAAGAAACTCCAGGCACGCATGCATGTTTTGATAAATTGCAGCCAAGTCAAACCCTTCATACAGTAAGTATTATGCGCTCACGAACTTTTACACTTTATATGTATTCCTCACTACTCTAACAAGTTACACTTCATTGCAGTGGATTTATTAATTATCTCAAGCAGCAGCATAAGGTTCACATGTCAAATATGTAATGACATCAGTCCGTACGTAGATAAACTTATAAACCTTTCCTCAGTCCGTTAGACCATGCAAGAAGGTATACATTGTATAATGTCAACGGGTTTGAGTTCTATACGGTTGCATGTGATCAAGGATTGCTCACACAAAACTCTAGAGTTTTTGGCACATTTAAGACGAAATGTTACCCTAGCAATAGTGACACCGACATGCATTTTTAAGGCATCACTTACTAGGGAAAGTTGATTGATATCATTGAGTTAACTTACTAACTTCTCACCATAACATTGTTCAAGTGCTGATTGTAACATCCTTACTTTCGTACATCTTGGGGACCATTCGGTAGCATTTAGAACCACTTACATGGTATTTGAAAAATCATAACTAATTCTAGAAAAATCGAAATGAAGTGGTTCAAAATTCTACTCGAAGCTAATATCTTGATACAGTTTATTCGTTAAAATTTACTGTTCATTTGGTTAAAATTTTTGAAAATAGATTCTGGTCCCCATCTTTGAAAAATCGGTTCTCTCTATACAAATATCGAAATAAGGTGTTCTTGGTGTCAAAACGAAGCTTGACATGTTAACTCAATGTCTGTAAAATTTTATATATTTATTCAATCATTTACTTTTTTCATTACATCATGACCATCACTGCTTAGATTGGTCATATAGCAACATTGCAATAACAATTCTTTCCATAATATCATATAACATTTATATTAACCAATCCCTAATTCTTCTTCATGCTTCTTCAACCTCTTTCATCATTCATAAACCTGTTGGGATTAGGATTACATGGATGGGGTGAGATTTCTGGGGAAATCTCAGTAGCAAACAATACTAAACAATGCATGTACTAATGTAATTGCTTGTGCTTGCTTGTGAAAGTGTTACCATAGTGTAATGAGCATGCTTCCATGTATTGAAACATCCTTACTCTCCTAGCTCCATCTTCTCCAAACCAGCACCCTGTTATGGTTGGAAAAGGTAGGGGTGAGATTTCGGGGGAAATCTCAGTAGTAAACGGTACCATTCAATGCATACAAGATGAATGCAAATGCATGATATGTGGTTCCTTTATCCTTCTTTAATTTTCATTTACATACTTTCATGCTCCATGACTATCACTATTATGCATAACCAATAACTCATTAAAAAAGCAGAGCATACATCATCATCACATATCATATGCATATTAACACACAAGCATATACATCAAGCATACAAGAATGGATATGTCCACTACCTAGCATGCAGCTTTCCTTAACCTTTGATCTGAGGTTCCACCTTTCCATAGATCAAAGCCTATACATATAATAATATTTCATTATTACCTTATCCAGCATAACTCCACTTAACTCAAGCTTATCTTGAGATAATACCCCTATCCTATTCATCTCCTAACTTTCTTTCTATCCACGGCTAACCTTATAGAGAGAGATATTTCTCTATTCTGGCTACTGAATTCATAAAAATAATACTCTAATTTATTAGAGCATGGACTAGAATTACCTTATTCCCAATCTCTTTAGGTTGCTCCTAGCTTAGCTAGAACTCCTTCTTTATCTTCCTTTCCTTCTCTTCCTTTTTCTCTTTCTCTCTTTCTCTTTCTCTCTCTTCTTTCTCTCTTCCTTCCTTGCTCTTCATCGTGGAATGAAATGGGAAAGGGGTGGGGGTATTTATAGTGGAGGCAAAGAGGAATGGATGGCCCAGATCAAATCTCGATGAATGGCTCAGATCGCTTGCTTCCTCAAGAAGCTTCACCTGCATCATCATGATGATATCATCATCCCCAATGACTCATCACTTATGACATCATCAAGGGACACCTCACATGCTTAGGTGACGCCTTGGTGGGGCCCTTAGGACACCTCACATGCTGACTCAGCGCTTCAAGAGAATTCGAGAGTCCTTTCCTGGAATAAACGGCTGAGATCATGCCACGTGTCTTTTACCTTTTTCTACTTTTTCTCTTTCCATTAACTTAATGCCATGTGGCATCTTGTGGGTCCCATGAGGATACCTTTTCATGCCACCTCATGGTTCTGGATAACCTTTACTTTATCTGACCCTTTCCCAGTTCTATCTCCAATCGGGTAACTATACTTTATTAAAATATCATTCCAATCTCTCTTGGACCTTCATAACTCTTGGCCCACTTGGTTCCATACGTCTCAACATCTTTTATATTCCATAGTCGTGACCTAACTATCTTTCCGTCGCAACTTAATGCCTTATGTGTTCATTAGTCGCTACCTTAACATCATTTAGTCTCGACCTCATCACTTTTTAGTCGCAACCAGGCTCATTTTGTCTATTAGTCTCAACCCACACCTCTTCCAGTCGCGTCTAGACCTTTCTGTAAAACTTAGTCGCGACCATACTACTTTCTCGTCACGACTAAACTAGTCAACTCTTAACTCTGCAACCTTTAACCTTTACATTTTCCAAATTAGCCATTCTACCCCTTGTGACTTTTATAAATCCCTGTACCTTCACTTACTCGTAGTTTAGTCCCTGAAAACTCTCAGTGTGTCTCTGGGACTTCTGCTCAAAGGGGGTCTAGTAGCCATTCAATCTTAGGCTATCTCTGCATCTTTAGGCATAAAAATTGGGATGTTACATGTATTATATGAAATACAATTGGTAAAAGTAATCATAGAAACAGAGCTTCAATCATCTACACATATGCATACAATTTAACAAAGCCATAGCACAATCAAGCATAACATTCAATACATACAAGTTTAGGGTAAGTTTACTACCTTATTGCTTTACTTCCTCTCACTTTAACCTTGTTTCTTCCTTCTTACTTTTCCTTGATGTGTGGCTGCCTCTTTTGAGTCCACAATCAAATCCTAACATCACATAATCATTCATTTATTATAATCTAACTTCTCTTGAACATTGACTTGCTTTAATTAACATAACTTCCTTTAATCTTTACCAATTGACTTGGCCTTTGAATCAATTGATGTCTTGACCTTACCCTACACAATTCCATCTTTTGAATCCATTTATGAAATCAAAATAACCAAATTCCAGCAACTATGCACCGTTCTGGACAGAATTTGCAAAACATACATAATGCTTCCAAAAATTCCCATCTTAATTCCATTGCTTCCCATACTTCTTTCTCTACTTTAACCCATACAACTTTTCATTTTAAAACCATTGGAAGCATCAAAATCATGAAAATCTAATCACTGTTCATATGAGTGAATAGTAATAGAGAAGAATTCCAAGAATTACAACTTTCAATTCTAATGCTTCCAAGGTTCAAAACCTATCCAATCCTACACAAAATCATCATATAAATTCAATGGAAGCATTAGATCATTAAAATTCTATCTCCTTCTATCATGAATAGTGCATGAACAGTGCAAACCAAAATATTTCATCTATGGCAAAGTTGAAACATCCTCCTTTATATCTCTCAAAGTACTCTGTTATAGCACTCTCAACTGGATTATATCTCTCTTGCCGAAAATTCTGGCAGAAAATAACTGTACTGATTCGGTAATTTCCCATGAGAACTACCATTCTACGTAAGTACCCAGGAAAGACTGGATGAACTGGTTAGGTCCACTCACTTCCAGCCTCCTTAGACAGTACCTACATACACAGTACTTTGTATAGTCTACCAGCACGACGGTATTTTCTAGCAATATCTTTAAATCTTAACCTTAAAACCTTGACCTTAGATTTTGAACTTAATCCTGACCTTACTTATACTCAATTGGAACTATTTTAGAACATTGGAATACCTCTTAACCTTAAAAATATGAATTTCCAAGAGTTGAGCTTACGGTACTGTTCACTGCACTATTCACTGGGTAATTCCAAATTACAGCATGAACTTTGGAAATTCATAACTAAATCTAGAAAAATCATTTTGAGGTGATTCCAATTTCTAATGAAATCTATTTCATTTAAATTTGATATAAAAATATGAAAATGAGGTTTCCTTGTCCAGATAAAATCAGTTTATTCGTTGAACTTTACTGTTCATTTGGTAAATCTGGAAGTTCCAGTTTCTTTGCCCCATTTTCAAAAATTCATTTCTCCTTGAATACTTATCCAATTGAGTTGAATTACATATGTATTTCAAGATCCATATGTCTACTTTAATCTCACAAAATTTAGTGGAAAAAACCATTCATTTACTATATGGAATTAGCGCATGAACCTCACTGCCTCTGAGTAGTCGTTTTATCTTAATCCAGATTTCAACTCCTGACTTTGAAAAATCATAACAATTCGAGTTCTTAACCAACTGAGGCGTTCTTGGTGTCCATTTAAAGCTCTAGATCTTATATATGTTCATGCTAAATTTCATATGAAAACTCGTCATATAAGTCATCTAAACTATCATTGGAAGTACACTACCTCAAATCGGATTTATGAGTAGCATGCATCATACAAACCAAAACATCATCTTGTAATTAAAGTGCACACTCTTTAAGTTATGTACAGTCATCCAACAACATTTACCCTCTTGCCTTGAGAAGATTCAGCACCTAGAGCATAGTTATGGGGGGTGAGATTCGGGGGAATCTCAATAGCAAGTAATACAAACTATAAGGTTATGCATGTTTGATTAAATGCCTAACATGTTATCATGCAATGGGAGCTAATTCATGCTTATACATAAGCAAACTCTAACATGCATATTGTCATGACATATATTGCAAGGAGTGGCACATACTCAATAGCACATCATCATCATCATAAACATCATCACATAATATTCCATGCTCAACCAAACCTTCATGCATAACAAGTAAGTAAATCAATCAAAGCACATAAGTTTATAGTTAAGTATTCTTGCTACCTCTTGTAGATCCTTGTCCTTCCTTTCTTGAAATGGTCTTTCCTTGCCACAAATGTCAAAACCTAAACATTACAATATGATTACCAAATTATAACTCCATTCCAAACAAACTCCAAATCTAGTTTCAATAAGCTCCCTTTTTCCAAAAATGCCCATTTTGGTTCCAATGCTTCCCATACTTGTTCCTCCACTTTACCCCCACACAAAATCTCATTTTAAGACCATTGGAAGCATCAAAATTATGAAATTCAAATCACTGTTCACGCGAGTGAACAGTGTCCGTGAGGAATTTTCAACATTATAACCTTTAATTCCAATGGTTTCCAAGGTTCAAAACCTTTCCAATCCTACACAAAATCATCATATAAACTCAATGGAAGCATTAAATCATTGAAATTCCATTTTCTTCTATCATGAACAGTGCAAACCAAAATGGTAAAGTGAAGAACATCAACTTACTTCACAACCAAGCATATAACTAGCTTGTTTAATCTTGTCTTAACTATCTATGACCTAAAACTCATATTCCTTTCACATATACACAATTTCCAGCAGCATCCCCCCAAGATTTAAGCCTCAAAAATCACTTAAACTCAAACACAAACCATAAGAACAAAAGGTAGAAGCAAGGAGACAACTTACCTTACTTGCTCCTTCAAGACCCTTGCTTCTTCCTTGCTTTCTTCCACTTTCTTTCTCTAGAACTCTCTTCTCTCTCTAAAGGAGCTCTTGGGTGTGAAGAATGAATGGAAAGGGGGGGCATTTATAGCAAAAGTCATGTGCCATTTGAAAGCCAAGATCACTTTGGAAACTATTTAATCTGATGGTTAAAGGTTTGATCTTGGAATGTCTTTTCACTTTTCACCCATGACCTTACCACCATGACATCACTAATATGACATCACTTGGGACACATAATCTCCTCTTTGGCGCCATTTTGAAGTCCTTGTGGGTCCCACCATGTGCAAACCCTAATTCTTACTTTATTCTCTTTCTTTCTCTTTTTCTTCTTTTTTCAAAAATCCATAAATTATTCATTATTGGACTTGGGCTCCAAGATAGCTTTTGGGCCTTATTGGGCTGGCCTAGGACAAAAATGTTGGGCCTCTTGTAGGTCCAATAGCTAATTGGCACATATCCCAATGTACTTTCCTTATACCGATATCCTTAAATTACCCTGATCTTGGAATAAATGCTAAACACCTCCTTTAATTGTTCTAACATTTTTAGCAATTCATTCTAATATAAAATGAATTATCTACAAAGTTTCATAATTTTTTGAGATCCAGAAGTCCTGATAAAAATTTCATACGTTTCCTTTAACCTTTTATCGGTGTCCTTTTTCACCGTAAATTCCATAATTAATTCTACAGGACTCCTTTTTTACTTCTGTCAACTCCATAAATTCTCATATTAATTATAATAATTTACTATCAAATTTTCTATGATATCCATTCATTGTGTGAAATGACCAAAATACCCTCCATTTACTTCTGGTTTCTTAGGGCATCACAGTGGCTTTTTCATAATTTTGCACTTTGGCTCTTAGACTTTCTTCCTCTTCCAATTAATCCTTTTCTTTACATAAATATGGCCACATCTTTTCCTAAAAATCTCATATATTTTATTCAACCTGTACATACAACTTAGTACAGAAATTAGGGATGTTACAAAAGTCAAGAATATCAACTTGAATCAACAACCAATCATCTAACTAGCTTATTTAAGCTTTAATCTCATAACTCTAACTTTAATTTCTTCTTTCTCCTTTCATCTAAGGTTGTGTACAGCATATATGTCATATCCTAATTTTTTCCTATCTGTAACTGATAGAGGAAAGAGGTTTGGAAAGGATTGTGATGATGAATAGAGAAGAAAAGAATGATAAGATGAGGATTTAAAAAAAAAGGGACTAAATTGAAAAGTATAAAAGTTTCATGGTGCAAAATATAAAGTAGACATAAACTTTGGGCCATTAAGTGTAATTTTAAAAAGTTTAAGGACCTAAATGTAATTTAAGTAAAGTTCAAGGGGCAAAATGGTAATTATATAAAGTTGAGCCAGAAGTGGCTTAGAACTGCCCGGAAGCATTTTAGTCCCAAATTTCATCAGTAGATAGAGAAAATGATGCTGGTTAATCTAGCTTAATACAGAAATTTTATTAGAGTTTCAGATAGCTGAAATTTATCTGATAGTCTGAAAGTTATCTAAATTTTTTATCAGATCTCCTGGACCTCAGATGTGAGTAAAAAGTTACAAGAATGTGCGTCCTATGAAGCCAGAGGTCAGGGAACTGACAAAATCCCGAAAGGAGTTCTGTAGACAAAGTTATTCACTTTTTAGTGAATTTTGATGGCAGTTCGTGAACGTCCAATATCCGATTGGGAAATTAATCGGTAAGCAAACTGGGACTGAATGAGCTCAAATGGCCTTACTCAGAAACCCATATTGACACAAAGTGAGGCTAGGCCCATGATATCAGTGAGAAAGGGCCAGTGTCCAGAAGTTTGCAGAAAATATGCGAAATTACGAAAATGCCCCTGTGTTGTAATATTGTACAAGAGATGAAAGGAGGGCATTTTGGTCATTTTGGATAGGCCAAAATGCCAAAGCAAGTGCAAGAATGAGTACTCAGAGTCAGTATATACCCTGATAAGGTATAAAGAGGTGTGAAATTATAATTATGCCCTTAGGGTTAATATAGTGCAAGGAAGGGCACCAAGGGTATTTTGGTCATTTCATAATGGATGGATATCAGATGAAAATTGGCAATAAATTCTTATAATTAATATAAGAATTTATGAAACTGATAGAAGTCAAAAAGGAGTCCTGTAGAATTAATTATGAAATTTACGATGAAAAAGGACACCTATAAAGGGTTTAAAGAAAATGTATGTAATTTTTATCAGGACTTCTGGGTCTCAGAAAATTATAAAACTTTGTAGAGAATTCATTTTATATTAGAATGAAATTATAAAAATGTTATAATCATTAAAAGAGGTGTTTAGCATTTATTCCAAAATTAGGGTAATTTAAGGATATCAGTATAAGGAAAGTGCATTGGAATTTATGCCAAGTAGCTATTGGACCTAAAAGAGGCCCAACATTTCGTTCTAGGGCAGCCTAATAAGTCCCAAAAGTTGTCTTGGAGCCCAAGTCCAATAAAGAATAATTTATGGATTTTTGAAAAGAAAAAAAGGAATAAAGTAAGAATTATGATTTGCACATGGTAGGACCCACAAGGCTTTCCACATGGCGTCCAAGACAAGGGGAGGAGAAGATTTTTTTCATATGATTTTATCTCAAATTGGCTTGGTGGAGAAGTTTGGTGTAAGACCAATTATGAGCCATTAGATCAAATAGTGTACAAAGTGATCTTGGCAATCTAATTTCTAGGGAATTTTTCTATTAATACCTCCATATTTTCTGCTCCAAACCGTGCCATGAGAACCCTTGGGGAAACTATGGCAAAATGGAAACTCAACCCAAGACAAAGAAGAATCTAAGGTCCAAAGTTCAAGCAAGCTAGAGATTAAAGGTAAGCAATCTATCCTAGCTTATTTTCCTTTGATTTGGGAGCTAGAACTTAGGTTTTCATGGAAGAAAGTTGAGTTTTCTCTAAGGTGTATATGCTGTCCAAAACCTTAGATGAAAGGAGAAAGAAGAGATTAAGGTTAGAGTTATGAGATTAAAGCTTGAACAAGCTAGTTAGATCATTGGTTGTTGAACCAAGTTGACATTCTTGACTTTGCCATGCATGAAATATTTTGGTTTGCACTGTTCATGATAGAAGGAGATAGAATTTCAATGATCTAATGCTTCCATTGAATTTATATGATGATTTTGTGTAGGATTGGATAGGTTTTGTAGAATTTCAATGATCTAATGCTTCCATTGAATTTATATGATGATTTTGTGTAGGATTGGATAGGTTTTGAACCTTGGAAGCATTAGAATTGAAAGTTGTAATTCTTGGAATTCTTCTCTATTACTATTCACTCATATGAACAGTGATTAGATTTTCATGATTTTGATGCTTCCAATGGTTTTAAAATGAAAAGTTGTATGGGTTAAAGTAGAGAAAGAAGTATGGGAAGCAATGGAATTAAGATGGGAATTTTTGGAAGCATTATGTATGTTTTGCAAATTCTGTCCAGAACGGTGCATAGTTGCTGGAATTTGGTTATTTTGATTTCATAAATGGATTCAAAAGATGGAATTGTGTAGGGTAAGGTCAAGACATCAATTGATTCAAAGGCCAAGTCAATTGGTAAAGATTAAAGGAAGTTAATGTAGTTAAGTAAGCTTAATGTTCAAGAGAAGTTAGATTGTAATGAATGGATGATTATGTGATGTTAGGGTGTGATTGTGAACTCCAAAGAGGCAGCCACACACCAAGGAGAAGTAAGAAGAAAGAGCAAAGTTAAAGTGAAAGAAAGTCAAGTATATGAGGTAGTAAACTTACCCTAAACTTGTATGTATTGAATGTTATGCTTGATTGTGCTATGGCTTTGTTGAGTTGTGTGCATATGTGTAGATGATTGAAGCTCTGTTTCTATGATTACCTTGGCCAATTGTATTTCATATGATACATGGAAGCATGCTCATTATGTAATATCCCAAATTTTCTGTACTGATTTGTATGTACAGATTGAATGAAATATATGAAATATTTTTCAGGAAAAGATGTGGCCATTTATGTAAAGAAAGGAATTAAATTGAAAAAGAAAGAAAATGTAAGGACTTAAGTGCAATTATGAAAAGTTTAAGGCTAAAAAGGAAAAGTAGACAAAAATGTGGGGTCTTTAAGTGTAATTTTAGCCAAATAAAGGGACTTAATTGAAAAGAAGAAAAGTTTTGGGGGCAAAAGTGTAATTATGAAAACTTGGACCGAAAACAGGCAAAAGTAGTGATCGTATTCAGATCAGCCCCATATTTCACCAGTAGATAGAGCAAGTGATGCTAGGTAATCCAGCTTAATAAGGAATTTTCTCAGGACTCCAGATAGCCAAAATTTATCTGATAGTCTAAAAGTATAAAAAATTCCTACCGGATATCCTGGATCTCAGATATAAGTGAGAAATTACAGGATGATGCGTCCGGATGTTAGGAAACTGACAGAATACCGATAGGAGGTCTGTAGAAAAAGTTATTCACAAATTAGTAAATTTAGACGGGAGTGTGTGACCTCCGGTTATTCGATAGGGAGATTTATCAGTATTTGAACTGAGATTGGATGAGGTCAGATGACATTAGTTAGATGACCGTTATGACCCAAAGGGATGCCTAGACATAGTAGGCCAGTGTATCTGATAAAAGGAGCCGATGTCCAGAGATGTGCAGAAGCGGTGTATAATGGAGAAAATACCAGATGAGCATCACCGAGGAAGATTCCTTGTGATTTGTGCCATAGAGGTAATGGACCCTAAAAGGCCCAAGAATGGCGCCATCAAAGGCCCAGTAAGACCCTTGGACTGATAGGTGGGCCAGTGTCCGGTGGAACCCCGCAAAAGTGCGAAATTATGAAAATACTCCTGTGTTGTACTAAAGAGTAATAGATGAATAGAGGGTATTTTGGTCATTCTGGATAGGCCCAGAAGCTAAGGCACATACAGATAAAGTTACTCAGAGTCAGTATATGCCCTGACAGGGTACAGAGAGGTGTAAAATGATGATTTTACCCTTAGGGTTAAGATAGTGCAAGAAAGGGCATCAAGGGTATTTTGGTCATTTTGCAAGGGATCTGTAATTAAGTTTAGACCCAGTATAAAAATGTCAATGGTATAAAGGACCCAGATACTAAATTTAAGGTCAGAAGACATAATATGGATTTTCAGAAAAATTAGATTCAGAAAACAGTCCAGTTTTTGAGGAATTGGACCGGGCCAGTACCGGATTGGACTGGAAATTTTCCAGAGGCTTCTTGGCTCTTCCAATTTTGCCACATGCTGAATAGGTGTCCCATGAGTTGTCCCTTGAGTGATGTCATCAAGTGATGCAGTAATTCAAAAAAGAAAAGAAATTCCAAGATTAAATCTAAGACACAAGATCAAATAGTAACCAAAATGGTCTTGGCCTTTCATTTCCACCCAAAATTGTCTATAAATACCCCCACTTTCAGCTTCATTTTGGCATGCATAGAACCCTTGGGGAAACTCTTGCAAATTGAAAACTCAAGCCAAGAGGAAGCAAGCACTTGGAAGGAAACATCAAGGTAACTACTCCTCTTGATCCTAGACTATGTTCTAGTAGATTTGCTCTTGAGTTTAAGTGGTTTTTTAGGCATAAACCTTGATGAATTTCTGCTGGAATTTTGGTACCCGTATGAAAGGAATATGAGTTTTGTGTTATGGATAGTTTAGATAAGCTTAAACAAGCTTGAATCACATGATAATGGCTTAGGAATCCATGTGTGCTTGTGAATTCAAGATTGTGTTCTATTCTGTATAGTACGGAATCACTGTTCATATGTTAGAATTTCATGATTTTGATGCTTCCAATGAGTCTAAAATGGAAAATTGTGTGGGGTTATAGTAGGAAGACAAGTATTGGAAGCATTGGAGCCAAAATGATAATTTTTGGAAAACAAGAGGGAGGTTTCGGTTTCTGTACAGAACATTAAGATGCAATTGGATTCTGGAATTTTTGAATGAATATTTGGATTCTACATGAAAAATTATGTGGGAATGAACCATGAGAGTTTAGTTTGGAAAGATGTAAACCTAAGTCACAAAGTAGAGAAAGAAAGGGACTTAATGGAACCCTAGTCTTGAGAATGGTTTGAATTGAGTTGTGACTTGGTAATTGTCTTGTTATGACTAGGTTTTGACATTTGTGGAAAGGAGGGATCAAGACAAGAAGGAATTGGCAAAGACACCTAAGAGGTAGCAAGAATACTTAACTATAAACTTATGTTGTTTGATTGATATGATTGCTTGTTATGCATAAAGTTTGGTTGAGCTTAGTATGTTATGTGATGATGTTTATGATGATGATGATGAGTTATGAATATGTGCAACTCCTTGCAACCTATGTTATGACAATATGCATGTTAGAGTTTGCCTATGTATGATCTTGAATTAGCTCCCATTGCATGATAACATGTTGAGCATTCCATCAAGCATGCATAACCTTATAGTTTGTATATCTTGCTATTGGGATTTCCATGAAATAGTAAATGATGGAATAAATGTATAAAATTTTACAGACATTTAATTAACATGTCAAGATTTGTTTTGAAATAAGAACACCTTATTTTGATGTCTGTACAAAGAGAACCAATTTTCCAAAGATGGGGACCAGAACCTATTTTCAGAATTTTTGACCAAATGAACAGTAAATTTTAATGAATAAACTGTATCAATGTACTAAGTATTTGGTCATAAACTTATTTTTTCATTAAATTTCAAGATGTTAGATTTGAGTAGAATTTTGAACCACTTCATTTCAATTTTTCTAGAATTAATTATGATTTTTCAAAGTTCGTCACATGATCTGGAATACCATATGAACAATAACTCGCTAAGAGTAAAAATTCCAGATTTAGTTAATGGACTTCTAATGTCATGTAAGTGATTCTAAATGCTACCGAATGGTCCCTAAGACGTACGAAAGTAGGAATGTTATAATATACACCTTAGAGAAAACTCAACTTTCTTCCATGAAAAGCCTAAGTTCAAGCTCTCAAATCAAAGGAAAATAAGCTATGATAGATTGCTTACCTTTAATCTCTAACTTGCTTGAACTTTGGACCTTGCATTCTTCTCCATCTTGGCTTGAGTTTTCATTTTGCCATAGTTTCCCCAAGGGAGAATGCTTCACGGTTTTGAGCAGAAAAATGGGGTATTTATAGAAAAATTGCATGGAAAATGGATGGTCAAAATTGCTTTGGTTACTATTTGATGTAATGGCCAAGATTGCACCTTGAATCTTGTCTTGCCCACCAAGCCAAGTTGAGATAAAATCACATGACAAAAATCTTCTCTTCCCTTTGCCTTGGATGCCATGTGTGAAGCCTTGTGGGTCCCACCATATGCAAATCATAATTCTTACATTATTCCTTTTTTTTCTTTTAAAAAATCCATAAATTATTCTTTATTGGACTTAGGCTCCAAGACAACTTTTGGGACTTATTGGGCTGCCCTAGGACGAAATGTTAGGCCTCTTTTAGGTCCAATAGCTAATTGGCACAAATCCCAATGCACTTTCCTTATACCAATATCTTTAAATTACCCTGATCTTGGAATAAATGCTAGACACCTCTTTTAATAGTTCTAACATTTTTATAAATTCATTCTAATATAAAACAAATTATCTGCAAAGTTTCATAATTTTCTGAGATGATTTTAGAACAATATCACTGTAGGAAGAAGTTTTTGAAGAAAGATTGCACAAGCCGATTTATACTGATTCGATCTAATCTACTTGACCTACGTCCAGTCCTAGAGCACCTCTGAGTGTTCCATTATATTCCAAGATTTCATGGGATCTTGGTGCCTCAGTACGTTTTTGTGAGAATCCCCTCTCACTTCCCCTTATAACCCATAAGGTCACTCTTTAGTGAGAATGTTTCTCACTCCTAATAAACTCATATTTGTATTGATTTTAGTATGGTTAAAGAGAGTTTTATTATTAATTTCTATCCCCATTTATCAATATATTGAGCAATTAATAAATAAAATAAAATAGAACAAGTGAAAATTAATTGATGTGATTTTATTGATTAATTGGACAAATAATCTATTTATTTTAATTGTCCATTATAGACCAATATTCTAATAGAATGAATAGAAAGGAGGGGACAGCTGGACAAGAGGAAATTGAAGCATGTGCTACTGGACAAGGAACATTCACGTGGGAAATATAGCTAAGGAGAATAGATTAAACATGTGCTAGATCTAGGAACTGATAACAGAAGCAAGTGGGAGATCATACTTGTGCTGCAACAGAAATCACATGGAGGAGATTGGCTAACATAATCATATGCTGGAAAGGAGGCTCTCATGCACTTCACACATCATTTATGCTATCTGAGATGTATTCACTCTATTCAGACCACGTCACTCTCCCATTATATCTGCAGCTATATATCACATAGATCATTCATTGAATAGAGGATTCATTAAATCATATACATCATACTTCATATATTCCACACAGATCATTCATTATCTATTACATCCACATCTGTATTCCATCTCCATCTCAAGCCATTTTCTATCTCATTTCTCTCTCTTCCATCTGCAACCTTTCTCTGTTCTAGGCAATAGAACTAGAGGAAAGTTCAGTCTTCATCTTCATCTTCTCTTTCTATATTCACCATGACTGCTGCTATACCTTCTGTTACTGTTGAAGTTCTAACAGCAATGCAAGGCTAAGCTATTGTGTTCTCTTGGAGATGATGCTAAACCAGAATCCTTAAGCTGAAATAGGGAGTTCATTGTGTCTTTAATTTAGATTTGATTATATCGAGTTGATATTGTTGATTATGTAATTACTGATACAATTAGATTTAGTAGATGACAAAGGAGTAGGGAACCGAGTTGGACTTCTTATTTCTACATAATTGATCTTTGATTGATTCTTATCCTTGCACTAGTTGGGCATGGTTGTGATTAATTAGAGTGATTATATAACAGAGTACAATTGTATTTATTTAATTCATCTTTTTCTATCTCTGAGTTGAATGATTCTTAATTCTCTATTTAATGTCTACGCGTTGTAGCTTGATTGAGATTTAGTTGGCAAGTTGTTAGCTAACCTATTCCAATTCAACTGATTAACTCTTGATATTCTATGGATAATGAAGGTAAGGTAATCTCCAAGGGAACACACTTGTCATTGATTCATATCATCAACATAAACACCTAAAATCATAAATAATAGCTTATAATTTACATTCAGTTTTAGTTCAAACATCTTATTACATAATTGATCTGATTAACTTGTTAATTTGTGGTTCACTAGATTAATTAAGAACTTAGCATCCATTTAGACTCCTTGTGAATCGACCTAGGTTAGCCTCCACTTACTATTGGTTAGCTTAGTTTTGTTTGATAATTAAAATGACAGTTATCAAAATGGTGCCGTTACCGGGGAACCTTACTTGTTAAGGTTTCCTAAGAATTCTACTGGGCCTAAAAAAAATATAAAGAAGCCACACAAGTTGTTTTCTCTGGGCTGCCTTCAACTCTATAATATTAACATGATAAGAATTATTTTTCAAGAGCAAAACATGGAGCATAAGACTTAATAGTTTAATTACCTTCGATATGATCCATTCAGGTCCCTTACTGAGTTGGTGTGCTTAAGACCCCTGGCAATTTTGAATGTCCTTATAGCCCTATGACCAAAGTTATAAGGTTAGTAACCCATTTATTACAAAGACCATATATATTATAAAGACTAGTATTATGTATAGAAGAAAACTCAGAAGTTCATAATCTTCTTGACATCAGCCCCTGGTTTGTAATGGAGGGAGCCTAAGAAGAAAACTTTATAACTGTGCTTACATAGGACAACCAATTGCCAATGATTGCTATAGAAATTAATTAAAAAAGAATGAGTATTATCATTAATCAAATACAAAACTTGTATGAAATAAAATGAAATATTATTATTCTTACTCTTGCATATATGGTGCGAAGAAACAATCAATTTCGGTTTGACCGAGCCTTCTTGTTATGTATTGAAGGCGCAAAGCTTGAGAGGTCCCTTTTGCATCAATTTGAATTGGACATAGGAATCCAAACTTATCTTGTTTTCCCTTGGAAACCAACTCAGTTGGAATATACCTATAGTTAATGCAAACACTTGTTAATTTTGTTATTACATGTATTTACATTTAAGTTAGACTTAATAAAAAACACTTAGATGCACCCGGAGGTCAGTTCATCCTGAGAAGTGAGGAGAGATTTCACATAGGTATGGTCAAGAAAGGCTGGAACTATGTGCCACTAACAGAATCCATAGGCAATGCATCCACATGAAACATTTTGTCATCTGCCAATAGGATGACACGTTGCATGGCACTCAAATTGGGAGGTATTGGAAGTTGGCTCAGGGAAGAGGCAACATTCTCCAAAACAAGATTCTTTGGCCATAATATGAAAGTCCCCTTTGCTTGCAACACTGTCTTCACCTCATCAATGGGAATTGGGACAAGAGCATCTTTAACTATAACGTCTTCAACTGTCACCCTCAATTGATCGTCCTGAATTTAGATGTGGCGGGCAGTTGTTCTTAAGCTGTGGAAGGAACTATGTGCCACTAACTGTCTAATTGGATCCTCCATATATAGGTCACACAGTTAAGCATCCTCAGACATCGGCGCGGCCATGCAACAACTCCCTTTAGTGCTATGAAAGGGTGCATGTGAGAGCGTTTTAGGGGCACTTGGCTCCTGTTGCCTTGTTGTCAACATGGCAATATTTCTTCCATGAACTTTGCCAAGACCTCTTATAATCATGCCTCAAATGAAGCTTCTGCCTGTGCGTTAGCCTCTGCCTAAATCTCTAACTTAGCCTCTACCTTAATGGTGGATAACAATGATTCCAACTCTGTCCTTGGCACCAAATGTGTGGAATGTCGTTGAGATGCTCTAAAGTAGTCTCTAATGCCCACACCTCCGCCAACTCCTCTGACATGGCCCCCATGCTCTTATTTTCCCATAGCAACAGTCAAATGTCATTCTTACCATCCAACTTGAAGGATCCATGGGCCTCTTGTTCTTTAAGATATCACTACAACATATAAAGAACAAACATAAGAAATATTATAATTAGTCTACTAAAACAAATAATAGAAATAAGTCTTACAATTTATTCAGCAATCGTGCGAGCATGATCGCTTGTATATGTTCTGCTCCTTGTTTGGTGAGCTTATAACCATTTATCTTCACGACGTATTGGAGATGGGGGAGCAAGACTAACACTAGGATCCTCATAATTTTCTTCTAGTCTCTTTCTCTTGGCCCCTAACAAGTCTCTTTCAGCCTTCGCGTATCCTCCTCGAGACATTATGTGTGGGCAATCATTCTTGAGAGCATGTTCAATAGCTTTTGGCCTTTTTTCCTACAAATCAAGTCAAATGATAATCTTATAAGTTTGCATTTGGTGCCACACATACGTAAGGAAAAAACATAGGAAATGCATTTGCAAGACATTTGTGCATCAACTTACCATAGCTCTGGTGAAACATCCTCCCTTAGACTCCTCAGAGTACACTTGCGGAAGCAATATTAGCTCAATCATGTCTTAACTTAAGCCCAGAAATTAAAATTTCTACTCTTAAGTTCCTTATTCTGAACCTTTAATTTGAGAACTGATTAATCTCATTCTACACATCCAAATGAGGCTTATTACCTATCCACGGAATGCCCCAGATGTGTACTACTGGCTCAACAAATTTCATGGCCAAATTCTTTCATTTACTAGGTCAAACTGAGGTCAGAACACTGCTACCTCAAGACCTGCGAATTTCTCTTTAAATTCGTCATCCACAATTGAACATGCCAAACAATATTTATTATTAAATAATAAAATGTCATACAACAGAATATACACAAAATTCTCATATTTCTATTACATCTTTTCCTGCCCGAAGTTTGGCAGTATAACCGCTAGGCTTCATCTGTACAAAGAACTGAACTGTACTAATTCGGTAATTCCCTTATGAGAACTACCATTCTACGTAAGTACCCAGGAAAGACTGGATGAACCGGCTAGGTCCACTCACTTCCAGCCTCCTTAGACAGCACCTACGTACACAGTACTTATCATATGATGTTCAGTAGCAACAATCATAACAATATATGTAATGCAAAGTGACAGTGCTTGCTTGTGATTGTGTACAGATAAGTATGCTGCATGCTCCATACTCAATAACATATGATCATAGCATTGCAGTAGAGTTTCAAGCATAACATATAAGACAACAATCCAACCAAACAATAGCACAACAAATCACAAAGACATTACATAAGAGCTAGGATTAGCTACTACCTCAAAAGCTTAGCAGAACTCTTCTATCTCTATACTGCTTCCAGCTCCGCCAGAACTTCCTTTCTTCTTTCTTTCTCCTTCTCTCTCTTCTTTCTCTCTCTTTCTTGCCCAAAACCGTGATGCAAATGAAATGGGAGGGGGAGGGGGTATTTATAGTTTTGATGGATGGCATTTTCGTAATTTTGAAGCGAGCTGAACATGTGGTCCTGGTTTTTCCTGGATTTTCCTATTTTCTTTTATTCCCTTTTACTGCATCCCCAGGACACCTCAGCATGCACATTTCTCACATGTCACAATTACTAGACACCTCATCAGCTGACTCAGTATTTCCAGATAGTTCTAGAGTCTTGCACCGGAATTAACGGCTGAGATCGCGCCACGTGTCCTTAACTTTTCTTCTTCCTCTAAGATTGCGCCATGTGGCATCTGGAAGGGACCTTTCACGCCTTCCAATGCTATCCAGATAAGTCCCAGACTTTATCTGATTACCTCCTCGGTTATCGTGCCAACCGAGTAACCTTACTTTACTGAAAAGTCATTAAATCATTATTTTAATGCCACTTTTCCCTATGAATCACTGGGCCTGCGTTTTTGGGCCTGGGAATATCCTCTTGGGTCTCTGATCCAGCCCAAGTACTCTGATGGCACAATTCCTAAGAAACACCCCTTGGCAAATTACCAAAATGCCCTTAGTCTCTCTTTCTTTACTTTACTAGGTCTAGGGGCATTATTGTCTTTTCACATCTTACCAGAGTATTCTCTGACCCTGGTAAACTATCCAGATACCCTTTCTTGACTGTCTAACCTTAGGAAAATGACCAAAATACCCTTTACTCATTCTTTAGTTATTCTATAACATAGGGGCATTTTCGTCATTTTGCACCTTTTTCCCGGACACCGGCCCCTTTTTCCACTAAACTGATATTATGGGCCTGGGCCTTCCCTGGTGCCACTAAAGGCCTTAGAAGCACTATACGGCCCCCTGGACACAGTCCGATCATCCCTATCAGGACTGCTTTTTCTTTACCGATTATAACTGTAAATTCCCATCTTCCGGAAATTTTACAGAAAAATCGGGACCTCAAATCAAAATTCCGTGACTCCTCATTCAACCCGGAATCCGTTTCTCTATCTCCCGGTATTTTCAGATATTTTGTCCGGACCGGGCTGTTTTGGCCTGAAAAAGCGCTCCCGCGCACACTTTTCCAAAATGACCATTTTACCCCTGGTCACATTTCTAATTCTTTCATATACATAGAGACCTCATATGCACATTTCACAGTTCAGTGAAATGATCAGCATAATTTTCTGGCAAAATATGGTACTCATCGGCTACCTGCCCGATCTTTCCTAAAATTACGATTTTGCCCCTGCATTCTCTTTCTGGCATCTATTCTCATCTTCTTATCCTTCATCTTAAGTTCTAGAAATTCTCTTTCAATAACTCATCCCTTAAACTCTTCGGGAGTCATCGTTAATTGAAAGGCTCGACAACCCGCCCATATCAGGTTATCTTACACAGGAGCCAGCCCATATCAAGCTACCTACAGAATTCCTAGGCTTAAGACTTAGGATATTCCTCACATTCCTCATTTTGCACCTAGGTGAACTGTCCCTATTCTGTAGGTTAAAGACTTAACTCATCTTTAAATCCTGAAGGACTTAGCTCATCCCTCGGATTCCTACAAAATATAGGTAAGTAATCCGCCCATATCAGATTACTACCCTGGGACTACGGGTTTAGCAGCCTGCCCATATCAAACTACCTCCCAGTTCTCCTAGACCAAAAATTGGGATGTTACATCCGGCGTAGTCTGAATCCTAAGAAATTATTCCCAACTAGCTTCATCTATGAATTGATACTTGCTGCATGGAGAAGGATGAGGCCAACCATCTTTGTCCCGGCCATGAACATAAAGACGAGCTAGTTGTGTATTGAATGCCCTCCAACGCTCACTACAGTAAGACAACGTCTTCTTCTTCAAGGCTTCATTGTTGGGAACATCGTAAGTGAGCTATAATAATTGTCATTAAAAATAGAGTTATCCATGAAGAGTTATGTTTTTTGATGTTGCTCTAAATACAATATAAAATAGGTAGTTTGTATACCCGGATAGTGTCCTAAATTTGGTTCTTCACATGATTATCAACAGCATCCTAAGTCTATATGGTGATGCTAGGCTTGTTACGTGCTAGGAGGCTGACATAACTAATGTACTTGGTCCTGTGTTCACCAACTGGGTTCCAACATGAGTCAAACTCAATCAGTAGCAATTTCCCTTCCTTTCTGTCTTTCGTAATATTTTTCAATCGTGTCGCACTTCTGCCACTCCTTTGCGTAGAGTCGCTTGGAGTAGCGCTACTCTCATTTTGATTAACACTACGCTCCATATTCATGGAAAGAAGTGTAAGCATTTATCACAGGAAAAGTATAAAACCTAGATTAAACCAACACGTAAACGAAATCCGTACATGATAAAAGATGTGTGGAAAACATGTACACGACAAAGCATAACGAAAGCCATAATAGAGAAGAATGAATGAGCACGGTGAAATGAGAAGAACGATTGAGCACAGTGCAGGGTGACAGAGAAGAACGACTGAGCACAATGCTGAAGAAAGCCTGAGAAATGAGAAATGAGAAATAAGAGAGCGTCAAGGGGAGTCTTCGAAAATTTTTTTCGTAGACATTTTACGCCGGTCAAAATAAAAAATCGGTGTAAAATTTTAAATTTATTTTTTACATCGGTTATCTATCAAATCCGGTGTAAAAATGATGTTTTCATATCATATTTTACATCGGATAAAAAAACAACCTGTGTAAATTGTTAACTACTTATTTACAAAAATGTCACTTCGAGATTTTTACACCTTACTGACATTTGCAACCGGTTTAAATATTGATGTTTGTGTTTTTTTAACTCTTATATCGCCCTTT
This sequence comes from Leucaena leucocephala, assembly GCA_037074615.1. Lineage (NCBI taxonomy): Eukaryota > Viridiplantae > Streptophyta > Magnoliopsida > Fabales > Fabaceae > Leucaena > Leucaena leucocephala. The sequence goes on along the minus strand of CM073536.1, from coordinate 11,672,820 downwards.
CCCTTGAAGTTACAATAGATATATATGCAATCAAATCAAGAGACTTGTGTTATTATTACATTAAAAATATATATGCAATCATAACAAATAGAATCATCATACAAATCAATCAATAACCTAAAACACTCACATCCAAATTAATCAGAATCCACTTCTTCATTCAATTTTGGTAAACCCACTGAAAAAGAAGGGGTCTCCCAAATAGAATTATTGTCGTCAACAATCTTTTTTCCATGTGGAGCGACAGACCATCGTTTATATGCCGGATCAGTGATGTAGAAAACTTACTTTGCTTGGTTTGCCATAATAAAAGGCTCATCCCCAAAACTTGTACTATTCAAATCAACCAATATAAATCCTAACCGATCTATCAGAACACAGTTGTTTACATTAACCCACTTGTATTTGAACACAGGAATTGAGAATTTGGAGTAGTCCACCTCCCAAATCTCTTTAACAAGACTGTAATAAGGGATAACTGCTAATTTAGCATTGTTGTCTTTTGAACTAGAGAAATGCATAGCCTCGGCCACTAACATAACCCCACTATTTTGCACGCCACTTTTATCATCAAGGGTCTTTGTGTAAAAGGAATACCCATTGATATCAAATGAATTCCAACATATCACATGAAATTCAAGACCATATGCTAATCATCTAACTGTATCAGATACACAATCAGTTTCAACCTTCTGTTTGAACCAATGTGCAAAAGATTTATTGTGTTCTCTAATTAGCTTTTACTCTGCCATTCTATTATTTTTTTTCCGGACAAGTTCTTTATGAATAGCTATATAGTCTTGAACTTCATCAATGTTATTCAAGATGTGTTAGTGTATTTGCTGCAATTCTTTATGATCAACACTCTTCACCGACATTCCGCGTTGACCCCCTATTTTGGCACAGGGTTTAGGGAGACTCATCAGTCTTACTTTAAACAGGTAGTGTTAATAAAAATCCATAGCTTATTCAGAAATATATTTTTGAACAATGGATGCTTCGAGCCGATTTGGATTCTTCATATACCCTTTAAGGATTTTCATATATCTTTCAAATAGGTACATCCATCGTAAGTATACAGGGCCACACAGTTTTATCTCTCAGACTAGATGAATGATGAGGTATACCATGATGTAAGAAAAGCAAGGAAGAAACTATTTTTTAAGATAGCACAAAATAACTTAACCCTCGTGCTACAATTCATCCAACTTTTCAGTCTCAAAGACTTTGCCACATATAGCATTGAAGAAGAAGCAAATTTGGGTTACAATGTGTCTCAAATCATCTGGAATGATCCCTCGAACAACCACTGGGAATAATTGTTGAATCAAGACATGCCAATCATGAGACTTTTGGCCTACTAATTTCAAATCTTTCATCGACACAATCTTCTTAAGATTAGAGAGTACCCAGAGAGAACTTTGATTCCTTGCAAACACACAAATACTTCTTCTCTCATCCTTGGGCAAAAATTAGTCTCTTCAACACAGTAACTCCCCTCACCGTCTGGCCTTAGATGTAAATCCTCACGTATTCCCATTTCTTTCAAATCTATTCTTGCCTTAAAAAACATCCTTCTTAATCTCATCAAAAACATCCACACCTTCCCATAGCTTCTTCAAATCTTTGATCAAGGGTCTTAGGTAAACGTCTATGTCATTTTTCAGTTGTTTCAGTCCTGAGATCAACATAGACAACATTACATACTTGCATTTCATACACAACAAGGGAAATAGGTTATAAATCTCTAAGAGGATGGGCCATGAACTATGTAAACTACTAAGGCTACCATATGGGTTCATACCATCTATACTAAGTCCAAGCCTTAGGTTTCGTGGTTCATTCCTGAACTCAGGAAATAATTCATCTATCTTTTTCTACTGTAAAGAATCAGTAGGATGACAAAGCTTTCCATCATAAATCCTTTCAGTCACATGCCATAACATTTTCTTTGCATCATCTTAATTACCAAAGAGGCACTTAAACCTTGGTATAATTGGAAAATACCATAACACCTTTGTAGGAGACTTGTTTGATCTGTACCTTGGTGTCTTACATATTGGACACTTCTCCTCATCTTCAAAATATTTCCTATACAACATCACGAATCATGTCCTCTACCTGATCATTGGTATTCATGCCATAATCAAAAGTCTGTTCCAACTGTTCAGATGCACTCGACCTTTTCACAAGTTCACCATGCCATACCCATACTGTGTAACTCTTGCAAAACCCCTCATAAATTAGATGAGTGTACATATCTGTAAGACTTTATTTCCTCTCATTCAAACAACTCACACAAGGATAATAAAACCTTCCATTATCATCATCACCATTTTGTTTAGCAAAATCCAAAACTCCTTCACCCCTTCAGCATATTCAACACTTGTTCGCTTATCATTTATCCAACTACGATCCATATTTATGGAAGACTAAAATAATAGAAAAATAGAAAACAAGAAAACCTAGCTTTCAGCTAATTATGGGAGAAAATATATCACGCACAAGTGGAAGAACTCAACAAATGAAATAAGTAAATTAATGAATCCAGCAAGTAACAGCAAAAGCTACAACCAGTAGTGCATAAATTTTCAATTCTTGAGACAAGGAGTTCAAAACAAAACTTACCGGTTGTGAAGGGGCGAGAAGACTTAAATGCGAGAACCAATAAAAAATGAGAGATGGGAGGCGCGAGGGGTTTCCATTAAATTAAAGTGAAAATCTACACCGGTTAAACTGGAACACCAGTGTAGAAATAACTTTTTCTAAACCGAACATTATATTCTACACCTATCACTTTTACAATAGGTGTAAAATTAAAGACAATCATGCCTTCATCAGAATAAGAAACTTCATTCATTCAACTTTACTAATAACTTTACATCGAAAGTTTGAAATTTCCAAAAAACATATCTATCAGAATATATAATATATTCTCTCTTTTTGTACAATATTTACACTTTTCACTCCTCATCAGAGTCAGAGTTTTCAGATTCATCAGAGTCTGTAGGATCAAGAGGATTATAGAAGCTGTCATTCTGTTGATGGCGGCGGACTTCCAAGCAGAAAGCTCTAAAACTGGCTTTCAGTCTGTTAACTTTCTCAGTTAGTTCTTCCTTGGAGTCCTCCAGGCCATTGAAGCGCATGATGAGTTCCTTCAGGCGCTCCATCAGAGTCACAACCAGGGGAGGAGGAGAAGGAACTCCAGGGTAAGGGTTAGGAAATTTTCTTCAAATTCGTCTATGTTTCTTTTTCAGGGCGGAGAAGGAGGTGTGCATGAGGAAGAAGCCATTGGAGGGTTCAGATAGAAGAGGTGTAAACAAAACAGAGATCAAGTAGTGATGAGACAAAAATTACTGATCATAGGAATGGTATACATATGGTTGAGGGATAAGAACTGTTTCAGAAAAGCAATATCAAAGAAAGCAATTAGCCTTCTATCATAATGATGACTACAAACGTTGGGAACCGAAGAAGTAAAATGAACATTATGAAGAAGGTACAGAAAAGATGCGAGAAAGCATAGACAAGAAACTGAAGAATTAGAATAGAACTAGATTTATTTACAAAAATGTCACCGCTCGTTTATTTTACACCGGGTATATGTATAGCCGGTTTAAATATTGTACCCTTATTTACAAAAATGTTACCGGTCATTTATTTTACACCGGGCATATGTACATCCGGTGTAAATATTATACCCTTATTTACAAAAATGTCACCACTCATTTATTTTACACCGGGCATGTGTACATCCGGTGTAAAATTATACCCTTATTTATAAAAATGCCACAGCTCATTTATTTTATATCATTTCCGCATGATCAGATTTAAAAATAGGGCTTTAGAAACTATATTTTATAGTAGTGAATTAGATCATTTTATTGATATGATATTAGTATGTATTGTTGCCAACTAAAGGGAAAGATTGATGATTACAAGTGGTTATGCTGAATCTATTTTGCCAAATTTGCTGAACATGTGTGTTTGAAATTTAGTTTTGATCCATGATTTTACTCGGAGTACAAAAGCTAAGTGTGGGGGAGTTGATAAACTCATATTTGTATTAATTTTAGTGTGGCTAAAGAGAGTTTTATTATTGATTTCTGTCCCCATTTATCAATATATTGAGCAATTAATAAATAAAATAAAAATAGAACAAGTGGAAATTAATTGATGTAATTTTATTGATTAATTGGACAAATAATCTATTTATTTTAATTTTTCATTACAGACCAATGCACTAATAGACTTAATAGAAAGGAGGGGACAGCTGGACAAGAGAAAATGGAAGCATGTGCTGCTGGATAAGGAATATTTGTAATATCCTAATTTTTAGGCCTAGAGACTTAGAAAGTAGCATGAAATAGATAGGCTACCAAACCCCTTTGATCAGAAGTCTCATAAAATACAGAGGGTTTTCAAGGACTAAACTGCAAATAAGTGAAAGTACATGGACTTATATGCAAATAGTGAAAGTCCCTAGGGGCATAATGGTTATTTTTTAAAAGAAATGGACTAAGGTAAAAAGTTTAAAAGTTTCATGGTATGAAATGAAAGTAGAACATGTTGTGGGCCATTAAGTGTAATTATGAAAAGTTCAGGGACTTAATTGAAAAGAGGAAAAGTTTCCAAGGGCAAAATGGTAATTATAGAAAGTTGAACCAGATATGTCTTAGAACTGCCCAAAAGCATTTTAGCCCTAAATTTTATCAGTAGATAGAGAAAGTTGTGCTAGTTAATCTAGCCTGATACAGAAATTTTATTAGAATTCCAGATAGCTGATATTTATCTGATAGTTTGAAAGTTATCTGAATTTTTTATCAGACCTTCTAGACCTTATATATAAGTGAAAAGTTACAAGAAGGTACATGCGGTGAAGCTAAAGGTCAGGGAACTGACAAAATTCTAAAAGGAGTTATGTAGAAAAAGTTATTTAAGTTTAAGTGAATTTTGACGGGAGTTTGTTAACACCTGATATCTTATTCTGAAACATAACTGGTAAGCAAATTGGGACTAAATGAGCCTATATGATGTCGCAAGAGGCCTATAATGATACCAAGTGAGGCCCAGGCCCATGATATCAGTTTATCGATTAAAAGGGCCAGTACCCAAAAAATTTAGAAAAAGTATAAAATTACGAAAATGCCACTATGTTATAAAATAATTAGAAAATGAGTGAAGGGCATTTTAGTCATTTTACCCAGGTCAAAAGGTCAAAGAGAGATAAAGGAGTAGTTGACCAAGGTCAAAAAATATTCTGTTGAAATATGAAAAGACAATAATGCCCCTAGAATTTTTAAGTGAATAAGAGGAACCAAGGGTATTTTGGTAATTTGCTAAGGGATGTTTCTTGGGAATTGAGCTATCAGAGTACTTGAGCTTGATCAGAGGCCCAAGATGGCATTCCAAGAAGTCCAAAAACGTGGCCCAAGAGTTATGTGGGTTCAAGTGGGATTAAAATGATATTTTAGTGATTTTCAGTAATTAATATTACTCGGTTGAAGTTATAACCAGGGAATTGATTAGATAAAGCTTTAGATTTATCTGGAAGCCATGAGGTAGCATGAAAGGTGTCCTCATGGGACCAACCAAGATGCCACATGGCACTGATTTAGGGGAAGAAGAAAACTCAAGAAAAAGCCAAGGACATGTGGCGCGATCTCAGCCGTTCATTACCAGATAAGAATCTGGAATTCTCTGGAAGTGCTGAGTTAGCAATTGAGGTGTGCCAAGGAGCCACACAATGTGCCACCTAGCATGCAAGGTGTCCTTGATGATGTCATCATGATGATTCAGGCAAAGCTTAGTGAGAAAGCTAAGCGATCTGAGCCGTTCATTGTGATTTGATCTGGACTGTCTATTCCATTTCCCTTCACCTATAAATACTCCCACCTCCTTCCAGTCAAGGCATATCCACGGCAAGAGAAGAGAAAGGAAGAGAGAGAGAGAGAGAGAAAAAGAAAGAAAGAGAAAGAAAGGAAGAAAAAGAAGGAGTTATGGCTAAGTTGTGAGCAATCCAAGGAGCTTAGGGACTTGGCAAGCTTAGGAATAAGGTAAGTAATTTATTCTAGTCTCCACTTTAATTAATTAGAGGATTTTTCTTATGAATTTAATAGTTAGAATAGAGAAATGTCTCTCTCTTGATAAGGTTAGCCGTGGATAGAAAGGAAGTTAGGCGATTGTCAGATTAGGGGTATTGCCTTAAGTTAAGCTTGAGTTGAGTAAAGCTATATTGGATAGGATAATAATGAAATATTATTATTCTATATTGATGAGCATCTCGGATTGTCATCGTCCAAATAATAATAATTGCACCCAAAATATAATATAGGGACCAACCCCATCATTCTTCTCGAGGAGTCTTTTTATTGGAGACCTAGCAGAGACAACCACTGAAAACCTGAGTGAAAGTAAGACGGGTTTTGGGTTTAATTGATTTTTAATGTAATAGAATAAGGGTGCAGTAAAGTAAATGTTTTTTGTATTTTTGATTAAGTTGAAAACGAGTTGGTTTGTGAAAGAAATATGTTATGATAGACTCTTGATGATGAAAATATATCTATCATTGCTCTTAATTTGATATGAGAGTTTTGAAATCACTAAGTCTTAAACAAAACCTCAATCGATGGATTGAGTCTAGAGCATTAATATTTCTTAAACTCCTTTGATCAAAGCTAGTTTAAAAAAACTCTTAATGAACTGTTAAAAATCACTTAGTGTGTAATTTAAATTAGATGATGAAAATTCCCTCGAATGATCCTCGATTGACAAACCCTATATTTCAAGCAATTGAATTAATTAGCAATGATCATTTATAATAGTCCAACTGTCTTAAAATTGAAACTAAAATATTATATTAAAAACCAACATTCAAAGCATCCAAAGTCAATTACAATTGTCTAATCTGAGAATAATAAATCGACATTCAATCCCTTGTTCATATAATGAAAACCCTAGATCTAGCAGCATCAAAACATGAAAAATGTGCAAATTAAAGCAGAAAACTCCCGAGTGCATTCCATGAGCTCAAGATATGAGATCCATCACCAAGAGACTAAGGATTTAGCCTCTCATGACTCCTACTATACTGCAACTGCTGCCTGGATACGATGCCATGAAGAAAGCAAAAAGGGTAATAGAAAGATAAATGATAGAGATGATGTGTAGGTAGCAGAGAGAGCTGAGAGAAAGTTTGAGCACTGCTTCTTAGCCTAATCAGGTCAAAAACCAGCCTCCCTTACGTCTGCGACTCCCCTATCCTTTTATCATCAGGTTAACCTAATCAAAAACGTGCATCTTCATGACTGTCTTCTTTGGTTGCGACCAAATCCATGTTTTGGTCGTGACCTGTAAATGTAGAAAACTTTCTAGAAGAAATTAGGTCGTGACCTGTGGACACTTTAGTCGTGACTGAAGACCACAGAAGCTAGTTTTTGATTTGATTCTCATTGTCTTGTGATTTCTTTTCTGCTCACATTAGTCCTTGCTCCTCCAAAATACCTACAATTCAAAACACGAGCTCACTGTAGAAGTCCAACTCACAAAAGATCAACATATATGCCGTTTAGAAGAGTTAATTTACCATTTTACACTTTTATTAGCACATTGCCAAGCACAATTATGCATTACCACAAAAGCATAATTTTAGGCATAAAATGAATGGTAAAGTTGTTACAAAACCCATAAAAATGTCACAGAAATCATACAAAAATTGTATCTTATCATATGTATAGGCTTTGACCTATGAAAAACCTTAGAGTAAAGGCTAAATACTAAAGGAAAGGCTACACGTCAGGTAGTGAACTTATACCTAAACTTGTATGCGTATTGCTTGAGTATTGTTAATATGCTATTGACTTATCTTGATTATATGAAGCATGTATGATTGAGAATGCTCTGTTTCTTTTTATGCTATGGCTATATGTTATAATTAAGAATCATAGAAGCATGTATATGTCATAATGCAAGCATAATCATAGTAAAGCAAGAAAGTTTAACACTAAGCATATACTTGCATACATTGTTTATGGTATCGTTTATTACTGAAATTCCCCCCGAAATATCACCCCTATCTTTTCCAAACATAATAGGGTACTATTTTGGAGAACTGACATTTTTGGTATCAAAGCAAAGGGTTTTGGCTTAGAGCAAAAGATTCTGGCATAGGACAGAAAGTTCTGACTTAGTGATGCTCTGGTTTAGTTAGACTGACCCCCTTAAATAAGTTAGAGATTTGAACTAAAGAGTTCACTCCCTAAAGTATGATATAGGAATGGTGTTCACTGCTTAGAGAAGGATTCAGACAAGAGATAGTGACACCCAGATAAATGAAACTATACCCCGAGCCTTATAGTTTTATGAGGTAATCTTTAATGATATGACCATGATAAACTAGTCTTAGTATGCCGTTACTTCTGAGGTCTCATGATTCTTAGCAAGATGTGGCTGGACTACGCAGGATAACATCTGGGAAGTAGTTTCCTCTGTTGATAAAGATAGAAGCTGACCAATTCAAGGTCAGGGTAGCTGCAAGAGTAGCTCGAGGTATCATTCTGTGGCCAGACATCTTGGGCTTCCCCTAGGCCTACCATGACTTAGTCTAACTTATATCTGGGCCTTAGAAATACTATATGGCTTCTGGCCACAGTCTGATCATCTCTATTAGGACTGCTTTTTCTTTACCGATTATAACTGTAAATTCCTATCTTTAGGAATTTTTACAGAAAACTTGGGACCTCAAATCAAAATTCTGTGTTGCATCATTCAACCCGAAATTCTTTTCTCTATCTCCTAGTATTTTCATATATTAAATCCGGATCGGAGCTATTTTGGCCAGAAAGTACCCTCGCGCGCAGTTTTCAAAATGACCATTTTACCCTTGGTCACTTTTCTAATTCTTACATACTCATAGGGACCTCATATGCATATTTCACAGTTCAGTGAAATGATCAGTATAATTTTCTCTATTTTATGGTAAAATATGGTACTCATCGACTACTAGCCCAATCTTTTCCATAATTACCATTATGCCCCTATATTCTCTTTCTGACCTCTTTACTTATTTTCTTATCCTTCCTCTTAAGTTCTCAAAATTATCTTTCAACAACTCATCCCTTGAACTCTTCGGGAGTCATTGTTAATTGAAAGGCTCGACAACCCGCCAATATCAGGTTATCTTACTCAGGAGTCAGCCCATATCTAACTACCTGTAGAATTCCTAGGCTAAAGACTTAGGATATTCCTTACATTCCTCTTTTTGAACCTAGGTGAACTGTCCCTATTTTGTAGGTTAAAGACTTAACTCATCTTTAAATCCTGAGAGACTTAGCTCATTCCTCGGATTCCTACAAAATATAGGTAAGTGATATGGCCATATCATATTACTATCCTGGGACTATAGGTTTAGCAGTCTGACCATATCAGACTACCTCCTAATTCTCCTAGACCCAAAAATCAGGATGTTACAGGTAGACCATGATTGCACAAGGCAATAGCCCATGGTAAGCCACAGTAAAGTAAGAAAGATAAGAAGGAACTCCTGAGTAAGAGAGGAAACAAGTAAAGTCTTGGTAAATAATATAGGCTACTGAATGTATTTTTTAAAAAAATATTGATTGAGTTATCAACAAGTAGAAGTAGTTAACCATATAACTTAGTCTGTTAGTTTTAAGATCTTCCAGAGATAATGATACAGTACAACAGAATCACAAAGGATCATGGAGGATCCCAGTTAGATCCTAACATGGCTCAAGGGTCACAGTTAGATACTAACATAGCTCCAAGGTCGCAGTTAGATCCTGAAGAGGCTTATGGTTGTTCGTAGTTAGATCCTGAGGTCACAGTTAGATCTATCCTAAGAAAAGTAATGAGCCATGAAGATATGAGTACAATATAGTATCTCTCTCGAAAGATGATTACCAAAGATGGAGTTAATGTAAGAAAGCTTCACTAGTTGATTAACTTATCCAAAAAAATTATTTATAATAGTTTTTCTCATATAGCCTATATTATATATAGACTGAATGTAGTTTTCCTTTAATCGAAGACAGAGTCCAAGTTCAAATCTAAGTGCTGATATTCAAAATTTTGTAGAAGTATGCCTGAGAAAAAGAGAAGATAACCCCATATGTTTTGAGAATAGAGAAGTATGATTAGATGATCCTTCAGATGAGGATTAGAAGATTAAAAGGCCAGAGAGACCTAAAGAAGAGGGTCTAAAGTAAGGAAAGATAGAACATAGTTTTATAAGAAAGAGAATGCTAGGACTGAGAGATACAAGAAAAGTAACCTAGCCTAGCCCAGTAACACGCTTAATTGAAAGGTGCTAAGGCAAGAGTAGCCTAATGATAGCTAACCCCCTGAGAAGGGATAAGAAAGAGTACAAATGCCACAAAGGTTTAGCATAGATGCATAAAGTTATGTAAGAGGGTGAGAAAAGTTAAGAAAAGTTAGAGAAGTTATAAAAAGCAAGAGAATAGAACCCCTTATATTAGAATCATAATCTGAATTATGATTTTATATCAGGAGAAAGAAAGACAAAAGAACACTATTTCTCCTGAGAGGCTAGCAAAGTTGTAAAAGAAATGATGTAGACCCCAGAATTACACCAAAATTCTGAAGGGTAAGATATGAAAGAAATGGACACTACTCATATGTCTAGTAAGTTGTCTATAAGCATATGCAGGTAAATAGATAATAGAAGGATGAGTAATAGAAAGAAGTAGATTTTGACTCTAATTGAGTTGATTCAGAAAAAGAGAGCATAGTAGCATAAAAGAGATGTAAAGTTTTGATGGATGATGAAAGCACTCAGCCAAATGTCAAGATAATTTAGCTAAGGTATTAATTAAATTTCGAGGATGAAATTTATTTTAAGAGGGAAGAATTATAATATCCCAATTTTTAGGCTCAGAAACTCAGAAAGTAGCCTGAAATAGATAGGCTACCAGACCCCTTTGAGCAGAAGTCTCAAAAACATACAGAGGGTTTTTAGGGACTAAACTGCCAATAAGTAAAAGTACAGGGACTTATATGCAAATAGTAAAAGTCCCCAGGGGCATAATGGTCATTTTTCAAAAGAAATGGACTAAAGTGAAAAGTTTAAAACTTCCATGGTATGAAATAAAAGTAGACACAAGTTGTGGGCCATTAAGTGTAATTATGAAAAGTTAAGGGACTTAATTGAAAAGAGGAAAAGTTTCCAAGGGAAAATGGTAATTATAGAAAGTTGAGCAAGAAAAGGCTTAGAACTGCCCGGAAGTATTTCAGTCCCAAATTTTATCAGTAGATAGAGAAAGTGTGCTAGTTAATCTAGCCTGATACATAAATTTTATTGGAATTCCAGATAGCTGATATTTATTTGATAGCCTAAAAGTTATCTTAATTTTTTATCAGACCTTCTGGACCTCAGATATAAGTGAAAAGTTATAGGAAGCTCTATTTGGTGAAGCCAAAGGTCAGGGAACAGACAAAATTATTAAAGGAGTTATGTAGAAAAGTTATTCAAGTTTTAGTGAATTTTGACGGGAGTTTGTTGATGCCCGATATCCGATTGTGAAACATAACTGGTAAGCAAGTGGGACTAAATGAGCCCATATGACGTCAAAGGAGGCCTATAATGTCACCAAGTAAGGCCCAGGCCCATGATATCAGTTCATCGGTTAAAAGGGCCAGTGTCTAAAAATATTCAAAAAAAGTATAGAATTACGAAAATTCCCCTATGTTATAAAATAATTAGAAAATGAATGAAGGGCATTTTAGTCATTTTACCCAGGTCAAAAGGTCAAAGAGAGCTAAAGGAGTAGTTGACCAAGGTCAAAAAATATTCTGTTGAAATATGAAAAGACAATAATGCCCCTAGAATTATTAAGTGAATAAGAGGAACCAAGGGTATTTTGGTAATTTGCTAAGGGATATTTCTTGGGAATTGAGCCATCAGAGTACTTGAGCTTGATCAGAGGCCCAAGATGCCATTTCAAGAAGTCCAAAAATGTGGCCCAAGAGTTATGTGGGTCCAAGTGGGATTAAAATGATATTTTAGTGATTATCAGTAAAGTATAATTACCCGGTTGAAGTTATAACCGAGGAATTGATCAGATAAAGCTTTGGACTTATTGGGAAGCTATGAGGTGGCATGAAAGGGGTCCTCATGGGACCCACCAAGATGTCACATGGCACTGATATAGGGGAAGAAGAAAACTCAAGAAAAAGCTAAGGACACGTGACGCGATCTCAGCCGTTCATGACCAGATAAGAATATGGAATTTTCTGGAAGCACTGAGGTGTCCTATGGGCCCCACACAAGGCGCAACCTAGCATGAAAGGTGTCCTTAATGATGTCATCATGATGATGTAGGCAAAGCTTAGTGAGGAAGCTAAGCGATCTGAGCCATTCATCATGATTCGATCTGGACCGTCCATTCTATTTTCCTTCACCTATAAATACCACCACCCCATTGAAGGGAATTGGAAGACACGTAGCGGAAATTAACTTTAAAAATTTTTCCATTCCCAGCTAGGATCTACCGAATGTGTTTAAGTCAAGGAGAAAGAAGTGTTACCTTCGTATTCAAGCTTTAGTCGCGACCTCCGTATCCACTAGTCGCGACTCTTCGCCTCTGGAACTTTTAGTCGCGACCTACTCAACTTCTAGTCACGACCTGTCGCCTTAGGAGTTGTTAGTCGCGACCTAATCAGCTTCTTGTCGCGACCTGTCACCTCTGGAGTTGTTAGTCGCGACCTACTCAGCTTCTAGTCATGACCTGTCCCCTCTGGAGTTGTTAGTCGCGACCTACTCAGCTTCTAGTCACGACTTTTCGCCTCTGGAGTTGTTAGTCACGACCTACTCAGCTTCTAGTCTCGACCTGTCGCCTCTGGAGTTTTCAGTCGCGACCTATTATGCTACTAGTTCGACCTATAGTCTCTTTTCGGATTTCTGATGTTCAGAAGCCAATTTGGTCGCGACCTCTGTGTCAACTGGTCGCGACCTCGTCGTACCTGGTGCTCTTTTCTCGTTCGCAAGAAGTCGAGAACTCAGATCGGCTACCTCTACCGGTATCCACACGAATAGCGTTCCAACCACGAACGAGGTGCTAGCGCCTCTTATCCCTCTAGGGTTTTCTCAAGATTCTGTCCTCACCGTCTCTATTCCGGCAGTTTCTTATCTACAAACCTTTTGCACTTTCCTTGCCCCTTTTCTCTTGTGTGTTGTGTGTTATGTCTAGAACCCTAGCTCCTAGTGTCAAATATATAGGATGCTTTTGCATAATTTGATAAGAAACTAATTAAATAAATATGGTTTTTATTAAATCCGTCCCACAGATTTAAATCACCCATTTATTTAATAAAGATAAGACAGAATTATATTTGGTTTATTCTCATAAATCAAATTTGAGATATCTTATCAATTTGAATTTCAAATTCAAATAGATCATATGCATTTAAATTCAAATTCAAAAGTGATAGAGATTTAATTTATCCTAATAAATTAAATCTTGCAAATATCTCTTATATTATATACATAATATATATATACAAATTTATATATATATATAAAATATATATATCCACCCTAGACTATTCATTGAATCTAGACATCTCTTAGATTCAATGAATCTGGACATCACAACTCGTGTTGGGCTATTTTATGTGCGACCCTGTAGGCCCATATGAAGTCGGCAGTGGGCTAGTTACTATAATAACCCACAAGTTGTAAGCGGCCTCTAGCAAGACATTATGACTACCCAAATCATATGAGGATCGATGAACGATGTTACCTTTCATACAACCATATCACGTCCCTTTTGTCACACGATATTTCGGTCATGGATGAGGCATGGTGAACGTCATCCTCCTATTCCTGACCCTTACTTTCTCGATCCCTGAATAGTCTGACTATAGAAATGGAACTACGTTTCCATTACAGTATGGCCATACATTTCTCAGACTCACTCATCGAGGGGCCCAGTAATATCTCTCTACGAATGTGAGGGACAAATTCCATCTTGACCATTCACATTCCTCCACATGAAAAACCACTAAGTCCGAACATAGCCTTTATGATCACTCGGTCAAAATTGACTTTTGACTAGGTCAAAACTGAGCGTTTGTCATGTAGGAGTCCATGATGATCTTAGGTCAAAGGGCATAGTGACATGATTTGTATATGAGAGAAGCTTATGACTTAACCCATATAGCTCTCTCATAGCGGGTCAGTCCAACACCTTGTACTCTTACATGTGCCTATGACTTTGATTTATATCTGTATATATCTTCAAAGTCATACTGGTGTTATTTCATCTCTGCTCCCGCATAGATAACCGACCAGGGACATTTAGGATAAGATCATGAGTTATCCAAGGATGGTCATCACAGTAAACATGCAAATAATGTGATAACTTGATATAATGATTGGCCCCTAGGGCACAATTTCCAACACCCATGTATTCAAGGCATATCCACGGCAAGAGAAGAGAAAGGAAGAGAGAGAGAGAGAAAGGAAGAAAAAGGAGTTCTGGCTAAGCTAGGAGCAATCCAAGGAGCTTAGGCACTTGGCAAGCTTAGGAATAAGGTAAGTAATTTATTCTAGTCCCTTCTCTAATTAATTAGAGGATTGTTCTAATGAATTTAATAATTAGAATAGAGAAATGTCTCTTTCTTGATAAGGTTAGCTATGGATAGAAAGGAAGTTAGGCGATTGTCAGATTAGGGGTATTACCTCAAGTTAAACTTGAGTTGAGTAAAGCTATATTGGATAGGATAATAATGAAATATTATTATGCTATGTATAGGCTCTGACCTATGAAATGGAGCAACCTTAGAGCAAAGGCTAAATACTAAAGGAAAGTCTACACGTCAGGTAGTGAACTTATACCTAAACTTGTATACTTATTGCTTAAGTGTTGTTAATATGCTATTGACTTGTCTTAATTATGTGAAGTATGTATGATTGAGAATGCTCTGTTTCTTTTTATGCTATGGCCATATGTTATAAGTAAGAATCATGGAAGCATGTACATGTCATAATGCAAGCATAATCATAGTAAAGGAAGCATGTTTAACACTAAGCATATACTTGCATACATTGTTTATGGTACCGTTTGCTACTGAGATTTCTCCTGAAATCTAACCCCTATCTTTTCCAATCATAATAGGGTACTGTTTAGGAGAAGATAAGGCTTAGGAATTTAAGGTATGACAACATTCATGTGGGAAATATAGCTGAGGAGAACAGATTGAACATGTGATGGATCTAGGAACTAATAACAGAAGCAAGTGGGAGATCACACATGTACTGAAATAGAAATCACATGGAGGAGATTGGCTAACAGAATCATATGCTGGAAAGGAGGCTTTCACGTACTTCACACATCATTCATGCCATCTGAGATACATTCACTCCATTCAAACCACATCACTCTCCCACTGCATCTGAAGCTATATATCACGCAGATCATTCATTGAATAGGGGATTCATTCAATATATACATCACACTTCATACATTCCACACAGATCATTCATCATCCATTCCATCCACATCTGCATTCCATCTTCATCTCACACCATTTTCCATCTCATTTCTCTCTCTTCCATCTGCAACTTTCCTCTGTTCTAGGCAATAGAACCACAGGAAAGTTCATCTTTTATCTTCATCTTCTCCTTCTGCATTCATCCTTCTGCATTCACTATGACTGCTGATGTACCTTATGTTACTGTTGAAGTACTGATGGCAATATAAGGCTAAGCTGCTATGCTTTCTTGGAAATGATGCTGAACTAGAATCCTTGAACTGAAACAGGGAGTGCATTGTATTTTAAATTCAGATTTGATTGTATCGAGTTGATGTAGTTGATTATGTAATTACTGATGCAATTATAGTTAGTATATGACAAAGGAGTAGAGAACTAAGTTGGACTTGTTATTTCTAAATAATTGATCTTTGATTTATTCTCA
This sequence comes from Leucaena leucocephala, assembly GCA_037074615.1. Lineage (NCBI taxonomy): Eukaryota > Viridiplantae > Streptophyta > Magnoliopsida > Fabales > Fabaceae > Leucaena > Leucaena leucocephala. Next base: position 11,656,865 of record CM073536.1, on the reverse strand, counting down.
TCCTTGCACTAGTTGGGCATGGTTGTGATTAATTAGAGTGATTATATAATAGAATACAGTTGTATCTATTTAATTCATCATCTTCTATCTCTGAGTTGAATTATTCTTAATTCTCTATTCAATGTCTGTGAGTTATAGCTTTATTGAGATTTAGCTAGCGACTTGTTAGCTAACCTATTCTAATTCAGCTGATTAAATCTTGATATTCTGTGGATAATGAAGGTAAGGTAATCTCTAAGGGAATACACTTGTCATTAATTCATATCATCAACATAAACACCTAAAATCATAAACAATAGCATAGGATTTACATTCAGTTTTAGTTCAAACACCTCATCACAAATTCATTTGATTAACTTGTTAATTTGTGGTTTACTAGATTAATTAGGAGCTTAGCATCCATTTAGGCTCCTTATCAATCGACCTAGGTTAGCCTCCACTTACTATTGGTTAGCTTAGTTTTGTTTGATAATTAAAATGACAGTTATCAACTCCCCTCATAACTGTAAGGTAACAATCCCCTTAAGAGATCACACTCTTAAACAATTTAGAGAATGGTTAATACAAATGAAACTCTCTCAATAGAGTGAATTTTGATACACACTTAAGTTCACTATCTAAGTTTCTTTCTTACAAAAATATGTATGCTCTGAACCAAAAGAGGAGAAACAGAGTATAATAGAGACAATCACTGAGTATGATCAAAATGCATATTGAGCAGTTGTTGTATTGTCATATGTCTCTCCCAACTTCTTCATCTTTCTCATTTTGACTTATTCTTCTTCTTTTATACTTGGTTCTTAATAATTCCGTTGAAGGGTTGAAGTAGCTATTGAGATAGCCGTTATTTACTTACGTGTGCATCTGACTTTTGGCTCTTTAGTAAATCTCTTCATTTAATCATGTTTAATCTTGCTTTAGTCCATAAATGATTTAGAATTAAAGATCAAAATCTTATAAAGTCTTGTTTTAAGCTCTTTTCATAAAATAGTTTGACTTATTGAAGAACTCCCTTATCAAAAAAGTCTTTGATAAATTGCTGAAGACTTACATTTGAAATAGTTAAAACCTTATCGACTAATTCTTCAATAATCAGCCTTATTGAAAAGATTTAGATAAATCTTCAATAAATTTTAAAGAGATAGTTCATAATTTATCGAATAATTCTTTGAAAAATATTCTTTCAAAACATATGCTTTCAAATTGATCGCTATATTTCACCATATGTAATTTATCGAAGTGTTCTTCGATAAATAAGCTCTTTGAATAGCTTATCGATAAATGCTAAAATTTATCCTTTTTCAAACTTTTCAATAGACTTCCAAGCATTCTAATCTTTTCTCAAATCATATATCATATTTGGAAATAATAGTTCATAAGATCATTTATCAATACAGATAACAAGATTTATCATTTTAGCACAATAAATCAAACCAGAGATTAAAGTACAACTTGAAAGATTTATTGTAACACCCCAATTTTTAGGCCTAGAGATGCCAGAAAGAGAATTCAAGTGCATAATCATAATTATGGGAAAGATTGGGCTGGTAGTCGATGAGTACCATATTTTGCCAAAAAATAGAGAAAATTATGCTGATCATTTCACTGAACTGTGAAATGTGCATATGAGGTCTCTATGTGTATGAAAGAATTAGAAATATGACCAAGGGTAAAATGGTCATTTTTTAAAAGTATGCGCGGGAGCGTACTTTTAGGCAAAAATGGCCCGGTCCGGATTAAATATCTGAAAATACCAGGAGATAGAGAAAAGGATTCCGGGTTGAATGACGCAACACAAAATTTTGATTTGAGGTCCCGATTTTTCTGTAAAAATTCCTAAAGACGGGAATTTATAGTTATAATCGGTAAAGGAAAGGCAGTCCGAATAGAGATGATCGGACTATGGCCAGAGGCCATATAGTGGTTGTTAAGGCCCACAGTGACACCAGGGAAGGCCCAAGCCCATAATATCAGTTCAGGGGTAAGAGGGGCCGGTGTCCGGGGAAAAAGGTGCAAAATGACGAAAATGCCCTTTTGTTATAAAATAACTGAAGAATGAGTAAAGGGTATTTTGGTCATTTGGCTAAGGTTAGACAATCAAGAAGGGGTATCTAGATAGTTGACCAGGGCCAGAGAATACTCTGGTAAGATATGAAAAGACAATAATGCCCCTAGACCTAGTAAAGTGAAGAAAGGAAATGGAAGGACTTAGATGCAATTATGAAAAAGTGCAAGGCCAAAAAGAAAAGTGACAAAAATGTGGGGTCCTTAAGTGTAATTTTAGCCAAGTAAAAAGGGACTTAAATGAAAAGACGAAAAGTTCCCTGGGGCTAAATTGTAATTAAAGAAAGTTAGGCCGGAAGTGGTTTGTACTGCCAGAAAGTATTTCAGTCCCAGATTTCACCGGTAGAGAGAGCAAGTGACGCTCGGTAATCTGGCTTAATACAGGAATTTTTCACAGACCCCAGATAGCCAGAATTGCTCTGATAGTCCAAAAGTTATAAAAATTCCTACCGGATATTCTAGATTTCAGATATAAATGAGAAAATACAGGATGATATATCCTTATGGGACGGATGTCGGGAAACTGACAGAATACCGATAGGAGGCCTGTAGAAAAAGTTATTCGCAAAATAGAAAATCCAGACGCGAGTGTGAGGCCTCCGGGTATCCGATAGAGAGATTTATCGGTATTTAAAAAGGGACTGAATGAGTTCGGATGACCCAGTCAGATGACTGATATGACTCACAGGGATGCCTGAACACCGCAGGCCAGTGTATCGGACAGAAGGAGCCGGTGTCCGGATATGTGTATAAACGGTGAATAATAGATAAAATATTCAATAATCATTGACAAGGGAGGATTCCTCGTAATACCTGCCATGGAGGTAATGGACCCTGAAAGGCCCAATAATGGCTCCATCAAAGGCCCAATAAGACACTTGGACTGATAGGTGGGCCAGTGTCCTGTAGATGTATGAGGGTATTTTGGTCATTCTGGACAGGGCCATGAACCAAGGTGAAACATCCTTCTTTAGACTCCTCAGAGTACACTTGCGGAAGCAATATTAGCTTAATTATATCTTAACTTAAGCCCAGAAATTCAAAATTTTACTCTTAAGTTCCTTATTCTGGACCTTTAATTTGAAAATTAATTTATCTCGTTATGCACATCCAAATGAGGCTTATTACCTATCCAAATAATGCCCCAGATGTGTACGACTGGCCTGCCAAATTTCATAGCCAAACTCCTTCGTTTACTAGGTCAAACTGAGGTCACACCACTGCTACCTCAGGACCTGCGAATTTCTCTTTTAATTCATCATTCACAAATTGAACATGCCAAACAATATTTATTATTAAATAATAAAGTGTCATACAACAAGGCATACACAAAATTATCATATTTCTATTACATCTTTTCCTGCCCGAACTTCGGCAGTATAACCACTAGGCTTCATCTGTACAAAGAACTAAACCGTACTGATTCGGTAATTCCCTCATGAGAACTACCATTCTACGTAAGTACCCAGGAAAGACTGGATGAACCGGCTAGGTCCACTCACTTCCAGCCTCCTTAGACAGCACCTACGTACACAATACTTATCATATTCTGATGTTCAGTCTTAAATTCGGCAGCATAACGGCGTCTCTCAAAATTCTTAGAATTCAGTTCAACATAATTTCCCTGTAATGGGTTAGATATGGGGAATGAGATTCGGGGGAATCTCAGTAGTAATAATCATAACAATATATGTAATGCAGAGTGACAGTGTTTGCTTGTGATTGTGTACAGATAAGTATGCTGCGTGCTTCCATATTCAATAACATATGATCATAGCATTGTAATAGAGCTTCAAGCATAACATATAAGACAACAATCCAACCAAACAATAGCACAACAAATCACAAAGACATTACATAAAAGCTAGGATTAGTTACTACCTCAAAAGTTTAGCAGAACTCTACTATCTCTATACTGCTTCCAGCTCCGCCAGAACTTCCTTTCTTCTTTCTTTCTCCTTCTCTCTCTTCTTTCTCTCTCTTTCTCTTGCCAAAACCGTGGGATGCATGAAATGGGAGGGGGAGGGGGTATTTATAGTTTCCCTCAATGGCATTCCTGTAATTTTGAAGCCATCTGAACATGTGGTCCTGGTTTTTCCTGGAATTTCCTATTTTCTTTTATTCCTTTTTACTGCATCACCCAGGACACCTCACCGGGACACCTCATCGCCACATTCTTCACATGTCACAATTCCTGGACACCTCATTAGCTGACTCAGCATTTTCAGTCCAATCCAGTACCGGTCCGGTCCAATTTCCCACAAACTGGACTCACCGGCTAAGATTGTGCCATGTGTCCTTAACTTTTCTTCTCCCTCTAGACCAGTGCCATCTGGCGCCTGGAAGGGACCTTTCACGCTTTCCAATGCTATCCAGATAAGTCCCGGACTTTATCTGATCACCTCCTCGGTTATCGTGCCGACCGAGTAACTTTACTTTATTGAAACATCATTAAAATAGTATTTTAATGCCACTTTTTCCCACATATCCCTGGGCCTACGTTTTTGGGCTCTAGGAATATCACCTTGGGTCTCTGATCCAGCCCAAGTACTCTGATGGCACGATTCCCAAGAAACACCCTTGGCAAATTACCAAAATGCCCTTAGTCTCTCTTTGTTTACTTTACTAGGTCTAGGGGCATTATTGTCTTTTTCCATCTTACCAGAGTATTCTCTGACCCTGGTCAACTATCCAGATACCCTTTCTTGACTGTCTAACCCTAGGCAAATGACCAAAATACCCTTTACTCATTCTTCAGCTGTTCTATAACATAGGGGCATTTTCGTCATTTCGCACCTTTTTCCCGGACACCGGCCCCTTTTACCACTGGACTGATCTAATGGGCCTGGGCCTTCCCTGGTGTCACTAAAGGCCTTAGAAACACTATACGCCCCCTGGCCACAGTCCGATCATCCCTATCGGGACTGCTTTTCCTTTACCGATTATAACTATAAATTCCCATCTTCCGGAATTTTTACAGAAAAATCGGGACCTCAAATCAAAATTCCGTGACTCCTCATTCATCCCGGAATCCGTTTCTCTATCTCCCGGTATTTTCAGATATTTTATCCGGACCGGGCTGTTTTGGCCTGAAAAAGCGCTCACGCGCACACTTTTCCAAAATGACCATTTTACCCCTGATCACATTTCTAATTCTTTCATATACATAGAGACCTCATATGCACATTTCACAATTCAGTGAAATGATCAGCATAATTTTCTCTATTTTCTGGAAAAATATGGTACTCATCGGCTACAGCCCGATATTTCCCATAATTACGATTATGCCCCTGCATTCTCTTTCTGACATCTTTTCTCATCTTCTTATCCTTCATCTTAAGGTCTAGAAATTCTCTTTCAATAACTCATCCCCTAAACTCTTCGGAAGTCATCGTTAATTGAAAGGCTCGACAACCCGCCCATATCAGGTTATCTTACACAGAAGCCAGCCCATATCAAGCTACCTGTAGAATTCCTAGGCTTAAGACTTAGGATATTCCTCACATTCCTTATTTTGAATCTAGGTGAACTATCCCGATTCTGTAGGTTAAAGACTTAACTCATCTTTAAATCCTGAAGGACTTAGCTTATCCCTCGGATTCCTACAAAATACAGGTAAGTAATCCGCCCATATCAGATTACTACCCTGGAACTACGGGTTTAACAGCCTGCCCATATCAGACTACTTCCCAGTTCTCCTAGACCCAAAAATCGGGATGTTACAATTCTCCTCCCCTTTTAAAAATTTCGTCCTCGAAATTTAAAGGGATACCTCAACTTTTCCTGAAGAGAACTTCTTACTGATCTATACAGCTATGTGATATTTATAACGCAATCATATATATAACTAGTAAGATCATCCCTCTCCGTCTTATCCTCACTCCAGTGGTGGTCTAGAGGAGCAACAGCTTGGTCCCAGACCTTCCACATGGATTCTTAGCAACTAACATCTCTCATTATAGTTGCTTACAGCTATCCATGTCCTAACCCCTCATACAGCACCCTCATCACTGAGTTTAAGACAGATTTATTATCTTACTAATTATTTCTCATGACTTGTTATAATGACCACATTCTCTAGATCAGAAAAGAACTCTTCCTTATCCATATCATCATCTAGGCATATAGTTCCTTACAGCTCAGTCGCCCTTACAGCTATTGTTCTTCTTAACCATTCTTAGGGTCGACCTCAGGGAATTTGGAGACTTTGTCTGTGATAAGAGCAAACACCTTTCCTAGGGATGTCAGCATTCGTAAGGCAACCTCTTACAAAGTGGCCTTTCTTACCACAACTGCTTTGCCCTGCTCGACACTCCCATGTGCCATAGCTCTTTCCATCACTTTGACATCTCTTCTCTCTAACCTGATCCTCACCTTGATCAGTCCCCTGCCTGAACTATTGCCTCTTTCTCTTGCTATTGGCTTTAGAACTTGAGCTACTTCCCAGAGTGCTCTTAGCTAATGCTTCTTTACTTCTCTCTCTTGATCCTAGCGAACTCTAGTCGCATGGATCTCATTCATCATCTCTTATTATCACTTCTGTTCTCTAGGGTACTCTACCCTAGGTTCACTACTTATCCGTGATGGAATCCCTCTGCTTAGGGAACAACAACCCATCACATCTCTAGCATTGGGCCATGTCCTAAGATTATTCCTAGGGAAATCTCATTCTAGCTATCTCATCAAACTTTGCACCTTTTTCATACTATCTGCTCCCCTTCTTATGGATAACTTACTGCACTTATAAGCAGTGTCCATTTCTTTCATATCTTACCCCATCTTGACGTAATTCCGGGGTCTACCTTATCTCACTTTCTTACCTCCACTGGGCTTTTCTAAACCTCTATGTACTCTAGGGAAATAACCTTTCTAAATCAGAGCATCACTAAGCCAGAACCTTCTGTTCTGTGCCAGAATCTTATGCTCTGAACCAGAATCCTGTCGGGTTTATGCCAGAACCTATTGCTCTGATACCAAAATGAAACATCCTTCCTTAGACTCCTCAGAGTACACTTGCGGAAGTAATATTAGCTTAATTATATCTTAACTTAAGCCCAGAAATTTAAAATTTTACTCTTAAGTTCCTTATTCTGGACCTTTAATTTGAAAATTAATTTATCTCGTTATGCACATCCAAATGAGGCTTATTACCTATCCACATAATGCCCCAGATGTGTACGACTGGCCTGCCAAATTTCATAGCCAAACTCCTTCGTTTACTAGGTCAAACTGAGGTCACACCACTGCTACCTCAGGACCTGCGAATTTCTCTTTTAATTCATCATTCACAAATTGAACATGCCAAACAATATTTATTATTAAATAATAAAGTGTCATACAACAAGGCATACACAAAATTATCATATTTCTATTACATCTTTTCCTGCCCGAACTTCGGCAGTATAACCGCTAGGCTTCATCTGTACAAAGAACTGAACCGTACTAATTCGGTAATTCCCTCATGAGAACTACCATTCTACGTAAGTACCCAGGAAAGACTGGATGAACCGGCTAGGTCCACTCACTTCCAGCCTCCTTAGACAGCACCTACGTACACAATACTTATCATATTCTGATGTTCAGTCTTAAATTCGGCAGCATAACGGCGTCTCTCAAAATTCTTAGAATTCAGTTCAACATAATTTCCCTGTAATGGGTTAGATATGGGGAATGAGATTCGGGGGAATCTCAGTAGTAATAATCATAACAATATATGTAATGCAGAGTGACAGTGTTTGCTTGTGATTGTGTACAGATAAGTATGCTGCGTGCTTCCATATTCAATAACATATGATCATAGCATTGTAATAGAGCTTCAAGCATAACATATAAGACAACAATCCAACCAAACAATAGCACAACAAATCACAAAGACATTACATAAAAGCTAGGATTAGTTACTACCTCAAAAGTTTAGCAGAACTCTACTATCTCTATACTGCTTCCAGCTCCGCCAGAACTTCCTTTCTTCTTTCTTTCTCCTTCTCTCTCTTCTTTCTCTCTCTTTCTCTTGCCAAAACCGTGGGATGCATGAAATGGGAGGGGGAGGGGGTATTTATAGTTTCCCTCAATGGCATTCCTGTAATTTTGAAGCCATCTGAACATGTGGTCCTGGTTTTTCCTGGAATTTCCTATTTTCTTTTATTCCTTTTTACTGCATCACCCAGGACACCTCACCGGGACACCTCATCGCCACATTCTTCACATGTCACAATTCCTGGACACCTCATTAGCTGACTCAGCATTTTCAGTCCAATCCAGTACCGGTCCGGTCCAATTTCCCACAAACTGGACTCACCGGCTAAGATTGTGCCATGTGTCCTTAACTTTTCTTCTCCCTCTAGACCAGTGCCATCTGGCGCCTGGAAGGGACCTTTCACGCTTTCCAATGCTATCCAGATAAGTCCCGGACTTTATCTGATCACCTCCTCGGTTATCGTGCCGACCGAGTAACTTTACTTTATTGAAACATCATTAAAATAGTATTTTAATGCCACTTTTTCCCACATATCCCTGGGCCTACGTTTTTGGGCTCTAGGAATATCACCTTGGGTCTCTGATCCAGCCCAAGTACTCTGATGGCACGATTCCCAAGAAACACCCTTGGCAAATTACCAAAATGCCCTTAGTCTCTCTTTGTTTACTTTACTAGGTCTAGGGGCATTATTGTCTTTTTCCATCTTACCAGAGTATTCTCTGACCCTGGTCAACTATCCAGATACCCTTTCTTGACTGTCTAACCCTAGGCAAATGACCAAAATACCCTTTACTCATTCTTCAGCTGTTCTATAACATAGGGGCATTTTCGTCATTTCGCACCTTTTTCCCGGACACCGGCCCCTTTTACCACTGGACTGATCTAATGGGCCTGGGCCTTCCCTGGTGTCACTAAAGGCCTTAGAAACACTATACGCCCCCTGGCCACAGTCCGATCATCCCTATCGGGACTGCTTTTCCTTTACCGATTATAACTATAAATTCCCATCTTCCGGAATTTTTACAGAAAAATCGGGACCTCAAATCAAAATTCCGTGACTCCTCATTCATTCCGGAATCCGTTTCTCTATCTCCCGGTATTTTCAGATATTTTATCCGGACCGGGCTGTTTTGGCCTGAAAAAGCGCTCACGCGCACACTTTTCCAAAATGACCATTTTACCCCTGATCACATTTCTAATTCTTTCATATACATAGAGACCTCATATGCACATTTCACAGTTCAGTGAAATGATCAACATAATTTTCTCTATTTTCTGGCAAAATATGGTACTCATCGGCTACAGCCCGATATTTTCCATAATTACGATTATGCCCCTGCATTCTCTTTCTGGCATCTTTTCTCATCTTCTTATCCTTCATCTTAAGGTCTAGAAATTCTCTTTCAATAACTCATCCCCTAAACTCTTCGGAAGTCATCGTTAATTGAAAGGCTCGACAACCCGCCCATATCAGGTTATCTTACACAGAAGCCAGCCCATATCAAGCTACCTGTAGAATTCCTAGGCTTAAGACTTAGGATATTCCTCACATTCCTTATTTTGAATCTAGGTGAACTATCCCGATTCTGTAGGTTAAAGACTTAACTTATCTTTAAATCCTGAAGGACTTAGCTTATCCCTCGGATTCCTACAAAATACAGGTAAGTAATCTGCCCATATCAGATTACTACCCTGGAACTACGGGTTTAACAGCCTGCCCATATCATACTACTTCCCAGTTCTCCTAGACCCAAAAATTGGGATGTTACACAAGGCACATACAGATAAAGTTACTCAGAGTCAGTATATGCCCTGACAGGGTATAGAAGGGTGTAAAATGACAATTTTACCCTTAGGGTTGAAATAGTGCAAGAAAGGGCACCCAAGGGTATTTTGGTAATTTGCCAAGGGATATTTCTTGGGAATCGAGCCATCAGAGTACTTGAGCTTGATCAGGATCCAAGATAACATTCCCACAGCCCAAAAACGTAGGCCCAGTGATGTGTGGGAAAAAGTGGCATTGAAATACTATTTTAATGCTGTTTCAATAAAGTAAAGTTACTCGGTCGACACGATAACCGAGGAGGCGATCAGATAAAGTCCTGGACTTATCTGAATAGCATTGGAAGGCGTGAAAGGTTCCTTCCATATGCCACATGGCGTCATCTTAGAGGCAGAAGAAAAGTTCAGGACACGTGGCACAATCTCAGCCGGTGAGTCCAGTTTGTGGGAAATCGGACCGGACCGGTACTGGATTGGACTGGATCTGCTGAGTCAGCTGATGAGGTGTCCAAGAAGCTTGCAATTTCGCCATATGAGAAATGTGCATGATGAGGTGTCCCATGAGGTGGCATGGAGTGATGTCATGCATGATGCAGTAAAAGGAATAAAGAAAAATAGGAAATTCCGAAAAAACTAGGACCACAGGATCAGATGGCGTCAAAATTACGGAAATGCCATTGACCAAAACTATAAATACCCCCCATTCATTCATATGCCACGGCCAAGGAACCTTTAAGAGAGAGGGGGAAGTGCTAGAGAGAGAAAGTGAGAGGAAGAAAGAAAGAAAGGAAGTTCTGGCGGAGCTGGAAGCAGTATAGAGATAGTAGAACTCTACTAAGCTCTTGAGGTAGTAACTAATCCTAGCTTTTATGTAATGGCTTTGTGATTTGTTGTGCTATTGTTTGGTTGGATTGTTGTCCTATATGTTATGTCTGAAGCTCTGCTATAATGCTATGATCATATGTTATTAAGCATGGAAGCACGCAGCATACTTATCTGTACACAATCACAAGCAAGCACTATCACTCTGCATTACATATATTGTTATAATTGTTGCTACTGAGATTCCCCCGAATCTCATCCCAATAAGTAAAACTATTACAGGGGAGGTTATGTCAAAATGAATTCTGGGAATTTTAAGAGACGCCGTTATGCTGCCGAAATTATGACAAGATAAGGAAAGCAGCTGATACGTACTGTGTACGTAGGTACTGTCTAAGGAGGCTGGAAGTGAGTGGACCTAGCCATTCATCCAGTATTTCCTGGGTACTTACGTAGAATGGTAGTTCTCACGGGAATTACCGAATCGATACAAGATCAGTTACTTTCTGAAGATGAAGCTTAGCGGTTATGCTGCCGGAGTTTAGGCAGAAAAAGATGTAATAGAGATATGGGAAATTTTGTACATACCCAGATTGTAAAACAACTTATTAATTAATAATAAGTGTTGTTTTGCATGTTTGACTGATGTATGATGGATGTATGCATATGTATGCAAAGTAGAAATGCTGAAATTTACCACTGTGAACAGTAACACGTGGTGATCTAGTCATGTTTGATAAATGATTAAAAATAGTAAATGGATAAATAAATGTACAAATTTTTTATGGTAAATAGTAGACATACCAAGCTTTAATTTGATATATAAAACGTCTCATTTGTAAGTCTACACATGAAGATATGAATTATCAAAGTTGGGACCAGACTGCTGGATTCAGGAGAAAAACGTTGGATGAACAGTAAAGTTGTGATGTTGACTGACGTTGACTCGGTCAATGAATGGTGAACGAGTTATTTTTCCCTGAAATATAATTGAGTTAGTTTCATGTAGAAATTGGAACCACTTCATTTAAAGTTTTCTATAATTAGTTATGATTTTTCGAAGTCAGGTCACTCATCTGGGATTCACACAGTGAACAGTACTCGGTAAGAGTAAAACTCCAAATTGAGAAATTGGACTTCAATGACCTTGAAAGTGGTTCTAAATGCTACCAAATGGTCCCTAAGATGTATGAAAGGAAGGATGTTTCATTTATCATGTTAGAACAAGTCATCAGCATATAATCAATTAAGATAAGGCTATAAATCCATGAAGATCATTCATTCATTCAAATTCAAGTAATTCATAAGCTCACAAATGTATTCATAGACTATTAATTAGATATTTGATTTAGTTCAAGAGAGACCTTACCAAATATCTCTTAGGTAAATAATCTGATTGAATAGTTCATTGATAAGAGCATCATGAATCTTTACTTTAAATCTTTTAGGAATAAGATTATCTTCAAAAGTTCAAGACTAAGATTAGCTTCAATATCATTTCAGTCAATCAAATTGTCATCACCTACTTTTAAACCCTCACAGTATGTATTAAGAAGCGTATTTAACTAGCGGAAGTATTACTTTGCCCTAAAAACTAAAATTTTGAAATTTGACTATTGGGTAATGTTCATTTGCTAAATTCTAGATTAACAGTCCAAATTTAAAAAATCATAACTAATTCTAAAAAAATCATATAGAGATGATTCCAAGATATAATAAAATCTATTTCATTTATCTTTAAGGGAAAAATATAAAATTGAACATTTACTTGCCCATTTAATCCAGTTAAATAGCCAAAATTTACTATTTATATGGTAAATCCTGGAAGTTCCAGATTCTGTCTATTAACTTTAAAAATTCATTTCTCTTAATATACACATCCAAATAAGGCATGTTACCTATTCATTTCAATATCTAGATGTGTACTACATGCAATTAAAGTTTCATTAATTAATTCCATCATTTCCTAGGTCAAACTGGAGTCAAAGCAAGACTACTTTTGGACCTACGTTTTTGTCATTTCATCTTCTTTCTTTAATTTCCATAAATTAATCCCGCATCCATAAACCATCAAATAGTCTTCCCATATATTCATATGCATCATGCAAATATGCCACAATTATTTCATACATTTTCATCACATAAATAGGCACTTTACATACCATTTACATAAATAGGGAAACTATACATCATAAGCTAAGAGTATCAATTTGTTCACTTTCTTTCTCCATTCCTTAGCTCCTCTATTATGCACAAGTCTTCCATCATAATTGACCTATATAGGTTGGTTATGGGGTGAGATTCTGAGGAATCTCAGTAGTAAACTTTACCACTTAAATATGCAAGATGGATGCTAATGCATGATATGTAATTTCATTAAACTTTCTTTAATTAGTGACATGCCATCATGCTTTATGCTTTGTATAAAAATGCATGGCCATGGGAAGCATGTTATAAATAACATTTTCAACATCATTTATCATGTCACAATTGATAAATTCATACTTGTTTGAATTTTTAATATGCTAAAAGAGAGTTTATGATTGATTTTATCCACATTTACTACTATGTTGAGCAAATTAGTTAATAATATGAAATTGGACAAGTGGGAATTTAAATGATGTGATTTTAGTGCTTAATTAGATAAATAATCTATTAAATATCCATTTCAGGTCAATATACCAATCAATCAGCAAAGTAGAGCATCCCTGTGGAATTCAGTTGCAACTCAATGTACTCAACGTCGCGACCATACGTTCAAACAGCAAAGAAGAGCATTCTCTGTAAATATTAGTCGCGACCTGATGTACCTACCGTCATGACCAAATTTCAATGCAGAAATCAATTAGCGAATAATAGATGGGACAGCTAGACAGAAGGTGATTTAAGCATGTGATGAATTGAATAGCTGGACTTAACAGACTGCAAACAAGAGCTGATAACAAAATGCAAGTGGGAAATCATGCATGAGCTGGAACATAAAGGAGTATTGTTCACACGTTTGGCACTATTCATACATCAGCATACTCCGTCTGAACAAAATGAGAAAGTTGCTGACAGCAAGTGGGGAGCATGTGTTGTAAACAAAATTGACATGTGCTAACAGAAGCAAGTGGACTAAAGAAGAGATTGGTTTATGCATCTGATCACCCATCCCACACTTCTACTATATATGACACAGATTACACAGCAGAGATTCATTCATTCTTACACCTCATATATTCACGCATCACCTCACTTCAGATCTATTCCATCTATCCATTCAGATCAAATTCTATTCCATCTGCACCAGACCATTCACGTACATATTCATCTTCCTCTCCATCTCCATTTCCTCTCACACACACCTGAACTTCTGCTCTATTTTGAGCAGAAGAAACAGAGATCATTCATCTTCATCTTATTCTTCCATCATGACTGCTGCTGTACCGATTGTTGCTGCTGGATTTCTGATAGCAATGCAAGGCTAAGCTGTTGTGCTCTCTTGGAGATGCACTAAACCAGAATTCTTGAGCTAAATAGGGAGTTTCATTGTGTTTTTGATTCATAGTTAAATGTATCGAGTTGATGTATTTACTTCTAGTTTATTGATGTAATTAGAGTAGTAGATGATAAAGAAGTAGGGAACCGGGTTGGATTTCTTATTTCTGCATAAATGATCCTTTGATTAATTCTCATCTTTGATCGAGTTGAACATAGCTATGATTAATTGAAGTGATTATGTTTCATTCACATTCTACTATCTCTGAGTTGAATGATTCATATTCTCTATTCAATATCTGCGAGTTGTAGCTTTGATTGAGATTTAGCTAGCGAGTTGTTAGCTAACCTATTCTAATTCAACTGATTAACTCTTCATATTCTGTGGATAATGAAGGAAAGGTAATCTCCAAGGGAACACACTTGTCATTCATTCATTTCATCAACATAAACATATAAAATCATAAACAATAGCATAGAATTTACATTCAATTTTAGTTCAATCATCTTATCACCAAACTCATCTGTTAACTTGTTAATTTGTGGCTCAATTGATTGATTAGGTACGACCTTAGCATTCATCTATGGTCCTTGTGAATCGACCTAGATTAGCCTCCGCTTTACTATTGGTTAGTTTAGTTTTGTTTGATAATTAAAATGACAGTTATCAAAATGGCGCCATTGATGGGAAGCCTTACTTGTTAAGGTTTCCTAAGCAATCTACCGGGCCCAAAAAACATACAGAGTAAGTAGTTGTTTTAGTTTTTCTACAAATTTTGTGTTTAATATCTGTTAAGTCGCGACCATTTGGATTTTGATTCGCGACTAAAGTGCTTTATGATTTCTAGTCGCGATCAGATACATATTTGGTCTCACCTGAAATCAGTTTTCAACTCAGAATTGTGGTTTATCACTTTTAGTCACAATTGGAAAAATATTTTTCAAAAAATTTTCATCTCTGTGATTTCTAGTCGCAACCAAATTGACAATTAGTCATGACTAAACCTCTCTGTGGTTTTTGGTCGCGACCTGAGTGCATTTTGGTGGCAACCAGAAATCTCTTACTTTAAAAATTTGCTCTCTGTAATTTTTAGTTGCAACCAAAGTGACATTTGGTCGTGACCGAAAATCCTGATTCAAAAATTGTTGCTCTCTATGACTGTTAGTCACAACTTGAAGTTCATTTTTATCGCGATATCTGATCTTTGTGATTTTTAGTCGCGACCTTAGATCTGCAAATAACTGATTTCATTTGCTGAATTTGTAGTATTGCTGATATATTTAATCTTCTGCATTATTGTTAAGCGTGTGATTTACATGACCAGAAACTCTGAACTCATTCCTTTAGATAAAGAAATCAATAGGACACTTAGGAAAATTAATAAACCTAAAAATTAAGCTAGTGTTGCATCTGTTATTGCTGATACTAAACTTGCATCTTGTGATATATTAGATAATCATTTATCATGGAGCATGTTAATGTAGGTGAAGCTCATACTCATAATCAGAATAATCAACATGAACAGTATGTAGAAAATAACATGAACAATAGAAGGCCACGTAGGAGCATAAGAGATCTCACTTCTTCTAATACAAACTATTATCCTTTTCACACTTGTCTTGCTTTAGATGTGAACTTTGAGCTAAAAGGTCCTTTGTTAAGTAACTTACGAAAGTTTCATGGATTGGCAGGAGAGGTTCCTTTCAAGTATTTAAAGACTATGTAGTAGGTTTGCTCAACCATGAAGCCTGTAGGAGCTGACATGGATGCTATACAGAGACAATTCTTTCATTTTACACTTGAAGGAAAGGCAAAGGAATGGTTCTATATGCTGCCATATCATGTACCTCAAGCTCTACACTCTTGGAACAACTTAAGAAATGCCTTCTTGGAGAGATATTTTCCTTCATCAAAGACTACTACATTAAGGAAGAAAATTTTTGCTGCAAAAAAGTATGTTGAAGAATCTTTCTATGAGTTTTAGGGCAGATTTCAAGAGTTGCTAGCTAGATGTCCATATTATCAGATTCCAATGGAACATTTGGTGCAGTACTTTCATTCAGGATTATGCCATGCATGCAGAAAGAACTTGGATGCAGCTGCTGGGGGTTCCATTGATGATTTGACACCTGATAAACCATGGAGCTTGATTAAGAAGATAGCAAACAATGACCAGCATTATGGAGGTTTAGATGCTAGACAAGTGTATGAGGTTTCTGCAAAGTCTTATTCTCAGGACTACACTAGCCTATCTTCTCAAGTTGATGCTATGAATGCTCAGATCAACAATCTAGCTGCTCAACTGAGCAATTCACATGTTCAAAGCCCATACTCTCAAGCTCTAGTTGCTCCTAACTGCCAGCTTTGCTCTTCCCTAATGCATACCAGTGCTAATTATCCTACACAATTTGAGGATGTCTAGCTATCTATCAAGGTAGACCCAACCAATATCCATAAAGAAATCCATACTCCAATACATGTAATGAAGGATAGAGAGATCATCCTAACTTCAGATGGAGGGATGGAGGTGGAGACAGGAATTTTGGGTAGAATAAGTTCAACAATGACAAGCAAGTGGTTGAATCCTCTAGAGCTATAAAAGTGTCTACTGCTATAAAGGATGATGGAATTTCTGAGATACTCAAGAGCATAACTGTGATGAATTCAAATATAAATTCCATCAATGCAAACTTTAGCTCTAACTTTAAGGACTTGAGATCTACTGTGGAGAGCAATCTAGCAATGACCAATTCTAACTTTGCTGCTTTGGAGAATAGAATTGAACAATGGGAGACCAACACTTTAAACATGAATGGTTATGATCACAACTAGCTAATTTAGTAAGTGATGTTCAGGCAATGATCAGTGGAGATCTACCTTCAAATACAGTTGTTAACCCTAAAACTATGAATGCTATAAATCTACAAAGTAAAAAGCAAGTTGGGGAACAAGTTACTAATGCTAGAAATGAAGAGGAAGGTGAGGTGGACACTGATTCCAGTAGTCTAATGAAGAATAGCATTGAGAATCCTGAAGACAGGAAGGAAGCACAACTCCTTGAGAATGAAGGGGGTTACAGAAAGTCAAATCAATTCTGCACAAGATTCTAAGGGGTATGGACAGCTAAACAGAAAGAAAACTAAGCTGCTGAAAACTATTGATACTGAGTCAAGACATCCTAATGAGGATACAACTAAAGCAACAATATCAGCAGTAAGTTCAGAGCTCAAGCAGGAAGAAACTCATGCTGATTCAGCTAAGCAAGAAGTACACCTGAAGGATTTACTTGTTCTAAAGGAACTCATGAGCAATAAGGAAATCTTGGAGGCACAGAAAAAGGAAATCATTAATTCTTTCAGTAAGATGAAAGTGAATGAGCTTATGCTGGAGAGGGTGCAGAGAGTACCTGAATATGCAAAGTATTTGAGGGAAAGTTGCAGCCACAGGAAAAGAGACAAACCTAATAAAATGCTGCATGTAGGACCCAGAGCTTTTGCACTTTTCAAAGCTCAATTCCCAGTGAAGTGTAAAGATCTAGGTACATTTTCTATTCCCTACACAATTGGTAAGATAACTATTTCTAGAGCATTATTAGACTTAGGTGCTGCTATTAATGTGATGCCTAGTTCAGTTTATCATATTTTAAATGTGAATTTGATTAAACTAACTAAGGTGTTAGCTCAATTGGCTGATAAGAGTATTATAAATCCTAAGGGAATCATAGAAGACATTCTAGTTCAAGTTAAGGACCTTAATTTCCTTGTGGACTTTTATGTTTTTGATATGACAAATAAATCTCTTGATGATAGTACTCTTATTCTAGGAAGGCCATTCTTGAAGACAGCTAACACCATGATTTTCATGAAAGAGGGAATTATTAAAATTGAATTTGGTGGGCATGTAATTCAGTTTAACATGTATGAAATGATGAGACACCCACATTAGGATCACTCACTGTTGGGCTTAAGTGTAATTAATGCATATAAAGAAGAGGCTAAAGAGGAACATAAATTATTGCTGCAAGATTATGATAAGCTTAAAGGTGATATGCTTGAATCTGAAATATCTTTTTCTGCTACTAACCCTTTGAATGAGGGCTTTAGAAAGAACCAACATGATAAATTTGCAGAAAAAGACATAGCTGTTGAAAACTTCATTGCAGGAATAGAACTGGATAATAATGCAGTTACAACAAGACCATTTTCACTATCTTTGGGCTATGTATATATTCTTCTAGCTGTTGATTATCTCTCAAGATGGGTAAAGCCTATACCAATAAAGCAGGATAAAGCAAATAGTACAGCATTACAGGTCAATGGCCACCTAATGAAGTTGTACAAGGAGAACTTCAAACCTCCATGACCTTCAGGTTGTCTCCTTCCTTGTTTCCCACTTATAATAGTCTACTTTAATCAATTTTATTATATACTTGAGTTATATTTGTTGATTAAGTGTGGGGGAGGAGACCAAGTCACTAGGGTAGGTAAATAATCCCATAAATAAATCTTAGATTTTGGTTTAGTGTTGTCATGATCATTACTACTGCCTTTGCATGTGTTCATTGCTTCTTCACATTGTGGACAATGTAGAATTTAAGTATGGGGGAGGATGAACTGGATGGGTGAATAAAAATTAGATATTTGCTGTGATTTTATCTTTCGGTCGTGACCTCATGTTATTTTTGTCACAACTAATGTGTTCAAATTGTCAAGATTTCTTCTCTGTGAAGATTAGTCGCGACCGTTGCTTATTTTTGTCACGACCAAAAGTTCATATTTTCTGATATTTACCTATCTGTGATGTTTAGGCATGGAATGTGCTTTATCTATGTCGTGACTGTAACTCAGTGGATTTTGGTTTCGACTGGATTATCTTTTGGTCGCGACGAGCATATATGTGTTTAATAGGTTTACTCTCGGTGATTTTACGTCGCGACCAATGTCCATATCTGTCACGACCAATACTCCCTATTTGCTGAAAATTTTCCTCTGTGTAAAATAGTCGCGAATGGATGTCTATTTTGTCGTGACTAACATTGATCCTCTACTGAAAAATCCTTCTATTTCATTCTAATTAGTGCTTGGTTTTTGAAATTTACTATCATGGATTCAAAATTGAACTTTGAACATATAATTTTGAACATTGGCAAGCTTGATGAAGTGTTAGTTGCTTGTTTCATTAATTCACTACTGGAATTGTGCATCATGAATGATTAATCTCATATATTTTGTTTAAAATTCTTGCAATCTAGTCATGTGAGCTGATTAGGGTGAGTAAGCCAGATGGAAGCATTTTGAGCCTTCAACATATACTCCTTTACATTGTGTGATACCATCTAGTTTGGTAACTTTGTAAAACTTGTCTCAATCCTTGATTGAAAACCATATTAGCTCTATGGAATTGTGAAAATGATAAGGGCATTTCTTTCAAAACCTTCTTCACCAAACAGAAACCACATATATATTAAATCCTTTGCTTTACCCCTTTGAGACCTTCACTTTCTTTTAAAATTCCATCCTTGATTAATGAATACTGTACAAGATAGTTGCTGCTATAGTAAATCTTTGACTGTGAAATAACTGATGAAGTTGCACTACTTGTTGAATCTCTGAACTTCAATATGTTTGCTATCTGGTTCAAGAAAATGAAAACAAAGGAAAAATACAGAGAAAAAAAAAGAAAAAGGTAAAAAGAAAAGAGAAAGAAAGAAGAAAGAAAAGAAACCAGATGAAAAAAAGTGTTATTCGACCTGTATTAAAGGAAGATTGTTTGTGAGTTGCTATTTTCTGCAGTTGCATGATTGGAACTTTGATTGTGTGCAGTATTTCATTAATCATTGATATGCATTTCCATTTCATCATCTAGCCTTTCCAACATTACAACCCTAATAAAGACCCTTTGATTCATAACCCTTGTGGCATTTAGTGGTGGAGATGTAAGATGGTTATAAGCCTATGGGAAGCCTAAGCTAGATGGTTGAGTGAAATTACCTTGATAAGAGAGGGAGTGAAACACTATACCTTGTGAGGAAATCTCAATCTAGTTGCTTACTATGATTTAATTGCATAAGTTTGATTCTTTGATTGCTATGACATTAGTTTGGATTGTTGCCAATTGAAGGAAAAGATTGATGACTACAAGTACTTATGCTAAATCTGTTTTGCCAACTTTGCTGAACATGTGTGTTTGAAAGTCAGTTTTGATCCATAATTTTGCTCGGAGTGCAAAAGCTAAGTGTAGGAGAATTGATACACTCATATTTGTATGGATTTTTAATATGTTAAAAGAGAGTTTATTATTGATTTTATCCACATTTACTACTATGTTGAGCAAATTAGTTATTAATATGAAATTGGACAAGTGGGAATTTAAATGATATGATTTTAGTACTTAATTGGATAAATAATCTATTAAATGTCCATTTCAGGTCAATACAGCAATCAATCAGCAAAGTAGAGCATCCCTGTGGAATTCAGTCGCGACCTGATGTACTCAACGTCGCTACCATACGTTCAAACAGCAAAGAAGAGCATTCTCTGTAAATATTAGTCATGACCTGATGTACCTACTGTAACATCCTTACTTTTGTACGTCTTAGGGACCATTCGGTAGCATTTAGAACCACTTACATGACCTTTGAAGTCCATTAGCTAAATCTGGAATTTTTACTTTTGGCGAGTTACGTTTATATGGTATTCTAGGTTCAGCGACAAACTTTGAAAAATCATAATTAATTCTAGAAAAATCGAAATGAAGTGGTTCAAAATTCTACTCGAATCTAACATCTTGAAATTTAATGGAAAAATAATTTTATGACCAAATACTTATCACATTGATACAATTTATTCGTTAAAATTTACTGTCCATTTTGTCAAAAATTCTGAAAATAGATTCTGGTCCCTATCTTTGGAAAATTGTTTCTCTTTGTACAGACATCAAAATAAGGTGTTCTTGGTGTAAAAACGAAGCTTGACATGTTAAATAAATGTCTATAAAATTTTATATATTTATTCCATCATTTACTATTTTTCATTATATTACGAACAGTACTATTCAAATTGGTCATACAACATCATTACATATAACAATTCTTCACATACATCATATAACATTTACATTGACCAATCCCTAACTCCTCTTCATGCTTCTTCATCCTCTTTCCTTATTCATAAACCTGTTGGGATTGGGATTACATGGATGCCGTGAGATTTCTGGGGAAATCTCAATAGCAAACGATACTAAACAATGCATGTATTAATGTAATTGCTTGTGCTTGCTTATGAAAGTGTTACCATCATGTAATGAGCATGCTTCCATGTATCATATGAAATACAATTGGCCAAAGTAAACATAGAAATAGAGCTTCAATCATCTACACATATGCACAAAATTTAACAAAGCCATAGCACAATCAAGCATAACATTCAATACATACAAGTTTAGGGTAAGTTTACTACCTTATATACTTGACTTTCTTTCACTTTAACTTTGCTCTTTCTTCTTACTTCTCCTTGGTGTGTGGCTGGCTCTTTGGAGTCCATAATCACACCCTATCATCACATAATCATCCATTCATTACAATCTAACTTCTCTTGAACATTAAGCTTACTTAACTACATTAACTTCCTTTAATCTTTACCAATTGACTTGGCCTTTGAATCAATTGATGTCTTGACCTTACCCTACACAATTCCATCTTTGGAATCTATTTATGAACTCAAAATAACCAAATTCCAGCAACTATGCACTGTTCTAGACAGAATTTGCAAAACATACATAATTCTTCCAAAAATTCCCATCTTAATTTCATTGCTTCCCATACTTGTTTCTCTACTTTACCCCACACAACTTTTTATTTTAAAACCATTGGAAGCATCAAAATCATGAAAATCCAATCACTGTTCATACGAGTGAACAGTAATAGAGAAGAATTACAAGAATTTCAACTTTCAATTCTAATGCTTCCAATGTTCAAAACCTATCCAATCCTTCTCCTTTAATCATAAACAGTGCATGAACAGTGCAAACCGAAATATTTCATCCATGGCAAAGTCAAGAATATCAACTTGATTCAACAACCAATCATCTAACTAGCTTGTTCAAGCTTTAATCTCACAACTCTAACTTTAATCTCTTCTTTCTCCTTTCCTCTAAGGTTTTGGATAGCATATACACCTTAGAGAAAACTCGACTTTCTTCCATTAAAATCCTAAGTTCAAGCACCCAAATCAAAGGAAAATAAGCTAGGATAGATTGCTTACCTTTAATCCCTAGCTTACTTAAACTTTGGACCTTGGATTCTTCTTTATCTTAACTTTAGTTTCCATTTTGCCATAGTTTCCCCAAGGGTTCTCATGCCATAGTTTAGAGCAGAAAATATGGGGGTATTTATAGAAAAATCCAATGGAAAATGGATGGCCAAGGGTTCTCCACCAAGCCAATTTGAGATAAAATCACATGACAAAAATCTTCTCCTCCCCTTGTCTTGGCCGCCATGTGGAAAGCCTTGTAGGTCCCACTATCTGCAAATCATAATTCTTACTTTATTCCTTTTTTTTTCGAAAATCTATAAATTATTCTTTATTGGACTTGGGCTCCAAGACAATTTTTGGGACTTATTGGGCTACTCTAGGACAAAATGTTGGGCCTCTGTTAGGTCCAATAGCTAATTGGCACCAATCCCAATGCACTTTCCTTATACCTATATCCTTAAATTACCCTGATATTGGAATAAATGCTAAACACCTCTTTTAATGGTTCTAAAATTTTTAAAAATTCATTCTAATATAAAATGAATTCTCTGCAAATTTTCATAATTTTCTGAGACCCAGAAGTCCTGATAAAAATTATATACATTTCCTTTAACCCTTTATCAGTGTCCTTTTATATCGTAAATTTCATAATTAATTCTACAGGACTCCTTTTTTACTTCTGTCAGTTTCATAAATTCTCATATTAATTATAAGAATTTACTGTCAAATTTTATCTGATATCCATCCATTGTGAAATGACCAAAATACCCTTGGTGCCCTTTCTTGCACTATATTAACCCTAAGGGTATAATTGTCATTTCACACCTCTTTATACCTTATCAGGACATATACTGACTCTAGGTAATCATTCTTGCACTTGCTTTGGCTTTTGGACTATCCAAAATAACCAAAATGTCCTCCTTTTATCTCTTGTACAATATTACAACACAGGGGCATTTTAGTAATTTCTCACATTTTTTGCAAACTTCTGGACCTTGGCCCCTTCTCCCGATGAACTGATATCATGGGCCTAGCCTCACTTGGTGTCAATATGGGCCTCTGAGTAACTCCATCTGGGCTCATTCAGTCATAGTTTGCTTACCGATTAATTTCCCAATCGAATATCCGGCGTTCACGAACTCCCGTCAAAATTCACTAAAAAGTGAATAACTTTTTCTACATAACTCCTTTCGGGATTTTGTTAGTTCCCTAACCTCTAGCTTCACAGGACGCACATTCTTGTAACTTTTCACTCATATCTGAGGTCCATGAGATATGATAAAAATTTCAGATAACTTGAGACTATCAGATAAATTTCAGCTATCTGAAACTCTAATAAAATTTCTGTATTAAGCTAGATTAACCAGCATCATTTTCTCTATCTACTGATAAAATTTGGGACTAAAATACTTCCTGGCAGTTCTAAGTCACTTCCGGCTCAACTTTCTATATTTACTATTTTGCCCCTTGAACTTTTCTTAAATTACATTTAGGTCCTTAAACTTTTTGAAATTACACTTAATGGCCCAAAGTTTATGTCTACTTTACATTTTGCCCCATGAAACTTTTATACTTTTCAATTTAGTCCCTCTTCTTTAAATCTTCATGTAATCATTCTTTTCTTTTCCATTCATCATCACAATCCTTTCTAAACCTACTTCCTCTATCTATATTATATTGATAGGAAAAAATTAGGATATGACACCTAACGTCACGACCAAACTTTAATGCAGAAATCAATTAGCTAATGACAGAAGGGACAGCTGGACAGATGGTGATTTAAGCATGTGATAAATTGAATAGCTGGACTTAACAGACTCCAAACAAGAGCTGATAACAAAATCCAAGTGTGAGATCATGTATGAGCGGCACATAAAGAAGCACTGTTCACGCATTGGGCACTGTTCATATATCAGCATACTCCATCTAAACAGAATGAGAAAGTTGCTGACAGCAAGTGGGGATGCTGTAAACAGAATTGACATGTGCTAACAGAAGCAAGTGGACTAAAGAAGAGATTGGTTCATGCATCTGATCATGAAACGTCCTTACTTTTGTACATCTTAGGGATCATTTGGTAGCATTTAGAACCACTTTCAATGTCATTGAAGTCCAATTTCTCAATCTGGAATTTTTCTCTTCTCGCGTACTGTTCATTGTGTAAATTCTAGATGAGTGACTTGACTTCGGAAGATCATAATTAATTATAGAAAAATCAAAATGAAGTGGTTCCAATTGCTACATGAAGCTAACTCAATTATCTTTTAGGAAAAAATATTCATTGACCAATCTTTGACCAAGTCAACGTGGGTCAATGTTACAACTTTACTGTTCATCCCACATTTTTCCCCTAAATCCAGCATTCTGGTCCCAACTTTGGCAATTTATAACTCCATGTGTAGACATCCAAACGAGGTATATTATATATCAAATTGAAGCTTAATATGTCTACTATTTACCATAAAAATTTCATACGTTTATTCTTCCATTTACTATTTTTAATCATGGGTCAAACATCATTAGGTCACCATGTGTTACTTTTCATAGTGGTAAATTTCAGCATTTCAACTTTGCAGACATATGCATACATCCATCATATATCAGTCAAGCATGCTAAACAATACTCATTAACAATTAATAAGTTATTATTCATCATAACATGTACAAAATTCTCATATTTTTAATACATCCTTTCTGCCTAAAATCCGGCAGCATAACTGCTACCCTTCGTGTTTAGAAAGTAACCGATCTTGTACCGATTCAGTAATTCCCGTGAGAACTACCATTCTACGTAAGTACCCAGGAAAGACTGGATGAACCGGCTAGGTCCACTCACTTCCAGCCTCCTTAGACAGTACCTATGTACATAATACGTATCAGTTCCTTTCTTTATCATTTTGCCAGAATTTCGGCAGCCTAACGGCGTCCTTCAAGATTTCCAAAATTTACTTCGACATAGCCTCCCCTGTAATGGGTTATTTGGGATAAGATTCGAGGGAATCTCAGTAGTAATAATCATAACAATATATGTAATGCAGAGTGACAGTGCTTGCTTGTGATTGTGTACAGATAAGTATGCTGCGTGCTTCCATATTCAATAACATATGATCATAGCATTGTAATAGAGCTTCAAGCATAACATATAAGACAACAATCAAACCAAACAATAGCACAACCAATCAAAAAGACATTACATAAAAGCTAGGATTAGTTACTACCTTAAAAGCTTAGCAGAAATCTAGAATCTCTGTACTGCTTTCAACTCCGCCAGAACTTCCTTTCTTCTTTCTCCCTTGTTCCTTCTCTCTCAAGAACTTCTTTCCCTCTCTAAAAGCACTCTAGGCTGTGATGAATGAAGAGCATGGGGGTATTTATAGTTTTGATGGATGGAATTTTCGTAATTTTGAAGCCATCTGAACTTGTGGTCCTGGTTTTTCCGGAATTTCCTATTTTTCTTTATTCCCCTTTACTGCATCATTAAGGGACACCTAAGGGGACACCTCACCCTTGACATTTATCACATGGCGCAATTTGAAGAGCAAGAAGCCTTCTGGAAGATTTTCGGTCCAATCTGGTACTGGCCCGGTCAGTCTCCTCGAAAACTGGACTGTTTTCTGAATCTAATTTTTCTGAAAATCCATATTATGTCTTCTGACTTTAAATTTAGTATCTGGTCCTTTATATCATTAACACTTTTATACTGAGTCTAAACTCAATTACAGATCCCCTGTGAAATGACCAAAATACCCCTGGGTGCCCTTTCATGCACTATCTTAACCCTAAGGGCAAAACCATCATTTTACACCTTTCTGTACTTTGTCAGGGCATACACTGACCCTGGTTAACCTTACCTGTATATGTCTTGGCTTCTGATCCTATCCAGAATGACCAAAATACCCTTCATACACCTATTACCCCTTTAGTACAACACAGGGGTATTTTCCTAATTTCGCACTTTTCCGGGGTTCTGTTGGACACTGGCCCACCTATCAGTCCAAGAGTCTTATTGGGCCTTTGATGGCGCCATTATTGGGCCTTTCAGGGTCTATTATCTTTATGGCACGCATTACGAGAAATCTTCCCCCGGCACAGTTCATCGAATATTTTAACTATTATACACCGTTAACACACATCCCCGGACACTGGGTCCTTTTACCAGATACACTAGCCTACTATGTTTAGGCATCCCTGTGGGTTATAATGGTCATCTGACTGAGGTCATCCGAACTCATTCAGTCCATTTTTAAATACCGATAAATTCCCTAATCGGATCCCCGGAGGCCTCATACTCCCGTATGTATTTGTTAATTTGTGAATAACTTTTCCTATAGACCTCCTATCGGTATTCTATCAGTTTTCTGACCTTCGCCCTATCAGGACACATCATCCTATAATTTTTCACCTATATCTAAAATCTAGGATATCCGGTAGGAATTTTTATGACTTTTAGACTATCAGATCAATTTTTTCTATCTGGAGTCTTGAAAAATTCCTGTATTAAGTTGGATTACCCAGCATCACCTGCTCTCTCTTTTGGTGAAATCTGGGACTGAAATGCTTTCGGGCAGTCCAAACCACTTCTGGCCTAATTTTCTTTAATTATACTTTAGCCCCAGGGAATTTTTCCTTCTTTGCACTTAAGTCCCTTTATTTGGCTAAAATTACACTTTAAGACCCCACATTTTTGTCTACCTTTCCTTCCTAGCCTTAAACTTTCCATAATTGCAATCAAGTCCTTTCATTTTCTTTCTTTTTCAATTTAATCCCTTTCTTTACATAAATAACCACATCTTTTTCCTGAAAAATAATTCATATATTTCATTCAATCTGTACATATAAATCAGTACAAAAAATTAGGGATATTACAGATCACACATCCCACACTTCTGCTATATATGACATATACTATGTAATATCCCAATTTTTGGGTCTAGGAGAACTGGGGGGTAGTCTGATATGGGCAGACTATTAAACCCGTAGTCCCAGGGTAGTAATCTGATATGGGCAGATCACTTACCTATATTTTATAGGAATCATTGGGTTGAGCTAAGTTCCTCAGGATTTAAAGATGAGTTAAGTCTTTGACCTACAGAATAGGGACAGTTCACCTAGATTCAAAAAGAGGAATATAAGGAATATCCTAAGTCTTAAGCCTAGGAATTCTGCAGGTAGCTAGATATGGGCTGGCTCCTGAGTAAGATAACCTGATATGGGCAAGTTATCGAGCCTTTCAATTAACAATGACTTTCGAAGAGTTCAAGGGATGAGTTGTTGAAAGAGAATTTCTAGAACTTAAGATGAAGGATAAGAAGAGGAGTAAAGATGCCAGAAAGAGAATTCAGGGGCATAATCGTAATTATGGGAAAGATCGGGCTGGTAGCCGATGAGTACCATATTTTGTCAGAAAATAGAGAAAATTATGCTGATCATTTCACTGAACTGTGAAATGTGCATACGAGGTCCCTATGAGTATGAAAGAATTATTGGAAGTTAAGGGACTTGATTGTAAAAAGGAAAAGTTTCCAGGGGCAAAATGGTAATTATGGAAAGTTCAGCCGAAAGTGGCTTGGAACTGCCCGAAAGCATTTCAGTCCCAAATTTTACCAGTAGATAGAGAAGATGATGCTCGGTAATATGGCTTAATACAGGAATTTTATCAGGACTCCAGATAGCCGAAATTTATCTGATAGTCCAAAAGTATAAAAAAATCCTACCGGATATCCTAGACCTCAGATATGGGTAAGAATTTACAGGAAGATCCGCCCTGATAAGGCGGATGTCAGGGAACTGACAGAATACCGATAGGAGGTCTGCAGAAAAAGTTATTCACAAATTAGAGAATTGAGACGGAGTATGTGACCCCCGGGGATCCGATTGGGAAATTTATCGGTATTCAAATTGAGACAAAATGGGCTCAGATGACATCGATCAGATGCATGTTAGGACCCAAAGGGATGCCTAGACTTAGAATATCAGTTTATCTGATAAAAGGAGTCGGTGTCCGGAAATGTGCCGAAAAGGTGTAAAATAACGAAAATGCCCTTATGTTGTAAAATAGTGAAAGAATGAGTAAAGGGTATTTTGGTCATTTGACTAAGGTTAGATAGTCAAGAAAGGATATCTGGATAGTTGACCAGGGTCAGAGAGTACTCTGGTAAGAGGTGAAAAGACAATAATGCCCCTAGACTCTTTAAAGAAAAGAAAAAGGAACCAAGGGCATTTTGCTAATTTGCTAAGGGATGTTTCTTGGGAATCGAGCCATCAGAGTACTTGAGCTTGATCAGGGCCAAGATAGCAGTGCCAAGGTGCAAAAACGTAGCCCAGTATATATGTGGGGAAAAGTGGCATTAAAATAATGTTTTAGTGACTTTTCAATAAAGTAAAGTTACTCGATCGGCATGATAACCGAGGAAGTGATCAGATAAAGTTTTGGACTTATCTGGATAGCATTGGATGGCGTGAAAGGTGCCAGCAAGATGCCACTTGGTGCCAACATAGAGGAGGAAGAAAAAGTTAAGGACACGTGGCACGATCTCAGCCGTGTATTCCAATGCAAGACTCTGGAACTGTCTGGAAACGCTGAGTCAGCTGGTGAGGTGTCCCAGGAGCCTGCATTTGTGCCATGTGACAGATTAGGTGTCCCCATGAGGTGTCCCTTGAATGATGTCATGATGATGCAGTAAAGAAAATAACGAAAATAGGAAATTCCAGGGAAATCGGTGGCCACAAGTTCAGAGTTCTTGAGAATTACGGAAGTGCCATCGGTGGAAACTATAAATACCCCCCTTGCCATTCATTCATCATGGTTTTGCAAGGAAAAGAGAGAGAAAGAAGAGAGAGAAGGAGAAAGAAAGAAAGAGAGAAAGAAAGGAAGTTCTGGCGGAGATGGAAGCAGTATAGAGATAGTAGAGTTCTGCTAAGCTAGCCAGGTAGTAACTAATCCTAGCTTTTATGTAATGACTTTGTGATTGGATGTGCTATTGTTTGGTTGGATTGTTGTCTTATATGTTATGTCTGAAGCTCTACTGCAATGCTATGAACATATGTTATTGAGTGTGGAAGCACGCGGCATACTTATCTATACACAGTCACAAGCAAGCACTGTCACACTGCATTACATATATTGTTATGATTATTTACTACTGAGATTCCCCTGAATCTCATTCCCCGTGTCTAACCCATTACAGGGAGATTATGTTAAAGTAAATTTTGGGAATTTTAAGAGACGCCGTTATGCTGTCGAAATTATAACAAGATGGCAATAGTAAAGAAAGGAGCTGATACGTACTGTGTACGTAGGTACTGTCTAAGGAGGTTGGAAGTGAGTGGACCTAGCCGGTTCATCCTGAAACATCCTCCCTTAGACCCCTGCGAGTACATTTGCGGAAGCTAGATAGCTCGATTATACTTTAACTCAAGCCCAGAAATTTAAAATTTTACTCTTAAGTTCCTTATTCTTAACCTTTAATTTGAAAACTAATTTATCTCGTTCTACACATCCAAATGAGGCATATTACCTATCCACGTAATGCCCCAGATGTGTACAACTGGCTCACCAAATTTCGTGGCCAAATTCTTTTATTTACTAGGTCAAACTGAGGTCAGAACACTGCTACCTCAAGACCTACGAATTTCTCTTTTAATTCGTCATCCACAAATTGAACATGCCAAACCATATTTATTATTAAATAATAAAATGTCATACAACAGAATATACACAAAATTCTCATATTTCTATTACATCTTTTCCTGCCTCAAATTTTGGCAGTATAACCGCTAGGCTTCATTTGTACAAAGAACTAAACTGTACTGATTCGGTAATTTCCTCATGAGAACTACCATTCTACGTAAGTACCCAGGAAAGACTCGATGAACCGACTAGGTCCACTCACTTCCAGGCTCCTTACATAGCACCTACGTACATAGTACTTATCATATTCTAATGTTCAGTCTTAAATTCGGCAGCATAACGGCGTCTCTCAAAATTCTTAAAATCCACTTCAACATAATCTCCCTGTAATGGGTTAGATATAGGGAGTGAGATTCGGGGGAATCTCATTAGTAATAATCATAACAATATTGTAATACAGAGTGACAGTGCTTGCTTTTGATTGTGTACATATAAGCATGCTGCGTGCTTCCATATTCAATAACATATGATCATAGTATTGCAGTAGAGCTTCAGACATAACATATAAGACAACAATCCAACCAAACAATAGCACAACAAATCACAAAGACATTACAAAAAAGCTAGGATTAGTTACTACCTTAAAAGCTTAGCAAAACTCTAATATCTCTATACTGCTTCCAGCTCCGCCAGAACTTCCTTTCTTTCTCTCTTTCTCCTTCTCTCTCTTCTTTCTCTCTCTTTCTCTTGCAAGATAACCTGATATGGGTATGTTGTCAAGCCTTTCAAGTAACGATGACTTCTGAAGAGTTTAAGGGATGAGTTATTGAAAGAGAATTTCTAGAACTTAAGATGAAGGATGAGAAGATGAGTAACAGGGCCAGAAAGAGAATGTAGGGGCAAAATCGTAATTATGGGAAAGATCGGGCTGGTAGCCGATGAGTACCATATTTTGTCAGAAAATAGAGGAAATTATGCTGATCATTTCACTGAACTGTGAAATGTGCATATGAGGTCTCTATGTATATGAAAGAATTAGAAATGTGACCAGGGGTAAAATGGTCATTTTAGAAAAGTGTGCGCGTTAATGCATTTTCAGGCCAAAACAGCCCGGTCCGGATAAAATATCTGAAAATACCGGGAGATAGAGAAAAGGATTCCCTCAAAACTATAAATACCCCCTCCCCCTCCCATTTCATGCATCCCACGGTTTTGCAAGAGAGAGAGAGAAAGAAGAGAGAGAAGGAGAAAGAAAGAAAGAAAGAAAGGAAGTTCTGGCGGAGCTGGAAGCAGTATAGAGATTCTAGAGTTCTACTAAGCTTTTGAGGTAGTAACTAATCTTAGCTTTTATGTAATGTTTTTGTGATTTGTTGTGCTATTGTTTGGTTGGATTGTTGTCTTATATGTTATGCTTAAACCTCTATTACAATGCTATGATCATATGTTATTGAATATGGAAGCACGCAGCATACTTATCTGTACACAATCATAGGCAAGCACTGTCACTCTGCATTACAATATTGTTATGATTATTACTACTGAGATTCCCCCGAATCTCATTCCCCATATCTAACCCATTACAGGGAGATTATGTTGAAGTGGATTTTAAGAATTTTGAGAGACGCCGTTATGCTGCCGAATTTAAGACTGAACATCAGAATATGATAAGTACTGTGTACGTAGGTGCTATATAAGGAGGCTAGAAGTGAGT
The DNA here is from genome assembly GCA_037074615.1 of Leucaena leucocephala. Lineage (NCBI taxonomy): Eukaryota > Viridiplantae > Streptophyta > Magnoliopsida > Fabales > Fabaceae > Leucaena > Leucaena leucocephala. Next base: position 11,625,146 of record CM073536.1, on the reverse strand, counting down.
GGACCTAGCCGGTTCATCCAGTCTTTCCTGGGTACTTACGTAGAATGGTAGTTCTCATGAGGGAATTACCGAATCAGTACGGTTCAGTTCTTTGTGCAGATGAAGCCTAGCAGTTATACTACCGAAATTCGGGCAGAAAAAGATGTAATAGAAATAATGAATATGAGAATTTTATGTATGTCCTGTTGTATGACATTTTATTATTTAATAATAAATATTGTTTGGCATGTTCAATTTGTGAATGGGGAATTAAGGGAGAAATTCGCAGGTCCTGAGGTAGCAGTGTTTTGACCTCAGTTTGACCTAGTAAACGAAAGAGTTTGGCTATGAAATTTGGTGAGCCAGTGGTACACACTGGGGCATTCCGTGGATAGGTAATAAGCCTTGTTTGGATGTGTAGAATTAGATTAATCAGTTCTCAAATTTAAGGTTCAGAATAAGGAACTTAAGAGTAGAAATTTTAATTTCTGGGCTTAAGTTAAGATATGATCGAGCTAATATCGCTTCCATAAGTGTACTCTGAGGGGTCTAAGGGAGGATGTTTCAATCCTCACCTTGATCAGTCCCCTGCCTAAATTGTTGCCTCTTTCTCTTGTTATTATTATTATTATTGGCTTCATAACTTGAGCTACCTCCCAAAGTGCTTCTAGCCAATGCTTCTTTTCCTCTTACCTCCGACTTAGCCACTTCCTTGCTCCTTACGTTGTTCCCGGTTGCTGCATGATTGTTCATACTTCTTTCTGTCAATCTGCAGAATTCTACTGCTCTATTGAACTGCGTAAGTTGCTGAGGAATTATCCTTTCCTTTAGGGCACTACTCAGACCCTTTACTAATCTCTTTGTCGACCATTCTTCATCCTCCATTCTTCTAAGGTACGTAGAATAGCATGACAATCGGAGATACTTAGCCAAATACTCATCGAATGACTCTTTCTCTCCCTGCTTTAGAGTAAGGAACTCGACTTCCTTCGCGTCTCTCACAGACTGGGGAAAGTATTTTTCCCTAAACTGTCCCAGAAACACCTCCCATGTAACTGGGATTCCTTTCACCTGAAGAATAAGTTCGGTGTTCTTCCACCATCTTCGCGCATCCTTCTCTAGCTTAAAAATGGCCAGCCGGGCTTTTCTTCCTGATGGGTAGTCTAGCACCTCAAAAATCTTTTCTAGCTTATCTATCCAATCTTCAGCTACTTGGACATCAAATGTCCCCTCAAATGCCGGAGGATTGTACTTTTGGAACTGCTCCATCCATTGCTGAATGCTATTAGGATCTACCACTGGATCCTCTATTCTCGATTGCTCATTATTCGGAGGAATTCCTGATATCCCTTCTGCTGGTCTATCAGGGGTCCGCAATTGATTAACTATAGCTGTAAGAGTAGCTATAGTGGCATCTCTTTCCTGATCTCGGCGAACTTGTTCCGCCCTCATTTCTTCCATCATCCTTTGCTACTGATCTAGCCTAGCAAGGATGACTTGCATAGGATCTACCTTATTGGAGTTGCCAGCTTCCTCTATATGTGGCTCCTCCACTAGAGTTCTATGTCCTCGTCTCGTCTTCACCACCTTGTTCCTTGTTAATCAGAGAAAGAAAAGTGAACACATAATATCGTACTACTTACTCATCTAGGAGCTTTACCTCCACTGGGCTTTTCTAAACCTCTATGTACTCTAGGGAAATAACCTTTCAAAATCAGAGCATCACTAAGCCAGAACCTTCTATTCTGTGCCAGAATCTTATGCTCTAAGCGAGAATCCTGTCTAGTTTATGCCAGAACCTATTGCTCTGATATCAAAATGAAACATCCTCCTTTAGAACCCTCAGAGTACACTTGCGGAAGCTAGATAGCTCGATTACACTTTAACTCAAGCCCAGAAATTTAAAATTTTATTCTTAAGTTCCTTATTCTTAACCTTTAATTTGAAAACTAATTTATCTCGTTCTACACATCTAAATGAGGGTTATTACCTATCCACGTAATGCCCCAGATGTGTACAACTGGCTCACCAAATTTCGTGGCCAAATTCTTTCATTTACTAGGTCAAACTGAGGTCAGAACACTGCTACCTCAAGACCTACGAATTTCTCTTTTAATTCGTCATCCACAAATTGAACATGCCAAACCATATTTATTATTAAATAATAAAATGTCATACAATAGAATATACACAAAATTCTCATATTTCTATTATATATTTTTCTGCTCGAATTTCGGCAGTATAACCGCTAGGCTTCATTTGTACAAAGAACTAAATTGTACTGATTCGGTAATTCCCTCATGAGAACTACCATTCTACGTAAGTACCCAGGAAAGACTGGATGAATCGACTAGGTCCACTCACTTCCAGGCTCCTTACACAGCACCTACGTACATAGTACTTATCATATTCTGATGTTCAGTCTTAAATTCGGCAGTATAACGGCTTCTCTCAAAATTCTTAAAATCCACTTCAACATAATCTCCCTGTAATGGGTTAGATATGGGGAATGAGATTCGGGGGAATCTCAGTAGTAATAATCATAACAATATTGTAATGCAGAGTGACAGTGCTTGCTTGTGATTGTGTACAGATAAGCATGCTGCGTGCTTCCATATTCAATAACATATGATCATAGCATTGCAGTAGAGCTTCAGACATAACATATAAGACAACAATCCAACCAAACAATAGCACAACAAATCACAAAGACATTACATAAAAGCTAGGATTAGTTACTACCTTAAAAGCTTAGCAAAACTCTACTATCTCTATACTGCTTCCAGCTCCGCCAGAACTTCCTTTCTTTCTTTCTTTCTCCTTCTCTCTCTTCTTTCTCTCTCTTTCTCTTGCAAAACTGTGGGATGAATGAAAATGGGAGGGGGAGGGGGTATTTATAGCTTTCATGGATGGCATTTTTGTAATTTTAAAGCCATCTGAACTTGTGGTCCTGGTTTTTTCGGAATTTCCTATTTTTCTTTATTCCCTTTTACTGCATCATCAAGGGACACCTCAGGGGACACCTCATCAGTCACATTTCTCACATGGCAAAATTGAGAGAGCTAATAAACCTTCTGGAAGCTTTCCAGTCCAGTCCTGTACCGGTCCGGTCCGGTCCGATTTCCCACAAATCGGACTCAACGGCTGAGATTGTGCCACGTGTCCTTAACATTTCTTCTCCCTCTAGATCAGTGCCATGTGGAGTCTAGATGGGTCCTATCACGCCATCCCATGACCTCCAGATAAGTCCCGGACTTTATCTGATCACCTCATCGGTTATCGTGCCAACCGAGTAACTTTACTTTACTGAAAAGTCACTAAATCATTATTTTAATGCCACTTTTTCTCACATTTATGCTGGGCTACGTTTTTGGGCCTGGGAATATCATCTTGGGCCTCTGATCCAGCCCAAGTACTCTGATGGCCTGATTCCCAAGAAACACCCCTTGGCAAATTACCAAAATACCCTTGGTTCCTCTTTATTTTCTTTAGTAAGTCTAAGGGCATTATTGTCTTTTCATACCTTACCAGAGTATTCTCTGACCCTGGTCAACTATCCAGATAACCTTCCTGGACTGTCTAACCTTAGGCAAATGACCAAAATACCCTTTACTCATTCTTCAACTATTCTATAACATAAGGGCATTTTCGTCATTTTGCACCATTTTCCCGGACACCGGCCCCTTTTACTATTGAACTGATATTATGGGCCTGGGCCTTCCCTAGTGTCACTATGGGTCTTAACAACCACTATATGGCCTCTGGCCACAGTTCGATCATCTCTATTTGGACTGCTTTTCCTTTACCAATTATAACTTTAAATTCCCATCTTCCGGAATTTTTATAGAAAAATCAGGACCTCAAATCAAAATTCGGTGAATCCTCATTCAACCCGGAATCCTTTTCTCTATCTCCCGGTATTTTCAGATATTTTATCCGGACCGGGCTGTTTTGGCCTGAAAATGCGCTCACACGCACACTTTTCCAAAATGACCATTTTACCCCTGGTCATATTTCTAATTCTTTCATATACATAGAGACTTTATATGCACATTTCACAGTTCAGCGAAATGATCAGCATAATTTTCTCTATTTTCTGACAAAATATGGTACTCATCGGCTACCAGCCCGATTTTTCCCATAATTACGATTTTGCCCCTACATTCTCTTTCTGGCCCTGTTACTCATCTTCTCATCCTTCATCTTAAGTTCTAGAAATTCTCTTTCAATAACTCATCCCTTAAACTCTTCAGAAGTCATCGTTACTTGAAAGGCTTGACAACCTGCCCATATCAGGTTATCTTACACAGGAGCCAACCCATATCAAGCTACCTGCAGAATTTTTAGGCTTAAGACTTAGGATATTCCTCACATCCTCATTTTGAATCTAGGTGAACTGTCTTGATTCTGTAGGTTAAAGACTTAACTCATCTTTAAATCCTGAAGGACTTAGCTCATCCCTTGGATTCCTACAAAATACAAGTAAGTAATCCGCCCATATCAGATTACTACCCTGGGACTACGGGTTTAGCAGCCTGCCCATATCAGACTACCTCCCAGTTCTCCTAGACCCAAAAATCGGGATGTTACACATCCAGTCTTTCCTTACGTAGAATGGTAGTTCTCACGGGAATTACCGAATCAGTACAAGATCAGTTACTTTTAAAGATGAAGCCTAGCTGTTATACTGCCGAATTTCTGGCAGGGAAAGATGTAATAGAGTTACGAGGATGTTTTATGTAGGCTCTGTTGTATGACAATTTATTATTTAATAATAAATATTGATTGGCATGTTCAATTTGTGTGAGAATTTAAGAGAGAGAAATTCGCAGGTCCTGAGGTAGCAGTGTTTTGACCTCAGTTTGACCTAGTAAATAAAGGAGTTTGGCCACAAAATTTGGTGATCCAGTAGCACACATATGGGGCATTACGTGGATAGGTAATAAGCCTCATTTGGATGTGTAGAACGAGATAAATTAATTTTCAAATTAAAGGTTCAGAATAAGGAACTTAAGAGTAAAATTTTAAATTTTTGGGCTTGAGTTAAGGTATAATCGAGCTATCTAGCTTCCGCAAGTGTACTCTGAGGGTTCTAGGGGAGAATGTTTCATTTTGGTATCAGAGTAATAGGTTCTAGCATAAACCAGACAGGATTCTGGTTCAGAGCATAAGATTCGAGCACAGAACAGAAGGTTATGGCTTAGTGATGCTCTGATTTAGAAAGGTTATTTCCCTAGAGTACAGGATAATGACGCTCAAGGTCGCGACAAATATGGGTGAAGGTCGCGACAGTGATTCAAAGAGAGATCAGGTCATGACGAGTATGTTTCAAGGTCGCGACTAATAATCACAGAGAGTTGAGATTGTGACGAGAAAGGTCTTGTGTCGCGACTAATATGTGCCGAAGAGTTAAAGGTTTAGAGAAGCCCAGTGGAGGTAAAGCTCCTAAATGAGTATGTAGTACGATGTTAATGTGTTTACATTTCTTTTTTTGATTAACAAGGAACAAGATGCTGAACACGAGACGAGGACGTAGAACTCAAGTGGAGGAGCCACATAGAGAGGAAGCTGGCAACTCCAATGAGGTAGATCCTATGCAAGTCATCCTTGCTAGGCTGGATCAGCAGCAAAGGATGATAGAGGAGATGAGAGCGGAACAAGTTCGCCGAGATCAGGAAAGAGATGCAACTATAGCTACCCTTACAGCTATAGTTAATCAAATGCGAACCCCTGATAGGCCAGCAGAGGGGATATCAGGAATTCCTCCAAATAATGAGCAGTCAAGAATAGAGGATCCAGTGGTAGATCCTAATAGCATTCAGCAATGGATGGAGCGATTCCAAAGGTACAATCCTCCGGCATTTGAGGGGATGTTTGACGTCCAAGTAGCTGAGGATTGGATAGATCAGCTAGAAAAGATTTTTGAGGTACTCGACTGCCCATCAGGAAGAAAAGCTCGGATGGCCATTTTCAAGCTAGAGAAGGATGCGCGAAGATGGTGGAGGAATATCGAGCTTATTCTTCAGGCAAAAGGAATCCCAGTTACATGGGAAGTGTTTCTGGGACAGTTTAGAGAAAAATACTTTCCCCAGTCAGTAAGGGACGCGAAGGAAGTTGAGTTCCTTACTTTAAAGCAGGGAGAGAAAGAGCCATTCGATGAGTATTTGGCTAAGTATCTCCGATTGTCGAGCTATTCTACGTACCTTAGAAGAATGGAGGACGAAGAATGGTCGACGAAGAGATTAGTGGAGGGCCTGAGCAGTGTCCTAAAGGAAAGGATAATTCCTCAGCAGCTTACGCAGTTTAATAGAGCGGTAGAAATCTACAGATTGATAAAAAGAAGTACGAACAATCATGCAGCAGCCGGGAATAGCGTAAGGAGCAAGGAAGTGACTAAGCCAGAAGTAAGAGGTAAAGAAGTATTGGCTAAGAGCACTATAGGAGGTAGCTCAAGTTATGAAGCCAATAACAATAACAAGAGAAAAAGGCAACAGTTTAGGCAGGGGACTGATCAAGGTGAGGGTCAGGTTGGAGGGCAAAGATGTCATAGATGTGGAAGGAGCCATGGCACGAGAGAGTGTCGAGCAGGGCAAAGCGGTTGTTTTATTTGTGGCGAGAAAGGTCACTTTGCAAGAGTTTGCCCTAAGAATGCTGACATTCCTAGGCCAAAGACAACAGGAAGGGTGTTTGCTCTTACCACTAACAGAGTCTCCAAATCCCCTGAAGTCGACCCTAAGAATGGTTAAGAGAACCATAGCTGTGAGGGCGACTTAACTGTAAGAACTGTGTACCTAGATGTAAATGATGAGATTAATGAAGAGTTCTTTTCTGATCTAGAGAAAATAGTTATTATAACAAGTCATGAGAGATAATTAGTAAGATAAGAAATATGTCTTAACTCAGTGATGAGGGTGCTGTATGAGGGGTTAGAACATGGATAGCTGAAAGCAACTATAATAAGAGATGTTAGTAGCTAAGAATCCATGTGGAAAGTCTGGGACCAAGCTGTTGCTCCTTTAGACCATCACTGGAGTGAGGATAAGACAGAGAGGGATGATCTTACTGGTTATATATATATGACTGCATTATAAAAACCATATAGCTGTATAGATCAGTAAGAAATTCTCTTCAGGAAAGATGAGGTACCCCTTAAAATTTCGAGGACAAAATTTTTAAAAGGGGAGGAGAATTGTAATATCCTAATTTTTGGGTCTAGGAGAAATGGGGGGTAGTCTGATATGGGCAGGCTATTAAACCCGTAGTCCCAGGGTAGTAATCTGTATAGGCAGATCACTTACCTATATTTTGTAGGAATCCGAGGGATGAGCTAAGTTCCTCAGGATTTAAAGATGAGTTAAGTCTTTGACCTACAGAATAGGGACAGTTCACCTAGATTCAAAAAGAGGAATGTAAGGAATATCCTAAGTCTTAAGCCTAGGAATTCTGCAGGTAGCTAGATATGGGCTGGTTCCTGAGTAAGATAACCTGATATGGGCAGGTTGTTGAGCCTTTCAATTAACAATGACTTTCGAAGAGTTCAGGGGATGAGTTGTTGAAAGAGAATTTCTAGAGCTTAAGACGAAGGATAAGAAGAGGAATAAAGATGCCAGAAAGAGAATTCAGGGGCATAATCGTAATTATGGGAAAGATTGGGCTGGTAGCCGATGAGTACCATATTTTGCCAGAAAATAGAGGAAATTATGCTGATTATTTCACTGAACTGTGAAATGTTCATACGAGGTCCCTATGAGTATGAAAGAATTATTGGAATTTAAGGACTTGATTGTAAAAAGGAAAAGTTTCCAAGGGCAAAATGGTAATTATGAAAAGTTCAGCCGAAAGTGGCTTGGAACTGCCCGGAAGCATTTTAGTCCCGAATTTTACCAGTAGATAGAGCAGATGATGCTCGGTAATATGGCTTAATACAGGAATTTTATTAGGACTTCAGATAGCCGAAATTTATCTGATAGTCCAAAAGTATAAAAAATTCCTACCGGATATCCTAGACCTCAGATATGGGTAAGAATTTACAGGAAGATGCGCCCTGATGAGGCGTAGGTCAGGGAACTGACAGAATACCGATAGGAGGTCTGCAGAAAAAGTTATTCACAAATTAGAGAATTGAGACGGCGTGTGTGACCTCCGGTGATCCGATTGAAAAATTTATCGGTATTCAAATTGAGACAAAATGGGCTCAGATGACATCGGTTAGATGCCTGTTAGGACCCAAAGGGATTCCTAGACTCAGTATATCAGTTTATCTGATAAAAGGAGTCGGTGTCCGGAAATGTGCCGAAAAGGTGTAAAATGACAAAAATGCCCTTATGTTGTAAAATAGTGAAAGAATGAGTAAAGGGTATTTTGGTCATTTGACTAAGGTTAGACAGTCAAGAAAGGATATCTGGATAGTTGACCAGGGTCAGAGGGCTCTGGTAAGAGGTGAAAAGACAATAATGCCCCTAGACTCTTTAAAGAAAAGAAAAAGGAACCAAGGGCATTTTGGTAATTTGCCAAGGGATGTTTCTTGGGAATCGAGCCATCAGAGTACTTGAGCTTGATCAGGGCCAAGATAGCAGTCCCAAGGTGCAAAAACGTAGCCCAGTATATATGTAGGGAAAAGTGACATTAAAATAATGTTTTAGTGACTTTTCAATAAAGTAAAGTTACTCGGTCAGCACGATAATCGAGGAAGTGATCAGATAAAGTTTGGACTTATCTGGATAGCATTGGATGGCATGAAAGGTGCCAGCAAGATGCCACTTGGCGCCAACATAGAGGAGAAAGAAAAAGTTAAGGACACGTGGCACGATCTCAGCCGTGTATTCCGGTGCAAGACTCTGGAACTGTCTAGAAACGCTGAGTCAGCTGGTGAGGTGTCCCCATGAGGTGTCCCTTGAATGATGTCATGATGATGCAGTAAAGGAAATAAAGAAAATAGGAAATTCTAGGAAAATCGGTGGCCACAAGTTCAGAGTTCTTGAGATTACGGAAGTGCCATCGGTGGAAACTATAAATACCCCCTTGCCATTCATTCATCACGGTTTTGCAAGGAAAAGAGAGAGAAAGAAGAGAGAGAAGGAGAAAGAAAGAGAGAAAGAAAGGAAGTTCTGGCGGAGTTGAAAGCAGTATAGAGATAGTAGAGTTCTGCTAAGCTAGCTAGGTAGTAACTAATCCTAGCTTTTATGTAATGATTTTGTGATTGGATGTGCTATTGTTTGGTTGGATTGTTGTCTTATATGTTATGTCTGAAGCTCTACTGCAATGCTATGATCATATGTTATTGAGTATGGAAGCACGCGGCATACTTATCTGTACACAATCACAAGTAAGCATTGTCACACTGCATTACATATATTGTTATGATTATTTACTACTGAGATTCCCCCAAATCTCATTCCCCGTGTCTAACCCATTACAGGGAGATTATGTTGAAGTAAATTTTGGGAATTTTAAGAGACGCCGTTATGCTACCAAAATTATAACAAGATGGCAATAGAAAAGAAAGGAGCTGAAACGTACTGTGTACGTAGGTACTGTCTAAGGAGGCTGGAAGTGAGTGGACTTAGCCGGTTCATCCAGTCTTTCCTTACGTAGAATGGTAATTCTCACAGGAATTACCGAATCAGTACAAGATCAGTTACTTTTAAAGATGAAGCCTAGCTGTTATACTGCCGAATTTCTGGCAGGGAAAGATGTAATAGAGTTACGAGGATGTTTTATGTAGGCTCTGTTGTATGACAATTTATTATTTAATAATAAATATTGATTGGCATGTTCAATTTGTGTGAGAATTTAAGAGAGAGAAATTCGCAGGTCCTGAGGTAGCAGTGTTTTGACCTCAGTTTGACCTAGTAAATGAAGGAGTTTGGCCACGAAATTTGGTGAGCCAGTAGCACACATCTGGGGCATTACGTGGACAGGTAATAAGCCTCATTTGGATGTGTAGAACGAGATAAATTAATTTTCAAATTAAAGGTTCAGAATAAGGAACTTAAGAGTAAATTTTAAATTTTTGGGCTTGAGTTAAGGTATAATCGAGCTATCTAGCTTCTGCAAGTGTACTCTGAGGGGTCAAAGGGAGGATGTTTTAGACTACACAACAGAGATTCATTCATTCTTCCACCCCATACATTCACACATCACCTCACTTCAGATCTATTCCATTATCTATTCTGATCACATTCTATTCCATCTGTACCAGACCATTCACGCACACATTCATCTTCCCTCCATCTCCACTTCCTCTCACACACACCTACACTTCTGCTCTATTTTGAGCAGAAGAAAGAGAGATCACTCATCTTCATCTTATTCTTCCACCATGACTGCTGTTGTACCAATTGTTGCTGCTGGAGTTCAGATAGCAATGCAAAGCTAAGCTGTTGTGCTCTTTTGGAGATGACACCAAACCAGAATCCTTGAGCTGAACAAGGAGTTTCATTGTGTTTTTGATTGAGAGTTAAATGTATCGAGTTGATATATTTACTTCTGGTTTATTGATGCAATTAGAGTAGTAGATGAAAAAGAAGTAGGGAGGGAACCGAGTTGGTTTCTTATTTCTGCATAAATGATCCTTTGATTAATTCTCATCTTTGATCGAGTTGAACATAGCTATGATTAATTGAAGTGATTCTGTTTCATTCACATTCTGCTATCTCTGAGTTGAATGATTCATATTCTCTATTCAATGTCTGCGAGTTGTAGCTTTGATTGAGATTTAGCTAGCGAGTTGTTAGCTAACCTATTCTAATTCAACTGATTAACTCTTGATATTCTGTGAATAATGAAGGAAAGGTAATCTCAAGGGAATACACTTGTCATTCATTCATTTCATCATCATAAACATATAAAATCATAAACAATAGCATAGAATTTACATTTAGTTTTAGTTCAATCATCTCATCACCAAACTCATTTGTTAAGTTGTTAATTTGTGGCTCAATTGATTGATTAGGTACCTTAGCATCCATCTAGGCTCCTTGTGAATCAACCTAGGTTAGCATCCACTTTACTATTGTTTAGCTTAGTTTTGTTTGATAATTAAAATGACAGTTATCAACAACATCATTCAATCATTATATACATGTCAACATATAAGCATATCGCATCAAGTATATAAAGGGGTAAGTCCACTACCTTAAAACTTTATCCTTTTCTCTTTGTTCCCTTTATCTCCAACTAAACATTTGTTGCTTGCTTATCCTCTTTAACTCATTTTGTTTGACATATCATGGCCCTAAACACAATTACATTGTGTATACAACTCATTAGAGCTATTACATAAACATTGTACATCAAGTTCCTTAAAACCCTAACTCTTAACTTAATTCTTGGAGTTAGTGGTTTAGCTTTGTAATAATTATTTTCTTAGACCAATCCTGCATAATTTTGTCCAAGCAATCCAAATATAAGGTTAGAATTTCAAAATTCTAACTCCTTCCTCATATTATGTACAGAACTGAAACATACTCTCTTTATTTTCAAAAATTCTCATTTTGATTCCAAATTTCTAATACTTGTTTCTCTACTTTATCCCACACAATTTTTCATTTTAAACACATTTGAAGCATAAAAATTATGAAATTACCACATATAAACAGTAATACATACAGTAGAAGCCAAGAGCATAAAACCATAATTGCATACATACTTGAATTTCTAAGCTAATACTACTTGATTCTAGCTTGTTTAAGCTTATCTAAATCATCTATCACATAAAATTCTTATTCCCATCACATATGAATAGCACATCCAGCAGCACTCTTGAGGGAATTATTTCTATCAAAATCACTTAAAACCAAGAGTAAACTTGCTACAATAAAGTTCAAGAGCTGGGAAATTAATTACTTTGATTTGCTTCCAAGTTTGAGTGCTCTTTCTTGGCTCAATTACAAATTTGGCCAAAGTTTCCCCAAGGTGTCTATGGTTGCCGAATAGTGCTGAAATGGGGGTATTTATAGAGAAAATTGAGTGAAAATGAAAGGCCAATATCACTTTAGTTACTATTTGATCTAATGGTTCAAATTAAATCTTAAAGTTTTTTCCCACCAAGCCAAAAGATGACATCCTCCATGACATTATTTAAGACCATGTTTGGCAAAATTTAGGATAAGATCTTATTAGAAAAATTCCAATCCAATATTGTACTGGCCCGGTCAAATTTCATAAACATTAGACTGTTTAATAACTAATTTTTATAATATTCCAAAACATGTATTCTGTCATTAAATCTAGTGTCAAAATTTTTTCTACCACTAACTTTGTTAGACTGGATATTTATCTACTTACCATCCCTTGGAACATGACTGAAATGCCCATGGTTCATTATTTTACACTATACTAACCCTAAAGGCATAATTATCATTTTATTCTTCTATACACTGTATCATAATATATTCTGACTCTAATCAATCATTCTTGGGTCCCTTTTGACCTTTTCACCATGTCCCAAATAACCAAAATGCCCCCATTCATCTCTTTGTCAATATTATAACATAGGGGTATTTTTGTAATTTTATACTTTATAGGGTCTTTCTGGACACTTGTCCACATAACTGTTAGAGTATATTACTAGGCCTATGGTGCACCAACTTGGGCCTTTACCTGGGTCTAAAGCCTTTTTGAGCTCAATTACAAAGAAACTTCACCTAAAAGTATTTATCGAGTAGTTTATTTTACTGTAAATTCTATTATAAATTCTACATAACTCCTTTTTAAGTTCTGTTAGTTTCATAAATTATTATATTAATTATTAGATTTTTTTGTAAAATTTTATCTGATTATGAGGTCAAGAAGATCCTATAATAATCTTCAGACTTTAAGAATTAATATCAATTATCTAGGACCTCAAATCAAAATTCTGAAAAATATGTCTGACATAATTACCATTCTCTATTTACTAGTAAAATTTGGGACTCTAATATTTTTGGGTAGTTTTGGGCTTTTTTTTGCTCAACTTTTTCATAAATACAATTTTGCCCATGAATTTGCCATATTCCACTTTGATCCCTTACTATACTTTTTATAATTACACTTTATTGCCTCTAAATTATCTCTATATTTATTTTAGGCCTTGGGACTTGTCTAATTTACACTTAAGTTCTTAAACTTTCCACTATTTTTAATTTAGTCCATGGACTTTATTATTTATAGTTTAGTCCTTGAACTCTCACTATTTGAGGTTTAGGCTCTAAAAAACCTCTTATGTTTTTAGGACTTCTGCTCAAAGGGGTCTGGTAGCCTATCTATTTCAGGCTACTTGCTGGGCTAAAAATTGGGATATTACAATTCTCCCCCTTTTAAAATAAAATTCATCCTCAAAATTTAATTAGTATCTTAGTCAAATTATCTTGGATATATCTCCTCTCTATATCCTCTTCTACTTTATGACTACCGCTTGGGGTATCTATCTCTTATCTTAAAATCTGGCAGAGTTCTCTTAATATCCAAAAAAATTTCATATATTTCTCGTGCTGCTATGCACCCTTTTATCGTAATCAACTTAATCAAAGTCAAAGTCTACTTCTTTCTGTTACATGCTTACTTGTTATGCATCTATTAGTTTCTGGATAACCACTATGCTGGACTTATGAGTAGTGTCAATTTCTTTAATATCTAACCTTCAGAGTTTTGATCTAATTCTAGGGTCTCTGTCATTTCTCTTACTATACTTTTTCACTACTTATCTGTACTATTTTATTATCTCCTTACATTTTTCTTATTGTGTATCTCTCATTGCGTATCTTGAGATACCATAAGTCTAACATTCTCTTTAACTTACAACTTTGATAGCCTCTCAAGAGAATATTGTGTTTTTGCCTTTCTTTTTCCTGAAACAAAGTAAACATCTAAATATTTCCTTTTAGATCCTCTCTTTGGATCTAACATAAGGGTTTCTACTCTCTTGCTTTTCATAACTTTTTCTAACTCTCCTTACCTTTTCTTATCATCTCACATAACTTTGTGCATCTATGTCAAACATGTGTGGTAGCTTTTGTACCATTTTTTATCGCTTCCCAGGGGTCACCCATAATTTTTCTACTATTGCCTGAGCATACTTAACTAAAAAGTGCCAATGAAAATCTGAAGCACTAGTACTAACAGGCTCCTACCCTAGTACTTCCCTATTTCAGACCCTTCTCATATTGTCTCTCTTGGGTCTATCTAGCTCCTATTCTCATTCTCTTTAGTCTCATCTTAGGGATCTCGCTGTTCTTACTTGACGCCTTCTCATATCTCATGAAATATTCTTCTTCTCTTCCTTAGGCATACTACCTATAGACTTATAAATACCTGATACTCAAGACTAGAAATTTTAACTTTGTTAATTTTAATTCCTTCTTGGTGTAAGAGGATTCTGAGTTTAGTCCATATGATAAAATCATCGGGAAAAATGTTGTGGGTACTCTCTCTATATGAGTTAACCAATTTATGAGTCTTTCCTTCTTTAACCTTGTCCTTGGTAATTGTCTTCCCAGAGAAATACTACACTGTACTCATAATTTCATGGCTCATTATATTCCTTAGGCTAGGTCTATTACGACTATCGGGGATCTATTTCGATCTACCGTAAGCCTCTTCAGGTTCTAACTATGACCCTGGTGAAGGGAATTGGAAGACACGCAGCGGAAATTAACTTTAAAAATTTTTCATTCCCAGCCAGGATCTACCGAATATGTTTAAGTCAAGGACAAAGAAGTGTTACCTTCGATATTCAAGCTTTAGTCGCGACCTCCGTATCCACTAGTCGCGACTCCTCGCCTCTGGAACTTTCAGTCGCGACCTACTCAGCTTCTCATCGCGACCTGTCGCCTCTGGAACTTTCAGTCGCGACCTACTCATCTTCACGTCGTGACCTGTCGCCTCTGGAACTTTCAGTCGCGACCTACTTAGCTTCTCGTCGTGACCTGTCGCCTCTGGAGTTGTTAGTCGCGACTTCCTCTACTACTAGTCGCGACCTGTAGTCTCTTTTCGGATTTCTGGCGTTCAGAAGACAATTTGGTCGCGACTAAGATAAGACGAAATTATATTTGATTTATTCTCATAAATCAAATTTGAGATATCTTATCAATTTGAATTTTAAATTCAAATAGATCATATCCATTTAAATTCAAATTCAAAAGTGATAGAAATTTAATTTATCCTTATAAATTAAATCGTGCAAATATCTCTTATATTATATATATAATATATATACAAATTTATATATATATAAAATATATAAATCCACCCTAGACTATTCATTAAATCTAGACATCTCTTAGATTCAATGAATCTGGACATCACAACTCGAGTTGGGCTATTTTGTGTGCGACCTGTAGGCCCATATGAAGTTGGCAGTGGGCCAGTTACTATACTGACCCACAAGTCATAAGCGGTCTCTAGCAAGGCATTACGACTACCCAAAACATATGAGGATCGATAAACGATGTAACCTTTCATACAACCATATCACGTCCCTTTTGTCACACGATATTTCGGTCAAGGATGAGGCATGGAGAACGTCATCCTCCTGTTCCTGACCGTTACTTTCTCGATCCCTGAGTAGTCTGAATATAGAAATGGAACTACCCTTCCATTCCAGTCTGGCCATACATTTCTCAGACTCACTTATCGAGGGGCCCAGTAATATCTCTCCACGAATGTGAGGGACAAATTCCATCTTAACCATTCACATTCCTCCACATGAAAAATCACTAAGCCCGAACATAGCCTTTATGATCACTCGGTCAAAAGTGACTTTTGACTAGGTCATAGCTGAGCATTTGTCATGTAGGAATCCATGATGATCTCAGGTCAAAGGGCATAGTGACATGGCTTGTATATGAGAGAAGCTTATGACTTAACCTATGCAGCTCTCTCATAGCGGGTCGATCCAACACCCTGTACTCTTACATGTGCCTATGACTTTGCTTTATATCTCTATATATCTTCAAAGTCATACTGGTCTTATTTCATCTCTGCTCCCGCATAGATGACTGACCAGGGACATTTAGGATAAGATCACGAGTTATCCAAGGATTGTCATCACAGTAAACATGCAAATAATGTGATAACATAATTAAGAAGTTCATAAATCAACAATGTTCATAACATAATGATTGGCCCCTAGGGCACAATCTCCAACATCCTCCCACTTGCACTAGGTATAATCATTAATTTTCCTAATTCCCATTGACCTAACATGACACTCATGTTTTGCTTGCACAAGCAGCTTTGTTAGAGGATCAGCAACATTGTCTTCCCCTGCTACCTTGCATATTTTTATATCACCTCTATCATTGATTTCTCTGATGAGATGAAATCTCCTGAGTATATGCTTGGTCCTTTGATGTGACCTAGGCTCTTTGGCCTGTGCAATTGCACCACTATTATCACAGAACAAAGTTATCGGATCTGAGATGGTAAGTATCACCCCTAGTTCAGTAATGAACTTCCTGATCCAAATGGCCTCCTTAGCTGCATCAGATGCTGCTATATACTCGGCTTCCGTTGCAGAATCTGCTACAGTGGTCTGCTTGGAACTCTTCCAGCTTACTGCTCCATTATTCAGGAGGAATACGTATCCAGATTGTGATTTTTGGTCATCCTGGTCAGTTTGGAAACTTGCATCTGTGTAACCAGTTACACAGAGCTCGTCATCCAATCCACCATAGACCAAGAATAAGTCCTTAGTCCTTCTCAAGTACTTAAGGATATTCTTGACAGCAGTCCAATGGCCCTCACCGGGGTCCTGTTGATATCTGCTAGTCATACTTAAGGCAAATGAGACATCCGGTCGAGTACATAACATGGCATACATGATGGATCCTATGGCTGAGACATATGGAACCTTACTCATGCGACCTCGCTGATCAGGTGTACTAGGACACAAATCCTTGCTGAGGTGAATACCATGAGACATGGGTATGAAACCCCTCTTTGATTCCTGCATACTAAACCTATGCAGTATCTTGTCTATATTTGTGCTCTGACTGAGTCCTAGAAGCCTTTTAGATCTATCTCTATAGATCCTAATTCCTAAGATGTAGGTGGCTTCACCCAAGTCTTTCATTGAAAAAGACTTTCCTAACCAAGACTTGACAATCTGCAAGGTAGGAATGTCATTCCCAATAAGTAAGATGTCATCGACATAGAGTACCAAAAATACAACTGTGCTCCCACTAACCTTCTTGTACACACAAGGTTCATCAATGTTTTGAAGAAATCCAAACTCTTTGACTACTTCATCAAAATGATGATTCCAACTCCGAGATGCTTGCTTCAATCCATAAATTGACCTTTGAAGCTTGCACACCTTACCAGAGTCCTCGGAACACACAAACCCTTCAGGTTGTGTCATGTACACATCCTCAAGGAGCTTTCCATTAAGGAAGGTTGTCTTGACATCCATCTGCCATATTTCATAGTCATAATATGCTGCAATGGCAAGGAGGATTCTGATTGATTTGGCCATTGCAACTGGGGAAAAGGTCTCATCATAGTCCACACCATGAGTTTGAGTAAATCCTTTTGCAACCAGTTGTGCCTTGAAGATATTTACATTACCATCTATGTCAGTTTTCTCTTTAAAAACCCACTTGCACCCTACGGTTTTTACACCTTCAGGCGGGTCGACTAAGGTCCATACCTTATTGTCGTACATGGATTGCATCTTAGACTTCATGGCACTAAGCCATTTTTCAGAGTTTGGTCCCACTATAGCTTCTCGATAGGTAGTTGGCTCATTATGCTCAATGAGCAACACATCACGATTGTCAGAAATCAGAAATCCATATCTCTAAGGCTGAAGTCGTGCCCTATTAGATCGCCGTGGGCCTTGCGTGACTTGAGGAGTCTCAACAACTTGTTGTGAGTCTTCTCCATTTTTCATCTCTAATTCTGTGGTGTCTTGTGGCTCTCGAACTTCTTCGAGATGTACCTTACTCCCACTGGTTCTTTTAGAGATAAATTCTCGTTCGAGAAAGATACTATTTCTGACAACAAACACTTTGTTATCAGTGGGTTTATAGACATAATATCCCTTGGTTTCCTCAAGATATCCCACAAAAAGGCACTTTGAAGATTTTGGCGCTAACTTATCTGAGGCTTGTTGCTTAACATAGACCTCACATCCCCAAATCTTGAGAAAAGACAAACTAGGTTTCCTCCCAGTCCATATCTCATACGGAGTCTTCTCAACTGCCTTAGATGGAACACGATTCAGTGTGAACGCAGCTGTCTCTAGGGCGTGGCCCCAAAAGGACAGTGGAAGATCTGTTCGACTCATCATGGATCGAACCATATCTAATAGTGTTTGATTCCTACGTTCAGAAACCCCATTCCATTGTGGTGTTCCTGGAGGAGTCAATTGTGAGACTATCCCGCAATTCCTAAGATGATTGATAAACTCTTGGCTCAAATATTCACCACCTCGATCAGATCGAAGGGCTTTAATTGTTTTGCCAAGCTGGTTTTGTACTTCATTTTGAAATATTTTGAACATTTCAAAAGATTCGGATTTATGTTTCATTAGATAGACGTAGCCATATCTACTGAAATTATCTATGAATATGATGAAGTACGAATAACCTCTTCTGGCATTTGTATTCATCGGTCCACACACATATGTATGCATGAGGCCCAACAAATCAGTGGCCCTCTCACTGTGCCCAGTGAAAGGTGACTTTGTCATCTTTCCTAACAAACAACATTCGCAAGTATCATATGATTCAAAATCAAATGAGTTGAGAAATCCATCTTGATGGAGTTTAGAAATGCGTTTCTCATTTATGTGGCCCAGACAACAGTGCCAGAGGTATGTCAGATTCAAATCATTTGGTTTGTCCCTTTTGGCGGTTATGTTATAGATATTTCCATGATTGGGGTGTTCCAATTTTAATATGTAATGATCAACATGCAAATCACCATAAGCATAGAAAATATCATTACAATAAATGGAACATGTACCATTCCCAGTAATGGAAGTGTAACCTTCCTTATCCAAATAAGAAAGAGAAACAATGTTACTACTTAAAGCAGGAACATAATAGCAATTGTTCAAAACTAACAAAAGCCCAGTGGGCAGAACTAATTCATAAGTGCCTATAGCTAAAGCAGCAACCTTTGCTCTATTTCCAACGCGTAGGTCAACTTCGCCCTTTTTCAGCTTTCTACTATCCTTTAGGCCCTGCACATTTGTACAAATGTGAGAACCACATGCAGTATCTAATACCCATGTAGTGGAAGTAGAGAGATGAATGTCTATAACATAAATACCTGAAGCGATAGCCCCGTTATCCTTCTTATTCTTTTTCAGATCTTCAAGGTAGAGTTTGCAATTCCTCTTCCAATGACCCGGTTCATTGCAAAAGAAACAAACTCCTTCCTTTGGAGGCTTTGCCTTCTTTGGTGCAGGCTTGGTTTCGGGCTTGCCTGACTCTTTGGTCTTACCAGATAAGCCATGACCCTTCCCCTTGCCCTTGCCTTTCTTTTTCATACCCTTTCCTTTCTGAACCATCAAAACTGTACTGGGCTTCTTCTTAACAGTCGGCTCAGCAGTTTTAAGCATCCCATGCAGTTCAGAAATAGATTTCTCCATGTTGTTCATGTTGTAGTTCATGACAAACTGGTCATAACTTTTTGGGAGTGAGTTCAAGATCAAATCTGTAGCTAACTCCTGGCTCATGGGAAATCCAAGCCTCTCAAGGTGATCAATGTACCCTTTCATCTTTAAGACATGAGTACTTACTGATGCACCTTCAGCCATCTTACAGGAATGTAAGGCCTTAGTGGTCTCATACCTCTCTTGCCTTGCCTGTTGCTAGAACATTTCCTTAAGATGCACAATCATCTCATAAGCCTCCATGTGTTCCAAATCTCTTTGGAGCTCCGGAACCATGGTGGCAAGCATCAAGCATCCCACATCGACAGAGTCTTCCTTATACTTCGCATAAGAATCTCTCTGAGCTCTAGGAGCATTGGCTGCTGGCTCCTCAGGAATGGGTTGATCTAGGACATATACTTTTCTTTCCTGCTTGAGAACAATTCTCAAGTTCCTGAACCAGTCAAGAAAGTTTGTCCCATTGAGTTTGTCCTTCTCAAGGATAGATCGCAACGATAATGTAGCAGTATTACTAGTCGTCATGATTCTACAATTAAAATATGCAAGCTTATTAGCAATCTCCCATTGAATAAAACAACCCTCAATGTAATAATTAGTGGGCTAAGATCCATATTTGGCTTAAACTTGAGTCCTCTTTGGCAGGACGCTCAACTTTAAGTTATTTAGGTAGGTAACAACTTTACCAATTACATCAAATGTAACTCTTAGATATTTATGGGATTCCATCATCATATGATCCGGCATGTTTTAATCCCATCTAATGCCTTGGGACCCAAAACCGTTTTGATAATCTCAATTAAGTCAAACAATAACAAACATAAGAGTAGCACCATTACTCTTGCTTATATCCCCAAGATAACTCAAATGCACCTACTTTGGTGGAGCCTACAAATGAGCGATCGAGGTTTTGACAAGTGTTCATTAATTGACGGCATATGACTTAAGATTTCTTTTAGAGGGTTTAATTAACTATCTAGTTTGCATGTATCTCGATTGTATCTCATACCAGTATTATGCATATTAAACATACATGCCGTGATATAACCATAAGGTGCACAATCTTGAACGTGATACAATATGGCTCACCTATCCTAAGTCCCCTCAAGCCAATGAGAGGAGCTGTCTAATTAGAATAGGAAAATTACATAAGAAAACCTCGTTTTAACATTCAAGGGGAGTGAGATGAGAAGAGAATGTACAACGAGAGTCATTAGAGGAAGGCACGACACGCAGGTCGTATTTAGAAAAATTACAACACTTGTAATCTAGAGCCATATTGTTCACCATACCCAAACATTCAAGAATCAAAATTCATACTATTTGAAGGGCAATAAATGTTTCAAAACATTCATACATCAGGAAAGTCAGTACATATTACGATTATGCTGCGCTACGATTAGGTAGCCACGGCGGTCCCGCTAGCCGGTTAGCGGGCGGGGTGTGGGGCAGTGCCCATTAATATTAATTCTATTTCCTTAGACCCCATTAATATTAATTGATCAAATCAATTAACATATACCACCGATTTCAGTTTCCTTTCAAATTCCGTATATGTCATACATAAACGGATTCCATATATGTCATACATATCTCGCATGTTATCATATAATTAGCTAATAAGTCTAACATACATCACATGTATCAACAATCAAACCTAACTTAAATACAAAATGGCATGGCTCTGATACCACTGAAGGGAATTGGAAGACAAGCAGCGGAAATTAACTTTAAAAA
Organism: Leucaena leucocephala; assembly: GCA_037074615.1. Classification (NCBI taxonomy): domain Eukaryota; kingdom Viridiplantae; phylum Streptophyta; class Magnoliopsida; order Fabales; family Fabaceae; genus Leucaena; species Leucaena leucocephala. The sequence goes on along the minus strand of CM073536.1, from coordinate 11,603,830 downwards.
ATTTTCCATTTCCAGCCAAGATCTACCGAATGTCTTTAAGTCAAGGAGAAAGAAGTGTTACCTTCGGTATTCGAGCTTTAGTCGCGACCTCTATATCCACTAGTCGCGACTCCTCGCCTCTAAAACTTTTAGTCGCGACCTACTCAGCTTCTCGCAGTGACCTGTCGCCTCTGGAACTTTCAGTCGCGACCTACTCAGCTTCTCGTCGCCACCTGTCGCCTCTGGAGTTATTAGTCGCGACCTCCTCTGGTACTAGTCATGACCTGTAGTCTCTTTTCGGATTTCTGACATTCAGAAGCCAATTTGGTCGCGACCTCCGAGTCAACTAGTAGCGACCTCGTCGTACCTGGTGCTCTTTTCTCGTTCGTGAGAAGTCGACAACTCAGATCGGCTTTCTCTATCGGTATCCACACGAACAGCGTTCCAACCACGAACGACGTGCTAGCGCCTCTTGTCCCTCTAGGGTTTTCTCAAGATTCTGTCCTCACCGTCTCTATTTCGGCAGTTTCTTATCTGCAAACCTTTTGCACTCTCCTTCCCCTTTTTCTCTTGTGAGTTGTGTTGTGTCTTATGTAGAATCCTAGCTCCTAATGTCAAATATATAGGATGCTATCGGGCTTCTAATTGGGCCGGGCTTCAGAATTAATCTTATATTAATTCTGAAATTAATACAATATCATATATTGCATAATTTGATAAGAAACTAATTAAATAAATACGATTTTTATTAAATCCATCTCACAGATTTAATTCACCTATTTATTTAATTTAAAATAAAGATAAGACGGAATTATATTTGATTTATTCTCATAAATCAAATTTGAGATATCTTATCAATTTGAATTTCAAATTCAAATAGATCATATCCATTTAAATTTAAATTCAAAAGTGATAAAAATTTAATTTATCCTTATAAATTAAATCTTGCAAATATCTCTTATATTATATATATAATATATATATATACAAATTTATATATATATAAAATATATAAATCCACCCTAGACTATTCATTGAATCTAGACATCTCTTAGATTCAATGAATCTGGACATCACAGCTCGAGTTCGGCTATTTTGTGTGTGACCCTATAGGCCCATATGAAGTTGGCAGTGGGCCAGTTACTATACTAATCCACAAGTCATAAGTGGCCTCTAGCAAGACATTACGACTACCCAAAACATATGAGGATCGATGAACGATGTTACCTTTCATACAACCATATCACGTCCCTTTTGTCACACGATATTTCGGTCATGGATGAGGCATGGAGAACGTCATCCTCCTGCTCCTGACCGTTACTTTCTTGATCCCTGAGTAGTCTGACGATAGAAATGGAACTACCCTTCCATTACAGTATGGCCATACATTTCTCAGACTCACTCATCGAGGGGCCCAATAATATCTCTCTACGAATGTGAGGTACAAATTCCATCTTGACCATTCACATTCCTTCGCATGAAAAACCACTGAGCCCGAACATAGCCTTTATGATCACTCCGTCAAAAGTGACTTTTGACTAGGTCAAAGCTGAGCGTTTGTCATGTAGGAATCCATGATGATCTCAGGTCAAAGGGCATAGTGACATGGCTTGTATATGAGAGAAGCTTATGACTTAACCCATGCAGCTCTCTCATAGCGGGTCGGTCCAACACCTTGTACTCTTACATGTGCCTATGACTTTGATTTATATCTCTATATATCTTCAAAGTCATGCTGGTCTTATTTCATCTCTGCTCCCGCATAGATGACCGACCAGGAACATTTAGGATAAGATCATGAGTTATCCAAGGATGGTCATCACAGTAAACATGCAAATAATGTGATAACATAATTAAGAAATTCATAAAACAATAATATTTATAAGACAATGATTGGCCCCTAGGGCACAATTTCCAACACCTGGAACTCTGTATAAGCCTTGTATCTAACTATGATCCTCCAAAATTTACTATAATTTCGTTATACTATTTCATAGTTCTCTGGAAAACCTAAAACTAACAGACTAAGTTATAAGGTTAGCCACTTTCAGTTAGTTGGTAACTCAACTAATAATTTCCCCAAAACTATTTGTTAAATAATATTTTCCATTAAGGCGTTACTCATTTCCTCTTTCGCCTAGGAATTTCTCATATCATTCTTATCTTTCATTTCAAAAGATGACTTTGATATATGTAACACTGCATAGAGCTAAACAAGCTCTACCATGCACGTTACTGACATAAATTGTACGTCTCATTTTTCTTATTATGGTTCTATGTAGAATTGCTAAAAATTTATTAGTTCAACTGGTGGACATGGCTCTAACATGAGATGCACTATCTATTTCCTTAAATTGGCTCTATCTCAAGAGTGATCTGGCTCTATTGTGAAAGCGTTAACTTTCATCACATAGACGATGCTCTCTAGAGCAACATCATCATTTTCATAATTATATCTTGTTTTGTTACATATTATCTATTCCATGTTCATGGCTCATCATTCATACATCTCATCCCTATTAAGGGGACATTATGAGTATTGTAATCATATATCCATAGATATGCCCATAAAATCTATATGTATAACCATACTGAGCATATTCTATCATCTCCTTTATTTTAACTCCCTGACTAACTAACTATCATCGTCTTATCTTAATCTCTCATTCTAATCCTGACTTTAATCTTGAAGGATTTAATTGGAGTTAATTATCTCATCTATCTCTAACATGTAAATGCAAACATATCAAGTCTAAGGTAGCTCAATAGTGTGCATGCTGTATATTATTGTTTAAACATAAATAGGGTACTACTACCCTCAAGCTAATGGGAATAAGAACACATTTATCATATGGCAGAATACTAACAAGAAGATCTAATTGACCTATACAGTTATAATACAAACGAATGATGTAACATCCTTACTTTTATAAGTCTTAGGGACCATTCGGTAACATTTAGAACTACTTACATGACCCTTGAAGTCCATTAGCTAAATCTGGAATTTTTACTCTTGGTGAGTTACTGTTCATATGGTATTCTAGATTATGCGACGAACTTCAAAACATCATAATTAATTCTAGAAAAATCGAAATGAAGTGATTCAAAATTCTAATCGAAGCTAACATCTTGAAGTTTAAGGGAAAAATAAGTTCCTGACCAAATTCTTATCCAATTAATACAGTTTAATTGTTAAATATTACTATACATTTGGTCAAAAATTCTGAAAACAGATTCTAGTCCCTGACTTTGAAAAATTTGTTCTCTTTGTACAGACATCGAAATAAGGTGTTCTTGGTGTTAAAATGAAGCTTGAAATAATAACTAAATGTATGTAAAGTCTCATACATTTATTCCATCATTTACTGTTTTTCATTATATCATAAACATTATTGCTTAAACTGGCCATACAGCATCATTACTTGCAACAATTCTACACATAACATCATATAACATTTACATTAACCAATCCTAACTCCTATTCATGCTTCTTCATCCTCTTTCATCATTCATAAACCTATTGGGATTGGGATTACATGGAGGGGGTGAGATTTCTAGAGAAATCTCAGTAGCAAACAGTACTAAACAATGCATGTATTAATATAAATACTTGTGCTTGCTTGTGAAAGTGTTAACATTGTGTAATGTGCATGCTTCAATGTATCATATGAAATACAATTGGCCAAAGTAATCATAGAAATAGAGCTTCAATCATATACACATATGCAACACAATTCAACCTAGCCATAGCACAACCAAGCATACATTCAATACATACAAGTTTAGGATAAGTTTACTACCTTATTGCTTTACTTCCTCTCAATTTAACTTTGCTTCTTCCTTCTTACTTTTCCTTGATGTGTGGCTGCCTCTTTTGAGTCCACAATCAAATCCTAACATCACATAATCATCCATTCATTACAATCTAACTTCTCTTGAACATTGAGCTTACTTAACTACATTAACTTTCCTTAATCTTTATTAATTGACTTGGCATTTGAATCAATTAATATCTTGACTTTACCTTACGCAATTTCATCTTTTGAATCCATTTATGAGCTTAGAATCATGAAATTTCAGCGCATTATATAAATTCAATGGAAGCATTAGATCATTAAAATTCATTCTTCTTCTATCATGAACAGTGCAGACTGAAAGGTCTCTTTCATGGCAAAGTCAAGAATATCAACTTGATTCAATAACCAATCATCTAAACCAACTTATCTAAGCCTTAATCACATAGTTCTACCTTTATCTCCTTCTTCCTCCTTTAACTTAAGATTTGGACAGCAAGTATACTCTAGGTTTAATTGAATTTCCAACCATTAAAACCTAGGTTTTACCCTTCCAAAACACATATAAATAAACTAATAAGGATTGCTTACCTTAGGTACTTGCTTGGGTGGCTTCTCCTTGATCTTATTTTGAGTTCTTTCTTCATTTTGGCATGGTTTCCCCAAGGGTCCTCTAGGTGCACGAAATTATGAAGATAAGGTGAGGTATTTATAGCCAAAACTTTGGCACCTAGGGTCTATAATGTCCTCACTTTTCCTAATTTTTACAATAGCTTAATCTTGAATTTGATTAGTTAGTTTTTGGATTAATTAACCTTAATCATCATTAGGTTAATTCTTATATTATTTTATTGCATTTTAGCACATGGGATAACCTTCCTTTCTTCTTCTTGGTGCCAAGTGTAAAGCTTGTGGGACCCACCATGTGCAAAACCCTAATTCTCCCTTATCCCTTTTTTTTCTTTTTGAAAAATTCATAAATTATTCATTATTGGACTTGGGCTCCAAGACAACTTTTGGGACTTATTGCGCTTCCCTAGGATGAAATCTTGAGCCTTCCTAAGGTCCAATTGCTAATTGGTAAAAATCCCAAGGCACTTTCCTTATACCGATATCCTTAAATTACCCTGATCTTGAAATAAATGTTACACACCTTTTTTAATGGTTCTAACATTTTTATAAATTCATTATAATATAAAATGAATTCCCTGCAAAGTCTCAAAATTTTTTGAGACCCAGAAGTCCTGATAAAAATTATATATATTTCCTTTATCGGTGTCCTTTTTCACCGTAAATTCCATAATTAATTCTACAGGACTCCTTTTTTACTTCTGTCAATTTCATAAATTTTCATATTAATTATAAGAATTTACTACCAAATTTTATCTAAATATGAGGTCCAGAAGATAATACAATAATTATCAAACTTCTAAAATTAATATCAATTTTTCGGGACCTAAAATTAAAATTCTGTGTTGCGTTAAACTGATCAAAATAATTTTCTCTATTTACTAGGAAACTTTTGGACTAAATTGATTATGGGCATTTTTAGGCCTTTTCCGGCTCAACTTTTCATATTTACCATTTTGCCCTTAGACTTTTCATAATTACACTTTAGGCCCTCAACTTTTCATAATTACACTTAATAGCCCAAAACTTTGTCTACTTTCATTTTTGCACCATAAAACTTTAGACTTTTCATTTTAGTCCCTCTTCTTTATACCTTTGTATAATCATCATTTTTTCTCTATATTCATCATCACAATCTTTTCTAAACCTCTTTCCTCTTTCAGTCTTATACAGATAGAGAAAAATTAGGATATGACAAATGACCAGCGCCTGAGTCACATACCGCATCTAATTAGCAATCATTAATCCATACTATCACTTGGATTATCTCAGATGACTTCCTTAACTCTTCTCTAATCAGGGCAAAAACTTTCATTTGTCTAGGATTTCTCACTTGTCGTATTCTGCAGGCATTCGCTAGCAAAATGTCCTGACTTACCACACCAATAGCAACTTCCTCGACCTGTTAAACAAAGCCTATCTCAATGATCTCTACCACATGTCTTGTATTTCATAGGCTCTAATTGCATTTTATATTTCTTAACTCATTACCTCTTCTCAACTTCTGGCCTTTACCCTTTTCTGAGCTCTCTCCTTTACCCTTTTATGAGCATTGCAAGCTTCTCTCTAGAACCCTGTATGTCTCTACCACTCTGTTGAACCTTTACAACTATCAGGGAAGAATTCTTTCTTACATCACAAAATTTAGTCTGCATGTTAACTTCTCAATCATTCATCTCTGATCGTTTGTAGAATTCAAATATATGGAATAACGAGAGAGGCAATGAACTTGGCTAAGTATACAATAAAAGGTTTCTTCTCTTACCCTGCCTTGTCACTTAACCTTAGCCTCGTACTCATCTCTATCTGACTGGGGTAAGTGCTTCTTCATAAAATTGCTTCAGTTAAACTTCCTAGTTGAGCAGGTTATTCTTTGCATGAAGGGTAACTTATACGCTCTTTACTATCCCTTAACATCTTTCTCTAATTCGTAAATAACTAGTTACGCCTTCCACTCTGAGGGATATTTCAATACTTTAGAAATCTTGAATATTCCCTCAATACATAGGCAGTTCGTGCTTACATACTAGATACTATCCTATTTCTTAGTATACCCTAATTGTCTGTCAATCTCAGTCTGCTTTTGATATCACAAGCTAGTAATAGTTAATGCTTCTTTCACTATAATTGTAGTATCTCTCTCTTATTGCTAGCGAGCTTGAATCGCTTGAATCTCATCTTTCATCTATTACTGTTGCTTCATCCTATCTAAAATATTTTGTATTGGGTCTACTAGGTTATCGTTTCCTTAGTGATGGGATTCCTCTATTTTGGAAATAGCAACTATCTGTCTATTAACCATCACATCTCTAACCTTAGGCTGTATACTAGGTATGTCTCTAGACAGGCCTCGGTCTAGCCTCTACTGCTTTCGTTTAGAAAAGGACTAGCATAACTAAGTATTTCATAATGTATATCTACTCCATATTATTGTACAAAGGATCTATTTCTGAATATTCCTTAAACTAATTGTTCATGTGTCAAAGTATTGCACTAGCTGACTCAATCACGCCCTATAACAATCCTCTAGCTGATAAACTTTAATGATGTTTGTCACTTGATTCTCATCGTCTCTACAGCATCTGGTTGTTGCCTCTAGGTACACTGAATGATTATGATTCATTCCCATATACCAATACCATTTTCTTAGGCCTTATCAATTTTCTAGCCAATCAACTATCCCTTTAAGTTCAGTTTGGGCCTCATCAAGATTTTCTTTAAGCCATCTGCTTATCTATCTATTTAGGCTTGACTTAGGCCTCATACTATACTTTAATCAATTTATATTAGGAGTTTTAGGAGTTTCCTCACTCCTCTAGCTTCTCTTACTTTCTTTAACAATTATAAACGATACAGAGAGAGGACTTATGGAAATGTTCTTTTCTTTATTTTTCTGCTAAGTATGAGCACATACTCTAACATACATAATGCCTGGCCAATATCTTGTAGGACTACATACTTGCTCATGAATGTATAGCTCTAACATCGAAGCTCAAGCATTCCTTCGCTTAATATGCATAGCTCTATCACAAGGAGCTTTAGCATATTTTCTCAAATATAACATAGTTCCTGGCATTTCATGCAAAGAGTAAAAGCTCTCACTTGCTATTTCATCTATAGCATAATATTCAAACATATTATCCCTACAAAAGGGAGACTCTCTATCTGTCTGTAGAGTCAGTTGTAAAATTATCTTCTCATTCATAAAATTAAAGGGAGTTGACTTATACCAATCTATTCTTTCTTACATGCTTAGTACTCAAGTTAAGCTCTATCACTAATTTTTGTTTCACACTTTTATTAGGTAAAGTCAACTCCACTTGCCTTACCTCAGTTGTTGTCACATCCTATTTTTCCTTATCTGTATAAGACTAATACATGAAAGAGGTTTGGAAGGGATTGTGATGATAAATAGAAAGAAAGATAATAAGTACATGAGGGTATAAAGAAGAGGGACTAAAGTGAAAACCCTAAAAGTTTCATAGTGCAAAATGGAAGTAGACATAAGCTTTAGGCCATTAAGTGTAATTATGAAAAATTGAGGGCCTCAAGTATAATTTTTAAGAAGTTTAGGGGCAAAATGGTAATTATAGAAAGTTGAGCCAGAAAAGGCCCAAAATTGTTGAAAAATGTTTTGGTCCCAAATTTTACCAATAAATAGAAAAAAATTATTCTAATCAGTTTAACACATTATAAAATTTTGATATAAAGTCCTGATAAATTGATATTAATTTTTAAAGTCTAAAAATTAGTACAGTATCTTCTGGACCTCAGAATCAAATGACATTGAGTAGAAAATTCTTATAATTAATATAAAAATTTATAAAACTGACAGGAGTCAAAAAAGAGTCCTGTAAAATTAATTAGAGAACTTAAGGTGAAAAATTACACCAATAAAGGATTTAAAGAAGATGTAAGAATTTTTATCAGGACTTCTAGATCTCAAAAAATTATGAGACTTTGCAAGAAATTCATTTTATATTAGGTTGAATTTCTAAAAAGTCAAAACTAGTAAAGGAGGTGTTTAGAATTTATTCCAAAAATTAGAGCAATTTGAGAATATTGGTATAAGAAATATTGGGAAATGCCTTGGGATATGTGCCAAATATCAAGTTGGACTCAATTTGGACCCAAAATGGCATCATGTGCTGGGCCAAGAAGTCAAAGAATTTTTCATGTGGCCAAATGAATTTTCTAGGATATTTTATGAATTTTTAAAGAAAGAAATCAAGAAAAATAAAGAGATAATGCAACGTGGCATGTGAGGTGTCTTTAGTGGGCCCACACCATGTGCAAAATTGCCACATGAAAGCCAAGAAGGAGAGGAGAAGTTTTGGAAAATATTGAATTATATTAAAATAATGTAAAAATTAAGTTAATGGTAATTAAAAAATTAAGCAACCATAGAGATTTAAGATTAAGGCATTGTAATAATTAGTTGAAGGAGGGGTAGATTAGTCCAAGGACCTTGAAATTTCCCTATAAATACCCCCTTGTCTTCACAATTTCGTACACCTAGAGAACCCTTGGGGAAACCATGCCAAATGAAGAGAGAACTCAAAATAACATCAAGGAGAAGCCACCCAAGCAAGTACCTAAGGTAAGCAGTCCTTCCTAGTTTATTTATATGTGTTTTGGAAGGATAAAAACTATATTTTAATAGTTAGAAATTGAGCTTTTATTGGACTATGCTTGCTGTCCAAAACTATATAGCATTGAAGGAAGAAGAAATTGAAGTTAGAATCATGGAAATAGCACTTATATACTCTAGATTTAGTCATTGGTTATTGAATTAAATTGTGCTCTTGACTTTGCTATTGATGAGGACCATTCTTCCACCTACTGTACATAACTAGGAAGAATGAATTTCAATGATCTAATGCTTCTATTGAATTTAGATGATGATTTTGTGTAAGATTGGATAGGTTTGGAACCTTGGAAGCATTAGAATTGAAAGTTATAATTTTTAAGTCTTCTCTATTACTGTTCACACACATTAACAGTGATTGGAATTTAATGATTTTGATGCTTTCAATGTTTTTAAAATAAAAATTTTTGTGGGATAAAATAGAGAAACAAGTATTGAAAGCATTGGAATCAAAATAAAAAATTTTGAGAAAAATTGTACACTTCTTTCGGTTCTATTTAGTAGGTCATGAAAGGAGTTGGAATTCATAATTTTAAGCTCATAAATAGATTTAGAATGCCAAATTGTATTGGGTAAAGTTAAGACACAAAATTAATTCAAAGGACAAGACAATTAACCACAAATTAAAAAGGATATGGGTTAATTGATTAAGTTAAATTCAATGTCCTTATATGCCAATTGAATTGGATCATGATGAATGAATATGTGATGTTAGGATTTGATTGGTGTGCTCAAAGAGGATAGCCACACATCAAAGATAAGTAAGAAGCAAGAGGTAAAGAGGAAGAATAAGAAAAGCAAAGATTAAGAGGTAGTGAACTATCCTAAACTTGTATGTGATAGATGTTATGCTTAGTTGTGCTATGGCGTTGTTGAATTGTGTGGCATAGGTGTATATGATTGAAACTCTATTTCTATGATTACTTTGACCAATTGTATTTCATATGTTACATGGAAGCATGCATATTACACAATATTAACACTTTTGCAAGCAAGCACAAGCATTTATATTGAAGCATACATTGTTTAGTCCCATTTGCTATTAAGATTTCTCCAGAAATCTCACCCCTCCATATCCCAAAAGTAGCAAGTATTTCACATGAAGAAGAAGAGGAAGACGCATGAAGAAAAGATAGGGAATAGTTGCATGCTTGATATGTATATGTATGTGAAGTTATTTATTGAAAGTTGTTACTATAAACAGTAACTCATGATGAGACAATGGCGTTTGAGATGTAATTAAAAATAGTAAACATTACAATAAAAGTATAAAATTTTATAGACATTTAGTTAACATGTCAAGCCTCGTTTTGACACTAAAACGCCTTATTTCAACGTCTGTACAAAGAGAACAAATTTTCCAAAGTTAGTAAACTTTGATATCATATTTGACTTAGTTAACTAGTCAATTCTCCAAGGAAGCATTTTTTCCTTAAATTTCAAGATGTTAGCTTTTGTAACTTTTTGAACCGCTTCATTTTGATTTTTCTAGAATTAATTATAATTTTTTGAAGTTTGTCACTTAATCTAAAATTATATATGAACAGTAACTCGTGAGGTGCAAAATTCCAGAGTTTGCAATTGAACTTCAATGGATGTTTAAATAGTTCTAAATACTATCGAATGGTCCCTAAGATAGACGAAAGTAAGGTGTTACAGTTGTATTCTCTTTGTTCTTAATGGAGGATATATTCTTTGTTAAAGAAATGTCAACTCTATCTTAACTACATCCCCTTTCTACACGGATAGGATATCTTGCTCATTTGTAGCAATATCAACTCTGATACGAAGGACTAGTTCCCAATTCTTAAAAACACTAGGTAGCCAAAACTTTCATACATCGTATCCCTTACTCATGAGCCTCTCAACCTAACCCCAAAACTGAGTAGCTATTAACATTATCAGGAACATACTTATCTCTCATCATACTGGTTTCTCGTATCTATCTCATTATATATATCTTATCATCTCTTTCTATTAATCCCTGAAAAATTACTGAGGCTATTTATCTTTAGGTTACTATCTCTAAGATCCTATTTATTAATTCAAGAATCTGAGATAGCTATTCTGTCAAGTCATCTTGCTTAACTAGACTATATTCATTCATTTATTTAGCTTAGGTTGCCACTTTACTCTCTTATAGGTACAGGGTACAGACCCAACCCTTAACTGCCTTATTCGACTCTCAGGCATTGTCATATCCTAATTTTTAGGCCTAGAAGCCCAGTATCTAGCCTGAAATAGGTAGGCTACCAGGCCCTGTTGAGTAGAAGTCCCAGAAATATACAAATGATATTTAGGGACTAAACTACAGATAATCAAAGTTCAGGGACTAAATTGTAAATGGTAATAGTTATTGAGGGCAAATATATAAATAAATTAGAGACTTCATAAGAGTCTCCTGGGCGTAGAAAGAGAAAAGAGGTTAGTTAGAGGCCAAAGGTTGAGATAAATATCTCAAAGGAATAATTTACAATATTAAAGCCTGTGTAAGGGTAAAATCGTAATTTTAGAAAAGTTCTAAGGGCATAATGGTCATTTTGAGAAAGAAAGAGACTAAAGTAAAAAGTCTAAAAGTTTCATGGTATAAAATAAAAGTAGACACAAGTTATGGGCCATTAAGTGTAATTATGAAAAGTTGAGGGACTTAATTGAAAAGAGGAAAAGTTTCCAGGGGCAAAATGGTAATTATGATAAAGTTGAGCCGAAAAAGGCCTAAAAATATCCATACATGGTTGAGCCCCAAATTTTACCAATAAATAGAGAAAATTATTTTGATCAGTTTAACGCAATACAAAATTTTAATTTGAGATCCCGATAAATTGATATGAATTTCTGAAGATTGAGAAATTAGTACAGCATCTTCTTGACCTCAGAATAAGATAAAATTTGGTAGTAAATTTTGATAATTAATATGAGAATTTATGAAACTAACAGAAGTTAACAAGGAGTACTGTAGAATTAATTATGGAATTTAGGGCGAAAAAGGACACCGATAAAAGGTTTAAAGAAAATGTATGTAATTTTTATCAGGACTTATGGGTTTCAGAAAATTGTGAGACTTTGCAAAAAAATTATTTTATATTATAATTAATTTCTAAAAATATTAGAATAAATAAAAGAATTGTTTAGAATTTATCTAACAAAATTAGGGCTATTCAAGGATATCGGTATAGGAAGTGCCTTGGGATTTATGCCAATTAGCAATTGGACCTAAGGAAGGCCCAATAATGGCATCATGCAATAGTTCAATAAGTCCTAAAAGTTTTTTTGGAGCACAAGTCCAATCATGGATAATTTATGAATTTTTGAAAAAGAAAAGAAAAGAAACTCAAAAGGCTTCAAGAAAAGGATTAGGGTTTACGTATGGTGGATCCCACAAGGCAGCACACATGGCGTAAACCAAGGAGGGAAAGAATAATTTTTGGCATGTGATCTTATCTCAAATTTGGCTGCTAGGGCAAGCCAAGATCAAGAGCAAATATGAGCCATTAGATCAAATAGTGCTCAAAGTGATCTTGGCCATCCATTCCCATGCCTTGAAGTCTATAAGTACCTCCTATTTTCTTCCCAAAATCATGGCTCTTGAACCTTTGGGGAGGTGCTACCCAAATGGAAGCTCAAGCCAAGACAAAGAACAATCCAAGGTCCAAAGTTCAAGCTAGCTAGGGAATAAAGTAAGTAATCTATCCTAGCTTTTTTTTTTAATTTGGGGGCTTGAACTTACAATTTTTATGGAAGAAAGTTAAGCTTTACCTAGGGTATATATGCTGTCCAAAACCCTAGATGAAAGAAGAAGTTAAAGTTAGAAATATGAGATTAATGTTTAAATATGTTAGTTTAGATGATTAGTTGTTGAATCAAGTTGAAATTCTTGACTTTGCCATGGATGAGACCTTTCGATATGCACTGTTCATGATAGAAGGAGATGGAATTTCAATGATCTAATGCTTCCATTGAATTTATATGATGATTTTGAGTAGGATTGGATAGGTTTGGAACCTTAGAAGCATTGGAATTGAAAGATAAATTTTTGGAAGTCTTCTCTGTTACTATTCACATGTATGAACAGTTATCAAAATTTCATGATTTTTATGCTTCCAATGGTTTTAAAATGAAAAGTTGTGTGAGATAAAGTAGAGAAACAAGTATTAGAAGCATTGGAATCAAAATGAGAATTTTTGAAAGCAAAATATGAGTTAGGAAATTCTATCCAGAATAGTGTGTAGTTGCTAGAATTTTGGAGTTTTGAGTTCATAAATGGATTTAAAAGGTAAAATTATGTAGGGTAAAGTCAAGACATCAATTGGTTCAAATGTCAAGTTAATTAGTAAGGATTAGAGAATGTTATGTGAGTTAAAGTAAGTTCAATGTTCAAGAAAGTTAGATTGTAATGAATGGATGATAATGCTATGTTAGGAATTGATTGGTGTGCTCAAAAGAGGGCAGCCACATATCAAGGAGAATAAATAAGTAAGAATCAAAGATAAAGTAAAGAAAAGTCAAGCATGTGAGGTAATAAACTATCCTAAACTTGTATGTATTTGATGTTATGCTTGATTGTGATATGGCTATGTTTAATTGTGTTGCATATGTGTATATTATTGAAGTTCTATTTCTATGATTACTTTGGCCAATTGTATTTTATATGTTACATAGAAGCATACACATTATACAATATTAACACTTTCACAAGCAAGCACAAGTATTTATATTAACGCATACATTGTTTAGTATCGTTTAATACTGAGATTTTCCCAGAAATCTCACCCTATCCATGTAATCCCAATCCCAACAGATTCATGAATGTTGAAAGAGGATGAAGAAGCATGAAGAGAAGTCATGGATTGGATAATATAACTGTTATATGATGAATTGTTCTATGTAATGATGTTATATGACCAGTTTGAGCAGTAGTGTTCATGATGTAATGAAAAATAATAAATGATGGAATAAATGTATGAAATTTTACATACACTTACTTAACATGTCAAGATTTATTTTGACACCAAGTACGCCTTATTTAGAAGTTTATACAAAGAGAACGAATTTTTCAAAGTTAGGGACCAAAATCTATTTTTCAGCATTTTGACCAAATGAACAGAAAAAATTGACATCAGATTTGACTCAGTTGACTGGTCAATTGGTCTAAGGAAGTATTTTTTTTCTTAAATTTAAAGATGTTAGCTTCGTGTATCTTTTTGAACTACTTCATTTCAATATTTTTAGAATTAATGATGATTTTTTAAGTTCATTACCGAATCTAAAATACCAGATGAGCAGTAACTCATGAAGAGTAAAAATTCTAGATTTAGCTAATGGACTTCAAAGGTCATGTAAGTAGTTCTAAATTCTATCAAATGGTCCCTAAGACGTATAAAAGTAAGGATCTTATATTTTGGTATCAAAGTAGAAGTTTCTGGCATTAGATAGGATAGTTAAGTAGAGTAGAGACTAGATAAAGAACATTAGAAGTTAATGTTTAGAGAAAAGCATGTTCAAGTCGCGACGATAATGTGTTTAGGTCGCGACTAGTAGTCATAGAGAAGTGAAATTGCGATAAGTTAAGACATGGGTCGTGACAAATATTAATAGTGGTGTTTTGGTCATGATGAGTAAAGACCATTGGCCACGATGGAAAGTCACAGAGCTATTAGGTCGCGATGAGTCAGGTCATAGGACACGACTAATGTGCATAAAAGAGTTCAGGTCACAACGGGAGAAGACCTTTGGTCATGAGGAAAGGACACAGAGCTGTGAAGTCATGACGAGTAGATTAAGATAGTCCTGACTGAAGTTCACAGAGAATACGAGTTGCAAGTAGTCAATATTTAGGCTATGACTAGGATGAACAGAAACTTGATAAGAAGAATGAAGATGCTAACCTTGCTAAACTTTATCAGTTAGAGGTTTAGCACAGGGTGTGGGCAAGCCAGATAGTACGAGGTAATAATATACATAAGATCAATTCAAGAAGATGTTCAGAAATAGATCCTCTGTGGGATCACTAGGAGTAAATCCACGTTATGAAAGACTTTGTTTATCTGGTCTTTCCTGAACAGAAGAATTAGAAGTTAGATTGAGACTTGCCTAGGAATAAGCCTAGCATATGGGTTAAGGTTAGAGATGTGTGGTTAACAGATAGAGAGCTAATATCCTGAAGCAGAGGACCCCATCATGAAGAAATAGTAACCTAGCAGATCTATGATAGAGCACCCTAGAGAACAGAAGTAATAGTAGTAGATGATGAATGAAAAAAAACAATTATGAAAAGAAAGATAATAGAACCCTTTATGTTAGATCCAAAGAGAGGATCTAAAAGGAAAGATTCAGATTACGACTTTGTTTCAGGAGAAAGAAAGGTAAAATAGCAATATTCTCGTGAGAGGCTAGCAAAGTAGAAAGTCAAAGAGAATGTTACACTCATTGTATCTCAAGATATGCAAAGATATATAAAGAGAAACGTATAATGAGATAGGTAATGTGATATGAAGAATGATGAAGACAGGAACCCCCAGAATTACATTAAAGTTTTGGAGGGTTATCTATGAAAGAAATGGACACTACTTACAAGACCAGAAAGGAACCACAGTCCGGTAAGGAATAGATTGGGACTGATATATAGATAAAAGAAGTTAAGAGATAGTAAAGAGATGTAGAAGTGCTCTATATAGATAGAGATTAATCCGCTCACCTGAGAAGTTTTTATCGAATAGTTTATGAGAAGCATTCCTCTTAGTTAGATAGAGATAAGCGTGAGGCTAAGGGTTAAAGTAGAGAAAGAATAACCTTTTGATAAATACTTAGCCAAGTTCATCCATATGAATAGTGAGAGTTGAATGACTGAGAAGTAGTTCACGGATTGAATTCTGTGTTACAAAGAAAGAATTTTTCTCAGGTAGTTGCAGAAGTTCAACAGAGCGGTAGATATATGCAAGATTAGAAATATAAGTTTATGATGTCTTGAAAGAGAAAGGTAGCCATAGTTTAAAAGATAATGAGACTCCCCTATGTAAGAAAGAGTAATGATTAAGAGTTAGTTAGAGTAATGAAGGGTTGAGTCTATACCCTAGCAAGAGAGGTTAACATGGCAGTCTGAGTTAAATGAGTAGTTATCTCAAGTTCCTGAATAAATGATCAGGATCTGATAGATAATGTGATAAAGGAAAGAATGCTTTAAAATTTACCTAGTTAATTGTTTAATTACAGTGTGTGTATGATAGATGGTTGAGCAAATTATGTGATGATGATATGGCTTATGTTGCCATAAGTTATGATGAATAGTTGCATCTTCTTGCAGTTGTCATGTAATGACACGCATGTTAGAGTATGCTTAAATAATTGCATCTGCTTGCATATTATTCATGTTAGAGTATGCTATGATGAATGAATACTCTCCTTTCACATTACATGCAGGGTAGAGTATGTATGATGAGAAAGTGATGTTGCTCCTATACCGTACGACATGCAATTGGATAATTTAACTTGGTAATGATAAAGCAATAGAAAAATTATAAACGAGATAGTTAACCAGTTAATTCCCAAAGTTTAGCATGAGAGTCTAAGACAAGACAATGATAATCAATTAGACAAATAACGAGATTAAGGATAAATGTTAGTGGCAAATCTATAGACATATGATTACAGTACTCAAGACATGTCCCTTCTCTAGGGATGAGATACATGAATGATGTACCATGAACATGAAATGAAATGAGACGTATTTATGAAAGATGATGCAGCTCTGAGAGGGAGCATCGTCTATGTAATAAAAGTTAACATTCTTGTAATGGAGCTAGATTGCTCTTGTGATAGAGTCAGATTGCTCTTAAGATAAAGCCACGAGAATGGACAGTGCAGCTTATGTTAGAGCCATGTCTACCAGATGAGATGTACAGATTATAACAATTATGTGTATGGTAGAGCCTATGTAGCTCTCTATAGTACTGGATATAGCAAAGTTATGAAAGATGAGAATAATATGAGAAATTCCTGAGTGATAGAGGAAATAAGTAAAGTCTTAATAGATAATATTGGCTTCTATGATCAGTCTTAGGGAATTATCAATTGAGTTACCAATTAAGTGGAAATAGCAAACCTTGTAACTTAGTCCATTGATTTTAGATCTTCCAGAGATAAGGATACAGTACAACAAAATCGTAGTAGATTTTAGAGGGTAACAATTAGATCCTAGCATGGCTCACAGAGAATAGAATTCCAGGGTCGCGGCTAGATTCTGAAGAGGCTTACGGTTGATCGCAGTTAGATCCCGAGGGTCACAGTAGACCTAGCCTAAAGAAAGGAAAGTAATGAGTCATAAGTATAGTATTTTTTTGGAAAGACAAATACCAAGGATAAGGTTAAGGTAGGGAAGCCTCAATAGTTGGGTAGCTCATAACAGAGAGAGTTTCCACGATGTTAATTTCCGATAGCCTTGTTATTATTATGGATTGAACTCATAATCTTCTTACATAAAGATAGAATTAAAGTTATCAAAGTTAAAGTTTCTAGTCTTGAGTATCAGGTATTTATGAGTCTATAGGTAGTATGCCTAAGGAAGAGAAGAAGAATATCTCATAAGATATGAGAAGAGGTCAAGTAAGAACAGGAAGATCCCTAAGATGAGGTTACAGAGAATGAGAATAAGAACCTGATAAACCTAAGGGAGATAATATGAGAAGGGTCTAAGATAGTAAAGTACCAGGGTTGAAGCCCGTTAGCACCAGTGCTTTAGATTTTTATCGGCACTTTTTTGTTAAGCGTACTCACGCAAGAGTAGCCCAATGATAGGTGACCCTCTAGGAAGTAATGAGAAAGGGTGTAAATGTCACAGAAGTTTGGCATAGATGCACAAAGTTATGTAAGATAGTAAGAAAAGCTAAAGAAGTCAAGAAAAGTTATGAAACATAGGGGACATTCTCCTCAGAGAAACTCTTCATCAAGGTATGAATAGAGATTTAACCTTAAAATTTTGAGGACGAAATTTATTTTAAGGAGAGGAGAAATGTCATATCCTGATTTTTAAACCTAGAAGCCCAGTATGTAGCCTAAAACAAGTAGGTTTCTAGGCCCTGTTGAGTAGAAGTCCCAAAAATATACAAATGATGTTCAGGGACTAAACTACAGATAATGAAAGTTCAGGGAATAAATTATAAATAGTAAAAGTTCCTGAGGGAAAATATATAAGTTAGAGACTTCAGAAGAGTCTCCTGGGTGTAGAAAGAGGAAAGAGGATAGTTAGAGGCCTAAGGTTGAGATAAATATCTCAAAGGAACAATTTACAGTGTTAAAGCCTAAGCAAGGGTAAAATCGTAATTTTAGAAAAGTCCCAAGGGAATAATGGTCATTTTGAGAAAGAAATTGACTAAAGTAAAAAGTTTAAATGTTTCATGGTATGAAATGAAAGTAGACACAAGTTATAGACCATTAGTGTAATTATGAGAAGTTGAGGGACTTAATTGAAAAGAGGAAAAGTTTTCAGGGGCAAAATGGTAATTATGATAAAGTTGAGCCCAAAAATGCCCAGAAATGGTTTAGCCCCAAATTTTACCAGTAAATATAGCAAATTATTCTGATCAGTTTAACGTAACACATAATTTTGATTTGATGTCCCGATAAATTGATATGAATTTCTGAAGATTGAGAAATTAGTACAATATCTTATAAATCTCAGAATAAGATAAAATTTTATAGTAAATTCTTATAATTAATATGAGAATTTATAAAAATAACAGAAGTAAAAAAAGAGTCTTGTAGAATTAATTATAGACTTTATGGTAAAAAAGGACACCGATAAAAGGTTCAAAATATATATATAATTTTTATTAAGACATCTGGGTCTCAAACAATTGTGAGACTTTGTATGAAATTCATTTTATATTAAAATAATTTTCTAAAAATATTAGAAACACTAAAATAGGTGTTTAGAATTTATCTAAAAAATTAGGGCTATTCAAGGATATTAGAATAGGAAGGGCCTTGGGATTTATGCCAATTAGCAATTGGACCCAAGGAAGGCCCAATAATGGCATCATGCAGCAGCTCAATAAGTCCTAAAAGTTATTTTGGAGCCCAAGTCCTATCATGGATAATTTATAAATTTTTGAAAAAGAAAAGAAAAGAAAATCAAAAAGCTTCAAGAGGAAAATTAGGGTTTACACATGGTGGGTCCCACAAGACAGCACACATAGCGTCAAGCAAGGAGGGAGAGAATGATTTTTGGCATGTGATCTTATCTTAAATTTGGCTTCTAGGGCAAGCCAAGATCAAGTGCAAATATGAGACATTAAATCAAATAGTGCACAAAGTGATCTTGGCCATCCATTTCCATGCCTTGAAGTCTATAAGTACTCCCATACTAGAATTTGGGAATTCTGAGTTCATAAATGGATTCAAAAGGCAAAATTGTGTAGGGTAAAATCAAGACATCAATTGATTCAAATGCCAAGTTAATTAGTAAAGATTAGAGAAAGTTATGTTAGTTAAAGTAAGTTTAATGTTCAAGAAAGTTATATATTAATTAATGGATGATAATGCTATGTTAGAAATTGATTTGTGTGCTCAAAAGAGGGAAGCCACACATCAAGGAGAATTAATAATCAAGAAGCAAAGATAAAGTAAAGGAAAGTCAAGCATGTGAGGTAGTAAATTATCCTAAACTTGTATGCATTAGATGTTATGCTTGATTGTGCTATGACTATGTTTAATTGAATTGCATATATGTATATGATTGAAACTCTATTTCTATTATTACTTTGGCCAATTGTATTTTATATGTTACATGAAAGCATGCACATTATATAATGTTAACAATTTCATAAGCAAGCACAAGTATTTATATTAATGCATACATTGTTTAGTACCATTTGCTACAGAGATTTCTCTAGAAATATCACCCTATTCATGTAATCCTAATCCTAATAGGTTCATGAATGATGAAAGAGGATGAAGAAGCGTGAAGAGAAGTTAGGGATTGGATAATATAACTGTTATATGATGAATTGTTCTATGTAATGATGTTATTGACCAGTTTGAGCAGTTGTGTTCATGATGTAATAAAAATAGTAAATGATAGAATAAATGTATAAAATTTTATAAATACTTATTTAACATGTCAAGCTTCGTTTTGACACCAAGTACGCCTTATTTTGATATCTGTAAAAAGAGAAAAAAAAATCAAAGTCAGGGACCATAATTTGTTTTCAGAATTTTGACAAAATGAACAGTAAATATTAACGTCAGAGTTGACTCAGTTGACTGGTCAATTGGTCCAAGGAAGTATTTTTTTTCATTAAATTTAAAGATGTTAGCTTCGTATATCTTTTGGAACCACTTCATTTCAATTTTTGTAAAATTAATTATGATTTTTTTATGTTTGTTGCCGAATTTGGAATACCATATGAACAGAAACTCATGAAGAGTAAAAATTATAGATTTAGCTAATGGACTTCAAAGGTCATATAATTGATTCTAAATGCTATCAAATAGTCCTTAAGACATACGAAAGTAAGAATGTTACACATTACGCTTTCTTAGATAGGCGAGTCTCAATCTATAGCTACATTTCCCTTAACTTTTACTGAACATACTTAGTTTTATTTCTGGCCGCTTACAGGACTTCTATGTCCCTACCCTGAAGGACTTCTGTGTCCTTGGCCTCTCTATAATCCTTAACTAGGTCAGCTATCTTCTTTCAACTAACTGAGGTAGGGTCTAGCTCACATCTCTATGCCATTCATAATTTTAAGTTCCTCTATCCTCAAGGATCACTATCAAGCAGGAAGTTATCTATTAATCTCAACTCTTCTTTAAACTTAACTAACTGAGGTTTAAACTTTATCTCAATTAATTGAGAAATCACTTTAATCTCTTATTAAACCTCAGTGTTCAATGTCCCTAGAGCCTTCATCTCCAATCTATAATCTTAGTTGGACTATGAATAGGTAATCTATCACTAACCTCAATCTTAAATAGGTCTTAGCTAATTAACTGCATATTCTATTTCCTAATAAGAGCAATCTTATCTTACACTAGAACCTCTATCATGTATCAAAACTTTATTCTATATCTATGCCAGAACCTTTTGCTCTTATACTAAAATATCATCTCTTACTTTTAATCCCTCAGAGTACGTATTCGGAAGTATATTTAACTAGCGAAAGCATTACTTTGGTTCAAAAATTAAAATTTTTAAATTTAACTATTAGGTACTGTTCATTGGGTTTATTTTAGATTAATAGTCCAAATTTGAAAAATCATAACTAATTATAGAAAAATCTTATGGAGATGGTTCAAAGCTCTAATGAAAGATCTTTCATTTATATTAAAGGGAGAAATATAAAATTGAACATTTACTGGCCCATTTAATCCAGTTAAATCACCAAAGTTTACTTTTCATATGGTAAATCCTAGAAGTTCCAAATTCTATCCCTTAATTTTGAAAATTCATTTCTCTTAATATACACATCTAAATGGGGATTGTTACCTATTACTTTGAATATATGGATGTGTATTACATGTTCATAAAGTTTCATGAATTAAGTCATTCATTTGCTAGGTCAAACTGGAGTCAAAGTAAGATTGCTCTAGGACCTACGTTTTTGCCATTTTATCTTCTTTCTTTAATTTCCATAAATTAATCTAGCATTCATAAACCATCAAATAGGCTTCCCATATATTCATATACATCATGTAAATATTCCACAATTATTTCATATATTTTTATCACATAAATAGGCACTTTAAATAGCATTTACATAAATAGGGAAACTATACATCATAAGCTAGAATATCAATTTCTTCACTTTCTTTCTTCCATTCCTTAGATCCTACATTATGAATACCATCATAATTGACCTATAATGGTTGGTTATGGGAAGGTAAGATTCTGGAGAATCTCAGTAGCAAATGTTACCACTTAAATATGCAAGATGGATGCTATTGCATGATATATAATTTCATTAAACTTTCTTTAATTAGTGACATGCCATCATGCTTTATGCTTTGTATAAAAATGCATGGCCATGGGAATCATGTTACAACATTTTCAACATCATTTATCATGTCACAACATCATTCAATCATTATATACATGTCAACATATAAGCATATCGCATCAAGTATATAAAGGGGTAAGTCCACTACCTTAAAACTTTATCCTTTTCTCTTTGTTCCCTTTATCTCCAACTAAACATTTGTTGCTTGCTTATCCTCTTTAACTCATTTTGTTTGACATATCATGGCCCTAAACACAATTACATTGTGTATACAACTCATTAGAGCTATTACATAAACATTGTACATCAAGTTCCTTAAAACCCTAACTCTTAACTTAATTCTTGAAGTTAGTGGTTTAGCTTTGTAATAATTATTTTCTTAGACCAATCCTGCATAATTTTGTCCAAGCAATCCAAATATAAGGTTAGAATTTCAAAATTCTAACTCCTTCCTCATATTCTGTACATAACTATAACATACTCTCTTTATTTCTAAAAATTCTCATTTTGATTCCAATACTTCTAATACTTGTTTCTCCTCTACTTTATCCCACACAATTTTTTATTTTAAACACATTGCAAGCATTAAAATCATAAAATTCCCAAATATGAACAGCAACACATATAGTAGCAGCCAAGAGCATAAAATCATAATTGCATATATACTTGAATTTCTAAGCCAATACTACTTGATTCTAGCTTATTTAAACTTATCTAAATTATCTATAACATAAAATTTATATTCCTATCACATATGAATAGCATGTCTAGCAGCACCCTTGAGGGAATTATTTCCAACAAAACCACTTAAAAGCAAGAGTAAACTTGCTACAATAAAGTTCAAGAGCTAGGAAATTAATTACCTTAATTTGCTTCCAAGTTTGAGTGCTCTTTCTTAGATCAATTAGAAATTTGGCCAGAGTTTCCCCAAGGTGTCTATAGCTACTGAATAGTTCTGAAATGGGGGGATATTTATAGAGAAAATTGGGTGAAAATGAAAGGTCAATATCACTTTAGTTACTATTTGATCTAATGGTCCATATTCAATCTTAAAGTTTTCTTGCCACCAAGCCAAAAGATGACATCATCCATGACATTGTTTAAGACCATGTTTGGCAAAATTTAGGGCTAAGATCATATTGAAAAAATTCTAATTCAATCCGATACTGGCCGATCAAATTTCACAAAAACTAGACTGTTTAATAACTCTAATTTTTATAATATTTCAAAACATGTATTCTATCATTAAATTCAGTGTCTAGATTTTTTTCTACTACTGATATTGTTAAACTAGATATTTATCTTCTTACCGTCCATTAGAAAATGACTAAAATGCCCTTAGCTCATTAGTTTACACTATACTAACCCTAAGGGCGTAATTATCATTTTATTCTTCTTTACACTACATCATAATATATTCTGACTCTGGTCAATCATTCCTGGGTCCCTTTTGACCTTTTAACTGTGTCTCAAATGACCAAAATACCCTCCATTCATCTCTTGTCAATATTATAACATAGGGGCATTTTTATAATTTTACACTTTTCAGGGTCTTTCTGGACACTTTTGTCCACATAACTATTAGAGTATATTAATGGGCCTATGAGACACCAACTTGAGCCTTTAATTGAGTCCAATGCCTTTATGGGCTCAATTCTTGATAAACTCATATTTGTATTGATTTTTAGAGTGTTTAAAGAGAGTTTTATTATTGATTTTCTCCCCATTTACCAATATGATAAGTAATTAATTATTAAAATAAAATTGGAACATTTGGGAATTAATTGATGTGATTTTAGTGATTAATTGGATAAATAATATATTTCTTTTAATTTCCTATTTCAAGAAAATATTCATTAAAGCACCAAGTCAACCTGCTGCTATAATAGAATGAGAAAGAGAACCAGTTAAATAGGTTTTTGATAGCTGGACAAAGGAGACTAGGCATGTGTTGGACTAAGAAGCTGATAACAGATTAAGCACATGGCTAATAGGAACAAGTGGGCTACAGTTGGTTAAATGCATGTGCTGGCACATGGAGGAGCACACTGTTCACGTATACAGCATAGCTCCATTCAATCTGAGATTCATTCCATATCAGCTCACTCATTCCACACTTTTATATACCACAGATTCATCTCTCAGCCCATTCCTCACCTCAGATCCATCTTCATTCCTCTATGCAACTTTCCTCTGTTCTAGGCAATAGAATCAGAGGAAAGTTCTGCATTCCATCTCCATCTTCTCTTTCTACATTCACCATAATTGTTGCTGGTTTTCCTGCTGCTGTTGAAGGGTTAATAACAATGGAAGGCTAAAGTTGTTGTGCTCTCTTAGAGATTATGCTAAACCAGAATCCTTGAGCTGAAACAGGGAGTTCATTGTGTTTTTAGTTCATAGATTGTATCGAGTTGATATAGTTAATTCTATAATTATTGATACAATTAGAGTTAGTAGATGATTAATGATTAGGGAACCTAGTTAGATTTCCTATTTCTGCATAATTGATGCTTTGATTGATTCTCATCTTTGAACTAGTTGGATATGGTTGTAGTTAATTAAAGTAATCCTATAACAGAGTACAGTTGTATCTGTTTAATTCATCTTCTTCTATCTCTTGAGTTGAATGATTCATAATTCTCTATTCAATGTCTACAAGTTGTAGCTTTAATTGAGATTTAGCTGGCGAGTTGTTAGCTAACATATTCTAATTTAACTGATTAACTCCAAATATTCTGTTCATAATGAAGGTAAGGTAATCTCCAAGGGAATACACTTGTCATTGATTCATTTCCTCAACATAAACACCTAAAATCATAAACAGTAGTATAGGATTTACTTTCAGAAGTTAGTCAATACCTCATCACACAATTCATCTGCTTAATTTGTTAATTTGTGGCTCATTAGATTAATTAGGTACTTAGTATCTATTCAGGCTCCTTGATAATTGACCTAAGTTAGCCTCCACTTTACTATTTGTTAGGTTAGTTTTAGTTATTAATTAAAACGACAATTATCAATTCCCAAGAAATTTCACCTAAAAATATTTATCGACTAGTTTATTTCACTATAAATTCTATTATAAATTCTATATGACTCCTTTTTTAGTTCTGTCATTTTCATAAATTCTTATATTAATTATGAGAATTTTTTATAAAATTTTATCTGATTATGAGGTCGAGACGATCCTTTAATAATCTTCAAACTTTAAAAATGAATATCAATTATCTAAGATCTCAAATTAAAATTTTAAAAAATATGTCTAGCCCAATTACCATTCTTTATTTACTGGTAAAATTTGGGACTATAAGTTTTTCGGGCAATTTTGTGCCTTAATTACAATTTTGCCTCTGAATTTGATAAATTACAATTTAGTCCCTGAATTTGTCAAATTCTACTTTACTCCCTTACTATACTTTTTATAATTATACTTTATAGCCCATAACTTATCTCTATATTTATTTTAGGCCTTGGGACTTTTATAATTTACACTTAAGTCCTTAAATTTTTTACTATTTATAATTGAGTCCCTAAACTTTTACTATTTATAGTTTAGTTCCTGAACTCTTACTATTTGCGGTTTAGTCCCTAAAAATCCTCTGTATTTTTTTAGGACTTCTACTCAAAGGGGTCTAGTAGCCTATCTATTTCAGGCTACTTTCTAAGTCTCTAGGCCTAAAAATTGGGATATTACACAAATCATCTTCGAAACATTTATCAAACAATCAAATCACTATTAGAAGTAATAAACAAAATCAAGATTGCAGTGATTTGAATTTGAAGCAATTAATCTTCTCTTTCTTTTAATTGACTTTATGAATTTGTAACTTAAAATTTCAAAAATAAATTTAAGAAGAAAGTAATTTAATTAGATCACTGTAAAGATTATTCAAGAAAGCAGAAACTTAGTGATCTAAATAATCTCAAAAATATTTTCAATGATCAGATTTTAAACCTGTAAACCTTTTCATTTTTTTTATAATAGGTTTTCTACACTATGTTAAGATAATCAAAAGCAAATAATGTGAAGAATCATAGTTTAGTGCTGTTGAAATTCTTCTCTTATTTATTAGTTATTCTACAAATTCCCTTATCGAATAGTCCTTCGATAAATGAGTATTTAAAAACCAAATAGCTTCGTTTGAAAATTAGAGATGATTTATCGAAGATCTTATCGATAAATACTCTATTCGATCAATGCTTCGATAAATCCTTTTATAAAATATTTCACAAACTGAGTCTTTACAAAATTTATCGAAGACTTATTCGATAAATCCACTTATCAAATAGAGCTTTGGATAATTCCAATTTTAAGACCAAGAATTTAGAATTTTCATAAACCAAATTTGATTAATTTATTGAAGTCTTTATCAATAAAAAATCTTATCGAATAGGTCATCAATAAATACTTTTTTAAAATTATATTTTCTTTCAAATATTCTTTCTCATTTATTGAATAACTACCTTATTGATAAACTTATCGATAAATATTCTTTATCATTTTAAAATACTTTTTGAAATCTTCTTCTCAATTATTTGTCATCATCTAAACATTAATATTGGAGTCTAACAAATTCAATTCTAAAATATTATGAATTTACACTGCAATAAGTTTGAAAGTGAAAAGATTTTTAGGACCTTAATGCTTAAACAAGTACTCATAGTTACAATAATAAGTGTTGATATGAAAATATGAAAATTTATAAACCTTAATTTTCATTTAATAGGTTTTGATATACAAAATGACAAGTATAAATAAGTGAATTTATAAATGTTCATAAATATTTTAACAAGTATACATACATAAGTAATAAGTTTTAATGTGAAAATTTACCAAGTATTAATTTTCATTGAAATAGGTCCTGATATGAAAATGACAAGTGTGAATAAAGGAATTTACAAGTGTTGATACACATTTTAATAAGTACTTATATACCCAATAACAAGTACTGATATGAAAATTTATACGTTCAATTTTTATTGTAGCATATTCTGGTATACAAAATGACAAGTGTAAATAGGTGAATTTATAGTGCTAATACACATTTTAACAAGTACTCCTATGCATTATAAAAAGTGTTGATATAAAAATTTACAAGTCTTGAAATACAATAACAAGACTTGTTATTTTATGCATGCTTACTTGTTAAAATGTTTATCAATATTTGAAAATACACCTATTTTATGCATGCTTACTTGTTAAAATGTTTATCAATATTTGAAAATACACCTATCTACATTTATTAGTTTGTATATCAGGACCTGTTACAATGAAAATAAAAACGTGTAAATAATCATATCAACACATGTTATTGTGTTGTGTGTATGAGTAGTTTTTAAAATACATAGACACTTGTAAATATGGCTTCTCTCATGACCCTTCCTTTTGTTTAAATATTAAGGGCAATAAAGTCTTTTACTTTGAACCTTATTTTCATTTTCGTTAAAAATACTTTATTCTAAATTAAGAATATTTTGGAACTCTATTGTAAGTTAAGAATATTTTGGAACTAAATGGTGATTAAGTTCCTTATATGGTCTTATAATAAAATTCCCCCAATTTTTTTAATAACAGTATTTAGATGTAACTTTTTTATATTTATAAAAAAGTAAATAAATGATATGACCTGAATTATCAAACCATTAAACTATTTGAGTGGGTGAGAAAATAACGAGATAGCCACCAAGAAAAAAAAATGAAGGAAAAAAAAGACGTTAAAAATTACAAAACTACGATAAAAAGAAGGAAAAATATACACAAGTCAACTTGTTAGCCTTCTGGTTAACGCCTAATAACTCTATACAGTACAATGCCTATCACTCATTACAATCGCCAATCACGCCCCTACCAAAACCAATTCAAACTTACAAGTCAGTTTGGGGGAAAAGAACAAGGGTACCACAATAATTTCCCTCGCCACACATATCTCTTAGTTCCCGAAAATATAAATAGATCTTCTACTTTTAACGAAAAGCCACATGGAACAACTCAGGAGGCCTTATCAAAAGGCAGACGTCGAAAGATGATTGGAGCACCATGTTGAGGATACAAAAGCATCTGGACCGTTGGAGCGTGTTGATACCTTGGGGATAACGTGAAACTAAAACGCTGTAGTATTATCGCAAGAGCTAGTTTGGTCTGTAAAACGGCGAGATTTTGTCCTATGCACTTGCGCACACCGAGGCCAAATGGAATAAACGCCACTGGATGCTTGGCGGCACGTGCCACTCCTTGTGAGAAACGACCAGGATTGAATTCGTTCGCATCGTTGCCCCACATGTTGTGATCATGATGAACGGCCACAATTGGAATCAAGAGCTCAGTCCCACCAGGGACCTTGTAGCCTCCTAACTCATTGTCTGTTTTTGCGCGTCGGATAGTCGCAATTGTTGGCGGATATAGCCTTAGAGATTCATTCACTATCATACTCAACTACACCAATTAAATTTCCCATAGAATTAGATAAAAATATTTATAAAAAAAAATTAAAGTACAATCATTCTTTCAAAAAAACTAATAAGTGAAAATTTGATCCACCAAACTATAAATATATTAATTTTATTGCTGAACTATTGGATCACTTAAGCTGTTTGAAACAGGCTATTTGGTTTAAAGCACATTTTTTATGTTTTTCTCTTGTCAGTTAATTTTTTATTAAAATATTACACAACACAAACAGACGCTATTTTAAATAAAAATTTCATATTTTTTCAATTTTTTTGGCCAAACAAAATAGGTAGTATACACACTAATAGTAAAAAAATTTCAACTCTTACACAAATTTGTAAGCCATTTTTTAAAACATATTTATATTTTTTAAGAAAATAATTACATAAATATATTTTTTCATTTTTAGAGAAATAAATCCATATGTAACATTACAATGGGAAGTGCCAGTAATACTAAAACAAATAAAAAAAGATATATTTAAATTTGTATTTTATGTTTATACCAAAAAATTATTTTATGCATATGTATATTTTAAAAGAGAAAAAAATTAGACATTTAATTACTTTAACGAAATTTATAAAAAGTTATTATTCTTTTCTTTTCTTTTTTCATTTTATCAACACGGTATGAACCTGATCTTTATCTGTCCTCCACCTCATCTTTACCTTCCAATTCTAGGTGACAATTTCTTATTCATTTTTAACATATAAGAAAAATTCAAATAGAATATAAATTAAATTACTATTATAATCAACCTATAGCCTACGGAATATGAGTAATCTTCCAAAATTAAGTTAAACTGAAGATTGAAAGATAACACCGCAAAAAAGATGTTCCAGGAATGTAGAGAGAGAGAGAGAGTCAGTGAGAGAGCGAGAGAGAGGGGAGAGATACCTTGTGTAGCTTGGAGACGTCATCTTTGGATGGGAGGTCACGTGATCCGCAGAGGGAGAGGACCTGGTCACGTGCCTGGATCTGCCAGTGGGGATGCATTGCAAGCAGAATGGTGGTCCATGTAAGGAGGTTGGAGGTGGTGTGTTTGCCGGCGAAGAAAAAGCTCTTACACTCTCCTACTATGTCCTCCACCGTCACATTCTTCGTCGTCTTCGCCGCCTGTATCATCAGCCCCAGTAAATCCTTCGCCACCCCCCGACCTTCCTCCTCCTCCTCCCTCCTTCTCTCTATTACTCTCACCAGCGATCTCTTTATTCTCTTGTCCAGCTTCCACGACTCTATATTCCTCCTCGTCGGAAAGAATCTGTAACCAGGTATGAATACTTTCTGAAACGCATCAGCCGCTAACAGCATTTGCTCAGCTTGAAGTCTGAAAATGGCTTTCCCATCTTCATAGCTTCTTCCGAAAGCCGTCCTCGTGATCACATCTTCCGTCAGATTCTGAAACCACTCCACCACCTCGATTTCCACCTCCCCGTCCTTCTCCGCCATCTCCCACCACTTGTCCAACATCTCCACAACGCTCGCCTCCATCACCGGAATCAACAACTACACAGTTCAGAGCACATTTCAATAACTCTATATATGTGTGTGTATATATATATGTATACACACACAGGACAACTAAAAATAACCATAATCAATTGTTAGTTTGTTACTTTGAGATTTTCCATGTGGAAAGTAGGGGAGATGATTTTCCGGTGGTAAGCCCATTTTTGGCCCTTGAGGCTGAGGAGGCCGTCGCCTTCAAGCTGTCTAACCAGAGGAGGGGCTTCGTTTTTCTCATAGGAATCTGACTTGGAGCTGAAGATTTCCCTTATGAGGTCCGGATCGGATACTGTGAGGCGCACCGTGGGTCCGAACCATATCAAGAATGTTGCACCTTTTTCAACATTTAATCCAAAAAAATCAAACAAAATTCTCCATATAAGTACTATGAATCGTGTTAAGTAAGTAACCCTATAATCAACTCGCCAATTAAAAAGAACATGTAAGTAACTAATCAACGTATATAATGCCAGAAAAAATCAGGCATTGCAGGAAATACTAGTACTACAGCGCCCGCTATTAGCATCAGAGCAAACAAAAGGAAACATTGTGAGTAGACCCTACAGCACAGAACAGAGACACCAAAATGCATTGTGAAAACTCAATACCGTCCTCACAAAATCCAGAACAGAGAGGACACAGAAACAAGACAAATTAGTTCAGTATGAATGTACATACATAGAAAGATGATAACTGTATATGCAAATATTCCTTATTATTAACATCATCATTATCATTATTATTACTGGTATGGTTATATAGAGCAGAGAATTGATTAATTATTAATTCCTAATGAGTCTAAACAAAGGAAGTTGGAAACAGGAGAAAACCGGAGAGAAAATGTTATCACTGCTCGTGTTTGGATAGGCGAGAGAGAAAACAGGGGAGTGTGGAGGAAGAAGAAGAAGAAGATACCATAGATTTTCTTCCATTGGTGGTAGAAGGAGAGGACGCGAGGGAGAATGTTGTGAGAGAAAGGGAATATGGGTTGGGAGGAAGCTCGGACCATGATGGAGACGAGTTCTCGGACATTGCCGATGAAGAAGCGATAAGGAGGGCCTCTGATTCCTTGCTTGGAGAAATGTAGTTGTATTTTTCTGGGTCGCCACCAAAGAACGAGACCAAGCTTAAGAACAAGAACAAGGCCTGTGAAACAGAGAAACACAAGCTTAATCCAGGATAAGACTTCCTCCTTCATGTTTGATTCGAAGCGAATCTGTGTTACAGAGAAGCTTGATGGTATCTCTGCTTTTGCTTATATCAGTAGTGCCTTTGAGCTTTTTAATAGAGTACAAGGTGAGAGAGAGAGAGTGAGAGAGAGGGAGAAAAGCAGGGCAATCGGCGTAGGGGCTGCCATTGGAATTGTAATTAAGGGCTTGTTTGGCATGGGGTATTTGGGGAGGAGGGAGGGATCCCTTTGTTTGGCTCATTACAAAATTTAGGAGGGGAGGTAAATTTTTTTAAAATTTTCCCTCCCCCTCTAACTTTACTTCCCTTCCAAAATTAGGGGAATTTGGAGGGGAAGTGTGATATTATTATTATATAATATTTATATACCTATAATTTTTTTAATATCCTAATATTACTCTTATATTATATTTTATTAAAATATTATGTAAAATAATATAAGGTAAATTTGTCTATATAAAAGTATTTTCCCTCCCTTTCCTTCTTGAACCAAATAAGGTAATATGAAAATCCCTCCCCTCCTCTCCCTTAATGTTAATCCAAATAAGGTAATAATAAAATCTCTCTTTTTTTCTTCCTTTTCTTTTCTTTTCCTCTATTAAAATCCCTCCCCTCCGTTGAGCCAAACACACCCTAAGGCTCACCCAGAATGGGGAATTAAAAAACAAAAACAAAAGAAAATTAGATCACTTCAGGACCATCATACCCTTGTGATTTTAATTTATTATTTTTATATCCCTCCAACAATTTCACCGATTTCTCCCTTTTTTATATAATCTGGAATATTGAATACTTCAACAGGTATTATGATTTTTATCAGTGATGGAACATAGACATCACAAGTGATGGGTTAAGAAACTAACATTATTTTATTGTAGAGACACTGTGATGTGACTCAATCACATAACTCATAAATGGCGGTGGGATGGATACGATGAGTAAAACTTTAGAATTCAATCTCTCTTAAGTATAGTTTGATACGAGTGATTTAGGGGAAAGAGAAAGAAAAAAGATTGAGAGATTTTATTCCTTCTCTTATTTTAGATATTTAAAAATTGTAGGAGGGTAAATTTTTTTTTTTAAATTTTCTCTTCCTTCTCAAGTTTTACCTCCGCTCTAAAATTGAAAAACTTTAGAGAGGAGAGATAATATTTTTACTTTACCATACTAATATATCTATAATTTTTTTAATATATCAACGTTAATCATATATTATATTTTATTAAAATATTCTATAAAATAACATAAGGGTAAATTTATTTATATAAAAATATTTTTCCTCTCCTCCTTTCTTGAATTAAATAAAGTAACATTAAACTCCATCCTTTATTTTTTCTTGATGTTAATCCAAATAAAGGAATAATAAAATTTCTTATATTCTCTTCTTTTTCTTTTTTTTCCATTAAAATCTCTCTTTTCCATCGAGGCAAACACACTATTAAAAAAAATAAGGGGCAGAGAAAAAAGGACTGACATAATCTCAATTAGTAAAGGATAATCAGTAAAAAAAATTGTTTAAAAAATTTATTGATTATAATAAATTAAACGTATACTAATATTTTTTTATATAAATTTTTTTATAGTGCCAACACTTTATATATATAAAAATACATTAGGTCTTTTTTATTAATAAATTTTTTATAAAAAATTTATTTTATCCATTTTCTCTTCTTAATATTAAGTGAAACTATATCATATATTAAAAGTAAGAAACTACACGGTTCATTTACTAATCTTTCCCAAGAAGTATATTTTCTCAGATGTTAACTTCTCAAAAAATTTATAAATAACTGATTTTTTTCATTTTTACAATACCTATAATTATAACTATTTTTTTAATAATAATAGCATAGTATTTGTTTAATGATAAAAACATAAATAACCTTTTAATTGAATTTTATTTTATAATTTTTATGATAAATGGAATTGTGTTAAACTTAATTTCTCAAAAGTTTAATCTTTTTAATAAATTAAATATGACAAAATTCACTTCCCAAAAAGTTTAACTTCTCCTCCCTACTTACCCCAACCAAACGATCCGTACATAATATATTTATCTCTTTTCTTGCCACACATAAAATTACTCTAGCAAAAGTGTGTGTATATATATATTCCTTATATTTCTATTTATAAACTTTAAATTTATGAATATGTTTAGTTTTTTTATAAATATTATTTTAGATTTGTCTAAACATTTATTGTGTTTTTTAATTTTTTTTTTGAATTAATTATATGTCTCTCTCATTTTTTTCATTTATTTTCTCTTATCTCTTATTCTATTCATAATCTTTTTCACTTATCCTCTGTATAAATAAAGACTTAATTAAAAAATAAAATATATTTTTTATATATTTATTATTTTTAACTAATTTTAATTAATTTTTTAATTAATATAAATTAGTTATTTAAAATTTATAAATAAGATCGGAGTATTGTTTCCTATGATTACAGTTACTTCAATATTAAAAATTCGTTGTATTGAATGAAATGAATTTATAACTAATGCCTACTCATTTTAGTTTGTGAGTGAGAGAGAGAGAGAGAGAGATTTCACATTATAGATCTAAAAGACTCATCGATGTTGTCTTACATCTTTCAGTATTTAAACAAGATCAGTTACATATCACTGTGTTTCGATCTTACATATTACAACTTTCAATAAAAAGAAAAAGAAAATTCTCTGATCAAATTTTTAACCAAGAATTACATATTTTTACTGTTGCGATCTTGCATATCAACTCTTTTTTTTTTTAAAAAAAATAAATGTAGTGAAGATAAACTGCATTGTCATACACACACACATTAAATAGATAAGCGAATAAAACACTTAATTTTATTTATTTTATTTGGAATGATATTTCTATTCATAAAACTAAAATAAATATATAATCTATGTACATATAACATAAAATTTGAAGAAAATAGTAATATTCATAAGTCATGAATAATGTGGGCTACTTCTAAGTATAAGCCCATAACCTAGTTTTGTATACTCTATAATTTACAGAGTCTGGAATGATTAATTTAAAAACTCAAATATATGATAGTTGGCAAAAAAAACTCAAATATATGGTAAGAAATTAATATTACATTAATTAACATGTGCGAGCATCTAAACGTATTTAACCTTCCATCTTTGGTTCATGGAAAAAAGAAAATCATGTTAAGTAAAAAGAATGCAACCAGATGAAAAACATGTTGCGTCTATTAATTTTACTAATAAAAAGTTTAATTCCATGCATATCCTTACAAATTCAAATATTTAATTTTTATCTTATTTTTTTATTAGAACAAGTATAATAATGTAAAATTAATGTTATTTTTCCACTGATATTTTTTCAAAATCATGATCCTTATTTAAACAAAACAAGATGAGATGATGTGAGCATTTCTTTTACATAACTATGAGTGTAAAATCTGAGTTATAATATATCCTGTAAGTTAGTGAAGACTTCTAGATATCAAGGCTTGGAAAAGAATAAGTTCAAATTCTTCGAGAAATAATTAATTTGATGGAAGGTAATTAAATATTCTCTTCATTGCTAAATATAAAAGCTAATTACAGGGTCTATTTTGCTCTTAAAATCAATTTATCTATCAAATTTAATATATATTTTTTTCATAAATTATCCCTATTGATTTTACATATTAAAAGGAAGTTTCATCAATAAAAATAGTTTCCACTACAAATGATCAAATGGGCATTTGGGGAAAAAATATATACTTTTTTTACAAATAACTAATTTAATTTATTTTTTAATATTTATAAATTAGTTACTCCCTCTTCCCTAAGATCCAAATAATTGATTTTTTTTAAGAAAACTGTTAAAATTAGTTAAAAATAATAAATATGTAGGAAATATATTTTTGTTTTACAAATATACCCTTGTTTATAAGTGAGTAGGTAAAAGTGAGAAAAAAGATGGGAGAGAATCCAAGGGAAAAAGATAATGAGAGAGAGTAAATTAATTAAGGATAAAATTGATAAAAAATATATTTAATATTCATATAAAAATAAAGTAGTGGCATAATTAGGGGAAGGGTAGGGGCGACCGCCCCTCCCCTCAGCTGGAATTACCTTATACCTTGCTATTCAAATTATTATATTTATAATATTATACTCTCTCTTGTCTTAAATATAAGACCTCAATTCAATTTGTCTCCCAAAATTATAATCTTTCCCTCAAAGTATCCCCATATGATTGCACATATTAAGGGTTGTTCAAATGCACATAGTTAGATGAGAGTATTTTAGGAAAACTAATACACAATCATTACAATTAACTAACTTAATTAATTTTCTTAATATACCTTAATTAGTTAAATAGATCTTACATTAAGGATCGATATAATAGTTTATTTGTTCATTTGATGAAAAAAAGCTGTTAAGAATTCGCCCCTCAAGTCCCAAATTTTTGGTTCCGCCACTAACCTAAAGTCGATCTTATAAAAAGGGATGGACCGATTCAAAAAATTAAATCTTATAATAAGAGATGGAGGGAGTATTATTTAGATGTCACATTTCGGACAAAAGAGAGTAGAATAAAAGGAAGCATATATTGAGAGAGAGAAAATGCATAGGAAGAATAGTGGTAAGAGGGGTAGGTTGCTCCCGGAAAGAGAGGAGAAAGGGAGGGAGTGGATTTGGAATGTTGCTATTAAATTGGAGCACATGGAAACAAAATGAGTGTAGTTTATGGGGATATATGCTCCACTTCCCCCAACACTCTTCTCTTCCCCATGTTCTAATGCTCCCTACACATCTGGGCCCTTCTTGGGCCCACATTATTTATACCACTACTTTTCTCCTTCTTTTCTTTTTTCAACATAATAATAACAACAACAATAATAATATAACGTTGATTTAAATACTCTTAAGTCTTTAATATATGACATGTAATATCCTAATTTTTAAGCCCAGAAGCCCAGAAAGTAGCCTAAAATAGGTAGGCTACCATACCCCTTTGAGAAAAAGTCCCAGAAATATACAGAGGATTTTTAGAGATTAAAATATAAATAATGAAAGTACATGGACTATGTGTTGAAATTTGTGTCATAAGGGCCAATCATTGTATTATGAACATTGTTGATTTATAAATTTCTTAATTATGTTATCACATTATTTGCATATTTACTGTAATGACCATCCTTGGATAACTCATTGGTTGGTCATCTATGCGGGAGCAGAGATAAAATAAGACCAGTATGACTTCGAAGATGTATAGAGATATAAATCAAAGTCATAGGCACATGTAAAAGTACAAGGTGTTGGACCAACCTGCTATGAGAGAGCTGCATGGGTTAAGTCATAAGCTTCTCTCATATACAAACCATGTCATTATGCCCTTTGACTTGAGATCATCATAGATTTCTACATGACAAACGCTCAGCTTTGACCTAGTCAAAAGTCACTTTTGACCAAGTGATCATAAAGACTATGTTCAGGCTTAGTGGTTTTTCATGCGGAAGAATGTGAATGGTCAAGAAGGAATTTGTCCCTCATATTCATAGAGAGATATTACTGGGCCCCTCGATGAGTAAGCTTGAGAAGTGTATGGACATACTATAATGGAAAGGTAGTTCCATTTCTATAGTCAGATTACTCAGGGATCGAGAAAGTAACGGTCAGGAATAGGAGGATGACGTTCTCCATGACCAAAATGTCGTGTGAAAAATGGACGTGATATGGTTGTATGAAAGGTTACATCGTTCATCAATCCTCACATGATTTGGGTAGTCGTGATGTCTTGTTAGAGACCGCTTACGACTTGTGAGTCAGTATAGTAAATGGCCCACTGCTAACTTCATATGGGCCTACAGGGTCGCATACAAAATAGCCCAACGCGAGCTATGATGTCCAGATTAATTGAATCTAAGATATGTCCAGATTCAATGAATAATCTAGGGTGGACATGCATATATATAAATTCGGATATATTATATGATATAAGAGATATTTATAAAATTTGATTTATAAGGATAAATTAAATCTCTATCACTTTTGAATTTGAAATTTAAATTGATATGATATAATATAATATCTCAAATTTGATTTATGAGAATAAATCAAATATAATTCTGTCATGTCTTTATTTTAAATTAAATGAATATGTGAATTAAATCTGTGGGACGGATTTAATATAAAAAACCATATTTATTTAATTGATTTCTTATCAAATTACGCAATATATGATATTGTATTAATTTCAGAATTAATTTAGGATTAATTCTAAAATCTAATATCCGTCAGAATACTGATAGCATCCTATATATTTGACATTAGGGGCTAGGGTTTTTGGAGGGAGAGTGCAAAAGGTTTGCAGATAAGAAACGGCCAAAATAGAGACGGTGAGAACGGATTCTCGAGAAAAACCCTGGAAGGACAAGAGGCGCTAGCACATCGTTCGTGGTTGGAACGCTGTTCGTGTGGATACCGGTAGAGGAAGCCGATCTGAGTCGTCGACTTCTTGCCGCAAGAAAAGAGAGCATAGGCATCCTGAATTTTTGGAATCCCCGAGTCACCAATTATTTGAATACCGAAGGTAACACCTCTTACTACTTGACTTAAACACAATTGGTAGATCCAGGCAGAGACTGAAAAAATTTTAAAGTTAATTTTCGCTGCGTGTCTTCCAATTCCCTACACTATGATATAAATAGTAAAAGTTTCTAGGGGCAAGTATGTAAATAAAGTTAGAGGCTCCAGAAGAGTCTCCAAGGCACATAAAGAGAAAGAGGAATGAAGGACTAAACTGTAAGAAAAGAAAGTCCTTTAGGACCCAAATTGGAAAGTTAAAGGGACTAAAGTGTAAAGTATAAAAGTTCTAAGGATTAAAGTTAAGGTAATGACAAGTTAAGGGAACATAAGCATAATTATGAATAATTAAGGGACATAGATGTCATTCTTGAAAAGCTAGGGATACAATGGTAATTATGAAAATGTTCTCGGAAACTAGAATTTAGGAGAAGATAGAGGGAATTTTTTTGATCCATTTGACCAGAGTCAGAATTTTGATTTGAAACCCTGATTAATTGATATGTATTTCAGAAGTAATTAATTTAAAGTAGAAGTTTTCGGGTATTGTTAGATTAAATATCTAATAAAGGAAATAACCCTAGGCAAGAAGTCAAATAGGGTTATAGGAATGGGAACCATGGCTGAGAAATATCCTGGTGAGATGTGAAAAGACAAAAATACCCCAAATGTTATAAGAGTAGAGGAAGAGCATTTTGGTCATTTTTAAGGGTCAAGTAATAAAATCTTTACCCAGTCCAATAATGTTAAAGGTAGGAAGAATAAAGACACTAAATCTAATGCCAGAAGATAAATTATGAAAGCTCAAAAAAATTAAATTCAAGAAACAGTCTGATTTTTGAAAAATCTGACCTAGCTAGTACAAGATTAAACAGGATTTTCTAAGAAGCTTTCTTTTCAATGGGAGGATGCCATATGTCCTTGATGATGTCATGTGGATGATGTAAGCAAAAGGAGAAGATGATGCAAGCAAGATAGGTGATTAAATCTTGGCTATTGATTTGGAAGATGTAATCTTGGTCATTCATTGTAAGATTTAATCTTGACTATTGATCTAATATTAGATTTTCCTATAAATACCCCCTCTCCCTTCATGGCCAAGCAAGCTTGGGTTTCCTTGGAGAAACTCTTGCAAAATAATTTCTCAAGCAAGGTCATGAAATCCAAGAGCTAATTGGTCAAGCATACATGGTAAGATCTTCTCCTAGCTCCTTAATCTTGTAGTATAGAGGATTAATTGGTAGATTAAATGGTTAAGAATTATGTTATTTCCCTCCCTATATTGCTGGACGAAATTCTGTTTCAGTGAGGAAGGAAGAGTTTGATGTTAGAAATAGGTAAAACAAGTTGGAATAGATAGGATTCAAGTGGTTCTAGCTTGTAATTGATTGAATTGCATGATTTGGTTACTATGGGGTGTGCCATGACTATGTTGAATTTAGTATCCTATGATGGGATTTTGATGATTCTAAGGCTTCCAATAGATTTATAATGAAAAGTTATGTGTAACTAAGTTAAGGAAGTGAAGCTGGAAGCATTGGAATCAAAAGTGACATTTTGACTCCAAGGAAGCATGTCTCTCGACCAGCACTAATGAAACATCCTTACTTTCGTACGTCTTAGGGACCAATTGGTAGTATTTAGAACCACTTTCAAGGTCATTGAAGTCCAATTTCTCAATCTGGAGTTTTACTCTTATCTATTACTGTTCACTGCGTAAATTCCAGATGAATGACCTAACTTCGAAAAATCATAACTAATTCTAAAAAAATAGTAATGCAGTGGTTCAAATTGCTACATGAAGCTAACTCAATACTCTTTCAAGAACAAATAACTCGTTGACCATTCCTTGTCCAAGTCAACATCAGTCAAAGTTACAACTTTATTGTTTATCCAGCGTTTTTCTCCTGAATCCAGCATTTTGGTCCCAACTTTGATAATTTATATCTCCATGTGTAGACATCCAAATAAGGCATTCTATATATCAAATCGAAGCTTGGTATGTCTACTATTTATCATAAAAATATCATACATTTATTTAATCATTTACTATTTTTAATTATAGATCAAACATCACTATATCACCACGAGTTACTGTTCATGGTGGCAAATTCCAGCAATCAACTTTATATCCTTATGCATACAATAATCACATATCAATCAAACATGCCAAACAATACTTATCATTAAATAATAAATCTTTATACAACAGGGCATGAACAAAATCCTCGTATCTCTATTATATTTTTTCTGCCTAAAATCCGGCAGTATAACTACTATACTTCATCTGTAAAAATAACTGATCTTGTACTTATTCGGTAATCCCCGTGAGAACTACCATTCTACATAAGTACCCAGGAAATATTGGATGAACCGACTAAGTCCACTCACTTTCAGACTCCTTAGACAGTACCTACGTACACAGTATGTATCATCTCCTTATGTTTAGTTTGAAATTCGGCAGCATAACGGCGTTTTACAGCATTCTCAAAATTCACTTCGACATAACCTCTCTGTAATGGGTTATAAATAGGGGATGAGATTCGGGGGAATCTCAGTAGCAAACGGTACTAAACAATGTATGCATTGATGATATTTGTGCTTGCTTGTGATTGTGTCAACATAATGTAATGTGCATGCTTCCATGAGATATATGAAATACAATTGGCCAAGGCAATCATAGCATAGAGCTTCAACAATTACAGATTAACAATAATCAATCATGTCATAACACAATCAATCATACATACAAGTTTAGGGTAAGTTTACTACCTGGCTAGTTTAGCAGAACTCTTGCTTCTCTATATTGCTTCCAGCTCCGCCAAAACTTCCTTCCTTCTTTCTTTCTTCCACTTTCTTTCTCTAGAACTCACTTCTCTCTCTAAAGAAGCTCTTGGGTGTGAAGAATGAATGGCAAGGGGGTATTTATAGCAAAATCTTGGGAAAATTGAAGGCCAAGATCACATTGGGAACTAATTGATCTAATGGTTAAAGGTTTGATCTTGAAATATCTTGTCTCCTTTCACTCATGACATCACCACCATCATAGCATCACATGGGACACCTAAGCAACTTTTTGGTGACATTTTGAAGTCCTTGTGGGTCCCACCATGTGCAAACCCTAATTTTTACTTTATTCTCTTTCCTTTCTTTTCAAAAATCCATAAATTATTCATTATTGGACTTGGGCTCCAAGATAACTTTTGGGGCTTATTGGGCTGGCCTAGGACGAAATGTTGGGCCTCTTTTAGGTCGAATAGCTAATTGGCCCAAATCCCAATGTACTTTCCTTATACCGATATCCTTAAATTACCCTGATCTTAGAATAAATGCTAAACACCTCTTTTAATTGTTCTAACATTTTTAGAAATTTATTCTAATATAAAATGAATTCTCTACAAATTTTCATAATTTTCTGAGACCCAGAAGTCCTGATAAAAATTACATACATTTCCTTTAACCCTTTATCGGTGTCATTTTTCACCGTAAATTTCATAATTAATTCTACAGGACTCCTTTTTTACTTCTGTCAACTCCATAAATTCTCATATTAATTATAATAATTTACTATCACATTTTATCTGATATCCATCCATTTTGAAATGACCAAAATACCCTTGATTATTTTTCTAATTCTTTCATACTCATAGAGACCTCATATGCATATTTCACAGTTCAGTGAAATGATCAGCATAATTTTCTCTATTTTCTGGTAAAGTCTGGTACTCATCGGCTACCATCCAAGTCTTTCCCATAATTACGATTATGCCCCTGAATTCTCTTTCTGGCATCTTTACTTATCTTCTTATCCTTCATCTTAAGTTCTTGAAATTCTCTTCCAACAACTCATCCCCTGAACTTTTTGGGAGTCATCATTAATTGAAAGGCTCGACAACCCGCCCATATCAGGTTATCTTACTCAGGAGCCAGCCCATATCTAGCTACCTACAGAATTCCTAGGCTTAAGACTTAGGATATTCCTTACATTCCTCTTTTTGAACCTAGGTGAACTGTCCCTATTTTGTAGGTCAGAGACTTAACTCATCTTTAAATTCTGAGGAACTTAGCTCATCCCTCGGATTCCTACCAAATATAGGTAAGTGATCCGCCCATATCAGATTACCACCCTGGGACTACGGGTTTAGCAGCCTGCCCATATCAGACTACCTCCCAGTTTTCCTAGACCCAAAAATCAGGATGTTACAACTGACTCATGGAGAAAGAGTGTGAGTTTGATAAATCCAAGCTCATATTTGTATTCCTCATACAAAATTGTGTAGGATTGGCCTATGAGAATGATTTTTACAAAGTTAGAACACTAATCCTAAAATTAAGAGAAAGAGGTTAAATTAAGAGAGATAATCTTGACTATGATGTAAACTCTTGGTCCTAATGAGTTATATAATCAATGTGAATGTGTTTAGGACCTTGAGTTATCCATGAGGATGCTTGGATGAGGTTAACCGAGAGTCCAATGGTTGGAAAGATTAGGGAGCAAGTGGAAATCAAAAGGATAAAAGCTTATGTACAAGGTAGTAGGCTTACCCATTTATGTACTTGACGTGATATGCTTATGGGTTAAGATGTTTGAGTTGATTAAATGATGTTGTGACATGATAAATATTATTAAAAATGCTGCTTATAACATACTTGCCATTGCCATGCATTTTATACAAAGCATAAAGCATGA
Source organism: Leucaena leucocephala (assembly GCA_037074615.1). Lineage (NCBI taxonomy): Eukaryota > Viridiplantae > Streptophyta > Magnoliopsida > Fabales > Fabaceae > Leucaena > Leucaena leucocephala. Next base: position 11,561,417 of record CM073536.1, on the reverse strand, counting down.
TGGCATGTCACTAACTAAAGTAAGTTTAAGTAAAATGACATATCATGTATTAGCATAGTTGATAAACTCATATTTGTATTGATTTTTAATATGTTAAAAGAGAGTTTATTATTGATTTTATCCACATTTAATACTATGTTGAGCAAATTAGTTAAAAATATGAAATTGGACAAGTGAGAATTAAATTATGTGATTTTAGTGTTTAATTGGATAAATAATCTATTAAATGTCCATTTCAGGTTAATACAACAATCAGTCAGTAAAGTAGAGCGTCCCTGTGGAATTCAATCGTGACTTTATGAACTTCATGTCGAGACCAAACTTAATCAGCAAATAAGAAGTGTTCTCTATAAATATTAGTCGCAACCTGATGTCATACCGTCGCGACCAGACTTCGATACAGGAATCAACCAGTGAAGGAATGAAAGGGAGAATGACAGCTAGACTTGAGGAGCTGATAGTACATGAGCTAAATCCAAGAATTAAGGAACTGAAGCAAGTGGGATATTCAGCACATGTGCAGCAACAGGTTGAACATGTGCTGGATCCAGATCTGTTAACAGATTGCAAGTGGGAGATCAAACATGTGCTGTAACAGAACTAAACTCTACACATCTGGCACTGTTCACGCGTAGCACTGTTCACGCACCATTCATGCCAGCTGCCATTCACTACAATCAACACACTCCTTCCATACCTCTATATATATTCATTCATTCACCCCAAGGATTCACACACCACATTCCATTTCTTCTGCACCAGACCATTCACGCACACCTTCATCCTATTCTTCACTTCTCTTCTGCAACTTTCCTCTGTTCTAGTCAATAGAACCAAAGGAAAGTTTTGCAGTTCATCATCTCCATTTTCTCCTTCCATTTCCACATGACTACTGCTGCTGTACCGATATTTGCTGCTGGAGTTCAGATAGCAATGCAAAGTTGAGCTGCTGTGCTTCCTTGGAGATGACACCAAACCAGAATCCTTGAGCTTAACAGGGAGTGTCATTGAGTCTTTAAGTCAGATTTAATTGTATCGAGTTGATATGTTTACTTCTGGTTTATTGATTCAATTAGAGTAGTAGATGACAAAGAAGTAGGGAACCGAGTTGGATTTCTTATTTCTGTATTAATGAATCTTTGATTAATTCTCATCTTTGATCTAGTTGAACATAACTGTGATTAATTGAAGTGATTCTGTTTAATTCATATTCTACTATCTCTGAGTTGAATGATTCCTATTCTCTATTCAATGTCTGCGAGTTGTAATTTTGATTGAGATTTAGCTAGCGAGTTGTTAGTTAACCTATTCTAATTCAATTGATTAACTCTTGATATTTTGTGGATAATGAAGGTAAGGTAATCTCCAAGGGAACATACTTGTCATCATTCATTCATCTCATCATCTTAATCACATAAAAACAGAAACAATGGCATAGATTTACTTTCTGAAGTTAGTTGATAGTTCAAAACACAACTCATCTGCTTAACTTGTTAATTTGTGGCTCAATAGATTAATTAGGAACTCTAACATCCATTAGCTCCTTGTTAATTTGTGGCTCAATAGATTAATTAGGAACTCTAACATCCATTAGCTCCTTGTGATCCGACCTAGGTTAGCCTCCACTTACTATTGGTTAGCTTAGTTTTGTTTGATAATTAGAAACGACAAGTTATCACATCCATCGTGACATAGATGTGTTAATGTTTGCTACTGTGATTTTCCATAATCGCACCCTCCTTTAACCAACCAATATAGGTTAAGTATGATGGAAGATGAATGCATGAAGATGATCCAATGAATGGAAGAAGAGAAATGACAATAACAAGTTCTAGCATGAGTTGTAGGATTTTTCCGTTTATGTAAATGTTATGTAATGTGTCATTTTATGTAATAGAATTGTATGAAACAATTATAGCATGTTTACTTGATGTATATGAATGTATGGGAAGTCAAGAGGATGGTTTAAGCATACTATAATAATTAATGATAGATAATAATGAACGAAAGCGACAATGGTAAAAATGTAGGTCCTAGAGCAGTAAGTTTTTAGCTCTAGTTTGACCTAGTAAATGAATGAGTCTAACTACAAAATTTAGTGGACATTTAGTACACATCCCAAAGCATGGGTAGTATGCCTCAATTGGATGTATACAATAAGAGAAATGAATTTCCAAAATTAAGGCAGAGAATCTGGAAGTTTCAGAAATGACCATATGAATAATAATTTTAAATAAATTAACTGTATTGATTGGTTGAGTAAAACTCCAGATTTATATTTTTCTCTTTAAAGATCAATTAAAGATCTTCAAGAAAAATTTGGAGAACCTCCATATGATTTTTCTATAATTAACTATGATTTTTTAAAGTTGGACCGTCAAATCTGTAAAATGTATAATGAACAGTATCTGTGGACCAATTTACAAATTTTTAAATTTTGGGCGTAAGTGATGCTTCCACTAGTTAAAATCGCTTCCGAACGCGTACTCTAAGGGATAAAAGTGAGAATGCTACATGATCTATTTAACTAATTTGATTAAATTAAAGAAGTTAATTAACATGATATTCCTTAACTCCCTCACTCTCTCTATTTTATTTTATTATTATTGAGGGAATATCAATAGGATACTTTGAGAAAAATTTGATAAATATAGGAAATATATTTTATATTTAGGATTAAGATAAACTCTTTAATTACGTCATATATTAAGAATTGAAGAAGCATTATTTAAAAGTTTCTCAACATCAATCTTTTTATTAAAATTTTGAGTTCCAGTTTTGGAAACACAAAAATCATGTATGTTGAAACAACAACTTTTTTTTCTTCTTCTTTTCAGTTGGACCTAACTTAACTCAAATTCATATTAGTTCTTCCTTTCAATTGGAGTCTAGTTAACCTAATTAAAATAGAGCTTACTTACCAACGGAGGTTGGTCTGAGTGGTAAGCGACTCGGTATCGCTTAAGCAAGGTCTCGAGTTCGAGCCTTGGCGTACGCAGAAAATCCCCGTTGGGAGACTCACCCACCATAGCCAGGTGCGCAACGCGGGTCGGATCCGAATGTAGTCGGAGCAAAGCTCCGATGAACCGGGTGGGCAACCAAGAAAAAAAAATAGAGCTTACTTAATTATGTATGTTTTCCCTCTATTAGGACCTTATTATATTATAGTACATATATTGAATATTTTGTTAAAAAATCAAGAATGTATGGATAAATTAATTTTGGAGAATATAAGTTGGTTTATCTCCTTTTCTTTAATTATTTATAACTCAAATATATATATGACAGTCTTATATATGGATAATCAGCATCACCACCTCAACTATATATACGACGCGGTGACATACAAAAACAGATAAATCAATAAAAGTTCTCATTATTATGGAAGAATCTGTTAATGAAAAGTACTGGAAGAACATTACTTTCTTCTTCTTTTTTCCCTTGAAAAATCTACACGAGAAAATGACAAACTAGAACATGCAATCACTTAAAAGAAGCAATGTGTGGAATTTTTTGAGAATGACCAAAATTATCGAACCAAGAAAGTCTGCAGCAATTATAATTGTCCATAATTTTCTCTCTCTTTTGACTTCTATCGTCGTTTTTCATTTTTCTACACATTTAACTCATACAATCAAACATGTGCTTCTGCTTCTGCATGCTCCTTATTTCTGCAGTGGGAACATCACACAAATATATATATATTATGTGAGACGCAGTTGCACTATATATATATTATGTGAGACGCAGTTGCACTATATATATATATTGTTGGGAAATGGGCTAGTCCACCCATGGTGGATTAGGCCCAAGTCTGAGGAGCTCTGTTGGAGGGAACATTATATTTTGAATATATGTGGGAGTTACCCAACCGAATGGGTGAAAAAACATGGGGTGAGGGGAAGTTGCTTTCAATTTTCCTATTTCCCTCCTTTGTGAAGAGATATATGGCCACGCACAGAAACATAACAGAAGTGAGTGTGTATCAGTGCTCTGGGTGGTAACTCTGCAAACTCTCCCCTGTCCGACGCTCTCTCTACCTTCTTCGGTGCATTTGCTGTGAAACGTACCAGAGTCCATTCACGGTGCTCCGGTTGCGCGTGGCTACTTCGGTAAACAGAAAAATATCCAAGGTACGCCCGAAAACCTTCAGTGGCATCAGAGCAGGTTCATTGCTTCCGCATTTTACTCTGTGATTTTTTGTTTTTCTGGTTATACACTATTCTGCATGCTTATTATGGTTTCCAAGTATTTATTTCATGATAATATGCATAGAGCATTCATTGAAACCGTAAACAGAAGCATAAAGAACGTAAAACCAAAACAGAAGCTTCATTTTTCAGAATTGGGTCATTCATAACAGTGTTTTTAGGCTATTATATTAGTCCCATTGCGTATATCTCGAAAAAACGAAGAAAATGACACCAAGAATGTCGAAATTGGACGTTGGACTGAGAAGTTACGGAGGAAAAACGAGTCGGGTCCATCGGACCGACCCGTTTTCCAGTTGGGTCTGTGTGACCCGGCTGGAGGTCAGGGACGATCAAAACGACGTCGTTTTGATCCTCCCCTAAACGACGTCATTTTGCTTCTGGGCAAAAAAAAAACAGAATGCTTTCTGTTTCTGGGGACTGGGCTGCGTTCAGCCTAGTCCGTCCGAAAAAAAAATTATTAATTTTTTTTTGGGCTACATGAGATGGCCCATTTAAAAAAAAATTTTGGATGCTGCGGGGTTATTAAAAAAATATTATTATTATTTTTTATTTTTTTTATTATTTTATTAAAAAAAATGGAAAATGAGGAAATTCTGTGGCTGACACGTGGCAATGGCCACGTGGCAGCACCAGACTGGCGCGTGTAGTACACGCCCCAGAGGCTGAGAGTGGGCTTCGTTCAGTTTTTTTATTTTTTCTGAATTAATCCTTCTTGGGGCGCGTGAGGGCGCGTCGGAGCTCCGATTGAGGTGCGGTTTGTTCCTAAAAATCCCTAAAATCAAGATCTTCATTTTGATATATAATTTGCCTAATTTGGAGGCAATTATAGACCTATTTATGGATATTCAGTGTATTTTCTTGTATTTTTTTGGTGTTTAAAAATTCCAGAAAATTATAATAATTAATACTTTTTATTATTTAGGTGAAAATGGCTTCATCTAGCACTGAATCTCTGGGACTAAGCTTAAATGAAGATATCTCATTTCTGGATGATGTCAATAACCCGGAGGAGGACCTTCAAGAGGATCCCGAGGGGGAACCTGAAGAGGATCCAGAACAAAATCTTGACGAACTTTCTGAAGAAGAACCAGAGGAGTTGATGGAGGAAGTTCCACAAGAGGAACCACATGTAACGTGTATTTCCGAACCGAGGTCGGAAACTTTATTCCCCATCGAACCCCTTCATTTGCAGCCTTTCACGGATTCTTCAGACTCCAAGTCGGTGCCTACTCTTCACGACGAATCTCCAGTTGAGGATGGAGAGGAAGTGGATCAACCTCTTACCCCTGCTTTGGCTATGAGTATAGCTGAAAGAGATGCAGCTAAATTAACAAATATAAAAGGCGTTAATGGCGTGATTTACAACTACATTGATTTAATGACAGATAAGAAGAATACTGCATTCTACCTGAAAGTCATAATGGAGTATATAAGGGCAGTCAGGGTTAGAGGAAAGCCTAAACAAGGATGCTTAGGCAAGAAATATTGGCTTAGAGTAATAGAATTTGTATCTAACCTTCGTAAGCCGCCTCGTAAGCTTAAGAAATTAAGAAAAGCAATGTTAGATTATTGTAAAGCTCATATCGAATGATGTATATTTGTATTTGATTACCATTGCTTTACTTAGTTAAGGACATATTTTATTACTCTTTCATTGTAAAGACTTGACATTTATTACATGCTTTATATGCAATGGAATTATGTTTTATTTAATTTCTTTACAAGTTATGATTAATGTATGTCTTTTATAAGTGGGAGCCTTTTAGATAATGAGTATTCTAAAAGCAAAACATGAGAGTGCTTATATTAATTTTGATAGAAAATAATGACGCTGCTAGTGCCTATGTGATGGGAGGTACAAATGTATTCTCCTGATCGTGGGTCTAGTAATGTTATTATTTTCTGATCAAAAATGATAAAAGTACATGACATTGTATACTTTACATGTGCTATATAAATTCACTTAAAATGTTCTATGGTTCAATAAATTAATGTGGATAGGTTTGTCACAGAACCGATATTGAACAATGGCTTCAAAGAACATTATTGCTAAATTAAACAAAGGGGAAAAACTCAACGGGGACAACTGGGATATTTGGCACCGAAAGGTCCAATATATTCTAGAAGAGCAGGATGCAATTGAGCCATTAACCATGGCACTGGTAGAGCCTGAAGCTGAAAATACAGCCCAGCACAGGAGGGACCAAGAAGCATACCTGTCATGGAAAAAGAAGAATAGCATAGCAAGAATTACACTGCTAAGTGCAATGGCAGATGATTTGATGTGTGAGTTTGAGACACACAGAACGGCACAAGCTATGTGGATTGCCTTAAAGGATAAGTTTGGTGGAGTTTCTACGACCAAGCTTAGAAGGTTGACGATTAAATTCGATACCTATAAGCTGAAACCGAATAATCCTATGAGGCAACATCTGCGAGAGATGTCCACAATGATCCGTGAATTGAAGGAGGCTGAACATAATTTATCTGACGAGCAGCAAGTGCAAGCTGTAATCAGGTCGCTCCCTGCCAGTTGGGAGCACATGAAAGTCAACCTGACCCATAATGAGAACATCATCACTTTCAATGATGTAACTAAGCATTTGGAGCTAGAGGATGAACGTCTGGAGGCTTATAAGGCCACTGGACAAGCCTATCTGACCGAAGGTGCTGGTCCTTCCCAATCTAAGCTTGAATTTAAAAAGGGCAAGAAATTTCAGAAAAATGGGAAGAAAGGCGGTCCTCCGCCTAAGAAAGGCAAGCAACAATACAAGAAGAAGGGAAAAAAAGGAGGCAAGAAAAAGCTAGACCTAAAGAAGGTCAAATGCTTTGCATGCCATAATATGGGACATTTCGCACGTGACTGTTCTAAACAGACCGAGAGCGGAAAGGTAAAAGTGAATTATGTGAATTCACATGTCTCATTTGTTTCTAGTACTGTTTTTCTAACAGAACCTGTTTCCTTTTCTTGGATTATTGACTCAGGCTCCACAGACCACGTAAGTCGAGATCGAGGATCCTTCGTGGAATACCGTCGGTTGCCATTTCAAAGCAAGTGGCTTTTCGTTGGCAATAATGCAAGGATCGAGGTTCGAGGCATTGGCACCTGTAAACTTGTTTTGCGTGGTGGAAAGACCTTGATGCTGCATGATGTGCTTCATGCTCCTGACATCCGACGGAATTTAGTTTCTGTAATTTGCTTATTGAACTTTGGGTTTAATGTAAACTTTCATGGTAAAGTTGCAGACATTTATAGCAACTCAATATTTTATGGTTCAGCATTTCAATTTCAAAAGTTCTTTATTTTGGATCTTGCTGGTGATTTTAATGTTCATGATTGCTTTGCTATTACTTCGAATAATCCTGATATGAATATCTGGCATGCTAGACTAGGACATATTAATCAAAATAGAATGATTAAACTGGCAAAAGAAGGCTTGTTGGGGGTAATCCCTAACATGGATATATCATTGTGCGAAAGTTGTCTAGCAGGTAAGGCTACCAGAAAACCATTCGGTAAGGGAACACGAGCCGAAAATCCATTGCAATTAATTCATTCCGATATTTGTGGTCCAATGAGTGTGAGGGCTAGACACGGAGCTTGGTATTTTATTACCTTTATTGATGATTTTTCACGATATGGTCATGTCTATTTGACTTCACACAAGTCCGAGGCACTAGAGTGCTTTAGACGATACATTAATAAAGTAGAGAATCAAATGGACAATAGAATCAAGGCATTACGAACTGATCAAGGTCGTGAATACCTTTCAGATCAATTCAAACAGCTCTGTGAAGAAAAAGGGATTATTAGGCAACTAACTATCCCTGGCACACCTCAACAGAATGGGGTTGCCGAAAGAAGAAATAGAACTCTTCTAGACATGGTTAGGTCAATGATGGCTCAGGCAAATCTTCCAATTTCACATTGGGGTGATGCTTTATTGACAGCAACCTTCATACTTAACCGTGTGCCCTCCAAGTCAGTCGCTTCCACACCCTACGAGTTATGGACTAAACGCCAGCCAGATCTAAGCATCCTTAGACCATGGGGTTCGGCGGCCTATATCCATGACAATTCTCATAGGCATGGGAAACTGGGTCCTAGAGGAAAGAAATGTATCTTCATAAGGTACTCTAAACCCTCAAAAGGATATGTATTCATAAGTGAAATTGAAGATGGAACAGTGACTGAAACAGAATCAAGAGATGCTGTATTCATTGAAACAGAATTTCCTAGTAGGGGAGATGTTGACCGCACTGTATCTCTTTATGAGACTCAGGAACAGGACAGTGCTGAACAAATTGACAGACCAGGATCTTCCAGGTATGTCAATCTGAGTGGGAGCTAAGAACGGTCAACACAAAGACCGAGGCAAATGAGAAAAGATAAGCAAGTTGCTATTGCTCCTACCAGAAAGAGTAACAGGGAAAGTGTTCCAAAGAGACGCTTTCAAATAGAAGGCGAAGCACTCTTAGTTACTCCAGAAGGGGATGATGAACCCCGCACTGTTCGTGAGGCCTTCGCAGGTCCTGCTAAAGAGGAATGGAAGAAAGCAATGAAAGAGGAAATGGACTCAATGATGAAAAACCAAGTCTGGGAATTGGTTGATCTGCCAAAAGGGCGTAAAGCCATTGGGAACAAGTGGATTCTCAAAATCAAAAGAAAGGTGGATGGATCAATTGACAAATTTAAAGCTCGATTGGTTGCAAAGGGATATACACAACAGGAAGGTATAGATTATGATGATACTTTTTTACCTGTTGTGCGCTTCAACTCTATAAGACTTATTCTGGCAATAGTAAACAGTTTAAACCTGGAGTTGCATCAGATGGATGTAAAAACCGCATTCCTGAATGGTGATCTGGATGAAGAAATCTATATGGAAAAACTAATAGGTTTCATTGAAAAAGGGTTTGAACACAAGAAGTGTAAACTCAAAAGATCCATTTATGGATTAAAACAGTCATCCAGACAGTGGTACTTGAGGTTTCACAAGGCAATAACCTCATATAACTTCCAAATGATAGAGGAAGACCACTGCGTCTATGTTAAGCGGTTTGAGGGTAACTTTGTAATATTATCCTTATACGTAGACGATATACTATTAGCCGAAAATAGTCTTGACTCGGTGATAGCTATTAAAGAATGGCTTTCATCAAACTTTGAGATGAAAGACATGGGTGAAGCAGAATACATACTTGGAGTCAAGATTCAAAGGAATCGCTCCAAGAGAATCCTCACTCTTTCACAAGAGAGTTATATCAAGAAAATACTTGAGCGATTCAATATGACTGAATGCAATCCCATGGATATCCCTGTAGCCACTGGAGTGGCCTTGAGTTCAGACATGTGTCCCAAAACTGATATAGACAGAAAGCAAATGGAAAGAGTTCCATATGCCAGTGCTGTTGGTAGGCTGATGTACGCAATGCTGTGCACAAGACCAGATATTTATTATGCCGTGGGGCTAGTTAGCAGATTCTAATCCAACCCCGGTGAGAAACACTGGAAAGCAGTGAAGAGGATCTTGAGATACTTAAAGGGCACATCTGATTATGCGTTGTGTTATCAAGGAAACGATCTGCGCCTAGTCGGTTATTCCGATGCTGATGTAGGTGGTGATGAAGAAGAACGAAGATCTACTTCAGGATACACCTTCTTGCTTAACAATGGAGCCATATGTTGGAGTAGCAAGAAGCAGACGTGCATTGCTTTACACTCTTTGGAAGCTGAGTTTGTGGCATGCACTGCAGCAGCGCAAGAGGCTATTTGGCTGAAGAGATTTATCAAACACCTAGGGTTTGGGAACGAGAGTACCAATTCGGTGTTGATACACTGTGACAATACTGCAGCCATAGCCTACACCAAAGACCCTAAGTATCACAGCAAGACCAAACACATTGATATCAAGTATAACTTTGTGAGGGATTATATAGCACAGAAAATTGTAACAGTACAATACATTTCAACCAAGTGTATGGTCGCAGACCCCCTGACTAAGCCAATAGGCAAAGAAACATTTGAGAAACATGTAACAGCCATTGGCATGCGAAAAATGTAAAGTAGCAGACTGTATGTAATAATTTTATTTTTTTTTATTAATGATATTATGTCATTTATTATTACTTATATGTCTGAGTAAAAGTATACAATGTCTAGTATGTCGTACAGGTTGAAAAGGGTAGCTCTCTCACACGAGCAACCGCCTTTGATGCTAGAGAAGCGTTCAAAGATGAGACATGTGTTCACCAGTAAAGCAGCAAGAGTGCTGATATGGTAGAGAAGAAACACGATGAATGTCGCCTTGGCTTAAATAGTGCAGTAAGTCAAGATGAGATCCATGAGTATGGATATGGATCGAACAATGGAAACCCACATCCATGAAACCTGTAGCCAGATAACAAATTCTTCAAAATTGACGTCATATTAAGTGAATAGAGTTGAAGAGTTTGGGTTTAGATACTATGAGTGTCTGGACTTAAGTCTGTACGGTGTGATTGATAGAATCAAAACGACGTACACTCTTATAAGATAAGAGGAACACCGTAACATGTGATTCATACCACATGTGCTAAAGAACCGCAAATGGAAAGCAAGTGAATCAATCCCTGCTTCATTGTTGTGTGAGTTCCAGAAAGGTATCATCCTTTCATTAATGTCCTTTGACTTTGACAGTATTATGGAGGTATGTTTCAGCGATTGCTAGTTTAGTATATGTCCTATGGTCAAATTATATATGAACCAAAGGTATTATGCTAGGAAAGCGGTTGATTCATATCAAAATGATACATGGGCGAAAGAAAGATTGCTAAAATATACACATCCATGCTAGTGTCTGTGACCGATCCCTTATGATATTATTTTGTTAATTTCATAAGTGTGGATACTATGCATAAGTGGAGGCTATCTGAGTTATATACTGACTCAAGAGGGATTAGATTAGCCATAAGAAAGTGTATATGGGCAAATCTAGGACATTCAAGGCACTATAACCTATTTGATCGAACTGCACTAAAGGGTTGCTTTGTGCTGGTCTCTGTGAAAGGGATTTCTAGTACAAATGCCCGGAAGGAGACGTCATGCCTACACGGTCACGGCAAAGCACCTAGTATGAAAGAAGGAAGAGAATGAGATTGGACCCAAAACATCTAATCCACCAAGTGTGAGTGGGAGATGTTGGGAAATGGGCTAGTCCACCCATGGTGGATTAGGCCCAAGTCTGAGGAGCTCTGTTGGAGGGAACATTATATTTTGAATATATGTGGGAGTTACCCAACCGAATGGGTGAAAAAACGTGGGGTGAGGGGAAGTTGGTTTCAGTTTTCCTAGTTCCCTCCTTTGTGAAGAGATATATGACCACGCAAAGAAACATAACAGAAGTGAGTGTGTATCAGTGCTCTGGGTGGTAACTCTGCAAACTCTCCCCTGTCCGACGCTCTCTCTACCTCCTTCGGTGCATTTGCTGTGAAACGTACCAGAGTCCATTCACGGTGCTCCGGTTGCGCGTGGCTACTTCGGTAAACAGAAAAATATCCAAGGTACGCCCGAAAACCTTCATATATATATATATATATATATATATTATGTGAGACGCAGTTGCACTATGTCTCGCGTGACACTTGGAAGAGGAATCTTACGCTATTTGCTTTAATGATTTGACACCAGAAAAAGCTTTCTAGCAGTTAGTTTCCTCCCTTGCATTTTTTCTAAATTAGAATTAGTTAATGTGCGTAAATGTGAGTAAATATAAAAGCTCTTTCTCCAGAATGGAATATAAGATTTATTTAAATAATTTAATTAGATTAAAAAATATATTAAATTAATTAATATAATATATTTTTAAGAAACTTTAATTATCATTTTAACTCTCTCTCTCTTTCTTTTACTTATTATTGTTGAGGAATATCAATAGAGATAATTTAAAAAAGTTGAGAGATATAAAAAATATGTCTTATATTTAAGATTAAGATCAACTGCTCAATTAAATCATATATTAAGAATAAGAGAAGTATTATATTTTTTGAAGACTCTATGCTAATTGATTATTTACCCACACATCAAATTTGAAGTTTAAACTAATTAATTATTATAGATTCCCTTATTAACCATTTTATCCTAATAGAATAAGAGAAAAAATGCCATAATTATGAAGTCATAAAGAAATAATTTAATCACAAAAAATTCTTAATAACAAGTAGCATCATAATTTTTTTTTTAACTAGAACTTTTTCATTACATTTTTAGATCCTCAGTTGTTATTGAATATTACGGTAATTAATTTCTTTCCTTGAGATCTCATAATTGTTCTTCCTTGAGAACAATGTCCATCATAATATATGATACTTATTACTCCCCCAGTCCTTAATATAGAATCTAATAGGGAAGTTTATTTTGGTCTTAAATATAAGATATATTTTTTATATTTATTCATTCTCTTAAATTACCCCTATTGATACTCTCTCAATAATAATTAAGGGAGGGAATTAAAAAATTATTAGAGTATTTTAAAAAAATATATTAGATTAATTATTTTTTAATTTAATTAAATTAATTAAATATTTATTATATTAAAGATATAAGGAATATTAATTATTAATTATTTTTATAATATGAGGACAGATTCAAAGATGACTAATTTTGCTTGCAAATTAAAGTTTAACGACAAAGCATGTCATATTATCATATACATAAACATCCCATTGAAAACTATGATATATATGTAATTGAAGTGAAGGATGAAAATATTTCTTGTAAAATCAAATATTAGAATTTGATGTAATGGTTTGGGAAAATGACAAAAAAAGACCATTTAAAATTCAAAAGGACAAAAAGGGCTCATGAATTTTAAAAAAGACAGATTGGGCAGGAGGCCCAATCTGTCATTTTTAAATTACTGTTCACAATTGCAAATACCATTATGGGAGTTGTAAATACCATTAGTAGAGTTATAAATACCATTATAGAAATTCAAATACAACTAAAAAAGTTGTAAATACCATTGAACAAGTTGTAAATACCATTACAAGAGTTGCAAATATCATTGACGGAGTTGTAAAAAATACAATTTCATTTTTTATTTGCAACTCTGCCAACGGTATTTGCAACTCCCATAATGATATTTGCAACTATGAACAGTAATTTAAAAATGACAGATTGGGCCTCTTGCCTAATCTGTCTTTTTCCAAATTCATGGGCCCTTTTTGTCCTTTTGAATTTCAAATGGTTTTTTTTTATCATTTTCCCTAATGGTTTTCTTCCCATGCAATCAGAATGTTATAAGAGAAAATAAAGGATGTGATTGATAACTGAATTTATCAAATGATTGATATATCACTTTTTTTCCCTCTTCAATTAATGACAACTTTTTTATTGTGAAGTTGAAAAGTTTGGATTAATCGAAGTAGCTCTAGGCTAATTCTGGGCATCTAACAAACAAAAAAGGACAATGAAATGATTGATATCACTGAGAAAAATGCATCAATCTTGGATTTAAAAGACCAATAAATTAACAAATCAAAACAAAAGAGTACGGTTGAAATTAAGTTTTGGAACTATTGGGAAACAAATAATTGATTTCAATGATAGACTTGAACCAAACTCCACGAATATAATTCACAATTATTGGCTTCAAACATATATTGATATATATCACTTCCACAACAATATATCTTAGCAGAAATATTTACAGACTACATAAATACATCAATGACATGATATTTAAATTATATTCAATCAAAATATAATAACTTAATATATTTTAATTATAATTAATTAATGAATAATCTAAAATAATTTATAATTTATTTTATTTTTAAAAAAAATAAAATTTTTAATTTAGTTTAGATGAGTTTTTATTTTTTTAAATTAAAATATATTTTTACAAAATAAAATAAATTATAAATTTTGTTAGATGAGTTATCAATTGAGTTATATTTTTTATTAGATCAAAGTTTAAATGACATGGTATTCTAAAATATATAAATATTTTTCATAACGTAGCTATATTATGTCAGAGTATAGTAATTAGTATAAACAAAAAATTAATCAAACATTTTTATAAGTTGGCCGGTAAATATATTTATATAGAAGCTTTAATTAATTAATTAAGAGCTATATAGAAAATTTAAATGATACGCACATTACTAGCTAGCTAATCTCTACCCTCTATATCTCAAATTTCTCCTACTTCGTGATTACTTCGTCCTTTAAACAATTGCTTCCATAAATCCACGCATGTGTGTGTGTTGGTTTTTTTACATAGTTGTGAATAAGTCAACACTTGTCCATTATTTGGTGATACATATACACACATATATGCACACATAAATACATATCGCTTATAGACAACTCTTTACTTTCTAATTTGAACTTTTGAAAAAAATAATCTCACTTTTGAAAAATATACACTTTAAAAACCTAATACTCCCTCTAGAAGTTTTATATAAGATTTCTCTTGCAGTACAATTTAGACTACAAGTGAAATCTAATATTTAGGATTGGGCAGTAATAATATGCTATAAAATTATTGACACAATTATTCTCCAACCTTCAATTTTTTGTCTAAGATCGGTGGATTCAAATTCCTCATTGACAACAGGGTTCATATCGAAAAATAGAAAAGTAATTATATATATATATATATATCTTACTATATTCGAGGACAATAAACATGATTTTTGTTTTTATGTGACACTTGAAGTGTCATCTACCAATAATATACATAGACTAACCAGTAATCATCCTTAAAGAAACAATTTACTTTGAATTTGAATTATAGATCTGATATATATGAACAATTTAAATTTTATTTTTTTAGCTTTTATTTTTAAAATTACAGAATATAGAATAATATTTAAGTGTCAATATAAAAATAATAATTTATTTTTTAGAAATAAACACTACTAAAAAAAAGCCTACAACGGCAGTTAAAAGTGACTTTTCACAGCAATTTTTTGACTGGCGTAACTTTTACTGCCGTTGTAAGTTTATCTTTTAACGACAGTTTATAAAATGCAATGAAATGTATCATAATGTTACGACGGTTTTCTTGGTAACCGCCTTTAAAGGCTTCATTTTAGTTTTTTTTCATGTTTCATTTAATTTTTCCTTCAATACCACCCTGTATTTACCATAATTAAGACAAACTATAGGCAGTAAAGTATGAAGTAAGCAATATAAAAATTCAAATTAAATGTTAATAAATAGTAATAAAGTAATTCGAATTATTAATCATGCATGCAATATAATGAACCAAATATTGTACAATCATATATATACATGTGGATAAAGCTTTCTTTAATCATGCAATGCCTTGACAATGCCATCAGGAATTATTTTCTGGTGAATTGTTGTGGCACCTGGGTACACGGTAGCATGAGTGACGAAGGTTGTAGTCTATTTATGTGAAGCAATATAGAGACTACACTCTTTCCCACTATCCTCAGTGTGCTCAAGGGTAGGGTCAGATGGTTGAGAGATAAACTTCTCCTTATTGTTACTGGCCTTCCCACTTGTCATCGCAAGAGAACCTTGATAAGATAAATAAAATTACTCAAGACAAAATACATGTTAAACGCCCCTTGAAAAGAAGTAAATGAATATTTTTTACCTCTGAACTTTTGACTCTGGCATCCATCTCGTAGCGCATCCTTTCCTTTGCAACTCATCTTTTGACACCATATTTTCTAAGGGGGCGCTTATTCTTCGAGAGGCGGAACCAAAAATGTCTTTGTATATCACTCCTTCGATACTCGACCTAGGTGGTCAGGAGTCCTAATAGCTGTCTCTAAGATGTCCATTCCTTTTTTAGGAATGAAACACCATTGGGATGCTTGTTGCTCTAGTGCATCCTATAACATATACAAGTAACCAAGTTAAAATAACTTAAGAGCAAGTAATAATGTATAAATTCTTAGTGTTTAAATTAATTACTTACAATCTTCTCAGCAACTGTAACAACCTCTAGAGTGATGTATTGTCCATTCTTCACCCTTGCAGCCTTCCATTTTTGTTAGCGAGATGGACGTTGGATGGATGAAGAAGGGTCTGAGGCACTAGGGTTTGATGCAGTAACTTGTTGCGTAGCATACAACTGCTCTTGTATCATTTTCCTCTCAAGGACACTGTACCCCCCTCAAGACATATTCTTCTTGGCTATTTCTTGATTCCTCTTACAAATAGCCTATGAAAATGAAACAAAGTTAGATTAATTGATTAAAATGTATATTCATTGCTAATTAAGTTAATTAAAATTTAAGTTTATAGCACACATCAAACCTTATAATTAGCTTCTTCCAGTCGTTGACGAAACAATGTCCACGCTTTGTCACTAATATTGGGGTACGTGTCCTTTAGATGCTCCCCTATCTTAGTGCCTCAGAGGTAATCCTTTACAAGGTTCAACTTAAAGTCCCTCCATTGTTCATCACATTGCTTTAAGATGTGACGCTTCATGCTTAAAGTGGTGGGAATATTGAAATTTTGCTGCGTTGAAGTACAAAAAAAAAATGAAGCTGCAATAAGGGACAAAAATCATGAATAACTAAAGTATGTAGGTGGAACATAGAATTATAAATGTTTCAAAATGTCATCCCAAATCATATCCTTATCTTTATGGTCGACTGCTTTCTAGTTGGCGCACGCGATGCTAATCTTAGCATGTACTATATGGCGGACATAGCTATTAAATCATGGCGCATTTTCACCAGTTGCCTTCATGTCAGGATCAAACTCCATCGAACTTCGTGGGATGTGTGTAACATCCCAATTTTTATTTTAAGAATTCAAGTAGCGTTAGAAGAAATTAATTTCTAATAGATAAAATTTTTATTTAATTATTTAAGTTAAGAGAGTTTATATAAAGTATAAAAATAAATAAATATTTTTTTAAAAATTAAAAGTTTAAAAAAATAGAAAGAAAGAAAGAGAAAAAAATAAATAAATAAAAAGAAAAAGAAGAAGTAGGAGGCGTTTTCTGCTTAAAAAGATATATGTATATATATAATATAATAATAATAATAAAAATGTGTGGGGCCCACACCTTTTTATAATATCTAAACTCACACACACAAACAGACCATCATTTCTTCTTCTTCTTTTCTACATAGCAAGTCCGTCTGCTCTAACACCTCATTAAAGAATATCAGATCTATTTGAGCTCTAATTTGTTCTCATAAAATCTTTCAACTATCATAGTTATTTCTTAATTAGTTTCTATACCAAGTAAGTTCTTTAGAAATATAATTTCTATTAGAAGAAAAGTAAGTTTGAGGATTAGGGTATGAAATAAGTATAAATTTTTAACAAATGACAACCATATAATTGTAGAGATAAGTGAATACTTGCATTTAATAGGTTTAGAATTTTTTCTATTTGCATTATTAAGAGGTTTAGAGTTAGGGTTTAAATGATAGAGAGTAGAGATGATTTAATATAAAAAATTTGTTGATTTAATTTGGGTTTAATGAGTGGGTTATATTTATTGGAAGTATAATTGATATTTAATCGGTTTAGATTATGACTAGAGCTTGTAAATTGAAAATGGGTATTTTGTAAGAACCCTAAATTAGAGAAATTTGGGGATTTCGATTGAATTGAATAATTGTGGGTTAATTGATAGTACAAATGAATTGCTGAAATCTAGGAATGATGCGATTTAATATTGAAATGAGGATTTGGATATTGTGATTGAGATTTAAAAATTAGAGATAAAATTGGGACATTCTTCTCAACTGTATGAATCGTTTTAGGAAAACCCTTGGATGACTCTAATAGCTCGTGACAACCTAAGGGATTCTTCTTCTTCTTCTTCTGCATTTGTCTCAATAGATATAACTATGTAATTCAACCCTTAAAGCCTAGAAAAGCCACTCATAATAACCAACATACTTGCACAACCAAAAAGCCTCACAAAACTCTTAACTTAGTACTACTAATATTAACATTAATAATGAAGTAAAACGGTGAATTACAGCTTTGAAGATGAGAACAACGATAGAGATAGTGAATGATGATGAGAACGACGATGTAGTACACCAGAAATAGGTGGAAAATGACAAAAAATGCCTTTCATCTAAGTCTGTAGTGATGGGGCAGAGAACTGTACCACAAGCGACTGTGTAAAAAGTAAATTTGAAACTCACTGGGGATTAGGTTTTTGAATTTTTTGTGAGCTTTTTACAGCGGTTTTGATACAAAACCGTCGTTAAGATACTTGTAACGACGGTTTTATAAAAATCGCCGTTAAAAATCTAACATTTACCCCTCCAGAAGTTCTGTGAAAAATTTTATACGACGATTTTATTAAAACCACCGTTAACTCATGCTTTTTCTGTTTTCTAAAAATTGTGAGCATTTCCCCTTACTTTCTTACCTCTGAACATATAAATGATTAGATATGAATTTGATAAACGATTATATTTTACTTTCTTAACTCATGCGTTTATATTTTTTAATTTATGAATTTGTAATCTAATTAGTTAATGGCTTATTGTTGATATTATTGAAATGCATATAAAATATACACGATTTCACTGAAGAAAAGCATGAAACTAAATGAGAATTAAAAAATAGGTTTCATTAATGAAAATAAAAAATTAAATATTATAATAATATAAAAATAAAAATAAAATATCTAATCATTTTGTGAGTCATCTGGTGGGTCATCTATAGTTTTGTGAAGCCTTTCAATCAGATGAAGCAAAGTTGTCATTTGGATTTTGTGAGTCATCTGGGTCGTCTACAGGGTGATGAAAGTACCGCTGGTTACGTTGGTGGCGGAGATCAGAACAGAGACTATCGAACATTTCTTGAAGGTTTTCTTCTACCTGAAGGGAAAGCTCTTCAACTGAGTTCTCCAAATTATCCATTCGAATTATCAATTCTTCCAGATATTTGAGGAGATTTGGAAACAGGTAAGGCATCAGGTTAGGGAGAGGATGTTTGTCCTCAAAATTATCACGTGATCTTTTGTGGAAAGGATACGAGCTAGAAGATGTCGCCATTTGAAGAAAGATGAAAAGGAGAGTAAGACACAGACGATATAAGGAAATAGAGGAAAAGGAAGTGGAACAAAAAGTACAATAGAATGGTATTGAAGATTGAGAAAAAGATGGTTCGTAAGAGGTAGAAATAGATTGTTGGCCCTTCTTCAAGATGGCTAGAGACTTTGGGAACCGAAGAGGCAAGAGATGTACAATTTTTTTCTAGATAAGGTATGAAGAGACAAAAGTGAGAAGTTAGAACGATTGACTTATAATGACGCTTTTTCTAAAAATTGCTGTTATAAGTTATCAGTGTCATTTTTAACGGCGGTTTATAAAAAAGTGCTTTTAAAAGTTTCTAAAATACGAATTTATTTACGAATATACTATCGCCTTTTTTACAGCGTTTTTTCTTTTAATTGTTATGAAATAGAGCCGTGATAAGTATTTTTTCTAGTAGTAAAATTAAAAGATACTCTCTATTGCTCAGTATAAAATATGTGCTCTGACCATGAAAAGAAAAAGTTAGACTTTATAAGCTTTTCATCGTCAACACTTAATCATGCCCATTGACATGAATATCATTTTTAGATATTAATTAAGTTGTTTTATTGAGTGGTTCAATGGGAGAAAAGACCAAGAATTAGCAAAAGATAATACAAAAACGTACGTATATTCCCAAATCAGATTTTTACCAATATATAATAATACTAATATCCTTTTCATTACTTCCTTCGAAGCACAGAGTCATGACGATCACGTAAAGATAGATTTGGATGAAAACTAATTAATATTCTTATTATTTATATATATATGGCTTTTGAGTCTTGTTAATATTTAGGATAAAAGTATAATCAGTACTTTGAATTAATTTTAAAAATATAATTAGTATTATAAAATATTTAAAAATATAATCAGTCCCAAATTAATTTTAGAGATATAATTAAATCCTAAAGTATTTATATTTTTATAATTTTACTTATTTACTAACAAAAATATAAATTTTTTATTTTGACACATAATTATTGAAAGGGCACATGTATAATATTATTTTAATAAATTACACTAAAAAATCATAAAATTTCTCAATCTTAACATATAAATTATATACAATGTCAATTTTATGATTTATTCAGTATTATGTTTTAAACAATATGACATATGTGATATTTTAAATAAAATTGTGTTAAAATAAAAAATTTACATGACATACATCAGACAAAAATTATATTTTTATCAGTAAAAAGATAGAATTATATAAGTTTAAATATTTTAGAGTGATAATCATATCTCTATAATTAGTTTTTAGTACCCTTAAATATTTTAATATACTGATTATTTTTTTAAAATTAATTTTAATTGTTAGATATAATTTTATATAATTTTTACTATCTTAAAAACTTAAATAGAAAAATAACTGATGCGCTTTATATATAACGATTATGATTTGTGTTTTGTAGCATATGCTAGCCACTTCGATGTCAGAAGCATCAATTCATTGTGTAGTTACATCAACGTTGGATAAATATTTATACGTACAACGAGATCTTGTAATTATTAAAAGAGCTGCCATGCACAGCACATTTTCAATCTTTTCAATTTTAAAAAATTGTGATAAACTTAAGAGTAAATTATATTAGTTTTATTTGATTAAGTTATTGTTCATATTTTTTAAAACATATATTTTAAATTTTATTTATAAAATAAATAACAAATTTAAGGAATTTATATATTCAAGATATTATTTGAGTCTCTCAAAATTTAGTATTTTTTATTACTAAACATTTAGATTGATTAGTTATAGGTCATTCTAATTTAATCAATAGTCTCATATTTAAGTTATAAGTATGCAGCAACAATAATTACTTTCCTATGATGAGTTTATATTTCTACTAATTAGACTAATTTTTTATTAGTAATATCAGATATTAGTGGATAAATTAAATAATTTATTTGACTTATTTAATTTATTAAAAAATTAAATAATTTTTATATTATGGATGTGAGTATTTTTTAAGAAAACATCTTTAATTGATATTATGTTAAAGAAAGTCAAAGGGTATTTTTAAAATGAAAATAGATATAATTAGACAAACTTATATATAACTAAGAATAAGTATAAGTAAAATAATTAAAAGTTGTTTTATAAAAAGTTTTTTTTTAAAATAAAAATAAATTAAATCAACATCTATACAGCCTGGAGAAGAAGCAAAAGACGTAAAGAGCATAAAAGGTTTAACATAAAAGATCCAAAGCAGATACTTTGAATAACTTGTGCACAGAAAACTACATAAGATAACAAAATAGATAACGAGTTTTCTTCCACGCAATAAGGGGCATCACCGCCTGCCTGCATCCTCACTATTATTCACAGTACTTCCTCCAATCACCCACCTCCACGTGTCATCCAATCATTTATCTCTCTGCCCACTATCTTCGTCTTCTCTCTCTATCCCACCTTCTTTCTCTACGTCTCAGTACTTCTTTTCTTCTTCGGCATCATTGCTCACATGAAAGCTTCGAAACTGTACCAACTTGATACTCAAGGATTATCCAAAAGGACCAAAACTCAACTTGAGGACATAAAACAATAATAACTCTAAATCACTTTTTTATTGAATAATAAAGTTCATTATAAATTATTTATTTTATAATAATTAATCTATAAAACTGACATAGAGTTGATCTAGTGTTATAAAATTTTACTAAATCTTTTAAGTCTTGAGTGCGATTATTAAAAGATATATATATAAGAAAAAAAAGTCATAAACTTTAAAATTAGATACCTGATAATAGAATATAGTATATAATATAAAAAATAATTGCTTTGCAATTAATAAGAATGATGTGTCTTAACTTTGTAATTTTTTAGTATTTATACTCTCCGATTTTTAATATAAGATCTAATTAGAAAGCTAATTTTAGTTTTAAATTTAAGACATATTTTCTATATTTATTAAAAAAATTTAAATTATTTTTATTTATACTTGCTCAATACTAATCAAATAAGAGAGAGATGAATAAATTAATAAAGATTATTAGAGTATTTTAAAAAATATATCATATTAATTTAAATATTTTTTAATCTAATTAAATTTATTAAATATATATATATTAAGAATAAAAAGATATACTTTTAATATAGACCTCTCTCATAATTAAATTTTGTCTTTGCTAGAGCCTGATTGATGTTTATTTCTCTTGTATATTTATGAGATTCAAATTGATGAATATCTCACTCAAAAGATATAGGGCATCTTATATTTAATTTGACTTAATTATTATTTATAATTATTATGTGAGGGAGAGATTAGGTAAAAGGAAGATACTAGACTGAGGAAGCTGAGAAGATCACTAGTATGCTGGGAACAAGGAAAGAGATCACATGGTTCCAAAATGTTATTTCATTCAGAGCGAAAGTAAAAGCAGCACTGTCAGGTTTGTTTTTCAGGACACAAAGATAACAACCTCAGCCACTAGAAGTGATATATATATATATATATATATATATATATTTGTATCGGTATGTACATATATTATTATATTTATTTATATATTTATAAGGTCATAGAAAGAGGCAAGATTTCGTACTTTTAAATACAAAGTGTGAAACTGTGTATA
Source organism: Leucaena leucocephala (assembly GCA_037074615.1). Classification (NCBI taxonomy): domain Eukaryota; kingdom Viridiplantae; phylum Streptophyta; class Magnoliopsida; order Fabales; family Fabaceae; genus Leucaena; species Leucaena leucocephala. The sequence continues at coordinate 11,538,597 of CM073536.1, read as the reverse complement.
TAAGATAATATAAAGTAATATAATATTGTTATTATAATGATACATAACCCAGCTAGCAAAATTAAATGTTATTAAAATATAGTGTTGTTTCTCCCCCCCCCCCACCATATCCCTCATGCATCGATGCATGTGTTTTCACTTTTTCAGTTAAGAAACAGTAATCAATCTTGACTAAGATTGCTTCTTCTTTTTTTCCTAAGAAAATAATAACAATTTTTTAAAATTTTCTCAGCCTTCCCAAGATTTTTTTGTAACAGTAATTTATTGTTCTTGTTCATATGCATGTCTACTTTTATACACAAATGAAGCTAAACACAAGGTGCTGCATTTCATGCTCCATTTTTTGCCCCTTTTAAACCATCCTTGTTCAATTATGTTCCTTTTCCAAAGTCTTGTCTTGTACCCATTCACACACACACACAAACATCTCAATATAAGAGATAGAGAGTAAATTATACAAATTTATCGAAGATTTTGATGAAATTTCATTATTTTTTTATTTTTTAAATCAACACATGTTTTAATTTAGGGAAAATTCTAGATAAATATCTTTTGAATTTATGAATCCCAAATTGATACTCCAAATTTCAGAAATCCTAAATGACTAATTGGGGATTTGTAAATTTTTGTCAATTCACATATATACCTTTATATTATTTGCTACTTCCCTCTTCTTCAATTATAATGATTTTAACTTTTTTTATAATGATATTTACTATTTCCCCTAATAATTCTAAGTGGTGAAAATAATTAGATTAGGTATAGGTTATTAAATATACTTTGTAATGTTATTGACAATTTTAACCATTTTCATAATGATATTTACTACTTCATCTAACAACTATAAATGGTGCAAATAATTGGATTAAATTTGGGTTATTAATTATACATGTAATGTTATTGATACAATTGTAACAATTTAAACCATTTTCATAATAACATTGACTACTTCATATAATAACTCTGAGTAGTGTAAATAATTGGATCATGTATAAGTTATTAACTACACTTGCAATATTATTGACAACAAGTGTAATGATTTTAACTATTTTTATAACGAAATTTACCACTTCGTCTAACAACATTGAGTAGGGCAAATAATTAGATCATGTCAGGGTTATTGACTACATTTGTAACATTATTGACAACAAGTTTAACAATTTTAGCAATTTCCATAATGAGATTTACCACTTTGTTTAACAACCTTGAGTAGTGCAGATAATTGGATCAAGTTATTGACTATAATTGTAACAATTTTAACTATTTTCATAACGATATTTATTACTTTGTTTAACAACTCTTAGTTATGCAAATAATTGGATTAGATTATTAACTAAACTTGTAACTTTATTGACAACAATTTTAACAATTTTAACCATTTTCATATTTACTACTTCCTCTCACAACTTTGAATGGCACAAATAATTGAATCATGTATGGGTTATTGACTACATTTATAATAGTATTGACAACAAGTGAAACAGTTTTAACTATTTCCAAATGACTTACTGCACAATTTCATTAAATACTGTATAATATGATTTAACGACATTTTTAGAGAGTTTGATGACTACACTAACGATATTTACCAAACACTAGGATCCCATGACAACAGCTACATTCCACATATTTTGAAACATCCTTACTTTCCTAATTCTATCTTCTCCAAACTAGCACCCTGTTATATTTGGAAAAGGTAGGGGTGAGATTTCTGGGGAAATCTCAGTAGTAAACGATATCATTCAATGCATACAAGATGAATACAAGTGCATGATATGTGTCTCCTTTATCCTTCTTTAATTTTAATTTGTATACTTTCATGCTCCATGTCTATCACTATTATGCATAACCATCAACTAATAAAAAGGCAGAGCATACATCATCATCACATATCATAACCATATTAACACATAAGCATATACATCAAGCATACAAGAATGGGTATGTCCACTACCTGGCATGCAGCTTTCCTTAACCTTTGATCTGAGGTTCCACCTTTCCATAGGTCAGAGCCTATTCATATCATAATAACATTTTATTATTCTCTTATCCAGCATAACTCCACTTAACTCAAGCTTATCTTGAGATAATACCCCTATCCTGTCTATCCCCTAACTTTCTTTCTATCCATGACTAACCTTATAGAGAGAGATATTCCTCTATTCTGGCTACTGAATTCATAAGAATAATACTATAATTTATTAGAGCAGGGACTAGAATGAATTACCTTATTCCCAAGCTCTTTAGGCTGCTCCTAATCCAACCAGAACTCATTCTTTCTCTTCCTTCCTTTCTCTCTTTCTCTCTTCTCTCTACTTTTCCTCTTGCTCTTGGCGTGGAATGGAATGGGAAGGGGGTGGGGTTATTTATAGTGGAGGCAAAATGAAATGGATGGCCAAGATCAAATCTCGATGAATGGCTCAGATCGCTTGCTTCCTCAAGAAGCTTTGCTTACCTCATCATGATGACATCACCATCCCTAATGACTCATCACTTATGACATCATCAAGGGATACCTCACATGCTTAGGTGGCGCCTTGGTGGGGCCTTTGGGACACCTCGCATGCTGACTCAGCACTTCTAGAGAATTCCAGAGTCTTTTCTTGGAATGAGCGGCTGAGATCATGCCACGTGTCCTTTACCTTTTTCTACTTTTTCTCTTTCCATTAACTCAATGCCATGTGGCATCTTGTGGGTCCCATGGGGATATCTTTTCATGCCACATCATGGTTCTGGATAACCTTTACTTTATCTGACCCTTTCCCAGTTCTATCTCCAACCGGGTAAATATCATTCCAATCTCTCTCGGACCTTCATAACTCTTGGCCCACTTGGTTCCATACGTCTCAACATCTTTTATATACAATAGTCCCGACCTAACTATCCTTCCATCACAACTTAATGCCTTCCGCGTTCATTAGTTGCGACATCAACATCATTTAGTCGCAGCCTCATAACTCTTTAGTCGCAACCAGACTAATTTTGTCTATTAGTCTCAACCCACATATCTTCCAGTCGCGTCTAGACCTTTCTGTAAAACTTAGTCTCGACCACACTACTTTCTCGTCGCAACCAAACTGGTCAACTCTTAACTCTGCAACCTTTGACCTTCATATTTTCCAAAATGGGCATTCTACCCCTTGGGACTTTCACATATTTACACATAAATCCTTGCACCTTCGCGTATTTGCAGCTTAGTCCCTGAAAACTCTCTGTGTGTCTCTGGGACTTCTGCTCAAAGGGGGTCTGGTAGCCTCTCAATCTTAGATTTTTTTTGTGTCTCTAAGCCTGAAAATTGGGATGTTACATATTTCACCATAAATTACTTCCTCACCCAAAGATGGTCTTGACATGTTATCCATCATAAAATGTAATCCTAAGTCATGCCCTTTTATTTGGGCATAGGTGGATTGAATTTGATTCAAGGATAAAAGCAGATAAGATGAAGATGATGAAGAAGGAGATGAGTTCATTATGAAGCCACTGAATAATCCTTCTCACCTTACTCTTTCTTTTATAGAATGGTGGCAGTGGATAACCTTAGGGCTCCCTTTGCACTCTAAGGAAGAAGAGGAGGTTTCCCTAGGCCATACAAGAGCTTACCTATTCTAGGTATGGGGTGGATTTGCTTCTCTTAAAGACAGCATCAGAGGCAGCGACGACAATGGAAGACAGAGGAGGAGGAAGAAGAAGAAGGAGTACTAACTATGTGCTTATTCTTCTTCTACTTTTTCTTGGTAGAGAGAAAAAGAAGACGGAGCCGATGTGAGTGACAATGATATGCATTATTGGGATGGGATTGAGGAAGGGAGAGGGAAGATGAATGGTAAGAGAGGGAGTAGGTGGGACATTGCAATTGTGATGGAGGGAGAAAGAAGTAGCAAATGAGAGAAATGTATATGGGTAAATTGACATAAATTTACAAATCCTAAATTGGTCCATTGGGATTTTTGAAATTGGGAGTATTGATTTGGGATTCATAAATTCAAAAGGTATTTATATGGAGTTTTTCCTTTAATTTACTAAAATTACATAGACCAATTATTTATTTTCAAAATTTATATAACGATTTTCTTTAAACAAAAGATAAATAGTAAATATAGAAAGTGACCAATAGATATTTGTCCTAGACTCCTAGTACGAAGGGGTCTTAACTATTTAAGCAACATATCTTGAGTTCAAGTCCATATAAATGCAAAAATGTTTTTAAGAGAACTATCCCTAATTGGGTTGATAATGCTCAAATCTGATTCAGTCAAATAGTTTATACTATTTATGACTTTGAAATATATGGATATTGATTCAGAGAGTGGTAGGATTTGGTGCTAGGCATACAAGAAGATTATACTATGTCTTAAGCTTTTATATTTTTCAAAACAACATATTTTTTTCAATGTACTAAAATTACATAGATCAATTATTTAATTTTCAAAATTTACATAACATGTCCTTGAAAGAAAAGATAAATAATACAAATAAATCAATTAGGACTTTTTTGGGTAAATTAAGGAAGCCAAATAAATTATTTAATTATGACCAAATCCAATTTTTCAAGACAAATTTATATTAGATACTCTTTAATCTGCCCAAATTAATGTGTGTTTGAAAAAAAAAGTGCTTTAAAGCACCTAAACACTAATCTTAGTGGCATAATTGCTTTTAGGTAAAACTATGGTTTGTGTCATTGTAAACCACATTTTTGTATAAGCAAGATCCACCATCTTTTGAAACAATTTTCAAATATTAAACATGAAAATGACCATTTTAGCCCTATGTATTTTTGTCATCTTCCTGTCTCTCATTTCTTATTTACCTCATGCCCTTTATGGTAATTTACTTATAAAAAAATTATTATGATAACAACCATCCAAACACTTATTTCTTCAAAATCACTTTTTATCCCATTTGGATTGGCCTTTAGAGAAGAGCTTATGGGAAAAATGTGATTTAAAAGTGATTTTGGATTAACTTTTATAGATAAGAGCTTATGGGAAAAAATTATTCTAAATAAATGAGTATTTGGATGGTCATTACTATAATGACTTTTGTGATCGAAAGGGTATGAGATGAAAAATAAATAAAGAAATAATTACTATTTACTCTTCATCATCTTTATCCGTCCCAGCAAAGTAAAACATGTCTTCTACCAGTAGAAATTGAGCACAAAGCGTTCTGGCAAGTCAAGGCTTGCAACAGGGAATTTGATACCACTGGAGAAGAAAGAATGTTGCAGATTCAAGAATTGGAAGAAATAATGCTAGATGATTATGAAAATTCCAAAATATACAAGGAGAAAGTCAAAGCTTATTCATGATAAATAGATTCCGCGTAAGTATTTCCAGGTTGGCGACAAAGTTTTGAGATTTAAAGCTAGATATTCATTCAAACTTGGAAAACTTGCTACTAGATGGGATGGTCCCTATATGGTGGCTATGGTCCATGATTATGGAACTACTGAATTGTTGGATGAAGCAGATGGTACATAATTTTAGGTCAATGGCCATTTATTGAAGCTGTGCAATGAGAACTTCCAACCTCCATAAAGAAAGGTTGTTTCCTTCCACCTTATCTCTCTTATATTTCATTGATATGCATGGTTCATTTATTATAAGTGTGTATGGTTGAGAAATAAGTGTGGGGGAACCAAGTTAGTAGCATAGGAAATTTTTTATTTTTGTTGTCACTGTGTTCTTGCTCTTTTGCTGTTGCATATTTGGTTGCATTAGGGACAATGCAAGAAATAAGTACTGGATTTAAGTGTGAACTGTGGTTTTATTTGTTTAAAAACTATCATGGAATTAAATTGAACTTTCAACACATTTTTTTAATATTGATGAAACTTGTTGAGTGTGAGTTGCTTGCTTTATTGATTAGTTGCTAGAAATTGTGCATCATGAATGATTAGTCTCATGTATTAAGTTTAATATTCATGCAATCTGGTCTTGGTGAGTGGATTAGAGTGAGTGTCATATCCTAATTTTTAGACCTAGAAGCCCAGTACGTAGCCTGAAACTGGTAGGCTACCAGGCCCTATTGAGCACAAGTCCTATAAATATACAAATGATATTCAGGGACTAAATTGCAGATAATGAAAGTTCAGTGACTAAATTATAAATAGTGAAAATTCCTAAGGGCAAATATATAAATAAGTTAGAGACTTCATAAGAGTCTCCTGGGCACAGAAAGAGAAAAGAGGTTAATTAGAGGCCTAAGGTTGAGATAAAGATCTCAAATGGATGATTTACAATGTTAAAGCCTAAGTAAGGTTAATATCGTAATTTTACAAAAGTCCCAAGGGCATAATGGTCATTTTGAGAAAGAAAGGGACTAAAGTAAAAATCCTAAAATGTCTATGGTATGAAATAAAAGTATACACAAGTTATGGGCTATCAAGTGTAAGTATGAAAAGTTAAGGGCCTAAAGTATAATTTTTAAAAGTTCAGGGGCAAAATGGTAATTACGGAAAGTTGAGCTAGAAAATGCCAAAAAAATGGTTTAGCCCCAAATTTTACCATAAACTAGAGAAAGTTATTCTGATCATTTTAACGCAACATAAAATTTTGATTTGAGGTAGCAATAAATTGATATAAATTTTTAAAGTCTGGAAATTATTATAGTATCTTCTAGAACTTAGAATCAGACAAAATTTAGTGGTAAATTTTTATAATTAATATAAGAATTTATCAAACTGATAGAAGTAAAAAATGAGTCTTGTAGAATTAATTAGAGAATTTAAGGTGAAAAAGGATACTGCAAAATGATTTGAAGAAGATGTATGAAATTTTAACAAGACTTATAGGTCTTAGAAAATTATGAGAATTTGCAGGAGATTCATTTTTTGCTAGAATTAATTTAAAAAAATGTTAAAACAAATAAAAGAGGTGTTTGGTGTCACATCCTCACTTTTTTAGCTTCATCTTCTCCAAACCAGTGCCCTGTTATGTTTGGAAAAGATAGGGGTGAGATTTCGGGGGAAATCTCAATAGCAAACGGTACCACTCAATGCATACAAGATGAATGCAAGTGCATGACATGTGTTTCTTTATCCTTCTTTAGCTTCCATTTGCATATTATCATGCTCCATGCCTATTACTACTATACATAGCCATAAACTCATAAAGGCAGATCATATATAATCATCATCACATATCATAATCATATTAACACACAAGCATACAAGAATGGGTAAGTTCACTACCTGGCATGCAACTTTCCTTAACCTTAAACCTTTGCTCTGAGGTTCCACCTTTTCATAGGTCAGAGCCTATATATAGCATAATAATAATTTATTATTATTTTATCCAATATAACTCTACTTAATTTAGGCTTATCCTGAGGCAATACCCCTATTCTAATAATCCCCTAACTTTCTTTCTATCCACGGTTAACCTTATATAGAGAGATATTTCTCTATTCTAACTATTTAATTTATAAGAACAATCCTATAATTTATTAGAGCAGGGACTAGAATAAATTACTTACCTTATTCCTAAGCTAGCTAAGTCCCTAAGCTCCTTGGATTGCTCCTAGCTCAGCCAGAACTCCTTCTTTCTCTTCCTTTCTATCTCTTTCTTTCTCTCTTTCTCTTTTTCTCTTTCTCTCTCTCTCTCTTCCTTTCTTCTTCTTTCCATGGGATGGAATGAAGTGAGGGGGTGGGGGTCTATTTATAGGTGGAGGGAGGTGGAATGGATGGCTCAGATCGAATCACAATGAACGGCTCAGATCGCTCAGCTTCCTCAAGAAGCTTCGCCTGCATCCTCGTGATGACATCATCATCCTAGATGACTCATCAAAATAACATCATCCATGGACACCTCACATGCTTATGTGGCGCAATGGTGGGGCCCTTGGGATACCTTACCAGCTGACTCAGTGCTTCCAGAGAATTCCAGAGTCTTATCCCGGAATAAACGACTAAAATTGTGCCACGTGTTCTTAGCTTTTTCTTCTTCCTCTATGCTCATACCATGTGGCACCTTATGGGTACCTTTCATGCCACCTCATGGCTTCTGGATAAGTCCAGAACTTTATCTGATCAATTCCCCGGTTATCACTTCAACCGGGTAACTCTACTTTATTGAAAACTCACTAAAATATTTCTTTAATGCCACTTTAATCCACATAATTCTTGGGCTACGCTTTTGTACTTCTGGGAATGCCATCTTGGGTCTTTGATCATGCTCAAGTACTCTGATGGCTCAATTCTCAAGAAACATCCCTTGGCAAATTACCAAAATGCCCTTGGTTCCTTTTTATTTACTTTAATAAGTCTAAGGGCATTATTGTCTTTTCATACCTTACCAGAGTATTCCCTGACCCTGGTCAACTATCCAGATAACCTTTATTGACTTCTAACCTTAGTCAAATGATCAAAATATCCTTCACCCATTCTTTAATTATTTTATAACACAAAGTATTTAAGTCATTTCGCACATTTTCTATATATTTCTGGACACTAGCCCCTTTTACTCGATGAACTGATATCATGGGCCTAGCCTTACTTGGCGTCATCATGGGCCTCTATGTGAGATCATCTGGGCTCATTCAGTCCTAGTTTGCTTACTGTTTAATTTCCCAATCGGATATCGGGCGTTCACGAACTCCCGTCAAAATTTACTGAAAAATGAATAACTTTTCTTACAGATCTCTTTTTAGGACTCCGTCAGTTTCTTGACCTCTATCTTCACAGGATGCACATTCCCGTAACTTTTTACTCATATCTGAGGTCTAGAAGATCTGATAAAAATTTCATATTACTTTCAGACTATTAGATAAATTTCAGCTATCTGAAACTCTAATAAAATTTCTGTAATAAGCTAGATTAACCAGCATCATTTTCTATATCTACTGATCAAATTTATGACTAAAATACTTCCAGGCAGTTCTAAGCCACTTTCGGCTCAACTTTCTATAATTACCATTTTGCCCTTGGAAACTTTTTCTCTTTTCAATTAAGTCCCTTAACTTTTTATAATTACACTTAATGGCCCATACTTGTGTCTACTTTCATCTTTCCACCATGGAACTTTTAAAATTTCACTTTAGCCCCTTCCTTTTTCAAAATGACCATTATACCCCTAGGAATTTTTACTATTTACATATAAGTCCCTGTACTTTCACTTATTTGCAGTTTAGTCCCTATGAACCCTCTGTATGTTTCTGGAACTTCTGCTCAAAGGGATCTGGTTGCCTATCTATTTCAGGCTACTTTCTGAGTCTCTGGGCCTAAAAATTGGGATATTACATTTCTACCTTCTTAAAATAAATTTCGTACTCGAAATTTACTTAGTACCTTAGTCAACTATTTTGGATATATCTCCTCTTTATATCCTTTCCTACTTTATGACTAAAGCTTGGGGTACCCAGCTACTCATATTATGGACAACTCATTATACTGAACTTATGAGTAGTGTCCATTTCTTTCATATCTTACCCTTCAAAATTTTGATGTAATTCTAGGGTCTACCTCATTTCTCTTACACTTTGCTAGTCTCTCAGGAAAAATACTATTCTTTTGTCTTTCTTTCTCCTGATACAAAATCATAATTTATATTACGATTCTAATAATTTCTATAACTTTTCTTAACTTTTCTCATCCTTTTATATAACTTTATGCATCTATGCCAAACTTTTGTGGCATTTGTACTCTTTCTTATCCTTTCTTAGGGGGTTACCCATCATTAGGCTACTCTTGCCTTAGCACCTTTCGTGCTATTGGGTTAGGGCTAGGTTGCTCTTTGTATAGCTCTAGGCCCTAGCAATCTATTTCTCATAGAACTGTGTTCTATCTTTGCTTTGCCTTAGACCCTTTTCTCTAGGTCTCTTTGGCCTTTTAATCTCTTTACCCTCATCTGAGGGATCTATCTATTTATACTTTTCTGTTCTCAAAACATATGGGGTTCTCTTCTCTATTTCTCAAGCATACTTCTACAAAACTTTGAATATCAGCACTCAGATTTGAACTTGAACTCCTTCTTCATTTAAGGGAAAACTAAGTTCAGTCTATATATAATAGAGGCTATCTGAGGAAAATCATTATAAAATAATTTTTCTGGACGAGTTTATCAACTAGTGAAGCTTCCTTACCTTAACTTCGTCTTTGGCATTCATCTTCCCAAAGAGATATTACATTGTACTCATATCTTCATGGCTCATTACTTTCCTTAGGCTAGGTCTAACTGCAACCTAGGATCTAACTGCGATCAACCGTTAGCCTTTTCAGAACCTAACTGCGACTCTGAAGCTGTTAGGATCTAACTGCGACCCTGGAGCCATGCTAGGATCTAACTACGACCCTCCAGATCTAACTGCGATTCTGTTGTACTGTATCATTATCTCCCGAAGATCTTAAACCAATAGACTAAGTTATAAGGTTAACTGCTTCCACTTGTTGATAACTCAATAAATTTTTTTAAATATTTTTACATCTAGTAGCCTCATATTATTTACCAAGACTTTACTTATTTCCTCTCTTACTCAGGAGTTCCTTCTCATCTTTCTTACTTTACTATGGTTTACCATTGCCTTGTGCAATCATGATCTAACCACCTGCCATTGCATTCTGATGCTATGGCCTCATCATAACTTCTTATTTCAATCTATGCTCTAACTGCGAGCCATTTGAACTATGCTCTAACTGCGAGAAATCTGTATCAGATCCAACTCTTATCTGAAGAGTGATCTATACTCATATAAATCTAGCTCTATCTGAGAGCCATTTGTTTCAGATCCAACTCTTATCTGAAGAGTGATCTGAAAACAATCTCTTTACTGTTATCTGCTGCTCTTTCTGTATACCATTCCTTTCAATAGAAATGGCCCTAAGTACTACATTCATAAGTCTGTAGAAATACCTGAGTAACCCTAATCATACTGTAACTGACTGTCCCACTTACTGAGACTGTCTATCATTCTAGGTACATTCCTATTGCATGTCGTATGGTATGGGAGCAACATAAATTTCTCATAACTTCCTCATCTCATATATACTCTACCCTGCATATACTACGAAAGGGGAGTATTCATTCATTATAGCATACTCTAACATGTATGTCATCATATGACCACTGCAAGGAGATGTAACTATTCATCATAACTTATGGCAACATAAGCCATATCATCATCATAATTTGCTCAACCATCCATTGCACATTGCAATAGACTAATTATTTCCTTTATCACATTATTTGTCATATCCTGACCATTTATTCAGGAACCTGAAGCATCTATTTATCTCACTTAGGCTGCCACGCTACCCTCTTACCTGGGTATAGACTCAACCCTTCATTACTCTATCTCATATAGGGAATAGGGGAGTAACTTTATCTTTTCAACTGTGGCTACCTCTCTACTATCTCTTAACTTCTTTTGTCAATCTATTAGTCCAAGTTTGTTCTTGACCGGACTGTGGTTCCTTATTGGTCTTTCTCTTGATCCTAGCGAACTTGAGTCGCATTGATCTCATTCATCATCTCTTACTATCACTTCTGTTCTCTAGGGTACTTTACCCTAAGTCTACTACTTCTTCATGATGGAATCCCTCTGCTTAGGGAACATTAGCTCTTTATCTATTAACCATCACGTCTCTAGCCTTAGGCCACGTGCTAGGATCATTCCTAGGCAACTCTCAATCTAACTTCTAATTATTTTGTTCAGACTAGCTGAATAAAACCTTTCATAATGTAGATCTACTCCTAGTTATCACATGGAGGATCTACTTTTAAACATAATCTTAAACTGATCTTTCGTACCTCTGTACTTGTACTATCTGGCTTGATCATGTGTTATACCAATCCTCTAGCCGATGAACTTCAGCGAGGTTGGTACCTTCATTCTTATCATTAGGTCTCTGTACATCCTGGTCGCGACCTGAGTATTGTCTAGTCATGACTCATATCTTCTGTGATCTTTCATCGCGACCATCGTACTCTACTCATCACAACCTGACCACTGCCTAGTCGTGACTCACATGCTCTGTGACTTTTAGTCGCGACCATCGCACTCTACTCGTCACGACCTGACATCTCTATGTCCAAAGGTCTTCTCTCGTCATGACCTGAACTCTTCTTTGCACACTAGTCATGACCTACTCACTTTATCATCGCAACTTGTGCGTCATTATCCCATATTCTAGGTGAATAACCTTTCTAATTCATATCTTTAACTCATCAATCTAACTAATTCAGAGCATCACTGAGCCAGAACCTTCTGTTCTATGCCAGAATCTTATGCTCTGAGCCATAACCCTTTCTACTCTATACCAGAACCTTTTGCTCTGATACCAAAATATCACATCCTCACTTTTCTAGCTTCATCTTCTCCAAACCCATACCCTGTTATGTTTGGAAAAGATAGGGGTGAGATTTCGGGGGAAATCTCAATAGCAAACGGTACCACTCAATGCATACAAGATGAATGCAAGTGCATGACATATGTTTCTTTATCCTTCTTTAGCTTCCATTTGCATATTATCATACTCCATGCCTATCACTACTATGCATAACCATAAACTCATAAAGACAGAGCATATATCATCACATATCATAATCATATTAACACACAAGCATACAAGAATGGGTAAGTTCACTACCTGGCATGCAACTTTCCTTAACCCTTAACCTTTGCTCTGAGGTTTCACCTTTTCATAGGTCAGAGCCTATACATAGCATAATAATAATTCATTATTATTTTATCCAGCATAACTCTCCTTAATTTAGGCTTATTGTCGCATCCTTACTTTAATACCCATATATGATCCATTAGTCGCCTTTGGAACCACTTTAGGATCAATTAAAGTTGGAACCAAAGATCTGAAATTGTTGAAAATCTCTATCGGGTACTGTTCATATAGCACTTTTCAAATTTTTCCCAAATTTTGGAAATTCATATTTAAATCTAGAAAACTCCAAATGAGGTGATTCCAATTCCTAATGAAAGATATGTAAAACCTCTTTATGGTAAAAATAATAAATAGGTTCAAGCGCAACTACAACATTCCTAAAAACATTTGCAAACATATACTATTCATATGGTAATTTTCCAGTTTTCCAGAATCCAACTCTTAACTTTGAAAATTCACCATAAATTCATTTTTTATCCAAATTGGACGTACTTGGTGTCTATTTAAAGCTTAAGATGTCACATTTAATCATACTAAATTTCAACATTTAATTCATACAATACCATATCCAAAATATGTTGTAAAGCTCACTGCCTTCTAACAGAACTTACATTAAGTACTCTTTGTTCCATATTTACATAATATAAGTGTATCTAACACAACCAAGCATACTTCAAACCCCATCAATTGGCTCTTTACCTCTTCAATGCTCAGAACCTACCATGGTTTAATATGAAAAATAGTGAGATTTCCAAAGAAATCCCAATAGCATTCAACACAACTTCAACATCATCAAGTAATTTATTTAAAGCATGTTATATGATATGGGAGCCACACATTCATTCTCATATTATTGGCATTATCTAACATGCATTTGTCATGACATCTTAGCAAGGAGATTATCACATAATCAAGCCCATCAAGCTTGCACATCATCACATAATATCATGCTCAACCAAACATCATAAACAACAAGACCAATAAATAATTATAAGACAATGATAAAGTTAGAGTTGTTGCTACCTCTTGGAGATCCTTGTCTTTCCTTGTTGACTTGAAGTTCTTTAGGTGCACAAATGTCAAATCCTAATTATTGATCAACAATTTCATGTCATTACAACTTCTCAAACATAATCCAAACTTAAAAATCCTAACTACCTTTTCTTGAATGAAATTAGGGTTTTATTTATCCCAAGCACTAACATTAACTCTTGGGATCCTATCCTACATAATTTTGGCTGAGAAATCCAATGGTGTGATCCAAATTTTGAAATTGCTTCATCTCCTATACTGTCCGTACGGACAGTAACGAAAATTGCAACTTAGGGTTTTCTAAAACTTCCATTTTGGATGTTTAAGGCTTCCAACTAGGGTCTCCCTACTATACCCTACACAAAATTGCATTTTGAACACATTGGAGGCCCTAAAATCATCATAGATCCACCCTAGAACAAAGTGCACAAATCTGAACAGCAAGCTATTTCAAGAAACCATTGATTCCATGAACTAAAACATGTTAAATCTTTTCCTTTTCAACTTGTCTTTGCTATCCTTATCATGACTTTCATCTTTTCCTAATTTGGGCAGCATATCCCCATATAAATTCATGGCTCCCAACCCTTAAAAACCATAAATCAAACTTCCAAACAAATCATTAAAAGCTTGGAAGTATGCTTACCTTGGTATCCTTGAACTTTGGGAGGTTGGAAGCTTTGTTTTTGGCTTGAGTTTTGAATTGACAAGAGTTTCTCCTATGTAAAGAGGGCTGCACGAAATTGAAGTCTTTGGAGGGGGTATTTATAGGAAAAATTGAGGGGAATCAAGGGCTAAGATCCAATTCCTAAAAGCTTGATCCAAGGGTTAGAATTTAACCCATTTTTCATTGTAATTATGACAACTTTTGAGTTGTCATCTTCTTTTTCCTTCTCCCTCACCATTTGGCGCCAAATCAATAAGTCTTGAGGCTTCATGGAGTTTCTTGGACCTTCTTGGAGCTTCTAGAATTTTTCTTCAATTTTTCGGTATTAACCGGTACCGATTCCAGTGATTTTCAAGAAAAATAAATTATTTAATGGCATGATATTTTCTAGAACACTCTCTGACCCTGTCTAACATATCTAAAATCATTATTGACCCTTTAAATATTTATCTTCATTTTCTCATATTTTGCTGAGGTCTTTTTATAGTCCTAATACTTAATTTTTCCGGATACCTTAAAAGAAATTATAATATGATAAAAATTCATATAGGGGTATTTTTGTCATTTTCCCTTTATAAAAATGTCTTAGAACCTCATTTTCCATTTTATGGAATTTATTAGGATTTTTCTGAATATTTTTCAAAACTGCCATTTTCGGGCCAAAATTTCCCGAAATTACAATTTTGCCCATATTTTAGTTTGGGCTCATACTGGCTATTGGACTTTGACTTGGCCCATAATAACCCATCTAAATTTATTCTGAGCCTCCTGGTAAAATTTCATGGTCTTCGGTTTAGATCTGGTCCTTCAACGAATAAAATCCTATTTTTTAGTGCCGGTAGACAAGCTCCTAAAATTTATATGATGATTTTGTGTAGGATTGGATAGATTTGGAACCTTTGAAGCATTGGAATTGAAAGTTATAATTCTTAAGTCTTCTATGTTACTGTTCACATGCATGAACAGTGATTAAAATTTCATGATTTTGATGCTTCCAATGGTTTTAAAATGAAAAATTGTGTGGGGTAAATTAGAGAAACAAGTATTGGAAGCATTAGAATCAAAATAAGAATTTTTGAAAGAAAAAGAGAACCTTTTCAGTTCTATCCAAAACAGGTTGTAGCTGCTAGAATTTGGAAATTCTAAGTTCATAAATGGATTCAGAAGGCCAAATTGTGTAGGGTAAAGTCAAAACATCATTTGATTCAAAGGCCAAGTTAATTAGTAAAGAATAAGGAAAGTTATGTTAGCTAAAGTAAGTTCAATATTCAAGAAAGTTAGATTGTAATGAATGGATGATAATGATGTGTTAAGAATTGATTAGTGTGCTCAAAAGAGGGAAGCCACACATCAAGGAGAAGTAAGAAATAAGAAGCAAAGATAAAGTAAAAGAAAGTCAAGCATGTGAGGTAGTAAACTATCCTAAAGTTGTATATATTTGATGTTATGCTTGATTGTGCTTTGGCTATGTTGAATTGTGTTGCATATGCCTATATGATTGAAACTTCGTGCTATCATTACTTTGGTCAATTGTATTTCATATTTTACATGGAAGCATGTACATTACACAATATTAGCACTTTCATAAGTAAGCACAAGTATTTACATTAATACATATATTGTTTAGTACCATTTACTACTGAGATTTCCCCAGAAATCTCACCCCTTCCATGTAATCCCAATCCCAACAGGTTCATGAATGATGAAAGAAGATGAAGAAGCATGAAGAGAAGTTAAGGATTGGATAATATAAATGTTATTTGATGAATTGTTCTATGTAATGATGTTATATGAATAGTTTGAACAGTAGTGTTCATGATGTAATAAAAAATAAGTAAATAATAGAATAAATATATAAAATTTTAAATAAATTTATTTAACATGTCAAGCTTTATTTTGACATCAAGAACGCCTTATTTCGATGTCTATACAAAGAGAACGAATTTTCCAAATTTGAGGACCAGAATCTGTTTTCAGAATTTTGACAAAAATGGATAGTAAACTTTGACATCAGAGTTAACTCAATTGACTGGTCAATTGTTTGATTAATTATTTTTTCTTTAGATTTCAAGATGTTAGCTTCGTGTAGCTTTTTGAACTGCTTCATTTCAATTTTTCTATAATTAATTATGATTTTTTGAAGTTCTTCACCGAATCTAGAATACCATATGAACAATAACTCATGAAGAGTAAACATTCTAGATTTAGCTAATGGACTTCAAAGGTCATGTAAGTGGTTCTAAATGTTATCAAATGGTCCATAAGACGTAGGAAAGTGAGAATGTTACAGTTAGTAAGGTAGATGGAAGGATTTTGAGCCTCCAACATATATTCCTAAATATTGTGTGACCATTTGTTTGGTAACTTCACAGAACTTTGTTAATTCTAGGTAGAAACACCCAAGAGGGGGTGAATTGGGTGTTTTGAACATTTTAAAACAAAATATAAATTTCAACAGAAAGTAAACGTATACTGATAAAGTAGGATAAAGATCAATTTTATACTAGTTCGGACTAAACTTTTGTCCCACGTCCAGTCCTTAGAGACCTTCTAAGATTTTTACTATTTCCAAGATTACAATGGGCTCTTGGTGCCTTCAGTATAGCAATTAATTCTCTCAATTACTCCCCCTTACTCCCCCCGTAAGGTTATGATCCCAGCTTAAGAGAACCAATCTCTTAAGCTAACAGAATGAAAGAAAAGTTTTTGCAATCTCTCTCGAAGAGTAAATATGATGTTACACACTGAAGCTCAAGGCTCGTGGAATTTCACAGAGAATGAAGAATAACTAAGAATGTAATAAATTTGAAAGTTGTAGTATCAGTTAGTTTGTTGTTTTCTTCATTCAATGCTGAGTCTTTAAATAGTATTTACTTCAGTTGTAGTCGGTAGACTCCGATTTTGTAACCGTTGAAGTGAAGGCATGGTTGGTCGCTGACAAGTAGGTAAGCATTCAATGAATTGTCAAAAGTAGAAAGTTTTCGTCGTGTAGCCTTCATCATTTTCAATCTGTAGTATTTTCTGAATACAATCAATCAAAAGGATTCGTTAGTCGTTGAAAGCATTAATTGAGTATATGAAATGTTAATAAACAACTTGTTTCAAGGATTGAGTTCATAATTAAGTTCAGACAGCTTTTCTAGAAATGATATGCTGTATTAATCGATTACTCGATCGATTAATGCATAGTTATTCTATGAGATACAAAAATAGAGCATCACACTAATCAGTTTATTCAAGCATATACAATATAAACTTCTAAAGATAAGTTTCTAAAAGGAATTATTATGAAAAATAGTGAGAAACATAGACAAATTATTACTTGAAACAATCATATGAAATAGGAAATCAATTTGTACTTCAAAACAGAGATATATTTTAAGTTTCTGAAGTTAATCCATTAAATAATCGATTAATGTGTCTAGAAGATTTGAATAAAAAAATATTTCAACACAAATTAATCGAATAGTTGATTTGTTAATTAAAATTAATCGATTAACTAATCAATTAATTGGTTTATATTTAAAAATTGATACTTCACCAATTAATCGAAAAATTAACAGATTAATATAAATTAATCGATTAACTAATCGATTAATAGCAATATCTTTGTTCAAGAGAAAATATGTTTTCAATAGATTAATCGATTAACCAATCGATTAATTAACTCATTAACTTTTTCAGAAGGCCATATCTTGTCATTAATCGATTAATGGTCACTCATTAATCGATTAACTAATCGATTAATTGATTTTTCTTTCTAAAATATATTGTTGCCTTTACATTAATCTGACATCTAATCGATTAATTGAATTTAATCGATTAACTAATTGATTAATTGATATTAATTGATTAATTCAACTATCTTTTACTTTTAACACTATTTAATCACAGAATTATGTTGAAAAATACTTTTTGACAATTGTCACGTCCCAAAATTTGAGCCGTGACTGGCAGATAATATGAATAAATTCATATTTCTTAAGCCTTCAGTCTTAACTAAAACGTTCAGGTTCATAATGATGATATCAATTACATTTAAATCTCCCTTCTGAAAGCGTTGGGGTTCGAACTGGGGACTCGTGTTTAACTTCTCCGTCTCCAACCACTCAGCTACCCATGACCCTTTGTGAAATAACTGCAAGAAATAATATTTATAATAAATTTGTATTATCTAATTAAGAATTCCGTAGGGTCATTACAACAATATTTGAGCATAGAAAAGAACCTATCACTGTGTCACACATATTTCTAGTATCTTTAAATTATTTTTAGTATCACTAAAGACTTTTTGTTATTTGACATCATCAAAATATATTTAATCTAACAAACTTGTCTCAATTCTTGATTCAAAACTACTTCATCTCTTGGAATTGTGAATATGATAAGGGTATTTCTTTCAAAACCCTCTTAACCAAATAGTAGCCCATATATTTATTAAATCCTTTGCTTAAGCCCATTGAGACCTTCACTTGCTTTTAAATTCCATCTTTGATTGATGAATGATGTATATAACATCAGCTAGAAGTACATGATTTTTTTGAAGTGATTTAACTTGTTATATTCTTAAAAAAGGAGTTATTTATTGTTGCATTAGTTCCTTAGTTTTTAAAATCATCATTAATGCTACAACCATTTGCTGAATGTTTTAATTTGAAATCCACTGCTGCTGTCATCTGGTGCAAAAGCTAAAAAGAAACAGGAAAAAAGAGAGAACACAAGAGGCAAAAAACAACAAAGGAAAAAGAAAAAAAGCAGAATAGTTGAATGTTGAAAAAAAGAAAGAAAGAGAAAAAGAAGAGAGACCAGATGACAAAGAACGAGAGCTAATTCAACTTGAATGTGAAGTGCAATTATGATGAATTAGTTTGACTTGCTATTTCTTGCAGCTGCACAATTTATACTATGGTCACAATAGAAGGAGCTTGAAAAAGGGAAGAATATGTACAGTATTTTATTAGTCATTGATATTAATTCTATTCCATTAAAAAGCCCGTCTAATATTATAACCCTTATAAATACCCTTTAATTCATAACCCTTATGACATTTAGTAGTGGAGATGTAGAATGATTACAAGCCTATAAGAAACCTAAGTTAGATGGTTGAGTGAAAATAACTCTGATAAGGGAGTGAGTGAAACATTATACCTTGTGAGAAAATATTAAACCTAATAGCTTACTATGATTTAATTGTATAAGTTAGATTCCTCACTTAATATGATATTATTTTGGATTGTTGCTAATTGAAAGGAAATGTTGATGATTGCAAGTGCCTTATGCTGAATTTTGTTTTGTCAATTTTGCAGACTTTATGATTTTTAATTTTAATTTTGATCCATAATTTTGCTAAGAGTGTAAAAAATTTAGTGTGGGGGAATTTGATAAGCTCTTACATTACTATATTTTTTGTGGGATTTTATAATAGTTCTAGAGTTTATAATGGGCTGAGTAGTATAATTTTTAATATATTTATAATATAATATTACATATTATTTGTGAGACATTAATAAAAAAATAAATTAAATTCTAGAACTGACAGCTAAGGACTAAATTTTTAATGACACCTAAGGACCTCAGCCAAAGCTATGTCTTTTGGTTATCGCAGAATGAGATTCAATAATTGTTGTAACAAAATGATGAAAAACATTAGTTAGTGTAACTAAATGGCTTTGGACAGTTGGACAAGTTGGGGCTCTCTGGGATGTAGTGGACACTGATACATGAGAGAGAGAGGACTGAACCATAGAGGACAGAGCTGCACGTGCTGGGACAGACCTGAACGAACTCACTCACTCACCTCGCCTATGAGACCTCTGGACAATAAGATCGACTCGCTCATAGAATAGACGAGCTCTCACCGACAAATTTCTCCCACAGTCGCTCACACAAAGAAGGGAATCGCCGTAATTTCCCTCTGTCTCTACACAAATCTTCTGTCTCTACTATCTCATCTTACCACCGTGACTTCCTGTGCTTTCATAACATTCCTTCCAGCTTTGTAACTTCATCTGCTCCTTCTCTATAGTTTTCCACTGTTCACGACACAAGACCAGAACATTTTTCTCTCTCATCCTCATCCTTATCTTCTGTCTTCTCTCAGCTCACCATGGACCCAGCTTGTTCTCCTATTGCTTCTGCTGATATCGTAATAGATATGCAAGGCTGAACCGCTATGTTCTAGAAGAGATGATCGAGAAATAAGCTTCGTTTATACTAGGGAGCTTTCTGTACTTGGATTTTAATGCTGGATTCCATGTGTTTATTAGTGCAAGTTGTAAAAATATATACATGTATCCATATCTGCTACTTTACTTGGAATTAGATGCTCGTAAGTTTTACTATAGGGACATTAATGATGAACTGATTAAGGTTCCTAGTTGGAGCTATTTCTCTTTGCACTGTAATTGAATTACCTTATTAATTCTTGTTTAGTTGACAATATTAATAATCAATTTGGTCAGACTCAAAGCCATTCATAGTTGTGATTGTTAAGAAGAGAATCAATTCATCATTTTCTCTCTTAACCGAATGAACTTTCACTGGAATTAGCTTCATAAGTTGTAAGGTTAACTCTTGATATTGACTGGTTGTTGATCTATTCCTTGCATTTTGTATGCTCCTCATCTCAAGTAGCAATGAAGATCGTAGATAATCTTTGAAGGGAACATTCTAAATTTGTTGTTGAAACCTACGAGCCATTGCCAGCAACTTCTCTGCATCTAAAATCCTTTAAAAACAAACATTAGTTTTTAGGATTTAAAATCAGAAATAAACAAAAGAATTCCTTTACTGTCAATTAAATTGTTAATTTATAGTTTATTGGATTAGCTAGAAACCTTAACTCCATCTAGGCTCCTTCAGAAGAATGATCTAGGCTAGATTCCATTTTTATTATATTTAGCTTAGTAATTAGTTTGATAGGTAAACAACATGCCTTTCAATTTTTCTAAAATTATAGTTTAGGCCAAAAGTCTTTTTAAAATTATGATTTTGGGTCTTGCCAAACACCTACAAAATATATTTTTTTAGAATTACTTTAAGATCAATTTTCTCCATAATCTATTCTTCAAAAGCTAAACTAAATACATCTTTAATCAATTAGTTCTTATATTAATTATAATTAATTGATTTATTTAATTTTTTTAATCTATCTAAAAAAATTAACTAATTCTTCTACTAAGGATTGTGGGAGTATTATGTATGACTTAGAAATATATGAATATAGATTCTGTGAGTGGCGAGATTTGGTGAGGCATGCTAGGAGATAATACGGTGTGGTTCTGCAGGCTTGATTTAATGTCCACTTGAGACATTCCTCTATTGTTACAGAGGAATGAGGGCTAGTTTTCTTTTGACAGAAGATATATATAGCTAGAAATGCGATGAAAATATGTTCTTCCTTCCTTCTTTTCGTTTTATCCTGAGAAAATTATTCTTTCCAAAAGCTTAAAAAAGATGTTGACGCTTAAGAAATAGAGTCTCTCAAAAAGATGCAAAAGCAATGAAACAAAAAGAGGGTTAATTAATAGAGAATATGAACAATAAAATGCCGAATTGATAGTATAAAAACTTTGATTTTTGTTTCTCCCTCTTCTTTTTTTCCTTTCTTTCTAGTTTTCCTCTCCCACCTTTCTATATTCATCTCTCATCTACATTACTGGACTCTATATTTCTCTCTTTAACCATAGTTGATGTGATTCTCTTTGTTATGTAAATAATAGAACAGGAGAACATCACAATTTTTTTTATGAGAAGTAGATTTCATTATAAGGAAGAAGGAAACAAACACCAAAGTATCAACTAGATATAGAAAAAAAAAATCTAAACAGAAAACAAAGGCGAAACCAGAACACACTAAAAAGAAAAGAAAAAATAAAGCCTAATGTCCCTTAAACCCCATATATTGAAGAGGGCAAAGACCAATTTCTGTCTGCTATTATTAAAGAAAAGGCCATAGAGAGTGGTAGTTGAAGAATTAACTTCAATGAAGCCCACAATCTTTAGTGTCAATGCTGCAAAACAAGCAGCTCGAAACACCTTTACAACAACAGGAGGAGAAGAACATCACATTCGATGGTGCCAAAATGCAAGAGAAATACTATGCAGAATGGTCCACCTGAACATTAAAATTCACAAGCAAAACGGAACCGTAAAACCAAATCCATATGCAAAATATAGAAACTTCATATTTATATTATATAAGTATATATAGGTATTCTTTGAATTTTATTGAAATTACATCAACATTAATCAATATTTTTATTGTGACAACCCATTTAATATTTGGTACTATTGTTTCTTGGTACTTGAGCGATGTCGAATTTTAATTTAGGAAAGATAATATTTTTCTTAACTTAAAAAATTTTAAATTTGAGGGGCCTCTTTGAAACATCATACTTTTAATCTCTTAGAGTACGTATTCAAAAATATATTTAACTAGCGGAAACACTACTTTGGTTCAAAAATTTAAAATTTAATTATTGGGTACTATTCATTTGATAAATTTTAGATTGACAATCTAATTTTAAAAATTCATAACTAATTCTAGAAAAATCGTATGGAGGTGATCAAAATTTTTACTTGAAGCTCTTTCATATATCTTTAAGGAAAAATATAAATCTGGACATTTACCTTGTCAATCAATACATTTAAATCATTACTTTTTACTGTTTATATGTTAAATTTTAGAAATTTCAGATTATGTCTTATACCTTTGGAAATTCATTTCTCTTTATGTACACATCCAACTTAGGTATATTACCTATGAATTTAAAGCTCTGGATGTGTACTACATTCTCATAAAATTTCATGAATTAATTACTTCATTTGCTAGGTCAAACTGAAGTTACAACAGAACTGCTTAAGGACCTACATTTTTATCATTTGACTTTCTTTCATAATCTCATAAATTATTCCAACATTTATAAATTATCAACTTGAATTTCCATACACTCATATACAACATGCTAGAACAAATAGTTTTTCTCTTTGCTCCCTTTACTCCAACCAAACATTAGTTGCTTGCTCATCCTCTTTAACTCATTTTCTTTGACATATCATGGGCCTAAACACAATTACATTGTAGAGCCATTACATAAACATTCTACATTAAATCCCTTAAAACCCCAAACTCTTAACTTAATTATTGGAGTTAATAGTTTGACTTTATAATAATAATTTCCTTAGACCAATTCTATATAATTTTGTTCAAGGAATCCAAATATGATGTTAGAATTTCAAAATTCTAACTCCTCCCTTGCCTACTGCACTTGACAGAACCACTTTCTCTTTTTCTCTAAAAATTTTCATTTTGATTCCAATGCTTCCAATACTTGTTTCTCTATTTTACCCCACATAATTTTTCATTTTAAACTCATTGGAAGCATTAAAATTATAAAATTTTCACATATGAATAGTGATTTCTATAGTGTCAGCAATGAACTAAAAACCCTAATTCCATTCATACTTAAATCTTTAAATCAATACTACTTGATTCTGGCTTGTTCAAGCTTCAATTTCATGTTTCTAGCTTGAATACTTGCTTGTTTTGCTCTTGAATTTTCCTCTTCTTCTTGCTTGAATTTTATTTCAGCAGCACCTCCCCCATAAGCTCTTGTTTTTGGCATGAAAATGGAGAGAGGGAGGGGGTATTTATAAGCCAAAATCAAAGGGAATTGATAGCTAGGATTGCTTTCAACACTATTTAATCTAATGGTCCAAAATTGCTCTTATTCTTGGCTTAATCTTCAAGATAAAATCACATGCCAAAATTCTCTTCTTCCCTTGCATATGAATTCCATTTGGACATGAGAAGGGTCCCACAAGGACACTTGACATGCTACCTTGCAAGACTTGGAATTTTCTTGTAATATCCTTTCTTTATTTAATTTAAAAATCTAGGAAAATATCATATAAAATTCATTTAGTAACATGATAATTTCCTTGGCTTCTTGGAAGCTTGTGTGACTTCATTGTGGGCTTTCTTTGGCTCCAACACATTATTGGGCACACATCCAAGGCACTTTCTATACAGGGTATCCTAAGTCACCCAGATTTTTTAGATAAATTCTATAAATCTCTTTTAAGGGTCCTGGAGTTTTTAAAAATTTATTATACTATTAAATGAAATTTTTTGAAAATTTTCAAAATTTTCTGAGACCCAGAAGTCCTAATAAAAATTTTATATATTTTATTAAATCCTTTTATCGGTGGCCTTTTTTACCTTAAATTTTATAATAAATTCTACAAGACTCCTTTTTGACTTCTGTCTGTTTCATAAATTCTTATATTAATTATAAGATTTTTTTACAAAATTTTATCTTATTATGAAGTCTGGAAGATACTATACTAATTGTCAGATTTTAAAAATTAATATGAATTTATCAGGACCTCAAACTGAAATTCTAAAAAATATGCCTGATCCAATTACCATTATCTATTTATTGGTAAAATTTGGGTTCGAAACATTTTTAGATAATTTTGGGCCTTTTCAGCTCAATTTATAATTATGTTTTTGTCCCTTGAATTTGACAAATTACACTTTAGTCTTTAAATTTGTCAAACTTTATTTTGGTCCCTTACTTTAAATTTTGAAATGTCATTTTCTAAGAATTTTAAAATTCTAATTTAATTTCTGAATTCACAAAACTCCATTTAAGTCCCTTAAATATTTTATATTAAACTTTCATCAAAATGACGTTTATGTCCCTTGACATTATAACTTTATACTTTTCTTTTCTTCTTCTGCTTAAAAATCATCTTACCTTTATCATTTCTTCTTATCATCGTTATAATCCCTTCCAAAACTTTTTTCTTTATCTATCCCTTACAGGTTCCACTATCTGTTTCATACAGATAAGAAAAAATTAGGATGTGACACCACCCCTTTAATTTAGTAACTAGATGGCTACTGATAACTTCCCATCATCCCCAGATTCATCAAAGATTTGTATATTACAGTAGAAGTGCTTAACAATCTCTGGACAGTAGGGAAAGTCAATTCCTAGCCAGTTTTGTTAGTGTTTCTGAGGATCAGACAAGTCTAGTAGGGTCTTGTCATTGTATTTCAAATATTCTATGTCAACCACAACTACTGGGCATAAATCTCTGTGGGCAAAATTAGCTTTTAACTTTTCCTTATTTACTCCCTTATCTATGCCACCAGTAAGTATAGCAATATTAGCAGGTTGAAAAGGAAGATGAAGGTTTAAAGTAAGATGGAGAGAGAGACCTTGATGTACCTTGTGAAGACATAATTTTCTTTTTCTTTCCCCTTCTTGTCTGAAGAAACTCCTATAGATTTTGTGATCTTCTTGACCAGTTGTCCAAGATTCTCATCAGTGTGTGTGTGGCTAGATTCTTTATGGACATCGGTCAATGGATGTCTTTTCCATTTTAAAGCTTGTTTGGCACTTTGTTTGATAGATTCTTGTACCTTTTCTTGATGTATTTTTGTAACAGATGAAGTTGTTCCCTTTGATTTATGTTTTGGGTTTGATGCAGTCGCCTGTTATTTTTCCTATATTTTTTCATATTTGCCACCTTAGTTCTTGCCATAATTTATTCTCTAGTCAGATGATTGAATAGATATAATGGTCAGGAGAATAAAGTAGACCTAGATTTATAGTGAAAGTGGTTTTGGAACGTTGGGAACAGTTATAGGGGGATATAATTGTGAAGTAGAGGTTACAAGAATAGTTACGAGTTTTCTGGGTTTAAATTATTTGAGAAATAATCGATAAATTGAACAGTAACGGTCATATTTTTCTCAAATAACTACAATCTTATCGATTAACTTTTCAAAAATAATTATAATTCAAGATAAATATTGGTAAGTTATTTATCGAATAGCTATTTGATAAGAGTACTTATCAATAAGTTGTTCGATAAATACCATCTAGTTTCAAAAACTTGTAAAGAATTTATTGAAAAGACTTGGAAAAACTTTAACTTATCAAAGTGTTATTCGATTAGATATCACTTTTATTTTGCAAAACTGTCACATTTATCGATGAGTTCTTTGATAAGTCCCCTTATCGATAATCTGTTCGATAAATGTAAATGAAGGGAATTGGAAGACACGCAGTGGAAATTAACTTTAAAAATTTTTCCATTCCCAGCCAGGATCTACCGAATGTGTTTAAGTCAAGGAGAAAGAAGTGTTACCTTCGGTTTCAAGCTTTGGTCGCGACCTCAGTGTCCACTAGTCGCGACTCCTCGCCTCTGGAAATTTCAGTCGCGACCTCCTCAGCTTCTAGTCGCGACCTGTCGCCTCTGGAGTTTGTAGTCGCGACCTACTCTGCTTCTAGTCGCGACCGGACGTCTCTGGAGTTTGTAGTCGCGACGTATTCAGCTTCACGTCGCGACCTGTCTCCTCTTTTCTGATTTCTGGCGTTCAGATGCCCGTATGGTCGCGACCTCAGGGTGTTCTGGTCGCGACCTTGCTTCGTGTCTGGTCGTATCGTAGAAGTCGACAGCTCAGATCGGCTTCCTCTACCGGTATCCACACGAACAGCGTTCCAATCGCGAACGACGTGCTAGCGCCTCTTGTCCCTCTAGGGCTTTCTGGAGATTCCGTCCTCACCGTCTCTATTTCCCAGTTTCTTATCTGCAAACCTTTTGCACTCTCCCTGCCCCCTTTTCTCACGACTGAATGTGTGTGAAGAGATCTATTGTGTGTGGAACCCTAGCTCCTAATGTCAAATATATAGGAAGCTATCGGGCTTCTAATAGGGCCGGGCTTCAGAATTAATCTTATATTAATTCTGAATTAATACAATATCATATATTGCATAATTTAATAAGAAACTGATTAAATAAATATGGTTTATATTAAATCCGTCCCACAGATTTAATTCACCTATTTATTTAATTTAAAAGACAGAATTATATTTGATTTATTCTCATAAATCAAATTTGAGATATCTTATCAATTTGAATTTCAAATTCAAATAGATCATATCCATTTAAATTCAAATTCAAAAATGATAGAGATTTACTTTATCCTTATAAATTAAATCTTACAAATATCTCTTATATTATATATATAATATATATATAAACTAATTTATATATATATAAAATATATATCCACCCTAGATTATTCATTGAATCTAGACATCTCTTAGATTCAATGAATCTGGACATCATAGCTCGCATTGGGCTGTTTTGTGTGCGACCCTGTAGGCCCATATGAAGTTGGCAGTGGCCCAGTTACTATACTGACCCACAAGTCGTAAGCGGTCTCTAGCAAGGCATTACGACTACCCAAAACATATGAGGATCGATAAACGATGTAACCTTTCATACAACCATATCACGTCCCTTTTGTCACATGATATTTCGGTCAAGGATGAGGCATGGAGAACGTCATCCTCCTATTCCTGACCATTACTTTCTCGATCCCTGAGTAGTCTGAATATAGAAATGGAACTACCCTTCCATTCCAGTATGGCCATACATTTCTCAGACTCACTCATCGAGGGGCCCAGTAATATCTCTCTACGAATGTGAGGGACAAATTCCATCTTGACCATTCACATTCCTCCGCATGAAAAACCACTAAGCCCGAGCATAGCCTTTATGATCACTCGGTCAAAAGTGACTTTTGACTAGGTCAAAGCTGAGCGTTTGTCATGTAGGAATCCATGATGATCTCAGGTCAAAGGGCATAGTGACATAGCTTGTATATGAGAGAAGCTTATGACTTGACCCATGCAGCTCTCTCATAGCGGGTCGGTCCAACACCCTGTACTCTTACATGTGCTTATGACTTTGATTTATATCTCTATATATCTTCAAAGTCATACTGGTCTTATTTCATCTCTGCTCCCGCATAGATGACCGACCAGGGACATTTAGGATAAAATCACTAGTTATCCGAGGATTGTCATCATAGTAAACATGCAAATAATATGATAACATGATACAATGATTGGCCCCTAGGGCACAATTTCCAACAGTAAACTCTTTGAAAAAATCAATCGAATACCAATTTGATAACTCCTTTCTTCAAAGAATTCATCAATAAAATCACCTAACAAGATATGCCAATTTATCGATTAGCTTATCGATAAATCTCTTTATCGAAAAGATATTCAATAAATTCCATTAAAAAAATATTTGCACAACATTAAAAGTAATCTATTCATTTCGAAGAATATTTTGACAAATCCTTTTAATGGAGAGATTTTCAATAAATTTCATACGATATTTGTACTAAAATCCATCATTGTTCAAATAACTTTTCGATAAATTCCTTTATCGATAAAATTTAATGCATTCAAGTGTAAGCATACCTCTTATTTATTGAAGTATTTATCAATAAACTATTATATATATAAGTAATTCAAAAAATTTTACCTTTTCCCTTAGAACAACCTTTTTCTTTGAAGTTATCTTTGATAATCCTTCTTATCAAAGATTTTATGGATAATTATCAGATTTCCTGTAAAATAAATTTCTAGACACTCCGATGCTTAAGTTAGTTTTTACTTTAAGAGCATAAAAAATATAATAAAGAGATTTGTTATTAGAGAAAACTTTACAATTCATTAGGATTCACCATTTCCAATTCTCTTTTGTTGTACGTGAATTACTCCTTTGCCAATAGTTTGGTGAATATATTAGCAGGCTGTAGATGTTTAGGAATGAACTCCACACTGACATTTTTATTTTGTATATGGCTCTCAGAAAATAATGTCTTATGTCAATGTGTTTTGTTCTGGAGTAGAGTACTGGATTCTTAGATAGATTGATGGTACTTGTGTTGTCACAAATAAGTGGTTTCTCCTTCAGATGTATTCCCAGATTTTGTAGCTGTTGTTTTAACCATAATACTTGTGGACAACAGCTACATACTCAGCTTCAATGGATGAAATTGCTACAATATATTGTTTCTTGCTAAACTAAGAAACAAGACAATTACCAAGAAATTGGCATTGTCCATTGGTGCTTTTTCTATCAATCTTGTATCCAGCATGATTGGAGTATGAGTAAGCCACTAGGAATTCTCCACCTCCTTTTGGAAACCATATTACAAGATTGATAGTTTCACAAAGATATCTAAAAATTCTTGTGACAGCTTTGGCGTGTGATTCTTTAGGAGCAACTTGGTATCTTGCACACATGCCAACACTATATTGTTTGCCAGGTCTACTTGATGTCAAATAGAGAAGTGATCCAATCATTCCTCTGTATTTCTTGATATCAAAGTCTATGCCCTTTGCATCTACATCCAGCTATATGGTTGAGCTCATTGGGGTTGACATTCATTTGGCATTTTCCATCTCAAACTTCTTTAATAGCTCAGTGAGATACTTTGTTTGTGAGATGAAAAATTCATTTTTCTTCTGTTTAATCTTAAGCCCCAGAAAGAAGTTGAGCTCACCTATCATTGACATCTCAAATTCACCTTGCATTAACTTGGCAAACTCTTGGCAAAGATCCTTGTTAGTAGCTCCAAAAATAATATCATCTACATAAATATGAAATACCAGTAAATTATTTTTGTTTTTTTTATAAAAAGAGTTGTATCCACCTTGCCTCTTTCAATAATTTTATTTAACAGAAAGTTACTCAATCGTTCATACCAAGCTCTTGGAGCTTGTTTTAAATCATATAAAGCCTTTTTGAGTTCGTAAACATAATCTGGATGCTTAAAACTTTCAAAACTAGGTGGCTATTCAACATACACTTCTTCCATAATAAACCCATTTAGAAAAGCATTTTTCATATCCATCTGATATATTTTAAAATCTTCAATACATGCAAAGGCTAAAAGAACTCGTATTGCTTCTAATCTTGCTAATAGAGCATACGTTTCCTCATATCAATACATTCTTCTTGATTATAGCCCTTTGCAACTAATCTAGCTTAATTCCTAATGATGACTATGGATTCATTAAGCTTATTCTTGAATACCCACTTGGTGCTTATAACCTGATGATCTGTTGGCCTGGGTACTAAGTCTTAAAGTAGATTTCTTTCAAATTGGTTAAGCTCTTCCATCATGGTATCTATCCAAAAGGTATCTGATAGTGCCTTATCCATATTGGCTAGTTCAATATTTGAAATGAATGTAGCAAAGCATACTTTATTGAACCCTTATCTTTCTTACCCCTTCATTGACTTCACCATTGACCTAGTCTAAAGGATGATCCTTTATATGATGCCAAACTTTAGGTTGATCATCATCACGGGAATCATTTTCGTAAATCTTTTCATAATATGATAATGCTAACTTTTTGTTAAGATTCAAATTTTCAAACTTTTGAATAATCTCAGCATCATCATCTGGAGAAAGTTTTGAAAAGTTTTAAATTTCTGCAAAAAACATGAATGGATTCTTTAATCATAAAAGTTCTTTTATTAAACACTCTATATGCCTTACTAAAATTAGAAGAGCCTAGAAATATACCCTCATCATATTTATGATCAAATTTACTAAGATTTTCTTTGTTGTTGTTGAAACATTCTCCCTTAGACCCCTCAATGTACACTTGCGGAAGCGATATTAGCTTAATTATATCTTAACTTAAGCCCAGAAATTAAAATTTTACTCTTAAATTCCTTATTCTGAACCTTTAATTTGAGAACTGATTTATCTCATTCTACACATCCAAATGAGGCTTATTACCTATCCACGTAAAGCCCCAGATGTATGCTACTGGCTCACTGACAAGGCCCTCGGATTGTCACAGTTCGAGCCATCAAAATTAAGTGAATTGCACCCTAGTAAAGTAGTATAAGGCACAACCCTATCGTTCTCCTCAAGGAGCCTTTATAAAGGAATCCTAGCAAATTGGATGTCAAATTCAGCGGTAAACCTGAGTAAAGAGTAAATGGTTTTGTAGTTTTGTGGGTGCAGTAAAATAGATATTTTTGTGTTTTTGTTTAAGATGAAAAATGGTTGTTTTGTGAAAGTAGTATATGATGATAGGCTCTTGATGATGAAAAATATCTATCCTTGCTCTCAATGTATATGGAGTTTGAAATCACTAAGTCTTGAATTAAACCTC
Organism: Leucaena leucocephala; assembly: GCA_037074615.1. Taxonomy (NCBI): domain Eukaryota; kingdom Viridiplantae; phylum Streptophyta; class Magnoliopsida; order Fabales; family Fabaceae; genus Leucaena; species Leucaena leucocephala. Next base: position 11,507,261 of record CM073536.1, on the reverse strand, counting down.
AATCGATTGATTGAGTCCAGAACCCTAATATTCTTTAAACTCCTTTGATCAAAGCTAGTTTAAAGACTATTATTGAACTGCTAAGGATCACTTAGTGTGTAATTTAAACCAGATGGAAGAATGCCCTCGAATGAGCGTCGATCGACTAACCCTAGAATTCAAGCAATCGAATCAATTAGCAATGATCGTTGACAACCGTTTAACTAGCTTAAACTCAAAACTGAAATATTGTATTTAAACCAGCATTCAAAACATCCAAAGTAAATTACAATTGTCTAATATGAGAATAATCAATCGATATTCAAAACTTGTTCATATGATAAAAAACCCTAAATCTAGCAGCAATCATAATATGACAAGAGGTAAATTAGAACAAAAGAAACTCCCTGTTTCAGTCCGTGAGCTCAAGATAATAGATCCATCAACAAGAGACTAAAGGTCTAGCCTTTCATGACTTCTGCTGCACCGCAATCGCTGTTCAGATATGATGCCATAAAGAAACGATGAAGAGATGAAGGTGAATGGTGTAGAAAGATGGAAGATGAGTAGAAAGTGTGTGGAGAGCGCTCGAGTACTGCTTCTTAGCCTAATCAAGTTCAAAAACTAGCCTCCTCTTTGACGGCAGCCTCCCTCTCTTCTTATAACATCCTGACCTAATTCAAAACACGCAGTTTCAGCAATTTTGTACTTTTAGTCGCAACCAGATACATTTGTTGGTCGCGACCTATGAACAGTGAGAATCTTCCAGAAGAATTATGGGTCGCGACCGTAGGACTCTTTGGTCGCGACTAAATAGCACAGAGGCGTGGTTCCACTTTCAATGACTTGTGATTTCTTTCCTGGTCCTTGCTCTCTTCCAAAGTACCTGCAATTCAATATAAAAGCTCACTGTAAAAGTCCAGATCAGTAGATAACTGAATATATGCAATTTGGAAGAGATATTTTACCATTTTACCCTTTAATTAGAACATTGCCACACACAATCATGTAATACACAAAAGTACAATTTAAGGCATGAAATGAATGGTAAAGTTATTATAAAACTCTAAAAATTATCATAGAAACCATATACAAAATGTGTCTTATCACTCACCAAATTTTGTGGCCAAACTCTTTCGTTTACTAGGTCAAACTAAGGTCGGAACACTGCTGCCTCAGGACCTGCGAATTTCTCTCTTAATTTCTTAACTTTTCAATTACTCTCATAATTACTTCTCTTATGATAACCCATTATTCTAACTACTTATACACAAGCTGAACATGCCAAACAATATTTTTTATTAAATAATAAATTGTTATACAATAGGGCATGAACAAAATCCTCATATCTCTATTACATCTTTCCTGCCAGAAATCCGGCAGTATAACTACTATACTTCATCTTGAAAAATAACTGAACTGTACTTATTCGATAATTCCCATGAGAACTACCATTCTACGTAAGTACCCAGGAAAGACTGGATGAACTGACTAGGTCCCCTCACTTCCAGACTCCTTAGACAGTACCTATGTACACAGTACTCATCATATCCTATCTTCCTTATAGACATTCTGTCATAATTTTGGTATCATAACGTCATCTTTTAGCATTCTCAAAATTCACTTTGATATAACCTCTCTGTAATGGGTTATACATAGGGGATGAGATTCGGGGGAATCTCAGTAGCAAACAGTACTAAACAATATATGCATTAATGATTGGTATTAGTGCTTGCTTGTGATTGTGTCAACTTAATGTAATATGCATGCTTCTATGTAACATATGAAATACAATTGGCCAAGGTAATCATAACACAGAGCTTCAACAATTACATATTAACATCAATCAATCAAGCTATAACACAATCAACCATACATTCAACACATACAAGTTTAGGTAAGTTTACTACCTCACTAGCTTAGCAGAACTCTAATATCTCTATATTGCTTCCGGTTCCGCCAGAACTTCTTTCTTTCTTTCTTTTCTTCCTTCCTCTCACTTTGTCTCTCTAGAACTCACTTCTCTCTCTAAATTGGTGCTCTTGGATGTGAATGGAATGGCAAGGGGGTGGGGTATTTATAGGTTTCACGAATGATATTTTGGTAATTCTTAAGAACTTTAATCCCGCGGCCACGATTTTTCTTGGAATTTTCTATTTTCTTTAATCCATTTTATTGCATCGTCATGGTGATGTCCTTATGATGACTTATCATGATGACTCATAGCCCTTCATAAATATCTGCTGTCTCAAAAGTTGTAATGATTACTTTTACTTTATGTTTATTTTTTTATTATTTTCTTTTCTTTTCTTGGCTTAATCACCAAGTAACATTAAAAGCATGTGGGAACCACCTTTGGCAGCACACATGATGAAATTGGGAGCCTTGGGAGCCTTTCAGAAGCTTTCAGAAGCATTACAATCCAAACCGGAATCGATTTGGTCACATTTTGGAAAATACCTAATAAATATTTTCCAGGGTATTTTCATCTTTGCCCTTCACAAAAGTTTCTCAAAATAATATGTCATATTTTCTAGAATTTTTTGGGAATTTTATGCACATATTCAAAAATCACTACCTTTCGGCTCGAATATTACGATTTTGCCCTTGATCTAGTCTGGCCTCATCCAGACATCTTGGGCTTCCCTTGGGCCTACCGTGACTTAATCTAACTTATATCTGGGCCTTAGAAATACTATATAGCTTCTAGCCATAGTCCGATCATCTCTATTCGAACTACTTTTCCATTATCGATTCTAACTGTAAATTCCCATCTTTAGGAATTTTTACAGAAAAATCGGGACCTCAAATCAAAATTCTGTTTCATGTCATTCAACCCAGAATTCTTTTCCCTATCTCCCAGTATTTTTAGATATTAAATCCGGACCGGGGCTATTTTAGCTTGAAAGTACTCTCGCGTGCAGTTTTCAAAATGACCATTTTACCCTTAGTCACTTTTCTAATTCTTACATACTCATAGGGACCTCATATGCATATTTCACAATTCAGTGAAATGATCAACATAATTTTCTCTATTTTATGGTAAAATATGGTACTCATCGGCTACTGGCCTGATCTTTTCCATAATTACGATTATGCCCCTATATCCTCTTTCTGACTTCTTTACTTATCTTCTTATCCTTTATCTTAAGTTCTCAAAATTCTCTTTCAATAACTCATCCCCTGAACTCTTCAGGAGTTATTGTTAATTGAAAGGCTCGACAACCCGCCCATATCAGGTTATCTTACTCAGGAGCCAGCCCATATCTAGCTATCTGCAGAATTTCTAGGCTTAAGACTTAGGATATTAGTTACATTCCTCTTTTTGAACCAAGGTGAACTGTCCCTATTTTATATGTTAAAGACTTAACTCATCTTTAAATCCTGAGGGACTTAGCTCATTCCTCAGATTCCTACAAAATATAGGTAAGTGATCTGCCCATATCAGATTACTATCCTGGGACTAAGGGTTTAGCAGCCTGCCCATATCAGATTACCTTCCAGTTCTCCTAGACCCAAAAATTGGGATGTTACAGTTGTTATGGATGAAACACTTGCTACAAAAATCCTTAGATGAGCAATGTATGGTTTTCTCCCCTGTACAGCTCGTATTATGTCTTGTCAAGTATACTTCTGATATAGGCTCTATTTATTATCTAGTATGCAGTGCTTATGGCCTCAGCTTAGAATACTTGAGATACACCTTTCTCGTTTAGCATTGCTCGTGCCATATCGGCAAGGACTCTTTTTTTTACGTCACTCTACTCCATTCTATTGAGGTGTTCGAGGAGTTAAGAAGTTGTGATCAATTTTTTTCTTCACAAAATGTTGTAAAATCATGATTATCAAATTCTCTTCCATGATCAGTTCTGATAGACATAATGGAAATACCTTTCTTAGCAAAAATATCAAATGCATCAAATGTTTCATCTTTTGATGGAAGAAACAAAGTCCATGTAAATTTAGAATAGTCATCAACTATTATAAGAGTATACAAGTTTCCTCTAACAAAACTTTTTACTCTTGCAGGACCAATCAAATCCATTAGAACATTTGAAGTGGTCTTTCAATCGAGACTACCTTCTCTGATTTAAATGATGACCGTGCTTGCTTTCCTCGTTGTTAAGCATCACAAATAATATCATTTTTAAAATTCATTTTGGGTAAACCAATAACTAAATATTTTCTAAATAATTTTGAAACTTGGCTCATATTTACATGAATAATGTTTTATGCAATATCCAACTTTCAATAGTTTTTCCTATAAAATAATTTTCGAAAAGATTTGAATTGAATGAAATAGTATAGCAGTTACTCCCTTAGTGCTCTAAGTTTTGCTTTCAAATCGTCTTTGTTTAGGCTCATATCTTTCTTGTTGATAATTAGGCATTCTTCGTAATCAATGATTACCCAATTTCTTTATCTATACTTTGACTAACATTGAGTAGATTATGGCAGAGTCCACCTACAAGGTAGACATCTTCTATTCTCATACTATTAGTGCTACCAATAAGCTCAGATTGTCATCGTCCAATCCATAAAAAATAATGATTGCACCCGATAATGTAGTATAAGGCACAACCCTATCATTTTTCTCAAGGAGCCTTTTTATTGAATCCTAGAAATTGGTGGGCAAAGCCATTGAAAAACTGAGTAAAAACATGAGTTTTGGGTTTTATCGAATATTGATGCTATAAAATAAGGGTGTAGTAAAGTAAATATTTTTGTATTTTTGATTTAAGATCAAAATGAGTTGAATTATGAAAGAAATATGTTAAGAAAGACTCTTGATGATGAAAACATAACTATCCTTGCTCTTAATTTGATATGGGAGATTTGAAATCACTAAGTCTTAAATAAAACCTTAATCAATCGATTGAGTCTAATGCAATAATAGTTCTTATACTCCTTTGATCAAAGCTAACTTAAAAACTTCTTAATACACTGTTGAAAACCACTTAGTGTGTAATGAAATCAGATGATAATGATGACCTCAAATGATCATCAATCAATAACCATAGACTCTAAACAATTGAATTAAACATCAACAATCATTGACAATAGTCCAACTATCTAGAAATCAAAACTAAAATGCTTATATTAAAATCAACAATCTCATCATCCAATGTTAATTACAAATATCTAATCTAAGAATAATCAATTGACATTCAATCCTTATTTATACAATGAAATCCCTAAATCTAGAAATGTCAAAATATGAAATAGGTGTAGATTAAGATAGAAAACTCCCTAGTATAGTCCATGAGCTCAAGATATGCTATCCATCACCAAGAGACTAAAGTTGTAGCCTCTCATAGCTCCTACTGTGTTGCCATCACTGCCTAAAAATGATGCCATGAAGAATGCAGAAAAATGTGATGGAAATATAAAGAGAATAATGGTAGAAGAAGATTAATCCATGCTGAAATATTTAAAGCTATGGAGAGATCAATTAAAATGGAAGGTGTGAATGGAAGTTGTAAAGAGAATGTTGAGAGAGAGGGAGAAGCTGTTTCTTGGCCAAATCTGGCAAAAACTCCAGCTGTAACATCCCGATTTTTGGTCTAGGAGAACTGGGAAGTAGTCTGATATAGGCAGGCTGCTAAACCCGTAGTCCCAGGGTAGTAATCTGATATGGGCGGATCACTTACCTGTATTTTGTAGGGATCCGAGGGATGAGCTAAGTCCTTCAGGATTTAAAGATGAGTTAAGTCTTTAACCTACAGAATCGGGACAGTTCACCTAGGATTCAAAAAGAGGAATGTGAGGAATATCTCTTTGAGCAGAAGTCTCCGAAACATACAGAGGGTTTTTAGGGACTAAACTGTAAATAAGTAAAAGTCCAGGGACTGATATGTAAATAGTAAAGTCCCTAGAGATATGATGGCCATTTATGCAAGGAAAGGGATTAAATTGCAAAAGAAAGAAAATGAAGGGGCTTAAGTGCAATTATGGAAAGTATAAAGCCAAAAAGGAAAAGTAGAGAAAAAGGTGGGGTCCATAAGTGTAATTTTAGCCAAATAAAAAGGGACTTAAGTGAAACGAAGAAAAGTTCCTTGGGGCTAAAGTGTAATTAAGGAAAGCCAGGCCGGAAGTGGTTTGGACTGTCCGGAAGCATTTCAGTCCCAGATTTCATCGGTAGAGAGAGTAAGTAACGCTCGGTAATCTGGCTTAATACATGAATTTTTGAAGACTCCAGATAGCCAGAAATAGACTGATCGTCCAAAAGTTATAAAAATTCATACCGGATATCCTAGATTTTAGATATAGGTGAGAAAATACAGGATGATGCGTCCTTATGGGGCGGATGTCAGGAAACTGACAGAATACCGATAGGAGGCCTGCAGAGAAAGTTATTTACAAATCAGAAAATCCAGACGGGAGTGTGAGGCCTCCGGGTATCCGATAGGGAAATTTATCGGTATTTGACTGAATGAGTTCGGCTGACCTCAGTCAGATGACTGTTAAGACTCACAGGGATGCCTGAACACAGTAAGACACTGTATCTGGGAAAAGGAGCCAGTGTCCGGAAAGATGTATAATCGGTAAATAATAATTAAAATATTCGGTGAACTGTGGCAGAGGAAGATTCCTCGAAATGAGTGCCATAAAGGTAGTGGACCCTGAGAGGCCCAAAAATGGCGCCATTAGAGGCCCAATAAGACTCTGGGACTGATAAATGGGCCAGTGTCTAGCAGAACCCCGGAAAAGTGCAAAATTACGAAAATGCCCCTGTGTTGTACAAAAAGGGCAGCATATGAATGGAGGGCATTCTGGTCATTCTGGACAGGCCTAGAGGCTAAGACATATCTAAATAAGGTTGAATAGAGCCAGTATATGCTTTGACCAGGTTCAGAAAGGTGTGAAATGATGATTTTGCCCTTAGGGTTAAAATAGGACAAGATAGGGCACCAAGGGCATTTTGGTCATTTCGCAGGGGATCTGTAACTGAGTCTAGACCCAGTATTAAAAATTTAATGATATAAGGGGTCTAGATACTAAATGTGAGGTCATTAGACATAAAAAGGATTTTCAAAAAAATTAGATTCAGAAAACAGCACGTTTTTCGAGGAGACGGACCGGGCCGGTACCGAATTGGACCGGAAAGCTTCCAGAAGGCTCTAGCTCTCTCTCAATTTCGCCATGTGAAGAATGTGGGAGGTAAGGTGTCCCATGAGTTGGCATTGAGTGATGTCATGCATGATGCAGTAAAAGGAATAAAGAAAAATAGGAAATTCAGGAAAAACCAGGACCACAGGATCATAAGTCTTCAAAATTACAAGATTGCCATTGCTCAACACTATAAATATCCCCCCTAGCTCCTTATTTTGGCACAAGCAAGGAAGAGAGGAAGAAAGAAGTTCTTGAGAGAGAAAGTGAGAGAAAGAAAGAAGTAAGGAAGTTCTGGTGAAGTTGGAAGTAGTAGAGAAGTTCTGAAGCTCTGCTTTTGAGGTAGCAACTAATCCTAGCTCTTATGTAATGTCTTTGTGATTTGTTGTGCTTTTGTTTGGTTGGATTGTTGTCTTATATGTTATGCTTGAAGCTCTATTCCAATGCTATGATCATATGTTATTGAATATGGAAGCATGCGGCATACTTATCTGTACACAATCACAAGCAAGCACCGTCACTCTGCATTACATATATTGTTATGATTATTGCTACTGGGATTCTTTTGAATCTCATTCCTAAATATAACATTACAGGGGAGGTTCTGTCAAAATAAAATTTGGAAATCTTAAGAGACGCCGGTAGGCTGCCAAAATTCTGGCAACGAAGAAGGAACAAAGAAAGGAACTGATACGTACTGTGTACGTAGGTACTGTCTAAGGAGGCTGGAAGTGAGTGGACCTAGAAGGTTCATCCAGTCTTTCTTGGGTACTTACGTAGAATGGTAGTTCCTACAGGAATTACCGAATCGGTACAAGATCGGTTACTTTCTACAGAAGGAATGTAGCAGTTGTGCTGCCGAATTTTAGGCAGGGAAAGATGTAATAGAAATATGAGAATGTGATGTATGCTTTGTTGTATGACATTTTATTATTTAATAATAAATATTGTTTGGCATGTTCAATTTGTGAATGATGAATTAAAAGAGAAATTCGCAGGTCCTGAGGTAGCAGTGTTCTGACCTCAGTTTGACCTAGTAAACGAAGGAGTTTGGCTATGAAATTTGGCAGGCCAGTCGTACACATCTGGGGCATTGTGTGGATAGGTTATAAGCCTCATTTGGATGTGCAGAACAGGATAAATTAATTTTCAAATTAAAGATCCAGAATAAGGAACTTAAGAGTAAAATTTTGAATTTCTGGGCTTAAGTTAAGATATAATCAAGCTAATATTGCTTCCGCAAGTGTACTCTGAGGAGTCTAAGGAAGGATGTTTCACCAGCCCCCTCATCTGACTACTTCCCTTAGCCTTAATTGTAGAGTAACCTAAATAAAAACACACAGCTTCACTAACTAGCTATTCTAGTCGAGACCAGATCCTAATTTTTGTCATGACCTGAGAACATAGAAAGCATCTCAGGAGAAAATAGGTCACGACCAGTGGATTCTTAGGTCGCGACTGAACATCACAGAAGCTGGCTTCACGTTTCGGGTCATCTTTGTCTAGTGATTCTTCTCTGCTTCACATTGGGTCCTTGATTCTCCTCCAAAACACCTTCAATTCAAAATCAAAGCTCACTATAAAAGCCTAACTAAATAAAGAACAACATAAATGCAGTTTGGAATAGTTAATTTACCATTTAACCTTTTTATCAGCACATTATCATACACAATCATATATTACAACAAAAGCATAATTACAGACATAAAATGAATGGTAAACTTCTCATAAAACCCTTAAAAATGTCAAAGAAATCATATACAATTTGCATCCTATCAGCTACCAATCTCTCTGATCCCAATAATTTCTCCAGATTGGTTTCCTCCAAAATTGACTTTTCCCCTTCTCTAGGTGTAAGCTTTAAAATTTGTCAGTATCCCCAGTCATAAGGCTTGAGCATCTACTATCAATATATCATTTTGTTGTCTTGGATGCTTTGAGACATACCTGTATAAGACATTATTTGACTTTAGGTACCTATATCTTTTTGGGTTCTAATTTTTAGTCTATCGAACCTTCACTTCATATGTACCTTTTGATACCCATCTTAGGGTCATATAGGTCCCCTTTTTCTTGTGGTAGCAAGAAGTAGTAGTATAGGCCTTATGGTTACAATAAGTACATCTAGCAAAAGGGTTAGAGTAATGAATAGAGGTTCTGAAATATTTCAAATATGGTTTTCCTCCATTTTTCTTTCTACCTTTCCCATTGTCCAGATTTGGATCATATCCAATTCCATATTTGTCTGAGATATATCTTTGATTCCCTAAAATTATATTAAGTACTTCACTATCCTTAGTAAATATTTGAAGAGTTATTGTTAACTCTTGGTTCTTTTTATCTATTATCTCACATCTAGTGCAAGACACTGATGTGATCTTAGTAGTTTGAGAGCTTATTTGCTTTTCTAGTGTTTTAACTTTTATTTTAGAGTTTACTAATTCTTTAGCAATCCTAAATAGTTCACTTCTTAAATCATTATATTCAAAAACTAATTCATCATAAGAAGGTTCAATATTTAATACCTCATATGTTTTTTATTCTTTAAGATATATTTTGGCAATCTTTTCATGATCGGCTCCCTCATCTTTTGATGAGCTATCTCCCCAAATATAAGATACAAACGCTCTCATCGTTTGTAATTTTTCCTTCTTCTTTTTTCTTCTTTGTGAGTTGAGGATAATATGCTTTTATATGGCCCAGCTTTTTACATTCGTGGCATATAATTTGATCCTAAGCCTCTGATGTTGATGTTGAAAGAAAATTTCTTTTGGTTTGAGATTTTCTTCCTACTTTTTTATAGAACTTCCATAATCGTCTTCCTAGAAGGCCCATCTCCTCATCTTCAAGCTCATCTTCTTCTTCTTCACTCTCTTAAGCCTTGAGAGCAATGCCCTTTTGATATTTTTCCTTCAGGTCTTTCTTATATTTTTCTTTGCTCTCAAACTCGGATAGACTTCCAAGAGTGCTGCATCGGAACACATGGATTTTTCTTTGGATTCTTGAATGGTCGTTATCTTCAGATCCCATTCTTTGGTCAAGTCATCTAGAACCTTACTTGATCTCTTGGATATATCTTTTGCCAAGAGCAGCTAGGTGATTCATGAGGTGTGAGAATCTTCTATTTCTCTGATCATCTCCTCTGGATTCATTTGAAAAAGTTTAAATTCAGTGGTGAGAGTATTGATCCTACTCTGCTTGACTCCAAACTTCCCTTCATGAGCAATCTCCAGAGCCTCCCAAAAATCTTTTGTAGTTTCTAAACTTAAAACTTTGAAATACTCCTTTTGGCTGAAAGTATATGTCAGAATATTTACTGCCTTGTCCTTGAGTACGATTATCTTTTTATCATCATCATTATATTTGCTTGGTATCTTCAGAATACTTATCCCATGAACTATTTTTTATAGGAGTATAGTTGCCTTCTTGTATGACATCTCACAAGCTATACTTTGAAGCCTTTATAATGTTCTCATTATCATTTTCCAAAAAGTGAAAATTTTTCCATTGAATCCTAGAGGCTTTGTGGTAAAGCTTCCTTCAAGAAGAACACTATTGATAACTGTCATTTTAATTATCACACAAAACTAAACTAACCAATAGTAAAATGGAGGCTAACCTAGGTCGATTCATAAAGAGCCTAAATGGATGCTAAGTTCCTAATTAATATAATGAGCTACAAATTAACAAGTTAATAAGATTAATTGTGTGATGAGATGTTTGAACTAAAACTAAATGTAAATATTATAGTACTGCTTATGCTTTTATGTGTTTATGATTATGAAATGAATCAATGACAAGTGTGTTCCCTTTGAGATTACCTTTCCTTCATTATCCACAGAATATGAGAAGTTAATCAGTTGAATTATAATATGTTAGCTAACAACTCCCTAGCTAAATCTCAATCAAAGTTACAACTCGCAGACATTATATAGAGAATATGAATCATTCAACTTAGAGATAGAAGAATATGAATTAACAGATACAACTGTACTCTGTTATAGAATCTCTTCATTTAATCACAACTATGTTAAATTCAATCAAAGATGAGAATCAATGAAAGGTAAATTATGCAGAAATAAGAAATCTAACTCCGTTCCCTACTTCTTTGTCCTTTACTAATTCTAATTGCATCAGTAACTACATAATTAACTATATCAATTCGATACAATCAATTCTGAATTAAAAACACATTGACACTCCCTGTTTCAATTCAAAGATTCTGGTTCAGCATTATCTCTAAGAGAGCACAGTAGCTTAGCCTTGCATTGCCATCTGAACTCCAGTAGCAACAGAAAGCACAATAGTAGTCATATGGAAATGGAAGGAGAAGATGAAGATGAATTGTAGAACCTTCCTCTGGTTCTATTGATTAGAACAGAGGAAGTTGCTGAAGAGAAAATGAAGATGGAATGGCGTGAGAGAGAGATGTTTGGAATACAGATGTGGATGGAATGGGTCTGATGTCCCAGTGTATGAATGAATCCCCCTCTGTATGATGCGTGATATATATAGCTACAGATGCAATGGAAGAGTGATGCCTGGAGTGCATGAACTGTGCCATGGTAATGACAGCACTCATTCTGTGATAACCTCAGCCTCCACGTGCATGCACCTCATGTGATTCTGCTATCTAGTCAGTTAGCTTCTTGTCCAACACATGCTTCCCACTAGCTGTTAGCCCACTTGTTTAGTTATGTGATTTCTGTAACATCCTTACTTTCGCACGTCTTAGGGACCATTCGGTAGCATTTAGAACCACTTACATGGCATTTGAAGTCCATTAGCTAAATCTGGAATTTTTACTCTTAGCGACTTACTGTTCATATGATATACTAGATTCGGCGATGAACTTAAAAAAATCATAATTAATTCTAGAAAAATTGAAATGAAGTGGTTCAAAAGTCTACTCGAATATAACATCTTGAAGTTGAAGGGAAAAATAATATACTGACCAAATGCTTCGTACATTGATACAGTTTATTCATTAAATTTTACTGTTTATTTGGTCAAAAATTCTAAAAACAGATTTTGTTCCCCATATTTGGAAAATTGGTTCTCTTTGTACAAACATCAAAATAATGTGTTTTTGGTGTCAAAACAAAGATTGACATGTTAATTAAATGTCTATAAAACTCCATACATTTATTCTATCATTTACTATTTTTCCTCACATCATAAACATTAATTCTTAAACTAAGCATACAATGAAACATCCTCCCTTAGACCCCTCAGAGTACACTTACGGAAGCGATATTAGCTTGATTATATCTTAACTTAAGCCCAGAAATTTAAAATTTCACTCTTAAGTTCCTTATTCTGGACCTTTAATTTGAAAATTAATTTATCTCGTTCTACACATCCAAATAAGGCTAATTACCTATCCACGTAATGCCCCAGATGTGTACGACTGGCCTGCCAAATTTCGTGGCCAAACTCCTTCGTTTACTAGGTCAAACTGAGGTCAGAACACTGCTACCTCAAGACCTGCGAATTTCTCCCTTAATTCCCCATCCACAAATTGAACATGCCAAACAACATTTATTATTAAATAATAAAATGTCATACAACAAGGCATACAGCAAATTCTCTTATTTCTATTACATCTCTTCCTGTCTAAAATCCGGCAGCATAACTGCTACATTCCTTCTGTAGAAAGTAACCGATCTTGTACCGATTCGGTAATTCCCGTAGGAACTACCATTCTACGTAAGTACCCAGGAAAGACTGGATGAACCGGCTAGGTCCACTCACTTCCAGCCTCCTTAGACAGCACCTACGTGCACAGTACGTATCAGTTCCTCTCTTTGTTCCTTCTTCGTTGCCAGAATTTTGGCAGCCTAACGGCGTCTCTTAAAATTTCCAGATTTTATTTTGACAGAACCTCCCCTGTAATGTTATGAGATTCAGGGGAATCTCAGTAGTAATAATCATAACAATATATGTAATGCAGAGTGACGGTGCTTGCTTGTGATTGTGTATAGATAAGTATACTGCGTGCTTCCATATTCAATAACATATGATCATAGCATTGTAATAGAGCTTCAAGCATAACATAAAAGACAACAATCCAACCAAACAATAGCACAACAAATCACAAAGACATTACATAAGAGCTAGGATTAGTTACTACCTCAAAAGCAGAACTCCAGAACTTCTATATTGCTTCCAACTCTACTAGAACTTCCTTTCTTTCTTTCTTTCTCCTTCTCTCTCTTCTTTCTCTCTCTTTTCTTGCCAAAAATGTGGGATGCATAAAATGGGAGGGGAAGGGGGTATTTATAACTTTAATGGATGGCATTTCTGTAATTTTGAAGCCATCTGAACATGTGGTCCTGGTTTTTCCTGGATTTTCCTATTTTTCTTTATTCCTTTTTACTGCATCATGCATGACATCATCCAGGACACCTCATCGCCACATTCTTCACATGTCACAATTCCTGGACACCTCATCAGCTGACTCAGCAGTTCAGTCCAATCCAGTACTGGTCCAGAGTCTTGCACCGTAATACATGTCCTCAACTTTTCTTCTGCCTCTAAGATTGCGCCATGTGGCACCTAGAAGGGAACTTTCACGCCTTCCAATGCTATCCAGATAAGTCCCAGACTTTATCTGATCACCTCCTCGGTTATCGTGCCGACCGAGTAACTTTACTTTATTGAAACAGCATTAAAATAGTATTTTAATGCCACTTTTTCCCACATACTCCATGGGCTACGTTTTTGGGCTCTGGGTATGTTATCTTGGATCCTGATCAAGCTCAAGTACTCTGATGGCTCGATTCCCAAGAAACATCCCTTGGCAAATTACCAAACTACCCTTGGGTGCCCTTTCTTGCGCTATTTTAACCCTAAGGGTAAAATTGTCATTTTACACCCTTCTGTACTTTGTCAGGGCATATACTGACTCTAAGTAACTTGATCTGTATATACCTTGGCTTCTGGGCCTGTCCAGAATGACCAAAATGCCCTTCATTCATCTGCTACCCCTTTAGTACAACACAGGGGCATTTTCGTAATTTCGCATTTTTCCGGGGTTCTGCCGGACACTGGCCCACCTATCAGTCCAAGGGTCTTACTGGGCCTTGTTGGCCCCATTATTGGGCCTTTCAGGGTCCATTACCTTCCTGGTACGCATTACGAGGAATCTCCCCCGTTAATGTTTATTGAATATTTAATCTATTTTTCACCGTTTATACCATATCCGGACACCGGCTCCTTCTGTCCGATACACTGGCCTGCGGTGTTCAGACATCCCTGTGAGTCATATCAGTCATCTGACTGAGGTCATCCGAACTCATTCAGTCCCTTTTCAAATACCGATAAATTTCCTTATCGGATACCCGGAGGCCTCACACTCCCGTCTGGATTTTCTAATTTACGAATAACTTTTCCTACAGGCCTCGTATCGATATTCTGTCAGTTTCCCGACATCCGCCCCATAAGGACGTATCATCCTGTATTTTCTCACCTAGATCTGAAATCTAGGATATCCGGTATGAATTTTTATAACTTTTGGACTATCAGTCCATTTCTGGCTATCTGGAGTCTTCAAAAATTCCTGTATTAAGCTAGATTACCGAGCGTCCCTTGCTCTCTCTACCGGTAAAATCTGGGACTGAAATGCTGTCGGACAGTCCAAACCACTTCCTGCCTGACTTTCTTTAATTACACTTTAGCCCCAAGGAACTTTTCTTCTTTTCATTTAAGTCCCTTTTTATTTGGCTAAAATTACACTTAAGGACCCCACCTTTTTGTCCTTAAACTTTCCATAATTCTTTCATACTCATAGAGACCTCGTATGCACATTTCACAGTTCAGTGAAATGATCAGCATAATTTTCTCTATTTTCTGGCAAAATATGGTACTCATCGGCTACCAGCCCGATCTTTCCCATAATTATGATTTTGCCCCTGCATTCTCTTTCTGGCCTCATTACTCATCTTCTCATCCCTTATCTTAAGTTCTAGAAATTCTCTTTCAATAACTCATCCCTTAAACTCTTCGGGAGTCATCGTTAATTGAAAAGCTCGACAACCCGCCCATATCAGGTTATCTTACACAGGAGCCAGCCCATATCAAGCTTCCTGCAAAATTCCTAGGCTTAAGACTTAGGATATTCCTCACATTCCTCATTTTGAACCTAGGCGAACTGTCCCGATCTCCTAGACCAAAAATCGGGATGTTATATACAACATCATTACTTGCAAGAATTCTTTACATAACATCATATAACATTTACATTGACCAATCCCTAACTCCTCTTCATGCTTCTTCATCCTCTTTCCACATTTATACACTTGTTGGGATTGGGATTACATGGATGGGGTGAGATTTCTGGGAAATCTTAGTAGCAAACGGTACTAAACAATGCATGTATTAATGTAAATACTTGTGCTTGCTTGTGAAAGTGTTACCATAGTGTAATGAGCATGCTTCCATGTATTATATGAAATACAATTGGCCAAAGTAAACATAGAAGTAAAGCTTCAATCATCTACACATATGCACACAATTTAACAAAGCCATAGCACAATCAAGCATAACATTTAATACATACAAGTTTAGAGTAAGTTTACTACCTTATTGCTTTACTCCCTTTCACTTTAACTTTACTTTTTCCTTCTTACTTTTCCTTGATGTGTGGCTGCCTCTTTTGAGTCCATAATCAAATCCTAACATCACATAATCATCCATTCATTACAATCTAACTTCTCTTGAACATTGACGTGCTTTAACTAACATAACTTCCTTCAATCTTTACCAATTGACTTGGCCTTTGAATCAATTGATGTCTTGACCTTAACCTACATAATTTGGCCTTTTAAATCCATTTATGAACTAAAAATAACCAAATTCCAGCAGCTATACACTATTCTAGATAGAAATTGAAAAACATACATAATTCTTCCAAAAATTCCCATCTTAATTCCATTCCTTCCCATACTTGTTTCTCTACTTTACCCCACATAGCTTTTTATTTTAAAACCATTGGAAGCATTAAAATCATAAAAATTCAATCACTGTTCATACGAGTGAACAGTAACAGAGAAGAATTCCGAGAATTAAAACTTTCAATTCTAATGCTTCCAAGATTTAAAACCTATCCAATCCTACACAAATCATCATATGAATTCAATGGAAGCATTAGATCATTGAAATTCCATCTCCTTCTATCATGAACAGTGCAAATCAAATTGTTTCATCCATGGCAAAGTCAAGAATATCAACTTGATTCAACAACCAATCATCTAACTAGCTTGTTTAAGCTTTAATCTCACAACTCTAACTTTAATTTCTTCTTTCTCCTTTCATCTAAGGTTTTGGACAGCATATACACCTTAGAGAAAACTCAACTTTCTTCCATGAAAACCCTAAGTTCAAGCTCCCAAATCAAAGGAAAATAAGCTAGGATTGATTGCTTACCTTTAATCTCTAGCTTGCTTGAACTTTGGACCTTGGATTCTTCTTTGTCTTGGCTTGAGTTTTCATTTTGCCATAGTTTCCCCAAAGGAGAATGCTTCACGGTTTTGCATCAGAAAAATAGGTGTATTTATAAAAAAATCCAATGGAAAATGGATGGCTAAGATCACTTTGTGCACTATTTAATCTAATAACTCATATTTGCTCTTCGATTAGCTTGCCCTAGAAGCCAATGAGATCACATCATCCATGACATTATCAAGGGACACCTCATAGCCCTTGTGACGAAATTATGAAGGGAGGAAGCATCTGGAAAAATTTCAGTCCAATCCGGTACCGACTCAGTCCGATTTCCCAAAAACCAGACTGTTTTATGAATCTAATTTTTCTGAGATTCCATAATATGTTTTCTGACTTTAAATCCAGTATCCAGATTGTTCCTACCATTGACATTCTTGTACTGGGTCTAAACTTAATTACAGATCCCTTGGCAAATTACCAAAATACCCTTGGTGCCCTTCTTGCACTATATTAACCCTAAGGGCATAATTGTCATTTCACACCTCTTTATACCTTATCAGGGCATATACTGACTCTGGTAATCCTGTACTCATCTTGGCATTTTTGGCCTATCTAAAATGACCAAAATGCCCTCCATTCATCTCTTATACAATAGTACAACCTAGGGGTATTTTCATAATTTCACATTTTTCCGGGTTCCTCTGGACACTGGCCCACATAACTGTCCAGTTACCTTATTGGTCCTTTGTGATGCTATTTTGGGCCTTTATATGATCCACTACCTTTATGGCATAAATCCCGAGAAAATCTCGCCCCGAAGGTATTTATCGGGTATTTTATTACACTGTAAATTCCATTAAAAATTCTACAGGAGTCCTTTTCTAATCCTGTCAGTTTTATAAATTCTCATATTAATTATAAGAATTTACTGTAAAGTTTCATCTGATTCTGAGGTCCAAAAAGTACTGTAATAATTTGTCCTAATTTTAGAAATTTATATCAATTTTTTGGGACCTCAAATCGAAATTCTGTTCTACGTCAAACTAACCGGAATAATTTTCTCTAGCTATTGGTAAAATTTGGGTGTGATCTGATTCTAGGTATTTTTGGGCCTTTTCCGGCTCAACTTTCTCATAATTACACTTTTGCCCCTTGAACTTTTGATAAATTACATTGAGGTCCTTAAACTTTTGACAATTACACTTTAGGCCCTCAACTTTTCATAATTACACTTAATGGCCCAAAGTTTATGTCTACTTTACATTAAGCACCATGGAACTTCTATACTTTTCAATTTAGTCCCTCTTCTTTAAACCTTCATCTAATCATTCTTTTCTTTTCCATTCATTATCACAATCATTTCCAAACCTCTTTCCTCTATCAGTATTATACAGATAGGGAAAAAATTAGCATATGACAATTTCTGTTCAGATGGAGTGTGCTGAGCGTGAACAGTGTCAGATGTGTGAGATGAGTGAAATGGAAAGTTAAGCCCTATGAAAGAATAATACTGATGTGGGTGTCTATATATGTTAAAATGAATTAAGTGCCTACCAAATTCCATTTTAATAATTCCCTTTTTCATGCAAATCATAGTGTTAGCTGTCTTCAAGAATGGCCTTCCTAGAATAAGAGTACTATCATCAAGAGATTCATTTTTGGAAAAATAACAAAAAAAGACCATTTGAAATTCGAAAGGACAAAAAGACCATTTGTCTTCAAGATTGGGCCTGCCCAATCTGTCTTTTTGAAAATTCATGGGCCCTTTTTGTCCTTTCAAATTTCAAATGGTCTTTTTTTGTTATTTTTCCAAAAATGAATCTCTTGAGGCCCAATCTGTCATTTCCAAATTACTGTTCACTTGGTAATTCCATACTACACCATGAACTTTGGAAATTCATAATTAAATCTAGAAAAATTGAAATGAGGTGGTTCTAATTTCTAATGAAATCTCTTTCATTGAAATTTGAAGAAAAAATTTGAAACTGAGGTTTCCTTGTCCAAATGGAATAGTTTATTCATTGAAAAACACTGTTCATTTGGTAAACCTGAAACTTCCAGATTCTGAGTCCCATTTTCAAAAATTCATTTCTTTTCGTATACTTATCCAAATGAGGCGTGATACATATGGATTTAAATCTCCATATGTGTACTTTAAGCTCGTAAAATTTCATAGGAAAAGTCATTCATTTGATATATGGAAACCGCGCATGAACCTTACTGCCTCTCAAGACTTGTCTTATCTTGATCCAGATTTTAGGTCCAATTTTGAAATATCATATCAATTTGGAAACATAGCCAAATTAGGCGTTCTTGGTGTCCAATTAAAGCTCTGGATCTTAGATATTTACATGCCAAATTTCATGTGAAAACTCCTCGGATAAGTCACTTAAAGCTATCAGTGGAAATGTTCTGCCTCAGATAAGATCTAGTGAGTGCATGCGTTTTACATACCCATCTTCTAGGTTAAATACATACTATCTAGGTCATATACAAATTATTCATCCATATTTACCCTCTTCCTTGAGAAGTTCTAGCACCTAGAGCATGATTATAAACATATGGAAGGAATGAGATTTCATGGAAATCTCAATAGCAAGACATATCAACTATAAGGTTATGCATGCTTGATTAAATGCCTAACATGTTATCATGCAATGGGAGCTAATTCATGATCATACATGAACAAACTCTAACATGCATATTGTCATGACATAGGTTGCAAGGAGTTGCAAGTATTCATAACTCATCATCATCATCATCATTATCACATAACATTTCATGCTCAACCAAACTTCATGCATAACAAGCAAGCATATCAATCAAACAACATAAGTTTATAGTTAGGTATTCTTGTTACCTCTTATGTATCTTTGCAAGTTCCTTCTTGACTTGATCCTTCCTTCCCACAAATGTCAAAACCTAGGCATAACAAAGCAATTACCAAGTTACAACTCAATTCCAATCCAATCTCAAGGCTAGGGTTTCATTAAGTCCCTTTCTTTCTCTACTTTGTGACTTATGATTACATCTTTATAAACTAAACTCTCATGGTTCACTTACACATAATTTTTCATATAGAATCCAAATATACATTCATATTTTCAAGAATCAAATTGCTTCTCATGCTATTGTACAGAACCGAAAGGCCCCCTCTTGTTTCCAAAAATTCTCATTTTGGTTCCAATGCTTCCAATATTGGTTTCTCTACTATATCCCCACACAATTTTCCATTCTAAACCCATTGGAAGCATCAAAACCATGAAATTCCAATATATGAACAGTAATTTTGCATTGTACAGAACAGAACACAATCTGGGATTCACAAGCATACTTGAATTCCTAAGCCATTACCACTTGATTCTAGCTTGTTTAAGCTTGTCTAAACTATCCATAACATAAAACTCATGTTCTCTTTACATGCACACCAAAATTCCAGCAGCAACTCCACAAGATTTATGCCTCAAAAACCACTTAAACTCAAGAGCAAATCTACTAGAACATAGTCTAGGATCAAGGGAACTAATTACCTTGATAGTTCCTCCAAGGTGCTTGCTTCCTTTTGTCTTGAGTGAAAATTTTGCAAGAGTTTCCCCAAGGTCTCCTCTTTACCGAAATTGAATCTGAAATGGAGGGGGTATTTATAGAAAATCTTGGGGAAAATTGAAGGCCAAGATCATTTCATGCACTATTTGATCTAAAGGCCAAGATTTAATCTTGGATTTTCTTTTCTTTTCCATTTATGACATCACCACCATGACATCATTCAAGAGACACCTCATGGGACACCTAATCAGCCATGTGGCAAAATTTAAGGTCCAAGAAGGCTCTAGAAGAAGTCCAGTCCAATCCGGTACCGGCCCGGTCTGATTCCTTGAAAACTGGATTGTTTTCTATATCTAATTTTTCTGAGATTCCATAATATGTCTTCTGACCTTAAATTTAGTATCTGGGTTCTTTATATCATTGAAATTCTTATACTGGGTCTAAACTTAATTTTAGATCCCTTGGAAATGACCAAAATACCCTTGGTGCCCTTCCTTGCACTATATTAACCCTAAGGGCAAAATCGTCATTTCACACCTCTTTGTACCTTGTCAGGGCATATACTAAGTTTGAGTAACCCTCCTGTACATGTCTTGGGCGTTCTAGCCTGTCCAAAATGATCAAAATGCCCTTCATTCATCTATTACTCCTTAAGACAACATAGGGGCAT
Source organism: Leucaena leucocephala (assembly GCA_037074615.1). NCBI lineage: Eukaryota > Viridiplantae > Streptophyta > Magnoliopsida > Fabales > Fabaceae > Leucaena > Leucaena leucocephala. The sequence goes on along the minus strand of CM073536.1, from coordinate 11,486,512 downwards.
TTTCGTAATTTCGCACTTTTCCGGGGTCCCCTTGTACACTGGCCCACCTATCAGTCCAAGTGTCTTATTGGGCCTTGGTTGGCGCCATTTTTGGGCCTTTATAGGGTCCACCACCTTTATGGCATGAATCCCGAGAAATCTCTTCCGGCGATATTCATCGGGTATTTTTGCCATTGTACACCGTTTCAATGTATACAGGATGAATGCAAGCGCATGACATGTGTTTCCTTTATCTTTCTTGAGCTTCCATTTGCATACTTTCATGCTCCATGCCTATCACTACTATGCATAACCATAAACTCATAAAGGGCAGAGCAAATATCATCATCATCATCACATATCATAATCATATTAACACACAAGCATATACATCAAGCATACAAGAATGGGTAAGTCCACTACCTGGCGTGTAGCCCTTCCTCTAATCCTTAACCTTTGATCTGAGGTTCCACCTTTTCATAGGTCAGAACCTATACATAGAATAATAATATTTTATTACTATCTTATTCAGCATAACTCCACTTAACTCAGGCTCATCTTGAGGCAATACCCTTATCCTGTCAATCCCCTTACTTTCTTTCTATCCACGGCTATCCTTATAGAGAGAGATATTCCTCTATTCTAACTATTTAATTTATAAGAACAATATTCTAATTTATTAGAGCAGAGACTAGAATAAATTACTTACCTTATTCCTAAGCTTGCCAAGTAACTAAGCTCCTTGGATTGCTCCTAGCTCAGCCAGAACTCCTTCTTTCTCTTCCTTTCTTTCTCTTCCTTTCTTTCTCTCTTTCTCTCTTTCTCTTTTTCTCTCTCTCTCTCTCTTCTTGTTCTCCAAACCGTGGTGTGAACGAAATGGCAGGGGTGGAGGGGTATTTATAGGTGGAGGGAGGGGGAATGTGAAACATCATTCTTTATATCTCTCAGAGTACTCTTACTATAGCACTCTCAACTGGATTATATCTCTCTTGCGGGAAATCCTGGCAGAAAATAACTGTACTAATTTGGTAATTCCCCATGAGAACTACCATTCTACGTAAGTACCCAGGAAATACTGGATGAACCGGCTAGGTCCACTCACTTCCAGCCTCCTTAGACAGCACCTACGTACACAGTACTCTGTATAGTCTACCAGCACAACGGCATTTTCTAGTAAATTCTTTAAATCTTAACCTTAAATGTTGACCTTAAATCTTAACCTTACATGTACTCAATTGGAATTATCTTAGATCATTGGAATACCTCTTAACCTTAAAAACATGAATTTCCAAGAGTTAGGCTTTCGGTATTGTCACTGTTCACTGGGTAATTCCAGATTACAGCCTGAACTTTAGAAATTCATAATTAAATCTAGAAAAATCATATTGAGGTGATTCCAATTTCTAATGAAATATATTTCATTTAAATTTTATATAAAAATATGAAAATGAGGTTTCCTTGTCCAGATCAAATCAGTTTATTCATTGATATTTACTGTTCATTTGGTAAATCTGGAAGTTCCAGTTTCTTTGCCCCATTTTCAAAAATTCATTTCTCCTTGTATACTTATCCAATTGAGTCTAATTACATATGGATTTGAATATCATAATGTGTACTTTAATCTCACCAAAAATCACAAAAAAAATCATTCATTTGATATATGAAAACCGTGTTGTAACCTTACTGTATCGGATGACTTGTTTTATCTTGATCCAGAGTTTAAGTCCAACTTTGAAAAATCATATCAATTTGAAAACTTAACCAAATTACGTGTTCTTGGTGTCCAATTAAATCTCTGGATCTTAGCTATGTTCATGCCAAATTTCACGTGAAACCGAAATGGATAAATCACTCAAACTATATCTAGAAGGTCACTCCCTCAACTCTGATCCAGTGCATGCATACATTATACATACCAATACATCTTCATCTAAGTTAAAGGCATGCTTTTCAAGTCATATACACATTGTTCATTCCCATTACCTTCCTCCTTGTGAAGTTCCAGCACCTAGAGCAATATTTATTGATATGGAAGGAATGAGATTTCATGAAAATCTCAATAGCAAGTAATACAAACTATAAGGTTATGCATGTTTGATTAAATGCCTAACATGTTATCATGCAATGGGAGCTAATTCATGCTTATACATAAGCAAGTAATACAAACTCTAACATGCATATTGTCATGACATATATTGCAAGGAGTGGCACATATTCATAGCACATCATAAACATCATTACACCATATTCCATGCTCAACCAAACCTTCATACATAACAAGTAAGCAAATCAATCAAAGCACATAAGTTTATAGTTAGGTATTCTTGCTACCTCTTATGGATCCTTGTCCTTCCCTTCTTTAAGTGATCTTTCCTTGCCACAAATGTCAAAACATAGACATTACAAGACAATTACCAAGTTACAACTCCATTCCAAACAAATTCCAAGTCTAGGCTTCAATATGCCCCTTTCTTTCTCTACTTTGTGACATATGTTTATATCTTTCTAAACTAAACTCTCATAGTTCATTTCCACATAATTTTTCATGTAGAATCTAAATATGTATTCAAAAATTCCAGAATCCAATTGCTTCCTAAATTTCTGTACAGAAACCGAAAAGTGGCTCTAGTTTTTCCAAAAAATCCTATTTTGGTTCCAATGCTTCCAATACTTGTTTTACTACTATAACCCCACACAAAATTCCATTCTAAACCCATTTCATGAAATTCCAACATATGAACAGTGATTTCATACTGTACAGAACAGAACACCTTCATGGATTCACAAGCACACATGGATTCCTAAGCCATTATCATGTGATTCAAGCTTGTTTAAGTTTGTGCAAACCATCTAGAACATAAACACATGTTCCTATCACATATCCACAGAAATTTTAGTAGCATTTCCCCAAGATTCAAGCCTCAAAACCAACTTAAACTCAAGAAGAAGTCATAAGAACAAAGTCTAGAAGCAAGGGAGCAACTTACCTTACAAGCTTCTTCAAGATCCTTGCTTCTTCCTTGCTTGAGAAAATATTTTGCAAGAGGTTCCCTACACTTTCTCCTCCATGGTTTTGTCTTAGAATGAGGGGGTATTTATAGCAAAATCTTGGGAAAATTGAAGGCCAAGATCACCTTGGGAACTATTTGATCTAATGGTTAAAGGTTTGATCTTGGAATATCTTTTCTCTTTTCACTCATGACCTCACCACCATGACATCACTTGGGACACCTAAGCCTCCTCTTTGGCACCATTTATGAAGTCCTTGTGGGTCCCACCATGTGCAAACCCTAATTTTTACTTTATTCTCTTTTTTTTCTTTTCAAAAATCCATAAATTATTCATTATTGGACTTGGGCTCCAAGATAACTTTTGGAACTTATTGGGCTGGCCTAGGACAAAATGTTGGGCCTCTTTTAGGTCCAATAGCTAATTGACACAAATCCCAATGTACTTTCCTTGTACCGATATCCTTAAATTACCCTGATCTTAGAATAAATATTAAACACCTCTTTTAATTGTTCTAACATTTTTAGAAATTCATTCTAATATAAAATGAATTCTCTACAAAGTTTCATAATTTTCTGAGACCCAGAAGTCCTGATAAAAATTACATACATTCCCTTTAACCCTTTATCGGTGTCCTTTTTCACCGTAAATTCCATAATTAATTCTACATGACTCCTTTTTGACTTCTGCCAACTCCATAAATTCTCATATTAATTATAATAATTTACTATCAAATTTCATCTGATATCCATCCATTGTGAAATGATCAAAATACCCTTGGTGCCCTTTCTTTCACTATATTGATCATAAGGGCAAAATTGTCATTTCACACCTCTTTGTACCTTATCAGAGCATATACTGGATCTGACTAATCCTTCCTATACCTGCCTTGGTGTTTTAGCCTATCTAAAATGACCAAAATATCCTCCATTCACTTATGGTTTCTTAAGGTATCATAGGGGCATTTTTGTAATTTTGCACTTTTTCGGGTTCCTCTGGACACTGGCCCACCCATCAGTCCACTTATTTTATTGGGCCTTAATGACGCCAATTTTGGGCTTTTTAGGTTTCAATACCTTTGTGGTACAAATTCCTAGCAAACTGTCCCGGCAATATTCATCGGGTATTTTATTCCACTATAAATTCCATTCAAAATTCTTCCTTTTCTGATCCTGTCAATTTTATAAATTCTTATATCAATTATAGGAATTTACTGGAAGGCCTCATCTGATTCTGAGATCTGAAAAATATTGTAATAATTTTATCTAACTTCAGAAATTTATATCAATTTTTCGGGACCTCAAATCAAAATTCTGTGTTACGTCAAACAACCCGGAATAATTTTCTCTATTTACTGGAAAAATTTGGGTCCGATCAGAACACGGTCATTTTTGACCTGCTTTCAGTCCAAAGTTCCCATATTTATAGTTTTGCCCATTGACTTATCATAATTCACCTTTTTGTCCTCAACTTTTCAAAATTACATTTAAAGACCCCACATTTTTGTCTACCTTTACTTTTATTCTTAACTTTCCATAATTTCACTTAAGTCCTTACACTTTCTTTCTTTTTCAATTTAATCCCTTTCCTTACATGAATAGCCACATATTTTCCTGAAAAACCTCACATATATTTTATTCAATCTGTACATACAAATCAGTACAGAAAATTTGGGATGTTACAGAATGGATGGATCAGATCGAATCACGATAAACGACTCAGATTGCTTGCTTCCTGAAGAAGCTTCGCTTGCATCATCGTGATGACATCCTCCTCATCAGTGACTCATGAAAAGTGACATCACCAAGGGACACCTCACATGCTTAGGTGGCCAATGGTGGGGCCCTCGGGACACCTCACCAGCTGACTCAACGCGTCCAGAGAATTCCAGAGTCTTGTCTCGGAATAAACGGCTGAGATCATGCCACATGTCCTTATCTTTTTCTTCTTCCTCTATGCTCATGCCATATGGCACCTTATGGGTACATTTCATGCCACCTCATGGCTTCCGGATAAGTATAAAGCTTTATCTGCTCAATTCCGCGATTATCACTTAAACTAGGTAACTTTACTTTATTGAAAAGCCACTAAAATATTATTTTAATGCCACTTTAACCCACATATTCCTTGGGCTACGTTTTTAGGCTTTTGGAATACTATCTTGGGTCTCTTATCAAGCTCAAATACTCTGATGGCTCAATTCCCAAGAAACATCCCTTGGCAAATTACCAAAATGCCCTCGGTCCCTCTTTATTTACTTTAATGATTTTAGGGGCATTATCATCTTTTTACACCTTACCAGCGTATTCCCTGACCCTGGTCAACTATTCAGATAACCTTTCTTGACTATATAACACAGGGGTATTTTCGTCATTTTGCACCTTTTTCGGACACTGGCCCATTTTACCTGATGAACTGATATCATGAGCCTGGGCCTCCCTAGGTGTCATCATGGGCCTCTATGTGATGCTATCTGGGCTCATTCAGTCCCAGTTTGCTTACCGATTAATTTTCCAATCGGATATCGGGTGTTCATGAACTCCCATCTAAATTCACTAAAAAGTGAATAACTTTTTCTACAGAACTCCTTTTGAAATTCTGTCAGTTCTCTGACATCTAGCTTTACAGGACGCACATTCCTGTAACTTTTCACTCATATTTGAGGTCCAGGAGATCTGATAAAAATTCCAGTAACTTTCAAACTATCAAATAAATTTTAGTTATCTGAAACTCTAATAAAATTCCTGTATTAAGCTAGATTAACCAGCACAAATTTCTCTATCTACTGATGAAATTTGGGACTGAAATGCTTATGGGCAGTTCTAAGCCACTTCTGACTCAACTTTCTATAATTACCATTTTGCCCCTGGAAACTTTTTCTCTTTTTAATTAAGTCCCTTAACTTTTCATAATTACACTTAATGGCCCACAACTTGTGTCTACTTTCATTTTTGTGCCATGTGACTTTTTAAACTTTTACTTTAGTCCCTTTCTCTTCTAAAATGACCATTGTGCCCCTAGGGACTTTCACTATTTACATACAAGTCCCTGTACTTTCACTTATTTGCAGTTTAGTCCCTAAAAACCCTCTATATGTTTCTGGGACTTCTGCTCAAAGGGGTCTGGTAGCCTATCTATTTTAGGCTACTTTTTGAATCTCTGGGCCTAAAAATTGGGATGTTACAGATGTCACATTAGCACTCACATAAATTCTCTCAAGATGACTAAACTTTTTCTTATTAGCACACAACTCTTTCAAAAATTTAGTATACTTAGGATTCCTCTTGAGAAATTCAACCATAGGAATATTTATTTCTAATTTATTGAAAAGAGTATAAGAATCTTTTTCAAATTCAGGGTCAATCTTTCCTTTCTAGAAAAGTAAGCTTTAGGAAAAGGAAGATCCTTTATACTTACATCCTTATCTGTAGGCATAGAAGCTCCTTGCTTGCTTGACTCTACCTTCTCCTCAGTTTGCTTCCCCTTGTAAGATGGACTTTGCATTATCACTTCCCCTTCTTGTTTATGACAATGATAAATTTTCAACTTCAAGATCTTCCATATCATCCTTTGGTGCATCATCTTCCTTAAAATGAACTTTTCTACTACTCCTTAATGAAATAACATTCAGACCCTTTGGATTAATAACAGTATTCAAAGGTATATTGCCACTGCTCTTTGTTTAGATATCACTCATAGTATATGAAACTTGAGTTAGATGACTGGTATTATTAGAATTCTTAGAACTTAACTCCTCAAGTTTCCTCTGTACATATGCATTATCTTTTTGCATACTTTAAAGAATTGAAGCTATGGAGGTGAATTGATTGTTATTATTTTTAGCTTATTGTCTATATGGGTCATTCTACCATCCATGTTATTCATTTGTGTAGCTATACTTTTTAATAATTGAGAAGTCTCATATGATCATGATGCTGCTAAAGCATTAGGTTGAGTAGGAACAATAAGCCTTGCATTACTTTGATAGTTGCTTGAAGAAACACCACCTCCTTGACATTGGTTTGGCCTATTTTTAGCACTTCTACCTAAAATTTTGGTGGTCTCTTCAACCATGGTTATATGTATTGGAATATAGATCTCTCTTCTAGTATTAATTGTATCTCCCTTGATACATTGCTGCTACTTCCTCAAATTATCTATCACATGTACTTATAGCATGCATCATGGAACAACATGACTCATATCCTGTAACTAATATTTGTGAAGTTTCCACTGTATAAATTTGCTTTGTAGAATACAGCTCCCTTTCAAGTAAGTTCATTATCTTCTCCATTTGGTTGCCTAGAGCTACTATTTTTGACAAAATCTCCTTGGAGTTACCCGAAGATGATATGGCCATTCTCCTTGGATCCTCGATCTGATGGTCTTCATTAGCCATTTTCTAGAATAATTCCCAACTTACTTGTGAAGATTATCTCTTAAGGAAGCATTCGCTGCTACCTTCAAGGATGCTTTATTGTGAGGAAGTAAACCGTTAAAGAATATGTCTACTAAATCAGCCTTTTTAATGTTATGATGTGGACATCGAGCAAATAAATTTAGTGTGTATTTGGATAAGATTTTAAAAAAGGGCTTATGGAAAAAAATGGCTTTTGGACAGCTTATGGAAAAGGGCTTTTACATAAGAGCTTATGGAAAAAAGTGGTTCTGAATAAATAAGTGTTTGGATAGTTATTTTTAGAATGGCTTTTTATATTGGTAAATTACTAAAAAGGGTATGATTTGATTAAAAGTAGGAGAGAGTAGAGAGAGTAGAGAAAAGAGAAGAGAGATGAGAGAGGATAGAGAGGAGAGAGGAGAGAGAAGAGAGAGGGTAGAGAAGAGAGAGGAGAGAAGGTGGAGAAGAGAGAGAGGAGAAAGGAGAGAGGAGAGAGGAGAGAGGGTAGAGATAAGAGAGGAGAGAGGGTATAAGAAAAAGTAGGGGTAATATAGTAATTGGATAGTCCATAAGCTCTTTTACTGTTCCTAAACCTAGTTTTAGTAGCTTATTCAAAACCATGGTTTTAAATTATAGTTTAGCCAAAAACACTTATGGACAAATATGACTGTTTATTTTAAAATTTTCCCAAACTGAAGTTTAGGCCAGAAGCCCTTTTAAAACCTAGGTTTAGGGGTTTCCCAAATAGGCCCTTATAAATCTTGTCCAATACTCATGTAATAACTCTCCATCCTGTTATAGAGTGTTTATAATCTCTTTCTTCATCTAAGTAGTCTTAGAGGCCAAGAATAACTATTATAAAAATATTATCTTCAACTGATCCTATGTAAGAGTATAGAAATAATTTGGGAGATTATATAACCACTCCTTAGCCTTCCCTTCCATTGTGAAATAGAAACTCCTCAAGACATTATCCAATGCAATCATTATAGGCTTCATCGAAGAGTAAATCATGTAAATGGTTTGTAAATGTCAATTTGGACATTCTCCTACAAAACCATGAAATTTAGGTAAGGCTGCAATCAAAGCTCATTTAATATCAAAATTAGCCCCTTTAGTGTAAAAACCATAAGGCACATAATTCACATGCAAATGATTTATTTCCCTCACTTCTATTATCTTTTACATTATTTGGTATTTCATTCTCTCCCTGTCTATTATCCCCATTAGGATTAATCTCAGCCATAATAGAAATCTTTAATAGAATCTCTAAATTAAGTCCAATTTTAGATCACGGGAAACTAGAGGATGAATTAGATTCTATTGATCTCCCTTATTCTTTAGCTACAACTTTAATAGTTCCTTGTTCTATAAATTCTCTTCTTAGTTTCCTAAGTTTTCTCTCAATTTCAGGATCAAAAGGCATTAACGGTTTAGTTCTTCTATTCATGCAACATAGAAACAATAAGGAACAACTAAGAAAGCAATCAAAATCAGATACAGAAGTTTCACAATAGAAAAATCAATTTGGTCATGATAAAAAGATGTTCAGGTTGTAACTCATAATTACAGAGAGTAAAGACTCTTGAAAATAGATTTCCAGTCGTGACAAATAATGTCAATAGTCACGACTAAATTTCACAGAGAATAAAACTCTTAAACTAGTCGCGATAAAAAGTTCTCAAGATCACGACTGAAACTCATAGAGAGCAATCAAGTACTTCAGTGAAACAATTTGGTCGCGACTAAACTAAGAATTGGTCGTGACACAAAAATACAAAGAGCAATTTTGCAAAAACTTGAAAACATGTAGAATACTATGCAAAGATTCAAATATCAAAGTGAAAAAAATAAAATATTTGTTTCTATTTCTAAATTTTTTATGCTATGCAACGAAAACAACAAAAACTAAAGTTCAAACAAAAAGAAGAGACTCAGGTTGATAATGGAATCGACAATCAATTACTAGGGAACCAATTACTTGGCTCCTTGACAATGATGCCATTGATAGGATCAGATTGTCGCAAGTCCATCAAAATAATGATTGCACCAAATAATATAGTATAAGTCATAACCCTATCATTCTTCTCAAGGAGCCTTTTTATTAGAATCCTAGCAAATTGGTTAACGAAGCCATTGAAAACCTAAGTAAAAGCATGAGTTTTGGGTTTGATTGAACATTGATGCAATAAAATAAAGGTACATTAAAAGTAGATGTTTTTGATTGTTTGATAAATATGAAAGTAGTGATGAATGTAAGAGAAATATGATGAAAACACATCTTGATGATGAAAACAAAGTTCTCTTTGCTCTTAATTTGATATGGGAGTTTTGAAATCATTGAGTTTTAAATAAAACCTCAATGAATCGATTAATTCTAGTGCATTAATAGTTCTTAAACTCCTTTGATCAAAGCTAATTTAAAAACTTCATAATGCACTCTTAAAAATCACTTAGTGTGTAATTAAAGTAGATGATGATAATGCCTTCAAATGGTCATTAATTAACAACCATAAACTTCAAGCAATAGAATTAAACACTAACAATCGTTGATAATTATCCAACTAACCAGAAATCAAAACTAAAATATTTATATGAAAATCAGCAATCACATCATCCAATGTTAATTACAAATGTCTAATAAGAGAATTAAATGATTGATAATTCAAACTTATATAGATCATGAAATCCCTAAATCTTAAGTTCTCAAAACATGTACAAGTGCAGATTAACACAGAAACTTTCCTATTGTCTTCCATAAGCTCAAACTATGTTGTCTATCACCAAGAGGCTAAGAAATCTAGCCTCTCAAAGCATCAACCATGTCGCTATCGTGATTTGAGGTTGGTGCCACAAGAAAAGTAGAAAAAGATAATAAAAAGGTAATGAGAAAAGTGGTAGAAATGGATTAATCGGTCTAGAAATGGAGAAAACTATATAAATATGAAGAAAAATGGAAGATTGTGCTAGAAGTTGAACAGAGAAGTTGAGAGGATGTGATGATATTATTCCTAGCCAAATCAGGAAGCAAAAATGTTCCCACCAATAGATGCTGACCTACTTCCTTTAATGGTAAAATGACCTAATAAAAAACTCACAGCTTCACTAACTATCTCTTTTAGTTGCAACCAGATCCATATTATGGTTGTGACCTGTAGATGCAGAAAAACTTCTCAGAAGAAATGAGGTCTCGACTTGTGAACACTTAGGTCGTGACTAAAGATCACAGAAACTGGCTTCCTCAATTTGGTCCTCTTTATCTTGTGATTTCTTATCTGCACCACTTTGGGTCTTTAAGTTTCTTCCATATGCCTACAAAATAAAACCAAAAACTCCTTTTAAAGGTCAAGCAGATCAAAGAATAAAACCAAAAACTACTTAATTGACCATTTTACCCTTCTATAAGCATATTGCCAAGCACAATCATATATTACCATAATAACTCAATTACATTCATAAAATGAAGGTAAAAGTGTCACCAAACTCTTGAAATTGTCAAAGAAACCATATACAATTTGTATATTATCAATTGCTCTATTGTGTTAAATGATATTCTTGAATGATCTTATGAGTTATGATTTCCAAATGTGTTACATACAAAAAAGATTTGAATGTTTGAAAGTCTATTTTGAAAAGGTTTAAAAAGAATGTTCTTTAGTATTTATCGATAATCTATTCAAAGAATCCATTTATCGAAGAATACTTCGATAAATGATGTATTGTGAAACATATCGATAAATCTGAAAGAATATGTTTTGAAATAATATTTTTCAAAGAGTTATTCGATAAGGATGTTGTTCGATAAGCTCTTTGATAAGTCAAGCCAATTTGCAAAAGGAATTTTAAAACCAGACTTTATCATATTTTGATCTTTAACACTAAATCATTTGGAAACAAATGCTTTATGCTTACATTGATTATATATCTTTACTAAAGTATATTTCAAGATCATTTACAGGCTGAATAAAAAGATCAACTAAATAGCCAAATTATCCATGTCAGCAATAATGATTATATTTGACAACAGCTATCTCAATGGCTACTTCAAGTACTTTAACAGATTTATGAAGAACAAAGTATAAAAGAAGAAGGAGGTAAAGTGTGAAAGCTGAAGAAGAAAAGAGAGATGTATGACAATACAACAACTGCTCAATATGCATTTTGATTATACTTAGTGATTGTCTCTGTTATACTATATTTCTCATTTTTTATTCAAAGCATACATATTCTTGTAAAAGAGAGACTTACAAAATTAACCTTAAGTGATTATCCTATATACTCTACTGAGAGAGAATTTATTTTCTAAAAAGCTCAAGTGGATTCTTGAGTGTTTAGACTAAACTAGTATAAATTGTTTTATACATTCTTTCTTCATCAACTTCTTCCTACGGTGAATTCTTTCTAAACTCTACTCTTTAAATTTGTTTTACAATCATATTCAACACCTAAATTGGCTCGCCAGTGTGCCGCCTCAACATCAACTCCGACGACACTGGAGCTTTCTCTTTCTTAATTATTATAATAAAATTTAAAAAAAGGGCTTGTTAGACACCAATGTTAATATTTTGATGATGAAAATTAATTGAGAAGAAGATTTCAAAAAGTATTTTAAACTAATAAAGAGCATTTATCGATAAGTTTATCGATAAGGTAGTTATTGGATAAATGAGAAAAAACTTTTGAAGGAAAATATATTTTCTGAAAGGTATTTATCGATGACCTATTTGATAAGGTATCTTATTGATAAAGACTTCGATAAATTAGTCAAATTTTAGTTGAAGAATTCTAGGTCACACTATTCTGAAACTTGAATTATTTGAAGCTCTATTCGAAAATAAGATTTATCAAATAAAGCTTCAATAAGCTTTATAAAAAATCAATTTGTGAAATGTTTTGCTAAAAGGATTTATCGAAGCATTGAACGAAAAAGTATTTATGGATAAGATCTTTAATCAATCATATATAATTTTGAAAGAAGTTATTTTGATTGAGAATGCTATGTTTCTTTTTATGCTATGGCCATATGTTATAAGTAAGAATCTTGGAAGCATGTATATATCATTATGTAAGCATGATCATAATAAAGCAAGCATGTTAAACACTAAGCATATACTTGCATACAATGTTTATGGTACCATTTGTAACATCCTTACTTTTGTACGTCTTAGGGACCACACAATAGCATCTGGAATCACTTATATGATCAATAAAGTCAAATGGCACAATCTGGAATTTATGACCATGAGTACTGTTCATGTGGTAAAATTCCAAACCAGCGACTCAATTTCAAAAAATCATAACTAATTTTATAAAAATTCAAATGAAGTGGTTCAAGTTGCTATATGAAGATAACATAAGCCTATTTAAAGGAAAAATATGAATCTGACCAAACTCTTGACCAATTAATATAATTTTGGCGTGGAAAACTACTGTTTATTTGGTCAGTTTCACAGTTTCCAGATTTGGTTCCCTAACTTTGAAAAATTCATTCTCTTTGTATTGATGTCGGAATAAGGCATTCTTCATGTCAAAAAGAATCTTGACATGTTAACTAAATGTCTATAAAATTTCATACATTTATTTGATCATTTACTATTTTTATGAACAGCTACAATTGTACTACTTTTTAAGCATACCTTACATACATACATCACATAAGTCATGTTGCAACATAAATTACAATCAATCATGCCATCTATCCCCTAACTCCTCTTCTTGCATCTTCATCTTCTTTCATCTTTGAAGAACTTGATGGTTTTGGGGTGACATGGAGGGGGTGAGATTTCTGGGAAAATCTCAGTAGCAAACGAAAACCATACAATGTATGCCACTACATACTTGATGTTACTATGTGTGCACTTAATGATCATGCTTGCATAATGATAACTTACATGCTTCCATGTCCCTTAATTATAACATATGGCCATAGCATAAAAAGAAATAGAGTATCACTTAATCATACATGCTTCACATCATCAAAGTAAGCAAACATCACATAAAACATCCAAGCACATAAGCATACAAGTAGGTAAGTTCACTACCTCATACTCCTTGCCTTCCTTATCCTTTTCCTTTACCTCTTGCTTCCTACTTCTCTTTGATGCGTAGCTTCCCTCTTTGAGTACACAAACCAAATCCTAAAATTGCATTATCATTCATTCATTACAATCTCAATTCACTAACATTTTATAACTTTAAACTCAATTAACCACTCAACCCCTAACTTTCTCTATTTGTGGTTAATTGCCTTATCCTTTAAACTAACTTACATCTTAACTTTACCCTACACAATTTTGCCTTTTGAATCCATTTATGGACTTAGAATATTGAAATTCCAGCTTCTTCATCAAGTCTGGACAGAACCGAAAAGAAACATATTATTCATTCAAAAAATCTCATTTTGATTCCAATGCTTCCAATACTTATTCCTCTACTTTATCCCACACAATTTTTCATTTTAAAACCATTGGAAGCATCAAAATATGAAATTCCAATCACTATTCATGCGTGTGAACAGTACAGAGAAGAATTCCAAAAACTACAACTTTCAATTCTAATGCTTCCAAGGTTCAAAATGTAACATCCTTACTTTCGTACGTCTTAGGGACCATTCGGTAGCATTTAGAATCACTTACATGACATTTGAAAGTCCATTAGCTAAATCTAAAATTTTTACTCTTGGCGAGTTACTGTTCATATGGTATTCCATATTAGGTAATGAACTTTGAAAAATCATAATTAATTCTAGAAAAATCGAAATGAAGTGGTTCAAAATTCTAATCAAAGCTAACATCTTGAAGTTTAAGGGAAAAATAATTTCCTGACCAAATTATTAGCCAATTGATACAGTTTATTCGCTAAAGTTTACTGTTCATTTGGTCAAAAATTCTGAAAACAGAGTCTGGTCCCCATCTTTGGAAAATTGGTTCTCTTTGTACAGACATCGAAATAAGGCATTCTTGGTGTCAAAACGAAACTTGACATGTTAACTAAATGTCTATAAAAATTTTTACATTTATTCCATCATTTACTATTTTCCTCGCATCATAAACATTGTTGCTTAAACTAGCCCTACAGCATAATTACTTGCAAGAATGCTTTATACAACATCATATAACATTTAGATTGACCAATCCCTAACTCCTCTTCATGCTTCTTCATCCTCTTTCATCATTCATAAACCTGTTGGGATTGGGATTATATGGATGGGGTGAGATTTCTGGGGAAATCTCAGTAGCAAACAATACCAAACAATGCATGTATTAATGTAATTGCTTGTGCTTGCTTGTGAAAGTGTTACCATAGTGTAATGAGCATGCTTCCATGTATCATATGAAATATAATTGGCCAGGGTAATCATAGAAACAGAGCTTCAATCATATACACATATGCACACAATTTAACAAAGCCATAGCACAATCAAGCATAACATTCAATACGTACAAGTTTAGGGTAAGTTTACTACCTTATTGCTTTACTTCTTTCCACTTTAACTTTGTTTCTTCCTTCTTACTTTTCCTTGGTGTGTGGCTGCCTCTTTGGAGTCCACAATCACACCCTAACATCACATAATCATCCATTCATTATAATCTAACTTTCTTGAACATCAAACTTACTTTAACTTAACATAACTTCCTTTAATCTTTACCAATTGACTTGGCCTTTGAATCAATTGATGTCTTGACCTTACCCTACACAATTTGGCCTTTTTTATGAACTCAAAATAACCAAATTCCAGCAACTATGCACTATTCTGGATAGAATTTGCAAAACACACATAATTCTTCCAAAAATTCCCATCTTAATTCCATTGCTCCCCATACTTGTTTCTCTACTTTACCCCACACATTTAAAATCATTGGAAGCATCAAAATCATAAAAATTGAATCACTGTTCATACAGGGATGAACAGTAATAGAGAAGAATTTCAAGAATTACAACTTTCATTTCTAATGCTTCCAAGGTTCAAAACCTATCCAATCCTACACAAAATCATCATATAAATTCAATGGAAGAATTAGATCATTGAAATTCTGTCTCCTTCTATCATGAACAGTGCAGACCAAAAGGTTTCCTTCTTGACAAAGTCAAGAATATCAACTTGATTCAACAACCAATCATCTAACTAGCTTGTGTAAGCTTTAATCTCACAACTCTAACTTTAATCTCTTCTTTCTCCTTTCATCCAAGGTTTTGGACAGCATATACACCTTAGAAAAAACTCAACTTTCTTCCTTGAAAACCCTAAGTTCAAGCTCCCAAATCAAAGGAAAATAAGCTAGGATAGATTGCTTACCTTTAATCTCTAGCTTGCTTGAACTTTGGCCTTTGAATTCTTCTTTGTCTTGGCTTGAGTTTTCATTTTGCAAGAGGTTCCCCAAGGGTTCTCATTGCCACAGTTTTGCATCAGATTTTGGGGGGTTATTTATAGAAAATTTCATGGAAAATGAAAGGCCAAGATCATTTTGTGCACTATTTGATCTAATGGCTTAGATTTAATCTTGGATTTTCTTTTCTTTAATAATTATGATATAACCTTCATGACATCATCAAAGGGGACACCTCATAAGTCACATGGAGAAATTCCAAGGGAGAAGAATGTTGGAAATTATGCCCTAGGGGACAATCATTGTCTTATAAATATTATTATTTTATGAATTTCTTAATTATGTTATCACATTATTTGCATGTTTACTGTGATGACCATCCTTAGATAACTCATGATCTTATCCTAAATGTCCCTGGTCGGTCATCTATGCAGGAGCAAAGATGAAATAAGACCAGTATGACTTTGAAGATATATAAAGATATAAATCAAAGTCATAGGCACATGTAAGAGTATAGGGTGTTGGACTGACCCGCTATGAGAGAGCTGTATGGGTTAAGTCATAAGCTTCTCTCATATACAAGCCATGTCACTATGCCCTTTGACCTGAGATCATCATGGATTCCTACATGACAAACGCTCATCTTTGACCTAGTCAAAAGTCACTTTTGATCGAGTGATCATAAAGGCTATGTTCGGGCTTAGTGGTTTTTCATGCAGAGGAATGTGAATGGTCAAGATGGAATTTGTCCCTCACATTCTTAGAGAGATATTACTGGGCCCCTCGATGAGTGAGTCTGAGAAATGTATGGCCATACTGTAATGGAAGGGTAGTTCCATTACTATAGTCAAACTGCTCAGGGATCGAGAAAGTGACGGTCAGGAATAGGAGGATGACGTTCACCGTGCCTCATCCATGATCGAAATATCGTGTGACAAAAGGGACGTGATATGGTTGTATGAAAGGTAACATCGTTCATCGATCCTCATATGTTTCGGGTAGTCGTAATGTCTTGCTAGAGACCGCTTACGACTTGTGGGTTAGTATAGTAATTGACCCACTGCCAACTTCATATGGGCCTACAGGGTCGCACACAAAATAGCCCAACACGAGTTATGATGTCCAGGTTCATTGGATCTAAGACATGTCTTGATTAAATGAATAATCTAGGGCGAATTTATATATTTTATATATATATAAATTTGTATTTATATATTATATGTAATATAAGAGATATTTGCAAGATTTAATTTATAAGGATAAATTAAATCTCTATCACTTTTGAATTTGAATTGAAATGGATATGATCTATTTGAATTTGAAATTCAAATTGATAAGATATCTCAAATTTGATTTATGAGAATAAATTAAATATAATTCTGTCTTATCTTTATTAAATTAATAGGTGATTTAAATCTGTGAGACGGATTTAATATAAACCATATTTATTTAATTAGTTTCTTATCAAACTATGCAATATATGATATTGTATTAATTTTAGAATTAATATAAGATTAATTCTAAAGCCCGGCCCAATTAAAAGCCCGATAGCATCCTATATATTTGACATTAGGAGCTAGGGTTCTACAGACAACACACAAGAGAAAAAGGGGCAAGGAGAGTGCAAAAGGTTTGCAGATAAAAAACTGCCGGAATAGAGATGGTGAGGATGAAATCTTGAGAAAACCCTAGAGGGACAAGAGGCGCTAGCACGTCGTTCATGGTTGGAACGCTATTCGTGTGGATACCGGTAGAGGAAGCCGATCTGAGTTGTCGACTTCTTGCGACAAAGGAAAGAGCACCAGGTACGACGAGGTCGCAACCAGTTGACACAGAGGTCGCGACCAAATTGGCTTCTGAACGTCAAAAATCCGAAAAGAGACTACAGGTCGCGACTGCGAACTCCAGAGATGACAGGTTGCGACTAGAAGCTGATTAGGTCGCGATTGCAAACTCCAGAGGTGACAGGTCATGACAAAAAGCTGAGGAGGCCACGACTGAAAACTCCAGAGGTGAAGAGTCGCGACTAGTGGACACTGAGGTCGCGACCACAGCTTGAATACCGAAGGTAACACTTCTTTCTCCTTCACTTAAACACATTCGGTAGATCCTGGCTAGGAATGGAAAAATTTTTAAAGTTAATTTTTGCTGCGTGTCTTCCAATTCCCTTTAAAGAAGTCTCTGGAAAAATTCCAGTCCAGTCTGGTATCGGCTCGGTCCGATTCCCCGAAAACCAGATTGTTTTCCGAATCTAATTTTTCTGAGGTTCCATAATATGTGTCCTGACCTTAAATCTAGTATCCGGAGTCTTTCTACCATTGACATTCTTATACTGGGTCTAAACTTAATTACAGATCCCTTGGAAAATGACCAAAATACCCTTGGTGCCCTTTCTTGCACTACATTAACCCTAAGGGCAAAATCGTCATTTCACACCTCTTTGTACCTTGTCAGGGCATATACTGACTTTGACTAACCCTTCCTGTACCTGCCCTAGAATTTTGACCTATCCAAAATGACCAAAATACCCTCCATTCATCTATTGCTCCTTAATGCAACAAGGGGTATTTTCGTAATTTCGCACTTTTCCTGCTAATTTCTGAACACTGGCCCTTTTCCCCGATGAACTGATATCATGGGCCTAGACTCAGTTGGTGTCATTTTGGGCCCATAAGTGACGCCAACAGGGCTCATTCAGTCCCAGTTTGCTTATCGATTAATTTTCTAATCGGATACCGGTGTCCACAAACTCCCGTCTAAATTCACTAAAAAGTGAATAACTTTTTCTACAGAACTCCTTTTGAAATTCTGTCAGTTCCCCGACCTCTAGCTTCACAGGATGCACATTCCTATAACTTTACACTCATATCTGAGGTCCAGGAGATCTGAAAAAAATTTCAGATAACTTTCAGACTATCAGATAAATTTTAGCTATTTGAAACTCTAATAAAATTTCTGTATTTAGCTAAATTAACCAGCATCATTTTCTTTATCTACTGATAAAATCTGGGACTAAAATGCTTCTGGGCAGTTCTAAGCCACTTCTGGATCAACTTTCCATAATTACCATTATGCCCCTCGACTTTTCATAAATTACACTTATGTCCTCAAATTTGGCTAAAATTACACTTAAAGACACCACATTTTTGTCTACTTTCTCTTTTGGCCTTAAAACTTTTATAATTTTACTTAATTCCTTGCATTTTCTTCCTTTTTCAATTCAATCCCTTTCTTTACATAAATGGCCACATTTTCCTTAGAAAATCTCATATATATTACGTACAAACTGTACATACAAATCAGTACAGAAAACTAGGGATATTACATAAAACCTATCCAATCCTACACAAAATCATCATATAAATTCAATGGAAGCATTAGATCATTGAAATTCCGTCTCATTCTATCATGAACAGTGAAGACCGAAAGGTTTCCTTCTTGGCAAAGTCAAGAATATCAACTTGATTCAACAACCAATCATCTAACTAGCTTGTTTAAGCTTTAATCTCATAACTCTAACTTTAATTTCTTATTTCTTCTTTCATCTAAGGTTTTGGACAGCATATACACCTTAGAAAAACTCAACTTTCTTCCATGAAAACCCTAAGTTCAAGTGTAACATCCCTAATTTCTGTACTAAGTTGTATGTACAGATTGAATAAAATATATGAGATGTTTAGGAAAATATGTGGCCATGTTTATATAAAGAAAAGGATTAATTGGAAGAGGAAGAAAGTCTAAGAGCCAAAGTGCAAAATTACGAAAATGCCACTGTGATGCCCTAAGAAACCAAAAGTAAATGGAGGGCATTTTGGTCATTTCACACAATGGATGGATATCAGAGGAAATTTGATGGTAAATTATTATAATTAATATGAGAATTTATGGAGTTGACAGAAGTCAAAAAGGAGTCCTGTAGAATTAATTATGGAATTTACGGTGAAAAATGACACCGATAAAGGGTTAAAGGAAACATATGTAATTTTTAACAGGACTTCTGGGTCTCAGAAAATTATGAAACTTTGTAGAGAATTAATTTTATATTAGAATGAATTTATAAAAATGTTAGAAAAATTAAAAGAGGTGTTTAGCATTTGTGCTAAGATCAGGGTAAGTTGCGGATATCGGTATGAGGAAAGTACATTGGGATTTGGGCCAGTTAGCTATTGGCCCTAAAAGAGGCCCAATATTTCGTCCTAGGTCAGCCCAATAAGGCCCAAAAGTTATCTTGGAGCCCAAGTCCAAATAATAAATAATTTATGGATTTTTGAAAAGAAAGAAAAAGAGAATAAAGTAAGAATTAGGTGTTGCACATGGTGGGACCCACAAGGACACAAGAATGGCACCCAAAAAGAGGAAGGGTTAGGTGTACCAAGGGAGGCCATGCTAGTGATGTCATGGTGGTAAGGTCTTGAGTGAAAAGTGAAAAGACATTCCAAGATCAAACCTTTAACCATTAGATCAAATAGTTTCCAAAGTGATCTTAGCCTTCAAATGGCACATGACTTTTGCTATAAATACCCCCCTTTCCATTCATTCTTCACACCCAAGAGCTCCTTTAGAAAGAGAAGTGAGTTCTATAGAAATAAAGTGGAAGAAAGCAAGGAAGAAGCAAGGGTCTTGAAGGAGCAAGTAAGGTAAGTTGTCTCCTTGCTTCTACCTTTTGTTCTTATGGTTTGTGCTTGAGTTTAAGTGACTTTTTAGACTTAAATCTTGGGGAAATGCTGCTGGAATTTTTGTGTATATGTGAAAGGAACATGAGTTTTATGTCATAGATAGTTTAGACAAGCTTAAACAAGCTAGTTGCATGGTTGGTTGTTGGATTAAGTTGATGTTCTTAACTTTACCATGGAAGAACATTTCGGTTTGCCCTGTTCATGCACTGTCCATGATAGAAAGAGATGGAATTTCAATGATTTAATGCTTCCATTGAGTTTATATGATAATTTTGTGTAGGATTGGAAAGGTTTTGAACCTTGGAAACCATTGGAATTAAAGGTTGTAATGTTGAAAATTCCTTTCGGTTACTGTCACTCGCATGAACAGTGATTTGAATTTCATGATTTTGATACTTCCAATGGTCTTAAAATGAGATTTTGTGTGGGGGAAAAGTGGAGGAACAAGTATGGGAAGCATTGGAATCAAAATGAGAATTTTTGGAAGATTTATGTATGTTTTTCCAAATCTGTACAGAACAGTGTATGCTTGCTGGAATTTGCCACTATGAACAGTAACTCGTGGTGATATAGTGATGTTTGATCTATAATTAAAAATAGTAAATGATTAAATAAATGTATGATATGTTTATGATAAATAGTAGACATACCAAGCTTCGATTTGATATATAGAATGTCTCATTTCGATGTCTACACATGGAGATATAAATTATCAAAGTTGGGACCAAAATGCTGGATTCAGGAGAAAAACACTGGATGAACAGTAAAGTTGTAACTTTGACTGACGTTGACTTGGACAAGGAATGGTCAACGAGTTATTTTTCCTCTAAATATTATTGAGTTAGCTTCATGTAGCAATTTGAACCACTGCATTCTGATTTTTCTAGAATTAGTTATGATTTTTCGAAGTCAGGTCACTCATCTGGAATTTACACAGTAAACAGTACTCGATAAGAGTAAAACTCCAGATTGAGAAATTAGATTTCAATGACCTTGAAAGTGATTCTAAATACTACCAATTGGTCCCTAAGATGTACAAAAATAAGGATGTTTCATCAAGCCCCCAAATTAGAGGAAATTAAGCTAGGATAGATTGCTTACCTTTAATCTCTAGATAACTTGAACTTTGAACCTTGGATTCTTCTTTGTCTTGGCTTGAGTTTCCATTTTGACATAACCTCCCCAAGCATTCCATGAGCTACGGTTTATGCAGAAAATATGGGGGTATTTATAGAAAAAGTCCATGGAAAATGGATGGCCAAGATCACTTTATGCACTATTTGATCTAATGGCTCACATTTGCTCTTGGATTAGCTTGCCCTAGAAGCCTCTTTATGACATCATCCATGACATCATAAAGGGACACCTCATATGTCCATGTGGCAAAATTGTAGAGGGAGGAAACATTTGGAAAAATTCTAGCCCAATCCGGTACCGGCTCAGTCCGATTCCCCAAAAATTAGTCTGTTTTATTAATCTAATTTTTCTAAGGTTCCATAATATGCTTTCTGACCTTAAATCCAGTATCTGGATTCTTTCTACCATTGACATTCTTGTACTAGGTCTAACCTTAATCATAGATCCCTTGGCAAATTACCAAAATGCCCCTTGGTTCTTCTTTATTTACTTTAATATCTCAAGGGCATTATCGTCTTTTCACACCTCATCAGAGTATTCCTTGACCTTGGTCAACTATTTTGGGAACTCTCCTTGACTGTCTAACCTTAGTCAAAAGACCAAAATACCCTTCACTCATTCTTTAATTATTTTATAACACAGGGGTATTTTCGTCATTTTGCACCTTTTTCTGGACACTGGCCCCTTTTTCCGATGAACTGATATCATGGGCCCCGGCCTCACTTGGCATCATCATGGGCCTCTTTGTGACATCATCTGGGCTCATTGAGTCCTAGTTTACTTACTGCTTAAGTTCCCTATCGGATATCGGCCGTTCACGAACTCCCGTCAAAATTCACTAAAAAGTGAATAACTTTTTCTACAGAACTCCTTTCGGGATTCTGTTAGTTCCCTGACCTCTGGCTTCACAGGACACATCTTCCTGTAACTTTTCACTTATATCTGAGGTCCAAGAGATCTGATAAAAAATTCATATAACTTTTAGACTATCAGATAAAATTCAGCTATCTGAAACTCTAATAAATTTTTTGTAATAAGCTAGATTAACCAGTATCATTTTCTCTATCTACTAATAAAATTTATGACTGAAATGCTTCCAGGCAGTTCTAAGCCACTTTCGGCTCAACTTTCTATAATTACCATTTTGCCCCTGGAAACTTTTCCTATTTTCAATTAAGTCCCTTAACTTTTTGTAATTACACTTAATGGCCCAAAGTTTATGTCTACTTCAATTTTGTACAATAAAACTTTTAGAATTTTCACTTTGCTCCCTCTTCTTTACACCCTTGTCTAATTATTATCTTTTCTTTCTATTTATCGTCACAATCCCTTCCAAACCTCTTTCCTCTATCAGTCTTATACAGATAGGGAAAAATTGGGATATGACACATACCATATGACATGCAATAAGGAATGTATTGAGGATGATAGATGAAACATTCTCCCTTAGACCCCTCAGAGTACACTTGCGGAATCGATATTGGCTCGATTATACCTTAACTTAAGCCCAAAAATTAAAATTTTACTCTTAAGTTCCTTATTTTGAACCTTTACTTTGAAAACTAATTTATCTCATTCTACACAGCAAAATGAGACTTATTACCTATCCACATAAAGCCCCAGATGTGTACTACTGGCTCACCAAATTTTGTGGCCAAACTCTTTCGTTTACTAGGTCAAACTGAGGTCGGAACACCGCTGCCTCAGGACGTGCGAATTTCTCTCTTAATTTCTTAACTTTTCAATTACTCTCATAATTAATTCTCTTATGTATAACCTATTATTCTAGCTACTTATACACAAGCTGAACATGCCAAACAATATTTATTATTAAATAATATACAACAGGACATGAACAAATCCTCATATCTCTATTACATCTTTCTTGCAGGAAATCCGGCAGTATAACTACTTACTTCATCATTAAAAATAACTGAACTATACTGATTCAATAA
The DNA here is from genome assembly GCA_037074615.1 of Leucaena leucocephala. Lineage (NCBI taxonomy): Eukaryota > Viridiplantae > Streptophyta > Magnoliopsida > Fabales > Fabaceae > Leucaena > Leucaena leucocephala. The sequence goes on along the minus strand of CM073536.1, from coordinate 11,463,030 downwards.
TTCTCATGAGAACTACCATTCTACGTAAGTACCCAGGAAAGATTGGATGAACTGACTAGGTCCACTCACTTCCAGACTCCTTAGACAGTACCTACGTACACAGTACTCATCATATCCTATCTTCATTATGGACATTCTGCCATAATTTTGGCAGCATAACGGCGTCTTCTAGCATTCTTAAAATTCACTTCAACATAACCTCTCTATAATGGGTTATACATAGGGGATGAGATTCGGGGGAATCTCAGTAGTAACAACCATAACAATATATGTAATGCAGAGTGATAGTGCCTACTTGTGATCGTGTATAGATAAGTATGATGCGTGCTTCCATACTTAATAATAACATATGATCATAGTATTATGTAATAGAGCTTCAGATATAACATATAAGACAACAATCCAACCAAATAATAGCACATCAAATCACAAAGCCATTACATAAAAGCTAAGATTAGTTACTACCTCACTAGCTTAGCAGAACTCTAATATCTCTATACTGCTTCCGGCTCCGCTAGAACTTCCTTCTTTCTTTCTTTTCTTCCTTCCTCTTACTTTCTCTCTCTAGAAATCACTTCTCTCTCTAAATTGGTGCTCTTGGACGTGCTCCTTATGAAGGGGAGGGGTATTTATAGGTTTCACGAATGGCATTTTGGTAATTCTTAAGAACTTTAATCCTGCGGCCACAATTTTTCTTGGAATTTTCTATTTTCTTTAATCCATTTTATTGTATCATCATGGCGATGTCCTCATAATGACTCATCATGATGACTCATAGCCCTTCATAAGTATCTGCTCACTCAAAAGTTGTAATTATTACTTTTATTTTATTTTTATTTTTTATTATTTTTCTTCTTTTCTTGGCTTAATCACCAAGTAACATTAAAAGCATGTGGGAACCACCTTTAGCAGCACACATGGTGAAATTGGGAGCCTTGGGAGCCTTCCAGAAGCTTTCAGAAGCATTTCGGTCCAAACCGGTACCGATTCGGTCACATTTTGGAAAATGCCTAATAAATATTTTTCAGGGTATTTTCATCTTCTCCCTTCACAAAAGTTTCTCAAAATAATATTTCCTATTTTCTGGAATGTTTTGGGAATTTTATGCACATATTCGAAAATTACTACCTCTCAGACCGAATATTACGATTTTGCCCTTGATCTAGTCTGGCCTCATCCAGATATCTTGGGCTTCCCCTGGGCCTACCATGACTTAGTCTAACTTATACCTGGGCCTTAGAAATACTATATGGCTTCTGGCCACAGTCCGATCATCTCTATTCGGATTACTTTCCTTTACCGATTATAACTATAAATTCCTATCTTTAGGAATTTTTACAAAAAAATCGGGACCTCCAATCAAAATTTTGTATCACGTCATTCAACCCAGAATTCTTTTCTCTATCTCCCACTATTTTTAGATATTAAATTCGGATCGGGGCTGTTTTGGCCTGAAAGTACGCTCGTGCGCAGTTTTCAAAATGACCATTTTACCCTTGGTCACTTTTCTAATTCTTACATACTCATAGGGACCTCATATGTATTTTTCACAGTTTAGTGAAATGATCAGCATAATTTTCTCTATTTTATGGTACAATATGGTACTCATCGGCTACTAGCTTGATCTTTTCCATAATTACGATTATGCCCCTATATTCTCTTTCTGACCTTTTTACTTATCTTCTTATCCTTCATCTTAAGTTCTCAAAATTCTCTTTCAACAACTCATCCCCTGAACTCTTTAGGAATTATTATTAATTGAAAGGCTCGACAACCCGCCCATATCAGGTTATCTTACTCAGGAGCCAGCCATATCTAGCTACATGAAGAATTCCTAGGCTTAAGACTTAGGATATTCCTTACATTCCTCTTTTTAAACCTAGGTGAAATATCCTTATTTTGTAGGTTAAAGACTTAACTCATCTTTAAATCCTGAGGGACTTAGCTTATTCCTCAGATTCATACAAAATATAGGTAAGTGATCTGTCCATATCAGATTACTATCCTGGGACTACAGGTTTAGCAGCCTGCCAATATCAGACTACCTCCCAGTTCTCCTAGACCCAAAAATCGGGATGTTACAATAGACAGTCTCAGTGAGTGAGACAGTCTGTTACAGTATGACTAAGGGTTACTCAGGTATGTCTATAGGCTTATGAATACAGTATTTATTGCCATTTCTATAGAAAGAAATGGTATATAGAAAGATCAGCAGATAACAGTAAAGAGATTATTTCCAGATCACTCTTCAGATAAGAGTTAAATCTGAAACCGATGGCTCTCAGATAGAGCTAGATTCAGATGAGTATAGATCACTCTTCAGATAAGAGTTTGATCTGAAACAGATAGCTCGCAGTTAGAGCATAGATTGAAATAAGAAGTTATGATAAGGCCATAGTAGCGGAATGCAATGGCAGGTGGTTAGACCATGATTGCACAAGGCAATAACCTATGGTAAACTACATTAAAGTAAGAAAGATGAGAAGGAACTCCTAAGTAAGAGAGGAAATACGTAAAGTCTTGGTAAATAATATGAGGCTACTGGATGTAAACAAATTTAAAAATTTTTATTTATTAAGTTATCAACAAGTGGAAGCAGTTAACCTTATAACTTAGTCTGTTGGTTTAAGATCTTCCAGAGATAATGATACAGTACAACAGAATCGCAGTTAGATTCTGGAGGGTCACAGTTATATCCTAGCATGGCTCCAGGGTCATAGTAGATCCTGAAGGATCGCAGTTAGATCCTAACACCTTCAAAGTCTCAGTTAGACTCTGAAGAGGCTAACGGTTGATCGTAGATAGATCCTGAGGTTGCAGTTAAACCTAGCCTAAGGAAAGTAATGAGACATGAAGATATGAGTACAATGTAGTATCTCTGTAAGAGGATGACTATCAAAGATGAAGTTAAGGTAAGGAAGCTTCATTAGTTGATAAACTCACCCAGAAAAAATTATTTATAATGGTTTTCCTCATATAGCCTTTATTATATACAGGCTGAACTTAGTTTTCTCGTAAACAAAGATGGAGTCCACAGTTCAAATTTGAGTGCTGATATTCAAAGTTTTGTAGAAGTATGCCTGAGAACCAGAGAAGAGAACCCCATATGTTTTGAGAACAGAGAAGTATGATCAGATAGATCCTCCAGATGAGGACAAAGAGATTAAAATTCTAGAAAGACCAATAGAAGAGGGTATAAGGCAAAGTAAAGATAAAACATAGTTCTATGAGAAAGAGATTGCTAGGGCCTAGAATTATACAAAGAGTAACCTAGCCCTGACCCAGTAGCACGCTTAATTAAAAGGTGATAAGGCAAGAGTAGCCTAATGATAGGTAAGCCCTGAGAAGGGATAAGAAAGAGTGCAAATGCCACAAAGGTTTGGCATAGATGCATAAAGTTATATAAGAGGATGAGAAAAGTTAAAAAAAGTTAGAGAAGTTATTAGAATCGTAATCTGAATTATGATTTTGTATCAGGAGGAAGAAAGGCAAAAGAATACTATTTCTCCTAAGAAGCTAGCAAAGTGTAAGACCCCAGAATTACATCAAAATTCTGAAGGGTAAGATATGAAAGAAATAGACACTACTCATAAGTACAGAATAATGAGTTGTCTAAGCTTTAGTCATAAAGCAGGAAAGGATATAAAGAGGAGATATATCCAAAATAGTTTACTAAGGTACTAATTAAATTTTGAGGACTAAATTTATTTTAAGGAGGTAGAAATGTAACATCCCAATTTTCAGGCCCAAAGACTCAGAAAGTAGCCTAAAATTGATAGGCTACCAGACCCCTTTGAGCAGAAGTCCCAGAAATATACAGAGGGTTTTTAGGGACTAAACTGTAAATAAGTGAAAGAACAGGGACTTATATGTAAATAGTAAAAGTCCCTAGGGGCATAAAAGTCATTTTAGAAAAGAAAGGGACTAAAGTGAGAGTCTAAAAGTTTCATGGTGCAAAGATGAAAGTAGACACAAGTTATGGGCCATTAAGTGTAATTATGAAAAGTTAAGGGACTTAATTGAAAAGAGGAAAAGTTTCCATGGGCAAAATGGTAATTATAGAAAGTTGAGCCGGAAGTAGCTTAGAACTGCCTGGAAGCATTTCAGTCCCAAATTTTATCAGTAGATAGAGAAAATAATGCTGGTTAATCTAGCTTATTACAGAAATTTTATTAAAGTTTTAGATAGCTAAAATTTATCTGATAGTCTGAAAGTTATCTGAAATTTTTATCAAATCTTTTGGACCTCAGATATAAGTAAAAAGTTACAGGAAGATGTTTCCTATGAAGATAGAGGTCAAGGAACTGACAGAATCCCGAAAGGAGATCTATAAGAAAAGTTCATGAGTTGGGAAATTAAACATATTATCTTACTCAGGAGCCAGCCATATCTAGCTACCTGCAGAATTCCTAGGCTTAAGACTTAGGATATTCCTTACATTCCTCTTTTTAAACCTAGGTGAACTGTCCCTATTTTGTAATTATGAAAAGTTAAGGGACTTAATTGAAAAGAGAAAAAGTTTCCATAGGCAAAATGGTAATTATAGAAAGTTGAGCCGGAAGTGGCTTAGAACTGCCTGGAAGTATTTCAGTCCCAAATTTTATCAGTAGATAGAGAAAATGATGCTAGTTAATCTAGCTTATTACAGAAATTTTATTAAAGTTTCAGATAGCTAAAATTTATCTGATAGTCTGAAAGTTATCTGAAATTTTTATCAAATCTTTTGGACCTTAGATATAAGTAAAAAGTTATAGGAAGATGTTTCCTATGAAGATAAAGGTCAGGGAACTGACAGAATCCCGAAAAGAGATCTATAAGAAAAGTTCGTGAGTTGGGAAATTTGACGGGAGTTTGTGAACGCTCGATATCTGATTAGGAAATTAAATAGTAATCAAACTGGGATTGAATGAGCCCAGATGACATCACAAAGAGGCCTATGATGATTCCAAGAGAGGCCCAGACCCACGATATCAGTTTATCAGATAAAGGGGGCCGGTGTCCAGAAAAAGGTGTAAAATGACGAAAATACCCCTATGATATAAAATAGTTAAAGAATGAGTGAAGGGTATTTTGGTCATTTGACTAAGGTTAGACAGTCAAGAAAGGTTATCTGGATAGTTGACAAGGGTCAGGGAATAGTCTGGTAAGGTGTGGAAAGACAATAATGCCCCTAGACTCATTAAAGTAAATAAAGAGGAACTAAGGGCATTTTGATAATTTGCCAAGGGATGTTTCTTGGGAATTGAGCTATCAGAGTACTTGAGCTTGATCAGAGACCCAATATGACATTCCAAGAGTCCAAAAACGTAGCCCAAGAATTATGTGGGTTAAAGAGGCATTAAAGTAATATTTTAGTAATTTTCAATAAAGTAAAGTTACTCGGTTGAAGTGATAACCGGGGAATTGATCAAATAAACCTCTTGACTTATCTAGAAGCCATGAGTTGGCATCAACGGTACCCATAGGTGCCACATGGCACTAATCTAGTAGAAGAAGAAAAAGCTAAAAACACGTGGCACGATCTCAGCTATTTATTTCGGGATAAGACTCTAGAATTCTCTAGAAGCGCTGAGTCAGCTGGTGAGCTGTCCCAAGGGCCCCACCATTGTGCCACCTAAGTATGTGAGGTGTCCATGGATGATGTCATTTTGATGAGTCATAGAGGATGGTGATGTCATCACGATGATGCAAGCGAAGCTTCTTGAGGAAGCTAAGTGATCTAAGCCGTTTATCGTGATTCGATATGGACCATTCAAGCCAACTTCCTCCACCTATAAATAGGCACCCCTTGCCATTTCATACTATCCACGGCAAGAAGAAGAGAAAGGAAGAGAGAGAAAGAAAGTAAGGAAGAGAAAGAAGGAGTTCTGGCTGAGCTAGGAGCAATCCAAGGAGCTTAGGGACTTAGCAAGCTTAGGAATAAGGTAAGTAATTTATTCTAGTCCCTGCTCTAATAAATTAGAGGATTGTTCTTATAAATTAGATAGTTAGAATAGAGAAATATCTCCTCTATAAGGTTAGCCGTGGATAGAAAGAATGCTAGGGGATTGTTAGAATACGGGTATTGTCTCAGGATAAGCCTAAATTAAGTAGAGTTATACTGGATAAGATAATAATAAAATATTATTATGCTATATATAGGCTCTGACCTATGAAAAGGTGGAACCTCAGAGCAAAGGTTAAGGATTAAGGAAAAGCTGCTTGATAGGTAGTGAACTTACCCATTCTTGTATACTTTATGTACATGCTTGTGTGTTAATATGATTATGATATGTGATGATGATGTATGATGAGTGATATATGCTCTGCCTTTTATAAGGTTATAGTCATGCATGATAGAAATAGACATGGAGCATGATAGTATGCAAATGGAATCTAAAGGAAGATAAAGGGACATGTCATGCACTTGCATTTATCTTGTATGCATTGAATGGTACCATTTGCTACTGAGATTTCCCCCAAAATCTCACCCCTTCCATATCAATCCAATTACAGCAGGTCTTCTCAAGATGGAGGAGATAAGGATCCATGAAGAGAAGTTTATAATTATTTAGCATGATTGATATGTGATTAATGTATGTTATGCATATGTATGTAAAGTTGGTTGCTAGAATTTGCCACCATGAAAAGTAACTCGTGGTGAGGTAATGACCTTTAATTTATAACTAAAAATAGTAAATGGTTGAATAAATATATGATATTTTTAAAGTAAATAGTATACATACAAATCTTCGAATTGATATATAGAATGTCTTATTTGAATATCTACACATGGAGATATAATTTTTCAAATTTGGGACCAAAATGCTGGATTCAGGAGAAAAAGGTTGGATGAATAGTAAAATTATAGCGTTGCCTGATGTTTACTTGGTCAATTCTTGATTAACGAGTTATTTTTCCTTGAAATAGGATTAAGTTAGCTTCATTTATCAATTTGAACCACTTTGTTTTGATTTTTCTAGAATTAGTTATGATTTTTCGAAGTCAGGTCACTTGTCTAGAATTTACACAGTGAATAATACTCGATAAAGTAAAACTCCAAATTGAGAAATTTGACTTCAATGACCTTGAAAATGGTTCCAGATGCTATCAACTGGTCCCTAAGACGTATGAAAATTAGGATGTGACACTAACCTAGCAGCACACTTAACTGGAAGTGCTCAGGCCAGAGAAGTCTAGAGATGGTTGACTTATTGATAAGACACAATTTGTGTACGGTTTATGCGACATTTTTAATGGTTTTATAACAGTTTTAGCATACATTTATGCCTGTAATTGTGCTTTTGTGGCAATACATGATTGTGCTTGGCAATATGTTATTTTAAGGGTAAAATGGTAAAATTTACCCTTCCAAACTGTAATTATGCATTCTTTTACTGATGGGACTTTTACAGTAAGCTTTGATTTTGCATTTGCAGGTACTTTGGAGGAAAACCAAGGACTAATGTGAGTAGGAAAGAAATCACAAGAGAGAAGCAAATAAGGAAGCAACTTCTGTGTATTCAGGTCGCGACCAAAGTGTCAACAGGTCACGACCTAATTTGCCCTGGGAACTTCCTCTGTGTCTACAGGTCACGACCAAACATGGATCTGGTCATGACTCGGTCGTGAAACTGCGTATTTTTATTAGGTCAAACTGCAGTTAAAAGGAGAGGCAAGCTGTAAATAAAGGGGAGGCTGGTTTTTGACCTGATTAGGCTAAGAAGCAGTGCTCGAACTCTCTCTAGACTCTCTCCACTACTACAGACATCTTCCATCATTCATCTCTTCATCTCACCTTCTGCTCTCTCCATGGCATCATATGTGAACAGCGATTGTAACTTAATAGGAGTCATGAGAGGCTAAATCCTTAGTCTCTTGGTAATGGATCTGTTCTTGAGCTCATGAACTGCACCGTGGAATTTTCTATTTTAATCTTTACCTATTTCATGTTTTGATGCTTCTAGATCTAGGGTTTTCATTATATGAACAAGGGATTGAGTGTCGATTGATTATTATAAGATTAAACAATTGTAATTGACCTCGGATGCTTTGAATGTCATTTTAATATAATATTTCAGTTTCGATTTTAATTTAGTTGAACTTTTATCAACGATCGTTGCTAATTAATTCAATTACTTGAAATCTAGGGTTTGTCAATCAATAATCCTTCAAGGGCATTTTCAACATCTAATTTTGGTTACACACTAAGTGGATTTTAACAATGCATTAAGATTCTTTAAACTAGTTTTGATCAAAGGAGTTTAAGGAATATTAATGCTCTAGACTCAATCGATCGATTGAGGATTTGTTTAAGACTTGGTGATTTCAAAAACTCCATATCAAATTAAGAGCAAAGATAGATACTTTTCATTATCAAGAGTCTGTCATCACATACTACTTTCACAAACCAACTCGTTTTCATCTAAATAAAAAACACAAAAACATTTACTTTATTGCACTTTTATTTTATTGCATCCAAAAACCAATCAAACCCCAAAACCCATTTTACTTTCACTCAGGTTTTTAATAGTTTTGTCACCAATACGCTAGGTCTCCAATAGAAAAACTCCTAGAGAAAAATGATAGGGTTGTGCCTTATACTACATTATTGGGTGCAAAAATATTATTATTTTGATGGAGCGAAAGATGAAAATCTGACCTGCTCATCACCTATTAAGAAGTACATTATGTTGGAGATTGTGCCCTAGGGGCCAATCATTGTATTATGAATATTGTTGATTTATGAATTTCTGAATTATGTTATCACATTATTTGCATGTTTACTGTGATGACCATCCTTGGATAACTCATGATCTTATCCTAAATGTCTCTGGTCGGTCATCTATGCAGGAGCAGAGATAAAATAAGACCAGTATGACTTTGAAGATATATAGAGATATAAATCAAAGTCATAGGCACATGTAAGAGTACAAGGTGTTGGACCGACCCGCTATGAAAGAGCTGCATGGGTTAAGTCATAAGTTTCTCTCATATACAAACCATGTCACTATGCCCTTTGACCTGAGATCATCATAGATTCTTACATGACAAACACTCAGCTTTGACCTATTCAAAAGTCACTTTTGACCAAGTGATCATAAAGGCTATGTTCGGGCAATGGTCAAGATGAAATTTGTCCCTCATATTCGTAGAGAGATATTACTGAGGCCCTCGATAAGTGAGTCTGAGAAATGTATAGCCATACTGTAATGGAAAGGTAGTTCCATTTCTATAGTCAGACTACTCAGGGATCGAGAAATTAACGGTCAGGAATAGGAGGATGACGTTCTCCATGCCTCATCTATGACCAAAATATCATGTGACAAAAGGGACGTGATATGGTAGTATGAAAGGTAACATCGTTCATCGATCCTCATATGATTTGGGTAGTCATAATGTCTTGCTAGAGACCGCTTACAACTTGTGGGTCAGTATAGTAACTGACCCACTGCGAACTTCATATGGGCCTATAGGGTCGCACACAAAATAGCCCAACACGAGCTATAATATCCAGATTCATTGAATCTAAGACATGTCTAGATTCAATGAATAATCTAGGGTGGATATATATATTATATATATATAAATTCGTATATATATTATATAATATAAGAGATATTTGCAAGATTTAATTTATAAGGATAAATTAAATCTCTATCACTTTTGAATTTGAATTTAAATTGATATGATCCATTTGAATTTGAAATTTAAATTGATAAGATATCTCAAATTTGATTTATGAGAATAAATCAAATATAATTCCGTCTTATCTTTATTTTAAATTAAATAAATAGGTGAATTAAATCTGTGAGATGGATTTAATATAAATCATATTTATTTAATTAGTTTCTTATCAAATTATGCAATATATGATATTGTATTAAATTCAAAATTAATATAAGATTAATTTTGAAACCCAGCCTAATTAGAAGCCCGATAGCATCCTATATATTTGACATTAGGGGCTAGGGTTCTAGACGAGACAAAAAGGGGCAAGGAGAGTGCAAAAGATTTGCAGATAAGAAACTACCAAAATAGAGACTGTGAGGACAGAATCTCGAGAAAGCCCTAGAGGGACAAGAGGTGCTAGCACGTCATTCGTGGTTGGAACGCTGTTCATGTGGATACCAGTAGAGGAAGTCGATCTGATTTGTCGACTTCTTGCGATCGAGAAGAGAGCACCAGGTATAATGATAGGTCGCGATTAAATAGTCATATGAACGTCAGAAATCCAAAAAGAGATGACAGGTCATGACTAGAAGCTGAGCAAGTCATAACTGACAACTCCAGAGGCTACAGGTCGAGACTAGAAGCTAAGTAGGTCACGACTGAAAACTCCAGAGGTGAAGAGTCGCGACTAGTGGATACTGAGGTCGCGACTGCAGCTCGAATACCGAAGGTAACACTTCTTTCTGCTTGACTTAAACACATTCGGTAGATCCTGGCAGGGAATGGAAATTTTTTTTAAAGTTAATTTTCGCTGCGTGTCTTCCAATTCCCTTCACATTGTTCAGTCACAAGATTAGAAATATGTCATAGAATAATAATAAAGAGCATTGCTAACTAGTATTGAAAGATAAAACAATAGCAAAGAAAAGAAAGAATAGCATAAGTGCTCAGTAGAGAGAAAATAAGGGACACTACTCACAAGACCAATATAGTGAGTCATCCATAAACGAATAGACGCATGACAAGTAAGTGAGTAACAGAAAGAAGCAGACTTCAATCTGATTGAGTTGACTAAGAAAAAAAGAGCATAACAACAGGAGAAAGATATGAAGCTTCGCAGATGTTGAAATGTAATATACCAAATTTTCCCTATTTGTATGAGACTAATAAAGGAAAGAGGTTATAAAAGGATTGGGATGGTAATTAGAAGAAAAGATAATGATTAGATAAATTTTAAGCCAAAGAAAGAGAGAAGGTATAAAGTTATAAAGCCCAAGGGGCTAAATTATAATTAATGAAAGTTCAGGGACTAAACTATAAATAGTGAAAGTCCAGGGACTAAATTGTAAATAATGGAAAATTTAAGGACTTAAATGGAGTTTTGAGATTTTAGGCACCAAATTGGAATGTCAAAATTTGTTACAAAGGGATTAAAATGAAATTTGGCAATTTCAAAAACTAAAGGGCATTTTTGCCAAATTCAGGGGCAAAAGTGTAATTATGGAAAGTTGAGCCAGAAAAGACCCAAAATTGCTTATAAATATTTTTGTCCCAAATTTTACCAATAAATAGAGAATGGAATTTTGGACAGGTATATCTCATAATTCTTATTTAAGGTCCCGATAAATTGATATTAATTTTTAAAGTCTATAAATTATTACAGTATCTTCTAGACCTCATAATCAGATAAAATTTTGTAGTAAATTCTTATAATTAATATATGAATTTATGAAAGTGACAAAAGTAAAAAAATGAGTCCTGTATAATTAATTAAAGAATTTAAGGTGAAAAATGACACTGATAAAGGATTAAAAGAAATATATTAAATTTTTAACAGGACTTCTGGGTCTCAAAATTATGAGACTTTGTAGAAAATTAATTTTATACTAGAATGAATCTATAAGAATTTCAAAACCTTTAAAATAATTTATAGAATTTATTTCAAAAATTAGGGTAATTAAGGATATCGGTATAGGAAATAATAGGTGTCTTAGGAATTGGGCCAAATTAATAGTTTGGGCCTAGACAAGCACAAGATGGCATCATATGAAGTCCCAAGGTTCTGAGGAAGTCTTAGAGGTCAAATGGGATTTTTATGCTATTTTTATGAAAAAAAATAATAAGGAGAATTATCAAAAAGCATGTGTTGGCAAGTGAGGTGTCATATCCCTAATTTTCTTATCTGGTATGTATGTATAGTTTGTAAATAATATATACAAGATTCTCTAAGGAAAGTGTTGCAATTTAAGGAAGGAAAGGGATTGAATTGAAAATAATAGAAAGTTCAAGGACCTAAGTGGAATTTATAAAAGTTTTAGGGCCAAAATAGAATGTAGACATAAATATTAGGGTATTAAGTGTAATTTAAAAAAGTTTAAGGACTTAAATATAATTTATCAAGAGTTTAAGGGGAAAAAGTGTAATTATGAAGAAATTAAACCGGAAAAGGCCTAAAACTGGCCAGGAACAGATTAGTCCCAAATTTTACCAGTAAATAGTAAAAATTATTTCAGTCAGTTTAACGCAACATAGAATTTTGATTTGAGGTCCCAATAAATTGATATAAATTTCTAATGTTAAAAAAACTTATTATAGTATTTCTCTAACCTCAGAATCAGATGAAACTTTACAGTAAATTTTTATTATTAATATGAGAATTTATAAAACTGACAGAGTCAGAAAAGGAAGCCTGTAGAAGTTTTAATAGAATTTACAGTGAAATAAAATACCTGATAAATACCTTCAGGAGAGGTTTCTCAGGATTTATGCCATAAAGGTAGTGGACCCATATAAAGGCCCAAAATGGCATCCCAAAGGCCCAGTAAGGTGGTTGAATAGTTGTGTGGGCTAGAGTCCAGAGTAACCCCAGAAAAGTGTAAAATTACGAAAATACCCCTGTGTTGTAATAATGAACAAGAAATGAATGGAGGGTATTTTGGTCATTTTGGATAGGCCAAAATGCCAAGGCAGGTACAGGAATGATTAGTCAGAGTCAGTATATGCCCTGATAGGATATAAAGAGGTGTGAAATGATAATTTTGCCCTTAGGGTTAAAATAGTGCAAGAAAGTGCGCCAAGGGTATTTTGGTCATTTCTCAAGGGACGGATAGCAGATAAATACTCAATCTAACAATGTCAATGGTAGGAAAAACCTAAATACTTGTTTTCATGACAGAATATATAATATCCCTAATTTTCTGTACTGATTTGTATGTACAGTTTGTACATAATATATGTGAGATTTTCTAAAAAAATGTGGCCATTTATGTAAAGAAATGGATTGAATTGAAAAAGACAGTAAAATTATAAAAGTTTTAAGGCCAAAAGAGAAAGTAGATAAAAATGTTGGGCTTTAAGTGTAATTTTAGCCAAATTTGAGGGCATAAGTGTAATTTATGAAAAGTCAAGGGGCAAAAGTTTAATTATGAAGAATTTGGACAGAAAAAAGGCCAAAAAAGCCCGAAATCATATTAGACCCAAATTTTACCAGTAAATAGAGAAAATTATTCCTGTTAGTTTGACGCAACACAGAATTTTGATTTGAGGTCCCGAAAAACTGATAAAAATTTCTGAAGTCAGATAAAATTATTACAGTATTTTTTGGATCTCAGAATCAGATGAAACCTTATAGTAAATTCCTACAATTAATATAAGAATTTATAAAACTGACAGGATCAGAAAAGAAATCCTGTAGAATTTTTAATGGAATTTACAGTAGAATAAAATACCCGATAAATACCTTCGGAGAGGTTTCTTGGGATTTATGCCATAAAGGTAATGGACCTAGAAAAAGGCCCAAAATGGCATCCCAGAGGCCCAATAAGGTACCTGAGCAGTATGTGGGCCAGTGTCCAGAGGAACCCCAGAAAAGTACGAAATTACAAAATGCCCCTGTGTTATAATAATGTACAAGAGATGAATGGATGGCATTTTGGTCATTCTGGAAAGGTCAAAATGCCAAGGCAAATACAAGAATGATTCCTCAGAGTCACTATATGCTCTGAAAAGGTACAAAGAGGTGTGGAATGACAATTATGCCCTTAGGGTCAATGTAGTGCAAGAAAGGGCACCAAGGGTATTTTGGTTATTTTCTAAGGGATCTGTAATTAAGTTTAGACCCAGTATAAGAATGTCAATGATAGAAAGAATTCGGATACTGGATTTAAGGTCAGAAAACATATTATGGAATCTCAGAAAAATTAGATTAAAAAAACAGTCCGGTTTTTGGGGAATCGGACTAAGCCGGTACCGGATTGGACTGAAATTTTTCCAGAAGTTTCCTGCCCTTGGAATTTCACCATGTGGCTTATGAGGTGTCCCCTTTGATAATGTCACGAAGGTGATGTCATAATTATTAAAGAAAAGAAAATCCAAGATTAAATCTAAGCCATTACATCAAATAGTGCACAAAATGATCTTGGCCTTTCATTTTCGATGGAATTTGCCTATAAATACCCCCCAAAATCTGATACAAAACCGTGAATGAAGAATGCTTGGGGAACCTCTTGCAAAATGAAAACTCAAGCCAAGACAAAGAAGAATTCAAAGGCCAAAGTTCAAGCAAGCTAGAGATTAAAGGTCCTTTGATTTTCCTTTGCTTATTTTCTTTGATTTGGGAGCTTGAACTTAGGGTTTCCATGGAAGAAAGTTAGGTTTTCTCTAAGGTATATATGCTGTCCAAAACCTTAGATGAAAGTAGAAAGAAGAAATTAAAATTAGAGATATGTGATTGAAGCTTAAACAAGCTAGTTAGATGATTGGTTGTTGAATCAAGTTGATGTTCTTGACTTTGCCATGATGGAAATATTTTGATTTGCACTGTTCATGCACTGTTCATGATAGAAGGAGATGGAATTTCAATGATCTAATGCTTCCATTGAATTTATATGATGATTTGTGTAGGATTTGATAGATTTTGAGCCTTGGAAGCATTGAAATTAAAAGTTGTAATGTTTGGGATTCTTCTCTGTACTGTTCACTCACATGAACAGTGATTGGAATATCATGATTTTGATGCTTCCAATGGTTTTAAAATGAAAATTTGTGTGGGGTAAAGTAGAGAAACAAGTATGGGAAGCATTGGAATCAAGATGAGAATTTTTGGAAGAATTGTGCATGTTTTTCAAATCGGTACAGAACAGTGCCTAAGAGCTGGAATTTCATTATTCTAAGCTCATAAATGGATTAAAAAGGTGAAATTGTGTAGGGTAAGGTCAAGACATCAATTGATTCAAAGGCCAAGTCAATTGGTAAGGATTAAAGAAAGTTATGTTAGTTAAAGTAAGCTTAATGTTCAAGAGAGTTAGATGGTGATGCATGGATGATTATGTGATGTTAGGATTTGGTAGTGTGCTTTAAAGGGGCAGCCACACATCAAGGAGAAGTAAGAAGAAAGAGCAAAGTTGAAGTGAAAGAAAGTCAAGTATGTGAGGTAGTAAACTTACCCTAAACTTGTCTGTATTGAATGTTATGCTTGATTATGCTATGGATTTGTTAAATTGTGTGCATATGTGTATATGATTGAAGCTCTGTTTCTATGATTGCCTTGGCCAATTGTATTTCATATGATACATGGAAGCATGCTCATTACATTATGGTAACACTTTCACAAGCAAGCACAAGCAATTACATTAATACATGCATTGTTTGGTATTGTTTGCTACTGAGATTTCCCCAGAAATCTCACCCCATCCATGTAATCTCAATCCCAACAGGTTTATGAATGAGGAAAGAGGATGAAGAAGCATGAAGAGGAATTAGGGATTGGTCAATGTAAATGTTATATGATGTTGTATAAAGCATTCTTGCAAGTAATGTTACTGTATGGCTAGTTTAAGCAACAATGTTTATGATGTGAGAAAAAATAGTAAATGATGGAATAAATGTATGAAATTTTACATACATTTAGTTAACATGTCAAGCTTAACTTTGACACCAAGAACGCCTTATGTCGATGTCTGTACAAAGAGAACCAATTTTTCAAAGATGGGGACCATAACTATTTTTAGAATTTTTTACCAAATGAACAGTAATCTTTAACGAATAAACTGTATCAATTGGATAAGAATTTGGTCAGAAAATTATTTTTCCCTTAAACTTCAAGATGTTAGCTTCGAGTAAAATTTTGAACAACTTCATTTTGATTTTTGTAGAATTAATTATGATTTTTAAAAGTTCATCGCACAATCTGGAATACCATATGAACAGTAACTCGCTAAGAGTAAAAATTCCAGATTTGGCTAATGGACTTCAAGTGTCATGTAAGTGGTTCTAAATGCTACCAAATGGTCCCTAAGACGTATAAAAGTAAGGATGTTTTAGAATACATATTCTGGAATATTATAAAAATTGGGAACATAAAACAGTCTTATTTTTGTGAAATTGACCGGATTGGTACCAGACTGGACTAAAAATTTTCCTATTGGTATTTTTCCATTATTTGTGCCAAACATAGCCTTCATGATGTCATAGATGATGTCATTAATGAGGCTTCTAGGTCAAGCTTCTTGGAAGGTGGATTATGGACCATTAGATCAAATAGTAACCAAAGTAATCTTGGCCTTCCATTTCCACCCAATTTTTCTATAAATACCCCCCAATTTAAGACTTGATTCGGAAGCTTGGAGACCTTAGGGAACCTCTGCCAAAATTTCCATTGAAGCAAGAAAGAAGCAAACATCTTGGAAGAACAAGAAAGGTAACTAGTTCCTTTGATCTTGGACTTTATTCTAGCAAGTTTGCTCTTGGTTTTAAGAGGTTTTTGTGACATATTTCCCTTGATGGTGATGCTGGACATGCTGTTCATATGTGATAAGAATATGAGTTTTATGTTATGGATATTTTAGACAAGCTTAAACAAGCTAGAATTAAGTGGTACTAGCTTGGAAATACAAGTATGCATGTAAATAAAATATTGTGTTCTTGGCTGTTACTGTATGAATCACTGTTCATATGTTATAATTTCATGATTTTGATGCTTCCAATGTGTTTATAATGGAAAATTGTGTGGGGATAAAGCAGAGAAACAAGTATTGGAAGCATTGGAATTAAAATAAGAATTTTTGGAGAATGTAGGAGGCATTTAGGTTCTGTACAGCAGTCAAGGATGTGATTTGATTTTGGAAATTATGATTTCATATTTGGATTCTACATGAAAAATTATGTGGAAATGAACCATGGGAAATTATAGAAAGATGGAAGTATAAGTCATAAAATTAGACAAAGAATAGAATCTAATGAGAACGTAGTCTTGGAATTGTTTGAAGTTGAGTTGTAACTTGATGTTACTTTGTAATGGCTAGATTTTGAAATTTGTGTGGGAAGAAGATCATCTCAAGAAGAGTGTGACAAGGATAACTTAAGAGGTAGCAAGAATACCTAACTATAATCTTATGTTTGTTTGACTTTATGCTTGCTTGTTAGTTATGATTCTTGGTTGAGCTTAAGATAATGTTTTGATGATAATGATGAAGTATGAATGATTGCAACTCCTTGCAACTAATGTCATGACAATATGCATGTTAGAGTTTGCTTATGTATGTTTACTGAAACATCCTTCTTTAAAACATCTCATAGTACACTTACGGAAGTAATCTTAACTTTATTATATCTCTCTTTGCCAAAAATCCTGACAGAAGATAACTGTACTGATTCGGTAATTCCCCATGAGAACTACCATTCTATGTAAGTACCCAGGAAAGACTGGATGAACCGGCTAGGTCCACTCACTTCCAGCCTCCTTAGACAGCACCTACGTACACAGTACTTTGTATAGCCTACCAGCACAACAGTATTTTCTAGTAAATATCTTTAAATCTTAACCTTAAATCCTTGACCTTAAATCTTGAACCATGTGCAATGTCCTTGTGGATCCCACCATGTGCAAACTCTAATTCTTACTTTATCTCTTTTGTTTCTTTTTAAAAATCCATAAATTATTCATTATTAGACTTGGGCTCCAAGATAACTTTTGGGCCTTATTGGGCTGGCCTAGGATAACATGTTGGGCCTCTTTTAGGTCCAATAGCTAATTGGCACAAATCCCAATGTAATTTCCTTATACCGATATCCTTAAATTATCCTGATCTTAGAATAAATGTTAAACACCTCCTTTAATTGTTCTAACATTTTTATAAATTCATTCTAATATAAAATGAATTCTCTACAAAGTTTCATAATTTTCTGAGACCCAGAAGTCCTGTTAAAAATTACATATGTTTCCTTTAACCCTTTATCGGTGTCCTTTTTCACCGTAAATTCCATAATTAATTCTACAGGACTCCTTTCTGACTTCTGTCAACTCCATAAATTCTCATATTAATTATAATAATTTACTATCAAATTTCATCTGATATCCATCCCTTGAATGAAATGACCAAAATGCCCTCCATTTACTTCTAGTTTCTTAGGGCATCATAGTGGCATTTTCATAATTTTGCACTTTGGATCTTACACTTTCTTCCTCTTCCAATTTAATCTCTTTCTTTACATAAATGGCCACATCTTTTCCTGATAAATCTCATATATATTTCATTCAATCTGTACATACAACTCAGTACAGAAAATTAGGGATGTTACATTTCTCTCCCCCTTAAAATAAATTTCATCCTCGAAATTTACTTAGTACCTTAGTCAACAATCTTAAATATACATCCTCTTTAAATCTCTTTCTGTTTATGACTAAGAATCGGGGCATCCATGTCTTATCTTCTATCTTCTCATCTAGCGGAGTACTTTCATTATCCGCTTTATGTCTATGCTATCATTACTCTTTTTTATCTGAATCAACTCATTTAGAGTTAAATATTACTTTATGTTGCTACTTACTCACCTGTTATGCATCCATTTGCTTATGGATAACTCATTGTACTAGGCTTGTGAGTAGTGTCCATTTCTTTCATATCAAACTCTCTCGAATATTACTGTATTCGGGAGTTTTCATTAATTACTCATCATACTTCTAGCATTTATCTCTTGTTACTCTCCTTAGCATCTCGCAGACTGTCTTAACATCTGCAGCATTTCGTCTCTCTTTTCATATCATTATATGTTCTCATCATCGTTACTCACTTAACATCATATAGAGAGAGGACTTATGTAACTATCCATTCTTTACTTTTGCTACTAAATAGGAGCACATACTCTAACATGCATAATGCCTGGCCCTCAAATTGCAGGACTGCATACCTACTCATAAATGTGAAGTTCTAACATCGAAGCTCAAGCATTCCTTTTCTGAACATGCACAGCTCTAACACTCGGAGCTTTAGTATATTTACAAACATAACATAATGCCTGGCATTTTATGCAAGGAGTGAAAGCTCTCATCTCTATCTGTAGCATAACATTCGTCATCATATCCCTTTTTCAATAAGGGGCCTCTCTATTTGCTCATAAAATGCACATTTCTCATTGCGTGCCACCTTACACATTTATCACAGTGTATCTCATTACATGCTTCTAATGCTGTATCATGGCATGTCTAGCCAAGTCTGGCAATATCATGGCGTATCTTACTCTTTCAAACTTATCTTACCTTATCATGACATATTCTGAGATACCATAAGTCTAACATTCTCTTATGACTTTATCAGCCTCTCAGGAGAGTATTGCTCTTTTGCTTCTCGTTCTCCTGAACAAAGTCATAATTTAAATCTTTCATTTCAAATCCACTCTTATTTGGACTTGGCAGAAGGGTTTTAATCCTTTAATGTTCATAACCTTTCTAACTTTTCATAACTTTGTTTATCATTCATCATATATATGCCAAACTTCTATGGCATTTACACTCTTTCATATCTTACCCCTTAACATCTTGGTGTAACTCTAGGGTCTATCTTACTTTAACTTTTCACTTTTCTTACCTTGTCCATCTATACCAACTTCTGTGACAACTGGACCCTTTTTCATTACTCTTTCTTAGACTACTCTTGCCTAAACATCTTTCTGGATGAAGGCTACCTTACTCTTCTAAGCCTTAGCATTCTCTATCTCATAGAACTACTGGGTTCTATCTTTACTTTAGACCTTCTTCTCTAGGTCTCTCTAGCCTTTTAATCTTTTTATCCTCATCTGGAGGATTTATCTGCTCATACTTTTCTGTTCTCAAAACATATGGGGTTCTCTTCTTTGTTCCTCAGGCATACTTCTATAAAACTTTTGAATATCAGCACTCAGACTTTAACTTGGACTCCGTCTTTGTTTAAAGAAAACTAAGTTCAGTCTGTATAATATAGGCTATCTGAGGAAAATCATTATAAATAATTTTTCTGGATGAGTTTATCAACTAGTGAAGCTTCCTTACCTTAACTTCGTCTTTGGCATTCATCTTCCTAAAGAGATACTACATTGTACTCATATCTCATGGCTCATTACTTTTCTTAGGCTAGGTCTAACTGCGACCTCAAGATCTAACTGCGATCAACCGTCAGCCTCTTTAGAATCTAACTGCGACTCTAGAACTGTTAGGATCTAACTACGACCCTGGAGCCATGCTAGGATCTAACTGCGACCCTCTAGAATCTAACTGCGATTCTGTATATCTCCCGAAGATCTTAAACCAACAGACTAAGTTATAGGGTTCACCACTTTTACTTGTTGATAACTCAATAAAAGTTTAAAAATATTACGTTCAGTAGTCCATATTATTTCCCAAGACTTTACTTATTTCCTCTCTTACTCAGGAGTTCCATCTCATCTTTCTCTTACTGTGGCTTATCATGCCTTGTGCAATCATGGTTTAACCACCTGCTATTGCATTCTGCTGCTATGGCCTCATCATAACTTCTCATGTAAATCTGTGCTCTAACTGCGAGCCATTTGAACTATGCTCTAACTGCGAGCAGACTGCATCAGATCCAACTCTTATCTGAAGAGTGATCTGTACTCATCTGAATCTAGTCTCTATCTCAGAGTCATCTGTTTCAAATCTAACTCTTTCTGTATACCATTCCTTTCAATAGAAATGGCTCTGAGTACTGCATTCGCAAGCCTATAGAAAAACCTGAATCACCCCAATCATAAATCATATCAGAATATCATATCATAACTTATCGTCCCATAAACTGAGACTATCTATCATCCTCAATACATTCCTTATTGCATATCATATGGTATGGGAGCAACATAATTTTCTCATAACTTCCTCACCATATATACTCTACCCTGCATATACTGCGAAATGAGAGTATTCATCATGGCATGCTTTAACATGCATGTCATTATATGACAACTACAAGGAGATGCAACTATTTATCATCATAATTTGCTCAACCATCCATCAGACATTGTAATAAACTAAGTAAGCCTCAAAACATATTTCC
This sequence comes from Leucaena leucocephala, assembly GCA_037074615.1. Taxonomy (NCBI): domain Eukaryota; kingdom Viridiplantae; phylum Streptophyta; class Magnoliopsida; order Fabales; family Fabaceae; genus Leucaena; species Leucaena leucocephala. Next base: position 11,442,058 of record CM073536.1, on the reverse strand, counting down.
TTTATCATATTGCCTATCATATCCTGATCATTCATCCTGAAACATCTATCTATTTCACTTAGGCTGCCATGCTACCCTCTTATCAGGGTATAGACTCGACCCTTCTATCGAATATGGGAGTTACTTTATCTTTATAACCATGGCTATCTTTCTTTTTCTAATCTTGCTTACAGCTACCGCTCTATTGGACTTCTATGACTACCTGAGAAAAACTTTTTCGTTATAACACGGAATTCAACCCATTAACTGACTTCTTAGTCATTCAACCTCATTGCTCATGTGGATGAACTCGGCTACATATTTTATCAAAGGGTTCCTCTTTCTCTTTTTAACCCTTAGCCTCACACTCATCTCTATTTAACTGAAAGGAATACTTTTCATAATCTTACTCAAGAATTACTTCTCAGGTGAGCGGAACAGTCTCCATTTCTCTGGAGTAACATTGGTGTCTTTCTACTATCTCTTAACTCTTTCCGCGCGTATACATCAGTCTCAGTCTACTCTTGACCGGACTATAGTTTATTCCTGGTCTTTTTCTTGATCCTGACCAACTTAGATCATATAAATCTCATTCATCATCTAGCACCATTACTTGTATTCTCTAACAGCCCAGCACCCTTCCACATAGATATTGTCCGCTTTTCCCTTAAGTAGCCTTGAGGCCACACGAAAGCATGATTTTGTTCTCCAGGCACATGAGGACTTTAACCCCTTAGGCACTCGAAAATGCATCCTCCGGGTATCAGAGCTACGCAGTAGAAGATATTGTCCCCTCTCCCCTTAGGCAGGCACCTCTGGCCCACATAAGGTCAGGGTTTTGTTTCCCAGCACTGCCTACCTGCCTACCACTCGTGCTAGCCTACCCCCACTGGGGCGCTTGGTGACGAGGGCGCTTGGTGAGTACTGGAAATGAGTCCATGAGGGAGAGGTATCCACATCCTTATAAGGCATGCTTTGTTCACCTCCCCAATCGATGTGGGACTAATATCCTGTTTCAGGGACTTTAACTTTTGAGAACTCGAAGCCATATGTTAGGCTCATTTCTTGCGCAAGCCTTATTCTAACTTTTGATTCTTTTGTTCATAAAAGACTAACTGAACAAAGTCTTTCCAAATGTAGATCTGCATTTGAACATCATCTTATACTAGCATGTATCTCTATTTCTCATACTGTTCAGCTTGCCTACATCATGTGCTAAACCTCTAACTGATAAGCTTTAGTGAGGTTGACATCTTCATCCATCATCAGGTCCCTACGTATCTTCATCGTGACCTGAGTATGAACTAGGCACAACGCATCCATGAACTTTAGTTATGACCATCTCATTATACTTGTCATGACTGGACATCTTTACATTCTTTAGTCACGACCTCGGATTACCTTTCGTCATGGCCTAACTTCTCGAGGACTTCTAGCTGTGTCCCAAACTACTTTACATCTGACCTGGATCTAACGTGCTTTAAACATTCCCTTATAATGTTCTTGTCTAGTCTTTACCCTAGTAATGGCCGATCCTTACACATCAGTTATGAACCATTTGCCAAAAGCTCACTTAGCTTTACATGCCACGTAAGGTATATGGCAATATCTGGCTTATGTCCATCTTATATCATGCTACTAACATGAAAACTTAATCCAGGTCAATGCCCTCTATCACATCTCTGTTTATCATCCTTGCTACGGCATTGAGGAACTGCAGCTAAACTGACTGCTCTTGATTTCTACTTCCTTCCATCCCTTAACCTAAACTGTGTAGTTCACTTCTCATAACCTTTCTTGAGACTAGTATAGTCACATTGTCTGTCTTTCATAAAGAAGGCTGGGGTGGATTAGGGCTAGGAACATCTCTTTAATCTTTATCTATAACCTCATATATTCCTGGACTGGGATAATAGGAAGGGATGTCATATATTGTAACTGGATCTTAGGCTACTCATATCAAACTTATCCTCAAACTCTAGTAGAGGAGGAATAATATCTGCTTACCTATAATTCAGTATCAGTTCTCATCTTCCTCAGCCGTAATCTGTCCTCTTATCGAAGGAAGAGAGCTTACATCAGGGTTAGAGAGCACTCTATCAAACTTATCCTGTACATAATTACTAGACCCATCCTTATCTAGTGCAGTATTATCTGGTGCATACACAACATCTAACTGAATTTCTCATAATCTCTAGACTGTAAATTTGAGTCTACAAAAATATGCATGGGGTACCTTACTATAAACCTTCCTGATTGATTCCCTTATGCTGTTATCTTAACTCTCTTCACTACCTGAAGAGTCAAAGTCTGGGTGTACCTCATCTTTATACAGCATTACAGGTTGGGGGTCTCACTAATTAACTGATGTTTCAAGCTTAACTTTATGAATCCCCATGTCTACTGCTGTAACATTTACTGTGTTCTGTCGTTGCGACCAAACGTCTTCTTTCATCATGACTTATGACTTGACTTGTCGCAACTTGGACATCTGGCATCCTTACTGTAGTATCTGGTCACAACATGATACTTCGAGCTACTTTTATAGCTTTCTTAATCATGAACTGATCAACTTCTGTCTCCATCTATAGAGGAAATTGCTTCTTAAACATTATTCTGCTTAGTCCAGCCATATTGTTTTAATAAACATGAGACCTCGGCTATATCGGCTGACTAAATCAGCCCATCGTAATCATATCCTTCGTAAGACTGTAAAGCTCGGGGTACAGTCTCATTCATCTGGGTGTCACTGTCTTCTGTCTAAACCTTTCCAAGTAGTGAACACCATCCCTATATCATACTCTAAGGAGAGAACCATTCAAATTTCTCATTTGTCTAAGGGATCAATCTAACTAAACCAGAGCATCACTGAGCCAGAACCTTCTGTTCTGTGCCAGAATCTTATACTCTAAGCCAGAACCCTTTGTTCTGTGCTAACTTTATTTTGTACTAACGCTAGAAATTATGTGTTTAGAGCATTTCCTAAGCCAGAATCCTTTACTCTGATACCAAAATGAAACATCCTTCTTTAAAACATCTCAGAGTACACTTACGGAAGTAATCTTAACTTTATTATATCTCTCTTTGCCAAAAATTCTGATAGAAGATAACTTACTGATTCGGTAATTCCCTATGAGAACTACCATTCTACGTAAGTACCCAAGAAAGACTGGATAAACTGGCTAGGTCCACTCACTTCCAGCCTCTTTAGACAGCACCTACATACACAGTACTTTGTATAGTCTACCAGCACAACGACATTTTCTAGTAAATATCTTTAAATCTTAACCTTAAAACCTTGACCTTAAATCTTGAACTTAAACCTCAACCTTACTTATATTCAATTGGAACTATTTTAGATTATTGGAATACCTCTTAACCTCAAAAACATGAGTTTCCAATAGTTGGGCTTACGGATACTGTTCACTACCACTATTCACTAGGTAATTCCAGATTACAGCCTGAACTTTGGAAATTCATAACTAAATCTAGAAAAATATTTTTTAGTAGATTCCAATTTCTAATGAAAGATATTTCATTTAAATTTGAGATAAAAATATGAAAATGAGGTTTTCTTGTCCAGATCAAATCAGTTTATTCGTTGAACTTTACTATTCATTTGGTAAATCTGGAAGTTCCAGTTTCTTTTCCCCATTTTCAAAAATTCATTTCTCCTTGTATACTTATCCAATTGAGTCGAATCACCTATGGATTTAAATCTCCATATGTTTACTTTAATCTCACAAAATTTCATGGAAAAACTCATTCATTTACTATATGAAATTAGCGCATGAACCTCACTGCCTCTCAGTAGCCGTATTATCTTATTCAAGATTTTATGTCCCGATTTTGATAAATCATAACAATTCAAATTCTTAACCAAATGAGGCGTTCTTGGTGTTCATTTAAATCTCTTGATCTTAGATATGTTCATGCCAAATTTCATATGAAAACTCGTCGGATAAGTCACCTAAACTATCGTTAGAAGTACACTACCTCAAATCGGATTTATGAGTAGCATGCATCATACACACCAAAAAAATCATCTTGTAATTAAAGTGCACACTCTTTAAGTTATATACAATCATCCATCAACATTTACCCTCTTGCCTTGAGATGATCCAGCACCTAGAGCATATTTATGCGGGGTGAGATTTGGGGGAATCTCAATAGCAAGTAATACAAACTATAAGGTTATGCATGTTTGATTAAATGCCTAACATGTTATCATGCAATGGGAGCTAATTCATGCTTATACATAAGCAAAATCTAACATGCATATTGTCATGACATATATTGCAAGGAGTGGCACATACTCATAGCACATCATCATCATAAACATCATCACAAATATTCCATGCTCAACCAAACCTTCATGCATAACAAGTAAGCAAATTAATCAAAGCACATAAGTTTATAGTTAAGTATTCTTGCTACCTCTTGTAGATCCTTGTCCTTCCTTTCTTGAAATGGCCTTTCCTTGCCACAAATGTCAAAACCTAAACATTACAATATGATTACTAAATTATAAATCCATTCCAAACAAATTCCAAGTCTAGTCTCAATAAGCTCCCTTTTTCCAAAAATTCCCATTTTGGTTCCAATGCTTCCCATACTTGTTCCTCCACTTTACCCCCACACAAAATCTCATTTTAAGACCATTGGAAGCATCAAAATTATGAAATTCAAATCACTGTTCATGTGAGTGAATAGTACCCGTGAGGAATTTTCAACATTATAACCTTTAATTCCAATAGTTTCCAAGGTTCAAAACTTTTCCAATCCTACACAAAATCATCATATAAACTCAATAGAAGCATTAAATCATTGAAATTCCATTTTCTTCTATCATGAACAGTGCAAACCAAAATGGTAAAGTGAAGAACACCAACTTACTTCACAACCAAGCATGTAACTAGCTTGTTTAAGCTTGTCTTAACTATCTATGACCTAAAACTCATATTCCTTTCACATATACACAAAATTTCCAGCAGCATCTCCCCAACATTTAAGCCTCAAAAATCACTTAAACTCAAGCACAAACCATAAGAACAAAAGGTAGAAGCAAGGAGACAACTTACCTTACTTGCTCCTTCAAGATCCTTGCTTCTTCCTTGCTTGAGAGAGAATTTTTCAAGAGCTTCCTTCTCCTTTCTTGCTCACTGTTTTGGCTTGCAAATGAGGGGGTATTTATAGCAAAAGTCATGTGCCATTTGAAGGCCAAGATCACCTTGAGAACTATTTGATCTAATAGTTAAAGGTTTGATCTTGAAATATCTTTTCTCTTCACACTCATGACCTTACCGCCATGACATCACTACCAAGCCAAGTTGAGATAACATGACATGACAAAAATCAGCTCCTCCTCTTGTCTTGTACACCATGTGCAATGTCCTTGTGGGTCCCACCATGTGCAAACTCTAATTCTACTTTATCTCTTTTGTTTCTTTTTAAAAATCCATAAATTATTCATTATTAGACTTGGGCTCCAAGATAACTTTTGGGCCTTATTGGGCTGGCCTAGGATAACATGTTGGGCCTCTTTTAGGTCCAATAGCTAATTGGCACAAATCCCAATGTAATTTCCTTATACCGATATCCTTAAATTATCCTGATCTTAGAATAAATGTTAAACACCTCCTTTAATTGTTCTAACATTTTTATAAATTCATTCTAATATAAAATGAATTCTCTACAAAGTTTCATAATTTTCTGAGACCCAGAAGTCCTGTTAAAAATTACATATGTTTCCTTTAACCCTTTATCGGTGTCCTTTTTCACCGTAAATTCCATAATTAATTCTACAGGACTCCTTTCTGACTTCTGTCAACTCCATAAATTCTCATATTAATTATAATAATTTACTATCAAATTTCATCTGATATCCATCCCTTGAATGAAATGACCAAAATACCCTCCATTTACTTCTAGTTTCTAGGGCATCATAGTGGCATTTTCATAATTTTGCACTTTGGATCTTACACTTTCTTCCTCTTCCAATTTAATCCCTTTCTTTATATAAATGGCCACATCTTTTCCTGATAAATCTCATATATATTTCATTCAATCTGTACATACAACTCAGTACAGAAAATTAGGGATGTTACATTTACAAAGTATCTCCCATATCATAATAACATGTTAGGTATTTAATCAAGCATGCACGTTATTATAGTTTGTATGACTTGCTATTGAGATTTCCATGAAATCTTATTCTTTCCATATACATAACCATGTTATAGGTGCTGGAACATCTCAAGGAAAAAGGATAAATATGGATGGTTGAACTTGTATAATAAGTTAAGTTGATTATTTGACCTTATGAGATGGTATTATGGGATGCATAGTATGTGATATTGTGTATGTATTTTTGAGGCAATACTCTTATGACGATAGTTTCCATGACTTAACCAATGTATTTTGGCATGAAATTTGGTATGCAAATAGTTAAGATCCATAGCTTTAAATGGACACCAAGAAAGACTCAATTGGTTAAGTATTCCATTTATTACGATTTTTCAAAGTTGAAAATAAAATTTGGAACAAGATAAACTGAGCAACTAGAGGCTGTGAGGTTCATGTGCGAATTTCAAATAGCAAATGAACGATTTTGTCTACAAAATTTTATAAGTTTAAAGTAAAAATCTGGATATTTAAGTTCATATATAACACGTCTCATTTGGATAAGTGAACAAGGAGAAGTGAATTTTTTGAAAATAAGGGAAGGAAACTGGAACTTCTAGATTTACCAAATGAACAGTATTTTTCAACGAATAAACTGATTTCATTTGGGCAAGGAAACCTCAATTTCATATTTTTACTTTAAATTTCAATGAAAGATCTTTCATTAGAAATTGGAACCACCCTATTTTAATTTTTCTAGATTTAATTATGAATTTTCAAAGTTAAGACTGTATTCTAGAATACCAAATGAACAGTGCCAAGTGAATAGTACCCAATAACCCTTTTCTTGAAAATTCATATTTCTAAGTTAAAAAGATATTTAATTGGTACAAGATACTTCCAATTAAGTATATCTGAGGGTGAAATTAAGGATGTGACATGAGGTGTACTTGTGGTACCTACACATCCACCACATGGAAACAAGAGCATGAAGGAAGCATTATCCTATGTGATAAATTATATTAAAATAATGTAAGAATTAAGTTAATGATGATTAAGTTTAATTAATCAAGAAAGTAACTAATACGAAGCAAGATTAGGGAATTGTAATAATTAGGAACTTGAGGGGCATCATGGTCCATCCAACCTTAAAATTTCATTATAAATGCCCCTCCATTCTCTTCAATTTCGTGCTGCCATGAACCCTTGGGGAAACCATGCCAATCAATCAATCAATCAATCGTTTAATTTTTAAAAGAAGAACCTTTTAACACATAGTCATTATCCATTAATCGATTAGCTGTTCGATTAATTTTTATTAATCGACTTCTTAATCGATTAATTTCAACATAAAACACCTTTGGACATCTTTTCAACTATGATTAATCGATTAACTGTTCGATCAATTGACATTAATTGAATCTTTAATTGATTATTTTAAAACAAAATAACTTTTAACACCTTTCAAACATCATTTACTCCAATCATTAAACAATTAACTTATAGAAATGAAATCATTGGATAATGAAAAAATGTTAACTTTATGGACTTTTTTTTTAAATAAATTCACAAAAGGATGAACACATTGAAGCATGAACTTTTGTTTGAATATTGAAAAACATATATCATTTTATAAGCAATAGATTAACATCCAGATGCCTCAAATATATTTTCAATATAAAGAGAGAGAGAGTTGAAGAGAGCTTATTTAGTATTTTTTTTTTTGCAGCTTAATGTTTTAATTCATTTTCCTTTCTCTCTTGTTGTATTCGAGCATTTTTTATTGGCAATGATGTTGATCCCTTCTATTTGTTGCCAATTGATCTTTACTACTTTAATGCTCACTTGTCTTTATCTTAAGCTTAATGTGTCCTCAGTGAAGTCCATTGAGATATTTCTTTTATTCTCCTGTAATAGATGAAAATTTCTCTCTTTCTAGGAGAATAGTTAGTATGGTCAAAAATGGATTAACCTCTAAAATACATGAGAGAGACAACTCAACATCAAAACATATAAATTTTTTAGTGAATAAAGTTAGATGAGTAGAAGAGAGTGAGTTTATAAACAAATTTACATTTTCAATGTCATTTTCCAAATCTGATTCTCTGAAGAATTGATTTCTTAAACATATTAAGAATCAAGTGATTGGGGAAAAAATATTAAACATCAATTGAATAGCAAGTTTGGAAATTTAAAATTTTTTCTTCAAATGTATTAATCTACAATATTAATATCTTCATATTTCAAGAATCAAATGTCTTCAAAGTTATTTGTATGCTGTCAAAAAAATTTAAAACTTGTTGTAGAGATTTGAAAAATTCACTTGAAAATATGAATATGCATTTGTGTAAATTATGTTTGGAAACACATGCATGAATCATATTATAATCCATTTAACAATTCTGAAAATATTTTGGAAAAACTTTGATGAAATATTACTAATAGAATTTAACTAGGAACAAGTATCCATTACCCAATTATAAATTTATTTAATACACAAGGTTAAGAATATATTTCACCATCATCATTCTTGTTCCAGTGTATACTTGGTTTCTGTTTGTGCTTACTAATTCTTTAGGTTTGTGAGACTCAGCACCACCAAAACCAAAGATTTTCTTCCTCAGAGTGTGAGCTTGTTTATGTGTAACCATATTCCTGAGGTGCAGCTTTTTCTTTCTACAATATCAATCTTTTCTTTCATGGTTTTCAACTTCACTTGGATCCACTTATGGTTAGTTTGTAGGACATGCATATATTTCATATGCTCAGGAAAATATAATCAATTTTAGATAATTGAGCACAGTGAAATAAATGTCTTTATGCATGAAAAATAATTTTTCATTTTTAGAAGTAGTTATGCACAAAGATTTTCTTCTGAACATTACTTTTTCCTCTATAAAAAATTTGTCAATTAAGTTTATGAGGAGTATATAAAAGACAATTTGAAATCAATTGCAATGTTCAATTTTTAAACATACAGATGTAAACTTCAAAGATATGTTAAACATGATAGTTCATGAAGTTTATCATTGTACCTTTACCTCATGTGGAAGAAGGATTGCCTTTGCATACCCATTGAATCTTTTGACTGCTTATGACAAACGCTTACAATGGTCTCTCAACTGATTTGAACTTTGAGGCTTGAGAGATTCTTCTTCTTCTTCTTCTGTTCTCCTCAAGATAGTTGAATGGTACTTTGTGATAGTCCATTCTTGAGGCAGAACGTACTCCTTGGGCTTTTCTCCATTGCTTCTTATGGATTGCTTTTATATATCAGCAATAGATGCTCTATGAGTTCTCTTAAGTGATGTTGCTTTCACTGATACAGGAGAGACTCTTGAAAGGCCAATTCTCCATGTACCGTGTCCAATCTTCTAAAGATTATTCTACACATTTGGCACAATGAGAGGACACTTTGGTACCCATTTAACTTTGGATCCTTGATCATTAGTTTTGAACCTTAATTGTTCTTTAGGAACCCAAACAAATTTATTTCTCACATATGAATTTATTCTCAATTGACATGTGTAAGAAATATGACCTTGTTTATAATAATAATTACAGGTAATTGGATGATACAACTTATAAGCATACTTGCAAGTATTGTGTTGGTCAAGTGGAGGAAGTTTAAAATCATTGTGCAAAATTTCCTCCTCTTTGCTATGTGTTCCAGTAATATCATTGAAATGTAAAACATTTTTATTTTTCAAGATAGAATCAATGATTGGTTGAAAAATCATATCGTGAAAACTTTTTAAATCATTTTTCTTAAAATCACAAAAAGAATTAGAACTTTTTACAGTTGAAAATTTTTGAGCTCCGAATAATGATTTATCAAATTCATACGTACTGAGCTCTTCTTGATTCTCTTCACCCTCTTGTTGTTCTGTGTTGACAAACACATGGAAGTCAGCTTGGACTTCTCCTTTATTGCTCTCTGCTTCCATTTATTCATCAGTAGAGAATTCACAACTATCAATAATTGATGAACTATCAACATTTTTTGCACAAAGGTCAAATGAATAAATAGATTCAAGAGTATAAAAAATGTCTCTGACATTAGAGCAGAGTTTGATTTTAAGATAATCTTTTCAGAGACAGTAATATATAAAATTTTCATTGCTCTAATATTCAGGGAAAATAATTTCTTTTCATTTTCATTCCAATTCTTTCTTGGTTTAAAATCGAAATCATTTTAAAGGATTATTCTCATATAAAAAATCAAGAGTTTTCAAAAATATTGTCATCCGACCTTTCCAATACAAAAACTTAGAATTTTCTAAAGTTAGAGGAATGGTAAAATTGAAACCTTTAGAAAATATTTCACCGACTAATCCAGCCATGATCTTTTCACTTGAGATCGTTAGATCCTTTAAATAAGTGACTTGCTCTGCTACCAAATGTTAAATTTAGATAGATAGGCTGGATCACCTAAGAGGGAGGTGAATTGGGTGAACGATGACTTCTAAAAACTTTTTGAAAAACTCTTTAAGGTTATGATGAATAAAACAATATAATTTGAAAAGCTTTGATTGAAAATAAATTGTTGGAAATCAAAGAGTTAAGGAAGAAGAATTTACGTAGAGAATTTATCCTGGTTCGGTCTTTACTTAACCTATATCCAGTCCTTAGCTTCCCACTGAGATTTTTCAATCCACTATACACCAAGATTACAATGGGCTCTTGGTAGCCTTTACGAGCTCAATTTTCACAGCTAATTGAGAACCACCCCAAACTTAAAGTTACATAACACTTTCGGTGGTAACACTCCCCCTCAAATAGATACAAGCAAATTCCAACCTTGAATCCTCTAATTTCAAGGTTTGCTCTTAGATAAATGAAGAAATGAAGGGTGTATCTAACTCTCAGATAGAGTAAATGATAAACATCATAGCTCATGGTATTTTTTTCTCTCTTAGTGAAATAATACATAATAAACAGAGAATTGAATGCTATTCTGGTAATTACATCAGTCATTGTTCCCTTTTATCGTTTATCCTCACTAACCTTTGAACTTTGAATGCTCTTTTATTTATAGTTGATTTTTCTAACGATTGAGCATTATTTTTATTGAGATTTTCTTCCCATTGGAAATATGACCATTGAACTAGCTGTTTTAGCTATTGAGTGTCACATCCTTACTTTCTTATGTCTTAGAGACCAAAACGGTAGCATTTAGAACCACTTTTAAGGTCATTGAAGTCAAATTACACAATATAGAATTTTACTCTATTGAGTACTATTCACTATGTAAATTCTAGACAGGTGACCTGACTTCAAAAAATCATAACTAATTCAAAAAAAATAGAAACTAAGTGGCTCAATTTCCTAGACAAAGCTAACTTAATCTTTTTTCAGGAAAAAATAACTCGCTGACCACTTCTTAACCAAGTCAATGTCAATCAACGCTCAAAGTTTATTGTTTATACAACGTTATTCCCCTGAATCTAGCATTTTGGTTCTAACTTTGAAAAATTATATCTCCATGTGTATACATCCAAATAAGGCATTCTATATATCAAATCGAAGCTGGGTATGTCTACTCTTTACTGGTAAAATAGAATATATTTATTATATAATTTACTATTTTTTTATTACAACTCAAAGGTTACTTCCTCACCATGAGTTACTCTTCACAGTGGCAAATTTCGGCAACCAACATATATACATCAATCACATATCAATCATGCTAAATAATTTTTAACTTCTCTTCATGCATCTTCATCTCCTCTATCTTGAGAAGACCTGCTATGATTGGATTGATATGGAAGGGGTGAGATTTCTAGGGAAATCTTAGTAGTAACAATGTATGCAAATATATGCTTAGTGTTAAACATGCTTGCTTTACTATGATTATGCTTGCGTTATGACATATACATGCTTCCATGATTCTTACTTATAACATATGGCCATAGCATAAAAAGAAAAAAGCATTCTCAATCATACATGCTTCATATAATCAAGACAAGTCAATAGCATATTAACAACACTCAAGCAATAAGATATAAGTTCACTACTTGTCATGTAGCCTTTCCTTTAGTCCTTAGCCTTTACTCTAGTGTTCTTTCTTTTCATAGGTCAAACCTTTACATGGAATAACAATATTTTCATTATTACCCTATCCAGTACAGCTTTACATAACTCAAGCTTAACTTGAGGTAATACCCTTAATCCTATATTCCCCTAACTTTTTTTCTATCAACGGCTAACCTTATCAAGAGAGAGACATTTCACTATTCTAACTATTAAATTCATAAGAACAATCTTATAATTTATTAGAGTAGGGACTAGAATAAATTACTTACCTTACTCCTAAGCTTGCCAAGTTTCTAAGCTCCTTAGATTGCTCCTAGCTTAGTTAGACCTCTTTCTTTTTCCTTCCTTTCTTTCTTTTTCTTTCTCTCTTTCTCTCTTTACCTCTTCTTTCTCTTCCATGCCATTTTGTGGAATGGAATGGAGGGGATGGGTATTTATAGTTGAAAGGAGGTGGAATGGACGACCTAGTTTGAATTGTGATGAACAACTCAAATCGCTTAACTTTCTCACTAAGCTTTGATTGCATCATCAAGGGACACCTTGCATACTAGGTGGCGCAATGGTGGGGCCCTTGGGACACCTCAGCTGCTGACTTAGCGCTTCTAGAGAATTCTAGAAACTTATCTTATAATAATCGACTGAGATCATGCCACGTGTCCTTTAGCTTTTTCTTGATTTTTCTTCTTCCCCTAAATCAGTGCCATGTGGTATCTTGGTGGGTCCCATGAGGACACCTTTCACGCCACCTCATGGCTTACAGATAAGTCTAAAGCTTTATCTGATCAATTCCCCAGTTATCACTTCAACTGAGTAATTATACTTTTACTGAAAATACCTAAAATATTATTTTAATCCTACTTGGACCCACATAACTTTTGGGACACATTTTTTAAATTCTCAAAATGCCATCTTGGGTCTCTAATCAAGTTCAAGTACTCTGATGGCTCAATTCCCATGAAACTTCCCTTATACTGATATCCTTAAATTACCCTGATTTTTGAGATAAATTATATTTAACTCTTTTAGTAGCTCTAACATTTTTAGAAATTCATTTTAATATAAAATGAATTTCCTGTAAAGTCTCATAATTTTCTGAGACTCAGAAGTCTTGATAAAAATTATATACATTTCTTCTAAACCTTTTATGGGTGCTCTTTTCTACCGTAAAATCTATAATTAATTCTACAGAACTCCTTTTTAACTTCTGTCAGTTTTATAAATTCTTATATTAATTATAAGAATTTACCATAAAAGTTTATCTGATTATAAGGTCCAAAAGATACTACAATAATTGCCAGACTTATGAAATTAATATTAATTTTTTCGGGACCTCAAATCAAAATTTTGTATTGCATTAAACTGATCAGAATAACTTTCTCTATTTATTGGTAAAATATAGGACAAAATCATTTTCGGGCATTTTTTGGCCTTTTCTGACTAAACTTTCCATAATTACCATTTTGCCCCTGAACTTTAAAAATTACACTTTAGTACCTCAACTTTTCATAATTACACATAATGACTCACAACTTGTGTCTACTTCCATTCTTGCACCATGGAACTTTTAGACTTTCACTTTAGTCCCCTTCTTTTCCAAAATGACCATTATGTCCTTGAAACTTTCATTAATTATAATTTAGTCCCTAAACTTTCACTAAATTGTAATTTAGCCCTTTTTTCTCTCCAACTTATACCTTATCTCTCTTTCTTTATCTTAAAACTTATCTTAATCATTATATTTTCTTATGATTACATCATAATTCCTTCATAACCTCTTTCCTCTATCAGTCTAATACAGATTAGGAAAATTTGGGATGTTACATAGAGGCTTTTGTCATTTTGTCATTGAAAATTCATTGGTTTCAATCTCTATCTAATCTTAGGTTTACCTTTTGAGCTTAACGGAATCTAAACTCTTGATATTATTCCTGTAAACACTTCAAGATTTAATCGTTAGTATATAAACAAGTGAAATGAGGATTTGAAGAACTTAGTTTAAACTTGAATAGATTTAATCACAACAAGAATGATAGTAGAATAATGTATACTCAATCATATGAATTAATATTTGATAGCCCAATCAATGATCAAAAGTATAAAATTAATTCAGTTGTAAACACTTTAATATCATATGAAGATTCTGCTTGTTTTTCAAAGATTATTCTCTATTAATCGATTAATTAGAACTAATGTGAAAAAAATAGAAAATAGAGCATCATACTGTTTGGATTATTTAGGCATATATGATGTAACTTTATAAAGATAAGTTTCTCAAAAGAATTAACATGAAGAATAATGAGAAACATAGACAAATTATCACTTAAATGAATCATATGAAGATAAAATAAGTTTTAAGTTTTAAAACAGAGATACATTTAAAATTTCTGAAGTTAATCAATCAATATAAGTTAATCGAATGCCTAGTGGATTAATGTGTTTGAAAAAATTGAATTAGAAAGTATTTCAAAACAAATTAATCAAATAGTTAATTTGTTAATACAAATTATTCAATTAACCAATCGATTAATTGGTTTATATTTAAATTTCACAAAATTGATACTTCACTAATTAATCGAACAAGTAACAGATTAATTTAAATTAACTGATTAACTAATCGATTAATAGCAATATCTTTGTTCAGGAGAAAAACTATTTTCAATAGATTAATCTATTAACTAATTGATTAATTTCAATTAACCAATTAACCAATCGATTAATTGATTTATCAATTCACTTTTAGACGGCAACCTCTCCATATTAATTGAACACTTAATCGATTAATTGTCACTCACTAATCGACAATTAATTGATTTTTCTTTGTAAAACAACTTGGTACCTTTATATTAATCTATCATTCAATCGATTAATTGATATTAATCGATTAACTAATCGATTAATTATCAATAATCGAATAACTAATCAATTAACTCTTTCTTCTTTTCTTTTTAACTTTATTTGATTACAAATTCATTTTCATTACTTCAAAAACACTTTTCACTTCATAGACCAACTCAATTCTTTATTCTCTTTTGATATCATCAAAATATATTCAATCTAACAGGTTTTACTACAATATGGAATTTTTTGACACATTGGATGATGATAAAACCATTATGTATAGCTATCTGACAACTAGATTGAGAGGAAGGGAGATCAAGTTGCATTTTAGTTCAATTAATCAAATGATAAGTACTCTGACATCGATACTAATAAAGACTATGGATCAAGTCAAGGCTTATCATATTCTTCTACAAACTAACAAGTCTTTCCTGGGGTCTCTTTCTATTACCCCGAGTCAGATGTGTGATTTCTATCGCATTATTCATTACATCTATTCTCAGTGCTGGATCATCAAGTCCAGCAACTTCACTTATGTCAACCAGCAAGACTACCTCACACTGGCTAGGATAGTTAGTGGGAAGAAGCTCAATTTAAGGGCTTTCATCTATGGTCAAATAAGGGAATTTTGTCTCAACCGATCAAGGACCACCTGTCACATCCCAATTTTTTCCTATTTGTATAAGACTGATAGAGGAAAGAGTTTTAGAAGGGATTGTGACAATGACTAAAAAAAAAAGATAATGATTATATAAGTTTTAAGTTATGTAAAGGAAGGAATTAATGAAAGGTTATAAAGAGAAGGGACTAAACTACAAATAGTGAAAGTTCAAGGACTAACCTGTAAATAGTGGAAGTCTAGGGATTAAATTATAAATAGTAGACAATTCAAGGACCTAAATGGAGTTTTGAGATTTCATGGACTAAATTGGAGTTTTAAATTTGGTAGAAAGGGACTAAAATAGAATTTAGCAATTTCAGGGACTAAAGTACAATTTTGCCAAATTCAGGGATAAAATATAATTATGGAAAGTTGAGTTAGAAAATGTCCAAAATTACCCAGAAATATTTTAGTCTCAAATTTTACCAGTAAATAGAGGATAGAATTCAGACTGGGCATACCTCTATAATTCTGATTTAAGGTCCCGATAAATTGATATTAATTCTGAAGTCTCAAAATTTGTACAGTATCGTCTGGACATCAGAATCAGATAAAATTTTGTAATAAATTCTTATAATTAATATAGGAATTTATGAAACTGACAAAAGTTAAAAATGAGTCTTGTAGAATTAATTATGAAATTTAAGGTGAAATCCAACACCGATAAAGGATTTAAAAGAAATATAATAATTTTTATCAGGATTTTTAGGTCTCAAAAAATTATGAGAGTTTACCAAAAATTTATTTTATAGTAGAATGAATTTCTAAAAATATCAAAACCATTAAAATAAATTTATAGAATTTACTTAAAAAATTAGGGTTATTTAAGGATATCGGATAGAAAATTAAAAGTGCCTTGGCATTTATGCCAATTGGCAATTGGACACAAGAAATGCCCAAGATGGCATCACTTTAAGATGCCTAAACTACTAAGGGTTTATCTTGGAGCACAAGTTGTTCTTTGGATAATTTATGAATTTTAAATTCACGGAAACTTCAATATGCATGTGATGGCATATGAGGTGTCCTTTGTGGGACCCATACCCCTCCACATGGCACCAAGGCAAGGAGAAAAGGTTTATGCCATGTGCTAAAATATAATAAAATAATATAATAATTAAGATAATTATGATTAAGGTTAATTGATCTAAAAATTAACTGATGAGCATGTCGGATTGTCGTCTTTCGATCCATCAAAATAATAATGTTTGCACCTAATAATATAGTATAAGGCACAATCCTATTGTTCTTCTCGAGGAGCTTTTCTATGGGAGACCTAGCATATTAGTGACAAAACCATTGAAAACCCGAGTGAAAGTAAAATGGGTTTTGGGGTTTGATTGATTTTTAATGCAATAAAATAAGGGTGCAGTAAAGTAAATATTTTTGTATTTTTGATTAAGATGAAAACGAGTTGGCTTGTGAAAGAAATATGTTATGATAGACTCTTGATGATAAAAATATATCTATCTTGGCTCATAATTTGATATTGAGTCCAGAGCATTAATATTTCTTAAACTCCTTTGATCAAAGATAGTTTAAAAACTCTTAATGAACTATTAAAAACCACTTAGTTTGTAACTTAAATAAGATGATGAAAATGCCCTCGAATGGTCATCAATCAACAAACCCTAGATTCCAAGCAATTGAATTAATTAGCAACGATCATGATAATAGTCCAACTATCTTAAAATTGAAACTGAAATATTATATTAGAAACCAACATTCAAAGCATCCAAAGTCAATTACAATTGTCTAATATGAGAATAATCAATCCACATTCAATCCCTTGTTCATATAATGAAAACCCTAGATCTAGCAGCATCGAAACATGAAAAAGGTGCAAATTAAAACAAAAAACTCCCCAGTGCAGTCCATGAGCTAAAGATATGAGATCCATCACCAAGAGACTAAGGATTTAGCCTCTCATGACTCCTACTGTACTACAATCGCTGCCTAGATATGATGCCATGAAGAAAGCAAAATGTGAGATGGAGAGATGAATGATGGAAGATGTATGTAGATAGTGGAGAGAGTGTAGAGAGAGTTCGAGCACTACTTCATAGCCTAATTAGGTCAAAAACTAGCCTCCCTTGAGTCTGCGGCTCCCCCTTCCTTTTTTTTCCAGGTTGACCTAATAAAAAATGGGTGGCTTCAGTGACTGTCTTCTCTGGTCATGACCTGTAAACACAGAACAACTTCCCAGGAAAAATTAGGTCGTGACCTGTGGATACTTTGGTCACGACTGAAAGACATAGAAGATACTTTTTTTATTTGATTCTCTCTTGTGATTTCTTTTCTGCTCATATTAGTCCTTGATTCTCCTCCATAGTACCTGTAATTCAAAATCAAAGCTTGCTGTAAAAGTCCCACAGGTAAAAGAATAACATATATGCAGTTTGGAGGATTTAATTTACCATTTTATCCTTAAAATAACATATTGCCAAGTACAATCATGTATTACACAAAAGCACAATTACAGGCATAAAATGAATGGTAAAGTTTTTATAAAACCCTTAAAAATATCGCAAAAACCATACACAAATTGTGTCTTATCACCAACCAATCAAATTCAGGATTAAGGGATTATAATTATTAGAAAATTGAGGGGCAAGATGGTCTCTTGAACCTTGAAATTTTGCTATAAATACCCTACCATTCTTCAAAAAATTGTGCCATATGTTGAACTTAAGTGGAAACTCTTGCAAAATGAAAAGTCACCTAATCCAAGGCAATTCCAAGAGGAAGTTCAAGGTACTTTGATCCAAGGAAGTTAAGGCATAAGGTAAGCAATCTTCCTAGCTTTTATATGTATGTTTTGGAAGATTGAAACATAGGTTTTAAAGGTTGAAAAATGGATTTTTCCCTTGAACCTATGCTGGTCGAAATGCTAAAGGAAGGGAAGAAAAGGAAGATTAAGCTTGAATCATGTAATTAGCACTTAGATAAGTTAGATTGGATGATTGGTTATGGAATTAATTTGTAATTTTGACTTTGACTATCATGAGGACCATTCTGCCACCTACTGTATAAGACCAAGAAGAATGAATTTCAATGATATAATACTTTCATTGAATTCAAATGATAATTTTGTGTAAGATTAAATAAGACTGGAACTTTGGAAGCATTAGAATTGAAAAATAGAATTTTTAAAAACCTCTCTATTACTTTTCATAAGCATGAACAGCTATGTAATTTTTATGATTTTGATGTTTCAAATGGTTTTGAAATGAAAAATTGTATGGGATAAAGTAGAGAAATAAGTGTTCGAAGCATTGGAATTAAAATGAGAAATTTTGAGAAAAATTGTACACTTCTTTTGGTTCTATCTAGCAGGCCATGAAGGAGCTAGAATTTTATAATTCTAAGCTCATAAATGGATTTAGAAGGCAAAATTGTGATGGGTAAAGTCAAGACACAAATTAATTCAAAGGACAAGGCAATTAACCACAAATAAAGAAAGTTAGGGGTTAAGTGGTTAATTGAGTTTAATGTTCATGAATGTTACGTAATATAGTTATGATGAATGAATGATTATGCAATGTTTAGGATTTGAATTGTGTGCTCAAAGAAGATTGTCACACATCAAGGAGAAGTGAGAAAGGAAAAGAGTAAGGAAAAGCAAGGAATAGAGGTAGTGAACTTACCTACTTGTATGCTTATATTGCTTAGATGTTTTATGTGATGATTGCTTACTTTGATTATGTGAAGCATGTATGATTGAGTAATGCTTTGTTTCTTTTTATGCTATGGCCATATGTTATAATTATGGAAACATAGAAGCATGTAAAGTTATCATTATGCAAGCATGATCATTAAGTGCACACATATTAACATCAAGCATGTAGTTGCATACATTATATGGTATCAGTTTGCTACTGAGACTTCCCTAGAAATCTTACCCCTCCATGTCATCCCCACACCAGCAGGTTTTCAAAGATGGAGGAAGATGAAGATGCATGAAGAAGTGTTAAGAATTAGTTAGCATGACTGAAATGTGATTGTTGTATGAATTGTATGATGTAAGAATGTCATATGTACAGTTCCTGGCAGTAATTTGTATATGCATAGGACAAATAGTTAATGATTGAATAAATATTTTATCCTTATTTACAAAAATACCACCAATCAATTTTTTAAATCATTTCCACAAGAACCGGTTTAAAAATGGGGCTTTAGAAAGTCTATTTTGCAGTAGTGACAACAGTGTCCTACCTTAGTTTAAGGTCATTTTAGGGTTCATTAATGTCCTTTAGACCATTATGTAAGGCCCAAGATTAAATGAACCAAATATGTAATTTTATTCTTCTCGGGGTTACTGTTCATTTGGTAATTCCAGAATTTGTGCCCAAATTTAAAAATTCATAATTAATTCAAGAAAAATCAAAATTGAGTAGTTCCAAGTTCTACTAAAATCTCTTTCATATTTTTAAGGGAAAATATGAAACTAGATTTAATACTTATTAATTCATACAATTTATTTATTGAACTTTACTATTTATTTTGTCAATTCTGTAACTTCCAAATTTTCAACCCTAATTTTGAAAAATCACCATAAATTGTACACATCTCCAATTTAAGTGTTATACCTATGCATTTAAATCTCGTTATGTGTACATTAAGCATACCAAGTTTTATGGTCAAATTCCAACATTAACTTAATCTGAACATAGCATAAAACTGATTGACTCATATAAGCCTTACATTTTGTAATAAATATATACATATATCATTATATTTCAAAATGTCATGACATAATACATTAATTCTCCCTCATGGTGCTCTTACCCCTTACTTGATCAACTCCTAAATAATTTTTCAATTGGAGGAGTTAGATTTCAAGGAAATCCCAATAGCAAGTTACATCAACAATAATATCAACATACAAGATCATTATTTAACTAAACATTATGCCACAATTAGGGAACTACTTCTATCTCATGCCAATTCACTTATGCATCAAGTCAAGACATCACAATGCAAGAGTAGCATCATATCATCATCTTTAGTTTAACCAAAAATCATGGCAAACACACAAATAACAATCAAGACATGTTAACATAAAGATCGAGTAAACTTACTACCTTGATCTAGTAACAATTTAATTCTTGTCCTTGAGCTTAGTCCTTTCCTCCATAAATGTCAAACTTTATTTTATCTTGACAAAAAGGAGCATATCCATCAATAAACATCCAGTAACTATGGTTTAAACATAAACCTCTTAAACCCTTAATCTTTAACTTTATTTTTAGGGTTTTGTTTCAACTAACTTAAAAATTATTCCCTTGGGAATTCCTATATAGTTTTTCATGTAGAATCCAAATATGAGCTTGGATTCATGAAAATCAAACTCCTTCCTTGTGTGCTACCTTAGGCTGAGACATGTCCTTCATAAATCCTAAATTCACTACTAGAAAAAATACTTATCACAGCGCTACTTCACGACATTTAAAAGTAAAAACACCGTAAAAGAGTAGTGGCATATTTGTAAATAAATACGTATTTTAGAAATATTTTATGACAGCTTTTCATACAACTTTCATTAAAAGTGACACTGAGAACTTATAACGATTTGTTTTTAAAACAATAACCGTTATAAGTCAATTATCTTGTCTTCCCACCTTATCTGTAGAAAGAAAGTTTATGTCTCTTGCCTCTTCTATTCCCAATGTCTCTAGCCATCATGAGGGAAGGCCAATAGATACCTCTTACAAACTATCTTTCTTTAATCTTAAATACCCTTCCATCGTACTTTTTGTTCCACTTCCTTTCCTCAATTTATTTCCTCTTATATTACCTTTATCTTACTCTCTTTTCAGCTTTCTTAAGATGGCATCCTCTTCAGGCTGTTCTCCTTCCCATTCATAGAAAATATCATGTGATGATTTTAATGATAAGTATTCTTTCCTAGACCTGATACCTACTTCGTTATTTCTAAACCTGCTCAAACGTCTGGAATAATTGATAAACATAATAGATATGTTGGAAACATGGTTGGAAAGCTCTCCCTGTAAGTAGAGAACCTACAAGAAAGCTTCAATCGTCTCTGTTCTAATCTCCACCGCCAACATAACTATCAGCGCTTCTACCACCCTTCAGATAGTCCAGGTGACTCCCAAAACTCAAACGACTCTACTTCATCATCTGATTGAAAGGCTTTATACCTATCGTTTATCTTCTTTTTTTATACTTTCTAGTGCTTAGCATGTGGATGGGATGTAATTTCTGTAAAATATAAAGAATAGTTTGTTACAATATTTTGTAAGGAATATTCAAAATAGAATATATTCTAAAGTCAGTTATTATTGTTCTAATCAATTATACCAAGTTATCTTAAGAAAAAACCTATTATTATATTATACCGAGCTAAAAATGATGTCATCTGGGTTGCTCAAAACTCAACAAATTAATACATCAATTTTACCTTGTTTAATTAGCTGCACATTCAACAATGAGTACCTTAAAGGAAATTGAAAGTGCGTATATTTTGAGAAAAAATATTAAACAAGAAGCCGCTTTACACCCAATAAATTGATAATGCGACAAATTACTAAATACCATTGGCATACTAGCTTACTGTCTAATTTATTGGATTCAAGATAATATATATGTTATCTTCAAATATATAATACATGATCAATGCTTTTTTCGGTAGTTTTTATATAATTCTGCCCTTACATATACTTCTAATGGTAGTTGATAATAAAACTGTCGTATAGAGTCCTCACATATGGTAAATGTCATATTTTTTTACTATGGTTTTATTAACAACCGTCGTTAGTGTCATATCCCAATTTTTCCCTATCTGTATAAGACTGATAGAGGAAAGAGGTTTGGAAGGGATTGTGACGATAAATAGAAAGAAAAGATAATGATTAAGATGAGTTCTAAGACAAAGAATGAGAGAAGGTATAAAGTTGTAAAGAAAAAGGGGTTAAATTGCAATTTAGAGAAAGTCTAGGGACTAAATTGCAATTAATGAAAGTTTCAAGGACATAAAGGTCATTTTGGAAAAGAAAGGGACTAAAGTGAAAAATCTAAAAATTCCATGGTACAAAATGGAAGTAGACATAAACTTTGGGCCATTAAGTGTAATTATGAAAAGTTGAGGGCCTAAAGTGTAGTTTTCAAAAGTTCAAGGGTAAAATGGTAAATATGAAAAGTTGAGCCGTAAAAGGCCAAAAAATGCACAGAATTAGTTTAGTCCCAAATTTTCCCAGTAAATAGAGAAAATTATTCTGATTAGTTTGACGCAACACAAAATTTAAATTTGAGGTCCCGAAAAATTGATATGAATTTTTAAAGAAAGGGAAATTAATAGAGTATCCTCTGGACCTCATAATTGGATGAAATTTGGTAGTAGATTCTTATAAATAATATATGGATTTATGAAACTAAGAGAAGTAAAAAAGGAGTCCTGTAGAATTAATTATGGAATTTAAGGTGAAATCGGACAGCGATAAAGTGTCTTGAGGAAACGTAGAGAACTTTTATCAGGACTTCCGGGTTTCAAAAAATTATGAAACTTTGTAGAGAATTCATTTTATATTAGAATGAATTTCTAAAAATGTTATAACCATTAAAAGAGGTGTTTAACATTTATTCCAAGATCAGGCTAATTTTAAGGATATCGTTATAAGGGAAGTACATTGGGATTTGTGCCAATTAGCTATTGGACCTAAAAGAGGCTCAAGATTTCATCCTAGGGCAGCCCAATAAGTCCCAAAAGTTGTCTTGGAGCCCAAGTCCAATAATGAATAATTTATGAATTTTTAGAAAAAAAAAGAAAAAGGATAAAGGTGAATTAGGGTTTTGCACATGGTGGGTCCCCATAAGCTTTACACATGGAACCAAGAAGAGGAAAGGAAGATTATCCCATGTGCTAAAATGTAATAAAATAATATAAGAATTAACCTAATGATGATTAAGGTTAATTAATCTAAAAACTAACCAATCAAGTTCAAGATTATGCCATTGTAAAAATTAGGACAAGTGAGGACATTATGGACCCAAGGTGCCAAAGTTTTGGCTATAAATACCCCCTTCCTCCTTCACAATTTCGTGCACCTAGATGACCCTTGGGGAAACCATGCCAAAATGAAGAGAGAACTCAAAATAAGATTAAGGAGAAGCCACCTAAGCAAGTACCTAAGGTAAGAGATCCTTCCTAGTTTATTTATAAGTGTTTTGGAAGGAAGAAGCTTAGGTTTCAATGGTTAGAAACTTCATTCTTCCCTTGGAACCCTTGCTGTCCAAAATTCAAAGTTAAAGGAGGAAGAGGAAAATTAAGTTAGAACTATGAAATTGATGCTTAAACAAGCTACTTAGATGATTCGTTATTGAATCAAGTTGATATTCTTGACTTTGCCATGAATGAAACAATTCAGGTTGCACTGTTCATGATAGAAGGAGATGGAATTTCAATGATCTAATGCTCCCATTGAATTTGTATGATGATTTTGTGTAGGATAGGATAGGTTTTCAACCTTGGAAACATTGGAATTGAAAGTTGTAATGTTTGAAGTGCTTTCTGTACTGTTCACTCGTATGAACAGTGATTGGAATTTTATGATTTTGATAATTCCAATGGTTTTAAAATGAAAAGTTGTGTGGGATAAAGTAGAGAAATAAGTATGGGAAGCATTGGAATCAAAATGAGAATTTTTGAAAGAATTGTGTATGTTTTTCAAATCTGTCCAGAACAGTGCATGGGAGCTGGAATTTCATGATTCTAAGCTCATAAATGGATTCAAAAGATGAAATTGTGTAGGGTAAAGTCAAGACATCAATTTTGTTCAAAGGCCAAGTCAATTAGTAAAGATTAAAGCAAGTTATGTTAGTTAAAGCAAGTCAATGTTCAAGAGAAGTTAGATTATAATAAATGAATGATAATGCAATGTTAGGATTTGGTTTGTGAGCTCAAAGAGGGAAGCCACACATCTGAGAGAAGTAAGAAGCAAGAGGTAAAGAGAAAGGATAGAGAAACAAGGAGTATGACGTAGTGAACTTACCTACTTGTATGCTTATGTTGCTTGGATGCTTTATGTGATGTTTACTTACTTTGATGATGTAAAGCATGTATGATTAAGTAATGCTCTATTTCTTTTTATGCTATGGCCATATGTTATAGTTAAGGGACATGGAAGCATGTAAGTATCATTATGCAAGCATGATCATTAAGTGCACACTTAGTAACATCAAGCATATAGTTGCATACATTCTATGGTTTCTGTTTGCTACTGAGATTTCCCCAGAAATCTCACCCCCTCCATGTCACCCAAAACCATCAGGTTCTTCAAAGATGGAAGAAGATGAAGATGCAAGAAGAGGAGTTAGGGAATAGATGGCATGATTGAGTGTAATTTATGTTATGACTTATGTAATGAATGCATAAAAGGCATTGACCTTTATGATGTAATGAAAAATAGTAAATGATAGAATAAATGTATGAAATTTTACCAGCATTTATTTAATATGTCAAGCTTCGTTTTGACACCAAGAATGCATGATTCTGATGTCAATACAAAGAGAATGAATTTTTCAAAGTTAGGGAACCAAATCTGGAAACTGTGAAACTGACCAAATGAACAGTAATTTCCATGCCAAAACTGTATCAATTGGTCCAGAGTTTGGTCAGATTCATATTTTTACTTTAAATAGGCTTATGTTAGATTCGTATAGCAACTTGAACCACTTCATTTCAATTTTTATAGAATTAGTTATGTTTTTTTAAAGTTGAGTAGATTGTCTAGAATTTTACCACATGAACAGTAACTCATGGTCATAAATTTCAGATTGTGCCATTTGACTTTATTGATCATATAAGTGGTTCCAGATGCTATTGTTTGATCCCTAAGACGTTCGAAAGTAAGGATGTTACATTAGTATATACAACAGTGGTTTTTAATAAAAACCACCATAAAAAGCCACAAATATTTACTAAACCTAGCGTAGTGAGTTTCAAATTTACTTTTCACATAGCCACTTGTGGTCCTGTTCTCTGCCCCACCACCACAGACTTGGACGAAAGGCATTTTCTATCATTTTCCAACTGATTTTGGTGACTCCATTGTCGTTCTTATCGTTGTTCACTATCTCTGTCGACGTTAACTCCCTCTGTCGTCATTCTTATCACCGTTTAACTTCATTACTTTGTGGTATGGTTCTTTATTGGGAATATAGCTAAAAGAGACTAAATGAGTTAATAAAATATGTAAATGTCATACTGTGGGTATGTAGGCAAGTGATTCACTGAAGTAGGTTATGGAGTTTTGGGTGTTTTGTTGCTAAAAAAACGAATGAGTTTTGTTCGTTTATATTCCTAAATGTTTGGAATGTTGTAATAGGTGTTGAAAAACTCCAAAATGAGGCTCTAGGATAATAGAGCTCAAGTTATGAATTTGCTCTCTTCCTTTATTTGGACAGTACACTGAGCCATAGGATAACTAAATATTGGCTTTAGGATGGTTTGACAGTACAATGAGCTCAAGTTAAAATGATAGTTTGATAGTTTAATATATTGTGCTATTTTGAGATTCTTATTTTCTAAACTGAATATATGTTTGTATATATTATTAGGCCATTAAGGTTTAAAGAGTAGAATATAGTGTGTTGTTTTAAGATTCTTAATTTCAAAACAAGTGGCTCAATGAAGTTATAATTTTGGAGATTAGTTCACTATTTTGGATGGTTAGTTGTATCATATTTTTAACTTTATTTATTGTTTTTTGAATAAAGCATGGATGATTCAGGTTTAAGAAGTTCATGTTCAGGTTTTGGTCAATCTGGGAAGAAAAGATGAAGAGGCCTGACCCCGTATAAAGCTGGTCTCTAGGATAAACGAGGGGTCAAATCCCATGAGATTGCCGGTTGAGTTTGATGTTGACATAAAGGCAACTGGTCAAAATGGGACAACGTTTAATAGCTATGTCGGCTACATAGGATATGCTAAGGTTAGTATTGTGTACCCCAACTAGAAGTCAGTCGACTAGAAAGACAAGGATATGATTTGGGAAGATATTTTGGTATATTTCTAATTCTATGTTCCCCCTATCTACTTTAATTATTCATAATTTTTGTCCCTTTTACAACTTCATCTTATATGTTTTTTGTACTTCCACATAGTAAAATTTTGACATTACCTTCAGTGTAAGCATACAGCATCATATTTTAAAGCAATGCAATGAATGGTGGAGGGACTTTAAGTCAAACCTTATGAAGGACTACCTCTGAGCCAGTAAGATGGGGGAGCATTCGAAGGACACACACCCTAATATTAGTGACAAAGCTTGGACATTGTTTCATCAATGACTGGAAGATACTACTTAAAAAGTTTTATTTAACTTATATTTTAATTAACTTAATTAGTAATGAATGTACATTTTAATAAACTAATCTAACTTTGTTTCATTTTCATAAGCTATTTGTAAGAGAAATCAAGAAATAGCCAAGAAGTATATGTCTCGAGGGAGTATAATGACCTTGAGAGGAAAATGATGCAAGAGCAGTTAGAGGTGAAAAACAAGCAATTGAATCAGCCCCTTCTACCTCAAACCCTTCTTTATCTATCAACATCTAGTGTCCATCTCGCTAATAAAAATAGAATGCTACGATAGTAAAGAAGGTATAATATATCACTCTAGAGTTTGCTACAGTTGTTGAGAGGATTGTAAGTAACTAATTTAAATACTAAGAATTAATACATTATTACTTGCTCTTCAGTTCATTTAACTTGGTAACTTGTATATGTTGTAGGATACACTGGAGCAACAGGCATCCTAAGGGTGTTTCATTCCTGAAAAATGAATGGACAACTTGGAGATAGCTATTGGGACCCCTGACTACCCAAGTCGAGTGAGAGGGGCCCCCAAATGAGTCATACTAAAAAATTTTTTGGCTCCGTCTCTCAAAGAAGAAGTGCACTCTTTGCAGACATACTTCAAGATAAGTTGCAAAAGGTTCGAGATAAACTTAAAGGAGAGTATCAAGCAGAGTTGGCAAAGATACTCCATGAGATGGATGCTAGAGTCCAAGAGCTTATGGATGCCAGGCTCTAGTAGGCCATGATGATAAAGGGCTTCCCCACACCCGGTCAAAGTTCAGAGGTAAAAACATAGCCATTTACTTCTTTTCAATAAATATTTAATATGTATTTTATCTTGAATAATTTTGTTTATATTTTTAGGGTTCTCCTGCGGTGACTAATGGGAAGGGCAATGCCAATAAGGAGAAGTTTGTCTCCCCCAACCATCTGGTCCTGACCCTACTCCTGAGCACACTGAGGATGATAGGGAAAAGTGTGGTCTCTACATTATGACAGACCAAGGGACTACATCCTTCATCGCTCATGGTATTGTGTACCTTGATGCCATAACACTTCACCAGAAAACAATTCTTGATGGCAATGCCAAGGTCACAGTAGAGCGTATAAGGAAGCAAACAGTCATTGTACTAGTTCCCTTCCCTACTAACGAGGTTAAAATATTGGAGCAAGCTCTATGGTAGTTGATAACTGTCATTTTAATTATCAAACAAAACTAAGCTAACCCAGAGTAAAGTAGAGGCTAACTTAGGCCAATTCTCAAGGAGCCTAAATAGATGCTAAGATTCCTAATTAATCTAATGAGCCACAAGTTAATCAAATTAAGAAGATGAGTTGTGTGATGAGATGTTTCAACTAAATCTTAATGTAAATTCTATGCTACTGTTTATGATTTTAGGTGTTAATGTTGCTGATATGAATCAATGACTAGTGTGTTCCCTTAGAGATTACCTTACCTTTATTATCCACAGAATGTTAGGAGTTAATAAGTTGAATTAGAATATGTTAGCTAACAACTCACTAGCTAAATCTCAATCAAGCTGCAACTCGCAGACATTGAATAGAGAAATAAGAATCATTTAACTCAAGAGATAGAAGAAGATAAATTAAATAGATACAACTGTACTCTATTTTAGAATTACTCTAATTAATCACAACTATGTCCAACTAGTTCAAGGATAAGAATCAATTAAAGCATCAATTATGTAGAAATATAAAATCTAACTCGGTTCCCTATTCATTAATCATCTACTAACTCTAATTGTATCAGTAATTACAGAATTAACTATATCAACTCGATACAATTAAATTTAAATTAAAAACACAATAAACTCCCTATTTCAGTTCAAAGATTCTGGTTCAGTATCATCTCTAGAGAGCATAGCAACTCTAGCCTTCCATTGCTTTCAAGACATCAACAGCAGTAGTAAAACCAGTATCAGTCATGGTGAATGTAGGAAGAGAAGGTAAAGATGGAAGTAGGACTTTCCTCTGGTTCTATTGCTTAGAACAGAGGAAAGTTACAAAGAAGAATAAAGATGGAGATGGCGTGGGAGAGAGATGGAGTGTGGAAAATGGAATGATGTGAATATGATGTGGAATTAGAAAATGGAATGGATTGAATGATCTGACAGAAGGTGGAATGAATGGATGATCCCCGAGCAGTGCGTGATCTGTGTGATATATAGAAGTGTGGAATGAGTGAGCTGATAGTGTGAGGTGTGTGAGCTGTCAAGAAGTGAATCACTCTTTCCCAGCACGTGTATGTGTCTCCTCTTGCCTTCTCCCATGTGATTTCTATTTAGTAGCTCCTTCATTCATGGATCCAGCCTATGTAACCGTTATCCCTATATGCCATCACATGCTGCTACCAACTCCCTTTCTTTCATGGTCCAGTACATGTATGAATGAAAACTCCCTTCCAGCATGTGCATTTTGAATTCTGTTCTCATTAATTTTTCCACCTCAGCTACAGTAGCAAGTTAACTTGGTATTTATGAGTATTTTTCTGAAATAGGAATTTAAAAGATATAAATTATTTATCTAATGAGATAATATTCCAATATATGACCAAAATTATATCAATTAATTATCAACTATTTCAATTTTATATTATTAATTAATTGCTCAACATATTGATAAATGGGGACAAAAATCAATAATAAAACTCTTTAAACACACTAAAATCAATATAAATAAGAGTTTATCAGTAGTATATTATATGGCTAACATATCTGATCAAATTGAGAAAGCGGGTCACACCAGAGCTGGTGCCAGAGAAGGTGCCTTAGAAGCAAACCCTAAAGCGCCTAGAACCAAAAAAGGCACCATAGAAACCTAAGGTTTAGAGGGCAAAGGTAGACAAGGTTAAACTTCTTCCTGAGAATATATCCTCGAGATATTTTGATTCGGCAACTCTCTACTCTATGGTAGCTGGATTAGAGGAAGCACTTAGTTTCACAATTCTGTCTGGGGTTTTGACCACATAGGAGATTTATAAATTCACCCTAGATAGGAATGACATAGTGCAATTTCTCAATTTTTAGGAGCTAGATTCAACTATCATCCAATATGCCATATTGTCAGTTGTAACTTTATTTTAATACTTAATGTTTAACCATTCACATAGCATTAACTCCTTTCTCTATTAACAATAGCCATTTCTATCGAAGACGCCTAGAAAAAGCAAAAAGAGACACACATAGCTTTATGTGTCCTCAACGTGTCCAAGAGATAGGCAACTATATGAGCTCGAGGATTATGTACATGGTAGATGTTATGACTTGCATCAAGAGGAATATATAGTTCAACATATATTTTGTTCGAGTGCAAAATGGTCAATTAGCTATTCCAAACTACATATATTTTGTTCTTTAATTAGATTAACCTTTACAATGAGTTTTGATTTTAATTTGCAAGGGTTTTGGAAGAGACTCAAAGACCCAAAGTGGACCAGAGAAGAAAGCACAAGACAAAGAGGACCTGAATCGAGAAAGTCAGCATTTGTGATGTTTAGTCACGACTTTAAAGTTTTAAAGTCGTGACCTATTTTTCTTCTGTGAGGTTATTTGTGTTCTCTATCATATCCTAATTTTTTTCTATCTGTATAAGAATGATAAAGGAAAGAGGTTTGGAAAAGATTGTGATGATGAATAGAGAGGAAAAATGATGATTAGACAAAGCTATAAAGAAGATGGACTAAAATGAAAAGTCAAAAAGTTTTATGGTGCAAAAATGAAAGTAGACAAAAGCTTTTGGCCATTAAGTGTAATTAGAAAAAGTTGAGGGCCTAAAGTGTAATTTTCAAAAGTTCATGGGGTAAATTGATAATTATGGAAAGTTGAGCCAAAACATGCCCAAAAATGCCCTAAAATAGTTTAGTATCAAATTTTCCCAATAGATAGAGAAAATTAATCTGATCAGTTTAACGCAACACAGAATTTTGATTTGAGGTCTCGATTAATTGATAAAAAATTCTGAAGATTAAGAAATTAGTACAGTATTTTTTGGACCTCAGAATTGGTTGAAATTTGGTAGTAAATTCTTATAAATAATATAAGGATTTATGAAACTGATAGAAGTCAAAAAGGAGTCCTGTACAATTAATTATAGAATTTAAGGTGAAATTGAACATCGATAAAGGGTTTTGAGAAAACGTAAGGAATTTTTATCAGAACTTATGGGTTTTAGAAAATTATGAAACTTGGTAGAGAATTAATTTTATATTAGAATGAATTTATAAAAATGTTAGAAACATTAAAACAGGTGTTTAACATTTATTCCAATATCAGGAAAATTTTAAGGATATCGGTATAAGGGAAGTACATTGGGATTTATAATAATTAGCTATTAGACCAAAAGAGGCTCAAGATTTTGTCCTAGGGAAGCCCAATAAGTCCCAAAAAGTTGTCTTGGAGCCCAAATCAAATAATGAATAATTTTTGAATTTTTGAAAAAGAAAAAGAAGGATAAAGGAGAATTAGGGTTTTGCACATGGTGGGTCCCACAAGCTTTACACTTGGCACCAAGAAGAAGAAAGGAAGGTTATACCATGTGTTAAAATGCAATAAAATAATATAAGAATTAACCTAATAATGATTAAGATTAATTAATCCAAAAACTAACCAATCAAATTCAAGATTAAGCTATTGTAATAATTAGGAAATGTGATGACATTATGGACCCAAGGTGCCAAAGTTTTGTCTATAAATACCCCACCTTGTCTTCACAATTTCGTGCACCTAGAGTACCCTTGGGGAAACTATGCCAAAATGAAGAAAGAACTCAAAATAAGATCAAGGAGAAGCCACCCAAGCAAGTACCTAAGGTAAGCAATCCTTCTTAGTTTATTTATATGTGTTTTGGAAGGGTAAAATCTAGGTTTTAGTGGTTGGAAATTCCATGAAACCTAGAGTATACTTGCTGTCCAAATCTTAAGTTAAAGGAGGAAGAAGGAGATAAAGGTAGAACTATGTGATTAAGGCTTAGATAAGTTGGTTTAGATAATTGGTTATTGACTCAAGTTGATATTCTTGACTTTTCCATGAAAGAGACCTTTCAGTATGCACTGTTCATGATAGAAGAAGAATGAATTTTAATGATCTAATGATTCCATTGAATTTTATGATGATTTTGTGTAGGATTGGATGGGTTTTGAACCTTGGTAGCATTGGAATTAAAGTTGTAATTGTTGAAAGCCTTCCTGTTACTATTCACACGCATGAACAGTGATTGGATTTTCATGATTTTGATGCTTCCCATGGTTTTAAAATGAAAAGTTGTGTGGGATAAAGTAGAGAAACAAGTATGGGAATCATTGTAATCAAAATGAGAATTTTTGGAAGAATTATGCATGTTTTTCAAATCTATCCAGAACAGTGCATGGGAGCTGGAATTTCATGATTCCAAGCTCATAAATAGATTCAAAAGGTGAAATTGTGTAGGTTAAAGTCAAGACATCAATTGATTCAAATGCCAAGTCAATTAGTAAAGATTAAGGAAAGTTAATATAGTTAAGTAAGCTCAATATTCAAGAGAAGTTAGATTGTAATGGATGGATGATTATGTGATGTTAGGATTTGATTGTTGAATCAAAAGAGGTAGCCACACATCAAGAAAAAGTAAGAAGGAAGAAACAAAGCTAAAGTGAAAGGAAGTAAAGCAATAAGGTAGTAAACTTATCCTAAACTTGTATGTATTGAAGTATGCCTGGTTGTGCTATAGCTATGTTGAATTATGTGCATATGTGTATATGATTGAAGCTCTATTTTTATTATTACTTTGGCCAATTATATTTCATATGATACATTGAAGTATGCACATTACACAATGTTAACACTTTCACAAGCAAGCACAAGTTTTACATTAATACATGCATTGTTTAGTACTGTTTACTACTAAGATTTCCCCAGAAATCTCACCCCTCCATGTAAACCCAATCCCAACAGGTTTATGAATGATGAAAGAGGATGAAGAAGCATGAAGAGGATTTAGGATTGGTTAATGTAAATGTTATATGAGGTTATGTGAAGAATTGTTATATGTAATGTTGCTATATGAAAAATCTGAGCAGTGATGGTCATGATGTAATGAAAAATAGTAAATGATGAGATAAATGTATGAAATTTTACAGACATTTAGTTAACATGTCAAGCTTCATTTGGACACCAAGAACACCTTATTTTGATGTTTGTACAAAGAGAGTGAATTTTTCAAAGTCACGTACCAGAATCTATTTTCAAAATGTTTGACCAAATGAATAGTAATATTTAACAATTAAAGTTTATTAATTGGCTAAGCATTTGGTCAGGAACTTATTTTTCCCGTAAACATAAAGATTTTAGATTTGAGTAGAATTTTGAACCAATTTATTTTGATTTTTCTAGAATTAAGTATGATTTTTCGAAGTTTATCGCCTAATCTGGAATACCATATGAACAGTACTCATCAAGAGTAAGAATTCCAGATTTAGCTAATGGATTTCAAGGGTCATGTAAGTAGTTCTAAATGCTACCGAATGTTCCCTAAGATGTACAAAAATAAGGATGTTACATTTTAGTATCATAGTAGAAGCTTCTAGCATCAGATAAGATAATCCCCACACCCTAACTCTAAGTAATAAGTACTTTGTTAAGTCAGGGTATTTATTTGAATAGTAGCTTAGCAGACCTAGGGTAAAGTACCCTTGAGAGCAAAAGTAATAGTGCTAGATGATGAATGAGATCCAAGTGTCTCAAATAGTCAGGATCAAGAAAAAGACCAGAAAGGAACCACAGTTCAGTCAAGAACAGACTGGGACTGATATATCGACAGAAGAAGTTAAGAGATAGTAGAGAGGTAGCCACAGTTTAAAAGATAAAGTGACTCCCCTATTCCCTATATAAGATAGAGTAATGAAGGGTTAAGTCTATACCCTGGTAAGAGGGTAGCGTGGCAGCCTAAGTGAGATAGATAGATGTTTCAGGTTCTTGAATGAATGGTCAGGATATGACAGATAATATGATAAAGGAAATAATGTTTTGAGGTTTACTTAGCTTATTGCAATATACGATGGATGGTTGATATGGCTTATGTTGCCATAAGTTATGATAAATAGTTACATCTCCTTGCAGTGGTCATGTGATGACATGCATGTTAGAGTATGCTGTGATGAATGAATACTCCCCTTTTTCAGTACATGCAAGGAAGAGTATATATGAGATGAGGAAGTTATGAGAAAGTTATGTTGCTCCCATACCATATGACATGCAATAAGGAATGTATTGAGGATGATAGACAGTCTCAGTGAGTAGGACAGTCTGTTGCAGTATGATTGAGGTTACTCAGGTATTTCTACAGACTTGTGAATGCAGTACTCAGGGCCATTTCTATTGAAAGGAATGGTATACAAAAAGAGCAGATAACAGTAAAGAGATTATTTTCATATCACTCTTCAGATAAGAGTTGGATCTAAAATAAATGGCTCTCAGATAGAGCTACATTCAGATGAGTATAGATCACTCTTCATATAAGAGTTGGATCTGATACAGATTATTCGCAGTTAGAGCATAGTTCAAATGGCTCGCAGTTAGAACATAGATTGAAATGAGAAGTTATGATGAGGCCATAACAGCAGAATGCAATGGCAGGTGGTTAAACCATGATTGCATAAGGCATGGTAAGCCACAGTAAAGTAAGAAAGATGAGAAGGAACTCCTGAGTAAGAGAGGAAATAAGTAAAGTCTTAGTAAATAATATGGGCTACTGAATGTAATATTTTATTTTTAAATTTTTTTTATTGATTGAGTTATCAACAAGTAGAAGCAGTTAACCTTATAACTTAGTCTGTTGGCTTAACTTCTAGAGATTATGATATAGTACAACAGAATCGCAGTTAGATTCTGGAGGATCACAGTTAGACCTAGCCTAAGGAAAGTAATGAGCCATGAAGATATGAGTACAATGTAGTATCTCTCTGGGAAGATGATTACCAAAGACGAAGTTAAAGTTAAGGGAAGCTTCACTAGTTGATTAAATCATCCAGAAAAATTATTTATAATGGTTTTCCTCAGATAGCCTCTATTATATACAGATTGAACTTAATTTTCCCTTAAATGAAGACAGAGTCCAAGTTAAACTCTGAGTGCTGATATTCAAAGTTTTGTAGAAGTATGCCTGAGGAATAGAGAAGAGAACCCCATATGTTTTAAGAATAGAGAAGTATGAACAGATAGATCCTCTAGATGCGGATAAAGAAATTAAAAGGCTAGAGAGACCCAGAGAAGAGGGTCTAAGGTAGAGTATAGATAGAACATGGTTATATGAGAAAGAGAATTCTAGGGCTTAGAACTGTGCAAAGAGTAACCTAGCCCTAACCTAGTATCACGATTGATTGAAAGGTGTTCAAGTAAAGAGTAGCCCAATGATGGGTGATATCCCTGGGAAGTGATGAGAAGAGGTGCAAATGCCACAGAAGTTTGGCATAGATGCATAAAGTTAAGTAAAATGATAAAAAGAGTTATAAAAAGTTAGAAAGGGGTTATGAATGGTAAGGGATTAGAACCCTTATGTCAAGTCCAAATAGAGTGGATTTGAAAGGAAAGATTCAGATTACAGATTTATGTCAAGAGGAAGTTAGAAAGATTTAAGAGCAAAATCTTCCTCAGAAAGTTATAAGTTAAAAAGAATGTTAGACTTATGGTATCTCAAGTCATGATAAGACATGTCATAATACAGCTAGATTTGGCAAGATATGCCATGATACAGTATGAGAAGTATGTAATGAGATACATAATGAGAAATATGTGTTGAGAAGTGTAATATGAAGTGGCTTTGTAGCTAATTCTATCGACAGATAGAGAGGCTCCCTTTTATAGGAATAAGATGTTTAAATGTTATGTTATGGATGGAATAGTAAGTGAGAGCTTTCACTCCTTGCGTGAAATACCAAGCATTATGTTATGTTTGTAAAATATGCTAAAGCTCTGAATGTTAGAGCTATACAAGCTCCGAGTGTTAGAGCTGTGCATATTAAGAAAAGGAATGCTTGAGCTTCGATGTTAGAGCTTTGCATTCATGAGCAGGTATGCAGTCCTGCAACACGTTGGCCAGGCATTATGCATGTTAGTAAAGAAAAGAATAGCTGCATAAGTCCTATCTCTGTATGATGCTAAATTATTAAAGATGATAAGAGCAATAATAGAGTGATAAGAGTTTCTAAGAAAAGAAATATGATTATACGAAAAGAGACAAGAAGCTTTGCGGATGTTAAGGAACTCTGCCAGATACTAAGATAACTAATAAGAGATAAGTGCTAGAAAGTATGATGAGTAGTTGATAGAAACTCCCGAATACAGAAATATTCGAGAGAGTTTGATATGAAAGAAATGGAAACTGCTCACAAGTCAAGGATAATGAGTTGTCCATGAGTGAATAGATGCAAAGCAAGTAAGCAAGTAACGAAATGAAGTAGAAGTTTAACTCTGATTGAGTTGATTAAGAAAAGCAGAGTAATGATAGCAAAGACATGAAGCGGATATTAAAAGCACTCCTTTAGTTGTCAAGATAGAAGATAAGAGATTATCCCCTAAACCTTCGTCATAAAACAGAAAAGAGTATAGAGAGCAGATATACATGTGATAGTTGACTAAGGTATCTAGTAAATTTCGAGGACAAAATTTATTTTAAGGGGGTAGAAATGTCATATACTATTTTTTTTTCTATCTGTATAAGACTGATAGAGGAAAGAGGTTTGCAAAATATTGTGATGATGAATAGAGAGGAAAAATGATGATTAGACAAAGGTATAAAGAAGAAGGACTAAAATGAAAAGTCTAAAAGTTTTGTGGTACAAAAATGAAAGTAGACAAGCTTGGACCATTAAGAGTAATTATGAAAAGTTGAAGGCCTAAAGTGTAATTTTCAAAAGTTCAAGGGACAAATTGGTAATTATGAAAAGTTGAGGGCCTAGAGTGTAATTTTCAAAAGTTCATGGGGCAAATTGGTAATTATAGAAAGTTGAGCCAGAAAATGCCCAGAAATAGTTTAGTATCAAATTTTTCTAGTAGATAGAGAAAATTAATCAGATCAGTTTAACGTAACACATAATTTTGATTTGAGGTCCGGATTAATTGATAATTTTTTTTGAAAATTGAGGAATTAGTACAGTATTTTCTAGACCTCAGAATTGGTTGAAATTTGGTAGTAAATTCTTATAAATAATATAAGGATTTATGAAACTGACAGAAGTCAAAAAGGAGTCCTGTACAATTAATTATAGAATTTAAGGTGAAATTGAACATCGATAAAGGGTTGTGAGAAAACGTAAGGAATTTTTATCAGAACTTATGGGTTTCAGAAAATTATGAAACTTGGTAGAGAATTAATTTTATATTAGAATGAATTTATAAAAATGTTAGAAACATTAAAACAGGTGTTTAACATTTATTCCAATATCAGGCAAATTTTAAGGATATCGGTATAAGGGAAGTACATTGGGATTTATAATAATTAGCTATTAGACCAAAAGAGGCTCAAGATTTTGTCCTAGGGAAGCCCAATAAGTCCCAAAAAGTTGTCTTGGAGCCCAAATCCAATAATGAATAATTTTTGAATTTTTGAAAAAGAAAAAAGAAGGATAAAGGAGAATTAGGGTTTTGCACATGGTGGGTCCCACAAGCTTTACACTTGGCACCAAGAAGAAGAAAGGAAGGTTATACCATGTGTTAAAATGCAATAAAATAATATAAGAATTAACCTAATAATGATTAAGATTAATTAATCCAAAAACTAACCAATCAAATTCAAGATTAAGCTATTGTAATAATTAGGAAATGTGATGACATTATGGACCCAAGGTGCCAAAGTTTTGTCTATAAATACCCCACCTTGTCTTCACAATTTCGTGCACCTAGAGTACCCTTGGGGAAACCATGCCAAAATGAAGAAAGAACTCAAAATAAGATCAAGGAGAAGCCACCCAAGCAAGTACCTAAGGTAAGCAATCCTTCTTAGTTTATTTATATGTGTTTTGGAAGGGTAAAATCTAGGTTTTAGTGGTTGGAAATTCCATGAAACCTAGAGTATACTTGCTGTCCAAATCTTAAGTTAAAGGAGGAAGAAGGAGATAAAGGTAGAACTATGTGATTAAGGCTTAGATAAGTTGGTTTAGATAATTGGTTATTGACTCAAGTTGATATTCTTGACTTTGCCATGAAAGAGACCTTTCAGTATGCACTGTTCATGATAGAAGAAGAATGAATTTTAATGATCTAATGATTCCATTGAATTTATATGATGATTTTGTGTAGGATTGGATGGGTTTTGAACCTTGGTAGCATTGGAATTAAAGTTGTAATTGTTGAAAGCCTTCCTGTTACTATTCACACGCATGAACAGTGATTGGATTTTCATGATTTTGATGCTTCCCATGGTTTTAAAATGAAAAGTTGTGTGGGATAAAGTAGAGAAACAAGTATGGGAAGCATTGTAATCAAAATGAGAATTTTTGGAAGAATTATGCATGTTTTTCAAATCTATCCAAAACAGTGCATGGGAGCTGGAATTTCATGATTCCAAGCTCATAAATAGATTCAAAAGGTGAAATTGTGTAGGGTAAAGTCAAGACATCAATTGATTCATGTAACATTCCGATTTTTGGGTCTAGGAGAACTGGGATGGAGTCTGATATGGGTAGGCTGCTAAACCCGTAGTCCCAGGGTAGTAATCTGATATGGGCATATCACTTACCTGTATTTTGTAGGAATCTGAGGGATGAGCTAAGTTCCTCAGGATTTAAAGATAAGTTAAGTCTTTGACTTACAAAATAGGGACAGTTCACCTAGGTTCAAAAAGAGGAATGTAAGGAATATCCTAAGTCTTAAGCCTAGGAATTCTGCAGGTAGCTTGATATGGGCTAGCTCCTGTGTAAGATAACCTGATATGGGCAGGTTGTCAAGCCTTTCAATTTACAATGACTCCCGAAGAGTTCAGGGGACGAGTTGTTGAAAGAGAATTTCTAGAACTTAAGATAAAGGATAAGAAGAGGAGTAAAGATGCGAGAAAGAGAATTCAGGGGCATAATCGTAATTATGGGAAAGATTGGGCTGGTAACCGATGAGTACCATATTTTACCAAAAAATAGAGAAAATTATGCTGATCATTTCACTGAACTGTGAAATATGCATATGAGGTCTCTATGAGTATGAAAGAATTATGGAAAGTTAAAGGGACTTAATTGAAAAGAGGAAAAGTTTCCAGGGGCAAAATGGTAATTATAGAAAGTTCAGCCGAAAGTGGCTTAGAACTGCCAGGAAGCATTTCAGTCCCAAATTTTACCAGTAAATAGAGGAAATGATGCTGGATAATCCAGCTTAATACAGGAATTTTCTCAGGACTCCAGATAGCCAAAATTGATCTGATAGTCTAAAAGTATAAAAAATTTCTACCGGATATCCTAGATCTCAGATATAAGTGATAAATTATAGGATGATGCGTCCTGTTGAGGCGAATGTCAGGAAACTGACTAGATACCGATAGGAGGTCTGTAGAAAAAGTTATTCACAAATTAGTAAATTCAGACGGGTATCCGATAGGGAGATTTATCGGTATTTGAACTGAGACTGAATGAGGTTAGATGATATCAGTCAGATGCCTGTTATGACCCAAAGGGATGCCTAGACACAGTAGGCCAGTGTATCTGATAAAAGGAGCCGATGTCCAGAGATGTGTATAAACGGTGTATAACAGCGAAAATACCCAATGAACATTGTCGGGGAAAATTCCTCGTGATACGTGCCATAAAGGTAATGGACCTTAAAAGGCCCAAGAATGGCGCCATCAAAGGCCCAGTAAGGCCCTTGGACTAATAGGTGGGCCAGTGTCCGGTGGAACCCCGGAAAAGTGTGAAATTACGAAAATGCCCCTATGTTGTACTAAAGAGTAATAGATGAATGGAGGGCATTTTGGTCATTCTGGATAGGCCCAGAGGCCAAGGCACATACAGATAAAGTTACTCAGAGTTGGTATATGCCCTGATAGGGTACATAGAGGTGTAAAATGATGATTTTACCCTTAGGGTTAAGATAGTGCAAGCAAGGGCACCAAGGGCATTTTGGTCATTTCGCAAGGGATCTATAATTAAGTTTAGACCCAGTACAAAAATTTCAATGATATAAAGGACCCAGATACTAAATTTAAGGTCAGAAGACATAATATGGATGTTCAGAAAAATTAGATTCAGAAAACAGTCCAGTTTTTGAGGAATCGGACCGGGCCGGTACCGGATTGGACTGGAATTTTTCTAGAGGTTTCTTGGACCTTCATTTTCACCATGTGAGTGATTAGGTGTCCCTTGGATGATGTCATGATGATGATGTCATAAATGGAAAAGAAAATAAGAAATTCCAGGAAAAACGGTGGCCACAAGTTCAGAGTTCTTGGAAATTATAGAAATGCCATCCATGAAAACTATAAATATCCCCTCCCCCTTGCATTGTCCTCACGGCCAAGAGCCCATTTAAGAGAGAGAAGGAAGTTCTAGAGAGAGAAAGAGGAAGAAAAGAAAGAAGAAAGGAAGTTCTGGCGGAGCTGAAAGTAGCATAGAGATTCTAGAGTTCTGCTAAGCTTTTGAGGTAGTAACTAATCCTAACTTTTATGTAATAGCTTTGTGATTTGATGTGATATTGTTTGGTTGGATTGTTGTCTTATATGCTATGTCTGAAGCTCTGCTATAATGCTATGATCATATGTTATTAAGTATGGAAGCACGCGGCATACTTATCTGTACACAATCACAAGCAAGCACTATCACACTGCATTACATATATTGTTGTGATTATTACTACTGAGATTCCCCCGAATCTCATTCCCCATGTCTAACCCATTACAGGGAGGTTATATTGAAATGAATTTTGAGAATTTTAAGAGACGCCGTTATGCTGTCGAAATTATGACAAAATGGCAGTAGTGAAGAAAGGAGCTGATACGTACTGTGTATGTAGGTGCTGTCTAAGGAGGCTAGAAGTGAGTGGACCTAGCCAGTTCATCCTGTCTTTCCTGGGTACTTACGTAGAATGGTAGTTCTCACAAGAATTACCGAATCAGTACAAGATCAGTTACTTTTAAAGATGAAGCCTAGCCGTTATACTGCCGGATTTCAGGCAGGAAAAGATGTAATAGAAATATGAGAATTTTGTGTATACCCTGTTGTATGACAATTTATTATTTAATAATAAATATTGTTTGGCATATTAAATTTGTGTATGAGAAATTATGAGAGAGAAATTCGCAGGTCCTGAGGTAGCAGTGTTTTGACCTCAGTTTGACCTAGTAAACGAAGGAATTTGGCCACGAAATTTGGTGAGCCAGTGGAACACATCTAGGGCATTACGTGGAGAGGTAATAAGCCTCATTTAGATGTGTAGAACGAGATAAATTAGTTTTCAAATTAAAGGTTCAGAATAAGGAACTTAAGAGTAAAATTTTAAATTTCTGGGCTTGAGTTCAGGTATAATCGAGCTATCTAGCTTCCGTAAGTGTACTCTAAGGGGTCTAAAGGAGGATGCTTCAATTCAAATGCCAAGTCAATTAGTAAAGATTAAGGAAAGTTAATGTAGTTAAGTAAGTTCAATGTTCAAGAGAAGTTAGATTTTAATGGATGGATGATTATGTGATGTTAGGATTTGATTGTGAACTCAAAAGAGGCAGCCACACATCAAGGAAAAGTAAGAAAGAAGAAACAAAGCTAAAGTGAAAGGAAGTAAAGCAATAAGGTAGTAAACTTATCCTAAACTTGTATGTATTGAATGTATGCTTGGTTGTGCTATAGCTGTGTTGAATTGTGTGCAAATGTGTATATGATTGAAGCTCTATTTCTATGATTACTTTGGCCAATTGTATTTCATATGATACATTGAAGTATGCACATTACACAATGTTAATACTTTCACAAGAAATCACAAGTATTTACATAATACATGCATTGTTTAGTACTGTTCGCTACTGAGATTTCCCCAGAAATCTCACCCCTCCATGTAATCCCAATCCCAACAGGTTTATGAATGATAAAAGAGGATGAAGAAGTATGAAGAGGAGTTAGGATTGGTTAAAGTAAATGTTATATGAGGTTATGTGAAGAATTGTTGTATGTAATGTTGCTATATGACCAATTTGAGCAGTTATGGTCATGATGTAATGGAAAATAGTAAATGATGAGATAAATGTATGAAATTTTACAGATATTTAGTTAACATGTCAAGCTTCATTTGGACACCAAGAACACCTTATTTTGATGTTTGTACAAAGAGAATGAATTTTTCAAAATCAGAGACCAGAATCTGTTTATAGAATGTTTGACCAAATGAATAGTAATATTTAACAATTAAACTGTATTAATTGGATAAGCATTTGGTCAGGAACTTATTTTTCCCTTAAACATAAAGATGTTAGCTTTGAGTAAAATTTTGAACCAGTTCATTTCAATTTTTCTATAATTAATTATGAGTTTTCGAAGTTCATCGCCTAATCTGGAATACCATATGAACAGTAACTCGCCAAGAGTAAAAATTCCAGATTTAGCTAATGTACTTCAAGGGTCATGTATGTGGTTCTAAATGATACCGAATGGTCCCTAAGACATACGAAAATAAGGATGTTACATTCTCAATTCACAACCTAAATATGGATCTGGTCGTGACTAGAGTATAAGTTAGTGAAGCTATACTTTTTTATTTAGGTCACTCTATAATTAAAGCAAGGGTCAGCAGCCAAACGAAGGGGATGGATATTTTGCTAGATTTTGCCAAGTTGAAGCTGCTCTCATCCTCTCAATACCTTTTAACAACGTTCAATCAAATATTCCATTTTTCTTGATCTTTTTACAAATTTCTCCATTTTTACACCGATTAATCCATCTCTACCATATCTCTTTTCACATTTCCATCACCTTTTATGCTCATCTCATGGCCCCAACTCTGGACAACAATTGTAGAACAATAAGCATTATAAGAGGCTAGATATTTAGCCTCTTAGTGATGAACAACATAGTTTGAGCTCACAGGCTATAATGAGGAGTTATTCTATCTTAGTCTGTACTCATTTCATGTTTTGGGATTTATAGATTTAGGGATTTCATAATATGTATGAGGATTGAACATCAATTGATTATCTCATATTAGAGACTTGTAATTGATTTGGATGATATGATTATGGAATTACATATATATATTTTAGTTTGATTTTGTAGTTAGTTGATTGATTATTAGCGATTGTTAGTAATTAATTCAATTGATTAAAGTCTTTACCTACCAATTGGTAGTTAATTGAGGGTTTTTGCATTATCCAATTCAATTTACACACTAAGTAGTTTTTAACAGTGAATTAAAGGGTTCTGATTTAGATTTGATAAAAGGGAGTTTGAACTCAGTAATGAACTGGACTCGATTGATTGATTGAGATTTTATATAAGACTTAGTGATTTCATAACTCTCATTCCAAATCAAGAGCGAGGATAGCTATGTTTTCATCATCAAGAGTCTTTCCTATCATACTTATTTTACAATCCAAACCATTTTTACACTAATAAAAAATACAAAAAATAGTTGCTTTTACTGCACTTCTATTTCTATTTGCACCTATGTTTGAACTAAACCATGAACACATGCTTTTACTCAGGTTTTCAATGTTATTGTTCACCAATTATTAGGATTCCACTTTTAACATCCTTACTTTCATATATTTTAGGGACCATTCGGTAGCATTTAGAACTACTTACAAGACTTTGGAAGTCCATTAACTAAATCTGGAATTTTTACTCTTGGCGAGTTACTGTTCATATGGTATTCCAGATTAGGTAATGAACTTTGAAAAATCATAATTAATTATAAAAAAATTTAAATGAAGTGGTTAAAAATTATACTCGAAGCTAACATCTTGAAGTTTAAGGGAAAAATAATTTCCTGATATAATACTTAGCCAATTGATACAGTTTATTCGTTAAAGTTTACTGTTCATTTGGTCAAAAATTCTGAAAACAGATTCTGGTCCCTATCTTTGGAAAATTGGTTCTCTTTGTACAGACATCAAAATAAGGTGTTCTTGGTGTCAAAACGAAGCTTGACATGTTAAATCAATGCCTATAAAATTTTATATATTTATTCCATCATCTACTATTTTTCATTACATCATGACCATCACTGCTTAGATTGGTCATACA
Source organism: Leucaena leucocephala (assembly GCA_037074615.1). NCBI lineage: Eukaryota > Viridiplantae > Streptophyta > Magnoliopsida > Fabales > Fabaceae > Leucaena > Leucaena leucocephala. The sequence goes on along the minus strand of CM073536.1, from coordinate 11,397,910 downwards.
ACAACATTACAATAACAATTCTTTCCATAACATCATATAACATTTACATTAACCAATCCCTAATTCTTCTTCATACTTCTTCATCCTCTTTCATCATTCATAAACTTGTTGGGATTGGGATTACATGTATGGGGTGAGATTTCTGGGGAAATCTCAGTAGCAAACAATACTAAACAATGCATGTATTAATGTAATTGCTTGTGCTTGCTTGTGAAAGTGTTACCATAGTGTAATGAGCATGCTTCCATGTATCATATGAAATACAATTGGCCAAGGTAATCATAGAAACAGAGCTTCAATCATCTACACATATGCACACAATTCAATAAAGCCATAGCACAATCAAGCATAACATTCAATACATACAAGTTTAGGGTAAGTTTACTACCTCATATACTTGACTTTCTTTCACTTTAACTTTGCTCTTTCTTCTTACTTCTTGTTGGTGTGTGGCTGCCTCTTTGGAGTTCACAATCACACCCTAACATCACATAATCATCCATTCATTACAATCTAACTTCTCTTGAACATTAAACTTACTTAACTACATTAACTTCCTTTAATCTTTACTAATTGACTTGGCCTTTGAATCAATTGATGTCTTGACCTTACCCTACACAATTTGGTCTTTTGAATCCATTTATGAACTCAAAATAACCAAATTCCAGCAACTATGCACTGTTCTGGACAGAATTTGCAAAACATACATAATTCTTCCAAGAATTCCCACCTTAATTTCATTGATTCCCATACTTGTTTCTCTACTTTACCCCACACAACTTTTCATTTTAAAACCATTGGAAGCATCAAAATCATGAAAATCCAATCACTATTCATATGAGTGAACAGTAACATAGAAGAATTCTAAGAATTATAACTTTCAATTCTAATGTTTCCAAGGTTCAAAACCTATCCAATCCTACTCAAAATCATCATATAAATTCAATGGAAGCATTAGATCATTGAAATTCCATCTCCTTCTATCATGAACAGTGCATGAACAGTACAAACCGAAATATTTCATCCATGGCAAAGTCAAGAATATCAACTTGATTCAACAACCAATCGTCTAACTAGCTTGTTTAAGCTTTAATCTCATAATTCTAACTTTAATTTCTTCTTTCTCCTTTCATCTAAGGTTTTGGACAGCATATACACCTTAGAGAAAACTCAACTTTCTTCCATGAAAACCCTAAGTTCAAGCTCCCAAATCAAAGGAAAATAAGCTAGGATAGATTGCTTACCTTTAATCTCTAGCTTGCTTGAACTTTGGACCTTGGATTCTTCTTTGTCTTGGCTTGAGTTTTCATTTTGCAGGAGGTTCCCCAAGGGTTCATGAGCCACAGTTTTGCATCAGATTTTGGGGTTATTTATAGGCAAATTCCATGGAAAATGAATGGCCAAGATCACTTTGTGCATTATTTGATCTAATGGTCATATCTATTATTGGATTTATCTTTTTCTTTAAAAGATAATTATGAAATCATCAAGGGGACACCTCACAAGACATGTGGTGAAATTCCAAGGGAAGGAAGCTTCTAGAAAAATTCCAGTCCAATCCGGTACCGGCTCAGTCCGATTGCCCAAAAACCAGACTATTTTCTGAATCTAATTTTTTCGAGATTCCATAATATGTTTTTTGACCTTAAATCTAGTATCCGGATTCATCCTACCATTGACATTCTTATACTGGGTTTAACTTAATTATAGATCCCTTGGAAAATGACCAAAATACCCTTGGTGCCCTTTCTTGCACTATATTGACCCTAAGGGCATAATTGTCATTTTACACCTCTTTGCACCTTATCAGAGCATATACTGACTCTGACTAACTCTTCCTGTACCTGCCTTGGTATTTTGGCCTGTCTAAAATGACCAAAATGCCCTCCATTCATCTCTTGCTCCTTGGTACAACATAGGGGCATTTTCGTAATTTCACACTTTTCCGGCAAATTTCTGGACATGGCCCTTTTCCCCGATGAACTGATATCATGGGCCTAGCCTCAGTTGGTGTCATTATGGACCTCTGAGTGATACCATCTGGGCCCATTTAGTCCCAGTTGCTTGCCGATTAATTTCCCAATCGGATATCGGGTGTTCACAAACTCCCATCAACATTCATTAAAAAGTGAATAACTTTTTGTACAGAACTCCTTTCGGGATTCCGCCAGTTCCCTGACCTCTGGCTTCACAGGATGCATATTCCTATAACTTTTTACTCTTATCTGAGGTCCAGGAGATCTGATAAAAATTTCAGATAACTTTCAGACTATTAGATAAATTTCAGCTATCTGAAACTCTAATAAAATTTCTGTATTAAGCTAGATTAACCAGCATCATTTTCTCTATCTACTGATGAAATTTGGGACTGAAATGCTTCCGGGAAGTTCTAAGCCACTTCCGGCTCAACTTTCTATAATTACCATTTTGCCCCTTGAACTTTCCTTAAATTACATTTAGGTCCTTAAACTTTTTGAAATTACACTTAATGGCCAAAGTTTATGACTACTTTACATTAAGCACCATGGAACTTTTATACTTTTCAATTTAGTCCCTCTTCTTTATTCCTTTGTCTAATCATCACTTTTCCTCTCATTTCATCATCATAATCCTCCAAACCTCTTTCCTCTATCAGTATTATACAGATAGGGAAAAAAGTAGGATATGACATCACTTGAAAGGCTCCTTGAGAAGAACGATAGGCTTGTGCCTTATACTACATTATTGGGTTCAATCTTTATTTTGAAAGCTCAGGATAGTGACAATCTCGAGGCTTTTTAAAAAGGCTTTAACTTGTTTAGAGGTCATCCAGGTAATCCTAACCCTTCATGGATTTATCCTCGAGTAAGTACTTTTTAAATAACTAAGTTCATCTTTCATAAATTTATTAGGGAGAAAGTTAGTCACTAATGTTCTCTGTGTTTTTCCATTTTATTAGTACCACTGTCAACCTAGCAATGTTGAGTACGAATATTATATAATCTGATATATGCATGAGATCATTGAGATAGGGATCACGGATAGCTTACGTGAGGTATGAAGTGATCAATATTTAGACTTTTTCAATTTATCACATCTAGTATGTATTTACCTATTACTTCTAACTTGCAATTGTTCGAGTAGAACAAAATGAGCTTTGAAGATGATCAAATCCATTCAATGATGGATGCTTTGACAAAAACCATGCTGGAGAACTTGCCTTAATCATCATCCATTTCATGTGTATATATGATTGTACAATATCTGTGTATATATGATTGTATTATATTTTGGTTCATTGAATGCATTAATAAGAATTCTGATTAATTTATTACTATATATTAACATTTAATTTGGGATTTCTATTGCTTACTTACTTTGATGCCTATAGTGTGTCTTCATTATTTCAAAAGCATGGCAGTATAGATGGGAAAATTAAAAGAAAGTGTAAAAAAATTAAGCCTTTAATGACAATTTTTTCTTAAAGTCTCAGTTACAAGTATAGATTATAACGACGATTAATATAAAAACCGATGTTATATGATTAAAGTATAACAACGGTTTTACTAGAAACCGCCATAAATTCTAAATATATAATGGCGGTTTTATAAAATGACCATTAAATTATTACATTTAACGACGGTTCTTCAACCTCCGCTAAGAGCTAGACTTACAAAGGCAGTAGAATTCACGCCAGTCAAAAACTCACCTTGAAAGGTAACTTTTAACATATGTACAACTTTTTTCTAGTAGTGATTTCCAATTTTGATTCCAATGCTTCCAATACTTGTTTCTTAGGTTTATCTTACACCATTTTTCATTTTAAACACATTAGAAACATCAAAATCATCAAATTAAATTCTTAGGATTGAGATTCATGAATGGTTGAGAGGCCTAGCTAAGTTCTAATTCAAGAGAATTAAACAATCCTCATGCAATATTACTTAAACTAACCACTAATCCTTGTTTTGAACCTAGGTTTAACATCAAAATCATATTCCCTTAAGTCTCATACAATCTGGACAGCACGCATCCATAGGGATATCTCAATTTTCCAACCACCTAAATCACAATTTAACTAGCTAAGACATCAATTAGGAGATTGGAAACATAAACTAACCTTTTATCCAGCTAATTACCCAAGATAGCTAGCTTCTCATTGTCTTGAAAGGTTGAAACATAATTTTACAAGAGGTTCCCTAGGCTGCCAAAATATGCAATAGTGAGAGGGGGAGGGTGGTATTTCTAGACCATGAAAAATTAACTTAACCTCTAAGTTCCACTAAATTACAAAGCTTTTGGGTCAAAATTCCATGGCTTCTTACAACTTTTTCCTAGCAAAAATAATCCTAAATTAAATTAATTTCTCAAGGCAAAATCCTCACCATTCATAGTGAAACAAATGGCGCCATACTTGGTCGAATCAAAAGGGTAGATTATTTCAATGCATTTACTAGAATAAATTTCTATTTTATAATTCTAGTGTCCTAATGTCATATCCTAATTTTATTACATCTTAGGAACCAAACAATAATATCTAGAACCACTTTTAAGGTCATTGAAGTCAAATTACATAATCTAGAATTTTACTCTATCCAGTACTGTTCACTGTGTAAATTTCAGACAGGTGACCTGACTTAAAAAAATCATAATTAAATCTAGAAAAATCAAAACAAAGTGGTTCAAGTTGCTATATGAAGCTAACTTAATTCTATTTCAGGAAAAACTAACTTGTTGACCACACATTGACCAAGTCAACATCAGTAAATGCTCAATTTTTATTGTTCATCCAACATTATTCCCCTAATTCTAGCATTTTGGTCCCAACTTTGAAAAATTATATCTCCGTGTGTAGATGTCATGTCCTTATTTTCACCTTTAGTTATATTCAATACGAAGTAGCTTGAATCAATTTAATACCTCTTTAACATAGAAAAGTGATTTTTTAAGAAAATGAATTTCAGGTACTGTTCATTGGGTATTCCATATTATAGACCCAAATTGAAAATTTATAATTAAATCTAGAAAAATTGAAATGGAGTGGTTCAAATTTAGAATGAAACATATTTCATTATAATATGGTAAACAAATATAAAACTAAGGTTTTATTGGCTAAATGAATACAGTTTTTTTGTTGAAGAAACATTGTTCATTTGATAAATCTGAAAGTTCCAGTTTTCTTACCTTAAATTCAAAAATTCATTTCTCCTTGATCACTTATCCAATTGAAACATGCTACCTATGGATTTAAAGCTCAAGGCATGTTCTTTAAGTCTATAAAATGTTGTAAAAAATTGCGTTCATTTACTATTTGAGATTAGTGCCTGAACCTCACTGCCTCTGGACTCTTATTTTATCTCATTCCAAATTTTATCTCCAACTTGGAAATATTAAATTAAATTGAAAACTTAACCAATTGAGGCATTCTTGGTGTCCATTTAAATCCCTGTATCTTAGCTCTTTTCATGCCAAATTTCACATTATGACTCATTGGTTAAGTTATTAAAAATACTGTCATAAGGTCACTGCCTCATAATACATACACACTATAATGTACTATTGCATCCCATAATGTCAAGTAGTCAACTTAACTTATAATACAAGTTTATTCATATGTTTTTACCCTTTTTCCTTTGAAGTTCCAACACCTATAACATTGTTATGCATATGGAAAGAATAAGATTTCATGAAAATCTCAATAGCAAGTCATATAAACTATAATATCATGTATGCTTAAGTCCTTGAACATTCCATTATTTATAATTTAACCCCTTTCGTTCCTTAAATTGTAACATTTTCCTTAGATAATCTCATATATATTACATACAAACTGTACCTACATACCAGATAAGAAAATCTGGGATATAACAGTAGACATCCAAATGAGACATTCTACGTATCAAATGCAAGCTCGGTATGTCAACATTTACTTGTAAAATATAATATATTTATTCTATCATTTACTATTTTTTCATTACAGCTCAAAGGTCATTACCTCACCACAAGTTACTATTCATAGTGGCAAATTTCAGCAACCAACTTTACATACATATTCATGGCATACATCAATCACATATCAATCATGCTAAATAATTCTTAACTTCTCTTCATGCATCCTCATCTCATCCATCTTGAGAAGAGCTGCTGTGATTGGATTGATATGGAAGGGGTGAGATTTTTGAGAAAATTTTAGTAGCAAACGGTACCATAAATAATGTATGTAAGTATATGCTTAGTGTTAAACATGTTTTCTTTACTATGATCATGTTTGCATAATGACATATACATGCTTCCATGATTCTTACTTAGAACATATGGCCATGACATAAAAAGAAATAGAGCATTCTCAATCATACATGCTTCACATAATCAAGACAAGTCAATAGCATATTAACAACACTCAAGCAATAAGCATACAAGTTTAGGTATAAGTTCACTACCTGTCAGGTAGCTTTTCTTAGTCTTTAGCCTTCTCTCCAAGGTTCCTTCTTTATATAGGTCAGAGCCTATACATGGCATAATAATATTTTCATTATTATCCTATTTAGTATAGCTCTACTTAACTCAAGTTTATTTTGAGGTAGTACCCTTAATCTGACAATCCCCTAACTTTCTTTCTCTTCACAACTATCCTTATCAAGAGAGATTCCATAATTCTAACTTTTAAATCTATAAGAACAATCCTATAATTTATTAAAACAGAGACTAGGATTTGTTACTTACCTCAATCCTAAGCTTACCGAGTCCCTAAGCACCTTTGATTGCTCCTAGCTCGGTTGAACCTCCTCCTTTTTCTTCCTTTCTTTCTATCTCTTTCTCTCTTTCTCTCTTATTCTTCCTTGCCATCTATGGATGCATAGAATGGAGGGGGTGGGGGTATTTATAGGTGGAGTGAAATAGAATGGATAGTCCAGATCGAATCGTGATGAACTGCTCAAATCACTTGCTTCCTGATGAGAAGGTCGGATTGTCGTCTTCCAATCCATCAAAATAATAATATTTGCACCCAATAATATAGTATAAGGCACAACCCTATCGTTCTTCTCACGGAGCTTTTCTATTGGAAACCTAGCGTATTGGTGCCAAATCTATTAAAAACCTGAGTGAAAGCAAAATGTTTTTGGGGTTGGTTGATTTTTGATGCAATAAGATAAAGGTGCAGTAGAGTAAATATTTTTGTATTTTTTATTAAGATGCAAATGCGTTGGTTTGTGAAAGAAGTATGTGATGATAGACTCTTGATGATGAAAGCGTATCTATCCTTGCTCTTAATTTGACATGGAGTTTTCAAAATCACTAAGTCTTAAAGAAAACCTCAATCGATCGATTGAGTCCAGAGCATTAATATTCTTTAAACTCATTTGATCAAAGCTAGTTTAAACTCTTAATGCACTGTTTAAAATCCACTTAGTGTATAATTTAAATCTGATGATGAAAATGCCCTCAAATGGTCGTCGATCGACAAACCCTAGATTTCAAGTAATCGAATTAATTAGCAACGATCATCGATAACAGTTCAACTAACTTAAAATCAACTAAAATATTATATTTAAACGATATTTAAAGCATCCAAAGTATATTACAATCGTCTAATCTAAGAGTAATCAATCGACACTCAATCTCTTGTTCATATAATGAACACCCTATATCTAAAAGCATCAAAACATGAAATAGGTAAAGATTAAAACAGAAAAACTTCCCAGTACGGTCCATGAGCTCAAGACATGAGATCTGTCACCAAGAGACTAAGGATTTAGCCTCTCATGACTCCTATTATGCTATAATCGCTGTTCAAATATGATCCCATGGAGACAAGTAGAAGGTGATATAAAGAGATAAATGGTGGAAGATGTGTGTAGGTAGCGGAGAGAGTGCAGAGAGAGTTTGAGTACTGCTTCTTAGCCTAATCAGGTCAAAAACTAACCTCCCCCTTCGTCTGCGACTTGCCTCTCCTTTTAACAGCAGTTTGACCTAATAAAAAATGCGCAGCTTCACGACCGGGTCACGACCAGATCCATGTTTGGTCGCGACCTGTAGACACAGAGAAAGTTCCCAGGGGAAATTAGGTCGCTACTTGTGAACACTTTGGTCGCGACTGGAATACACAGAAGCTGCTTCCTTATTTGCTTCTCTCTTGTGACTTCTTTTCTGCTCATATTAGTCCTTGATTTTCCTCCAAAGTACCTACAAATACAAAATAAAGCTTGCTGTAAAAGTCCCATCAGTAAAAGAAAGTATAATTACAGTTTGGAGGGGTAAATTTTACCATTTTACCCTTAAAATAGAATATTGCCAAGCACAATCATGTATTACTACAAAAGCACAATTACAGGCATAAATGTATGGTAAAAATGTTATAAAACCATTAAAAATATCGCAGAAACCATACACAAATTGTGTCTTATCACTTCCTCACCAAGTTTACCTGTATCACCACGATGACACTATCCCCTTATGTCATCATGCTAGGTTGTGCCTTGTGTAGGTCCCACAAGACACTTACATAGTGAATCATCGCTTCTGGAAACTTCCAGAGTAATCCAATACATTTTATCCAATCCTGTATAATGTAGTACATTCCTGAATTATTAGACTGTCATGTAGTTCATTAATTTCCATGTGTTCCAATGGTATTATTTACTTAGGGAACATTTATTAAAGATACTTATAAATATCTGATAAAATTCCCTCTTCAAATTACTTTCCCCAATTATAACTGTAACTGGTACTTGTATTTTTCCTTGATCTTACTAAATTACTGTTTCAGTGTACTGGACCCTACTACCATGTGGAATGGCCCTCTTTGACGCCATTCTGGGCTTACTTAGACCCAACTCACCTACTGTTAAAATTTCATTATCCATATATTAGGCGTTCACGAACTCCATAAAAATTTATTAAAATATGAATAACTTTTCCTACAGAGCTCCTTTCAAAGTTCTGTCAGTTCTCTAACCTCTGACTTTATAGGATACACATTCCTATAAATTTTCATCTATATATGAGGTCCAGAAGGTCTAATAAAAAAATTGGATAGCTTTCAAAGTTTCAGATAAATATCAGCTATCTGGTATCTTAAATAATTATTCTGGGTCACATATTGACCAAAATAATTTTCTCTATCTCTTGGTAAAATATGGCACTAAAATGCTTTCAGGTAATTTTTGGCCATCTCTGGCTCAATTTCCTCATAATTACTATTTTTACCCATAAATTTGACAAAGTACACTTTATGGCCCATAACTTATCTCTACATTAATTTTAGGTCTTGGAACTTTTCTAATTTACACTTAAATCCTTGAAATTTCCACTATTTACAATTTAGTCAATGGACGTTCACTATTTATAGTTTAGTCCTAAAACTTTCACTATTTATAATTTAGTCCCTAAACTTTCACTATTTATAGTTTAGTCCCTGAAAACCCTCTGTATGTTTCTGGGACTTCTGCTCAAAGGGATATGTAGCATATCTATTTTAGGCTAATTTATGGGTCTCTAGGCCTAAAAATTATGATATTACACCTAAGCATTGTAATTAAGTTTTATTTGTCCCATAATAAATTCCTCATATTTTTTTTCATCCAACTGAGCCTCTCTTTATTGTCATCATAATTTTATTGATGATAAAATAAAAAGAAACCAATTTAATTCCTATTATCCAACCTTAGAAATTAATTTCTAGAGCTTATGATGTAATAAAAGACTTTTGTCTACTACATTATCTCATATTAATTCTAGGGAAACCCCATAAATTTTCTTGGAATTTATCTACCTATATAGGTATTTATTTGAAATTTCCCCAAATAAAATCCCTAATTGGCTCAACTTACATTTAAATTCCTCTAAAATTTAACTAAGGGTAATTTGGGAATAAAATCACTTGTACAATATCCTATTAATTCCCAAAGTATATTATTAAGGGCATTTTGGGAATAAAATTACTTGTACAATGTCTTATAATTCCTAAAGTATATTATCATGTCTTTCCTTAAAAATTATTTTAGGAGTATTTTCATCATTTAACACGTCAAATGAGCCTTAATATCTCATTTTCCATCTTCTAGGATTTTTTTTGGAATTTTCATACATTTTTTCAAATTACCACTATTGGCCTAAAACTTTCTAAAAATTACATTTATGTCCCTTCTTTAACTTAACTTCATATGTCATGTCAATAATATTAATACAAATTTTCTAGCCTTAATAAATATGGGATGTCACAAGCATAGTGGTTACTGATGCTGTTAAAAGTGTGAGTTTTACGGCGGTTTTAAAACCACCATTAAAAGTGTAGTTTTAACGGAGGTTTGACCATATAAACGTCGTTGAAAGTCCCTTGAAAATTATATTTTTTGGGTAGCTTTTCACGGTGGTTTTCTAAATAACCACTCTGGAAAGTTTTTTTTTTAATTTTACTCAAATTTCATATTTTACCACCTACATTCTACAAGATCTAGACAATCTAATTTTTAGCAAGTAGTAAAGAATTAACAAAATCTAATTGAATACCAAAAATAATCCATGAACAATTCAACAAAAGTTTCAATGATAAAGATAAACCTATCCTCCTTAGATTTCATCAACGCAATGAATGTTTAAACTATATACAACTAAAAAACCTAACCAAAATATCATGTATCAGGAAGATTATTCATCATTAATTTAGCCAAATCATCTCTCATTGAATCGATGTCAACCTGGTCATATATAATTTAATATTGAGATGCTACAAATTAAGAAGCAACAAAATAATTAGGCAAGTAATATAAATGTGAAATAATTTATGAATGATAAAATATTAGTCATGTTCCCTCATTGTACCTTGTGAAGCCTCTCAGTTAACCCATTGTCCATGATCTCATGTATATAGCATGACATAATATCCGTAATCAGTAGCACCATGTTATTGGCCATGCTAACAAAATGAAAAAAATATTGAACCCATTAAGAACTAATAAAACTTCATACTTTATAAATTAACAAAATAAACAACTTAATCAAATCAACTTACTTTAGGAAAAATCCATTTAGCATTTTGATGAACTCTTTTCCTTAGGTATCTTGCTCTTTCCAAGGCCCTGAAGTGATGTCCTTAATTTTATCACTTAGCTCTCCAAACATAGAATTGAACCAGTAATTAGCTCACACATCTGGTGAGAAGACAAGTAGAGTCCAATGTTGCCTACAAGATATCAATCATGTTAAATATAATTTTACTATGTTATGTATTTTTATGTTTCAAATATAAGATTATAATTACCCTTTATGGTAAGTAGCAAAATATATTTGCTTGTTGCTCATGGGCAACATGGATGACATGTATCCTATCCTTGTGTCATCTTTGGTATGTTGACTCTGAATCTTTTGGTGATACATGAAGCCATATTCATCCACCTTGTTTTTAGCCACACACTTTTGACGAAAATGCCTATTGTTTAAAGGAAAAAGAATTAAGTGCACATAGTGTTAAAAACATAAAATATTAAAATGAAATTCAGACTTACACTATGGTTAATTGTAACAAAATTAAATTCAGCTCAGAATAATTCAGGAATTGTGTTATGTTATTCCTGTCGATCATGAACTCATATGGCTCGTCAAGAGTAACAACCCCTTGAGGAAATTGGAATCTAAGTGCAATACTTAATTCACCAACCACATCGTGTAAGAATGTCAGAGTGTCGAATCTATTTTTAATAGTTGCACTAAGGGGCTTGAGTGTCTCTGTCTCCTGTGATGGCTTCTTCGATGCTAGATTCCTTGCTAGCTTGTTAGTACTAGCTTCCCTACCAGATTTTGTGGTGGTGGATTTTCTGTCGGCTCCTACTATGTCTTTGTTTTTTTCATTCTGAGAAGATTTCTTGGCTATGCAATGAAAGATCTAATAGCTTGGACCACTGTTTGAAGCTTCTTAGTTGGGGAGGGCAACGATGTAGAACCATAACCTTTTTTGACATCTTCAACCTTCACCCTCATGCGGCCCTTTGGAATTCTTTGGTGGTGGAGTATTAATGAGCCAAAGTATGCTCGACTAGCAGTGATAGGGTGTTCCTTTTCTAAGTTGTCTATGACATAAAGATGATAAGGCTTTTCTCTATCTTCAATCTGATCATTGGTAGGTTTAGGGTCAACCTATTGTAACTTTTCTTGCCGATTGTTGTTACCCTTCCCACTTGTCACGAAACATGTCTAAAATTTTATCCCTAAAGTTATGACTCACAACTTCCTTAATTTTAGACAAATAAATCCTTCTAATTTCAACATGTCAGATCCAATTTGTATACCTTTGACTTATCCAACACATAGAAGATGCTTTCTTATATCAAGAATGCTCAAACAGTTCATGTTTAAACATTTAATGCAAGGACAGAAATACAACACATCAATTTTCTTAGGGGCATCATCTCAACAAATTTAAGAAACCTTTCAACCCCATCCTCATATTCCTTGTTAATTCTCCTAACTTTCATCCAATTACTATCCATTCTACATAATCATTTAGCATAATACTTGTCAAAATTAATGGGGAATGACTTTTTATTTTATAAAAAAATCAACACTATTTCCCCTTAAATATAAACAAACCACAAATAACAAACAATAGCAGCCACTAACTAACAATAGTATCAACTAACTAACAAACCAATTTCAACAATCTCAATTCCACAATACCAAATAACTCTTTAAAGTAAAAGTTCTGAGTTCAAAATGATAACTCTAATGAAGTCAATTATCAATGAAACTTGAAAAATAAACTTCTCATTAACCAAAGCTCTTAACTTCATATATAAAATTTTGAAATAATACTCATATTGTTCAAACAAAAAATAACACAAAAATACCAAATATATCTAAAAATAAACAATCAATATAGCATAAAAAATAATCTCACAACCAAACTTCTATTACTATTTCAATGATACCCATAACGAATAAACAATCTATCTATATCAATGACAAACAAAAAGTTCAAATCACAATAGTTTGTGTGTCAAAAATCACATATAACAACAATGTAAATATAGGAACACTATAACAACTAAAACAAGTCTTCAAACCAAGAAAACCTAACCCATATCATCTATTAATTTTAAATACAACAAAATATTGAAAAATATAAAAAATGGAGGGACGAAGAGGAGAATGGAAGATGACGAGCATGACAAAGGGAGTAGTGATGCCAGAAAATAGAGGGAAATGGCTGGATTTTATGAAAAATGTAGTTGAAGGTGTTTTTAATGGCGATTTCCATATAACCGCCATTAAAAAACACGTAATTTTTGTACATACCCATTTTTTTATAATGTTGGAATACTTTTAATGGTGTTTTTCTTAAAAACTATCATAAAAGTTTTTTAATAGCATTTTATTTACTAAAATACCACCGTATTTTTTAACAGCAGTTTTACATTAAACCACGTGAATGGATGCCATTAAAACTCTTTTGTGTAATAATGCCACGAAATTTACAGGTTTATTATTATCCACTCTCTATAGTCCAAGCTACAAAATATAAGGTTTACTTAAATAAATTGGCAGATTAAGAAAGCTAGTTAAGTTAGTTATTTGTAATTATTGTGTGTTAGTTTCCCTAAAATACCCTATTTAATCATGTGTATTTAAGCTACCGTTAATTAAAACCCCCTTGATATGTGTAATCATATAGAGATACTTTAGGGAAATTATAATCTTATGAGACAAAGTAGATTAAGGTCTTATAATTAGGATCAAGGTAGACTCCTCATCTAGTTCTTATATTTAGGACCAGAGGGAGTATCTCTTTTGCAATTCCAAACATAATTGTATATTTATAAGTTGTCTTATTTGAGTTTAAGCCACTGATAAATGTCATTTTAATTATCAAACAAAACTAAGCTAACCAATATTAAAGTGAAGCTAACCTAGGTTGATTCACAAGGAGCCTACATGGATGCTAAAGTTCATAATTAATCTAATGAGCCATAAATTAACAAATCAATCAGATGAATTATGTGATAAGGTATTGACTAACTTCTAAAAGTAAATCCTATACTACTGTTTATGATTTTAGGCATTTATGATGAGAAAATGAATCAATAACAAGTGTGTTCCCTTTGAGATTACCTTACCTTCATTATCCACATAATATAAGGAGTTAATTAGTTGAATTAGAATATGTTAACTAACAACTCGCTAGCTAAATCTCAATCAAAGCTACAACTTGCAGACATTGAATAGAGAAATATGAATCATTTAACTCAAATATAGAAGAAGATGAATCAAACATATACAACTGTACTCTGTTATAGGATTACTCTAATTAACCACAACCATGTCCAACTAGTTTAAGGAAGAGGATGATCAAAGCTCAATTAAGCATCATCAAGAAATCAAATCGATTTCCTAATGTTTATCATCTACTAACTATAATTGAATTAATAAACCAGAAGTAACTACATCAACTCGATACAATTAAATCTGAATAAAAGACAATTGAAACTCTCTGTTTCAGCTTAAGGATTTTGGTTCAGCATCATATCTAAGAGAGCATAGTAGCTTAGCCTTGTATTTCCATCAGAACTTTAACAGCAATAGAAAAACCAGCAGCAGTCATAGTGAAAGTAAAAGGAGAAGATGAAGATAAAAGTAGAACTTTCCTCTGGTTCTATTACCTAGAATAAAGGAAAGTTGCAGAGGAGAATAAAGATGGAGATGGCGTGAGAGAGATGAAAAGGAGAAATGGCATGACAGAGATGAAGTATGAGTAGCATGTGATGGATGCGTGGGGTGAGTGAAATGGAATATATGAGGTAATCAGAGAGAAGGTGACCTCAATCTGCTATGTGTCTGTGTGATATATAGAAGTGTGGATGAGTAAAGTGGAATGAATCTCAGATTGAGTAAAGTTGTGCTGTATGCGTGATTGGAGCCCTCAATGTCCCAGCACATCCATTCAACCAACTGTAGTCCACTTGTTCCTATTAGCCATGTGCTTAATCTGTTATCAACTTCTTCAGTCTAACACATGCCTAATCTCCTTTTGTCCAGCTATCAAAACCCATCTAACTGATTCTCCTTCTCATTCTGTTATAGCAACAAGTTGACTTGGTACTTTGATAAATATTTTCCTGAAATGGGAAATTAAAAGAAACAGATTATTTATCCAATTAATCACTAAAATCACATCAATTAATTCCCAACTGTTCTAATTTTATTTTATTAATTAATTACTCATCATATTGGTAAATGGGGACAAAATAAATAATAAAACCCTCTTTAAATACTCTAAAAATTGATACAAATATAATTTTATCAATTCTGCCTCTTTGGCACGACTGTAACTCTGTGAATTTTAGTCATGACTAGATTGATACTTGGGTCGCGACCTGAGCATGTGTACTTAACGATTTTACTCTCTGTGATTATGAGTTACGACCAGTGTCCATTTCTGTCGTGACCAATATTCTCTATTTTCTAAAAATGTCTTCTCTGTGTAAAATAGTCATGACCATATATTCTTTTTATCGTGACTAAAAGTGATCTTCTTTTGAAAACTTCTCTTATTTCATTCTGATTGTTGCTTGGTTTGTGGAATTTACTATCATGGACTCAAATTGAACCTTGAACATATACTTTTGAACATTGGCAAACTTGATGAAGTGTGAGTTGCTTGTTTCATTGATTGATTACTAGAAATTTTGCATCATGAATGATTTATCTCATGTATTTAGTTTGATATTCATGTAATCTAGTCATGGTGAGTTGATTAAGGTGAATAAGCCAGATGGAAGAATTTTGAGCCTCTAACATATACTCATTTACATTGTGTGATACCATCTAGTTTGGTAACTTTGCAGAACTTGTCTCAATCCTTGATTCAAAACCACATTAGCTTCTTGGAATTGTGAAAATGATAAGGGCATTTCTTTCAAAACCCTTTTGACCACATAGTAGCCACATAAATATCAAATCCTTTGATTAACCCCTTTGAGACCTTCATTTTCTTTAAAAATTCCATCCTTGATTAATGAATAATGTACAAGATGGTTGTTGCTGCAGTAATTCTTTAATTGTGAATGATTGTTAAGTTGCAACCACTTGTTGAATGTTTGAACCTCAATGTATTGTTATCTGGTTCAATAAAGGGGAAAAAAGTACAAGGAAAAAAAAGAAAAGAGAAAAAGATAGACCAGATGACAAGAAAGATGTACTATTCAACTTGTATGAAAGGGATATAGTGTGACTTGTTATTTTTTGCAGTTGCATAATTGGAACTATGATTAAAATTGAAATAGCTTGAAGAAATAATATCATGTGTAGTATTTCATTAATCATTAACATACAATTCCATTTTATCATCTAGCCTTTCCAACATTACAACCCTAATAAAGACCCTTTGATTCATAACCCTTGTGACATTTAGTGGTGGAGATGTAGGATGGTTACAAGCATATGGAAAGCCTAAACTAGTTGGTTGAGTGAAATTACCTTGATAAGAGAATGAGTGAAACACTATATCTTGTGAGAAAATCTCAACCTAGTTGCTTACTATGATTTAAATTGCATGAATTAGATCCTTTGATTGAGATGAGATTAGTATGGATTGTTGCCAATTGAAGGGAAAAGATTGATGACTACAAGCATTTATGCTAAATCTGTTTTGCCAAATTTGTTGAACATGTGTTTGAATTTCAATTTTGATCCATGATTTTGCTCGGAGTATAAAAGCTAAGTGTGGGGGAGTTGTTAAACTCATATTTGTATTGATTTTAGTATGGTTAAAGAGAGTTTTATTATTGATTTCTGTCCCCATTTATCAATATATTGAACAATTAATAAATAAAATAAAAATAGAACAAGTAGAAATTAATTGATGTGATTTTATTTATTAATTGGATAAATAATCTGTTTATTTTAATTGTCCATTACAGATCAATGCAATAACAGAATGAATTAAGGGAGAATGACAGCTGGACTAAAGGAGCTCATGACATGTGATAGCACATGGGCTAGATCCAATAATTGAGGAACTGAAGCAAGTGGGAGATTCAGCACATGTGCAGAATAACAAAAGTAATGGACTAATAGATTGTGGACTCATGTACTGGCACTGAAAAGGAGATTAGTCACGCATGAGACACAGAATAGCATAGCTCACTCACACATTCCATACCCCACACACCAGATTCATCATACCACACACACGCTATCTGCACACTCATTCCACACTTTTGCTATATATTCATCCATCATCCATAATCCATAAATCATCACGCATATCACATATTACACATCATTCACACTGATCATTCAGGCACAATCCATTCCATATGCAAATCCATCTCTCCCTCTATCTCCATTCTCTCTCATGTTCCTGTACTTCTACTCTGTTTTGAGCAGGAGAAATAGAGACCATTCCATCTTCATCTTCTCCTTCTACTTTCATGATGACTTGTGCTATCCTTTTGTTGCTATTAGAGTTCTAATAGCAATACAAGGCTAAGCTGTTATGGTCTCTTGGAGATGCTAAACCAGAATCCTTGAGCTGAAACAGGGAGTTCATTGTGTATTTAATTCAGAGTTAATTGTATCGAGTTGATGGAGTTGATTATGTAATTACTGATGCAATTAGAGTTAGTAGATGACAAAGGAGTAGGAAACTGATTTAGATTTCTTAGTTTTACATATTTGTTGCTTTGATTGATTTTCATCCTTGAACCGAGTTGGATATGGTTGTGATTAATTAGAGTAATTATATTACAGAGTACAGTTGTATCTATTTAATTCATCTTCTTATATCTCTGAGTTGAATGATTCATATTCTCTATTCAATGTCTGCGAGTTGTAGCTTTGATTGAGATTTAGCTGGTGAGTTGTTAGATAACCTATTCTAATTCAACTAATTAACTCTTGATATTCTATGGATAATAAAGGTAAGGTAATCTCTAAGGGAACACACTTGTTATTGATTCATATCATCAATATAAACACCTAAACTCATAAACAATAGCATAGGATTAACATTCATAATTTAGTCAATATCTCATCACACAATTCATCTAATTAACTTGTTAATTTGTGGCTCATTAGATTAATTAGGCACCTTAGCATCCATCTAGGCTCCTTGTGAATCGACCTAGGTTAGTCTCCACTTTACTATTAGTTAGCTTAGTTTTTTTTATAATTAAAATGACAGTTATCAGCAGCATATAAAACCATTCCTTTGCCTTTCCTTCAAGTGTAAAATGGAATACTTGTCTCTACATAGCATCCATATCAGCACCTACAGGTTTCATGGATGAGCAAACCCACTGCATAGTCTTCAAGTGCTTGAAAGAATCCTCACTTGCCAATCCATAAAATTTTGGTAAGTTACTCAACAAAGGACCATTCAACTCAAAATTAACATCTAAAGCAGGACAAGTGCGAAAAGGATCAAAGTTTGCATAAGAAGAAGTGAGTTCTCTTATGCTCCTAGGTGCCCTTTTATTATTCATGTTATTCTCTACATGTTGCTCATTAAGATTATTCTGGTCATGAGCATGAGCTTCACCTTCATTAACATGCTCCATGAAAAAATGATTATCTAAGATATCACCATATGTAAATTCAGTTTCAGCTACAAAAGAGTCACGAGAAGACTAGGCTCAACAACATATGCAACATTAGCTTGATTTAAGATTTTATCCTTCTTAATTTGCCCAAGTGTTCTATTAATTTCTCTATCTAAAGAAAAGAATTTAGACCTTCTATTCATGCAAATCACACTCAATAATGATGCAGGATATCATAATACAGCAATTTCAGAAATTGAGATCAGTTAATCGCTGTTCAAAAATATCAATCAGGTTGTGGCGCAAAGGACACTAGGTCACAACAAAAAGTATAGATAGAAGATATCGCGACAAAAATGAATCAGGATATTTGGTCACAACCAAATGTCACTTTGGTTACGACTAAAAATCACAGAAAGCAAATGCTTGAAATTTAAAATGTATGGTTGTGACCAAATGTCACTCACGTCACGACTAAAAATCGCAGAGAGTAAATCTAAATTAAACACTAATTTTTGGTCCTGACTAAGTGTCAATTTAGTTGCGGCAGGAAATCTCAGAGAAGAAAACTAATGGATAAATTTTTTTTATTGTGACCAAAAAGAACTCTAGTCCCGACTATAATTCACAGAGAGTAAATCTGCATTAGAAACAAATTTTAGGTTGCGACCAAAAAGGACTATGGTCACGACTAAAAGTCACAAAGACACTCATAAATCAATTTTTGCATTATAGTCATGACTAAATAGGCAATTGGTCGCAACCTAACAACACAAAACACTAATTTTGCAGAAAAAATTAAAACACCTATCTACTTTTTATATTTTTTAGGCCTAATAGATTGCTTAGGAAACCTTAACAAGTAAGGCTCCCCTGCAACGATGCCATTTTGATAACTGTCATTTTAATTATCAAACAAAACTAAGTTAACCAATAGTAAAGTGAAGCTAACCTAGGTCGATTGAGAAGGAGCCTAAATGGATACTAAAGTTCCTAATTAATCTAATGAGCCACAAATTAACAAATTAATCAGATGAATTGTGTGATGAGGTATTGACTAACTTCTGAAAGTAAATCCTATACTACTGTTTATGATTTAGGTGTTTATGATGAGGAAATGAATCAATGACAAATTTGTTCCTTTGGAGATTACCTTATGAGGAGTTAATTAGTTGAATTAGAATATGTTAGCTAACAACTCACCAGCTAAATCTCAATCAAAGCTACAACTACATACATTGAATAGAGAAATATCAATCATTCAACTCAAAGATAAAACAAGATGAATCAAACATATACAACTGTACTCTGTTATAAGATTACTCTAATTAACCACAACCATGTCCAACTAGTTCAAGGAAGAGGATGATCAAAGCTCAATTAAGCATCATCAGGAAATCCAACTCGATTTCCTAATGTTCATCATCTACTAACTATAATTGAATCAATAAACTAGAAGTAACTACATCAATTTGATACAATTAAATTTGAATTAAAGATAAAATTGAAACTCCCTGTTTCAACTTAAGGATTCTGGTTCAGCTTCATCTCCAAGAGAGTATAGCAGCTTAGCCTTGCACTGCCATTAGAACTTCAACAGTAACAGAAAAACTAGTAGTAGTCATGGTGAAAATAAAAGGAGAAGATGAAGATGAAAGAAAAACTTTCCTCTAGTTCTATTGCCTAGATCAGAGGAAAGTTGCAGAGGAGAATGAAGATGGAGATGGTGTAACAGAGATGAAGTATGAGTGGCATGTGATGGATGTGTAAGGTGAGTGAAATGGAATGTATGAGGTAATCAGATAGAAGGTGCCCTCAATCTGCTGTGTGTCTGTGTGATATATAGAAGTGTGGATGAGTGAAGTAGAATGAATCTCAGATTGAGTAGAACTGTGATGTATGCGTGATTAGAGCTCCTCCATGTGCCAGCACATACATTCAACCAACTGTAGCCCACTTGTTCCAATTAGCAATGTGTTTAATCTGTTATTAGCTTCTTCAGTCTAGCACATGCCTAATCTCCTTTTGTCTAGCTATCAAAACCCATCTAGCTGATTCTCCTTCTCATTCTGTTATAGCAGCAGGTTGACTTGGGGCTTTAATGAACATTTTCCTGAAATGGGAAATTAAAAGAAATAGATTATTTATCTAATTAATCACTAAAATCACATCAATTAATTCCCTACTATTCCAATTTTATTTTATTAATTAATTGCTCATCATATTGGTAAATGGGGACAAAATCAATATTAAAATTCTCTTTAAACACTCTAAAAATTAATACAAACATGAGGTTATCAACCACCTCTTTACTTTCTAGTTTGTTTTCTATTTTATGAATGTTTAAATCTAGAGTAAGAGATTTTGAAGAGAAATTGATAAAGCTGAGATAAGTATGAGGATATGGTTCTCTTAACAAATATCATGTTCAACTTCTTTCTGAAAATATTTTGATTTTGACATTTTGTTTTGAAATATATGCCAATTACTCAATTAATGAAGAAGTTTATTTTTTAATTTGTTTTTGTTTCATTTGCTCAAAAGAAATGATTTGTAACAATTGTTAACTATACGAAGTAACTTGAAAGATCAAATTATTTATTTTTCACACCAACATTTTTTAATTCCTTCTATTACTTAAGGGTATGTTCATTTGTTTTTTTTTTGGTAAAAAGGTATTGGTAATCTTATTTTACGATTCAAAACATCACTCGTTCCATGCAATCTTTTTGTAAGAAGGTAAAAAGTCGTTTGCTGTAAGATATGTTTTTGGTTGTCACAAAAAGAAAATGATATGTTCTTGGAGGTCTTAAAACTAAAAAACAAACACACATACATTAACTTTGATTTCACAAAACGTGAAAAATATCAATATTTTATTTAGCACATTTTGCCTTTAATCTAGAGTTTTATTGTAAATATTTTATTGAATATTATAAGAAAATTAGCTTTAATGTCTTATGTGATTAATTGAGAGAAAATATACACTTTTGAAATGATTTATCATAAATTGGGCTTATTTTGGGTATGTCTTGATTTGTAGGCAAGTAAGGAAGAAGATTTAATAGAAAACTCAGTTTGGAGATCTCTCAAATGGAAGGAAATGGTAAGTTGCAACGAAATGGCTATAAGGCAGATCATGAAATCATGATTTGATGGCAAAATTCTGATTATGGAAAGCAAAATATCTCGTAGCATAATATGAAGGAGCGAAATCGCCATATTAAAAAATCTAAAAGCATGATATTGGTCATAAATGCTCATATCGCGATACCATGAAACTAAAATCACGATTCAGAACCTCTCTTATACAAAACACTGTATTTTTGTTACATTCCATGTTTTGATGATAAAAATGATTTTAATGATGACATTTCAAATCTGGTTTCAACATATCTTATATTTTTATAAGCTTATCGCTAAGAGTATTTATCGATAAACTCTTTGATAAATAAGAACAACATTAAGTTGAATCACTTGTAAAATTTGTTTTATAAAAGGAGTTTGTCAAAGCATTTACAATAAAGACTTAAAAAAATAAGTAGAAAACTTAGTTTCTGAAATATTGTAAAATATGCTTCTAAAAGGTATTTATCAAAGTATTTATCGATAAGTTCTTCGATAAATAAGGACAAATTTGTTATGACGTCTGTTTCAAACTTCATTTGTCAAAGGATTAATCGATAAAGCAATTTATTGATAAACACTTCAATAAATAGAGAAAAATTTAATTTTAAACTAAAGTTCTGAAAATGTTAAACTATTTTGAAAATTTATAAATCAATTAAAGAATAATATTATGATTTCTTTGAAAAATAATCTTATAAAATCTTGTTTTGAAATATATTACATATTAGAAAAATCATTTGAGATAATATTAGAAAAATTATTCAAAGTCAGACCATTGTTCTTCAATAACATGCATTTATCGTTAAACTATTCGATAAACATATTTATCAAAGAACACTTTGATAAATTAGTTATTCTAGCTGTAGGATAAATAATTTGAAAAGAGCTTTCTCGATGAGTATTTCGATAATTATGAACCAAGCCTTTGTTATCAAAAGGTTATTTTTTGGAAGACATTTCAAGAAGGCTGGTTATCAAAGTATTATTTGATAAAAATCAATCTATTTCAATACACAATGTTTGATATTTATTGAATCTCTTTTCGATAAGGCATCTTTTCAATAAACATTTTGATCAATTCAACTGTTCTTCAAAAATATTTTCAAACTAGACTTTAATGTTTCAATCCAAAACACTATAGATTAATTGATCTATGCTTAAACTCTTTCTTTAACATTTATACAATATATTTCTAGATCAATTGCAGTCAGAAACAAGATTAAATGAAGAAATTTATCAAAAAGCAAAATTATGTCAAAATGCATTAAATGCTTAAATCGTCAGCAACCAACAACTACTTCAATGAGTCTAATGGATATTCAAACGATTCAACTATAAAAGAAGTGACAGTAAATGCTGAAGTTAAGAAGAACAACGAACACTAACAAACAACATTATTGATGCATTTATCATAGTATTCTTTGCACTCTGTTTTACTCTGTTTCTTATTTTCTGAATAGAGTATTTCCATTCGTTGAGAGAGAAACATAGAGTTTGATCTTCAGTGCTTATCATCATTACTTATTAGAAAGAGAGATAGAAATCTTTATTCATTATATGTGATACTCAAGAGTAGGACTCTTGAGTGGGATTGTAACCATACGATTAGTAAGGGGGAGTGAGAGAGGCATTCTCTTGTTGATATACTGAGGCACTAAAAGCCCATGATTCTTGGAGAATAGTAGAACACTCAGAGGAGCTCTCAAGACTAGACATAGGCCAAGTGGTTGGGCCAAACCAATATAAATTGTATGTGTGCATCATTTTATTTATCTGCTTCTTCTATCAGTAATATTTTTCTTAACTCAATCTTTGTATTTCCATTTACATTTTTAAAATTTTAATATCACTTTATTTCAATTTTTCTAGAATTAATTTATACAAACTTTCTAGATATCCAAATAATGCTTTATTTGGATATCTATACATGGAGATATAAGTTTTCAAAGTTGGAACCAAAATGCTGAATTTAAGGGAAAAACTTTGGATAAACAGTAAAATTGTAATGTTTACTGATGTTGACTTAGTCAATATGTGGTCAAAGAGTTATTTTTTCCTGAAAGAGGATTAAGTTAGCTTCATGTAGCAATTTGAACCACTTTATTTCAATTTTTCTAGAATTAGTTATGATTTTTTTGAATTCAGATCACTTGTCTGAAATTTATACAGTGAACAGTACTCGATAGAGTAAAACTCCAGCTTATGAAATTTCACTTCAATGACCTTAAAACTGGTTTCAGATGCTACCAAATGGTCCCTAATACATAAGAAAATTAGGATGTGACATGTTGACTCTGCTTTCCTTGACTCTAGAAGTTCCTTTGTGGGCTATTTACAGGGCTTCCTACATATCTTTAGTCGCCTCTAGACTTGATACTTGAAAATATTTTTTTTAACTTAAAACACATGTTATAATATTGATGGCCTTGTCATTGAGCAATATCATCTTCTTGTTGTCGTCATTATATTCACTTCGCTCCTTTGAAACTTTAGCTTTGTCGATGACTTTTGTAGGAATGTAGTTTCGTCTTGTATCACATCCTAAAGGCCATGTTCAGAGGCCTTAATGACTATCTTCATTCTTATCTTCCATAACGTAAAGTTCTCTCCGTGGAAATCTGAAGGACCTTCCTTCTTGTAAAACATTGTCTCTAAATCCTGCCATTTATATCGGATCTCTCTTGAGACGGTTAAATCTTTTTCAAAAGCCATGCTCTGATACCAAATGTTAGTCGTGAATTGGGTGTTTTAAATTTTTTAACATAAATTGATAAATCTTAAAGACAAACAGAGCGTAACAGAATAATGAGAATATAAATTAGAAAGATATCACCGAAGGATAGAAGAATCAAATCAATTCAATTTATCCTGGACAGACTAATCTTCTTGTCCTACATCTAGTCCCTAGAGGCCTTCTGAGATTTTCAACTATACCCTAAGATTTGAACCCACTCTTGGTTCCTCAATACAACAAGTGATTCTCTCATTCACTCCCTCTTACTTCCCTTAAGAAAATAATCCCAAGTTAAGAGAACTAATCTCTTAAGTCTAGAAAATGAATAAAATTTTTTTCAATCTCTCTCACAGAGTATATATGATAATGAACACTGAAGATAATATCAGTTTACAGAGTAATGAATAAAGAATCAAATAATGTAATAAATTTAGTTTGTTGTTTCGTCTGATGTTGTATCTTCATTAATGATGTGTGTAACACCTTACTTTCTTACATCTTATAGACCAAATAGTAGCATCTGGAACCACTTATATAATCAATGAAATCAAATGTGACAATCTGGAATTTATACCACGAGTTACTGTTCATTTGGTAAAATTCCAGACAAGCGACTCAACTTCAAAATATCATAATTAATTCTAAAAAAAATCAAAATGAAGTGGTTGAAGTTGCTATACGAAACTAACATAAGCGTCTTTAAAGAAAAGATATGAATCTAAACAAAATCTGGACCAATGAATACAGTATTGCCATGGAAAATTATTGTTTATTTGGTCAGTTTCATAGTTACCATATTTGGTTCCCTAACTTTGAAAAATTCGTTCTCTTTATATAAATATCAAAATAAGGAATTCTTGGTACCAAAATGAAGTTCAATCTATCTATTATCATCATGTAAAGTCCCATACATTTATTCAAAGGTTAACTATTTTTCTAAGTCTTAACAAAACATGACCAGAACTGAAATAAGTACCTAATATATATTACATACTTACATAGAAAGTCAACAAAGTATCTATGCATCATAACTTCTTTATTCTGCATCCTTGCTTCCAAAAGATGGTCCTACTGATATGTTTGTATAATGGAAGCGATGAGATTTCTAGAGAAATCTCAGTAGCAAATGAAAACCAAACAGTATATGCAACTTAATGCTTGATATTACTATGTGTGTGCTTAATGATCATGCTTGCACAATGATATCTATACATGTTTCCATGTTCCTTAAATTATAACATATGGCCATAGCATAAAAAGAAATAAAGCATAAATCAATCATACATGCTTCACATAATCAAAGTAACCAACACATAAAATATCCAAGCAAGCAAAGCATACAAGTTAGGTAAGTTTACTACCTTGAAATATCTCTCCTTTAACCTTTTCTTTCTTGGTATTTTGATCTCCTCTTTCACAAATGTCAAAGCCTAATCATGGTAGAGTAATACACTTACTACAATCCATACCAATTCAGCTTTGAACCTAACTCAATAATTTAGTTTCATTTTCCAAAATCGATAAAATCTAAACTTTCTTTATTTGTGGTTAATTGCCTTGTCGTTTGAATTAATTTATGCTTTAACTATATCCCACACAATTTTGCCCAAGAAATCTAAATATGGATTCAGAATTTCAAAATTATAATGTTTCCTTCAGGTCTAGACAGAAACAGAAATATCACCTACAATTTTCCAAAAATCTATCTTTTCAATTCTAATGCTTCCAAGACATTGATCTTACTTAATCCTACACAATTTTACATTTTAAATCCATTGGAAATATCAAAATCATGAAATTCTAATCACTGTTCATATGCATGAACAGTAACATAAAGATTTCAAATTATCCCTTTCTCAATTTCAATATTTTCAAGTTTCAAACTTATTCAATCCTACACAAAATCATCGTATAAATTCAATGGAAGCATTAGATCATTAAAATTCAACCTTCTTCCTTCGTTTTTGTCCTAGGCCAAAAGGTTACATAAATTGAGATTTCAAGGATTACACAATTAATTCAAGCAATAACCAACAATCCAAGCTTATCTAAGTTAATGTGTCATAGTTCTATCTTACTTCTCTTCTTTCTTCACTTCTGTTTAGATTTGGACAGCATGGAAAACCAAGGAAAAATAGGTTTTCCAATTACTAAAATCTAGGTTTTAATCTTCCAAAATACATATAGAAAGATTATGAAGATTACTTACCTTAAACCTTGATTGGTTTAGATCAAAGTGCTTTGTATCTTCTTTATGTTTGTTTGAGTTTTCAATCCTCAAGAGTTTTCCCTCTTATATGTGGTGCAATTTGAAGGAATGAAGGAAGGTATTTATAGACAATTTTTAGGGTTCTTGGGACTAATCCACCTATAGAAGTGCTAATTATTACAATGACTTAATTCTTCTTGTCATTGGTTAATTTTATGATTAATTACACTTAATCATCACTAACTTAATTGTTATATTAGTTTAATGTAAATCATCACATATGATAATACTTCTTCCTCCCTGTTGGTGCCAATTTAGAAGGTATGTGGGTCTCACAAGGCCACCTCACATACCACTTCACATTATCTCTTAAATTATCTTCTTTTCTTAAAAAAATTATCCAAATATGACTTGAGCCCCAAGATTTGCTCTTGGGCCTATTAGAATTGTATGGGAAAGCATTCTTGGGCCTTCCTTGGGTCCAATGGCTAATTGGCACAAATCCCAAGGCACATCCTATACCGATATCCTTAAATCCTCCTAATTTTTTGAATAAATTTTATAAAATTCTTTTAAGGCTTGTAACATTTTTAGAAATTCTTTATAATATAAAATAAATTTTCTATAAAGTCTCATAATTTTCTGAGACCCAAAAGTTCTGATAAAAATTCCCTACATTTCCTTTAACCCTTTATCTATGTCTGATTTCATTGTAAATTTCATAATTAATTCTACATGACTCCTTTTGACTTATGTCAATTTTATAAATTCTTATATTAATTATAAGAATTTACTACAAAATTTTATCTGATTCTGAGGTCCAGAAGATACTGTAATAATTTCATAAACTTTAGAAATTCATATCAATTTATCAGGACTTCAAATCAAAATTTTTTGTGACGTTAAACTGATCAGAATAATTTCTCTATTTTATGGTAAAATTTTGAACTAAAATGCTTTCGGACAGTTTTGGGCTTTTTCTCGCTCAACTTTCTCATAATTAAAGCCCCTAAACTCTTCGAAATTGCACTTTAGGCCCTTATCTTTTCATAATCACACTTAATGGCCCAAAGCTTATATCTACTTCTATTTTTCACTATGGAACTTTTAGAGTTTTCACTTTAGTCCCTTTCTTTTCCAAAATGACATTATGACCTTGAAAACTTTAGTCCCTTTCACTAATTGCAATTTAGCCTCTTTTTCTTTACAACTTTATACCTTCTCTCTTTCTTTGGCTTAAAACTTTTATTAATCATTATATTTTCTTTTGATTACCATCACAATCTCTTCATAACCTCTTTCCTCTATCAGTCTTATACAGATAGGGAAAATTTATGATGTTACAATTTGTCTTCCTTAAATAGAACTTACTTCGTTTGGTAGCCATTAGACTCAAGCTTGTAACCGTTGGAATGAAGGAGCCATTAGTGGTTAGGTGAGAATTTAATGTTTTGCCGGATATAGCAAGTTTTCGTTAACGTAGTCTTCATTATTTCAAACTTTTAGCCTTTTCTGAATAGAATCAATCTCAAAAGGTTTGTTAGTAGTTTAAGCACTTATTAAGTGTATATGAACAACTAATAATCAACTCATATTATAATGATCAAGTTCTAATAAGGTTCATATGGCTTTCTAAAAAATATATTATTTTAATCGATTAACTAATCGAATAATCATCATTAATTCGATCAATATTTCAATTTATGAGAAGAATAGAAAATAGAGTATCACATTGATCAGATTGTTCAACCATATTCAATCTAAATTGTTAATATGAGCTTCTCAAAAGATTTGTAATGAAGAATGGTGAGAAACAAAAGTATACTTTAGATTTGAATTAAACATATATAGTTTAGAGAGAGATGCAAGTAGTTTTTGTGTAAATGGAGAAGTATCATTGAAATATATGAAATTAATTAAACAACTAATCCATTAATATAAATTAATCGAATCCTTAATCGATTAATGTCTCTGGAGGAATTGACATAGAAAGATTTTCAAAACATATTAATCGAACGGTCAATCGATTAATGTTAGTTAATCTAATCTTTAGTCGATTAATGTCTCTAGAAGAATTTATACATAATGCTTTACATAACATATTAATTAGACAATTAATCTATTAATGTAAATTAATCGATTAACTAATCGATTAATGGATTCATATTTGATTTTCACAAACTGATTTTGAACTAATTAATCAAACAGTTAATGCATTAGTATAAATTAATCGATTAACTAATGGATTAATAGAGCTATTTTTATCTAAAGGAAAAATTGTTCTGAATAGATTAATCGAACAGACAATTGATTAATTGGAATTAATCGATTAATTGACTTATATTTTCAATTCCAGAGAGCAACTCCATGAGATTAATCGAACAGTCAATCGATTAATTATCACTCATTAATCGATTAACTGACTTTCTTTTTAACAACAGAGTAATGTCTTGACATTAATCAAACCATCAATAGATTAAATGATACTCATTAATTGATCAACTAATTGATTAACTTGATCTAACTTGATTGATTAACTTTTTACTTTTGGCAAACAACTTGATTGATTAAATGATCTTTTATCAAAACATTTTGAGTTACTTTTGACATATGAAAATATCATTAAGTACGGATTCTAACATAAAAGTCATATTGGATAAGATGTTATCATAATGAAGGTTCAAAGACTTTGCTCATATTCAAATAATGTTTGAACAATAAAATACATTAACTCATTACTCCAAATAACTAGAGTTGCAAGTATATTCTAGCAAATGAACACTTTAAACATAAGGCTTTTATGTTATGGAATATTTTTGAATAGATAGGGTTATACTTCATGTAGATGCATGATTGTTAAATAGAAGAATGTTTAACTCATTGGAGAATAAAGAGTTCAAGCATATGATAGTAAAATTAGGATGATGAAGCATGTTTGAAATTTCTATATAAGCATATTAATCTCCAATTTTGAAACCCATATATTTTAATCATAAACATTTTCCAAATATTTTGTAAATCCAAGATATTTGATGTACGGGTGGAAATTCACATTTATCTTTCAAATCATGGATATGCACTTTTATAAATTAAGATAAATTTATGCATTGAAATCCATAAAACAATTTAGATCACAAATATAGAGAATATGCACAGTTTTAATTTAAAGTCCATTTAGCAATCTGAAAATATATTTAAAATATTGAAATGTATAATGCTAAAGGAATACAACAAGAACAAGTGTTTTTACCCAAGTTTAGAACCATTTAAGCACAACAAATGATAAAAATTAGATTTCACCAAGTTTTCTCTTGTCCTTGTGACATCTTTTCTTTCTTGCACCTTCAGTACCAAAATTCAAGCTTCTCCAGTTCATCTTCATCAAGATTTAAATTATTTCTTTTTGTAACCACAAATCTTGAGATGATCCTTTCAATCATATTCCCTACAAAACAACTGAACTAATTTTCTTTCCTGGTATCCAATTTTACTTGGATCTATCAATAGTTAGTTTGTATAGGAATCAAAATATAGAATTTATAAGCTCTATAGATATAACCAATTCAAATCAATTGAGCATAATTACTTTATTCATATAAAAGATATTTTCTTTTCAAAGTCATGTATGCACAAAGTATTAAACTGTTGAACATGGTAATATCTTTGTAAATATATTTGTCAAATAGATTGCCTAAAAATAGTATTTCATAATATTGCAATATTCATTCTTAAGATTTTTTCATGAGCTCTCAAAATCAAATAGTCAAATATGACGATTGACTTTGTCTTTTCTTATTGAGGATTACTCAAAATATTTCACCTACTATCAACATGCCTTGTTCTTTTAATGCAATGCAGGTGAGTAGGGATGAGTTCTAATACCTTTCTTTTGAGCATAGTCCCTAATGCATCTCTTTTTGTGATGTTGAGACTTTGGATTTCTTGCTTTAATAACTTTCAATCTTCTTGGTGCTTCAAAAATCTAAGTTCTCTTGTTCTCATTAGAGTAGTTGAATGGTACTCTGTGGTAGTCTATTATGTGAGGTGTCCCTCTTCTTTGTCTCCATTGCTTTTCCTTGTGAACAATCTATGTAGCTCAAGTAATACATGCACTTAGAGTTTTCTTGTTGATCATATGAGTAGCTCTCTTAGGCACTTTCTTCTTTAGGCCAATTTGTCAATTCTTAGAGATATCCTGCAAGATTAAAGAGCTAGGACATTTTGGTACCCAATTATATTTGGGTCCTTGAGTGTTAACATTAGACTTTACTTGTCCTTAAGGAACCCAAACCATATTTCTCATATTAGAATTTCTTCTAATATAGCATGTGTGAGAATGTGACCCAGTTTACCATAATAATTATAAATAATATGATGATTCCTTTCATGGATATATTTCCAAGTATTATGTTGGTCGAATGGAAGCAATCTATAATTAGTGTGCCTAACTTCTCTCTTCCCAGCAATATCATTAAAATTATAGTGCAAAACATTTTTATTTTTTGAAACAACATCAACAATAGGTTAAAAGACAAGTTTATGCAATCTTTCAAAATTATTTTTCAAAAATGTACTAGAAGAATTAGAACTGTTTACCATACGTAATGTTAACCTTTCCAGAATTATTCATTTTCATTTGGTTTGTGCATGTTAAGCTTTTCTTGATATCTATCTTCCTCTTGTCTGTCGGACTAATGGAAGACTTCTGACATTTTTCCTTCTTCAATCTCAGGTATCATTCATTTAAATGAGCTGTCAGAATCATTCACTTAAACACAATTGTTAGAAGTATAAATAGAGTCAAGAGTATTTAAAATTTCTTTAGCATTAGAGCAAGAATTTATTTTCTCATAATCATTCTTAGTTAAACTACTACACATAATTTTTATTACTCTAATGTTTAGGAAGTACATTTGCTTTCTTTCTCAGTCTAATCCTTTGTAAAGACATATCTCATATTAAAATCAATAGTTTTTAAGAATATCATCATTTGAGCTTTCCAAAAAGTAGAAATCTTTTTTTAGAAAAGGAGGCATAGTGTAATAAAAACTTTTATACTCAGCCATGAACTATACACTTAAGATCGTTATATCCTTTAAACAAGTGACATGCTCTGATAAAAAAATGTTAGAATAGTTATTTCACCTAAGAGGGGTGAATTGGGTTATTCTAAAAATTTAAAAACTTTGAATAAAATCAAAAGAATAAGTTAAGAAAGATATCACTGATTGCAAAAAGATTAATGAAGCATATAAGTAAGATGTTGAACATTGACAATTTATACTAGTTCAGCCCAACCATTAGCCTACGTCCAGCCCTTAGAGCTCCTATGAGTGTTCACCTATCCTTCTAGATTAATGAGCTCTTGGCGCCTCAGTACATCAATTATGAGAATCCCTCTCATTTCTCCTTACAACTCGTAAGGTGACAATCCACTCAAGAGACCTACTCTTGAGTATCTTAGTAAATAAATGAAGTTTTATAAGACTATCATTACTATAGGGATTATGCTAAACATTAAAGTACATACATTCTAAGTTTCTCTCTCTTAAAGAATAAGACATGCTCTGTTTAGAGAATAAGAAACAAAGTAAAACAGAGTTGCAATCATTATATCAATAAATAAGATTAATCATGATGATCGTATGCATTATTGTGCATCTCTCTCTCTTTTTAACTTGGCTTCAGCTTTTCTCTTTTGGTTGTTTTTATAGTTTTGTTCTTCGTAAATATGTTATATAGTCGTTGAAGTAGATGTTGAAGAATATAGTCGTTGGTTACTAACGTATACCTTCTGACTCTTTCACTTTTTAATGAATCTCTTCATTTGATCATTTTTTTGCCTACAAATGATCTGGAAATATGCTTCATAAGAGATATATAAAGAGTTTATACATATAGAAATTGTTTTTAAGTGATTTATATTGAAACATCAAATTCTGTCAAAGAATGGTTTAAAAATCTTTTCAAAGATCAGTTCAATTTATCGAAAAGATGCCTTATCAAAAAGGACTTTGATAAATCTCAAATGAATTGCATTGAAATAGTTTTAGATTTATCGAATAATATTTCAAGAAACAGGTTTTTTGAATAGCTCTATGAAAAATATCCTTTTTATAGCATAGGAATTCAAATTTATCGATAATCCAAACTTTATTTTAAAATATTTTATAATAGCTAATTTATCAAAGTATTTTTCAATAAATATGCTTATGGAATAGTTTTTTGATAAATTTCTGAATAACAGACTTTCATACTTTATTTGATGTTTAATATTTTCTCAAACAATATAATATATATTTAGAAACAATAATTCATAAGATCATTTATCAAAGCAAAACAAGTCATAAGATTATTAAGATCATTGTTAAGAATCACCTGCTAAATCTTTAATAGTATCATAAACTGAATTTTATCTCATTTGTTGAATTGCTTATTGATAAATGCTTCAATAAATGTAAACAAACTTCACAAAATTTTAGAAATTAAGTTATCTACTTATGTATTGAGAGTATTTATCCATAAATGCCTTTATCAATTAATACTTCGAAAATGTTTGAAGAACAATGAACAGGCTATAAATCTTTCTTTCTTCAATTTTGATCATATCATATATAAAATTTGTAACACAAGTTTTCATAAATCTTTTGAGTAGAGAATAAAGCAAGATAACAT
Source organism: Leucaena leucocephala (assembly GCA_037074615.1). Lineage (NCBI taxonomy): Eukaryota > Viridiplantae > Streptophyta > Magnoliopsida > Fabales > Fabaceae > Leucaena > Leucaena leucocephala. The sequence goes on along the minus strand of CM073536.1, from coordinate 11,364,651 downwards.
CTTTTACAAAAGTAAGTCATACAAAATCATTTATCAGTTTAACACTTCAATGTTTTGACAAAACAAAATTTTCTCTATTTATCAAAGTGTTCTTTGATAAATTGCCTTATCGATTAATATTTTAATAAATGAATCTTAAAATGTACTTGAGTGAAAAAGACTCGATATTTAAGGATTAATTTATCGATAAACTAATAAGTTCTTCTTCAAACAAAGAGAAAACAACAGATTAACTTTATTTATCTGATGCCTTATAGATAATTCTATTTATTGATTATTACTTCAATAAATGCATTTAAAAAATAATTTTTCACAAAGTTACTGATAAATATGTTTATCGAATTATTTATCGATAAATACCTTTTATCAATCAATACTTCCACAGATCCCTTTATATAAGCTAATTTCTCAAACTGAGTCTATGTTATACTTATTGAAGACTTCTTTGATAAATACCATTGTCGAATAAGTCATTGAAAAACAGTGACTCAAACTTTCCATAAGCTAATTTTAAATTTATTTATTGAAGTCTTTATCGATAAGTATCTTTATCAAATAAGGCTTCAAAAAATGTCTTTCATAAATCAGTTTTCCTTAACACATTTTCTTTCTTATTAATTGAAAAGCTTATTGACCAATACACTTATCGATAAGTTTTTCTAAAAATAAGCTAAGTTAAAATACTTCTTTAAAATCATTTAAATCATTTGTTATTATCAAAATATTAGAGTCTAACAACAATTACTCCCATTAGCTTTGAGAAACATATTTTCTTATGATGTATTAGTAGTTTTGGAAGAGTTGTGTTTATTTTTCAAGAAGTTGCGTGCCAAGGTCTTGGTACCTAAAGAGCTAGATCAACTATAAAATCAAATAATTCTTATACTCTGTCATTCGGAGATGATATTTTAACCATCATTTTTCACTGTCATGTTCCACTTAACCGTCCACCTTGTACGAGAAGTAAATGTCGCTTTGATGATAACATGGAGACATCTTTTAACCACCCTTATCATTTTGATTATTGTCCTCCTAGTCCTTCCATGTCATCTTTTAATTCTTTACACTCACTCCTATAGAGAAACCCCAAGCACATATGCATGTTTTGATAAATTACAGCCAAGTTGAACCCTTCATGCAGTAAGTATTATGCGTTCACCAACTTTTACACTTTATATGTATTCCTCACTAACTCTAACAAGTTACACTTTATTGTAGTGAGTATAGAAATTATATCAAGAGGCAGCTATGAGGATACCCGTGTTCCACTGAGATTGATAAGAAGTTCCATCGAGAGTTCCCCAGATGGTTCACACTTCGAATACGTAATAACATCAGCCCGTACGTAGATGAAATCAAAACCATTTCCCTCGATCCGTTAGATCATGCAAGAAGGTATCCAGCATATAATGTTAATGGGTTCAAGTTCTGTATGGTTACATGTGATCAGGGATTGCAAGAAGATAAGACGTATTTTGTATATGGTTTCTATGACAATTTTGAGAGTTTTATAATAACTTTACCATTCATTTCATGCCTTAAATTGTACTTTTGTGTATTACATGATTGTGCGTGGCAATATGCTAATTAAAGGGCAAAATGGTAAAATAACTCTTCCAAACTGCATATATTCTGTTATCTACTGATTTGGACTTTTACAATGAGCTTTTATGTTGAATTGCAGGTACTTTGGAAGAGAACAAGGACCAGGAAAGAAATCAAAAGTCAATGAAATTGGAACCACGCCTCTGTGCTATTTAGTTGCGACCAAAGAGTCCTACGATCACAACCCATAATTCTTCTGGAAGATTTTCATTGTTCATAGGTCGCGACCAACAAATGTATCTGGTCATGACTAAAAGTATAAAATCGCTGAAACTGCGTATTTTGAATTAGGTCATGCTGTTATAAGAAGAGAGGGAGGCTACCGTCAAAGGAGAGGCTGGTTTTAGACCTGATTAGGCTAAGAAGCAGTACTCGAGCGCTTTCCACACACTTTCTACTTATCTTCCATCTTTCTACACTATTCACCATCATCTCTTCATCGTTTCTTCATGGCATCACATCTGAACAGCGATTGCAGTGCAGTAGAAGTCATGAGAGGCTAGACCTTTAGTCTCTTAGTGATGGATCTAATATCTTGATCTCACGGACTAAAATGGGGAGTTTCTTCTGTTCTAATTTGCATCTTGTCATATTATGATTGCTTTTAGATTTAGGATTTTTTATCATATGAACAAGTTTTGAATATCGATTGATTATTCTCATATTAGACAATTGTAATTTACTTTGTATGTTTGAATTATGGTTTAAATACAATATTTTAGTTTTGAGTTTAAGCTAGTTGAACGGTTGTCAACGATCGTTGCTAATTGATTCGATTACTTGAATTCTAGGGTTAGTCGATCGACGCTCATTCGAGGGTATTCTTCCATCTGGTTTAAATTACACACTAAGTGATCCTTAGCAGTTCAATAATAGTATTTAAACTAGCTTTGATTAAAGGAGTTTAAAGAATATTAGGGTTCTGGACTCAATCGATCGATTGAGGTTTTATTCAAGACTTAGTAATTTCGAACTCCATATATATTGAGAGCAAGGATAGATATTTCTCATCATCAAGAGCCTATCATCATATACTACTTTCACAAACCAACCATTTTCCATCTTAAACAAAAACACAAAAACATCTATTTTACTGCATCTTTATTTTACTGCACCCACAAAACCACGAAACCATTTACTATTTACTCAGGTTTATCGCTGAATTTGACATCCAATTTGCTAGGATTCCTTTAGAAAGGCTCCTTGAGAAGAACGATAGGGTTATGCCTTATACTACATTATTAGGGTGCAATTCACTTAATTTTGATGGCTCGGACTGCGACAATCCGAGGGCCTCGTCAATGGCACCGTTGCCGGGGAACCAAGTAATTGGTTCCCTAGTAATTGATTGTCAATTTCATTGCCTACCTGAGTCATTTTCCTTGTTTTTCATTGCATTTTAGTTTTTAGTAGTTTTTAACTTGTATTGCATACTGCATCTTTTTCTGACTTTCTGCACGATTAGTCTCTGTGACTTTGAGTCGCGACCTTACCTGAACTGAGTCGCGACAATTACTCTCTGTCATTTTTCGTCGCCACAGAAACCACTTTGATTCGCGACCTTATTGTTATTTGTGAAATCTACCTGCTCTCTGCGAAAACCAGTTGCGACATTTAAACCTTTTCGGCGCGATTGCTCTCTCTGTAATTTTGAGTCGCGACTAACACACACTTTCGTCGTGACCTACTAAAAATTTTCTGCTGTGCAACTTTTGAACTTAATATGATTGTTTGCATTAATTACTCTTGACTGTTTCTAGATTGCATGCGTAGGAGAACTAAAACATTAGTGCCTTTTGAACCTGAAATTGAAAGGAGACTTAGGAAACTAAGGAGAGAATTTAGGGAGTTTAGAGAAGAAGAAGCAAAATCTAGTTCCTCCTCTAGTATCCTAGAGTCTGAAACTGAACTAAATATGGCTGATCATAATGGGCATAATGGGAATGGAGAAAATGAAATACCTATGAATGTAGAAGATAATAGAAGTGTTAGGGAAATTAATCATTCGCATGTGAATTACGATCCTAATGGTTTCTACGCTGAAGAGGCTAATTTTGAAATTAAAGGATCTTTGATTGTAGCCTTACCTAAATTTCATGGTTTTGCAGGAGAATGTCCACACAGGCACTTACAAACCATGCACATGGTCTGTGTTCTTCGATGAAACCTCCAATGGCCACTTTGGATGATGTCTTGAGGAGGTGTTTCCATTTCACTTTGGAAGGGAAGGCTAAGGAGTGGCTGTACAATTTGCCAACTCATTTCTCCACTCTTACATGGGATCAGCTGAAGTCTACTTATCTCGAGCAGTTTTTCCCAGCCTCTAAGACTACTCAGATGAAGAAGGAGATCACTAATATTATGCAACAGGATGGGGAATCTTTGCATGAGTATTGGACAAGATTTATTAACCTTTTGGCTTGATGTCCCCACCATAACATCACTAAGGCTGATTTAGTAGACATCTTCTTTGATGGTCTACTACCCCATAATAAAGTATCCTTGAATGCTGTTGCGAATGGTTCATTGAGAGATAAGAGCCCACAAGCAAGTTGGGATTTGTTCCAAAAAATGGCTAATGAGGACCATCAAACTGGAGATCCAAGAAGATTACCACCCTCATCTTCAGGTAGTTCTAATGCGATCTTAGCTAAGATAGCAGCCTTGGGAAATCGAATGGACAAGAGGATAAGTTTGATTGAAAGGGAGTTGCACTCCATAAAACAAGTTCATGCAGTGGATACCTCACAAGCCCTAGTTACAGGATGTGAATCATGTGGTTCAATGATGCATGCTACAAGTACATGTGACAGACAGTATGAGGAAGTTGCAGCTATGAATCAAAGGAGAGAGAATAACTTATAGAAGAGAGATCCATACTCTAATACATATAATCCTGGCTGGAGAGACCACCCAAATTTTAGGTGGGGGAGTGGAGAAAATAGATCTAATCAATTTCAAGGAGGTGGTGCTTCCTCAAACAACTACCAAGGTAATGCAAGGTCTATGGTTTCCACACAACCTAATGCTTTAGTGCCTTCAAGACCAGAAAAGACCTCTCAATTGTTAAAGAGTATGGCAGCATAAACGAGTAACATGGATGGTAGAATGACCAATATTGATCACAAGCTCAAAGAGAATGATAGTCAATTCACCTCCATAGATTTAATTCTCCAAAGTATGCAGAAGGATAATGCAGATGTACACAGAAAACTTGAGGAGTTAAGTTGTAAGAATGCAGATATCACAAGCCACTTAACTCAAGTTTCTAATACAGTGAGTGACATCCAAGGAAAGAACAGTGGAAGAATACCTTCGAACACTGTTATTAATCCAAGAGGGGTGAATGCCATATCTCTAAGAAGTGGAAGACAGGTGCATTTTAAGGAAGCTGATGCGCCATAAGAGGATAAGGAAGAATCTGATTTTGAGAATTCACCACAGCCACAAATGAAAATTGGGAGTTCTGAAAGCATTAAGGAATAGTGGCTAATGAGCAAGAAGGCATCTCAAGAGGAGTGCTCACAAGCACAAGTGGAGATGCAAGAGCTGCAGGAAGAAGCAACAACATTACCAAGTCCAGTATACAAAGGAAAGAAACCTGAGGAGAAGCCGGAGTCGAGCAAGCAATGAGCCTCTTTGCATACAGCTAAGGAGGTAAGTGAAACATCCTTATTTTCATACATCTTAGGGACCAATTGGTAGTATTTAGAACCACTTTCAAGGTCATTGAAGTCCAATTTTTCAATCTGGAGTTTTACTCTTATCGAGTACTGTTCACTGTGTCAATTCCAGATGAGTGACCTGACTTCGAAAAATCATAACTAATTCTAGAAAAATTGGAATACACTGGTTCAAATTGCTACATGAAGCTAACTCAATACTATTTCAAGGAAAAATAACTCGTTGACCATTCCTTGTCCAAGTCAACGTCAGTCAAAGTTACAACTTTACTGTTTATCCAGCATTTTTCTCCTGAATCTAGCATTTTGGTCCCAACTTTGATAATTTATATCTCCATGTGTAGACATCGAAATGAGACATTCCATATATCAAATCGAAGCTTGGTATGTCTACTATTTATCATAAACATATCATACATTTATTTAATCATTCACTATTTTTAATTATAGATCAAACATCACTATATCACCATGAGTTACTGTTAATGGTGGCAAATTCCAGCAAGCAACTTTACATACATATGCATACATCAATCACATGTCAAACAAACATGCCAAACAATACTTATCATTAAATAATAAATCTTTATACAATAGGGCATGAACAAAATCCTCGTATCTCTATTACATCTTTCCTGCCTGAAATCCGGCAGTATAACTACTATACTTCATCTGTAAAAATAACTGATCTTGTACTGATTCGGTAATTCCCGTGATAATTACCATTCTACGTAAGTACCCAGGAAAGACTGGATGAACCGACTAGGTCCACTCACTTCCAGCCTCCTTAGACAGTACATACGTACACAGTACGTATCATCTCCTTATGTTCAGTCTGAAAATCGGCAGCATAACGGCGTCTTACAGTATTCTCAAAATTCACTTCGACATAACCTCTCTGTAATGGGTTATAAATAGGGGATGAGATTCGGGGGAATCTCAGTAGCAAACGGTACTAAACAATGCATGCATTAAAGTAAATACTTGTGCTTGCTTGTGAAAGTGTAAACATTGTGTAATGTGCATGCTTCCATGTAACATATGAAATACAATTGGCCAAGGTAATCATAGAAACAGAGCTTCAATCATATACACATATGCACACAATTCAACAAAGTCATAGCACAATCAAGCATAACATTCAATACATACAAGTTTAGGGTAAGTTTACTACCTTATTGCTTTACTTCTTTCCACTTTAACTTTGCTTCTTCCTTCTTACTTTTCGTTGCTATGTGGCTGCCCTCTTTTGAGCACACCAAGAAATTCCTAACATCACATTACCATCCAACCATTACAATCTAACTTCTCTTGAACACTAAGCTTACTTTAAGTAACATAACTTCCTTTAATCTTTACCAATTGACTTAGCCTTTGAATCAATTGATGTCTTGACCTTACCCTACACAATTTGGCCTTTTGAATCCATTTATGAACTCAAAACAACCAAATTCCAGCAACTATGCACTGTTCTGGACAGATTTGAAAAACATGCATAATTCTTTCAAAAATTCTCATTTTGATTCCAATGCTTCCCATACTTGTTCCTCCACTTTTCCCCCACACAAAATCTCATTTTAAGACCATTGGAAGAACCAAAATCATGAAATTCAAATCACTGTTCATGCGAGTGAACAGTAACCGTGAGGAATTTTCAACATTATAACCTTTAATTCCAATGGTTTCCAAGGTTCAAAACCTTTCCAATCCTACACAAAATCATCATATAAACTCAATCGAAGCATTAAATCATTGAAATTCCATTTCCTTCTATCATGAACAGTGCATGAACAGTGCAAACCGAAATGTTCTTCCATGGTAAAGTCAAGAACATCAACTTAATCCAACAACCAAGCATGTAACTAACTTGTTTAAGCTTGTCTTAACTATCTATGACTTAAAACTCATATTCCTTTCACATATACACAAAAATTCCAGCAGCATTTCCCCAAGATTTAAGCCTAAAAAGTCACTTAAACTCAAGCACAAACCATAAGAACAAAAGGTAGAAGCAAGGAGACAACTTACCTTACTTGCTCCTTCAAGACCCTTGCTTTCTTCCACATTCTTTCTCTAGAACTCACTTCTCTTTCTAAAGGAGCTCTTGGGTGTGAAGAATGAATGGAAAGGGGGGGTATTTATAGCAAAAGTCATGTGCCATTTGAAGGCTAAGATCACTTTGGAAACTATTTGATCTAATGGTTAAAGGTTTGATCTTGGAATGTCTTTTCACTTTTCACTCAAGACCTTATCACCATGACATCACTAGCATGGCCTCCCTTGGTACACCTAACCCTTCCTCTTTTTGGGTGCCATTCTTGTGTCCTTGTGGGTCCCACCATGTGCAACACCTAATTCTTACTTTATTCTCTTTTTCTTTCTTTTCAAAAATCCATAAATTATTTATTATTTGGACTTGGGCTCCAAGATAACTTTTGGGCCTTATTGGGCTGCCCTAGGACGAAATATTGGGCCTCTTTTAGGGCCAATAGCTAACTGGCCCAAATCCCAATGTACTTTCCTCATACCGATATCCGTAACTTACCCTGATCTTAGCATAAATGCTAAACACCTCTTTTAATTGTTCTAACATTTTTAGAAATTCATTCTAATATAAAATGAATTCTCTACAAAGTTTTATAATTTTCTGAGACCCAGAAGTCCTGTTAAAATTACATATGTTTCCTTTAACCCTTTATCGGTGTCCTTTTTCACCGTAAATTCCATAATTAATTCTACAGGACTCCTTTTTGACTCCTGTCAACTCCATAAATCCTCATATTAATTATAATAATTTACTATCAAATTTCCTCTTATATCATCCATTGTGTGAAATGACCAAAATGCCCTCCATTTACTTCTGGTTTCTTAGGGCATCACAGTGGCATTTTCGTAATTTTGCACTTTAGCTCTTAGACTTTCTTCCTCTTCCAATTAATCCTTTTTTTTACATAAACATGGCCACATATTTTCCTAAACATCTCATACATTTTATTCAATCTATACATACAACTTAGTACAGAAATTAGGGATGTTACAGTAAGTATAAAAGATCTCTCTTTTCCTAACTCTTATTTTGCTGGAAAGAAAAAGGTTGATCCTAATTTTGCAAAAGATGCTTGCAATCTGTTCAATAAATTGGAAATAAACATCCCTATGGTTGAATTCCTCAAGAGAAACCCTAAGTATGCTAAATTTTTAAAAGAATTGTGTGCTGATAAAAAGAAATTTAGGCCTCTTGAGAGAATTCAGGTGAGTGCTAATGTGTCATCCCTTTTTAAAGCTGAATTACCGGTCAAGTGCCAAGACCCAGGCTCCTATACAATCCCATGCACTATAGGAAATATTCCTATTAAGGGAGCGTTACTAGACATAGGGGCTGCCATTAATGTAATGTCTTAGTCGGTTTATCAGTCTTTAGGTGTCAACAATCCGAGAGACACAAATATAGTACTCCAATTAGCTGATAGGTCATTTAGGTATCCCAAGGGAATTCTTGAGGATATTCTAGTGCAGGTCAAAGACTTAGTGTTCCCAGCTGACTTCTATGTTCTGGATATGTCTAATAAACTAGTAAATGATAGCACTTTAATCCTTGGCCGACCTTTCCTCCAAACTTCCAAAACCATCATTAGTATGAAGCATAGTTCCATTACAATGGAAGTTGAGAACATGTGGTAAGTTTTAACATAAATGAAGCAATGAGATCTCCCTATGATAACTCTGCTTTTACTGCTTTGAATTCCATCGATTATGCTATTGAAGAAGTTAGGGATGAATATGAATTGAGTTTGCATGATAATGATAGAGATAATGCACTTGCAAAAGGTTTGTTGAGTGATTTTGCAGGATCCCAAGGTGTTCTGGGCGCTGAAAGTTCAACAATTGAAGAAAGGTCGAGCTTCTGTGATAAAAGGTTGCGACCCAATGACATTAACATCACGACTAAATGAAACATCCTTACTTTTGTACGTCTTAGGGACAAATTGGTAGCATTTAGAACCACTTTCAAGGTCATTGAAGTCCAATTTCTCAATTTGGAGTTTTACTCTTATCGAGTACTGTTCAATGTGTAAATTCCAGATGAGTAACCTGACTTCGAAAAATCATAACTAATTATAGAAAAATAGAAATGAAGTGGTTCAAATTGATACATGAAGATAACTCAATGCTATTTCAAGGAAAAATAACTCATTGACCACGACTTGACCAAGTCAATGTCAGTCAACGTTACAACTTTACTATTTATCCAGCGTTTTTCTCCTGCATCCAGCATTTTGGTCCCAACTTTGATAATTTATATCTCCATGTGTAGACATCCAAATGAGGCATTCTATATATCTAATCTAATCTTGTTATGTCTACTATTTACCATAAAAATATCATATATTTATTCAGTCATTTACTATTTTTAATTATAGATCAAACATCACTATGTTACCACGGGTTACTGTTCATGCCAGCAATCAACTTTGCATATTCTTATGCATACATTAATCACATATCAATCAAACATGCCAAACAATATTTATTACCAAAGAATAAATTGTTATACATCAGGCATGCACAAAATTCTCATATTTCTATTACATCTTTCCTGCCTGAAATCCGGCAGTATAACATTTCTTACATCATCTTTTCTAAGTAACTGATTTTGTACTAATTCGGTAATTCCCATGAGAACTACCATTCTACGTAAGTACCCAGGAAAGACTGGATGAATCGGCTAGGTCCACTCACTTCCAGACTCCTTAGACAGTACCTACGTACACAATACGTATCATTTCCTTTCTTCACTACTCATATTTTTCCATAATTTCGGCAGTATAACGCACTGGTGGAAAATTGGCAATCGAAATCCCCACTTTTAAACCGGTCAATGCGAAGACGGTTTTAAAAAAATGAGCGGTGGCATTTTTGTAAATAAAATGAAATATTCACACCGTATTTACTCGTGACCGATGTGGAAATATTTAGTCCGGTTTAGATGTTTAATTTCTACAGTGGATATTATAGAGACCGATGTGGAAATATTTGGTCCGGTTTAGATTTTTACTTTCTACAGCGTATTTATATTGACCGAGGTGGAAATATTTAGTTCGGTGTAGATGAACTCCGTCAGGATCCTTTCGCGCCATTTTATGTCAAGTAGTCTTCTCAGACATGCGCAGTATTTTCATCATGATCACCTTCTCCGATATCTGTTTTATATCCATTTCTTCTATTCTTCTATCTTAACTCTCCAATAGCTTCGCCTCATAAAAGACAGAGACAGAATGTTGAAGATAAACATATGCACGTATCTCCTGATAACCCTTCAGTTCCTTCTCCTCCTCCCCTGCTTCAGCAACTGGTGGAGTTCCTAAAGGAACTCATCCCGCGCTTCAATTCCCTAGAGTGCTCGGTGGAAGAACTGGCTCTGAAAGTGGAGAGGATGAATGAACGTTTTAGAGCCTTTCAACACGATGATAGTTTATTTCATCCTATTGTTGATAGAGCGAGGTCTTGTTTTCTAGATTTCAAGATGTAAAGTTAGTTAGTAAAGTTTAATTTGAATGAATATAATGAAGTTTAACTGGTTTCTTGTTCTGCATATGTTGCTGATGATCCGTTTATTTTTTATCTGAATCACACTTTTAAACCGCTCACTGAGGAGAAGACGGTTTAAAAAAAATTAAATTTTTACACCGGTTTTAAAAGTAACCGATTTAAAATATAAACACCCGGTGCAGATTAGCTTCGTCCTATCTGCCTCTTCAGTTTCCTGTCTATGCTTTCCCGCGCGCTTTCTTTATTTTTTAAATCATTCATTTCACTTCTTCGGTTCCCAACGTTTGTAGTCATTATGATAGAAGGCCAATTGCATTCTTCTATATTCTTATTGATCATGAACGTTAACCATATATATATGTATACCATTCTTCTATTTTATTTTCTTTTCATCTATCTGACTCCTCCAATGGCCTCTTCCTCACGCACGCCTCCTTCTCCGCCCCACAAAAGAAACAGAGATGACTTTGAAGACAAACATCCTGATCCTCACCCTTCTGTTCCTTCTCCTCCTCCCCTGTTGTGACTCTGATGGAGAGCCTTGAGGATCTCATACTGCGCTTCAATGGGCTGGAGTGGAAGAACTGAATCGCAAAGTTGACAGACTGAAAGCAAGTTTCAGAGATTTCTGCTCAGAAGTTCGCCGCCATCAACCCTGTGATAGCTTCTTTAATCCTATTGATCTCACCCAATCTGATGACTCCCAAAACTCCGAGTCTGATGAGTAGTGAAAGATTGCAACTTTTATATATTCTGATATATATATATTTTTGTGTAAAAGTTGATGACATGGTCTGTATCACTTAAAAAAACTGATATATTTTACATCGGTCTATATATAGTGGCCGGTGTAAAATATACTCTCTACAACTTTTATATATATCTACACCGGTGTAACATTTTGTCCGGTGTATATTTTCTTACAAAATAAACTTTTTGTTTTATTTTTTTTACCAAATACTCTTTTATTTGGTACATTTCTCGCGCCTTCCATCTCTCATTTTTCCCTGGTTCACGCGTTAAGTCTTCTCGGCGCTTCACAGACGGTGAGTTTTGTTTTGAACTCCTCTCGAGAACTAAAAATTTATTCTCTCCATGCATTAGCTGCAACGTAATGGTTTAATTTCTTGTTTTCTATTTTTCTAGTTCTTATAGTCTTCCACAAATATGGATCATAGTTGGATAAATGTTAAACGAACAAGTGTTGAGTATGCTAAGGGGGTGAAGGAGTTTTTAGATTTTGCTAAACGGAATGGTGATGATGACAATGGATGGTTTTATTGTCCTTGTGTGAGTTGTTTGAATGAGAGGAAACAAAGTCCTGCTGATATTTACACTCATCTAATTTGTGAGGGGTTTTGCAAGAGTTACACGGTATGGGTATGGCATGGTGAACAGGTAGAACAGACCTTTGACGATGACATGGATACTGATAATCGAGTAGAGGACATGATTCATGATGTTGGAGAATATGCTTTTATGCGGTCACATGCATATGGTAATATGTGCAATGATGCAGAAAAGCCTCTATACCCAGGGTGCAGAAAATACAACCTGTTGAATGCGGTGTTGAGATTGGTAAGTGTGAAAGCTCGGCATGGGTGGAGTGACAGTAGTTTTTCAGAATTGCTTGAGTTGTTACAGGACATATTTCCTGAAGAAAATGCATTACCCAAACGCTACTATGATGCGAAGAAAATAATAGGTCCTTTAGGCATGCAGTATAGAAAGATTCATGCATGCCCAAATGATTGCATATTGTACAGGAAAGAGTTTGAAGATGAGGAGAAGTGTCCAATATATAAGACACCAAGGTACAGATCAAACAACTCTCCTGCCAAGTTGTTATGGTATCTTCCAATTTTACCAAGATTTAAGCGACTTTTTTCTAATGAAGATGATGCAAAGAAAATGTTATGGCATGCAAATGAAAGGATTAATGATGGAAAGATTCATCATCCTGCTGACTCTTTGCAATGGAAGAAGATTGATGACTTATTTCCCGAGTTTGGCAATGAACCACGAAACCTAAGGCTTGGACTTAGTACGGATAGAATGAACCCTTATAGTAGCCTTAGTAGTATACATAGTTCATGGCCCGTCCTTCTGGTGATTTACAACCTATCTCCCTTGCTGTGTATGAAACGGAAGTATGTAATGTTGTCTATGCTGATCTCAGGACCAAAACAACCGGGAAATGACATAGACGTTTACCTAACACCCTTGATCGAAGATTTGAAGAAGCTATGGGAAGGTGTGGATGTTTTTTATGCTGTTAAGAAGGAGGTCTTCAATATGTGGGCCATGATCTTTTGTACAATTAATGACTTTCCTGCATACAGAAATTTGTCAGGGTATAGTGTTAAGGGCCATAAAGCATGTCCGATTTGTGAGGAAGGGACTTGCTACTATCAACTTCGTCATGGAAAAAAGACAGTCTACCTAGGTTATAGGAGATTTCTAAGACAAGCCCACCCATACCGTCGACAAAAGAAGAAATTTTATGGCGGCCAAGAATTTGAAAATGCTCCAAAGCCATTGACTGGCTAACAAGTTTATGAAAAGGTGAAAGACATCAATGTCACTTTCGGTAAGCTTACCAAGAAAAGTGAGAAAAATGTATGGAAAAAAAGATATGTGTTCTTTGAGCTTCCTTATTGGCGACATCTTCATGTAAGGCACTGTCTTGATGTGATGCATGTGGAGAAAAATGTGTGTGACAGCATTGTTGGAACACTTCTCAACACACATGGTAGTTCCAAAGACGGTTTGAAGGCAAGATTGGATTTGGAAGAAATAGGAATACGGGAGGAGTTACATCCGAGTCTAGATGGTGAGGGGAGCTATCATGTTGAAGAGACTAACATTTTGTCCAAGGCTGAGAGAAGAAGTATTTGTGAGTGTTTGCAAGGAATCAAAGTTCCCTCTGGGTACTCATCTAATCTTAAGAGGATTGTGTCCATGAAAGATTTGAAATTAGTATGCCAAAAGTCTCATGATTGTCATGTATTGATACAACAATTACTCCCAGTGGCTGTTCGAGGAATCCTTCAAGATGATTTGAGACACATTGTAACCCGACTTTGCTTATTCTTTAATGCTATATGTGGCAAAGTCTTTGAGACTGAAAAGTTGGAGGAATTAGAGCACGAGGGTTATGTTATTTTGTGCCAGCTTGAAAAACAGTTTCTTCCTGCCTTTTTTGACATCATGGTACACCTCATCGTTCATCTAGTGCGAGAGATAAAACTGTGTGGCCCTGTATACTTACGATGGATGTACCCATTTGAAAGATACATGATAATCCTTAAAGGGTATATGAAGAATCCAAATCGGCCTGAAGCATCCATTGTTCAAAAATATGTTGCCGAAGAAGCTATGGATTTTTGTCAACAATACCTGTCTAAAGTAAGACTTACTAGTCTCCACAAACCCCTTGTCAAACAGGGGGGTCAACGCGGAATATTGGTGAGGAGTGTTGATCGTAATGAACTGCAGCAAATACACTTACACATCTTGAATAACATTGATGAAGTTCAAGACTATATTGCTGTTCATAAAGATCTTGTCCGAAAAACAAATAATAGGATGACAGAGCAAAGGCTGATTAGAGAACATAATAAATCTTTTGCACATTGGTTCAAATTGGAGGTTGAAAATGAGGATTGTGTTTCTGATACAGTTAGATGGTTGGCATGTGGTCCTGAACATAATGTGATCTGTTGGAATTCATTTGATATCAACGGGTATTCTTTTTATACGAAGTCCCTAGATGATAGAAGTAGCGTGCAAAATAGTGGTGTTATGTTAGTGGCTGAAGCTATGCATTTCTCTAGTTCAAAAGACAACAATCCTAAATTAGCAGTCATCCCTTATTATGGCGTTGTTGAAGAGATTTGGGAGGTGGACTACTCCAAATTCAAAGTTCCCGTGTTCAAATGCAAGTGGGCTAATGTAAACAACGGTGTTATGGTCTATCAGTTAGGATTTACACTGGTGGATTTGAATAATACAAGTTTTGGGGATGAGCCTTTCATTATGGCAGACCAAGCAAAGCAAGTGTTCTTTATCACTGATCCTCAAAACGAAAGATGGTCTGTCGCGCTCCAAGGAAAAAGGGTTGTTGACAATGATGATTCTTTTTATGAGATCCCTTCTTTTTCAGTAGGTTTACCATAATTAAGTGAAGAAGAAGTGGATTCTGATTAATTTCTATGTGTTTCTTGTTTTTGATGTAGTCTAAACATGTAATTTTAAGTTTCTTGTTATGATTGCGTATATGATTTTGATGTAATAATAACAGAGACAGATTCTTGTTCTGATAAGAATGTTGTGACGCCAAGGATGGGATGATATATGATGATGGAGTTTAAAAAATAACTACAACATTAAAACCGGTCTTAAGTGCTATCCGGTGTAAAAAGTCATTACTGACATTTTGTAAATAAATTATAGTTCGATTTTACACCGGGTTTTACTTTATCCGATGTTATATTTTAAACGGTGTTATTTTTTACATTGGTTGTAAAATTTATCCGGTGTAAAATGTATCAATTTTACATCGTTTATGTTTTTGTCCGGGTTAGAATGATTTACACCCGGTGTCGAATATTTATATTCATTTTTTAAGCCCGCCCCTTGGCGCGATTATCTTCATTCTCCTTTCTCACGTACTCCATCATATCGCCGCTCGTCGTGCTCTGTGGTTCTCGCGAGGCTTCTCTGTGATCGATCAGTCGTTCTTCTCTGTTGTCTCTCTCGTTCTGCTTTTCCGTGTACGTGTTCTCTGCATTTTTTTCCCTGTGTACGTGCGTCGCCATTTTTATGTTCGTTTAATCTAGGTTTTCTATTTTTCCTGATGAATGCTTGCACATCTTTCCATTCATAACTGCTAAAGGAACAAGTTTTGTGTATTCTGACGGGTTGAAGGAAAAAGGGTTAAGTCTATTTTCAATGTTTTTGATGTTGTTATTGCGTACGTAGGAATATGGAGGATAGAGTTACTCAGATTGAGGCTAGCGATGCTCCAAGCGCCATTACGCAAAGGAAGGGCAGAAGTGCGACTCGTTTGAAAGACATTACAAAGGACAGGATGGAGGGGAAACTGCTTCCGATAGAGTTTGACAGAAACTGGAACCCAACTGGTGAACACAGGACAAAGTACGTAAGTTTTGTCAGCCTCCTAGCACGCAACAAGCCTAGCATCACCTATTTGACTTGGGATGCTGTGGATGATCGCGTGAAGAATCAAATTTGGGACACTATCCGGGTATAGGAACTATCTAATATTGCATGCAGAGCAATACCAAATACACAACTATTTGTTGATTACTCTATTTTCAATGGCAAACATTGCAGCTCACTTACAATGTTCCCAACAATGAGTTCTTGAAGAAGAAGACGTTGTCTTATTGCGCTGAGCGTTGGAGGGCATTCAAGACACAACTAGCTCGTCAGTATCTGTATGGACAGGACAGAAGTGGTCATCCTCAACCTTCTCCATGCAGCAAGTATCAATTCATTGACGAAGCTGCGTGGGAAGAATTTGTTAGGAATCGGACCACGCCAGTAGCAATGGTGAGTGTATCCTTTTGTATATGTTGGCAGAAAATGTATCAGAGTATCATATGTATTGATTTTAACTACTTCATGTCTTGTAGGAAAAAAGGGCAAAAGTGATTGAATACGCCCTCAAGAATGATTGCCCCCACACAATGTCTCGAGGGGGTTATGCGAAGGCAGAAAGAGAGTTGTTGGGGGCCAAGAGGAAGAGGCTAGAAGAAAATGCTAGGTCGGATCCTAGTGTTCTTCTTGACCCCCCTCTCCGATATGTCGCGAAGAAAAATGGTTGTACGCTCGCCAAAGAAAGAGCGGAACTTTTACAAGAGACAATGCTCGCATGATTGCTGAAAAAATTGTAAGCACTACTTGCATTATTTTGTGTTAGTAGACTATATATAATTATATCATTTTCCTTATGTTTGTTCTTTCTATGTTATAGAGTGATCTTAAACAACAAGAGTCCCATGGATCCTTCAAGTTAGATGGTAGGAATGACATCTTGACTGTTGCCACTGGGAAACAAGAACATGGGGGCCGTGTCAGGGGAGTTGGAAGAGGTGTGGGTATAAGAGATTACTTTGGAGCATCTCAAACACGTTCCCGACATGTGGTGCCGAGGGCAGAGTTGGCATCCTTTCTCTCCACCATAAGGGCAGAGGCTAAGGAAGAGGCTTGGATAGAGGCTAGGGCACAAGCAGAAGCTTCAATTGAGGCGCGATTACAAGAGGGGTTCGCAAAGATGAAGGAAGAAATGTTGTCCATGATGACATCAAGGCAGCAAGAGCCAACTGATCCCCTCCCGCCCTCAACTGCAGTCCGTCCAAGCACTAAGGGGAGTTGTTGCTTGCTGCTGTCAGAGGATGAAGAACATTGTGATCTATATGTTGAGGATCCTCTTAGACGCTTAGTGGCACGTGGCTCCATCCATAGCCTAGGGGCAACTGTTCACCACAGCCAAATTCAGGACGATCAATTAAGGGTGACAGTTGAAGCCGTGCTAATTGGAGATGCTCTTGTCCCAATTCCCACTGATGAGGTGAAGATAGTGAGCCAAGCAAAAGGGACTTTCATATTGTGGCCAAAGCATCTTGTTTCGGATCACGTCGCCTCATCCCCCAGCCAACTTCCCACCCCTCCCACTTTGAATGCCATGCAACGTGTGATCCTATTGGCATATGACAAAACGTTCCATGTGGACTGGTTGCCTATGGATTCAGTTGTGGGCGACGTGGGGGCACCGGCCTTCCTGGACCATGTGGACGTCAAATCTCTAATCACTCCCAAGGAAGAACTGACCTCCAGCTGCATCCAAGTGTTTTTGATGTAAGTATAATTTAAATGTAAATATATGTAATAACAAAGTTCAAGTCTTACAACTAATGTCGTTTATGCATTGCCTGTAGGTACATGCAAGCTGAGTTGGTTTCCTCCAAGGGCAAACAAAAAAAGTTCGGATTCCTATGCCCACTTCAGATTTATGCTAAAGGAACCTCTCAATCTTCGAGGCTTGCATACATTTCAAGTAGGCTCGGTGAAACCGATATTGATTATTTCTTCGCACCATATATGCAGGAGTAAGAATAATAATATTTCATTTTATTTCATATATACTAGTTTTGTATTTGCTTAATTATAATACTCATTCTCTTTTAACTAATCTCTACAGCAATCATTGGCAACTTGTCATCCTATGTAAGCATAGCTATAAAGTTTTCTTCTTATGCTCCCTCCATTACAAGCCCTCGGTTGATGTCAGGAAGATCATGAACACGTGAGTTCTCTTCTATACACAATGATCTTTGTGATAAATGGGTTACTAACTTATTAACTTTGGTCATAGGGCTATGAGGACGTTCGCAGTTGCAAGGGGCCTTAAGCACGCTAATTTGGTGAGGGACCCTGAATGGATCACACCGAAGGTAATAAAAGTATATATTGGGTGTTAGCTAGGTTCCCCATTTTGATGATGAGAAATAATTTTTATCTTGTTAACATTACAGAGTCGAAGGCAACCCAGAGAAAGCAACTTGTGCGGCTTCTATATAGTTAGACACATGGTCAATATTATCTTGTCAAATAGGATTGACCTAACTGAGGAGGTAAAATTGTATTTTTAATGATTTCATATTTCTTAATTCTCAATCTAATCTATATTAGTAATGCCTTAATTTCTTTGATTTTGATTTCATATTTCAGATGTTTGATCAACCTGATCCATTTCCTGACCAAGATATTGAGGACCTGCGTAATCGGTGGGCAGAGTTTTTTGTTCAATTCCTTCCTTCTCAATAGTATTTGTCTTTCACTGAATACCTTTTTCTACTTGTCTGTTCAAATTGTAGCATTTTTGTATTGAATGAATAATATAATGAGCAATTGAATTATATATGTCTCTGGCATCTTGAACTGATGATGATCGATGATTGAGTCGTATATTATATTTGGGCAGTTTATTTATGAAGCTTCAGGCCAACGAAATGTATTAAATATAAATTTAATAGCATCTACATCGGAGGTATATACCTGCCGGTGTAGAAAGAACATATATCATACATAATATATAAATTAAATTTAATAACATCTACACCGTCCCAATATTCAACCGGTGTTAACATTTGAATAATCTACACCGTCCCAATATTCAAACCGGTGTAGATGTTAAAACATAATACACCGGATGTAAATGTGAACCGCTTTAAATTTTAGTCCGGTGTAAAAAAGTATACATTCTACACCGGTCATGTGACCGGTGTAGAAGGTCTCACTTTTTACATGGTCCGTTTCTACACCGGCTGTATGTGCGATGTTGAATGCCATTTTCAACCGGTGTTGAAATGCTTTTTTTCAGCCGTAACGGCGTCTTTCAGCATTCTCAAAAATCACTTTAACATAACCTCCCTGTAATGAGTTATACATTGGGGATGAGATTCAGGGGAATCTCAGTAGTAATAATCATAACAATATATGTAATGCAGTGTGACAGTGCTTGCTTGTGACTGTGTACAGATAAGTATGATGCGTGCTTCCATACTCAATAATAACATATGATCATAGCATTATGTAGTAGAGCTTCAAACATAACATATAAGACAACAATCTAACCAAACAATAGCACAACAAATCACAAAGCCATTACATAAAAGCTAGGATTAGTTACTACCTGGCTAACTTAGCAGAACTCTACTATCACTAGTGGAAAATAGGCTTTTTAAAGCCCCATTTTTAAACCGGTCACTGCGGAGACGGTTTAAAAAAAATGACCGGTGGCATTTTTGTAAATAAGATGAAATATTTACACCGGTCATAAAATATGACCGCTGTAAAAAGTAATAACCGGTGGCATTTTTGTAAATAAGATGAAATATTTACACCGGTCATAAAATATGACCGCTGTAAAAAGTCATGACCGGTGGTAGTTTTGTAAATAAGATGAAATATTTACACCGGTCGTAAAATATGACCGCTTTAAAAAGTAATGACCGGTGACATTTTTTTAAATAAGATGAAATATTTACACCGGTTATAAAACATGACCGGTGTAAATATTTCATCTTATTTACAAAAATGCCACCGTTCAATTTTTTTTAAACAGGTTCCTCAGTGACCGATTTAAAAATGGGCTTTAAAAAGCATGTTTTTAAACCATTCTTATCTATAGCTGATAGAATTACATCCGGTGTAGAATGTCTTTGCTATTAAAAATCTAACAAAAAGCGTTAATTTTTTACGATTCCCTATCTTCACAAATCATATCGTCGTCCATAGAGAAAACTAGACAAAGGAGAACACATAGTGATAGGAAGCTCCACCTTCGTAACACACCGTCTAAAGCTAGCCGAAGAAGAAGACCTAGATATGCGATGACCCATTCCTGTGCTCGTCATTCTCTATTGTTGAAGTTAGTCGTTGTAGCCTCTAAAGTTCGCCAAAGAAGAAGACCCAGATCTGCGATAATGGGTGTCTATTTTTTTGTTCTTTCTTCCTCGATTTTGTTTAAATATATTTCTGTTCACTTTTAACTGAGTAAGTCGGAGGAATTGTGACGATGTTTCTGTGATATCTTTAATTAGGTAACGGCGTTTCTAGGTTTTGTGTCATTCATTTTCGGGTTCTGTTTAAATATATTTTTGTTTGCTTTTGAGCAGGTAACCAAAAGGAATTGTGACGATGTTTTTATGATATCTTCAATTAGGTGACGACGTTTATGGGTTTTCATTTTTGCGCATATATCTAAGTTTTTATTTCTTTCGTTTCTGGATTCTCTGGCTTTTTCTTTCTTCCTCTTTTTTGTTCTCTGCTTGCATTTTACAGGTACCTATTCTTCTTCATCACTCTCCTCCTCCTTCAGATTTGTGACAAAGAAGGAAATAATTTCGGACCTAGAGTTTTTTTATTCTGATTTTTTTTTATTTTGACATTACTTTTTAAATCGGTTGTATAGAATAACCGATTTAAAAAAGCTGATTGTTTACACCGGTCATATATAACCAGTGTAAAATATTAAACTTGTTACACGGGCTGTTTCTACACCGGATCAAAGTCCGGTGTAGAAGTCTATTTTTAACCGATTTAGAAAGCCTTTTTTCCAGCCGTGTATACTGCTTCCAGCTCCGCCAGAACTTCCTTCCTTCTTTCTTTCTTCCACTTTCTTTCTCTAGAACTCACTTCTCTCTCTAAGGGGGCTCTTGGCCATGAAGAATGAATGGCAAGGGGGGTATTTATAGTTTTTATGGATGGCATTCTTGTAATTGCAAGAACTTTAACTTGTGGCCACCATTTTTCCAAGAATTTCCTATATTCTTTACTCCCTTTATTGCATCATCATGGTGATGTCATCATGGGACACCTCACCATGGTGACTCACCACCCTTCATAATTACATGTTAACTCATCTTGTTGACTCACTACCCCTCATAATTACTTGCTAACTCAGCCTGCTGACTCACCGGTTCTGGAGAATTCCAGAGTCTTACACCGAAATATGTGTCCTTAGTTTTATCTACTTCCTCCATATCAGTGCCATATGGCTTCAAGGTGGGTCCCATAAGACACCTTTTCACGCTAACCAATGCTATCCAGATAAGTCCAGGACTTTATCTGATCACTTCCTCGATTATCGTGCCGACCGAGTAACTTCTACTTTTCTTTTATACAGTATTAAAATATTATTTTAATGGCACTTTTCCCCATGTATCACTAGGCTTACGTTTTTGGGCCTCTGATAAATCCCAAGTACTCTGATGGCACGTTTCCCGAGAATATCTCTATTTGGACCGCTTTTCGATTATAACTATAAATTCCCATCTTTAGGAATTTTTACAGAAAAATCGAGATATCAAATCAAAATTCCGTGACTCCTCATTCAACCCGGAATTCTTTTCTCTATTTCACGGTATTTTCAGATATTTTATCCGGACCGGGGCTGTTTTGGCCTGAAAGTACACTCACGCGCAGTTTTCAACATGACCATTTTACCCTCGATCATTTTTCTTAGGGACCTCATATGCATATTTCACAGTTCAGTGAAATGATCAGCATAATTTTCTCTATTTATCAGTAAAATATGGTACTCATCGGCTACTAGCCTGATCTTTCCCATAATTACGGTTATGCCCCTGCATTCTCTTTCTGGCCTCTTTACTTATCTTCTTATCCTTCATCTTAAGTTCTTGAAATTCTCTTCCAACAACTCATCCCCTAAACTCTTTGGGAGTCATCGTTAATTGAAAGGCTCGACAACCTACCCATATCAAGTTATCTCACTCAGGAGCCAGCCCATATCTAGCTACCTGCAGAATTCCTAGGCTTAAGACCCAGGATATTCCTTACATTCCTCTTTTTGAACCTAGGTGAACTGTCCCTATTTTGTATGTCAAAGACTTAACTCATCTTTAAATCCTGAAGGACTTAGCTCATCCATCGGATTCCTACAAAATATAGGTAAGTGATCTGCCCATATCAGATTACTACCCTGGGACTACGGGTTTAGCAGCCTGCCCATATCAGACTACCTCCCAGTTCTCCTAGACTCAAAAATTGGGATGTTACACTAAACATCAGTCTGTGGCCCACTGTGAACATGAGTCACGACCAAATGAATTTAAGGTCACGACACACAACTCCAGAGATGACCAGTCGCAATGCGAAGATAAAGGTGTAGCGACTAAACCTCAATCTGCTGAGGGATAGCCTCTCTGTGAATCTGAGTCGGACTAAATGGTTTTATGGTCGTGACACAAAACTCCAGAGAATACAAGTCGCGACAGGATGAATATAAAGTCGCGACTAATAGCTCTAGAGATGCACCCTGTCAGTATCAGTCGCGACAATACGCTGAAAGGTCGCGACCATATATACCAGACGCATCCAATGAACTAAAAATTCCTTCATATCACCTTTCCACTATTTTGGTTAAAGGGACAATGTGTTCTAACCCTACTTCCCCTCACTCTCATTCCAAAATTACTTCCCATACCTTAAAATTTTTGAAAGATTTGATCCCTAATAATGATGCAGGTATGGAAAAGCATGACCCCAATCTTTTTGCAATTGTAGACCAACCTCAGCTTGGTGCGATGCTTAAGGAAGTAGAGGACAAATTGGGGAACCCATACAAGCTGGATAAGAGCAACCGCAAGGAATATACGAAGGATGCGAAGGGAAAACCTCCCAACTCTGGTGCTGCTACATGCCAACCATAGTTGGGCAAGTTCAAGTTTAAAGAGGGAAGATTCAACACAAGCTTGGATGAATTTTAGTACAGAATACACGATTCCACTTCCCCGTTACTGTCCATGTGTTGCACACGCTTCAATGGTTACCTCTCCATCCACACACTCACATGCATGACTTTAGCTTACCCATCCTGTCATCTTTGCTTTACTTGTACTACTTTGTATGACTTGAATGTGACTGCATGCCTCATTGAAAAATTTGCATTGAGTGATGAGGTTATTCGCTATGTTTGAGCTAGATTTTCTTGACTTCATAAAGTGCTGTCATTTCTGGTTCTGTTAACAGTGAGGACACTATCAAGTTTAAGTGTGGGGGAGGATGTTTTACTCTTGCTTTTTTTGTAATTAATCCAATCTTTCATCACAAAATCTTTATTTTTGATCTTAATATATGGTGAATTGCTGAAAATTGGACCTCCACCTTAAACAAAATTGTTAATTGGTAAAAAGGATTTAGCTTGAAAACCATTTTTGGACTTTGAAAACTGTCACTTGGTAGTCTCTGTGACTAATGGTCGCGACATATGTGATTTATGGTCACGACCTGTGATGGAATTTTGGACTAACATGCTCTCTGTGAACTACAGTCGTGACCTATGTGCTTTATGGTCACGACAATACCTCTCTGTCGATTTATGTCGCCACATGAATACCTTATTAGTCGCGACCAATGTTTGAAAATTTTTTAGCATGCACCCCTATGAATATAGGTCGCGACCTTAAGCATTTTCAGTCGCGACCCTCTTTTGGAAAATGTCTAGTTACCTTCTCTTTGCATTGTGCAATGCTGGAAAGAAGGATTCCTTTTGAACTACTAAGATGCTTTCATAAATGATTCATTGTCCCCTTATTTCAAATCCTTTTTAGTCCTTTGAAACCATTGCCACACTTGAATTTTTCTTTCACAATCTTGGAAATTGAATTTAAAACACCTAAACTTTTGCTATTGAATTTGGGATTATTACATGATTCTAAGTGATTACTTTGGAACTTTTAAATCATCGTTTAGAGGGTTTTTCGTTGTGATAAATGTTCTAATGCCTAGTGAATGATGAATTTTATTTGAGACTTTAGCTTATGAGCAATTTAGATCAAAACCCTAGTTGGAAGGATTCTCAGCCTAAATTTCTATATTGAGTGATTATTCAATTAGTTTATATCCTCTAGAACTTGTCTTGGCTCTGAGTTGAGAATGACTTGCGCATTTATGAATTGAACATGATAGAGGCATTCATTTCTAAACCCTTTTATCCCAAACACAAGCCTACTACATATTATATCCTTAGTCACCCCCTTTGAGCCCATCATTTTTCTTTCATCCATCATTTATATAGAAAGTAATATATGCATAAACTTTAGTTGCAAAATTCTATTCATGTCAAAAATTCATTATTGTTGTGATGTGTGCTACAGGTTCTGTGTATGAGGTGCCAAATAAAAAAAAAGGCATATTGCACTGGGAAAAAAAGGGGAAAGGACGGTGCAAGAAAAGATGCAAGAAAAGAAAACAAAAAGAAAAGAAAAGAGAAATGAAGGCACAATTATTAACTCTTAGCACAATTATCACTTCTAGATCTTTAGAGACATGAATTCATGCTACATATTCATTGTTAAATGCATGTAGTACTTTCTATTCTTCATATTCCATTCCATGTAGCCCATCTCCATCATTACAACCCTAAAAGACCTCTTGATTCTTTGCATAAGTACTATATAGTTGCTGAGATTTAGAACCATTACAACATATGGTAGGATGTTTTCCAATTTGAATTTGAGTGAAAGAACCCTAACAATAAGAGGATAGAGAGAGCTAAACACTTACATCCTTAGAGAGAATCTATTGTGCTCATACAGTTGAGGTTGATTTCATTTAGTAGTTGATTACTTGGCATTGCTCACATTATCACTTCTTCATTCCCAAAAGATGGTGGATTAATTGTTTTCAGGTCATGCTATGGATTATGTTATTATCTTGGCTTTAATAGTGATTGTTCTAGGTGTAATTCATTTCTTTGTCCAGGAGTAAAAAGGTTCAAGTGTGGGGGAATTGATAAGACATATTTTGTATATGGTTTCTATGACAATTTTGAGAGTTTTATAATAACTTTACCATTCATTTCATGCCTTAAATTGTACTTTTGTGTATTACATGATTATGCATGGCAATGTGCTAATTAAAGGGTAAAATGGTAAAATAACTCTTCCAAACTGCATATATTCTGTTATCTACTGATTTGGACTTTTACAGTGAGCTTTTATGTTGAATTGCAGGTACTTTGGAAGAGAACAAGGACCAGGAAAGAAATCAAAAGTCAATGAAAGTGGAACCACGCCTCTGTGCTATTTAGTCGCGACCAAAAAGTCCTACGATCACGACCCATAATTCTTCTGGAAGATTCTCACTGTTCATAGGTCGCAACCAACAAATGTATCGAGTCGCGACAAAAAGTATGAAATCGCTGAAACTGCGGGTTTTGAATTAGGTCATGCTGTTATAAGAAGAGAGGGAGGCTGCCGTCAAAGGAGAGGCTGATTTTTGGACTTGATTAGGCTAAGAAGCAGTACTCGAGCGCTCTCCACACACTTTCTACTCATCTTCCATCTTTCTACACCATTCACCATCATCTCTTCATCGTTTCTTCATGGCATCACATCTGAACAGTGAAACATCCTTATTTTTGTACATCTTAGGGACCAATTGGTAGTATTTAGAACCACTTTCAAGGTCATTGAAATCTAATTTCTCAATCTGGAGTTTTACTCTTATCGAGTACTGTTTACTATGTAAATTCCAGATGAGTGACCTGACTTCAAAAAATCATAACTAATTCTAGAAAAATCAGAATGCAGTGGTTCAAATTGCTACATGAAGCTAACTCAATACTATTTCAAGGAAAAATAACTCGTTGACCATTCCTTGTCCAAGTCAACGTCAGTCAAAGTTACAACTTTACTGTTCATCCAGCGTTTTTCTCCTGAATCCAGCATTTTGGTCCCAACTTTGATAATTTATATCTCCATGTGTAGACATCGAAATGAGACATTCTATATATCAAATCGAAGCTTGGTATGTCTACTATTTATCATAAACATATCATACATTTATTTAATCATTTACTATTTTTAATTATAGATCAAACATCACTATATCACCACGAGTTACTGTTCATGGTGGCAAATTCCAGCAAGCAACTTTACATACATATGCATACATCAATCACATATCAAACAAACATGCCAAACAATACTTATCATTAAATAATAAATCTTTATACAACAGGGCATGAACAAAATCCTCGTATCTCTATTACATCTTTCCTGCATGAAATCCGGCAGTATAACTACTATACTTCATCTGTAAAAATAACTGATCTTGTACTGATTCGGTAATTCCCGTGAGAACTACCATTCTACGTAAGTACCCAGGAAAGACTGGATGAACCGGCTAGGTCCACTCACTTCCAGCCTCCTTAGACAGTACCTACGTACACAGTACGTATCATCTCCTTATGTTCAGTCTGAAAATCGGCAGCATAACGGCGTCTTACAGCATTCTCAAAATTCACTTTCTACATAACCTCTCTGTAATGGGTTATAAATAGGGGATGAGATTCGGGGGAATCTCAGTAGCAAACGGTACTAAACAATGCATGCATTAAAGTAAATACTTGTGCTTGCTTGTGAAAGTGTAAACATTGTGTAATGTGCATGCTTCCATGTAACATATGAAATACAATTGGCCAAGGTAATCATAGAAACAGAGCTTCAATCATATACACATATGCACACAATTCAACAAAGTCATAGCACAATCAAGCATAACATTCAATACATACAAGTTTAGGGTAAGTTTACTACCTTATTGCTTTACTTCTTTCCACTTTAACATTGCTTCTTCCTTCTTACTTTTCCTTGCTATGTGGCTGCCCTCTTTTGAGCACACCAAGCAATTCCTAACATCACATTACCATCCAACCATTACAATCTAACTTCTCTTGAACACTAAGCTTACTTTAAGTAACATAACTTCCTTTAATCTTTACCAATTGACTTAGCCTTTGAATCAATTGATGTCTTGACCTTACCCTACACAATTTGGCCTTTTGAATCCATTTATGAACTCAAAACAACCAAATTCCAGCAACTATACACTGTTCCGGACAGATTTGAAAAACATGCATAATTCTTTCAAAAATTCTCATTTTGATTCCAATGCTTCCCATACTTGTTCCTCCACTTTTCCCCCACACAAAATCTCATTTTAAGACCATTGGAAGCATCAAAATCATGAAATTCAAATCACTGTTCATGCGATTGAACAGTAACCGTGAGGAATTTTCAACATTATAACCTTTAATTCCAATGGTTTCCAAGGTTCAAAACCTTTCCAATCCTACACAAAAGCATCATATAAACTCAATCGAAGCATTAAATCATTGAAATTCCATTTCCTTCTATCATGAACAGTGCATGAACAGTGCAAACCGAAATGTTCTTCCATGGTAAAGTCAAGAACATCAACTTAATCCAACAACCAAGCATGTAACTAACTTGTTTAAGCTTGTCTTAACTATCTATGACTTAAAACTCATATTCCTTTCACATATACACAAAAATTCCAGCAGCATCTCCCCAAGATTTAAGCCTCAAAAATTACTCAAACTCAAGCACAAACCATAAGAACAAAAGGTAGAAGCAAGGAGACAACTTACCTTACTTGCTCCTTCAAGACCCTTGCTTTCTTCCACATCCTTTCTCTAGAACTCACTTCTCTTTCTAAAGGAGCTCTTGGGTGTGAAGAATGAATGGAAAGGGGGGTATTTATAGCAAAAGTCATGTGCCATTTGAAGGCTAAGATCACTTTAGAAACTATTTGATCTAATGGTTAAAGGTTTGATCTTGGAATGTCTTTTCACTTTTCACTCAAGACCTTACCACCATGACATCACTAGCATGGCCTCCCTTGGTACACCTAACCCTTCCTCTTTTTGGGTGCCATTCTTGTGTCCTTGTGGGTCCCACCATGTGCAACACCTAATTCTTACTTTATTCTCTTTTTCTTTCTTTTCAAAAATCCATAAATTATTTATTATTTGGACTTAGGCTCCAAGATAACTTTTGGGCCTTATTGGGATGGCCTAGGACGAAATATTGGGCTTCTTTTAGGGCCAATAGCTAACTGGCCCAAATCCCAATGTACTTTCCTCATACCGATATCCGTAACTTACCCTGATCTTAGCATAAATGCTAAACACCTCTTTTAATTGTTCTAACATTTTTAGAAATTCATTCTAATATAAAATGAATTCTCTACAAAGTTTCATAATTTTCTGAGACCCAGAAGTCCTGTTAAAAATTACATATGTTTCCTTTAACCCTTTATCGGTGTCCTTTTTCACCGTAAATTCCATAATTAATTCTACAGGACTCCTTTTTGACTTCTGTCAACTCCATAAATCCTCATATTAATTATAATAATTTACTATCAAATTTCCTCTTATATCCATCCATTGTGTGAAATGACCAAAATGCCCTCCATTTACTTTTAGTTTCTTAAGGCATCACAGTGGCATTTTCGTAATTTTGCACTTTGGCTCTTAGACTTTCTTCCTTTTCCAATTAATCATTTTCTTTACATAAATATGGCCACATCTTTTCCTAAACATCTCATATATTTTATTCAATCTGTACATACAACTTAGTACAGAAATTAGGGATGTTATATTTCTCTCCCCCTTAAAATAAATTTCGTCCTCGAAATTTACTTAGTACCTTAGTCAACAATCTTAAATATACATCCTCTTTAAATCTCTTTCTGCTTTATGACTAAGAATTGGGGTATCCATCTCTTACCTTTTATCTTATTATCTAGCGGAGTACTTTCAATATCCGCTTCATGTCCTTGCTGTCATTACTCTTTTTGTATCAGTCAACTTAATTGGAGTTTATTTCTACTTCATCACAGCACTTGATCTTGTGCTATGCATCCATTTGCTTATGGACAACTCCTTGTACTAGACTTGAGAGTAGTGTCCATTTCTTTCATATCAAACTCTCTCGAATATTATTGTATTCGGGAGTTTCCCTCACTCACTCATCATACTTTCTAACACTTATCCCTTATTACTTCTCTTAGCATCTCGCAGAATTCTTTAACATCCGCAAAGCTTCATCCTCTTTTTGTATAGAAACTCTTATAACTCTATTGTTGCTCTTATCATCTTTAATGATTCAACATCATACAGAGAGAGGACTTATGCAGTTATTCTTTTCTTTACTTTACTGCTAAGTAGGAGCACATACTCTAACATGCATAATGCCTGGCCAATATCTTGTAGGACTGTATACTTGCTCCTAAATGCAAAGCTCTAACATTCTCTTATGACTTTATCAGCCTCTCAGGAGAGTATTGCTCTTTTGCTTCTCGTTCTCCTGAACAAAGTCATAATTTAAATCTTTCATTTCAAATCCACTCTTATTTGGACTTCTCAGAAGGGTTTTAATCCTTTAATGTTCATAACCTTTCTAACTTTTCATAACTTTGTTTATCATTCATCATATATATGCCAAACTTCTATGGCATTTACACTCTTTCATATCTTACCCCTTAACATCTTGGTGTAACTCCAGGGTCTATCTTACTTTAACTTTTCACTTTTCTTACCTTGTCCATCTATACCAACTTCTGTGACAACTGGACCCTTTTTTCATTACTCTTTCTTAGACTACTCTTGCCTTAACATCTTTCTGGACGAAGGCTACCTTACTCTTCTAAGCCTTAGCATTCTCTATCTCATATAACTACTGGGTTCTATCTTTACTTTAGACCTTCTTCTCTAGGTCTCTCTAGCCTTTTAATCTTTTTATCCTCACCTGGAGGATTTATCTGCTCATACTTTTTGTTCTCAAAACATATGGGGTTCTCTTCTTTGTTTCTCAGGCATACTTCTATAAAACTTTTGAATATCAGCACTCAGACTTTAATTTGGACTCCGTCTTTGTTTAAAGAAAACTAAGTTCAGTCTGTATAATATAGGCTATCTGAGGAAAATCATTATAATTAATTTTTCTGGATGAGTTTATCAACTAGTGAAGCTTCCTTACCTTAACTTCGTCTTTGGCATTCATCTTCCCAAAGAGACACTATATTGTACTCATATCTCATGGCTCATTACTTTCCTTAGGCTAGGTCTAACTGCGACCTCGGGATCTAACTGCGATCAACCGTCAGCCTCTTCAGAATCTAACTGTGACTCTGGAACTGTTAGGATCTAACTGCGACCCTGGAGCCATGCTAGGATCTAACTGCGACCCTCCAGAATCTAACTGCGATTCTGTATATCTCCCGAAGATCTTAAACCAACAGACTAAGTTATAGGGTTCATAGCTTCTACTTGTTGATAACTCAATAAAAATTTAGAAATATTATGTTCAGTAGCCCATATTATTGCCCAAGACTTTACTTATTTCCTCTATTACTCAGGAGTTCCTTCTCATCTTTCTCTTACTGTGGCTTACCATGCCTTGTGCAATCATGGTTTAACCACCTGCCATTACATTCCGCTGCTATGGCCTCATCATAACTTCTCATGTAAATCTGTGCTCTAACTGCGAGCCATTTGAACTATGCTCTAACTGCGAGAAGACTACATCAGATCCAACTCTTATCTGAAGAGTGATCTGTACTCATCTGAATCCAGTCTCTATCTTAGAGTCATCTGTTTCAAATCTAACTCTTTCTGTATACCATTCCTTTCAATAGAAATGGCTCTGAGTACTACATTCGCAAGCCTATAGAAAAACCTGAATCACCCCAATCATAAATCATATCAGAATATCATATCATAACTTATCGTCCCATAAACTGAGACTATCTATCATCCTCAATACATTCCTTATTGCATATCATATGGTATGGGAGCAACATAATTTTCTCATAATTTCCTCACCATATATACTCTACCCTGCATATACTGCGAAATAGGAGTATTCATCATGGCATACTCTAACATGCATGTCATTATATGACAACTGCAAGGAGATATAACTATTCATCATCATAATTTGCTCAACCATCCATCAAACGTTGTAATAAACTAAGTAAGCCTCAAAACATATTTCCTTTATCATATTGCCTATCATATCCTGATCATTCATCCTGAAACATCTATCTATTTCACTTAGGCTGCCATGCTACCCTTTTATCAGGGTATAGACTTGACCCTTCTATCAAATAGGGGAGTTACTTTATCTTTAGAACCGTGGCTATCTTTCTTTTTCTAATCTTGCTTACAGCTACCACTCTATTGAACTTCTGTGACTATCTGAGAAAAACTTTTTCTTTATAACACGGAATTCAACCCATTAACTAACTTCTTAGTCATTCAACTCTCATTGCTCATGTGGATGAACTCGGCTACATATTTCATCAAAGGGTTCCTCTTTCTCTTTTTAACCCTTAGCCTCACGCTCATCTCTATTTAACTAAGAGGAATACTTTTCATAATCTTACTCAAGAATTACTTCTCAGGTGAGCGGACTAGTCTCCATTTCTCTGGAGTAACATTGGTGTCTTTCTACTATCTCTTAACTCTTTTCGCGTGTATACATCAGTCTCAGTCTACTCTTGACCAGACTATGGTTCCTTCCTGGTCTTTTTCTTCATTCTAACCAACTTAGATCACATAAATCTCATTCATCATCTAGCACCATTACTTGTGTTCTCTAACAGCCCAGCACCCTTCCACATAGATATTGCCCACTTTCCCCTTAGGCAGGCCCCAGGCCCACATGAGGTCACAGTTTTGTTCTTCAGGCACATGAGGACTTTAACCCCTTAGGCACCCGAACACGCGTCCTCCAGGTATCATAGCTATGTAGCGGAAGATATTGTCCCATCTCCCCTTAGGCAGGCGCCTCTAGGCCCACACGAGGTCAGGGTTTTGTTTCCCAGCACTGCCTGCCTACCACTCGTGCCTGCCTACCCCCACTGGGGTGCTTGTGACGAGGGCGCTTGGTGAGTACTGGAAACGCGTTCATGAGGGAGAGGTATCCACACCCTTATAAGGCATGCTTCGTTCACCTCCCCAACCGATGTGGGACTAATATCCTGTTTTAGGGACTTTAACTTTCGAGAACTTGAAGCCATATGTTAGGCTCATTTCTTGCACAAGCCTTATCCTAACTTTTGATTCTTTTGTTCATAAAAGACTAAATGAACAAAGTCTTTCCAAATGTAGATTTACTCTTGATAGTCATATAGAGGATCTACTTCTGAACATCATCTTAGACTAGCCTGTATCTCTATTTCTCATACTGTTTAGCTTGCCTACATCATGTGCTAAACCTCTAACTGATAACCTTCAGTGAGGTTGGCATCTTCATCCTTCATTAGGTCCCTGCGCATCTTCATCGTGACCTGAGTATGAACTAGGTGCAACATATCCATGAACTTTAGTCGCGACTATCTTATTCTACTTGTCATGACTGGACAGCTCTACATTCTTTAGTCACGACCTCGGGTCACCTTTCGTCATGGCCTAACTTCTCGAGGACTTCTAGCTATGTTCCAAACTGTTTTACATCCGACCTGGATCTAACTTGCTTTAAACATTCCCTTATAATGTTCTTGTCTAGTCTTTACCCTAGTAATGGCCGATCCTTACACATCAGTTGTGAACCATTTGCCAAAAGATCACTTAGCTTTACATGCCACGTAGGGTATATAGTAATATCTGGCTTATGGCCATCTCATATCATGCTACTAACATGAAAACTTAATTCAGGTCAATGCCTTCTATCACATCTCTATTTATCATCCTTGCTACGGCATTGAAGAACTGCAGCTAAACTGACTGCTCTTGATTTCTACTTCCTTCCATCCCTTAACCTAAACTAAGTAGTTCACTTCCCACAGCCTTTCTTGAGACTAGTATAGTCACATTGTCTATCTTTCATAAAGAAGCTGGGGTGGATTAGGGCCAGGAACATCCCTTTAATCTTTATCTATAACCTCATATATTCCTGGACTGGGATAATAGGAATGGATGTCACAGATTGTAACTGGTTCTTAAGCTACTCATATCAAACTTATCCTCAAACTCTAGTAAAGGAGGAATAATATCTGGCCTACCTATAATCCAGTATCAGTACTCAGCTTCCTCAGCTAAAATATGTCCTCTCATCGGAGGAATAGAGCTTATATCAGGTTAGAGAGCACTCTATCAAACTCATCCTGTACATAATTACTAGACCCATCATTATCTAGTGCAGCATTATCTGATGCATACACAACATCTGACTGAATTTCTCAATTTCTAGACTATAAATCTGAGTCTACAAAAATATGCATGGGTACTTTACTATAAACCTTCCTGATTGAGTCCCTTATGCTGTCATCTGAACTCTCTTCACTACCTGAAGAGTCAAAGTCTAGGTGTACCTCATCTTTATACAGCATTAAAGGTTGGGGGTCTCACTGATTAGCTGATGTTTCAAGCTTAACTTTATGAATCCCCATGTCTACTACTCCAACATTTACCCTGTGTTTTGCAACCGAAAGTCTTCTCTCATCGTGACTTATGACTTAACTTGTCGTAACTTGGACATCTAGCATGCTCACTATAGTATCTGGTCACAACATGATACCTCAAGCTACTCTTACAACTTCCTTAGTCGTGAACTGATCAGCTTCTATCTCTATCCATAGAGGAAACTGCTTCTTAAACATTATTCTGCTTAGTCCAGCCACATTATTTTAATAAACATGAGACATCGGCTGTATCGGATGACTAAGATTAGCCGATCGTAATCATATCCTTCGTAAGACTATAAAGCTTAGGGTACAGTCTCATTCGTCTAGTGTCACTGTCTTCTATCTAAACCTTTCTAAGCAGTGAACACCATCCCTATATCATACTCTAGGGAAAGAACCACTCAAACTTCTCATTTGTTTAAGGGATCAGTCTCACTAAACCAGAGCATCACTGAGCCAGAACCTTCTGTTCTGTGCCAGAATCTTATCCTCTGAGCCAGAACCCTTTGTTCTGTGCTAACTTTATTCTGTACTAACGCCAGAAATCATCTGTTCAGAGCATTTCCTAAGCCAGAATCCTTTGCTCTGATACCAAAATGAAACATCCTTATTTTTGTACATCTTAGGGACCAATTGGTAGTATTTAGAACCACTTTCAAGGTCATTGAAATCTAATTTCTCAATCTGGAGTTTTACTCTTATCGAGTACTGTTTACTGTGTAAATTCCAGATGAGTGACCTGACTTCAAAAAATCATAACTAATTCTAGAAAAATCAGAATGCAGTGGTTCAAATTGATACATGAAGCTAACTCAATACTATTTCAAGGAAAAATAACTCGTTGACCATTCCTTGTCCAAGTCAACGTCAGTCAAAGTTACAACTTTACTGTTCATCCAACGTTTTTCTCCTGAATCCAGCATTTTGGTCCCAACTTTGATAATTTATATCTCCATGTGTAGACATCGAAATGAGACATTCTATATATCAAATCGAAGCTTGGTATGTCTACTATTTATCATAAACATATCATACATTTATTTAATCATTTACTATTTTTAATTATAGATCAAACATCACTATATCACCACGAGTTACTGTTCATGGTGGCAAATTCCAGCAAGCAACTTTACATACATATGCATACATCAATCACATATCAAACAAACATGCCAAACAATACTTATCATTAAATAATAAATCTTTATACAACAGGGCATGAACAAAATCCTCGTATCTCTATTACATCTTTCCTGCATGAAATCCGGCAGTATAACTACTATACTTCATCTGTAAAAATAACTGATCTTGTACTGATTCGGTAATTCCCGTGAGAACTACCATTCTACGTAAGTACCCAGGAAAGACTGGATGAACCGGCTAGGTCCACTCACTTCCAGCCTCCTTAGACAGTACCTACGTACACAGTACGTATCATCTCCTTATGTTCAGTCTGAAAATCGGCAGCATAACGGCGTCTTACAGCATTCTCAAAATTCACTTCGACATAACCTCTCTGTGTTATAAATAGGGGATGAGATTCGGGGGAATCTCAGTAGCAAACAGTACTAAACAATGTATGCATTAAAGTAAATACTTGTGCTTCCTTGTGAAAGTGTAAACATTGTGTAATGTGCATGCTTCCATGTAACATATGAAATACAATTGGCCAAGGTAATCATAGAAACAGAGCTTCAATCATATACACATATGCACACAATTCAACAAAGTCATAGCACAATCAAGCATAACATTCAATACATACAAGTTTAGAGTAAGTTTACTACCTTATTGCTTTACTTCTTTCCACTTTAACTTTGCTTCTTCCTTCTTACTTTTCCTTGCTATGTGGCTGCCCTCTTTTGAGCACACCAAGCAATTCCTAACATCACATTACCATCCAACCATTACAATCTAACTTCTCTTGAACACTAAGCTTACTTTAAGTAACATAACTTCCTTTAATCTTTACCAATTGACTTAGCCTTTGAATCAATTGATGTCTTGACCTTACCCTACACAATTTGGCCTTTTGAATCCATTTATGAACTCAAAACAACCAAATTCCAGCAACTATACACTGTTCCGGACAGATTTGAAAAACATGCATAATTCTTTCAAAAATTCTCATTTTGATTCCAATGCTTCCCATACTTGTTCCTCCACTTTTCCCCCACACAAAATCTCATTTTAAGACCATTGGAAGCATCAAAATCATGAAATTCAAATCACTGTTCATGCGATTGAACAGTAATCGTGAGGAATTTTCAACATTATAACCTTTAATTCCAATGGTTTCCAAGGTTCAAAACCTTTCCAATCCTACACAAAAGCATCATATAAACTCAATGGAAGAATTAAATCATTGAAATTCCATTTCCTTCTATCATGAACAGTGCATGAACAGTGCAAACCGAAATGTTCTTCCATGGTAAAGTCAAGAACATCAACTTAATCCAACAACCAAGCATGTAACTAACTTGTTTAAGCTTGTCTTAACTATCTATGACTTAAAACTCATATTCCTTTCACATATACACAAAAATTCCAGCAGCATCTCCCCAAGATTTAAGCCTCAAAAATTACTCAAACTCAAGCACAAACCATAAGAACAAAAGGTAGAAGCAAGGAGACAACTTACCTTACTTGCTCCTTCAAGACCCTTGCTTTCTTCCACATCCTTTCTCTAGAACTCACTTCTCTTTCTAAAGGAGCTCTTGGGTGTGAAGAATGAATGGAAAGGGGGGTATTTATAGCAAAAGTCATGTGCCATTTGAAGGCTAAGATCACTTTGGAAACTATTTGATCTAATGGTTAAAGGTTTGATCTTGGAATGTCTTTTCACTTTTCACTCAAGGCCTTACCACCATGACATCACTAGCATGGCCTCCCTTGGTACACCTAACCCTTCCTCTTTTTGGGTGCCATTCTTGTGTCCTTGTGGGTCCCACCATGTGCAACACCTAATTCTTACTTTATTCTCTTTTTCTTTCTTTTCAAAAATCCATAAATTATTTATTATTTGGACTTGGGCTCCAAGATAACTTTTGGGCCTTATTGGGCTGACCTAGGATGAAATATTGGGCCTCTTTTAGGCCCAATAGCTAACTGGCCCAAATCCCAATGTACTTTCCTCATACCGATATCCGTAACTTACCCTGATCTTAGCATAAATGCTAAACACCTCTTTTAATTGTTCTAACATTTTTAGAAATTCATTCTAATATAAAATGAATTCTCTAAAAAGTTTCATAATTTTCTGAGACCCAGAAGTCCTGTTAAAAATTACATATGTTTCCTTTAACCCTTTATCGGTGTCCTTTTTCACCGTAAATTCCATAATTAATTCTACAGGACTCCTTTTTGACTCCTGTCAACTCCATAAATCCTCATATTAATTATAATAATTTACTATCAAATTTCCTCTGATATCATCCATTGTGTGAAATGACCAAACTGCCCTCCATTTACTTCTGGTTTCTTAGGGCATCACAGTGGCATTTTCGTAATTTTGCACTTTGGCTCTTAGACTTTCTTCCTCTTCCAATTAATCATTTTATTTACATAAATATGGCCACATCTTTTCCTAAACATCTCATATATTTTATTCAATCTGTACATACAACTTAGTACAGAAATTAGGGATGTTACAAACAGCGATTGCAGTGCAGCAGAAGTCATGAGAGGCTAGACCTTTAGTCTCTTGGGGATGGATCTAATATCTTGAGCTCACGGACTGAAACGGGTAGTTTCTTCTGTTCTAATTTGCATCTTGTCATATTATGATTACTTCTAGATTTAGGGTTTTTCATCATATGAACAAGTTTCAAATATTGATTGATTATTCTCATATTAGATAATTATAATTTACTTTGGATATTTGAATGCTGGTTTAAATACAATATTTCAGTTTTGAGTTTAAGCTAGTTGAACGGTTGTCAACGATCGTTGCTAATTGATTCAATTGCTTGAATTCTAGGGTTAGTCGATCGACGCTCATTCGAGGGCATTCTTCCATCTGGTTTAAATTACACACTAAGTGATCCTTAACAGTTCAATAATAGTATTTAAACTAGCTTTCATCAAAGGAGTTTAAAGAATATTAGGGTTCTGGACTCAATTGATCGATTGAGGTTTTATTCAAGACTTAGTAATTTCAATCTCCATATATATTGAGAGTAAGAATAGATATTTCTCATCATCAAGAGCCTATCATCATATACTACTTTCATAAACTAACCATTTTCCATCTTAAACAAAAATACAAAAATATCTATTTTACTACATCTTTATTTTACTGCACCCACGAAACCATTTACTATTTACTTAGGTTTACCACTGAATTTGACATCCAATTTGCTAGGATTCCTTTGGAAAGGCTCCTTGAGAAGAACGATAGGGTTGTGGCTTATACTACATTATTAGGGTGCAATTCACTTAATTTTGATGGCTCAGACTACGACAATCCGAGGGCCTCATCATTACACTAGCAGTAGTGATACTAACATATGTTTTGGAGGCATCACTTACTATAGAAAGGTTATTGACATCGTTGAGTTAAGTTATCAGATTTTCACTGTAACTCTGTTCAAGTGCTCCTGGGTAAACAAGACAACTTCATAAGGACTCACCACTGACCACTTAAGCATTGTAATACCTTAGTTATATACCATATTAAGGTTCATTTATGTCTAATGGAACCATTATGAAAGGCCCAAGATTCAAGAAAATAAAATCTAGAATTTTTATTTTCTGGGGTTACTGTTCATTTGTTAATTCCATAATTTAAGTCACACTTTGAAAATTTGTAACTAATTCTAAAAAAATTGAAATTGAGTGATTCCAAGTTCTAATAAAATTTATTTTATATTTTTTTAAGGAAAAAATAGTCTCAAGAACTATTCATTACAGAACAGTGCCAGATTGACGTGGAATTTCTACTGTTCATTTGGTCAAAACTGTGTTCCAGATTTTCAACCCTAACTTTGAAAAATCGCCATAAATTGTAAACAGATCCAATTTAGGTGTTCTACCTATAAATTTAAAGCTTATTGTGTGAAATTTAAGCATACAAAATTTCAAGGTTATACTCGAACATTAACTTGACCAAAACACTGGTCAAAAGTCATTGCTTCATACAAGTGATACATATTGTCATGAATAATTACATACATTAGGTTTCATAATGTTACACATATATACACTAATCTTCCATCATAGTACCTTTGCTTCTTATTGATGTAGTCCCTAAATAATTGATCAATTGGAGGAGTGAGAGTTCAAAGAAATCCCAAATAGCAAGTTACTTGAACAAAAATATCAACAAGCAATATTATTATAAAACTAAGCATAATGCCACAATTAGGGAACCACTTTATCTCATGCCAACTCAATCATGCATCAATTCAAGACATCACAATGCAAAGATCATCTATAGTTCAACTAACAATAATGGAAAATACACATATAACAATCAAAATAAGTTAACATTAAAGTTGAGTATTCTTGCTACCTTGATCAAGTAATTCCTTAGCTCTTGTTCTTTTCCTTAATTCCTTCTCCTACAAATGTCAAACCTTATTCCAATATGAAAAATGGAGCACAACAATCAACATACATTCCATTAACTTTGATTTAAAAAAAACCCTTAAACCCTTAGTCTTTTAACTTGATTTTTTGAGTTTTGTTTCTACCAACTTCAAAATTATTCTTAGGTTATTCTTACATAATTTTTCATGTAGAATCCAAATATGAGCTTAAATCCTTATGATATGTCACTAGCCGTGAGGCGCCCTAAATAAAAACCTAAATTTTTAATTTTGATTACAATGCTTCCAAAGCTTGTTTTATAGGCTTACCCTACACTATTTTTCATTTTAATCAATCTCCATGCAATACTACTTAAATCAATCACTAATAAATGTCTCCAACCAAGGTTTAACATCAAAATTGTCACACCTTACTTTCGTACATCTTGACCATTCAATAATAATCAGAACCACTTATATGACCTTGAAGTCTATTAGCTAAATATGGAATTTTACTCTTCACGAGTTACTATCGATATGGTATATCCAGATTCGGCGACGAACTTTGAAAAAAATAATTAATTCTAGAAAAATATCAAAATAAAGCGGATAAAAAAGATACGCAAAGCTAACATAATGAAATTTAAAGGAAAAATAATTCCTTGGACCAAATGACCAGTCAACTCTGATGTCAAAGTTTACTGTTCATTTGGTCAGAATTTCTAGAAACATTTTCTGGTTCCCAATTTTAAAAATTTTATTCTCTTTGTACAGACATCAAAATAAGGCATTCGTGGCGTCAAAATGAAGCTTGAAATGTTAAATAAATGTCTATAAAATTTCATACATATATTCCATCATTTACTATTTTTCCTTACATCATGAACAACGTTGTTCAAACTAGTCATATAACATTATTACATACAACAACTCGTACATTCATCATATAACATTTATACTATCCAATCCCTAGCTTCTCTTCATGCTTCTTCATCTTCTTTCATCATTCATAAACCTATTAGAGTTGGGATTACATGGATGGGGTGAGATTTTTGGAAAAATCTCAGTAGCAAATTGAAATATCCTTCTTTATATCTCTCCGAGTACTCTTACTATAGCACTCTCAACTCAAAATTATCTCTCTTGCCGGAATTCCTAGTAGAAAATAACTGTACTGATTCGGTAATTCCCCGTGCGAACTACCATTTTACGTAAGTATCCAGGAAAGACTGGATGAATCGGCTAGATCCACTCACTTTCAGCCTTCTTAGACAGCACCTAAGTACACAGTACTTTGTATAGTCTACTAGTACATTTGCATTTTCTAGTAAATATCTTCAAATCTTAAACCTTGACCATAAATTTTGAGCCTTAAACCTTAACCTTATATCTTAAAATTATATATACTCAATTGGATTTATCTTAGATCATTGGAATACCTCTTAACCCTAAAAACATGAATTTCCAAGAGTTGGGCTTACGGATACTGTTCACTGCCACTATTCACTGGGTAATTCTATATTACAGCCTGAACTTTGGAAATTCATAACTAAATCTAGAAAAATCGTTTTGAGGTGATTCCAATTTATAATGAAAGCTATTTCACTTAAATTTGATAGAAAATATGAAAATGAGGTTTCCTTGTCCATATCAAATCAGTTTATTCGTTGAACTTTACTATTCATTTGGTAAATCTGAAAATTCCAGTTTCCTTGCCCCATTTTCAAAAATTCATTTATCCTTGTATACTTATTCAATTAAGTCGAATTACCTATGGTTTTAAATCTCAGAATGTGTACTTTAAGATCACCAAAAATCACGGAAAAACTCATTCATTTACTATATGAAAACCACGTTGGAAACTTACTGTATCGGGTGACTTGTTTTATCTTGATCCAGAGCTTTAGTCCAACTTTGAAAAATCATATCAATTTGAAAACTAAACCAAATTGTGCGTTCTTGGTGTCCAATTAAATATATGGATCTTAGCTATGTTCATGACAAATTTCAAATGAAACAGAAATAGATAAGTCACACAAATTATCGCTGGAAGCGCACTCCCTCGGATCGGATGTTGTAAGCATATACATATTACATGTCATTACATTATCCTCAAAGTTCTAGGCATGCTTCTCAAGCCATAAACACATTGATCATCCAATTTACCTTCCTCCTTGTGAAGTTCCAGCACCTAGAGCAATGTTTATTGACATGGAAGGAATGAGATTTCATGGAAATCCCAATAGCAAGTAATATAAACTATAAGGTTATGCATGTTTGATTGAATGCCTAACATGTTATCATGCAATGGGAGCTAATTCATGCTTATACATAAGCAACTCGAATATGAATATTGTCATGACATATATTGCAAGGAGTATCACATCATCATCATCATCGCACAACATTCCATGCTCAACCAAACCTTCATGCATAACAAGTAAGCAAAACAATCAAAGCACATAAGTTTATAGTTAGATATTCTTGCTACCTCTTGTAGATCCTTGTCCCTTTCCTTCTTGTAATGGTCTTTCCTTGCCACAAATGTCAAAACCTAGGCATTACAAGATAATTACCAAATTATAACTCCATTCCCAACAAAATCCAAGTCTAGTTTCAATCAACTCCCTTTTTCCAAAAATTCCCATTTTGGTTCCAATGCTTCCCATTCTTGTTCCTCCACTTTACCCCCACACAAAATCTCATTTTAAGACCATTGGAAGCATCAAAATTATGAAATTCAAATACTGTTCAAGCGAGTGAACAGTAACCGTGAGGAATTTTCAACATTATAACCTTTAATTCCAATGGTTTCCAAGGTTCAAAACCTTTCCAATCCTACACAAAATCATCATATAAACTCAATGGAAGCATTAAATCATTGAAATTCCATTTTCTTCTATCATGAACAGTGCATAAATAGTGCAAACCGAAATGATAAAGTGAAGAACATCAACTTACTTCACAACCAAGCATGTAACTAGCTTGTTTAAGCTTGTCTTAACTATCTATGACCTAAAGCTCATATTCCTTTCACATATACACAAAACTTCCAGCAGTATCCCCCCAAGATTTAAGCCTCAAAAATCACTTAAACTCAAGCACAAACCATAAGAACAAAAGGTAGAAGCAAGGAGACAACTTACCTTACTTGCTCCTTCAAGACCCTTGCTTCTTCCTTGCTTTCTTCCACTTTATTTCTCTAGAACTCACTTCTCTCTCTAAAGGAGCTCTTGGGTGTGAAGAATGAATGGAAAGGGGGGTATTTATAGCAAAAGTCATATGCCATTTGAAGGCCAAGATCACTTTGGAAACTATTTGATCTAATGGTTAAAGGTTTGATCTTGGAATATCTTTTCACTTGTCACTCAAGACCTTACCACCATGACATCTGTAACATCCCTAATTTCTGTACTAAGTTGTATGTACAGATTGAATAAAATATATGAGATGTTTAGGAAAAGATGCAGCCATATTTATATAAAAAAAAGGATTAATTGGAAGAGGAAGAAAGTCTAAGAGCCAAAGTGCAAAATTACGAAAATGTCACTGTGATGCCCTAAGAAACCAGAAGTAAATGGAGGGCATTTTGGTCATTTCACACAATAGATGGATATCAGAGGAAATTTGAGAGTAAATTATTATAATTAATATGAGAATTTATGGAGTTGACAGAAGTGAAAAAGGAGTCCTGTAGAATTAATTATGGAATTTACGGTGAAAAAGGACACCGATAAAGGGTTAAAGGAAACATATGTAATTTTTAACAGGACTTCTGGGTCTCAAAAAATTATGAAACTTTGTAGAGAATTCATTTTATATTATAATGAATTTATAAAAATGTTAGAATAATTAAAAGAGGTGTTTAGCATTTATTCTGAGATCAGGATAATTTAAGGATATCGGTATAAGGAAAGTACATTGGGATTTGTGCCAGTTAGCTATTGGACCTAAAAGAGGCCCAATATTTCATCCTAGGCCAGCCCAATAAGGCCCAAAAGTTATCTTGGAGCCCAAGTCCAAATAATAAATAATTTATGGATTTTTGAAAAGAAAGAAAAAGAGAATAAAGTAAGAATTAGGTGTTGCACATGGTGGGACCCACAAGGACACAAGCATGGCACCCAAAAAGAGGAAGGGTTAGGTGTACCAAGGGAGGCCATGCTAGTGATGTCATGGTGGTAAGGTCTTGAGTGAAAAGTGAAAAGATATTCCAAGATCAAACCTTTAACCATTAGATCAAATAGTTTCCAAAGTGATCTTAGCCTTCAAATGGCACATGACTTTTGCTATAAATAGCCCCCCTTTCCATTCATTCTTCACACCCAAGAGCTCCTTTAGAAAGAGAAGTGAGTTCTAGAGAAAGAATGTGGAAGAAAGCAAGGAAGAAGCAAGGGTCTTGAAGGAGCAAGTAAGTTAAGTTGTCTCCTTGCTTCTACCTTTTGTTCTTATGGTTTGTGCTTGAGTTTAAGTGACTTTTTAGGCTTAAATCTTGGGGAAATGCTGCTGGAATTTTTGTGTATATGTGAAAGGAATATGAGTTTTAAGTCATAGATAGTTAAGACAAGCTTAAACAAGTTAGTTACATGCTTGGTTGTTGGATTAAGTTGATGTTCTTGACTTTACCATGGAAGAACATTTCGGTTTGCACTGTTCATGCACTGTTCATGATAGAAGGAAATGGAATTTCAATGATTTAATGCTTCCATTGAGTTTATATGA
Source organism: Leucaena leucocephala (assembly GCA_037074615.1). Lineage (NCBI taxonomy): Eukaryota > Viridiplantae > Streptophyta > Magnoliopsida > Fabales > Fabaceae > Leucaena > Leucaena leucocephala. The sequence continues at coordinate 11,320,733 of CM073536.1, read as the reverse complement.
TGATTTTGTGTAGGATTGGAAAGGTTTTGAACCTTGGAAACCATTGGAATTAAAGGTTATAATGTTGAAAATTCCTCACGGTACTGTTCACTCGCATGAACAGTGATTTGAATTTCATGATTTTGATGCTTCCAATGGTCTTAAAATGAGATTTTGTGTGGGGGAAAAGTGGAGGAACAAGTATGGGAAGCATTGGAATCAAAATGAGAATTTTTGAAAGAATTATGCATGCTTTTCAAATCTGTCTGGAACAGTGCATAGTTGCTGGAATTTGGTTGTTTTGAGTTCATAAATGGATTCAAAAGGCCAAATTGTGTAGGGCAAGGTCAAGACATCAATTGATTCAAAGGTCAAGTCAATTGGTAAAGATTAAAGGATGTTATGTTACTTAAAGTAAGCTTAGTGTTCAAGAGAAGTTAGATTGTAATGGTTGGATGGTAATGTGATGTTAGGATTTGCTTGGGTGCTCAAAAGAGGGCAGCCACATAGCAAGGAAAAGTAAGAAGGAAGAAGCAAAGTTAAAGTGGAAAGAAGTAAAGCAATAAGGTAGTAAACTTACCCTAAACTTGTATGTATTGAATGTTATGCTTGATTGTGCTATGACTTTGTTGAATTGTGTGCATATGTGTATATGATTGAAGCTCTGTTTCTATGATTACCTTGGCCAATTGTATTTCATATGTTACATGGAAGCATGCACATTACACAATGTTTACACTTTCACAAGGAAGCACAAGTATTTACTTTAATGCATGCATTGTTTAGTACCATTTGCTACTGAGATTCCCCCGAATCTCATCCCCTATTTATATAACCCATTACAGAGAGGTTATGTCGAAGTGAATTTTGAGAATGCTGTAAGACGCCGTTATGCTGCCGATTTTCAGACTGAACATAAGGAGATGATACGTACTGTGTACGTAGGTACTGTCTAAGGAGTCTGGACGTGAGTGGACCTAGTCGGTTCATCCAGTCTTTCCTGGGTACTTACGTAGAATGGTAATTCTCACGGGAATTACCGAATAAGTACAAGATCAGTTATTTTTACAGATGAAGTATAGTAGTTATACTGCCGGATTTCAGGCAGGAAAGATGTAATAGAGATACGAGGATTTTGTTCATGCCCTGTTATATAAAGATTTATTATTTAATGATAAGTATTGTTTGGCATGTTTGTTTGACATGTGATTGATGTATGCATATGTATGTAAAGTTGCTTGCTGGAATTTACCACCATGAACAGTAACTCGTGGTGATATAGTGATGTTTGATCTATAATTAAAAATAGTAAATGATTAAATAAATGTATGATATGTTTATGATAAATAGTAGACATACCAAGCTTCGATTTGATATATAGAATGTCTCATTTCGATGTCTACACATGGAGATATAAATTATCAAAGTTGGGACCAAAATTATCCATTCATTGAAATTCCATTTCCTTCTATCATGAACAGTGCATGAACAGTGCAAACCGAAATGTTCTTCCATGGTAAAGTCAAGAACATCAACTTAATCCAACAACCAAGCATGTAACTAACTTGTTTAAGCTTGTCTTAACTATCTATGACTTAAAACTCATATTCCTTTCACATATACACAAAAATTCCAGCAGCATCTCCCTAAGATTTAAGCCTCAAAAATTACTCAAACTCAAGCACAAACCATAAGAACAAAAGGTAGAAGCAAGGAGACAACTTACCTTACTTGCTCCTTCAAGACCCTTGCTTTCTTCCACATCCTTTCTCTAGAACTCACTTCTCTTTCTAAAGGAGCTCTTGGGTGTGAAGAATGAATGGAAAGGGGGGTATTTATAGCAAAAGTCATGTGCCATTTGAAGGCTAAGATCACTTTGGAAACTATTTGATCTAATGGTTAAAGGTTTGATCTTGAAATGTCTTTTCACTTTTCACTCAAGACCTTACCACCATGACATCACTAGCATGGCCTCCCTTGGTACACCTAACCCTTCCTCTTTTTGGGTGCCATTCTTGTGTCCTTGTGGGTCCCACCATGTGCAACACCTAATTCTTACTTTATTCTCTTTTTCTTTCTTTTCAAAAATCCATAAATTATTTATTATTTGGACTTGGGCTCCAAGATAACTTTTGGGCCTTATTGGGCTGGCCTAGGACGAAATATTGGGCCTCTTTTAGGCCCAATAGCTAACTGGCCCAAATCCCAATGTACTGTCCTCATACCGATATCCGTAACTTACCCTGATCTTAGCATAAATGCTAAACACCTCTTTTAATTGTTCTAAAATTTTTAGAAATTCATTCTAATATAAAATGAATTCTCTACAAAGTTTCATAATTTTTTGAGACCCAGAAGTCCTGTTAAAAATTACATACGTTTCCTTTAACCCTTTATCGGTGTCCTTTTTCACCGTAAATTCCATAATTAATTCTACAGGACTCCTTTTTGACTTCTGTCAACTCCATAAATTCTCATATTAATTATAATAATTTACTATCAAATTTCCTCTGATATCCATCCATTGTGTGAAATGACCAAAATGCCCTCCATTTACTTCTGGTTTCTTAGGGCATCACAGTGGCATTTTCATAATTTTGCACTTTGGCTCTTAGACTTTCTTCCTCTTCCAATTAATCCTTTTCTTTACATAATTATGGCCACATCTTTTCCTAAAAATCTCATATATTTCATTTAACCTGTACATACAACGTAATACAGAAATTAGGGATGTTACACAAATGGTATTAAATAATGTATGCATCAATGTAAATACTTGTGCTTGCTTTTGAAAGTGTTAACATTATGTAATGTGCATGCTTCCATATAACATATGAAATAAAATTGGTCGAAGTAATTATAGAAACAGAGCTTCAATCATATACACATATGCAACACAATTCAACGTAGTCATAAGACAACCAAGCATAACATCCAATACATACAAGTTTAGGATAGTTTACTACTTCACATGCTTGACTTTCCTTTACTTTATATTTGCCTCTTGCTTCTTACTTCTCCTTGATGTGTGGATGCCTTCTTTGAGCACACAATTCAAATCCTAACATCTTATTATCATCTATTCATTACAATCTAACTTCCCTTGAACATTAAGTTTACTTAACTAAAATAATTTTCCTTAATCTTTACTAATTGACTTGGCCTTTGAACTAATTGTTATCTTGACCTTACCCTATACAATTTGGCCTTCTGAATCCATTTATGAACTCAAAATTCCCAAATTCTAGAAGCTATATACTATTTATACATGTGAACAGTAACAAAGATGACTTAAAAATTACAACTTTCAATTCCAATGCTTTCAAAGTTCCAAACCTATCCAATCCTACACAAAATTATCATATATTTAATGGAAGCATTAGATCATTGAAATTCCATCTCCCTCTATCCAGAACAGCCCTTGCCGAAAGGCCTCCACGATGGTAATGTCAAGAATATCAACTTGATTCAATAACCAATCATCTAAACTAACTTATCTAAACATTAATCACATAGTTCTAACTTTAACTTATTCTTTCTTCTTTCATCTAGGATTTTGGACAGCATATATATCCTAGAGAGATACCATTTTTCTTCCATAAAACCTTAAGTTCAAGCCCCCAAATTAAAAAAAAATAAGTTAGGATAAATTACTTACCTTAACTCCTACCTAGCTTGAACCTTGGTACCTTAGATCTCTTCTCTTCTTGCTTGAGTTTCCATTTGAGTAGCACCTCCCCAAGGGTTCCTTATACCACGGTTTTGGGCAACATGGAGTGGGGTATTTATAGACTTGAGAGGTGGTGGATGGATGGCTAGAATTAACTTAAGAACTATTTGATCCAATGAATCATATTCACTCTTGAAACTTGGCTTACCCAACAAGATTTGATGATATCATCCATGACATCATCAAGGGATACCTAATACCCCATGTGGCAAAATTCCAAGGGAAGAAGAGTCTAAAAAATTTTATTATAAATTTTATATAACTCATTTTTTAGTTATGTCAGTTTCATAAACTCTTATATTAATTATAAGAATTTATTATAAAATTTTATTTAATTCTGAGGTCCATAAGATACTTTAATAATTTCTATACCTCAAAAATTCATATCAATTTATCAGGACCTCAAATCAAAATTTCATGTTGCCTTAAACTGATCAGAATAATTTTCTCTATTTTATGGTAAAATTTGAGACTGAAATGCTTTCGAGCAGTTTTAGGTCTTTTATGGCTCAAATTTATCATAATTACCATTTTGCCTCTGAACTCTTAGAAATTATACTTTAGGCCCTTAACTTTTTATAATTACACTTAATGGCCCAAAGTTTATGTCTTCTTCCATTTTGCACCATGGAACTTTTAGAGTTTTCACTTTAGTCCATTTCTTTTTCAAAATGATCATTATGTCCTTGAAAATTTCATTAATTATAATTTAATCCCTAGACTTTCACTAAATTGCAATTTAGCCCATTTTTCATTATAACTTTATATCTTTTCTCTTTCTTTGGTTTAAAACTTATCTTAATCATTATCTTTTATTCTGATTACCATCTTAATCCCTTCATAACCTCTTTCCTCTATCAGTTTTATATAGATAGGGAAAATTTGGGATGTTACAAAAATCATATCTTCCTAGGTCTTATATATTCTGGCGAGCATGAATCCATAGGGATATCCTTATTTTCCAACCACCTAAATCATTATTTAACTAGCTAAAACATTAATTAATAGATTAGAGACATACACTAACCTTTAATCCAAGCTTAATGATCAAAATGGCTAGCTCTTCTTTCTCTTGAAAGGTCAAGAATCCAATTTGCAAGAGGTTCTCTATGGTGTCCAAAATTGCAATAGTGTATGGAGGAGGAGTGCTATTTATAGATAATGAGATAATTGTTTGACCTCTAAGTTTACATTAATTACCATACTTAGGTGTCAAAGTCCCATGGCTTCTTACACCAATTTTCTTACCAAAAATGATCATAAATTAAATTATAATTCAAGTCAAAATTCTAACCATTCATAGCTAGGCAAGAGGTGCCATTTTTAACCAAGGGAAAAGCTATGTTATATCAGTACACTTTTTACCGCAGTAAGTTCCATAATACATTCCTAACACTTTTCTTGTCCAACTATGCCTCTTCTTTATTGCCATCATAATTTATTGATGGAAAAATAGAAAAATAAATTTAATTCCCATTATCCAAGATTTACTTGGAAATTAATTTATAGATTTTGAGTTAATTAAAGACTTCTGTCTAATATATTATCTTATATTAATTCCAGGGAAACTTAAAAATTTTGTAAAATTTTATTTACCCCTTTAGGTATTTATTTAAATTTTTTTCAAATAAAATCCCTAATTAGCATAAGTTGCATTTAAATTCTTCTAAAATTTAACTAGGGGTGTTTTGGGAATAAAATCACTTATACAGTGCCCTATAATTCCCAAAGTATATTATCCTTATATTTTCTTAATTTTTTGAGGTCTCCACGTAGGTCAAATAATTAAACCTAGTTAAATAGCCTACAATTAACTAAATATCTAAAAATTCTTTGAAAATTATTCTAGGGGTATTTTCATAATTTTCCACCTCAAATGGGCCTTAATATCTCATTTTCTATTTTCTAGAATTTTCATACATTTTTCCATAATTATCCCTATTTGCCTGAAACTTTCTAAAATTATATTTTTTGCCCCAGCTTTGGCTTAACTTCACATGTTGTGCCAATGATGTTAATACTACTCTTCTAACCTTGAAAATCTAGGATGTGACATATATCACATTTGTTAATTTCTCTAGACTCATTCATGCGGGGGAATTTGATGATGACGAGCTATATATTATTAAGTCTGGGGCACACCAAGTTTACTATATCCAGGACGAGAAGCATAAAGACTAGAATATGCTCGTCCACCTCAAGCCACAAGATCTTTATGACATGGGTGATGGTGACATTATTTATGACAGTGAGCTATTCCAACCGACGAATTTTGAAGACTTCTTTCCTCAAGAAGATAATAATTTAGCTATTGTCAGGTATATATCTTTTATTAAATTATATTGTTCTAATTTTTTTCCTAAATATATTTAATTATCATCCTAACAATAATTTTTTTAATTTCTCCTTCCAGGTAGGATGATGATCAAGAATAACAGAATCAATGATATCTATTACTCATGTAATAATTATTTTATATATAAATTAAATATGTACAAATAAATCAAAATTGGTTCAATTTTTTAAAAATTAAATTTTTTACATTTCTAGTCATTCAGAGAACCACTATAAATTGTCTTGGAGATAACACCGCTACAAACAATCCAGTCATGGTAAGAATTTATTTATTTTGTAGATCTTTATTTATTTTATTTATCTTATTTATAATTTCCTAATATACTTATATTTTATTCTTTCATATTTTCTTTCTTCATCTCAGACAATCCAACCACTTCTTCAACTTATGAATTGAAGTTTAACACTACAAACTATCACATCTCCAATTCTTGCATCTCTAACTCAATTACCTTAACAAATTAAATTAAACTCATATGATACAATCATAATTTAATTATTTATTATTTATCACAATATATTTTTATATACAACATTTAATACATTGCTAATTACACATCAATATAATAACCTAATATAATCTATTTAATGATTTCCTAATTAATATATAATATCATATTTTATAATAATTAAAAAATATATTTTTATTTTTCTATCTAGAATGAACTTTCTTTTGTAATTGTTAGAAAATAACAAACTCGAGAAAAAAAATTTGTCTTAATTCAAATTTTGGACCCTAAACACAGGAAATTTTTTTCACAAATTCAAATTTCGGGGCACTTTCTAGTCGTTCAAGGAACCATTAGAAATATTCCAAAATGTAATTATTTTCTAGTGGTTTTCAATCGCTACTAACGTCATTCCTTTGGATTCTCCTACAATATTTTTTCTAGCACTTTACTGAACTGTTAGAAATATTCTAACGTTTTGACTACAATTCGTAGCGGTCTCTTAAAACCGCTAGAAACTGTTTTCTAGCACATGAATTTCTAGTGGTTCACCCAATCATTAGAAAATCAATTTCTAGCGGTTAAAATCTCTAGAAATACCATAAATTAACTGCTACAAAATACCTATTATTTTGTAGTGCCACATGACTTTAATGGTAAAATGTCTCCATATTTACACCTTCACCCACTATCCATAACATGCAATTCAATCATGATCTTAATCATGGAACTCAATTATGAAACTTAATCATGGGATTATATTACACAACTTACCATAGAACATAAACAATAGTAAAAGTACATTTGATACATATACAAACCATACCTCATAGTACTCTTTCAAATCAATCTTGTAACGTTAGCAATAATCATGCATATTACATAATTCCATTAAATCAAGTCCCAAATAGCAATTATAATATATAATATTATAATACTTTAACATAATTATATACCTCATATCTCTTTCACAATTCACCTTTCAAAATCACTCAAACATTAACTAGTATGTATAATAAGTAGAAAGTTGTTACCTCTCGGCTAAACCAAAAATAATTACTACCAATGTCAACCTCATGCTCAAGGTCAAAGCTAACAATCAATCTACATAATCATATTATCATTACCATTAGTTTACAAATAATTGAGTGATTAAGTAACAATATTCAAGAGGTCCTATAATCCCTTATAAACTCTAAAGCTCACCATAAACTCAATTAGGCCAATAAAATCTTTAATTCCATATCCTAATAGCTCAAATAATTCATTAGGATTCTCATTTAACCTTCAATTGCATCAATTGATCAAAATCCCCAAATTCCAAACTAGAATTCCACCTCAAAAATACCTAAATTTAAATTTAAACCTTAATCAACATTATAAACCGTTGAAACCTAAATTCTAACTCATTAATATAGCCTAATCATCAAAATTCATTTTCTAACTTCACATTATCATAAATAATAAAAAATCTCAAACTTTCTTCAAAACCTAATCCCAAAACTCATCAAACTCAAAATCTAACAAAACTAAATTGTCAAAAACTTAATAATACCATAAGGAAACTCAAATAAATCATTTCATTCAAATTTAATTGGTCCAAACCTCATATATATCATAAATACTAAACTTTTTAAAATTAAAAGTTTAATTTAAATTCTTAAATAACTCAATGATCAAAACTAAACCGAAAGAACTTGCCTATTAAAATAGCTCTACAATCTCATAGTCATCTATTGTTGAAACTTAAAACTTATACCAAACCCTAATCCCAAAATTTGCTTGAAACTCCACAATAATAATACCATTAAGTACCTCTAGGTGAGTAGAATGATATTTATTAAGAGAATATAATAAGTAGGAGTAGTTTAGTTAACCACATGAGCTCAAAGATTTATATATGTATATATTATACACATATATATGTATATATATATTCTCATTGAATACCCCATTCCATGAGACCTTTTGCATATATGTATATATTATTTGTTTAACCTCTTTTCCTCTTTTTTTTTTAATTTTAAATTTCAATAATCATTTAATTAGTCATTTTTTATCTCTTCTCTTGTTTTTGGTATTCTTTCATTGTTCATTCCATTCAATTTTTTAATAATAATAATATTTTATTTTCATTTTTATAAACTATACTTTAGATAAACTCTCTTTACTTAGGTAATTAGATAGAAATTTCATTTACTATGAATTAATTCCTTATAATGCTACTTAAATTTAAAATAAAAATTAGGATGTTATACATTTGTGTTAATTTAATTGATTTCTGGCTCAATTTACTTTGTATTATTGTTAAAAAAAATTTTAAATTAAAGAATTTTATAAAAACTAATTTAATGTTCATATTAAAACTAATTTTAATTTTTTGTAACAGAAAAATCAAATTCATTTACTTTTTGCATTAGATTTAATCACTGGATATGAAATTCTTGATTAAAACGATTCAATTAGAGTTAATAATAAGATCATATTTTTTTATTAAAGCAAGAGAGAGAAAAAGTGAACCTAAATACTAACTATAAACAAGAACAAAATGATTTAATTGTAACTTAACAAAAATATTTAATTCATACAAATTTTATAAGAATATAATACAAATCAAATTGAGTAAAAAATAAATCAAATTAATACATATAATGGTAGGAGATGTGCGATGATTGGAGAGAGGGTGAGGCGGATGGAAGAGAAAGAGGATTCTTGATTGAAGAGAGAAAAAATGGGTTAGTAAACATTTAAGGGGCTATTTGGTATGAAGGATTGAGAGGGAAGGTGAGGGCAAATTTTTTTGAATTAGATTTAAAATAATTGGAGAAGTGTTGGGGTTATAAAATTTTAATGAGGAGGGTATATAATAAGGTAAAAGAGAGTAAGAAAAATTAATTTAAAATTTTGGGAAAATGACAAAAAAAGACCATTTAAAATTCAAAAGGACAAAAAGGGCCCATGAATTTGGAAAAAGACAGATTGGGCAGGAGGCCCAATCTGTCATTTTAGAAATTACTGTTCACAGCTGCAAATATCATTATAGGAGTTGCGAATACCATTAGCAGAGTTGCAAATAAAAAATGAAATTGTATTTTTTACAACTCTGTCAATGGTATTTGCAACTCTTGTAATGGTATTTGCAACTTTTTCTATGGTATTTACAACTCTGCTAGTTATATTTGAATTCCTATAATGGTATTTGTAACTATGCTAATGGTATTTGCAACTCGAATAATGGTATTTGCAACTGTGCACAGTAATTTGAAAATGACAGATTGGGCCTCCTACCCAATCTGTCTTTTTGACAATTCATAGGCCCTTTTTGTCCTTTTGAATTTCAAATGGTCTTTTTTTGTCATTTTCCCTAAAATTTTTAACCCTACTTCTCTATTCTTTTTAAATTTAACTTAGAAAAATTTCTTCCCCTCCCTCCTCTCTAAATCCCTCATACCAAGCATGCCTTAAGAGTATTGAGGTAAATTTACAAAATTAAAACATCCCTAATTGGTACTTTTAGTCCAATTAAGAATTTGTTAAAAGTGTGGACCTAAATTCAGATTTTCATATTTCAGTTGAATTTAATTAAGATTTTTCTATAGAAATTTGTTGGGACCATCATTGCCTCGCGCATCTTAGTTCTCCTTCATTGTAGGTAAGCTTACTTCTGTCTTGATGTTATATTTTTTATACAGGTTCACTGTGTTTTTTATCATTCAAAATTCTTATATTCTTGTTGTTATTAGTCAAGTGTGGGTGTAAGAGAAGGTGGGAGATCTGATTGCGATTGTGTATACTTGGGATTTAAGAATTAGAATTGACCGTTTACGCTTTGAAGTATTTTTCTTGTCATGCATGCTTTGAGCTTACGGTTAATTTGGCGAGAGGGGAATTAGACAACGATCTTTGGATGACGATTATGTGCTTCTATGGTTTATGCTATCTCTTATACCATTTGATATCAAAGGAAAATTGGAATTCTCTTTCTGTGTATGCTGGAAGTTGAGGCATTCAGCTCACCATGAGTACACATATTGGGAATTGTCTGAACTGACTGGAGGTTTTTCCCTGGCGGTGGGCCGGTGTACCCTGGCCTCTGGCCCTATATTACATCTTCAAAAGCCCTATGCGGTAATTGTAGTGATTGAAAGACAGGTATTCGAACAAATATTATCTATTCATTTTAATTTCAGGCGCTTAAAACTTGGGTTTGATGAATTAAGGAAGTTCAAGGATTTGAATAATCCATGAACCCACTCGCTAGGGCTCCTAGCTTTTTTTATCTTAGTTTAAAGCTATTTTTAGCTTCTTAGTTTCAAGTGGTGCTGTGTGGTTGCTCATTCTGGAGTTGCTGCTTGTGTATAAAACTGCAATAGCAACATTACTTCAATGACTTTAGTCGTTATATTTCGATTACTGCCACAATTTTCTTCTTGAACGTTAGATTTTGAGCTACTAAAGTTGTATATAGTAATTCAATGCTGGGTCTGGTTCTACATGAAGCATATTGACGTCTATGAAGTGGTCATTCTTTCACTAATTTTTAGGTTGCATCCCTTTTAGTATCAAGTGGTGGTTTCCCTTGGTTTTGAATTTTTATAGTAGTATAGTGTAATTTTTATTGGTTAATTTGCATACAAAAAGCTTCCTGGCTATTGCTTCATTAGAGAATTTGGTGTCTAACCAGTATGGCTATTGCTCCAACATGTACCTCTTTTATTTATGGTATATTTAGTTGGATTGAAAGTAGTTTTTCATTTCCCTAAATATGCAGTCTTTGTTTGTCTTGCTTGTATTTTAGATTCTGACATGCTCATCAACATTAAGTAAATTTAATGTTCTTTTATGTTTGTTCTTCTGAACCAGCAGGAGGGAGGAGTGATGATGAGGATGATGACTATGGTGGCTATCACTCTGATACAAATCAAGGCATTTTTCTTATGTTAATAACTATGATGACCCTGTTAAAATTCATGTGATTGACCATGGTTATGGACTACTTGAAATGCATCATTACAGATATAACACTAAGGTAAAAAGCTTTGAGTTATTTAATATCTGCTCAGAATCTTGAACTAAAAGGTGTAGCTGGAATTCAAGCGCTTGTTAAAGAAGCTCATGTGAATGACCATGTTCGCAGATATGACACAGCTCATTACATTAAGGAAATTACTAATTATGAACTTGTGGATTTTTAGACAGACTAATGGGCTACTGTGGCTCCCTCCTAAGCCAGAAGATAAAGAGGATGAAAGAGAAGTTGTTCTTTTTTATGATGAAGATGATGATGAGGGTGCTGCTTGAGAGTGGAGATATCTTTGATCTTTTGTCAGCTTTGGTTCTAGTGAATACCATAGTACGAATAAAACAAGCAAGGAGCAACGGAAGGCTATGAAGAAGTGTTGGTTGAAGACTCACCCGAATAACTCATATCAGGAACAAGTATTGTCTATCTCAGTTGGCAAAGATCCTAGCAAGAACAAAAAATAATGACTACTAGTATGTAATTAGGAATTTGGTACTTGGTCATTAAGTTAAAAATTGATGACAACTCATGTAATTAGAGAATTTAAAATAATTTAACACTTTTATGTTGTTGTTTGTTAGTTGATTAATCTTGTATGACATTGAATTGCATAGTTTCACAAGAATTTTAACAACAAATTAATACTTTTTTATCCATTTTTTATCGATGCAGTCGCACCATGACAACTCAAATATGAAGGAATGATAAGTTGGGGGGAGAAAAATAACAACTAAGGGCATTTGTTCCTAATTTAATAGGGGAATCCAAGTCACTGGATTTGCCATTACAACTCAAACATAAATGAATAAAAACTAGGGGTAGGGGGTCAACAAATAACAACTAGGGGTACTTGTTACTATCTTAATGGGGTCCTAAAACAAGTCACCGGTATGCCATAACAACTTTAACATGAAGTAATGACAATTGGGGTAAAAATAACAACTGGGAGCCTTTGTTCCCAAATTAATGGGGGCAAAAAATAACAACTAACTGTTGGAAATTGTGCCCTAGGGGCCAATCATTGTATTATGAACATTGTTGATTTATGAATTTCTTAATTATGTTATCATATTATTTGCATGTTTACTGTGATGACCAACCTTGGATAACTCATGATCTTATCCTAAATGTCCCTAGTCGGTTATCTATGCGGGAGCAGAGATGAAACAAGACCAGTATGACTTTGAAGATGTATAGAGATATAAATCAAAGTCATAGGCACATGTAAGAGTACAAGGTGTTGGACCGACCCTTCATGAGAGAGCTGCATGGGTCAAGTCATAAGCTTCTCTCATATACAAGCCATGTCACTATGCCCTTTGACCTGAGATCATCATGGATTCCTGCATGACAAACGCTCAGCTTTGACCTAGTCAAAAGTCACTTTTGACCGAGTGATCATAAAGGCTATGTTCGGGTTTAGTGATTTTTCATGCGGAGGAATGTGAATGGTCAAGATGGAATTTGTCCCTCACATTCGTAGAGAGATATTACTGGACCCCTCGATGAGTGAGTCTGAGAAATGTATGGCGATACTGTAATGGAAAGGTAGTTTCATTTCAATAGTCAGACTACTCAGGGATCGAGAAAGTAACGGTCAGGAACAGGAGGATGACGTTCTCCATGCCTCATCTATGACCAAAATGTCGAGTGACAAAAGGGACGTGATATGGTTGTATGAAAGGTTATATTATTCATCGATCCTCATATGATTTGGGTAGTCGTGATGTCTTGCTAGAGACCGCTTACGACTTGTGGGTCAGTATAGTAACTGGCCCACTGCTAACTTCATATGGGCCTACAGGGTCGCACACAAAATAGCCCAACACGAGCTATGATGTCCAGATTCATTTAATCTAAGACATATCCAGATTTAATGAATAATCTAGGGTGGATGTGTATATATATATCTTTATCACTTTTGAATTTGAAATTTAAATTGATATGATATCTCAAATTTGATTTATGAGAATAAATCAAATATAATTCTGTCTTATCTTCATTTTAAATTAAATGAATAGGTAAATTAAATCCGTGGGACGGATTTAATGTAAACTATATTTATTTAATTGGTTTCTTATCAAGTTATACAATATATACGATATTATATTCAGAATTAATATAAGATTAATTCTAAAATCCAACTCAGTCAGAACACCGATAGCATCATATATATTTGACATTAGGGGCTAGGGTTTTCGATGAGTGACAAGGAGGGTGCAAAAGGTTTGCAGATAAGAAACGGCCAAAATAGAGACGGTGAGGACGGATTATCGAGAAAGCCCTAGAGGGACAAGAGGCCCTAGCACGTCGTTCGTGGTTGGAACGCTGTTCGTGTGGATACCGGTAGAGGAAGCCGATCTGAGTCGTCGACTTCTCGCGATCGAAAAGAGACCACCAGTGGCGACAAGTAGATACTGAGGTCGCGACCATATAGGCATCCTGAATGTCGGAAGATCGAAAATAGACCACTAGTCGCGACTAGAAGCTGAGGACGTCGCGACTGACAACTCAGAGACTTCCCGTCACGACGAGAAGCTGAGGATGAAACATCCTTCTTTATATCTCTCAGAGTACTCTTGCTATAGCACTCTCAACTGGATTATATCTCTCTTGCCAAAAATCCTGGCAGAAAATAACTGTACTGATTCGGTAATTCTCCATGAGAACTACCATTCTACGTAAGTACCCAGGAAAGATTGGATGAACCGGCTAGGTCCACTCACTTCCAGCCTCCTTAGACAGCACCTACGTACATAGTACTCTGTATAGTCTACCAGCACAACGGCATTTTCTAGTAAATATATTTAAATCTTAACCTTAAATCTTGACCTTACATATACTCAATTGGAATTATCTTAGATCATTGGAATACCTCTTAACCTTAAAAACATGAATTTCCAAGAGTTAGGCTTTCGGTACTGTTCACTGGGTAATTTCAGATTATAGCCTAAACTTTGGAAATTCATAATTAAATCTAGAAAAATCATATTGAGGTAATTCCAATTTATAATTAAAGCTCTTTCATTTAACTTTGAGAGAAAAATATGAAAAATGAGGTTTCCTTGTCCAGATCAAATCAGTTTATCCGTTGAACTTTACTGTTCATTTGGTAAATCTGGAAGTTCCAGTTTCTTTGCCCCATTTTCAAAAATTCATTTCTCCTTGTATACCTATCCAATTGAGTCGAATTACCTATGGATTTAAATCTCAGAATGTGTAATTTAAGCTCACCAAAAATCACGAAAAAAATCATTCATTTGCTGTATGAAAACTGCGTTGGAACCTTACTGTATCGGATGACTTGTTTTATCTTGATCCAGAGTTTAAGTCCAATTTTGAAAAATCATATCAATTTTAAAACTTAACCAAATTATGCATTCTTGGTGTCCAATTAAAGATATGGATCTTAGATATGTTCATGCCAAATTTCATGTGAAACCAAAATGGACAAGTCACTCAAACTATCGCTGGAAGGTCACTCCCTCAACTCGGATCCAGTGCATGCATGCATTATACATACCAATACATCTTCATCTAAGTTAAAGGCATGCTTTTCAAGTCATATACACATTGTTCATTCCCATTACCCTCCTCCTTGTGAAGTTCCAGCACCGAGAGCAATATTTATTGATATGGAAGGAATGAGATTTCATGAAAATCTCAATAGCAAGTGATACAAACTATAAGGTTATGCATGTTTGATTAAATGCCTAACATGTTATCATGCAATGGGAGCTAATTCATGCTTATGCATAAGCAAACTCTAACATGCATATTGTTATGATATATATTGCAAGGAGTGGCATATATTCATAGCACATCATCATCATCATCATAAACATCATCACACCATATTCCATGCTCAACCAAACCTTCATGCATAACACGTAAGCAAATCAATCAAAACACATAAGTTTATAGTTAGGTATTCTTGCTACCTCTTATGGATCCTTGTCCTTCCCTTCTTTAAGTTATCTTTTCTTGTCACAAATGTCAAAACCTAGATATTACAAGACAATTACCAAATTATAACTCCATTCCAAACAAATTCCAAGTCTAGGCTTCAATATGCCCATTTCTTTCTCTACCATGTGACATATGTTTATATCTTTCTAAACTAAACTCTCATGGTTCATTTCCACATAATTTTTCATTTAGAATCTAAATATGTATTCAAAAATTCTAGAATCCAATTGCTTCCCAAAGTTCTATACAGAAACCGAAAAGTGGCTCCCTTTTTCCAAAAATTCCCATTTTGGTTCCAATGCTTCCAATACTTGTTTTCCTACGATAACCCCACACAAAATTCCATTCTAAACCCATTGGAAGCATCAAAATCATGAAATTCCAATGTATGAACAGTGATTCCATACTAACAGAATAGAAACCTTCATGGATTCACAAACACACATGGATTCCTAAGCCATTATCATGTGATTCAAGCTTGTTTAAGCTTGTGCAAACTATCTAGAACATAAACACATGTTCCTATCACATATCCAAAGAAATTTCAGCAGCATTTCCCCAAGATTCAAGCCTCAAAACCAACTTAAACTCAAGAAGAAGTCATAAGAACAAAGTCTAGAAGCAAGTGAGTAACTTACCTTACAAGCTTCTTCAAGATCCTTACTTCTTCCTTGCTTGAGAAAATATTTTGTAAGAGGTTCCCTAAGGTTCTTGCTCACGGTTTTGGCTTAGAATGAGGAGGTATTTATAGCAAAATCTTGGGAAAATTGAAGGCCAAGATTACCTTGGGAACTATTTGATCTAATGGTTAACGGTTTGATCTTGGAATGTCTTTTCTCTTTTCACTCATGACATCACCACCATGACATCAGTAACATGACATCACTTGGGACACCTAAGCCTCCTCTTTGGCGCCATTTTGTGTGTGTGAGTTCCAAGAAATATTTCAACCCAATCCAGTCCAATCCGGTACCGGCCCGATCCGATTTTCCGTAAATCGGACTGTTTTCTTAATCTAATTTTTATGGGACTTCATAATATATATTTTTTCAATATTTAAATCCTTCATACCATTGACATTCTCATACTGGGTTTAAATTTAATTTTAAACGCCTTGAAAAATTACCAAAATATCCTTAGTGCTTTTCCTTGCACTTTATTAAACCCAAGGGCATAATTGTCATTTCTTACCTCATTAGACCTTGTCAAAATATATATTGACTCCGACTAACCTTTCCCGCACTTGTCTTGGTGTTTTGGCCTGTCCAAAATGACCAAAATGCCCTCCATTCACTTCTGGTTTCTTAGGGCATCACAGGGGCATTTTCGTAATTTTGTACTTTTCCGGGGTTCCTCTGGACACTGGCCCACCCATCAGTCCACTTATTTTATTGGGCCTTAATGACGCCATTTTTGGGCCTTTTAGGTTTCAATACCTTTGTGGCACAAATTCCTAGCAAACTCTCCCTGCAATATTCATAGGGTATTTTATTCCACTGTAAATTCCATTAAAACTTCTACAGGATTCCTTTTCTGATCCTGTCAATTTTATAAATTCTTATATCAATTATAGGAATTTACTGGAAGGCCTCATCTGATTCTGAGATCTGAAAAATATTGTAATAATTTTATCTAACTTCAGAAATTTATATCAATTTTTCTGGACCTCAAATCAAAATTCTATGTTACGTCAAACAACCCAGAATAATTTTCTCTATTTACTGGAAAAATTTGAATCCGATCAGAATACGGTCATTTTTGGCCTATTTTCAGTCCAAAGTTCCCATATTTACAGTTTTGCCCCTTGACTTACCACAAATCACAACTTTTCATAATTACACTTAAAGACCCCACATTTTTGTCTACCTTTTCTTTTGATCTTAAACTTTTCATAATTGCACTTTGGCTCTTACACTTTCTTCCTCTTCCAATTTAATCCCTTTCTTTACATAAATATGGCCACATCTTTTCTTGAAAAAAAATCTCATATATTTTATTCAATCTGTACATACAACTGTTGGAGATTATGCCCTAGGGGCCAATCATTATGTTATGAACATTGTTGAATTTCTTAATTATGTTATCACATTATTTGCATGTTTACTGTGATGACCATCCTTGGATAACTCATGATCTTATCCTAAATATCCCTAGTCGGTCATCTATGCGGGAGCAGAGATGAAATAAGACCAGTATGACTTTGAAGATATATGGAGATATAAATCAAAGTCATAGGCACATGTAAGAGTACAAGGTGTTGGACCGACCCTTCATGAGAGAGCTGCATGGGTCAAGTCATAAGCTTCTCTCATATACAAGCCATGTTACTATGCCCTTTGACCTGAGATCATCATGGATTCCTACATGACAAACGCTCAGCTTTGACCTAGTCAAAAGTCACTTTTGACTGAGTGATCATAAAGGCTATGTTCGGGTTTAGTGGTTTTTCATGCGGAGGAATGTGAATGGTCAAGATGGAATTTGTCCCTCACATTCGTAGAGAGATATTACTAGGCCCCTCGATGAGTGAGTCTGAGAAATGTATGGCCATACTGTAATGGAAGGGTAGTTCCATTACTATAGTCAGACTACTCAGGGATCGAGAAAGTAACGGTCAGGAATAGGAGGATGACGTTCACCATGCCTCATCCATAACCGAAATATCGTGTGACAAAAGGGACGTGATATGGTTGTATGAAAGCTAACATCGTTCATCGATCCTCATATGTTTTGGGTAGTCGTGATGTCTTGCTAGAGACCGCTTACGACTTGTGGGTTAGTATAGTAACTGGCCCACTGCCAACTTCATATGGGCCTACAGGGTCGCACACAAAATAGCCAAACACGAGCTGTGATGTCCAGATTCATTGAATCTAAGATATGTCTAGATTCAATGAATACTTTAGGGTGGATTTATATATTATATATATATATAAATTTGTATATATATATTATATATATAATATAAAAGATATTTGCAAGATTTAATTTATAAAGATAAATTAAATCTCTATCACTTTTGAATTTGAATTTAAATGGATATGATCTATTTGAATTTGAAATTCAAATTGATAAGATATCTCAAATTTGATTTATGAGAGTGAATCAAATATAATTCCGTCTTATCTTTATTAAATAAATAGGTGACTTAAATCTGTGGGACGGATTTAATAAAAAAAACATATTTATTTAATTAGTTTCTTATCAAATTATGCAATATATGATATTGTATTAATTTCAGAATTAATATAAGATTAATTCTGAAGCCCGGCCCAATTAGAAGCCCGATAGCATCCTATATATTTGACATTAGGAGCTAGGGTTCTAAAAATAACAAGACACAACACACAAGAGAAAAATGGGCAAGGAGAGTGCAAAAGGTTTGCAGATAAGAAACTGCCGGAATAGAGACGGTGAGGACGGAATTTTGAGAAAGCCCTAGAGGGACAAGAGGCGCTAGCATGTCATTCGTGATTGGAACGCTATTCGTGTGGATACTGGTAGAGGAAGCCGATCTGAGTTGTCAACTTCTTGCGAACAAGAAAAGAGCACCAGGTACGACGAGGTCGCGACCAGTTGACACAGAGGTCGCGACCAAATTGGCTTCTGAACGTCAGAAATCCGAAAAGAGACTACAGGTCGCGACTAGAAGCAGAGGAAGTCGCGACTGCGAACTTTAGAGACGACAGGTCGCGACGAGAAGCTGAGTAGGTGGCGACTGAAAGTTCCAGAGGCGACAGGTCGCGACAAGAAGCTAAGTAGGTTGCGACTGAAAGTTCCAGAGGCGAGGAGTCGCGACTACTGGATACGGAGGTCGCGACTAAAGCTTGAATACGAAGGTAACACTTCTTTCTCCTTGACTTAAACACATTCGGTAGATCCTGCCAGGGAATGGAAAAATTTTTAAAGTTAATTTCCGCCGCGTGTCTTCCAATTCCCTTCAACAACTTAGTACATTAGGGATGTTACAGAGGACGTCGCGACTGACAACTCCAGAGATGACAAGTTGTGACAGTGGATACTGAGGTCGCGACCATAATTCGAATACCAAAGGTAACACTTCTTACTTCTTGACTTAAATACACTCGGTAGATCCAGGCAGGGAATAAACAAATTTTTCAAGTTAATTTCCGCTGCGTGTCTTCTAATTCCTTTCACTAACAGATGAAGAAATGACAATTGAGGGGGGGGTGAAGACCTAACAACTAGGGCATTTGTTCCCAAATTAATGAAGAACTAAGAACAAGCCACTGGGTGAAGGCATAACAACTCAAACACAAATGAATGACAACTGTTTAGAAAAAAAAATAACAATTGGAGGCATTGGTTTATAACACCATGAATAAATTAAGAACAAGCCACTGGGTGAAAAAATAACAATTCAAAGACGAAATAATGACAACTCCCTAGGGAAAGAATAACAATTAGGGGGTGAAAAAATACAACTAGGGCATTTTCTCCCAACACCATTAAGGAACCAAAAGGAGCAAGTTGGTAAAAAATAACAACTTAAACATAAAAGAATGATAAATAGGGGTAAAAAAATTAATGGCAATTCTGTCATTTCACAATTAGAAAAAATTAATCCCAAGTCCCTTGAGAATTCACAATTGTTTGATAATTTGATAGAACTTTTTTGCAATTACTCTCCTTACATGGGGCTTCATTGCAATTCTCCCTTATTTTTAAACGTCCTAAAAAGTATTAATTTGATATTGAGTTTAGTGGTTATTTAAAATGAAACTTTTAAAAGCAAATGATATTATGGGGGTATTTATGTCTTACTATTCCTTTTTATCCTTTTCCGTAATTTTCAAAATTCGATTTTAGAATCTCATATATAGAGATTATTGAAATTCATGTACCTTTTATCATATTTTGCAATTTCCGGATTCTTTTTCATTCTTTTTCCCTAAATATTATTATTATTATTTGTTATAAAATTTTAAATCAATATTTACTTATTGTATTGGGGCGTGTGGGGGTGTAGCATCAACTTCTTTATTTTTCTATTAATTCTTCGATGGTGGATTTTTTAAATAGCAAGCAGCCTCCCTTGGCACTCAAAGCACACTACTGAAAATCCTTCGAGCGGCGTTTCACCGCGCCGTTCGTCGTCAAACTTTCTTTGTCTTGGGCTTCCGAAGTTTCCCGAGCCTACGCACAAAGGAAAGAGATGGTGAGGCTCACTGCCGACCTAATCTGGAAAAGCCCTCATTTCTTTAATGCCGTTAAAGAGCGAGAGTTAGATCTGCGAGGTATGCTAGTAAAGTGTTGTCACTGTATTTCTCATCTCTCTTTGAGGGATCAATTGCTTGTTGTTACTGTGTTATAACAAGTTTTGTTATTGTTCAGGGAACAAGATTGCTGTAATCGAAAATTTGGGCGCTACTGAGGTGCGCAAATTGAGCTTTCTGTCCTTTTACTTTATCCTGTATGCTTAGGTATTGGATGTACCTTGAGGCCCTTTTATTTTTCTCCTTTCTTGGTAGGAATGTTTCTTTATATTGCTCTTGGTCCATGCCCTGTAGCAATACGACTGCTTTAAGTAATGCTTTGTTTGGATGAGGATAAATTTAGGATTCTTTGTATTGACTCTGTCACAGGACCAATTTGACACCATAGACCTCTCTGACAATGAGATTGTCAAGCTGGAAAACTTACCATATCTCAATCGACTCGGTACCCTACTCATAAATAACAATAGAGTTACTAGAATTAATCCTAACATCGGAGGTATTCTTGTTTTGAACTTCATCTCTTCTATTTACTTCATAATTTTAGTCACCAGCCTTATGTTTTCTGCCAGATATAATCAAGATAGTTTGTGTTTGTAGCTTAATGGGCCACTTGTCTTGCAGAGTTCTTGCCAAAATTACATACACTGGTTCTTACAAATAACAGGCTTGTCAACTTGGTGGAGATTGATCCTTTAGCATCCCTTTCAAAGCTGCAGCACCTTAGTTTGTTGGATAACAATATTACAAAGAAACCAAATTACAGGCTTTACGTCATTTACAAACTGAAGTCCCTTCGTGTTTTAGATTTCAAGAAAGTGAAAAATAAAGTAAGGTTTTCTTTCTCACCATGCTCATGTTTTCTATCAATATAATTGCTGTTTTTCTCTTTGTAAAACTTGGGTTCCAATATGTTCTCATAATGTATGAATTCTAGAAAATCAGCATTTCAAACTTGAGAAACAGAGGATACCACTGAGCACTGAGTCCAAGTGTCAAAAGTATATTTCATATAGCTGTAGTCTGTAGCATATACTTTGTCTTTCAACTTCAGTCCTTAATTTACTAAAGTTTTGACTGGCTAGTTGACATGCAATGCAAACCAGAAACTGAGTGCAAACAGATTTTGCCTTAAAATCATATAAGTGGAGGCAAGGTTTTATTACATTGCAAGAGAATAGTCATTGTGATGTTCATATAGGAGAATCATGTAAGGTTATTGCATGCATTTCTAATTTTGAATTATTCATCCTTTGAATTATCTTGCAACCTAATTATGGTTGTTTGCAATTAATTAATAATTAATAGGAGAGGTCGGAAGCCAAAAACTTGTTTTCTTCCGAAGAAGTAGAAGTTCAAAGGATACCACCTAAGGTGATTTCACCCGTTGAAACACCAAATGTCTTTGAAGTTACACAGGAACAAGAGACATTAAAAGTGGCTGCACCTACACCAGAGCAGATTATTGCAATCAAGGTATACCAATGATAAATTAATTTGTCTATGCATGACTATCTGATGTTCAGTTGATATTTGGTTTAGATTTATAAGTGCTCATTTCTTCTTCATATATGAGGTTTTGGTATATTTCTGTTTCTGCTCGAGGTACTCCTAATTGGGCATTCATCTTCTCTAATTCTTTTCCCTTCTCCCCCTTTGTGTGTATTAATTAATAGCCCTTTAAAACACAGTATAGTAGTAGGAATTGAGTTATGAAATTGGTAGAGCTTTGAATAAATGGTGGAGGGATAACAAATTAAGATGAATTTAGGTTCTTTTGTTGAAAATTAAAGCAATTGCTGAGGAATTTAGCAGAAGGGAAACATTTGCCATTACTACTTGTACGGTTAGTGACATTATAGACATGAATGGTTGACCATTTGTTTTTACAATGTCTTAAGCTGGACGTTCTTATTTTTCTATTTCCCATATGCCCTTTGGCCCAAGCCATGGTCATTTGATGGACATTGTTGAGAGGTAGTACTTCAGTTGGGAAGGGAAAGGAATTTAACCTTATTTACTATGAAAAGAGTTAACGACTTTAACAAGAAATACACTGCCACAAAAGCTGTTCTTTGGGGTTCCTTGGGTTGACATGTAATTAGTGTATGAAGAAAATTGAATTTTGTGCTAAAGGGGTATGACCTAGTGTTAAGATGTGGTAATCTGATAATAACTAAACTAACAAGTATACTTTGCATTGTAAAGATAATAAAAATGAATCATGTTATAATAACAGGCTCTAGAAATACCTGTAAATTCAAAACTATCGTTTGATGAATCAAGGTATGATGTTGTTACAAGTAATACTTGTCATTGTCAAGCTAGTGCCAAATCATTCATTCATTTAATTCATAAGAAGTACATCCAATTAACTCTTTTTTCAGAGCTTCACAGGGGAACAACTTTATAAAGCATTGTAATGTTGGACCAATAGTGACAATAAAGAGGAGGTTGATGTTGATGAAACAAAATTGAGAAAATTATATGATAGAAAAGCCCACAGAGAATTTGGAATCATGCCTAGGACACTCAACATAAACTCATGAAAGCCACAAGGTATTCAATCTAAAACACCTATAACTTAAATCATCACAAGGTATTCAATCTAGAACACCAAAGAACAACCAATGCTCATTCACAAAAGAAACTGAATAGTTTTCTTTATTCAACTTGAATGAAAATAACATATACGGAAAGATTATTTATAACCCAATAAAACTGAGTTTAACCAGAACTCTTAACTTACCAAGACTTCTCGAAATACTAATTAATCCTAATAACTAATTAAAATAAATGTAATATGAAAATAATGCATAAAAAAGTCCTAAAACGCCTACTTGGGCTTAAGTGCTTATTTAAATGTCCAGCCTAAAGAAATACATCAAATAAACAACTCAAACGAAAGACTTAACAACTTGGGCCTTGAATGGGCCTCTTATCGCCATTTTAAGTCCATTTAGTCATTTGGAAGCTCTTGCTCCTCTAGTTTTTCCAGTATGGAGTGTGTTGTTGGGCTTGTTTCTGCATCTTTTGATTGAGTCTCCATCTCAAACATGTCCCTTATCAAAGCTTGCAAAGCCTCCTTCATCCTTTTGCTCTGTGGTCATGTCATCGGTTTCTCATTGTGTTAGAATCTAGAAAATAGTAGAAATAGGAGAAAAGGGAAGAAAATGTAGAGAAAGAGTAGAGAAGAGGTACTCTAGAACCATAATCTGTAATTCTAGAGATTTTGTGAATAGGGAGTTAGAAGAGGAAGGAGGAGAGAAGAGAAGAAGAGGCAAGAGAGAGAAAGGGAACTCTAGAACAAGAATATGAAATCCTAGAGAGAGGAAGAGAGAATGGTAGTGAATGTTGGGTTTTAAAGGGACAAGAGCATAAGGTTGGGATAGCTTAGATGAGGATGTTGAGATGGATTTGTGGGTATACAAGAGAAGATAAGATTTGTAATGAACATATGTGGGGAAGAGTTAGAGTGGCATCTATTGAGGAAAGAATGGTAGAAAAATGTCTAAGGTGGTTTAGGCACATACAAAGAACGCCATCGGATGTACTAGTAAGGAGGGTGAATCAAGTCATATGGAGTCCTATAATAAGGGGTTGAGGAAGACAAAAGAGAACGCTCAACGAGGTTATTGAGTGGGACCTCTTGGTGAACAACTTATCTGGGGACTTGGTTTTTGATATAAGCATAATGGTGTCGTGCAATCTATGTAGCCAACCCCGTCTAGTAGGATAAGGCTTGTTGTTGTATATGTAGTATGTTAAAATAAAGCGGATGAGGTATATCAAATTATAATCTTATGATAGTTCTTTTTACACCTATAGTTTATCTTTAATGATTTCCTATCATTTCCCCCAATGTTTAGAAACTCCCCTTTGAATGGAATAGAAATTGCACAACCCAACTTTTGAAGCCCTAATGATATATCTTATTTCAATTTTTTTATGTATTTTTATTCTTATTTTTTTGTGTCCTAGTTAAAATAGTTAGTATATGGTTAAAATATATTCATTTAGCTACAACCATTTCTGCTATGGTCTAATCATTGAATGTTGAAATGATGCTTTGATCAGGTTAGTCCGATTTTTAATACCTTGCTAATAAATTAGTTTCTTTTAAAGCATATCTCTTTAATGAATGTCCATCACTTTGCCATTGTCATTATTATTATGTAATTGCTATAAGAGCCATCAAAGTGTAAGAGTGGAAGATCTATTCATTGAAGCTTCATTTCTAGAGGACTACAGAGCAGTAAGCTTGGGATAAAACACAATAGCTTGGAAGGAACTGGTTCATGCAAATTGTGTTGTTTTAGTAATAGTGGTGTATTTTTATTTTGATATTTGTAGGATACATGTATGAATCAAGTTCTTGTTATTTAATCTGCCCTTTATGGAAATGCCGCAAAAATTAGATAACATTCAAGTAGAATAACTATATGCATGCTATTTAACCTCCAATTTTATGGTTTAACTAGTTTATACGTGAGTAGAAAATTAGGGAATCATCAAGCATAGAAGACAAGGTATTAAATTAGTCTTCCTTCAATATTTTGCAGCCATCCAATAATTTTTCTAATGATTAAATTAACCATGTTGTCAAATCTCATCTATACAATATAATAGATTACAAGGGCTTTCAATGTACCTGCATTAGCCTTTGAAGAGTCTTCTGGTCTTTTGTTTTTTTTAAACTTATGACAATTTTACTCCCCATTTGATTGGCCCTTATATAATATTCTTTGTGAGCTATAGAACTTCCATCTCTTTATGGTTTTGTCTCAAGTTGCTGATGTTTGCTACTTGTGCTTTATTGTGCTTCTCTTGTATGCAGGCTGCCATTGTGAATTCACAAACTCTTGAAGAGGTTGCAAGGCTTGAAAAGGTGCTTGCTTTTCTAGATCGTCTATATATGTATAGAATCTTACATGATGAATTTTATTCTTATACCTGTTCAGAATGAAAAAAAATTATATACATTGAATTTATATTTGATGTATGATTCATCAGATATGTAGAGAAAGAGAGAGAGAATCAAATTTGATTTACAAGAACCTCTTATTTATAAAGTTGGAAAAATGTGAGAATTGTAGTCAATAAGGACTGATTTACATCAACCTCTTATTTATAATGAGGATACAAGACAATGTGTTTATGACTAATAATTAGAAGAAATATCTCTAAAATTGTTTACTGGCAATCACAATCAGTATTAGTTATTTACAATCAAATCATAAATTCGCAATCAAGTCATAATAAAATCAAGAATCAACATATATATGTGTGTGTGGGAATGGGTCAAGCCTGATACCCATTTATTGGGTCAACTATGTTTCTCTATTTTTATTATTCTCTAGTTAGTTTTTATATTATGTTTTTACCCTAAATCTTAGGATTATTAGCTTTCTACTTTTCTCCTTTGATGCTAACTATTGGGAATCTACAAGCAAGTGCTAGTTTTACGCCCTGTCATGGGCAATAGAAGGGTATGTGTTTTGGACTTTGTCATATTGCTAGGTGTCAGTAATATGCTAGAATCCTTCTGACCATTGATGAAAGGGAATGGAAAAATAATCATAGGAGAAGCTCAGCAAACTGTAGTCAAAGATCCAAGTGGTATGATTGATGAAATGGAATCCATGCAATCTTATGGCACTTGGGAACTTTTCTATCTACCTTTTGGAAAATCTGTGGTGGTTAATGGGTTCAAACGGTCAAGGTTGGTTGATTGATCTATGGATTGTTTGAAAGCATGTCTTGTTGCGAAAGGTTATACATAGATTATGGTGATACCTTTTTTCCGATCGCTAAAATTGCCACCATCAATGCTATTATCTTTTGCTGCTATTAAACATTGACTTCTCTACCAGCTTGATATTAAAACCACATTCCTTTATGGTAACCTTGAAGAAGTCTATATGGATCAACCTCAACCTTGAAGAAGTCTATATGGAGCAACTTCTTGGGTTTGTTACTTAGGAGGAGCTTGGGTTACTTTTCAAGTAAGCTATATTGCTTTATTTTTGGACTTAAAACAGTCTTCAAGAGCTTGATTTGGGCATTATAGCAATATTGGGTAGCAATCAACTAGGCTTTTTTTTTTTTTGGGTGTGTGTGTGAAAGCTGTCGAACAGCCAAAAAGAATCTGTAATTCTATTGTATATATTACAGTATGTAACGTTACAATATATACACGAAGGGAATGACTCATTGCTGACGGGATTAGCATGATATTTGGGATTTAAAATAAATGTTCAGATCAAGGCAATATTCTCCTAATCCCTACAATCTCTCCTTATCCCATAATCTCTCCTTATCCTTACAATCTCATGATCTTCTACACTCTCCCTCAAGTTGGACTATAGATATCAAATATGTCCAACTTGCCAATAAAATATTCAAATTTTTTCCTTGCTTAATGATTTTGTGAGGACATCTGCTGTCTGATCTCGAGGGAATATATTTGAGTCCAGTGATTCCTTCACTAATCTTTTCTCTTATAAAATGCTTGTCGACCTCTACATGTTTCATTCGATCATGCTGAACTGGGTTGTGAGCTATGTTAATGGTGGCCATGTTGTCGGAATGAAGTATAATGGGCAAACTTGCAGGGAGCTTTAATTCCTCTAATATTCGTTCGACCTAAATCCCTTCGCAATCTCCAAGTGCTATGGCTATGAATTTAGCTTTAGCACTGTCCTGAGCTACTACATTATGTTTCTTACTCCTCCAAGTAACTATGTTTCCCTAGACAAAAGTAAAGTACTCGGATGTTGACTTTTTGTCCTCTTTATCACCTGCCCGATTAGCATCAGTGAACATTTCAACAGTTTTTTTTGTCTCTTTCTCTAAACAAAAGACCACGTCCTGGTGACCCTTTCAACTAAGAATCTTGTAAACTTCGTTCAGATGTTTTTGCTTTAGGTTGTGAGAATATTGACTTACCACACTAATAGCGAGGGAAATATCTGGCCGGGTATGTGATAGGTAAATCAATTTTCCTACCATGCTTTGATATCTTAGATACACTTCCTTTCCCAAATCTTTATCATCTCTCACTTTATCAATCCTTATTGGGGTGTTGCTGGGTCTATATCCTAGCATACATGTTTCCTGCAATAAATCCATAATATACTTTCTTTGTGATATGTATATTCCTTTCTTCGAGCTGGCAACCTCTATTCCAAGGAAATACTTCATTTGTCCCAGATCTTGACCTGAAAATCCTTATTTAACGCCTTCTTAATGCGCTCAATTTCTATTAGATCATCTCTTGTGAGAATAATGTCATCCATATGTACTGCAAGTATGACTAAGTTCCCTTGTAGATGCTTGAAGAATAAAGCCTTGGGTATACCCCTGTGCTTTTAATGCGTGAGGAAACCTTTCAAACCATGCCCGAGGAGACTGTTTGAGTCCATATAAGGATTTCTTCAAATTACAGAATTGAGTTGCTCTCTCACTTGGAAATCCTGAAAGTAGTTTCATTTCCAGAGCTCTCATCTCTTCCATGACAGCCTGCCTCTAATGGGGATCAGCAAGTGCTTCATGTATGTTGTTAGGAATTATTTTTATTATTGCAAATGGAGGGAATCATAGTAGCCATGTAATGGAAATTCGGATGTCCTAGTTGTTGGTGTTGGAGGTTTACATCATTAGTATTAGGGAGGGACACTGCCTGACAAGAGTGGAGAGTCTGATTAGTATAATCATTCAGGTAGTAGAGCCCCTCAAACTATTTAGTAACGCCAATTGTCGTCCCCGTGAACAGGTCCTGAAAGATACAGTGAGTAGTAGAGAAATTAGCACGACAACATTCATCCCTAGTCAATTGGCTAGCAGGCAATAAATTACATTTTAAGTGTGGAACATGTAGGACAACATTTAAAGTCAAGGAATCAGTAACTTTATTACTCCCTATCCCAGCAACAATCGAGGTAGAGGCATCAACAATTTTTACTTTAAGTTGTAATGTAGTGGGAACATATGCTATAAATAATGAATGATTATCAGTCATGTGATTGGATGCTCCCGAGTCAACTATCCAACTATGTGCAGGGTTCATATCTCCTTTTATAAATATTCTTATGTGGTAGTTCAGTGTATTCTTTATACTATCTAAGGGTTCACTCCTCTATGAACCTCGTTGTATCCTCACTCCTTTTGAATCAAGAGAATATACAAAGTACTTTTCTTCCCTAGTTACATTTTCTCTAGACTCATTCTCATCAGATTTTTCACACACTTTGTGCTTGTTTGGATTTGCACTTGATAAACTTTTTCATGGAAGCCGAGACAAAACTCCTCTCACACTTACCTCGTAAACAGTAAAATAATGATTGAAAAGTCAAATTGAGGCTTCTAAACACCGACCCAAACATGCACATCATCAAATACACATGTTGCTGATGCATTGATGAAAGCGTTGTTGAGGACAAGGTTTGAAGAATTGAACTACAAGCTAAGAATGATAGACGTGTTCTGTAACTTGAGGGGAGTGTTGGAATGGGCTGAGCCCAATACCCGTTTATTGGATCAACTCTTTATTTCTGTTTCTATTGTTTTTTAATTAGTTTTTATACTGGTCTGTTTTATCCATATCATATGATTATTAGCTTTTGATTGTATCAGATAATTAGGTAACTTCTAATTTTAATTTTAAGCATGATTTTCATGAGTATAGTCAACCTACCTAGCCCCATATAAATTGTACTGTTTGCAATTGTATGAATGAAATAAAAAACTGGTTCTGGAGATTCCAAATCATATATTCCCCATATTGTGGATTCTTAATATATCGTATCCTCCAACTTAAAAGTGCTCTAGTCTTCATCGGTGTGAGTTTTTTACATATTCAAAGTGATAGGTATTAATTTAGTAGACTTAATGGGAATTGTTTCTGCAGGCACTAAAGTTGGGTCAGCTTCCAGAAGATTTCAGAAGCTTGGATGAAAATGTAACGTCAAATAATGTTAAAGAAAAGCATGATGGAGTGCTTCATTTAGACAAGAACCAAGATGAGGGTGAACCTAATGGTACAGAAAAGCAGGGGAATGCTGATTCTGCTCCCATGGAACAGGTATCAATCTATTAATAGTTATTTGTGTCATTTTCTTTTGGTTTTTTCTTTCATCCTTTAGTACATAGCTTTGATCATTTATCATCTAGCTCCACCAATCCAAATTAGATCCATATAATTTAATGTATTTAGTGCATCCAAATAGAGATATGAAGATGTATCACCAGAAAAAAGGAGAGACATGGAGACAAGTAACAAGAGTAAAGATGGGATATTTGCCATTCATTTGTGTCACTTAATGATTAAATTTATGAATACAAAATGATCCAATTTAGCAGCTTCAGAACTTCTCTTTCTGTTTACATCAAGAAAGTTTGAACCCTTGATTTCTATCCACATCTCACCCTACTCTTGCCACCTTGGGTAGCCCTTGGTGGCTAGAACTTCTCTTCTGTATCATTATGGAAAATCAGTGTATACCGGGCCTTCTCTTATACTGCAACTGCACCTTGCCAGAACTTTTTCTGGACCCTTGTTTATCACCTTCCGGCTTGGAAGAACTATCGGGGGCCTTGAAATGGTCCCAATGCTGGTCATAATAGGGAGATATGAAAGGTGGGATGTATTTTTGCCTCTAGGTGTAGTTCCAATTCATAAGAGACCTGGCCAATTTTGCGAAGCACCTTATAGGGGAGTTTTTCGAATTTTCTTCTGGCCAGCGACTGTTGGCGGTACGGTTGTAACCTTAGCCAAACTAAATCTCCTGGAGATAACTACAAATCCCTTCTCTTCTGGTCTGCCTGAAGTTTCATCCTGTGTCGAGCTTTTGTCAAGTTCTGATGCAGCAATTTGAGCATGTCATCATGTAGCTCCAGTTGCTCTACCAATTCAGCCACTAAGGTTTCTCCCTTGACATAAGGAACTAGAGGTGGCAAAGGATTTTACTCTACCGTTTGGGTTGTTCATGAGTAAAACAGCGGAGGTAAGTCTCTAAACAATGATTTACAACCTCAGTTTGCCCATCGGTTTGGGGGTGGTATGCAGTGCTCATTTGTAGGCGTGTCTGGCTTAATCTGAAAAGTTCCTGCCAGAACTCACTTAGGGAAAGAGGATCTCTGTCTGAAATTATAGACCTAGGAATGCCATGTAATCGGACCACCTTTGTGGAGAAGAATTCAGCCACTGTCTTTGCAGAATAGGGGTGGGTTAAGGACATCAAATGGCAATATTTGCTAAGGTGATTAACTACTACAAGAATGACATCAAAACAGCTTGATTTTGGCAACCCAGAAATAAAATCAAGTGAAATGTCTTCCTAGATTCTTGAAGGAATGGGTAGTGGCTGTAAGAGCCCAGCCGGTGCCAAAGTTTGATATTTATTTTGCTGGCATTTGTAGCACTGTTGCGTGTAGCATTTGCATCATTTTTCATACCACGCCAATACAATTGCTCACTCAACCGCTTCAATGTTTTGAGGAAACCACCATGATTCCCCTATCAATTTAGCTCTGAGCGCTGTGCGGTTGGGGATGACAAGCTGCGACCTGTAATATAGCCGGTCTTGCACCAAAGAAAAATCAGGAAATGAATCAGAATTCTGGTGAATCCCCTCTATTATTTTCCTAGTTTCTGCATCCTCCAATAATGCTTGAGGCAATAGTAATAATTCATCAGCCATGGGGAAGGCAATGTGGTAGAAATCTGCATATTGGGGCCTACTTGACAGAGAGTCAGTTGCTGTGTTGTTTTTCCCAGACTGGTAAGAGATTTTTAAGTCAAAAGGAAGAAGTTTAATTAGGAGGCGTTGTTGCGAGGGAGTGGCAGTGATAAGGTGTGTTCTTTCCTGCTTAACCTCTCTGTAAGAATCTCACAAAGAAATAAAGTAGAAGCCAAGAGAATCTCAATAGTTACTCTGTAAATAAGTTCTGATGTCCATTCCATACGGCCAAATGGCCTATATATAGCTACTTACAGAGTTAGTTTCTGAATAAAATGGGAAAACGTGAAAATGGAAACTGATCCCCACTAACCTATTGCATGTGGTCGTGGGTTTCCTTAACTGTCACCACTAGTTGCTAAAAAACAGGAAGTGCTGAAGGAAAACATAAGAAAAATAAACAAAAATTAATAATCTAAGTATTGCTTGCTTAAAGATCTCTTGCATGTTTTTGCCTCCTTGAATAAGTCTTTAGTGGCTTTGCTGTTGTGCTATAAATACTGCCCTCCCAGAAAAACGACTTGTCCTCAAGGCAAAAGGATGGGAATTGGTCGGAGAGTAAGTCATAATCTTCCCAGGTGGCGTCTTCAACTGGTCGAGAGGCCCATTGCACGAGTAATTCTAATCTGCCTCCTTTTGTCCAACGGTGTTGTAGCACGTGGAGGGGATTAAGGAGAAGCTCCAAGTCAGAAGAAAGGGGTAGTGGGGCAAGGTGAGCTCCTTGAGGCGGCCCGATGGCAGGTCGCAGTAGCGAGACATGAAAGACAGGATGGATTTTAGCATCGGGAGGAAGCTCCAAAGCATAAAAGACTTGGCCGACCTTTCGGATCACTTTGTAGGGGCCAAAAAACCTAGGGGAAAGTTTGTCAAATTGTCGTTTGGACAGTGTCTTCTGGCGATAAGGTTGCAAGCTTAGCCAAACCAAATCCCCTGGAGAAAATTGCAAATCCCTTCTGGACTGAACTGCCTGTATTTTCATTCTATGTTGGGCCTTCGACAGGTTCTGTTGTAACAATTTGATCATTGCGTCCCGAAGCTCTAGTTGTTCTTCTAACTCTGCTACCTTTGTTTCACCCTTGACGTAGGGAACTAGAGGCGGGGGCGCTCTGCCATATACTATCTTAAAGGGGGTAGTATTGGCAGAGACATGGAAACTGGTGTTAAAAGAATATTCCGCCCAGCAGAGAAATGTACTCCATAATCTTGGTTGATCCGAAGTAAAACAGCGGAGATATGTTTCAAGACAACGATTCACAACTTCTGTCTACCCATCTGATTGGGGATGATATGCTGTGCTCATATGCAGACGTGTCTGGCTGATTTGGAAAAGTTCTTGCCAGAATTCGCTGAGAAAGAGAGGGTCTCTATCTGAAACGATGGACCGGGGAACACCGTGCAATCTGACCACGTCCCTGCAGAATATCTCTGCTACTATTTTTTGCAGAATAGGGATGTGACAAGGGCATGAAATGGCAATATTTGCTGAGTCGGTCCACCGCTACTAAGATGACATTGAACCCTTTAGATTTGGGCAGGCCAGAGATGAAATCCATTGAGATATCTTCCCAAATTCGAGCTGGAATGGGTAGTGGCTGTAAGAGTCCAGCTGGAGCTAACGTTTGGTATTTGTTTTGTTGGGAAATATAGCACTGTTGGAATCGAGTCTGGCAGCAATGGTATAGAGCGATAGAGATCATGTGGAGGCGGTAGTGTACGAGGTTCTATGAAGACCTCTTGGAACTTTTGATAGAGAATCCCCAACTTTGCTGCTGTGGTAATCCCTGGGGGGTGTCTGGTTCACATTGCATATTCTGGAGCTGAACAGGTGCGCCTGCCTTTGAACTAATCCCCTGTAGTTGGTACTTTTTTTCGTTCACCCAGAAAACCATAAACATTTCATTCTAGTTTGCTTGAATCGTATTCAAGGATGCCAACCACTTAATTCCTATAACAAGATTAGTGTTTTGCAACGGGAAAAGGAAAAGTTGTTGCTTGATCTTCAAATCAGAAATTTGTACCTCTACTCCGTCACAGACACGACCACACCTCACTGTCCGTCCATCACCTATCTGGACCCCGAAGTGCTGAGTAGCTTGCGAAGGCAGCTGGAGTTTGGTGACAATTTCTTTTGAGATGAAGTTGTGGGTCAACCCACTATCAACCAAGATCAGCACCGAAGCTCCTCGGACCTCCCCTTCCAACTTCATTGTTGAAGCCGACGACCTCCCCAAAATAGCATTGAAGGAGATTTCTGCAGTTACTCCTTCCTCGTTGGCAACAATCTCCTCTGTTGTTGGCGGCACGAGTTCTTCCCCTTCATCGGTAATCTCCATTAGTGACAGAGAGTTTGGACACTGATGGCCTGGACGAAAAGTATCTCCACATCTGAAACACAAACCTTTGTCTTGCCGGCGTTGGATCTCGGACTAGTGTATCGGTAGCGTATTGGGTCCTGAGGGAGCAGCCATCGCGTTTCGTTGGGAGAATGTTGACGTGCTGCTGCTTCCTCATTCTGCAGAAATGACGGGGTTATTTCGTTGTTGGCCTAGGAAAAATGAACTGGACTTGTGCCCTTTACAAGTCTTCTACTTAGCTTCATATTCCAAGGCTAAACTAGTTGCCTGATAGACAGTTCTGGCCTTATGGATACATGTATCAGCTTTGAGTTCTTCCTTGAAGCTATTAATGAATACTCCCAACAAACAATGATCAGGCCAATTTCTTACATGTGCCTGTCTACTTGCGAACTCAGACCTATATTCATGCATTGTACCCATCTGTCTCACACTGCATAGATACTCATCTGGGTTCTGGTATTCTGGCGGCCCATATTGCTCTTGGAGTGCTGTTACAAGTTCTTCCCAAAAGACCACTGTTCTTTGCCCCATTATCCATGAAAATAAGTCAAGGGGCATCTCCCGCCATGTATATAGATGCAATGTCCACCTTGTCATCTTCTGGTGACTCATAATACCTAAAGTATTTTTCTGCTTTCAAGATCCAACCCCGTGGGTCTCCTCCACTAAACTTAGGGAAATCAATTTTTGTATGTAGCCTTGGATTTCTTGGGTGGATTTCAGATTCATCCTCGCTTCCTCCAAACCGTGCACTGTGCTTTCCTGTTGTGCGTTGCTAACCCTTGAGAGCGAGCCTCCAGTGCATCGATTCTGTCAATTAAAATGTCTGTTGCCTCTAACCGTGAAGCAATAGTGGCCAAAGGATCATCACCCAAAGGATTTCCTCAGGATCTCGGGTAGCATGAGATGACCGTGTGACAACCATGGCTTTGATACCAAATTTTTTAGAAGCTAACCAAGTAAAAGGATGATGATAGAATGAAAGAAAAAATAAGAATTTATACTAGAGAATCTGAACACAAGTATCTCGTTTCAGACTTCCTAATAGCTGTGGAGTATCTCCTGATAATATGTTTTACTCTGTAAAGATTCAATTCCTTCCTCGAAGCCCAAATGGCCAATATAAAGTCAGTACAGAGTTTTTTTTCTGTAGTAAAAATAAATAACAGTAAAAATAAGAAACTGACATAAAAATAGGAAAATAACTACCTAATACTGCTATGTGACTGCTACCCAATATCCCACTCAATTGCCCACTATCCCACTCAACAGCACACGACTGGAATTGATTGAAGCTAATTGGAGTTAACAAAATGAATTAAATGTTGTTGAATCTGCTCTTTAACTTTTCTGTCTCTTGGTGTAAAAACTTAGTGGCTTGGTTGGGCCTTCTGTTCCTGCTGTTAGGCCCCTATCAAACTGGAAGGGGATGAGAGGTAGGTAAAACTGAACAAAACAAGTCATAAGAGGCTTGAGCCCAAAGGCCCACATCAGCATCAACACTTCCCATCAAGCTAGGGAATAGGTCCATCATTCCCATCTTGCTTCATAGTTCTTCAAATTTAGGTCTTGCTAATGCCTTAGTAAAGAAATCTTCCACTTAAAGAAATCTTCCACTTGACTTTGTGAGGGAACATGGGCTAGATCTATGATTCCTAAATCCATCTTTTCTTTGGTAAAGTGTTTTGTCTATCTCTACATGCTGCTTGGTCTGTTCATGGTGATTTCTAACTATTTCAATAGCCGGTGTGCTGTCACACTTTAGCTTAATACGTATGTTAGGCTCAAGTTTTAAATCTTTTAATAGTCTAAGTAACCACAACCCTTCCCTTACACCATGTGCTAGAGCTCAGTTCAGATTTAGAGCTATTCCTCCAAGTCACAAGATTTCCCCAAACTAGAGTGCAATAGCTTGTGGTGGACCTTCTATCAGGTAGAGACCCCCTATAATCAGCATCTGTATACACTTCGACTTCCCTAGAGCTTCCTTTAACAAAATAAAGCCCTTTTCCTGGTGTCATCTTTAAGAAGTGCAGGATTCTAATCAGAGGTGAACTTTACAAACTGTTCATGGTTTGCATAGTTCCAATTTTACTAGTTCTTTTTAGCACTAATTTGACCATATATCTACAGGAAAAGTTTAAAGCACGAAAGGGAAGTTGAGGTTGAAACCCAACATTCATTGTTAGGTAGAAGCTCCCACCTTGAAAACCTGATTTAAGGTGTGTAAACTAGTACTTGATAAAATATAAAATAACTGGATTATGTGCCCCCACACATTGGAAGAAATTTGATGTAAATTGCACACTGTTCATGGCTTGTAAGTCAATTAATTAAAAAATCACAGTCAAACATGCCAAATTTCCTACGATAATGATTCCTGATTGCTTACTTCTGAGAAAATATGAATTCCAAGAAACATGGGAACCCTGTTGGCGGCAAACAAATGTGATAGGAGAATGGAGCAACAGATGGTATATAGTTGATATTGACAGTAATGAACTGGTTTTTGAGCCTCCTTGGTAGGAGCAAATGATTTCTTGCAGGAGTGGACGTATTGATTGTCATGATTCAAATGTCTTTTGTTAAGGGCTTGTGTTTAAAATGAACATTAAAGGAAGAGTTCTTGGTTTGAGGCCAGCATGAAGAAAGGGATAAAAGTTTCCAAAGTGCAAATCCAAATAGAAAGGAAGACTAGAAGACAATAAGGTGGTGTGAGGACCATATTATGTTGACTATGGTGGTGATGTGAAATGGGGGTTGGTATTTCTCGGTAACAATGGAACCTAGCTTTAGTGTGTCTTTGTGTGTGGTTGGTTTAGTTCCCAAACCATGGTTTTGGAGACAAAACCATTGTTTGGGAAAAAGCTACCCAAACACCTTAATTTTTTCACAATCAATTTTTTCACCAAAACCATAGTTTTGGTATAAACTATCTAAACATTCATTTTTTTCATAATCTATTTTTCTACCAATAACCTGGTTTTGGTATAAGCTAGAGATACCAACTTTTCTAAGAATTAATTCTACTTAAAATCTATTTTCCAGAATCTATTATACCCATATCTGTTATTCGGAATCTAATCCAAGAAAAAAACACTTTTTTAAGGGTAAACCATGGTTTTAGGGGAAAAAAATACTACCCATTAAAATGGAAAAAGTGATTAGTATGAGGCAAAAGCATGGTTTTGCAGAAGCAAAACTTTTCTGCTTTTGCATAAACAAAACCTTGGTTTCATGAGGCAAAACTGAAAATACCCTTAAAAAGAAAGTCCTTTTTAGTAATTTGCACATAAAAAAGTGATTATGATAATAACAATTCAAACTCTCATTTTATCAAAATCACTTTTTTCACAAAATCTATTCTTTAAAAACTCTTTTATAATTTTTTAGAAGCTATTCTTCAAAAGCAAATCAAAACACACCCTTAATACTATATTAATGTGAATGGAAAGGGAAGGCGTAGAGAGAAGAGAAAGGAGGGAGAGATAGAAGGGATCACAAATGAGAATTGAGACAATGACCCTTTATGTCAATGCAGCTTGATGTCAGTGCAACCGATCCTAATTGATTTGTGAACTTAAGCTTTAGCTTAAATATAGAAGAATGAAATTTCTTAATATCACTGCAGTTGTATACTAATTTTGTTCTATTCCTATATCAAAAGATTATGTTGACAAATAGTTGTCCCATATATGGTTCGCTTTGCCACTACCCTGGTAGATTGTGTTTCAATTTTCAATACAAGTAAATATGGTAATTTTTTTCTGCAGGATTAGAGTGGAGATTTTGGAATGCTTTGAAAATCATGCTCCCCTCTAGTGCTGGGTTCTAGAATCAGGCTCAAGGTTATCTTCCGTAAAGTACCTGGTCGACTATCCAATTCCTCTGTCATGTTTATGGTATTTAGGGTCTTCTGTTTCTCGATGAGTAAGGGACTTGATATCTCAATTCCTATGTATGGCTGAATTAAGTATGTTGAAATCTCTGTACATGTGACTGAATGAATCATTGAGGGCAGTTATTGCCTTTAATTTGCTGGATTTAAGACTTGATTTTGG
Organism: Leucaena leucocephala; assembly: GCA_037074615.1. Lineage (NCBI taxonomy): Eukaryota > Viridiplantae > Streptophyta > Magnoliopsida > Fabales > Fabaceae > Leucaena > Leucaena leucocephala. Next base: position 11,282,834 of record CM073536.1, on the reverse strand, counting down.
CCCAGAAAAGAAATGATATGAGTGAGGTCATCCATTCGCAATGAAATGGTTATGCGTATGCTAGTATTTAAAGAAACCAACAAACAAAAATGGCATTGCTGTAGATTTGATTGTAGCCGTGATGATTATGAATATTTTGATGTAATGTATTTAAAATTAATGTTTTTAATATATGGTTGTACAAACAAAACGAGGAAATTGCATCATCATGATCGCTGTTGCAGTGCTCGATTGTTGCACGAGGAAAAACTGCTCGTATTTTGAGAAATTTCTTTCCGTCTAGCTTTATGGTCAAGAATGTTGAAATACGTTTCTTTATTGCAAATATCATGCACATGGCTTTTCTCATTCAGATCATCTTCAGCCAAAAGGAATTTTTGAAAAAATATAAAAGAAAGCAACAATAACTTGTAAATGGGATGTGCCCACGAAAATAAATGTTTAACCCCATTGTATCCAAAAAAAAAAAAAAAAGTTTAACCCCAGTCGTAAAGTACTAGGGCATCGCGGTGTTATTATTATATTACCTTCTAATCTCTTATGTATAAAAGCAGAGGATTATCTCCACATCATTAATCGAGGAGGAAGCTCGGCAAGCATTATTATGGATACACGGGTACACAAAAAGTAGAAATAGTAGGATGCACGTGGTTGAAATTTAGGCTAGGTTAATATTAGAAGAGAGTAGTTTATGAGAGAGCAGAAATTTTAGCCTCATAGAAAACTATAGTTTTCTACCTCGAAACCATACATTTCAATATAGAAGTACTTCTGAATGAAGAAAGTATTTGTCATCTCTTTCTCAACCATAATTTTAAAGGTCAACATGATTTTTCATATCTATCCAAACACAACCTCTCTCCACTAATATAACCTCCACAACCTCTCTCCACTAATATAACCTCCACTGTTAGATTGAATATTCTCTCCAGAAGAGCTCTTAGATGAGGCCTTACGTAACATGGGACTTAGCACTTTTAATTCTTGTAACCTATAAATGAAAATAAAGTGGACAACTAGCAAATGTGAATATGTGAAATATATATTTATCAATAAAATCACTAATAATATGAGATAAATCTAAAAAATTCTCAATATGTCGATTATGTCCTCTAATACAAATATATGTCAATTATGTCCTCCAATACATATTTTGCAATCCGAGTCGTGTCTCTCGAAGAGCCTTTTTATTGGATTCTAACTAAGGAAGTATAAAAAACATGTTTCTTTTGAAACTATTTACTATGTAATTAAATGAAACCTAAGCTATTGTTTTTATGAGTTTTTCTTTTAAAAAGGGTGAATGGTATGAAAATGCATTTGAAAATGTATGAAATGAATGCTGTTAGAAATGGAATGATGGCTGTCCTAGTTCAATTAGATAATATGGGAGTTAAATTCATTAAGCCTTTGAATATACTAAACCTCAAACACCGTTGAGTATAGAACTCTCCACTTGATTAAGCCACTATTGAAACCCGTTTAGGGTGCGATTAAGATAGACTAATACAACTTATCCTCTATGATGAATGCCCAAATGAGTCACCCAATGCAAGAACAAATCGCTTATATATATATATATATATTGAAACATCCTCCCTTAGACTCCTTAGAGTACACTTGTAGAAGCATTATTAGCTTGATTTATATCTTACCTTAAGCCCAGAAGTTGAACTTTTAACTCTTAAGTTCCTTATTCTGAACCTTTACTTTGAGAACTGGTTAATCTCATTGTACACATCCAAATGAGGCTTATTATCTATCCACAGAATGCCCCAGATGTGTACTACTGGCTCACCTAGTTTCGTGGGCAAACTCTTCCGTTTACTAGGTCAAACTGAGGTCGGAATACTGCTACCTCAGGACCTGCGAATTTCTCTCTTAATTTCTCATATAAAAATTAAACATGCCAAACAATAATTATCATTGAATAACAAATGTCATACACAAAATCACATAATCCTTATATTTCTATTACATCTTCTCCTGCCTGAAATTCGACAGCATAACTGCTAGGCTTCTTCTGTACAAAGAACTGAACTGTACTGATTCGGTAATTCCCTCATGAGAACTACCATTCTACGTAGTACCCAGGAAAGACTGGATGAACCGGCTAGGTCCACTCACTTCCAGCCTCCTTAGACAGCACATACGTACACAGTACTTATCATATCCTGATGTTCAGTCTTAACTTCGGCAGCATAACGGCGTCTCCTAGCATTCTCAAAATTTACTTCAACATAACCTCCCTGTAATGGGTTATATATGGGGATGAGATTCGAGGGAATCTCAGTAGTAACAATCATAACAATATATGTAATGCAGTGTGATAGTGCTTGCTTGTGATTGTGTACAGATAAGTATGCTGCATGCTTCCATACTCAATAACATATGATCATAGCATTGCAGTAGAGCTTCAGACATAACATATAAGACAACAATCCAACCAAACAATAGCACATCAAATCACAAAGCCATTACATAAAAGCTAGGATTAGTTACTACCTGGCTAGCTCAGCAGAACTCTACTATCTCTATTCTGCTTCCAGCTCCGCCAGAACTTCCTTTCTTCCTTTCCTTCTCCTTCTCTCTCTTCTTTCTCTCTCTTTCTCTTCCCATGCGTGAAGCAAATGAATGGGGGAGGGGGGGTATTTATAATTGCCTCCAATGGCAATATCGTAATTTCCATTAACTCTGAATATGTGGCTACTGATTTTCCTGGAATTTCCTATTTTCTTTTATTTCCTTTTACTGCATCATCAGGACACCTCAGCATGCTACCTCATCGGACACCTCATCGCCATATTTTTCACATGTCATAATTCCTGGACAACTCATCAGCTGACTCAGCATTCCCGGTCCGGTCCGATTTCCCACAAACTGGACTCACTGGCTAAGATTGTGCCACATGTCCTTAACTTTTCTTCTTCCTCTAGACTAGTGCCATGTGGCACCTGGAAGAGACCTTTCATGCTTCCCAATGCTATTCAGATAAGTCCCAGACTTTATCTGATCACTTCCTCAGTTATTGTGCCAACCGAGTAACTTTACTTTACTGAATCATTACTTTAATGCTATGTGGCATCTTGTGGGTCCCATGAGTACACCTTATCAGTCCACCTCATAGTTTCCAGATAACCTTTCCTTTATCTGACTTCCTTCCCCAGTTCTAGCTCTAACCGGGTAACTATCTCTTTTGGACCTTCACAACTCTTGGCCCACTTGATCCATACGGCTAGCACCACTTATAGCCACTAGTCGCGACCTAATCATCATCTTATCGCAACATAACACTTCTGTGTACATTAGTCGCGACCACAACATCCTTTAGTCGCGACCATAATAGTTTTTCGTCACGACCACATCACTTTTTAGTCGCGACCTCATTACTTTTTTGTCGCAACCAGGCTCATTTACCTATTAGTCGCGACACCACGTATATTTCTGTCACGACCAATCCTCTCTGCCAAAATTGGTCGCGCCCATAATACTTTTTCGTCGCGCCTAGCTCTTTCTGTAACTATTAGTCGCGACCACACATATCTCTAGTCGTGACCAAAATGGTCAGCTCTCAACTCTACAACCTTTAACTTTTACATCATCCCAAAATGGCCATTCTTCCCCTTGGGACTTCAACACATGAGTCCCCATACCTTTACTTACTTGCAGCTTAGTCCCTGAAACTCTCTACATGTCTCTGGGACTTCTGCTCAAAAGGGGTCTAGTAGTCTCTCAATCTTAGGCTATTTCTACATCTCTAGGCCTAAAAATTGGGATGTTACATATATCAAGCTACAGAATCAAATCCAAAGTAAATAAGAGAACATGTATTAACTAAAAACTCCAGGTTAAGCGCAAGAACACAAGCCATTTCACCATCTCTAAGAGCTTAGGAACGCCTAGCCACGATAGGAAGAGGCAGAGCAACACTAAGCTCCAACATTGATGCGGCCATGGAGGAAGGATGAACGAAATAAAGACGATGATGAGAGGAGATGAAGATGACGATGTGCATTAGGGTTGAATGGATGAATCAATGGTACTCAAAAATGACGAATGGAGTGTGTTTTTAGGGTCAGGAGTTGAGTAGGGTGAGAAAAAATGGATAGGAGATCCGGTTGAGTGGTACCCTAATGAAATTGTGTGCTTTTAGAAATTTCAGGCATTTGTTGCGACGACCATGCCTCTAAATACCCATTGCAAATCTTAAATTAAACTATAAATATTAATTCTTAGCTACAAACATTAATTAGCCTACAAATAGAAAACAACCCATATCAAAATTAAGATTTAGAGATGCACAAAAAATAGGTCAAGAGGTTTCAAAATAAAAATTATAATAAAGTTCTAATTGGAAAAAAAAGATAAAATATTGCAATTAAATTTAAATTCAAAATTGTCTCTAAATACCAATTGCAAATTCTAACTTAAACTCTTTGAAAATCAGCTTTCGAAAGTCTGAGAATTAATTTAAAGAGTAGGAAATATTAATGCTTAGCTAAGAATCGGAAACATTAAAATGTTCACATTTTTATCATGAAAATTCCAATTTTTATACAAATTCCCAAAATTAGTTAATTAATCAAACAATGCAAAAAAAAAATCCATTTAAGCTCAAATTATCATTTAAATCCTAGATTAATGCAGAATAAAATATATAAAAATCATGCTTCATAGGGAGTCTGAATCAAAATGATCTAGGGAAGAGGTCAAGTGGATGCTGTATGGTCCCCCGATTCAATCTAGTTGAATAGTGAAAAATCTCAAATAAGGTGTAATATCCCAAAATTTAAATCCTAGGACTATTATTCCAATGTTTTGATCATGACAATTGAACAAATATTTTTCAAAAAGTATTTTAACACTAATAAAGAATATTTATCGATAAGATACATATTCGGTAAACTCTTCGATAAATGGAAAAGAAATCTGTGAAAAGATTATTTTTTTGAAAGGATATTTATTGAAGACCTATTCGATAAATTCATTTATCAATAAGATATCTGAGAAAAAGACTGTGAAGAAAACTGAGTCTTTGTTTCCAAAATGTTCTCTTTTAGAAGAGTTATTCGATAAAGTCATTTATCGATCAAGTCTTCGATAAATTTGAAAATGACTCAGCAAAATTTGTAAAGGCATTTATTGAAGTATTTATCGATAACAATAATAATTTGATAGATTTCTGGAAAATATTTTTGAAGAAAATTTATCAAAATCATATTCGATAAATTGTTTTATCAATAAAGTCTTTGATATGTGGTGCTTGTTAAAAGAAAATTATCTTATTAGTTGATCAATAAACTATTTAACAAATATAAAGTCTGTCAATTTTTTAAAGACTTAATTTATCAATAAGATATTCGATAAAGATATTTATTGAAAATCTCTTTCATAAGAAAAAAAATTTCACTAAGCACTTACTTGTTTTAAAATATTATTTAAAGTAATTTATTGATAAGTTATTCGATAAGACAACTTTTCGATAAATTAGATTTAGAGATTTTAAATTTAGTTTGATTCTATATGGCATTTATGGATAAGCTATTCGAGTAAACTATTTATCGATAAGAGATTGAACTGTTTTACAAGGATTTCACTCAAGTTTTATCGAAGTCTTCTTTGATAAATAATCTTATCAATAAGCTCTATGATAAATGACGATAGTTTTTCAAATGATCTTAACGATTAAATTTTGATACAACAGTTTTAAACATAGTATAATCATTCCTATATGTTCCTTATCATTGCCTATTACAATCATAACGTTTACCTAGAATATTTATGTTATATGATTCAAACTGGTTGGGGCTAAAAGGCTAACTATAAGAAAAAACATTAAATTCTACCACCTACTTTGACTAACTGCTAATGCCTTTGTCTCCGCTTCACTCAATGCTCAATGTCTCTAACAAATATCTTTGGAGTTGAAGTTATAACTTCATGACGAATTGAATGCTGAAGTGAAGATACTCAACAACCTACGCAGAGCAATTACTATTTATTCATTTTTATTCTCTAAGTGTTCAATGTTCATACTCTGTTATACTTTATTTTCACTTAGTATGAACAGAGAAATTTTCTAAGAGAGAATTTATTGTACTTCAATGCTTAGCATATCTTCTCTGTGTGAGAGATTCATTAAATTCTCTATTCTTATTCTAAGTTGGTCAAGAGTATGAGACTCTTGAGTGGTGACTATCCTTACGGGTTGTAAGGGGGAGCGAGAGGAAATTCTAGTAGTGAATGTATTGCGGCGCCAAGAGCCTGTGACTATCAGATACCTTCTAGATAGATGTCATACAAGAAGAGCTTAACCAATTTGAAAGAAATTGGACTTGGTACCCAGACTAACAGATCATCCTATTATAGGCACCAAGTGGGTATTCAAGAATAAGCTTGATGAATCTACGGTCATAATTATAAATAAAACTAGATTAGTTGCAAAAGGATATAATCAAGAAGAATATATTGATTATAAGGAAACATATGCTCTAGTAGCAAAATTGGAAGCAATACGAGTTCTCTTAGCCTTTGCATATATTAACAATTTTAAACTATATCAAATAGATGTGAAAAGTGCTTTTTTAAATGGTTTTATCATGTAAGAAGAGTATGTTGAATAGCCACCTAGTTTTAAAAGTTTTAAGTATCCAAATTATGTTTACAAACTCAAAAAGCTTTATATGGATTAAAACAAGCTCCAAGAGCTTGGTATGAACGAATGAGTAACTTTCTGTTAAATAAATTTTTTGAAAGAGACAAGGTAGATACAACTCTTTTTATAAAAAGAATAAAAAATGATTTACCAGTAACTCAGATTTATGTAGATAATATTATTTTTGGAGCTACTAACAATAATCTTTGCTAAGAGTTTGCCAAGTTAACGTAGGTGAATTTGAGATGTCAATGATAGGTGAACTCAACTTCTTTTTAGAGCTTTAGATTAAATAGAAGAAAAATAGAATTTTCATCACACAAACAAGGTATCTCAAGGAGTTGTTAAAGAAGTTTGAGATGTAAAATGCTAAATGCATGTCAACCCCAATGAGCTCAACCATATAGCTGGGTGCAGAAGAAAATGGAGTGGACTTTGATATCGAGAAATACAGAGGAATGATTGGATCACTTCTCTATTTAACAGTAAGTAGACCTGACATACAATATAGTGTTGGCATGTGCGCAGGATACCAAGATGCTCCTAAAGAATCACATGCCAAAGCTATCAAAAGAATTTTCAAATATCTTTGTGGAACCATCAATCTTAGAATATGGTATCCAAAAGGAGGTGGAGAATTCCTAGTAGCTTACTCAGACTACGATCATGTTGGATGCAAGACTGATAGAAAAAGCACGAGTGGACAATGCCAATTTCATGGTGATTGGCTTGTTTCTTTGTTTAGCAAGAAACAATACACTATAGCAATTTCATCTACTAAAGCTGAGTATGTAGCTATAGGAAGCTGTTGCGCATAAGTATTATGGCTAAAACAACAGCTACAAGATCTGGGAATACATCTGAAGGAAATACCAATTCTCTATGGCAACATAAGTACCATCAATTTATCAAAGAATCTTGTACTCCACTCTATAACAAAAAACATTGACATAATACATCATTTTCTAAGAGCCATATACAAAAGAAAAATTTCAGTGTGGAGTTCATTCTGACACATTTGCAGCTTACAGATATATCCATCAAGCCATTTTGCCATTGGCAAATGACCAATTCATGTACATTAGAGGAGAATTGGGAATAGTGAATCCCAGTGACTTGTAAAGTTTTATCAATTCCAAATGTCATTATTATACTTTCTATTTATACTCTTAAAGTCAAAACTAACTTAAGCATCCGAGTGACTAAAAATTTATTTTGCAGGAAAGCTCATAATTATAGATAAAATCTTCGATAAGAAGGATTATCGAAGATAACTTCAAAGGAAAAGGAAGTTGTTCTAGAGAAAAAGGTAAAATTTATCAAATTATTTATCGATAAACTAGTTTATCAATAAACACTTCGATAAATGAGAGGTAAATGCATTAATTTTTATGAATAAAATAATCGATAATGGAATTTATCGATCATCTTATCGATAAAGAGATTTATCAATAAGCTAATTGATAAATTGACCTAGTTTGATGAGTGATTTTATCGAACAAATATTCAAAGAAAGAAGTTATCAAATTGGTATTTGATTAATTTTTTTTTTCAAAATGTTGACATTTATCGAATAGATTATTGATAAAGGTATTACTTACAAAAAAAAATTCTTCGATAAATAAGACATGTTTTGCAAAATAAAAGTGATATGTAATCGAAAAACACTTTGATAAGTTAAAATGTTTCCAAGTCTTCTCAATAATTAGAAAGCTTTTTAAACTAGATATTATTTATCGAACAACTTATCGATAAGATTCTTTTCGAAGAGCTATTCGTAAATAACTTACTGTTATTGGCTTATTTTCAAAAAGTTTATCGATAAGATTGTTAGTATTTGAGAAAAATATGACCGTTACTGTTCAGTTCATGAAAATTTTCTAGAGTACCTTAATTGCTCTCATAACCTCCCATCCACAATTAACTTCTCCTATAACCATCCCTCCAACGTTCCAAAACCCATCATCCTACAAAATCACATTTTGCTACTTTATCTCATCCACATTTCTCAAAATCTCTGATCTTCACACCTCTGAATAAACCTAAGCTATGTCAAGAACCAAGGTTCGAAAAGTTAGAAAATTAAAGGGAAAAGTCAAGAAACTTCATCTTAGCCCAAGCAGAAATATAAAGAAAAAGAAGCAACTTCTATTGCCTCACAAATTCCTCAAAAGGTACAAGAAAGTTATGCTAAATAGAGTGACAAACCAAGAAGTAAAAGACAACAATTGACTGATGTTACTAAAGAATCAAACCACACCCACACTGATGAGGATCTTACACAAGTGGTTCAGAAAATTACACAGTCTGCTGGAGTATCTATGGGAAAAAAGAGAACGTACTAGAAAGAAGAAAAAACTATGATTCAAGGCAAATTATGCTGACAGGGAATTTTGTCCAGAGGTGGTAGTTGACTTAAACTATTTGAAATACAACGACAAGACCCAACTTGACTTGTCTAATAGTCTGGAACATTACCACAATTGGTTAGGAATTGACAAGTTGTTAGGAATTTTTATTGTAACATGCAAATTTTTGATGAGGGCGAGGACGATGGATAATTGATCAGCAGTCATCTGATTACTGAATTAAGGGGGAGAAAAATTAAGTTACACTCCCATATCATAAACACCTTTCTAAACACTCCAGATTATGAGTCTAAACCTGAGCCATCAATGTGAGAGGTATACTAGATCTTGATGTTAGATGATAAGTTTTCTAGAGATTTAAAATTTGTCCCAAAGGAGATTGTGATTATCACAAAATAGTCCACTACATTTATTCCATAAGTATAGTGAACAAGCTTGGAAGTTTCATCTATGTGACTTAAGAAGACTGTGTTGTTGTCAAATATTATAAGTAGAGAAAAGATAAACATAGGAGCCTTAATCTATGAACAAATAAGAAGTTTCTTTTTCTCAAAAATAAAAGCCACCCTAATCCCTCAGCTAATATCCTACTTCCTTTATTACAACACTCTTGATTATCTGGAAAAAGGTGAGAAAGTAGTAAAACTTCTCAAGTTTGGGTCAAAAAGGGGAGAATTGAGATGAACTTGAACAATAGCAGTCATATTATACATAATGGTCTTATCTGTTCAAAAATTCTTTAAATTGTGCATTATTCTTTACCAGTTCATCTATTAAGTTTTGCCACCATAAAAAAGGGAGAGAAATGTTAGACTCCAAAGTTTTGATGATGAAAATTGAGCAAATGTTTTTCAAAAGGTATTTTAAGATTGATAAAGAATATTTATCAATAAGACACCTATTCGATAAGCTCTTTGATAAATGGAAAATAAATCTATGAAAAGATTTTTTTTTCAAAGGATATTTATTGAAGACCTATTCAATAAATTCATTTATCGATAAGACATCAGATAAATGACTTTGAAGAAAACTGAGCCTTTTTTCCAAAATATTCTCTTTTTGAAGAGTTATTCGATAAAGTCATTTAATGATAAAGTCTTTGATAAATTTGAGAGTGACTCAGCAAAATTTTGTAAAGACATTTTTTGAAGCATTTATCGATAACAATAATAATCTAATAGATTGTGAAAAATATTTTTGAAGAAAATTTATCGAAGTCATATTTGATAAATTATTTTACCAATAAAGTTTTTGATAAGTGTGCTTGTTAAAAGAAAACTATCTTATTAGTTTATTGATAAACTATTTGATAAATATAAAGTCTGTTAATTTTTCAAAGACTCAATTTATCTATAAGATATTCGATAAAGATATTTATTGAAGATATCTTCGATAAGAATGAGAAAATTTCAATAACTACAGACTTTTTTCAAAATGTTATTTAAAGTAATTTATCGATAAGCTATTCGATACGACAGCTCTTCAAATACCTCTTTGATAAATTAGATTCAGAGATTTAAATTTAGTCTGATTCTATATGGCATTTATCAATAAGCTATTCGAGTATACCTTTTATCGATAAGAGATTGAATTGTTTTACAAGGATCTCACTCAAGTTTTATCAAAGTCTTCTTCTATAAATAATCTTATCGATATGCTCTCTGATAAATGCTGATAGTTTTTCAAATGATCTAAACGATCAGATTTTGATACAATAGTTTTAAATATAGTGTAATCATTTATATATGTTCCTTACCATTGCCTTTTACAATAACAACATTTGCTTAGAATATTTATGTTGCAGGATTCAAAATAAAGAGGTTAGGCTAAAAGGCTAACTGTCAGAAAACACAATAAATGCTACCACCTACTTCTGCCAACCACCAATGACTTTGTCTCCACTTTACTCAATGCTCAATGTCTCTAACGGATATCTTTAGAGCTGAAGCTATAAATACATGGCGAATTGAATGTTGAAGTGAAGATACTCAACAACCTATGTAGAACAATTACTATACATTCATTCTTATTCTCTGAGTGTTCAGTGTTCATACTTTGTTATACTCTGTTTTCACTAAGTGTGAACAGAAAAATTTTCTAAGAGAGAATTTATTGTATTTTAGTGCTTAGCATATCTTCTCTATATGAGAGATTCATTAAATTCTTCATTCTTATTCTGAGTTGCTAAGAGTATGGGACTCTTGAGTGGGGACTATCCTTACAGGTTGTAAGGAGGAGCAAGAGGAAATCCTCGCAGCGAATGTACTGAGGCACCAAGAGCTCATGGAATTTTGGAAGATGTAGTTGAAAATCTCAGAGGTATATCAGGACTATACGTAGGCCAAGTGGATGGGCCGAATCATGATAAACCTGTTGTGTCAACTTTTTCTTTCAAGCTCTACCTGGTGACATTGTTCTTAACTTAATTATTTAATTTCTAAGAAGTTTTAATTTTTTTAATATTGTTAAAAGAACTTTATGTTTTGATGATGTCAAATATCAAAAAGTTTTTAGTAATACCAGTAACACTAAGAATGTTATAAATCTACTAAAAAGGTTTTTGTTTGATGGTTTGATTAGTATATATGCATTGGCAAATAATATTTTTGATAAGCAATTTGTTAAATTACCTTTGTGTTTAAACATGGTGTTAGAAGTTGTTCAAAAGTAATTTAAGAAGTGTTTCTGTGCTTAAATATTTTTAAAAGAAGTTAGTGAGGTTAATCAATTGGTTAATCGATAAATGATAATTAATCAATTGATTATTTGATTAATATAAAGACAACATTTTGTGTTATGAAAAGTTGCCCAATAATCGATTAATGATTGACCATTAATCGATTAATATCGAGATATTCCTTTCTGTTCTTTAGTTAAGAAACTAATTAATCGATTAATTATACTTAATGGATTAGTTAATAGATTAATAATGTAAAAATAAATTTTCTCTTGAACAAAGATATTGCTATTAATCGATTATTTAATCGATTAATTTATATTAATCTGTTAACTATACTATTAATCATTGAAGTTTCAAATTTCTGAAATATAAATATAAATCAATTAATCAATTAGTTAGTATTAACAGATTAAATATTCAATTAATATAAGTTAAAATTTTTTTGAAATTTTTTTAAACATATTAATCGACTAAGTATTCGATTAACTAATATTAATCGATTAACATTAGAAAATTCAAATTTTCACCTATATTTTATTACTGAAACTAAAAATATACTTCTCTGATCTATATTTGTATAAAAGATATCAAATTATGCTCAAGTGTCACATCATTTTTCTTTATAAAATGTTTAGGAGACATTCATTATTGAAATAACTTATATGTTTGAATAATTAATCAAGATCAAAGTGATGCCCTATTTTTCTATTTCAAACATTAGACTTATTAATTGATTAATGAAGCATATCATTTATGAAAAGCCATATGAATCTAATGATTAACTCCATCTCTTAATAACAAGTCATTTAGTGACAAGATCATATACTCAAATTAATGCTTCAATGACTAACGAATCTTTTGTTTGAGTATATTTAGAAAATGCTACTGCTTCAAAATAATAAATGCTATGCAACAGAAACTTTCTAGTCCCAGCAATCATTAAATGCCTAACTAATCTCGTCAGTGACCAACTATGCCTTCACTTTAAAACTTCAAAATCTGAGTCTAACAGTTACAACCAAAGTACATACTATTTAAGGACTCATTGAATGAAGATAACAACTAACTAATGGAAACAACAACTTAAGAATTTATTACATTCTCAGTTATTCTTCAATTTGTGTGTAATTCCATGTACATTGAGCGTCAATGTGTAACATCATATTTACTTTTCGAGAGAGATTGTAAAAAAATTTCTTTCATTTTGTTAGCTTAAGAGATCGGTTCTCTTAAGTTGGGATCATAACCTTACAAGAAAGAAAGGAAAGTGATTAAGGGAGTCAATTGCTGTACTAAAGACACCAAGAGCCTGTTGTAATCTTGGAGATAGTGAAAATCTCAGAAGGTGTCTGAGGATTGGACGAAAGACAAGAATTTAGTCTGAACCAGTATAAAGTAATTTGTGTCCCCTCAGTGAAATCTTTTCTATCTTCTTATTTATCGAGAATATATTTTTTTCTTTCTGTTGAAATTTAGATTTGATTTAAAATTTTTAAAACACCCAATTCATCCCCTTATGGGTGTTTCTACCTAAACTAACATTTGGTATTAGAGTAGGTCTCTTGGAAAATATTTAACAATCTCAAGAGAGATCCTAAATCTATGGCAGGATTCAAAGACAATGTACTACTAGAGGGAAGCTCTACAACAAAACCTCTAGTTTTTAACGGAAAGAATTTCACATTCTAGAAAATGAGAATGAAGACCTTTGTTAAAGCTTCTGAGTATAGGCTCTAGGATGTGATAGAAGACGAAAACTATATTCCAACCAAAATTGTAGTCAGAACAAAATTCCACAACACCGAAGTGAATTCAATGACGATGACAAAAAGATTATACTGCTCAACTACAAGGGAATAAATATTATAACATGTTTCTTGAGTCAGAGGAGTACTTTCGAGTATCTAGTCTGGAAATGGCCAAGGAGATGTGAGAAGCATTTGAAGTAGCTCACAAAGGAACCTCTGGCGTGAAAGAAAGAAGAGTCAATACACTTAAAATAGAGTTTGAGCTCTTCAGAATGGCTGATGGGGAGAGCATCCAGGATATGGAAGTAAGGTTTCAATATTTAATCAATCATCTGAAAGCACTTAGACAATCATAGATCCCAAGATATCAAGTATGTAAGATTCTCGATGGTCTTACAAAAGAATGGAAACTAAAGGTCACTACAATCGAGGAAGCTAAAGGAGAATCTATGAAGTATGTCACTGCCCTGTTTAGGAGTCTAGCTGAATATGATAGCAAACAGAATTATGAGAAAGACATAAAAGAAAAAGAAAATAGTAGAAAAGAGATTGCTCTGAAAGCTGAAAACAACGATGTTGATGAAGAATTGGAAGACTATGAGATGGGTCTCATAGTACAGAGATTAAAAAAATTCTACCAGAATCAAGCAACAAGGAGATTCCAACCAAAGGGGGCTTCTTCATCAAAAGAACAAAAAGATCATATAATCTGCTTTGAATGTAAAAAGCAAAAGTCATTTCAAGGCAGAATGTCCTCAACTTTCTAGGAGAGACAATGTAACACCCCAATTTTCAGGCCAGAGACTTAGTACGTAGCCTGAAATAGATATATCCCTTTGAGCAGAAGATCCAAAAACATACAGAGGGTTTTTAGGGACTAAACTGCAAATAAGTGAAAGTCCGGGGACTTATGTGTAAATAGTGAAAGTCCCTAGGGATATAGTGGCCATTCATGCAAAGAAAGGGATTAAATTGCAAAAGAAAGAGAATGAAGGGACTTAGATGCAATTATGAAAAAGTGCAAGGCCAAAAAGAAAAGTAGACAAAAAGGTGGGGTCCTTAAGTGTAATTTTAGCCAAATAAAAAGGGACTTAAATGAAAAGAAGAAAAGTTCCTTGGGGCTAAAGTGTAATTAAAGAAAGTCAGGCCGAAAGTGGTTTGGACTGCCCGAATGAGATATAGACTGGGAGAAAATCTAGTTTGTCTTTTCTCAAGATTTGGGGATGTGAAGTCTATGTTAAGCAACAAGCCTCAGATAAGTTAGCGCCCAAATCCTCAAAGTGCCTTTTAGTGGGATATCCTAAGGAAACCAAGGGATATTATGTCTACAACCCCACTGATAACAAAGTGTTTGTTGTCAGAAATGATATCTTTCTCGAACGAGAATTTATCTCTAAAAGAACCAGTGGGAGTAAGGTACACCTCGAAGAAGTTCGAGAGCCACAAGACACCACAGAACTAGAGATGAAAAATACAGGAGACTCACAACAAGTTGTTAAGATTCCTCAAGTCACACAAGGCTCACGGCGATCTAATAGGAGACTACTTCAGCCTCAGAGATATGGATTTCTAATTTCTGACAATCGTGATGTGTTGCTCATTGAGCATAATGAGCCAACTACCTATCGAGAAGCTATAGTGGGATCAAACTCTGAAAAATGGCTTAATGCCATGAAGTTTGAGATGCAATCCATGTACGATAATCAGGTATGGACCTTAGTCGACCCGCCTAAAGGTGTAAAAATCGTCGGGTGCAAGTGGGTTTTTAAAGAGAAAACTGACATGGATGGCAATGTAAATGTCTTCAAGGCACGACTGGTTGCAAAAGGATTTACTTAAACTCATAGTGTGAACTATGATGAGACCTTTTCCCCAGTTACAATAGCCAAATCAATCAGAATCCTCCTTGCCATTGCAGCATATTATGACTATGAAATATGGCAGATGGACGTCAAGACAGCATTCCTTAATGGAAAGCTCCTTGAGGATGTGTACATGACACAACCTGAAGGGTTTGTGCATTCCGAGGACTCTGGTAAAGTGTGCAAGCTTCAAAGGTCCATTTATGGACTGAAGCAAGCATCTCGGAGTTGGAATCATCGTTTTGATGAAGTAGTCAAAAAGTTTGGATTTCTTCAAAACATTGATGAACCTTGTGTGTACAAGGTTAGTGGGAGCACAGTTGTGTTTTTGGTACTCTATGTCAATGACATCCTATTTATTGGGAATGACATTCCTACCTTGCAAATTGTCAAGTCTTGGTTAGGAAAGTCTTTCTCGATGAAAGACTTGGATGAAGCCACCTACATCCTAGGAATTAGGATCTATAGAGATAGATCTAAAAGACTTCTAGGACTCAGTCAGACCACATATATAGACAAGATATTGTATAGGTTTAGTATGCATGAATCAAAGAGAGGTTTCATACCCATGTTTCATGGTATTCACCTCAGCAAGGATTTGTGTCCTAGTACACCTGATCAGCAAGGTCACATGAGTAAGGTTCCATATGTCTTGGCCATAGGATCTATGCATGTACGCCATATTATGTACTCAACTGGATGTCTCGTTTTCCTTAAGTATGACTAGCAGATATCAACAGGACCCTGGTGAGGGCCATTGGACTGCTGTCAAGAATATCCTTAAGTACTTAAAAAGGACTAAGGACTTATTCTTGGTCTATGGTGGATTGGATGACGAGCTCTGTGTAACTGGTTACACAGATGCAAGTTTTCAAACTGACCAGGCCAATCTTAAATCGCAATCTGAATACATATTCCTCCTGAATAATGGAGCAGTAAGCTGGAAGAGCTCTAAGTAGAGCATTGTAGCAGATTCTGCAATGGAATCTGAGTATATAGCAGCATCTGATGCAGCTAAGGAGGCCGTTTGGATGAGGAAGTTTATAACTGAACTAGGGGTGATACTGTGGAGATTTGAAAGATTGAAAGTAGAGAAAAATAAAGCCTCAAAATATTATTAATCCTTGAATGAATGGGAATACAAATAGGCCTTTATATAGGCAAAAATATAAACTAATAAGATAAACCTATAATCTATCATAATCCTAATATCTAAGATTTATTCTTCTAAGATATGATAATTTAATATTCAAATCTAATCCTAAATAATATCCAAACTTAATTTTTAGATAATTAATTAAATAACTAACAAAATATAATATTAATTGATTAATAATTAATTCTAAACTAGTGCATCTCCACACTCCCCCTCAAGCTGTATCTACAGCTTGAATATTTGTGCTTCTCAACACTTCCCCTCAAACTGGGAGACAGCTTGGATGTGAGCAACATCATTATAGAAGAATCAGAACTTTAAATCCTTAAACCAGTAGTGATCACTGAACTGAAGTTGATTGGATCTTGAATATGGATCTTAAGACAAAGTTGTGAATTTGATGAAGAACATCATTGTTGGATGCCTAGCAAGAACATTTGTAAGAAAGGAACTTGATAAAGAATTATATGTATTATTTAAGAACAACATGCTCATACAATCATGGTAACCCATTTAGGTTTACACACTAATCTAACCTCACTTGAGGAAGATGAACTAATCCCATAACCTATGAGATTTTTTGAGAAGAGACCCAAGTTATCCTCTTCCATCATAGAGCAACTTGCTCATACAATAATGGGAACCCACTTGGGTTTACACACTAATCTATCCTCATTTGAGGTAGATAAAATAACCCTATAACCTATGAGATTTTGTGGGAAGAGACCCAAGTTATCCTCTTCCATCATAGAGCAACCTGCTCATATAATAATGGTAACCCACTTGAAAGCGTGCCTTCTCTTTAGGCTTGACCTTTCCTGCTTTGATACCATGTGGAGATTTAAAGGATTGAAAGTAGAGAAAAATAAAGCCTCAAAATATTATTAATCCTTGAATGAATGGGAATACAAATAGGCCTTTATATAGGCAAAAATATAAACTAATAAGATAAACCTATAATCTATCATAATTCTAATATCTATGATTTATTCTTCTATGATACGATAATTTAATATTCAAATCTAATCCTAAATAATATCCAAACTTAATTTTTAGATAATTAATTAAATAACTAACAAAATATAATATTAATTAATTAATAATTAATTCTAAACTAGTGCATCTCCACAGATACCTACCATCTCAGATCCAATAACTTTGTTCTGTGACAATAGTGGTGTCATTGCACAGGCCAAAGAGCCTAGGTCACATCAAAGGACCAAGCATATGCTCAGGCGATTTTATCTCATTAGAGAAATCAATGATAGAAGTGATATAAAAATATGCAAGGTAGCAGGAAAAAACAATGTTGCTGATCCTCTAACAAAGTCTTTTGTGCAAGCAAAGCATGAGTGTCATGTTAGGTCAATGAGAATTGGGCAAATTAATGATTGTACCTAGTGCAAGTGGGAGGATGTTGGATATTGTGCCCTAGAGGTCAATCATTGTATTATGAACATTGTTAATTTATGAATTTCTTAATTATGTTATTACATTATTTGCATGTTTACTGTGATGACAATCCTTGGATAACTCATGATCTTATCCTAAATGTCCCTGGTCGGTCATCCATGCGGGAGCAGAGATGAAATAAGACCAGTATGACTTTGAAGATATATAGAGATATAAATCAAAGTCATAGGCACATGTAAGAGTATAGGGTGTCGGACCGACCCGCTATGAGAGAGCTGCATGGGTTAAGTCATAAATTTCTCTCATATACAAGCCATGTCACTATGCCCTTTGACCTGAGATCATCATGGATTCCTACATGACAAACGCTCAGCTTTGACCTAGTCAAAAGTCACTTTTGACCGAGTGATCATAAAGGCCATGTTCGGGCTCAGTGGTTTTGTTGGAAATTGTGCCCTAGGGGCCAATCATTGTCTTATAAACATTATTGTTTTATGAATTTCTTAATTATGTTATCACATTATTTGCATGTTTACTGTGATGACCATCATTGGATAACTCATGATCTTATCCTAAATGTCCCTGGTCGGTCATCTATGCGGGAGCAGAGATGAAATAAGACCAGTATGACTTTGAAGATATATAGAGATATAAATCAAAGTCATAGGCACATGTAAGAGTACAGGGTACTGGATCGACCCGCTATGAGAGAGCTGCATGGGTTAAGTCATAAGCTTCTCTCATATATAAACCATGTCACTATGCCCTTTGACCTGAGATCATCATAGATTCCTACATGACAAACGCTCAGCTTTGACCTAGTCAAAAGTCACTTTTGATCAAGTGATCATAAAGACTATGTTCGGGCTTGGTGATTTTTCATGCGGAGGAATGTGAATGGTCAAGATGGAATTTGTCCCTCACATTCGTAGAGAGATATTACTGGGGCCCTCGATGAGTGAGTCTGAGAAATGTATGGCCATACTGTAATGGAAAGGTAGTTCCATTTCTATAGTCAGACTACTCAGGGATCGAGAAAGTATCGGTAAGGAACAGGAGGATGACGTTCTCCACGCCTCATCCATGACCAAAATATCGTATGACAAAAGAGACATGATATGGTTGTATGAAAGGTTACATCGTTCATCGATCCTCATATGATTTGGGTCCTCGTGATGTCTTGCTCGAGACCGCTCACGACTTGTGGGTCAGTATAGTTACTGGCCCACTGCCAACTTCATATGGGCCTACAGTGTCGCACACAAAACAGCCCAACACGAGCTATGATATCCAGATTCATTGAATCTAAAACATGTCCAGATTCAATGAATAATCTAGGGTGGATGTATATATTTATATATATAAATTCGTATATATATATATTATATATAATATAAGAGATATTTGCAAGATTTAATTTATAAGAATAAATTAAATCTCTATCACTTATGAATTTGAAATTCAAATTGATATGATATCTCAAATTTGATTTATGAGAATAAATCAAATATAATTCTGTCTTATCTTTATTTTAAATTAATTGAATAGGTGAATTAAATCTGTGGGACGGATTTAATATAAACCATATTTATTTAATTAGTTTCTTATCAAATTATACAATATATGATATTGTTTAATTTCGGAATTAATATAAGATTAATTCTGAAATCCAACTCAGTCAAAACACCGATAGCATCCTATATATTTGACATTAGGGGTAGGGTTTTTGACAAGAGGGAACAAGGAGGGTGCAAAAGGTTTGCAGATAAGAAACTGCAAAAATAGAAACGCTGAGGACGGATTCTTGAAAAAGCCCTGGAGGGACAAGAGGCGCTAGCACGTCGTTCGTGGTTGGAACGCTGTTCGTGTGGATACCAGTAGAGGAAGCCGATCTCAGTCGTCGACTTCTTGCGATCGAAAAGAGACCACCAGCCTCGAAGAGAAGCTGTGAACGTCGCATCTGATAACTCCAGAAACGCTCAGGTCACGACTATATAGGCATCCTGAACATCAGAAAACCGAAAAGAGACTACCCGTCTCGACTAGAAGTTGAGGACGTCGCGACTGACAACTCTAGAGACTACCTGTCGCGACGAGAAGCTGAGAAAGTAGCGACTAAAAACTCCAGAGCCGACAAGTCGCGACGAGTGGATACGGAGGTCGCGACCATAGTTCGAATACAGAAGGTAACACTTCTTTCTACTTGACTTAAACACATTCGATAGATCCTGGCAGGGAATGGAAAAAATTTTAAAGTTAATTTCCGTTGCGTGTCTTCCAATTCCCTTCAAAAATTTCATGGGAACCATTGTAGAATGGCATGTGACAAACCAAGGAATCTCAAGTGGCATCTCAGTTAGTGGTTTTTGCTGGAACCAGATATAAGTTTAGGTGTATCTATTATCTTTTTTCTTTGTTTTGGTGTGTGTGTGTGGTGGAGGGGGTATAAGGAAGATCTAGCAGGTATCCTTTGGTTTCAACAGTAGAGAGGAAGTTTGCAGATGGCATAAAGTTGAAGGGAGACAACATTTTTCCTATTTTATTTATTTTCATCCATTCTCTGGAGCAGGGAGGGCAGACGATAGTGTGATACTGTATCAGAAGCTACTATACCTTTCCCAGATATACTTCTAGGGTCTGCATCATCAGGAGGTAAGAATGACTCAACATTGTCACCTAAAGATCCATCAGCTAAAAGACGGCCCATGTCTTCCAGCAACACAATCAGTTATCTTACTGCAATATTAGGTGCTACAGTCATTTCAAAAAATAAATAGCAACATATTAGGTTATCTGCAACAAGAAATCAGAAAAATTATTATATAGAAGTCCCTAACCAATTGATTCTGTGCTGATGTGAACGAGCCCAGACCATCAGAACCAAACATAAGGGATGACTTAGACAAAGGAACATTCTGATGCAGAGTCGACACTGACATCACATCTACTGTTTGTGTAGAAGGTGTTGCTTATGAATTACTGGATGGCCCTGTGGTGTTTGCAGTTCCAGAACTATTGGCAGGACCAGAAGACGATGCTTGCTTTGGCTTTCGGCCACGATGACTTTTGGAACCCTTCAATGAACAAGAACTAGTTAGGAAACCTATTTTTTTGCACACTATGCATCTGATAACATTAACTTGCGGGTAGTTGTTTGAGAACCTGGTCATTTCCTTGAAACATACTAGCCATGCTGCCAGTGCCAAACATTTTACCTTGCTGCTCGAGATTCTGAGACTGCCAGCTAGAATGTGAATACTGCTGAACTTGTTGACTTCTCTGTTTCACTTGCTGCTGCAGGCAAAATTTAATGGATGAAGATAATACTTCTGACAAGCTTGACAGAATAGCCAGCATGAAAACTAGGTTAATTGAGTTTATGACTGATTAAATACACTTGTATTTTCTATTACCATCCTTGTATTAAAACTAATTTGTTACCATAAAAAGACAAACGAGGTGCCTAACTGATCGAGTCAGTCTACTCATTCAAACTCCTTTTATTTTTTCATAAATATTCTCTGTTAACATGGCAGAGACACTACATCACTCAATTTTGCTTGGAATCCTACTCCAAGAACCACCACCCACTCCCCCCCCCACCCACCAAAAAAAAAAAATTAGGGATTACATGGCTAGAGGCCAGCAAAATCATAAAAGATAGTGACAAAGGGGCCACACAGGTTAAGGTTCTAGGGGTTGTATTTGTCAGGTGGTAATATTGAAGTAATATGAGAAGGGAACAAAATAATGTTGCAGTGACGGCTTGGATTAGAAAGGCTTGATCTTCAGTGGCTCCAAGCCGAAAGTTTATTTTCTAATTTTTACTTAGGGCAAGAAGGATTTTTTATTATCCTATTATTATCTTCTTTTTTTTTGGTGTGTTTTGAGTGTCAAAGACATGTTGAAGACTTCAGAATTAGCATTCTGTTGCTGGGGAGTGCTTTGATGTGCAACTCAAGTAAAAGAAACCACCTGGGAGAATGGCAAGGAAACTACTTGAGAATTTGGTCAAGAACTTAAGGAATGTGTGCCAATATATGAGACATTGCTGATGAAAGCAGTTGGGAGAATGTTGAAGGGGCTGCACATGGGAAACAGCTCAGAATATTAGGAGTTTTTGTCTGAAGAGATAATAAAAGTTGCTGAAGTTCTTGAATTGATGGTTAAATGAAATGTGACAGTTAATCAAGATTGAGTATGGGTGCGAAGTGTGATAGTCGCATATTCAAATTGTTCTGTTTAGATTTCTTTTTAATTAGGATTAGAAACGTCCATAAGAGAGTAAAGTTGCAGACATGTTCACTGGGCTAGCAGTTGTTGATCTTACCTTGCTACTTGACACTATTTATGTTGGAGATTGTGCCCTAGGGGCCAATCATTACCTTATGAACATTGTTGATTTATGAATTTCTTAATTATGTTATCATATTATTTGCATGTTTACTATGATGACAATCCTTGGATAACTCATGATCTTATCCTAAATGTCCCTGGTCGGTCATCCATGCGGGAGCAGAGATGAAATAAGACCAGTATGACTTTGAAGATATATAGAGATATAAATCAAAGTCATAGGCACATGTAAGAGTATAGGGTGTCGGACCGACCCGCTATGAGAGAGCTGCATGGGTTAAGTCATAAATTTCTCTCATATACAAGCCATGTCACTATGCCCTTTGACCTGAGATCATCATGGATTCCTACATGACAAACGCTCAGCTTTGACCTAGTCAAAAGTCACTTTTGACCGAGTGATCATAAAGGCCATGTTCGGGCTCAGTGGTTTTGTTGGAAATTGTGCCCTAGGGGCCAATCATTGTCTTATAAACATTATTGTTTTATGAATTTCTTAATTATGTTATCACATTATTTGCATGTTTACTGTGATGACCATCATTGGATAACTCATGATCTTATCCTAAATGTCCCTGGTCGGTCATCTATGCGGGAGCAGAGATGAAATAAGACCAGTATGACTTTGAAGATATATAGAGATATAAATCAAAGTCATAGGCACATGTAAGAGTACAGGGTACTGGATCGACCCGCTATGAGAGAGCTGCATGGGTTAAGTCATAAGCTTCTCTCATATACAAGCCATGTCACTATGCCCTTTGACTTGAGATCATCATGGATTCCTACATGACAAACGCTCAGCTTTGACCTAGTCAAAAGTCACTTTTGACCGAGTGATCATAAAGGCTATGCTCGGGCTCAGTGGTTTTTCATGCGGAGGAATGTGAATGGTCAAGATGGAATTTGTCCCTCACATTCGTAGAGAGATATTACTGGGCCCCTCGACGAGTGAGTCTGAGAAATGTATGGCCATATTGTAATGGAAAGGTAGTTCCATTTCTATAGTCAGACTACTCAGGGATCGAGAAAGTATCGGTAAGGAACAGGAGGATGACGTTCTCCACGCCTCATCCATGACCAAAATATCGTATGACAAAAGAGACGTGATATGGTTGTATGAAAGGTAACATCGTTCATTGATCCTCATATATTTTAGGTAGTCGTAATGTCCTGCTAGAGGCCGCTTATGACTTGTGGGTTAGTATAGTAACTAGCCCACTGCCAACTTCATATGGGCCTACAGGGTCGCATACAAAATAGCCCAACACGAGCTGTGATGTCCAGATTCATTGAATCTAAGAGATTTCTAGATTCAATAAATAGTCTAGGGTGTATATATATATTATATATATAATATAAGAGATATTTGTAAGATTTAATTTATAAGGATAAATTAAATTTATATCACTTTTGAATTTGAATTTAAATGGATATGATTTATTTGAATTTGAAATTCAAATTGATAAGATATCTCAAATTTGATTTATGAGAATAAATCAAATATAATTTTGTCTTATCTTTATTTTAAATTAAATAAATAGGTGATTTAAATCTGTGGAACGGATTTAATAAAAACCGTATTTATTTAATTAGTTTCTTATCAAATTATGCAATATATGATATTGTATTAATTTTAGAATTAATATAAGATTAATTCTGAAGCCCGGCCCAATTAGAAGCCCGATAGCATCCTATATATTTGACATTATGAGCTAGGGTTCAACACACAACACAACTCACAAGAGAAAAAGGGGCAGGAGAGTGCAAAAGGTTTGCAGATAAGAAACTGCAGGAATAGAGACGGTGAGGACGGAATCTTGAGAAAACCCTAGAGGGACAAGAGGCGCTAGCATGTCGTTCGTGGTTGGAACGCTGTTCATGTGGATACCGGTAGAGGAAGTCGATCTGAGTTGTCGACTTCTTGTGATCGAGAAGAGAGCAGCACGACGACGAGTCGCGACTTGCAGACGCAAAGGTCGCGACTAAAACGGGCATCTGAACGTCAGAAATCCGAAAAGAGGAGACAGGTCACGACTTGAAGCCGACGAGGTCGTGACTACAAACTCCAGAGACATCCGGTCGCGACGAGAAGCTGAGGAGGTCGCGACTAACAACTCCAGAGGCGACAGGTCGCGACAGGAAGATGAGTAGGTCGCGACTGAAAGTTCCAGAGGCGACAGGTCGCGATGAGAAGCTGAGTAGGTCGCGACTGAAAGTTCCAGAGGCGAGGAGTCGCGACTAGTAGATACGGAGGTCGCGACTAAAGCTCGAATACCGAAGGTAACACTTCTTTCTCCTTGACTTAAACACGTTCGGTAGATCCTGGCTGGGAATGGAAAAATTTTTAAAGTTAATTTCCGCTGCGTGTCTTCCAATTCCCTTCAATTTATGATTTGTAAATAGACACACAAGGAGCCAGGCTAAGTGAGTCAATAATGATACCATTCAAAATCCTCTTTTAGTTTTCCCCCTCATTCTCTCCATTAACAAATGCTCAAATGCAACAATTCCTCAAAAATCAGACTAAACCACTTAGAAAATTAATCCAGTCAAGTTAATAATGCAGACGATACCGTAAATGATGTATCTAAGTCAGGCAATTCATGAACAGATGTTCCAGTATTAGGAATTAAATCACCAACAAGATTCTGATTGCCATCTTTCCCAGGACCCATATTTTGATTATTAAGAAGCATTTTAAGTCTCAATCTATCCAGATTGTTGACAGATGTGTCCACTAAATTCTGTTGTGCTTGAAGCATGAGTTGCTGCTGCAGTGAAAGTTGATTGAAGGACTCCGGAGACTGCATCAAAGTATTCTGCGGGAGAAACCCAGAGCAAAGCTGATCCAGTCCCTGAAATAATTAAGATCTGATCAAGATAGAATATGAATAGCTGATAACAGCTAAAATAACAAAACCATAACTTTTTTCATAGAAATCAAATATATAAAATTTTAATGTTAAATATATAGTTGAAAGCATAAACAACATTATTGCACCTAAATTATATAGGAAGATGCAAGTAAAAGAAAAGGAAAACTCACTAAACGAAACCTAGCATGTTCAGTAACATCCAAAACCAAACATATTTTGGCTATTTTTCAATTCATTATGATTTCTCATAAGTTAGAAATCAGAATCCATATAAATTTAGACATACCAATATTGGACACACATCTGATATAGATACATGGATGGTACAATTGCATATATATCCCGCCAATTTTTTTGGCTGATTGCAATTCAAAACATTTGGAATGAATCAGCATGATTGGAAACATGCTGATACACTTCATAACATGCTGGTACGTTTTCAAATAGCACCAAAGTATGAGACATCATTTTGTTCAATTTTTTTTCTGCTTGGATTTCTTAAATGTGATTTTTCTCATTCACCTAAACCCATATCCAAACCTTGGTATTCTTCTTTATTAGCCATTCATCATCATGGTGATTTGTCGTTCTTCATTGTTTGGATCTGTTATAGATTCACAACATACATTTTCATTTGCTTCCTATTTTCACTTCAAACACAATAACTTCAACCACAAAATCACATATGGTGAAGACAGCTGGCCACATTGAGCTAGTGCAAAAGGAAAAAGATCAGGAGGCTCAGGAACGAGGCTGGTTATTCCGGCAGGTCTGGCTCGACATGGAAAGTATATATACAAATATAGGGACCAACATACAGAAACAAATATAGGGACCAACATACAGAAAGTAGATTTAGGGGTCATTTTGTCATTCTAGCCAAACGTTTTTACACAAACTTTCTAAATTATAAATTGTTAGGGGTCCAAGCCATTGACCAATCCCCCCCCCCCTAAGTATGATTATTACATGCAGTTGAAAGAAATGAATCTTGAAAACATGTATTTTTCTTTTTGGGGCCGGAATTAAAAAAGCTTAACAACATGAGTTTTTGGGAGAAACTAGACCAAACTGCTTTTGGTAGTTTGCGTCTAAAAACTATTAAAAAGAAGAAATTTTGAAACTTCACCTTTGGTATCTGCATTTTTTTTTTTTTTACTATTTCTTACTCTAGAACTTCATTTCTTCATTTTTTTTAGGATAGATCTCACAGTACATATCAAGCTGTAGAAAGGTACAAGTCTATATAGCTTCAAGGTTATTAAAAAAGAAAATTGTAGAAACACTAGATAGGCCTGACTTGAGACTGAGCCAAGCTCAAGCCGAGAACCAAAATTTCATCGCCTGTTTGAAAATGGTGCCAACCTAAAATCCAGCCCGCCCCATGTCCAGCTCTATCCTCTATCAGAAGAACAGGATCCATTTGTGTCATACCAAAAGTTCTCTTCATTAGTATAGAAAACATCTATGAGAAATTTCCCATGTAAACCAGCATTCTCAAAACCAATAGACAAAGATGGGAAATATTGTACAATGAACAGACCGCATCAGCTATATGTTCAGTACAAGCATACCTATTATGCTAGCCAATAATATTTTCAGCAATTACTCCACCCAATAAGAGCATTCTATCCAAATACATCCAGCCCAATAGTTGAAAATGGCCAAATACATGAACCAAGAAAGATGGACCAGAAAGGAGGAAACATATTAATGGACACATGAAACAATAAGACAGTTTTATCAAGGAGATGCAAATAAGTCTTACTGCTAGAGGCCATCCTTTCAGAGTCAAACTGGTACTGCCTTGATTCGATCCTAAAAGTTCAGAATGATCATCAAAACCAATAGCCACATACAATCTATGATTGCACAATTAAAACAAAATAAATCAAAGATAGATCAGCTATGATCTGTCGTACAATGCAATTATGCACCAAACATTAAGTCTGACAAGATGGTAAGCAAAGGAATAAAATGCCCTCATTTTTACAGACAAATAATAATATACCATAATGGAGATAATGTTTCAATTAGCTATGAAATGTTTAGAAATGCCTTCAGAAGTAATATCTACACACACCTAAGAAAATGGGAAGAATTGGATGCTTCCATAAAATTATAAAAGCAAATATGAAACCATTGACTGTATCTGTACAAAGTTGGTATTTGGCAGTTTATTATGATTCATTCATATTGAAATATGAGTGCTCCATATAAATGAGATTGTTGGCCATAGGAATATGCAAACCAATCTCAGAAATAAAGGAGGAAAGAAGGAAATAAATACATAATAACAAGACAAGGAAATAAAAAAGGAAAGAAATTAGTTGACTATAACCTGCAAGTTGCTGGTTGCAACTCTCAACATGTTGAAGATTCCTTGGTAAACCCCTAGGTGTATCAAGCAATGTTTCACTGCGAACAAATTCCAAAAACTTAAAAACTCAGACCAAAAGCAAAGAATCATCCTAAATAAGATGACCAACTGAAAAATTTGCTGACAAAAAGAAAAATTGATGATAAAGTCACCCTGCAGGACGTCCAACAGTTGCTGTTGTAGCTGCTGTGGTTGCCTTCAACAATGAGGCATTAATTGGTCTGACAAGTTGACCTACAGCACCACCAGTCTTTTGCTGCATAGGAAGTGGCATGAATAATGATACTAATGAAATAAAAACAATGAGTCTAAATATCAGAATCTCAAAAGTACCCTAACAGGTGCATTATCCGAGGCCTCTCCCTGGAGAGGAAATTTCAACCTCTCTTCATAAGCTTTTGTTACCATGGCATTTACAGTCCCATGGTTCTGCCTCATTAGAGAATTCTTGCAAAGAGGACCAGTGGTACCGTCTCTGACAATTTGGCTCCCACCCGTAGATTGCTGTTGCTGCGGCTGTAGTTGCTGTTGGGCATGACTCCACAAAAGTTGCTGCATTTGCATTTCTAGATGCCGATTCGGTTTTTGATGATCTTGCTCTTGTTGCTTCTGCATCTCTCGAGACTTAGTTTGTAGACTCTGTAAGTTTGAAATTTACAATGAGCTTGTTTATGATCCATACTACATATTCAATGTAGAAAAATAAGGCCTTAGGCCTCAGCACAGAAATTGAAGCGTAAGGTAGATGAAGAAGAAGAAGAAGAAGAAGAAAAGTTCAAGCCTGAAGAGAAGGCACGCCTTCAGAAAGTCAATCTTTTTTCCCTTCAAGTTCATAGAAGTTGCCCTCTACTATCGCGACTTCACTCAACATCTAAAAGCACTTTCTGTGTGGTGCAACGCATGTGTTCTCATAAACTATGCTCCAAGTTATGGGTTAAAAGTGATTAGTGTTAATCACTTAGTTACTAGATGATCCTAATTCTATATAAAGGATCCTAGTCTATAGGTTAAGAGTGTGGGATAGTGAGATTCTCATCAAAGTGAGAAAGATAGTAACTTATGTCTCTTCTCACAAAATCTCATAGGTTATGGGATTAGTTCATCTCTCTCAAGTGAGGTTAGATTAGTGTGTAAATCAAAGTGGGTTACCACGATTGTATGAGCATGTTTCTCTTGAATAATACATATGATGAAAGAGGATAACTTAGGTTTCTTTCCACAAAATCTCATAGGTTATGGGATTAGTTCATCTCCCTCAAATGAGGTTAAATTAGTGTGTAAACCCAAGTGGGTTGCCATAATCGTATGAGCATGTTGCTCTTGAATAATATATATAATTCTTCATCAAGTACTTCTCTTGCAAATGTTCTTGTCAGGCATCCAACAATGATGTTCTTCGTCAAGTTCATAACTTTGTCTTAAGATCCAGATTCAAGATCCAATCAATTTCAATTCAGTGGTCACTACTAATTTAAAGATTCAAAGTTATGGTTCTTCTATAATAATGCTGCTCACATCCAAACTACCTCGCAGCTTGAGGGGGAGTGTTGAAAAGTACAAGTATTCAAGCTATAGATCCAGCTTGAGGGAAGTGTTGAGATGTGTTAGTTTAAAATTAATATTATGTTTTGTTAATTATTTAATTAATTATCTAAAATTAATTAAGGATTAATAATATTTTGAGGTTTTATTTTTCCTCTACTTTTAATCCTTCAAATCTCCACAGTAAAATTCGGAATCTTAATCATTTTAATCCACAATAAAATAATAAGCATATAGAGAGTGCTTATTAATCACCAGCTCCAATGACAAAGATAAAGGTCTAATGTAGACAATTATGAGCATCAAT
Organism: Leucaena leucocephala; assembly: GCA_037074615.1. Taxonomy (NCBI): domain Eukaryota; kingdom Viridiplantae; phylum Streptophyta; class Magnoliopsida; order Fabales; family Fabaceae; genus Leucaena; species Leucaena leucocephala. Next base: position 11,253,487 of record CM073536.1, on the reverse strand, counting down.
AAGAAACACGCATTTAGCCTGTGCTTCAAATGCGACATGCAGTTAACAACACTTGCAACATATATTGGAATTTACACGTAAAGCAAACAAATGAAATTTGATACAGGGGGATTTAATCACAAGAGAATAAAAAAAAGAATTCAGATAAATGCAAAACCAAATACCCACCTTAATGTAAGATGATGCAGTTTCCGAGTGATTCTGATCTTTCCTCGCAGTTTTGGCAATAAATATGTCCCAGAAGACAGACCACCACTCAAAAAGAAAACCCCTAGGAGCATCTATAGCTGGAGCAATGACCAAAAGGAGGAGTCAAATGGAAATGGAATAAATGTACAAGAGCATTATATATCAAGTTTATTTCCGTTTAAAAAAAATGGTATCTTGATCTTACCTACAAGATCTGTTGAGATATTCCCTTCAGCCTGAAATGCCCTTGCAGAAGCATGCAGTTTTCTCTTCATGAAATAATCAAAGATATACACATCTAACCTGTCCCCCACAACACAAAAACGAGTCAAGACTCGAGTATTAATTAGAGCAAAAATAAGTATTAAATAATCAAATCATAGGAAGACAATTTGCAGATAATACATACACCCCAAATGAATAACATGAAACATAACAAATACAAACATCAATCCCACAGAACAGGACTCTGAAGAGGAAGGCTGTGAAATATTTCCATTTTAAAAAATAAGAGATAAAAAAGAGAACTATCGAATTATACAAATTCCAGATAAGAAAATACAGTAGAAAATATCATGCGAAGTCAATAGTGAAACACATAATAATGGTTTGCATAAAAAATTTTCATCAAAAGGAACAAGGACATCAGAAGTCCAGCAAACTGAGCATAAGCATACTATAAGGGTGCTTGGGTAGAAACCAAAAAGCACTTTTGGGAGTAAAAACGATGACAAAAGGTAGCCAAACAGCCTAATCTTTTCCAGAAGCACTTTATCAATGGAAACCTGGCTGGGGTTGAAAAACCATGGTTTTATATAAGTAAAAATTTTTTGTTTTTTCAGAAGCTATTTTTTTCTAAAATCACTTTTATCACTTTTCTCTATGAGCTATTCTTCAAAAACACACCCTATGTCTTAGAAGAGCTTAATTTCTTGGAGCTTAAGGGACAGAAAAACGGAATAAACAGCTGAAAACATTGTCTACGATTATATTTCTTCACCTTCGTTTCTCCAAACCTGCAACCAAATTGAATACATGAGGAACATTTCGTAGCAAGAGATGAACATAGTCTTGGCCCGAAGGATTGGAGAGCGTATATTTAAAAATTAATCTAACAAGTAAATAAGTTTTATATACGCACGTAACATAAACTCAAATTATAGGCCAAGATGATTTTAAGTCATGCATGTCATCTTAAAACAAATGAATGAAAGTTAACTAGTCAAAACATATAATGTTCAATTATAGGCCAAGATGATTTTAAGTCATTTCTGTACTACATATAATGTTTGTTCAATGAATGCCAAAAAGAACTAAGGAAACTAAAAAAATGAACAGCATCATCAACACAAAAACCAAACCCTAGAAAAAAAACTAAAGCAAATGGTTGGCACCGAAGAAACCCCAGAAAACAAAGATTCTGTAGGTAAACAGAAACTAGGAAGTTGCAAAATAGGAAAAACAAATTGAAGTGTAATAAATCTCAGAAAATATCGTGGTCCTCACATTTTATCGGCTTCCCAGAGAGAGTGAGACATGACTTCAACAACAAAATATGATAAGGAGTGTTACTTGGAGTAGTTGTTAATGTGACAGTGGAAATAAGTGCAAGAGGGTGTTTTTGCCGGTGTTGTCTGTTACACACGGCCTCCTGGGTGATTAAGAGTGAGTGATGGCAAAACATATTATATAGGGGAGAGAAGTTGTGAAGAAAGAAAATGGGTAGACAAAAAGGTTGAATAGAGAAAACTGGAGAAATAATATTATCACTCGAGATAAAACTTTCAAAGGTCGCACAACATGAGCACTGTAAGATATTTATTATTATATTATAATTTATTTATATATTAATTAAGATAAGTTATAAATATTTTTTAATATAGTCCGTAGTTATTTGGGCCCAATCTAAATTGAGTAATTGACTCAATTATTAAGGTTAATTTTATGATAGTAGAAATTAATAACAACAACAGTGCACAATTATTGAGCGATAGTTTTTTGTCATAAAGCGGTAACCTAGTTTCTCTGCTCACTCCCTGAGGGTTCCCCGCTGGTGATGGCAGTACACAAGTAGCCATCACTATGTCTAATCACTAGTTAGAAGAACATGTTCTCTGATTGATAAGCCTCTAAATTAAGTTCTAATTCTTACTCATACCATCTAAGCTATTAGCGAGAGATAACTATAAGTCTTCTGCTGTATCTCATATAGATTTTATATTTATATATGTTATAATCTGAATTGATTAAATTATGTATGAGATATTTTTATTCCATAATGTAGCATCATAGCCTTGTTTGAGATCATCTTGCCTTGCTTATTAATTTATAATCCTTATAAGTAACAACCTGAGATAGAATATAAGATACAGGACCTCTAGAGTTCATAATTTGTTTTATTTTTTATCTTTTGACCATTTGTTCTGTGATTACCAAGCAAGGTCATCGGAAACATAGTCATAGTAAGAGTTTTCCATTGAACTCGTTAAAAGAGAGAGCGAGAGTCGTCAGAAACTAGAGGTTCATCGTAAGCTCGCCGCAAGAAGCTCGCCACAAAATGGACAAGGAGCTGCTGTGGGAGTTGCCGTCGCAATTGCTATGGTTGAAAATGCCAGAAAAGTGCCATGAAACTCGCCGGCGATAACCCCTACAAGTGACGCTTTGCTAATAAGAGATGGTCTGGGTTTCAAGTTGCTGAGTCGGGTTAGGTCAACCTGACTCAGCTAACCAAATGGGCCGAAACCGTGCATTTCAACTAAACATTAAAGAATTGGGCTATTTTTTTTTTTTTGCCGAAAGAATTTTTTTTCTTTCTAAAAACCTTTCTGGACTATTGGGTCCGGGCCATACAGTGCAAAAAAAAAAATTGACAGATTGGACTGTCGCTGCTTATGGGCTATATGATTTTTTTTTAAAATGGTTTGAGCCGCAAGTGTTTTGGACCAGCAGCAAAAAAAAATTATCTGGTGCGTGCTGGGCTATCGCCTTGGGCCAAAAACAAATTTTTGTTTTGTTTTGTTTTGTTTTGTTTTGTTTGCTTCTGGAAAATGCGTTTTGTGCCTGAATTTTTGGTTTTTAGTTCTGGACTCTTGTGCTTTGGCTCTATTTTGAACTTTTGTATATGGGCCATTTGGTTTTATTTCCAGAAGATTATTTTGGGCCATTTAATTTAATTTTTTAGAATATATTTATTCAAAATAAGTTATATCCTTTTAATACTATTACATGCACTGCAAATGTTTAAATAAAAAAAATTAATTTCTTTATTATTTTGACTTTTAAAAAAGGTGTTTACAAATTTTAATTATGATATGTTATTTAATTGCGTATTTTGTATATTTGTTCTTTGACAATTAAATTAACTAATTAATTTTGTAAAAACCTTTTAAGTTAAAATTAATTTATTAAATATTTTTTGTGTGCATGAAATAGAGGGAGAATTTAAATTAAATAATTTAGTCACATTTGTTTATTAAATTAATTTATTAAATATTCCATTAAGTTATGCATATTTGAAATAAATGCACATTAGTGATATTTGTGATTAGCATGTAATTTTTTTAGGAGTAGCCATAGTATCTTTCTCCATTTGATTTTGTTGCATGCATTAATTAATCACATATGTATTAAAAATATCAATTATAATTAAATGTATAGTTATGACTTATCTTTACCCACAAGTAAATATCTCATAATTGTATATTAATTAGGGTTAGATAAAATGGTCTTGTTATTTTCTAATTAACCCATAGATATTAGAAAGTACAAATGCATTCTAGTTCCATCATTTAAGATAAATACATACTATGTTAATAATTTTGCTCATAGGTAGACATTAGTGATATGTATTTATAATTGTTTGTATGTTACATTTTGCTAAGCATGTATACATGGTATAGTGAATTGTGATTGTTTCAAATTCTAACTAGTGAGCTTGTTTGTACATTTGTCTGTTTTCATTTTGTAGATCCAATTGCTGCCCCCAGGATCATGGCTGATGTAAGCAACAAAATAATATTAGATGGCAGCACTAACTATGCTGATTGGAGAGATGATATTTTGCTACAGCTCGATTTCTTGGACTTGGATTATGCCTTGAGGTATGAAAAAACTCCAAGACCAGATGATGCCTCCAATGATAGAGAGGCAAAGGAAAAGTATAATATGTGGGGGCGGAGCAACTGCTTATCTCTTCTGCTTATACAACAAAGGATCACTAGAAGCATTAGGGAAGCAGTCCTTAAATGCGATACAGCTAAAGGGTACCTAGAAGCCTTAGATAAACAATTCAAGCTGACAAATAAGAAGATTGGTGGTGCAATCATGTTTGAATTAGGGGCTTTAAGGCTTATAAGTATTGGTGGTGTGAGGCAAAATATAATTAAGATGAGAGATCTAGCCTCTTAACTAAAATCATTTGAAATAGAACCTACAGAACAATTCCTGGTGTAATTGGCCTGAAACTCACTTCTTACTCAATATGAAGCTTTCAATATCTCATACAACACACATAAGGAGAAATGGTCAGTAGATGAACTGCTGTCCATGTGCGTTTAGGAAGAGACTAGATTGCTTATGAGTAAGAAAGGTGCACAAAAGGAGGCTCATCTAGCTAAAAGTTCCATGGCTGGCAACAGAAGGGGAAACAAGGGAAGGAAAGATAAAAGGAAAACGAAAAAAAAATCCCTACTATTTCAATTGCCAATAAAAGGAGTGCCATATACTTCTTCTATAAGGAAAAGGGGAACATGAGGAATGAGTGTGTCATGCCCCAAAAATATAGGGGTGATCAGCATAAAATATGAGAGAACTCACCTTCCGTAAGCCTTTGGACATCATAATTAATATAATAATAATCTTAGACTTGCATAAACTATTTTATTATTTATTATATATGAATATATGTATACCTTCCAAAATAATACATACCATACCATATGTAATTATTTATACATCTCGAAAAGAGAAAAGAGGACAGGAATCCTACCTATGACTATATGGAGCACCTACAGGTTTTGGATTAGCTGTGAGGGTCTTCTCTATTTCGTTGGAGGTGCAAGGTCTGCAAGGATATCTAAGGCCAAAACAATCTACCGGTGAATAATAACCCATTAACAGAAATAAATTGAATATAGAAAAATAATTTAAACATATTTAAACTTTGAATACTAAAGCTTGATGATAAATTTCAATTTCCAAATTATAGAATTATAACAAAAATGAATATGTACAAAAATCATGAATCAAATTAATCTAATATCATGTAAAACAACTTGTTTAAGGAAATCAGTGTAAAACGATAATCCTCAATTTCATTTTTCCATAGGACTTCAATAGAACGAATAACAAGCGTGGACACACAGTCCATGAGGGTAACTAACTAATCCGGCACGACTCGAAGCCTCGAAAATAGGTGCAAGTACGAGACCAACAAATAACAGGTGCAAGTACAAGACCCACGAATAATAGGCATGATAATGAATCCCACGGATATTCAGCGTGAGTACGGTGCTCACAAATATCAGGCGAGCTTGAGTTTAACCATAGTGCATCAATGACTAAAAATATTATTGTTAGTAACTAGCGTTTTGTATTCAGTCATCTCAAAAATATTTTTAAGCATACGTGGGGCCAATTTAACATTAAATAAAAATAACACTTTTCAATACTGAAATTTTACCAAGAATATATCATAATCATGGACCCCAGCATGAACATCAAAATAAAATCTTAAAAGATTTCTTTCAGTTTATCTGGAATAAAACTCTTCAAATAATATAAATTCACATAAGAACATTTTAGAGTGAAAAATCAACTAAATATAAAAATCTACAAATCTTTTTAGAACTTTTCTTGTCCATTTCCATACATAAACATGATAATATTATAAGCCAATCGAAAGAAAAATAAATGACAATAATCAAAGACGTTAATTCATATCAGTATGCTTTTAGCAAATCATGTTTAAAAATTGATACTTTAAATAAAATGTATCAAATAACAAGATATTATCAAAAATATTATTTTAATGGGACGTTATCCACTCACTTACCATACTCCAATAATTTACTCCTGCTCTATACTTCAGAATAATATTCTCTCCTTACTTTCCTAGATTTTCTGAAAATAAATTATTAATAATTAAACTCAAATTTCAGTTATAATGGTTGTTATAACATACTATTATAATTCTATATATCCTAAATATTTTCATTCATGAAAATAGGACACTTATCCACATAAGCTTCTTTTCTTCTAGACATGTAACATGCATCAATTATTAATAAGCTCCAAGAATTGCTCTTTTTATTACACTTTTCAAACTCCATAATCCATTAGGAAATAAAATCCACCACTTTTATACCAATTACCTTTGACTTGCTACAATCACATCAATTTTACACATATATACTTACTAACACTAAATCTTCCTAAAATTTTACATTATCAGCTTCTCCATTTTTTCTCCAAAATAGCAAGCTTTCACCAAAATACTAGTCACTTCCAAAAAGTAATTTCAGCCCGTAATATACACATTTCCTCAGTCAAATAGTCCCAAGTTCAAAGGAAAAGACCTCTTATACAATGTAGCCTAAATCTCCTTATTTCCAAAACAAACTTAATTCCTTTAATATAATTCCTTTGAACTTGTGTTTATCTATAACTTATTAAATTCATACATCTTTTTTATACCAAATAACATCAATTTCCCAGAATAACAGCAAACCACCCTTATGCATATTAAAACCTCAAGTCTCTATTAACCTAAAATAAAGACAATAAATTCAAGATGAGCTTTTTTTCTTGGTATAATCAATTAACAAAATGTCAGCCAACACAATCAGCCCTTTAATCTTCCTTAATCCTCTTACAACAACAAATAAAATATCCAAGACCATTAAACCCATAACAAAGATAACCACACAAAACATATGTTTCTACTCTCAGAAACCATAATCCAGAATAGCAAAACACATATAGACACTCTGGTTAAGCTCAATATAAAGTAGGTTTATTTTTAAAAAAAAATAATCTTCACTTCCTTCACATACTTGGTGACCAGAGTATAAAAATCCAAATTAGCAACTCAATGCTAGAAACAATCAATAGTGAAGGGAGGTGTTAGGCTTACCATACACCCACACACAGTGGCATTCTGCAGTAACAAGGGAGAGGGACGTCGGAGGCTGCTATAGTAATAGTGGTGTGTAAGTCAATGGCAACGACGATGGACTTGTGATAGTAGCATGACGCCGCAACAGCAAAACAAAAAAAGGAGGAAGAAGAGCTTCCCAACAGCTGAGCTTTACGCAAAGAAGGACACGACGGCGATGGCTCAGTTGACATAATCTCAGTAGCATCTGAGATCTACATGGAGAAAAAGAATGATTGATGAGCAACGGTAGATAATGGTAACACGATCACTGGGGAGCATCTCAGACAATGGGAGCTGATGGGAAACACGACGACAGGACTTCTTGGCCCTAAGTTCATGAACCTTCTCTGCTCTCTCCCTTTCTCTCTCGAGACTCTGATAGTAAATGGGAAAGGAGGAGTATGCTAAGTTAAAATAAACATAGGGGTGTTTTGGTCATTTCACGCTATGGTTGAAGAAAAATTTAAATTCCACTTTTGCTTGACTGGGGTTCGAACTCAGTACCTTATACTCAACTCTACCTTGTCCAACCAATCAATCACCAGCTTCTCCTTATGACAACACTGCAAGAAATAATATATGTTCTACTAGAATAGTATTATTTATCTTATTTATTTTCTAGGGTCATTACAAAGTGTCTCAAAAGGAAGGCATGGCTTGAAAAGAGAGGTATGTTTTCATTGTGTGTTACTTTTGAATACAATTTTTCTAGCGTTAATGATGACACTTGGTGGATTGACACTGGTTTAATGATCTACATTTTGAATACCATGCAAGGCTTTCTAACAAGTAGGCCTCCATATCCCAATGAGAAAAATGTCCCTTCAGGCGGTGGGAAAAGAGATCATATGAAAGCCGTTAGAACTTTTCGCATAACATTTTCAAATAATCATGTTTTGGACCTTTATAATTTTTTTATGCTCCCTCTTACAAGAGGAATTTGATTTTTATGTCAAAATTAATTCCATTTGATTATCATTTAGTTCTTTCTAAGAAACTTATGATTTTATCAAGGATTCTGTTTTAATTATGAACTTAGTTATGATTTATGGTTTATTTAAAATTGTTTCTGATTCGCCTTAATCTTTTTTCTATTTCACGTGGTACTAAAAGAAGTGTCATCAATGAGAAGTCTTATAGCATGTGTATAGGAGATTAGGACATATCTCCATTGATAGAATCAAAAGGTTAAATAAAGACAGAATATTTCTATCTTTAGACCATTCAAAATTTGATTCTTGTGTGTACTACATAAGGGGAAAGCAGACCAATAAGTCACATAAAAGGGCTAAGAGAAGTTCTAAATTGCTAGAAATTATACACACGGATAGCTATTATCCTGATTTGACTATGCATGGTTAAAAGTACTTTATCACCTTTATTGACGATTACTCACGATACACATGTCTACATGCTTTATAATAAAAGTGAGGCACTAGATGCCTTTAAGGAATATAAAGCATAAGTATAAAAATAGATTGAAAAACAAATCAAGATTGTAAGATTAGACTGTGGTGGTAAGTATTATGGTATATACACTAGTGAAGGACAAGTACCAGGTCCATTTACTGATTTTCTTCTATAGTAAAGTTTAGTAGCCCAATATACCATGCCGGGCTCACTTGACATGAATGATGTAGCTGAAAAAAGAAATAAGACCTTGCTAGATATGGTTAGGAGCATGACGAGTAGCTCTAAACTTCCAAATTCCTTGTGGAAGGAAGCACTCAAGAAACCACACACATGTTAAATAGGGTTCCAACAAATTCAGTGTCCAAGAAATCCTTTGAAATTTGAACAAATTGGAAACCCAGATTAAATCATTTCAAAGTATAGGGTTGTCCTACTGAAGTATAGTGTACAATCCACAGGAGAAGAAGCTAGACCCAAAGACCATTAGAGCTTACTTTGTAGGCTATACAGAAAGATCAAAGGGTTATAAGTTTTATTGTCCTCCACTTTTTAAAAGATTTGTAGAGTCTAGGAATGCTAAATTTCTTGAGAATGATGTGATTAGTGGGAGTGATTGTCCAGTAGATGATCACATAGAGAAAACCACTAATATCATTCATGAGGTAACATCAATAGTTACTGATCATCCTACTGTTGAGGTTGACATTGAATATGATGTAGGCCCTATGGCTCAATTGACAATGTTGGACAAGATAGACACATACAAGATGATCAAGCTATCACATAAGTGGAACCACAATAAAATGTGATAGAAGATGTCCCTATTTAGCAACTTGGATCAACTCAAGAGGTTGAATTAAGGAGGTTAACTAGAGAAAGAAGATTGACATTACCTGATGACTACGTAGCATATTCTGTTAAAGTTGACTGTGATTTAAGTGTTGAGAATAATCCTTTAACGTTTACTCAGGCTATGAAGAGTGCGAACTCTAAGTTGTGGCATGATGTTATGATTAATGAAATGAATTCCATGGAAAACAACCATGTTTGAAAACTTATAGAGTTTCCTAGTGGGTCTAAGGCTATTGGCTATAAATGGGTTTACAAAATCAAAAGAGACTCACAAGGCAACATTGATAGATAAATGTTAGGTTAGTTGTTAAGGGCTTCACTCAAGTGGAGGAAATCGATTACAGTGAACTTTTTCACCTGTATCCGAGAAAGATTCATTCCGTATCATCATGGCATTGGTTACCCATTTTGATCTAGAGTTGTACCAAATGGATGTGAATACTATATTCCTTAATGGTGAACTGGAAGAAGAAGTCTATATGAATCAACATGAAGGGTTCGTTGCAGAAGATAAAGATAATTGGTATGCAAGCTAAAGAAATCAATATATGGTCTGAAACAAGCTTCACAACAATGGTACTTAAAGTTCCATGAAGTGATCACGTCATTTGGTTTTGTTGAGAATATCATAGATGATTGTATATACCACAAGGCTAATAGGAGTAGGATAATATTCTTAATTTTATATGTTGATGACATTTTACTTGCTACCAATGATCTAGAACTATTACGTGAGGTGAAACAGTTTTTGTTCAAGAGTTTTGATATGAAAGATATAGGTGAGGCATCTTATGTCATTGACATAAAGATCTATAGAGAAAGGACCCAACGTCTTGTAGGCTTTTCTTAAGAAGCTTACATTGGCAAAATTCTTGAATGATTCAGAATGTAAAACTATTCATCTAATATAGCTCCTATTGAAAAGGGAGATAAATTTAGTCTAAGTCAATGTCTTGAAACTAAGCTTAAAAAGAAACAAATGGAAAAGGTCACATATGTCTCAGCGGTGGGAAGCTTGATGTATGCACAGGTTTGTATAAGACCTAACATCGCTTTTGTTCTGGGTATGTTAAGAAGATACCAAAATAATATTGGAGAAGCACATTGGACAACTGTAAAGAAGGTGTTTATGTACCTACAAGGTACTAAACGCTACATGCTCACATATAGAAGAACAGACAATCTGAAAGTAATTGATACTTATATTTAGACCTTGGAGAATGTGTAGACATAAATAAGTCTACATCTAGTTACATCTTCATATTGGCAGAAGGAGCTATATCGTAGAGAAGCATAAAGCAAACTCAAATAACTCCTTCTATTGGTGATTTTGAGTACATTGCATGTTTTGAAGCAAGTTCACAAGCTATTTGGATAAGGAATTTCATTGTTGGGATCAAGATTATCGATTCAATCTCTAAGCCAATCAGAATGTACTGTGATAATGCAACTGCGGTGGCCATAGCGAACAACAAAAGGAATAAAAGTCTAAGCAAGTTTGTCGAACTTAAATTCCTATTCTTGAGAGAAAGAGTTCAAGATGGCCAAGTCTCTATTAAACGCATAATTACATTAGATATATTGGTTGATCATTTGATGAAATGATTGAAGCTGAACATCTTCTTCACACATGTATCTCATATGGGACTTCGTTTTTTTTTATTAATGGAGGTATGGCAATAAAATCAAACTTTGTTGTTTATCATTTCTAATTTATGATTGCATACATTTATGATATTGAAATTGATAAACATTGAGACAGGAACCGAATGAACATTGAGTTCATGCATAATGTGATACACATAAAGTGATAGTGCTACCTGTAATACATGGAAGGTAATACTCGATAGAAGAGGGCTTATTGCCATGATTCTTGTAATATGATATCAGTTTACCTTGACAGGGCAATGACATTAAGTATACAGGCCAAGTAGGAGAATGTGAGATATTTATTATTATATTATAACTTATTTAGATATTAATTAAGATAATTAATAAATATTTTTTAGTATGACCCGTAGTCATTTGAGCCCAATCCAAGGTGGGTAATTGACTTAGTTATTAAGGTTAATTTTTTTATTGTGAAAATTAACAATAACAATGCACAATTATTGAGCGATAGTTTTCTAAGTCCTAAAGAGATAATCTAATTTTTTTACTCACTCCCTGAGGGTTCCCCACTGGTGACGACAATACACTGGTGACATGTTTATATTGTATACTTGTTATTGGGACTTTTTAAAAATTATATCCACCTCTAAATAATTTTTCTAATTTTTTGTGCAAACATTTGATATTTTAAAATAATTTTTATCGTAAAATGTTGAATATTACTAAAAATATTTTAAAGTAGGAAAAATTAATTACTTAATTTTTATAGTTTTACTAAATTTACAATTCAGTCTTTAGAGTTTAACTCGTTGTAATTCAGTACTTATAATTTTATTAAGTTTGCAACTTACCCTTGTTAATGCCATATCAAATGATGATAAACTTCCCGTTGTCATTTTTTTGTCTTTTTTGTAAAAATATTTACATTTACCCTCTCCATGGTTGTCCTTGCGTCTAATCTCCGATGAAGTATACCGAGCACCCTATCAAGACCTCAAGCTCCGCCACCCTCTCCATGGCTGCCTGTAAAGAAATCTCTATCGATCGAGTACCCCAAGTGTGTAGCACGATTACTTTTTTCAACGATTTATGGGGACCAACGATTTAGACCCTAAGTCCCTTGAAACTCTATCCGATGATGAGAGTGATGACACATGAACTAGTAAAAAGTATTTGTTCGCTTGTGGGACCCATGGCCCTTTTATGTTCTATCGACTTTAGCTAGTCCATATCACACAGGTGAGAAGCTTGCTAGTGTAAATTATGACGTGGGTAACTAGCCAATAGATTTACATCAAGAGAAATAAGGAGGAGGTAAGGGTGAAACTAGTAAACTAATAAATTGTGAAATTACAAATTAAATAGAACTTATTAAAATTTTTAATTTTTCTAATTTAGAGTTTTAATAAAAATATTTATTTTTAATTTATAAATTCCAGCAATAATTTAAATTAATTAAATATAAATTATACCTTCAATAAACATAACCTAATCATTAAACTCAAATTTAATCAATAAAATTATTATATTAAATTATATCTACACTCTAATATTTAAACCCTAACTCCAAATTTCTTAAATAATATAATAGAAAAATTCTAAATCAATTAAATACAAATATTCATTTACTTATACAATTCTATAATTCTTATTTGTTAAAATTTCACATTTATTTGAAGCCTTAGTCCTCAAATTTGCTTTGCTTTCAACAGAAATTATATTTTTGAAAAGATCTCTTAGTATAAAAAATAATTAGTGAAATAATTATGGTAGTGAAAAGATTTTGAGAACAAATTAGAGTTCAAATGTATAAGAATATTCATCAATGGGGAAATGGAGCTAGCTGGACGAAAATGGTAAAGGAAGAAGATGAATGTCGTGGCTACTGTATGTGTATTTTGAATATTTTTTTTTTTGGTATTTTGTATTTTGAATATTATATAAAAAGGTCGTGGCTACCGTATGTGTATTGTATAAAAAGGGGTGTGAGCCCACTTTCTATTTTTAATATTCTATATTTTTTTCAGCAAGGTGTGCCATGACTCTAAATTCTCTCTCTCCCTCTATTTTTTTTAAACTTTTAACATAAATAATATTTTTTTTATTATTTTATTTCAATTTCAGTTTTTTCTCTTTTTCATAATTTAGATAAACTCTCTTAATTTAGATAATTAAATAAAAAATTTATCTACTAAAAATTAATTCCTTTTAATACTACTTGAATCCTAAAATAAAGATTAGGATATTACATATTCATCTTATGAGTGATGACATTTTTTTCTTTCAATAGATTTAGTTTATACATTCTATAAAATATATTAAAATTATTTATCCCATATAATATGTCTCAATCTCTTTCCATTTACTCTCTCTTAAAACTTATTTTATTAATTTCCCAATCCCTAAACTCTATCATATCAGTCTTAATTATATAATTTTTTTCATTTTATAAAATTGATTTTTATAAAAAAAAATTCTTACATAATTAATAAAATTGACATAAACAATAATAATTCATATATATGTTTATTTCATGATGCTCTTATACATAATTATCAAACTCACGGGTTCACTAATTGGAATTACTACTTTTTAGTTTCTAACTTATTTTATCAACTCGTTTTTAAATTGTGCTAGTACAAACTCAATTAAACTCTCAAGTTCACTTACAAAATTTACTATTTTTCATTTTTTTTTATAAAATTGTATCAACTCACTCCTAAAGTGATGTTAGTTTTATAGATTTAATTATATTTGTGACTTCAATTATGTACTTTGTAGAAATTTATGTATTGAGTTGATGGATTTAACTTCAATTATTTAAACCAAAGTATTGTTATTTTTTATATTTTAATTATTTAATTATACATTTTTAATAATATATGGGTTCTTGGATGCCATTCTCAGACTTTAATTATGAACTGTTCATATCAAATTTTAATAGTTTAAAATTTCTAAATATTATTAAAAGATTAAAATAAGCCTCTATAGTTGTCATTGGCATTAGTGCTAAATCTAAATGTAAAGACTGTAATATATTTCAGTTTTTTCACTAGCTTTGGAATTTGCGATGTGTCACATTTAATAAGTATTTTTTTTAAGTTTTAACCTAATTCAAAGTATTGGAATATTTTGTATCGCTAATTGTTTTATGGCTAATTTATTTAGCGAGTGACACAGATTATTAATGAAATTTCGATATCTAATTTTAGGGATATCCTATTCTAACTTAGCTATTTATTTTTTTACAATTTTAAAATTCCATGTGAAATACGCTGGAAGCCGCCACATGGCATTGTCGAGGCCGCCAAATGTTAACAACTTGCCACGCCACCATTTCGCTACCATGTGCCACCACCAAATAATAGCACCTGAAATTTGAACCACCTCATGCGCAGGCCAAAATCTTGACTAGTTTTTTTTTAAAAAAAGTTTTATTAGGTTCATCACCATTCCTTCACGAAAGCTAGACTAATTTTTTTTTGTAAGCAAGGCTAGACTAGTTGAATTGCCATGAACCTGTAACTTTTAAATACAAAATTTTATATATAATATTCAACTACACAAACAATTATGTCACGTCCTAAAAATTTGAACCGTGACTAATACAAAATATGAATAAATTTATATTCCTTAAACTTTCAACTTCAATTAAAACGTTCCGAATAATAATAATAATAAAAATTTCACTTTTATCAAAACACAAGTCATTTGTAAGAATTTCGGCATGATTGTCTGTATAACTGACCTCCCTAAAATCCTACAACTAACTGCAAACGTTTCAAATATTTACAGACATTTTCAAAATGACCAAAATCTTATCTATAAGTTAGGTGGAGCATCTAAACCTTTAGCAAAATAATACATGTCTTCTCAAAAAGTTTAATTACATTAAAAAAAGATATGTCCACCAATGCTACTTAGGAGTGACATGGAGGCTCTTCACTGCTCAGCTGGATGATTAGGGTCAACAGTACTATCTGAATCCAAATAATTTACTCATAAATAACGTCCTAAAATATGATTTGAAATACAGAAATAATTGATTTTCAATACTTTTAAATATAAATCGTAAAGTTTCGCAATTCAATGCGAATAGTTCGGTAAACGTTTCTTTTAGAAAAACCGTTTAAAACAATCGTTTTGAAATAATACTTTTTCCGTAGGACTTCGACAGAACGTAACAAACGTGGACACACAGTCCACGAGGGTAACTAACCAATCAGGCGTGGCTCGAGGCCACGAAACAGGCGTAAGTATGAGACTTACGAATAATAGGCGCGAGAATAAATCCCACGAATAACAGACGAGCTCGGGTTTAACCATGGTGCGCCAAGGACTAACAGTACTGTTGTTAGTAATCAGCGTTCTGTATTTCGTCATTTAAAACCTTTCAAACATGCATGGGGGCTATTTAACATTTAAATAATCATAACACTTTAACAATTGCTATTAAAATCATTCATAATCATGAAACCTCCTTAGCAAAAACATTTACTATAAATCATTTAAAACATTTTATCAATCTATATGAACAATGAAATTTGAATGATTCATTTCTAACATGTAAAGCCATGATTTCACAACTCGTTTTTCGTAATTTGTGCTAAAATTAACATTTAACAAAAATGTCAAATAACTAATTATATTTCAAAATTTCATAGTTAGGGAACGTTATTCACTCACCTGCGCTATTCCGATATAACTTACTCTTGCTAAATCAGCATTTGACTTATTTTCATTCCTCCCCTGATATCCCGAAAAGAAGACATTAATACTCCAATTATAAACTTATATAAGATTTCTCATTTTAATTTTACAAACACCCTACGTACATCTCAAAGGCCAACATAATATAAATAAACTCAATTCCTTAAAATTTCCATTCAAACATTTTTCCTATATCATTTTATAAATTGGCTATGCTTTTCACGTTCAACAAAATGTCCTTACTCAAATAGACTTTACTTGCACTTCATAAGCTGATGTAAAACCAACCAAGCTTAGCCTTTGAATTATAAATCGAATATCTTTCTCAAAGTTCCCAAAATTCCTTTCTAAAACTCATTATAGAGATTATTGTGTCTGGTTCAACTTAGCAGTATATTCATCAATTCAATTTAATTCCATCTTTCCCATCACAGCATTGAAACCTCCAAAACACCATTTAATATTTCTAGAGCTATCCTTAAATATTAATCCTAAGAGCAGGCTATATCTGTATATATACACCTACAACAGCAATTGTCAACATATATCCATATATGTCCATATACATACATGCTCCAGAGTCCACATTTTCTTCTTCTTCTTTCCAAATCAGTAACAAACACACACATATGCACACACACATGCTTCCCAACAGAAATAGCAACATATGTATGTATCAAAACAGCAGAAACATATATATCCACAGCAGAGTCCACGCCTTCCCCCTCTCCTCTGCATTCTGTCCCTCATTTCTCTTCTTTCCAACATCACAACCACTCACACACACTGTCCAAACCAAGCATCACAGTGCACACACTCAACATTTTCCTCAAACAGCAACTACACATATATATATGTATCAAGGTAGCAGCAGTATCCCCCAGCACGGCAAACAGAGGACAGTAGGAATAATTTATTCAACCAAGCCATGAATGATCAATAGAGAGGGAATTGTTAAACTTACAACGCTCTCACATTCACAGTGAGACTTCAGCAACAAAAGGAAGGGAAATTTGAGACTTGCTACCGTGATGACAGAGGCACGGAACAGTAGAGACAGAGTAGCTTGAACAATGGCAAAGCTACACCGTATAACTGGTTAAAATAGGGAAAAAAGAAGATGAAAGATTTTTAAGCTGCTACCGTGCACAGAACCCACTCACACACGCAGCTCCAAGGTTCCACAACGCACCAATACAATCTTCATCGTTATGTCCATCACACATTTGGAAAAACAGAGAAGACAGAAAATGAATCATATACCCACGGCAAACTTCTAAACTACCATGGCAGCATTACACACACACACATATATATGTGTGTTCTACTCACTGAACCCAGAACAACAACACCCTTATGTCTAACACAGGCATCGGCACACAGGAAGAAAATGAAACCTTCCAACTAAAATGTACAGGAGTTAAAGGAGAGGGGAGACGTAATACTCACCACACCCCTTAACACCGCGGCATTCATCAACCATAACAGTGAGAACGCCAGAGATCTGCGATTACTACAGTACAAGATGTAAGCCAACCACAGCGACTGTGACTGTGCGACAGCAATAGAAGGAATAACGACACCGGTGGCAGCAACACGGACGGAGAAAGCTGACTGATGCAAGGCGTTAAACCTCATGGCATCTACAGCACTTAAATCGTGCAGCTTCCCTGAAATTTCCTCTGCTCTCACTCTCACTCACGCTTCTGCCAACAGAAAATGAAATGGGGAAGGAGTGCTTTTGACTAAAAAGGCGACGGTAGCAGACCTCCCAGCGCCGCTCGCAGACTCAGCTCTCCGCGCTGCACTGAATGTCTGCTCTACCAGTGGACGTGACATTGCAGAAGGAGAAATGGGGAAGGAAGTCGGGAAGTATGTGAAATAGGCAGAAGGGAAAAATGGTAATTTCGCGTGCCAGAAAAAAAGAAAATAAAACCTCACTTCTGCAGGAGCAAGAGTTCGAGCCCGAGCCCTCAGGTTTAATTTCTACTCTTCCAACCACTAACCTGCACATGACCATTTATGATTTGCAAGAATTAATATATGAACTTAAATAAAATGGCTTCATAACTTTGTAATTTCTTGGATTATTACAAAGTATATATACATATATGTTTATATATGTAATACTATTAAAAACTACACATATATAATATGATAATTTTAATTATTAACATGACAAAATACTTTTTAGATATTTATTTTTACAAAAAATTATTTTTAATATAAAATTAATTTCAAATGAAACGAATTTTAAATCTTAAATATTAAATGATTTTCTTATAAAAATAGTTGATTAGCCAATTTTTAAATTTGATTTTTATTTTTAAGTAACAGTAATTAAGTATATAATTTATATATGTATATATATATTATATTATCTATTTGCTTTATATATATTTGAACAAAAAACATTTATTATTCATATTCATGAAAAATTTAGTAGAGTTCTAGGTTATTCGGCTAAAGAGGACTAGGGAAATAAGATTTCTTTTATATAATTAGCAAAAATCATCTAATCATTTAGAAAAATTAACTATTATAAAATCTAGTTGTTAGGAAATGGGCCAGTCCACCCATAGTGGATTAGGCCCAGATCCATGAGAAGTAAAAATGGAGGGAACATTTATATTTTTGAAGGGAGGAAAATGAGGGAGTGGGAAGTTACAGGTATCCCACTCCCCCCACCACATATACAAATCAAATCATATTCTCGTGTGTGTAGCTTTGCTTTGCAGAAAAGAAAAAGAATTTTTTGCTCTTCTTTTTCTCCTCCTCTGTTCTCTTTTCACCTTCGGTCAGTGCTTCTCGGTGCTCTTCCTTCTTTGGTGTATTTGCTGTGAAACGTACCAGAGTCCATACAAGGTGCTCCGGTTGCGTGTGGGTATCTTAGTGGATAAGAGACCATCTAAGGTACGCCCAAAAACTAACAGTGCTCAGACTGGGCTGTGTCCAGCCCAGTCAAAAAAAAAATAGTTTGGGCTACAGTGTCCAGGCCCATATAAAAAAAAAACAAGGCTGGCAGCAGGGGATTTGTTAAAACAAATTATTTATTTTTTATTTTTCAAAAAAAGGGGGAAAATCTTATGACTAACAAGTAGCAGTGGCCACGTGGCAGTACCAAGCTGGCGTGTGTAATACGCGCGCCAGAGCCGAGAGTGGGTTTTGTTCAATTTTTTTATTTTTTCTGAATTGCTTCTTCTTGGGGCGCGTGATAGAGCGTAGAAACTCCAATTGAGGTGTGGTTTGTTCCTGAAAATCCCTAAAATAAGATCTTTATTTTTGATATATAATTTGCCTAATTTTGAGGGCAATTATGGACTTATTTGTGAATATTCAGTATATTTTCTGGATTTTTAAAAAAAAATCCAAAAAATTATAATAATTAATATTTTTTATTATTTAGGTGAAGATGACTTCATCTAGTACTGAATCTCTGGGATATAGCTTAAATGATGACATCTCAGTCCTGGATAATGTCAATAACCCGAAGGAGAACCTTCAAGAGGACCCCAAGGGGGAACCTGAAGAGGATCCAGAACAAGAACTTGATGAACTTTCTGAAGAAGACCTATAGGAGTTGATGGAGGAAGTTCCACAAGAGGAACCAAAAGTAATGTATGATTCCGGATTGAGGTCAGAAATTTTATTCCCTATCAAACCCCTTCCTTTGCAGCCTTTCATGGATTCTTCAGACTCCAAGTCGGTGCCTACTCTTCACAATGAATCTCTAGTTGAAGATGGAGAGGAAGTGAACCAACCTCTTACCCCTACTTTGGCCATTAACATAGCTAAAAAAGATACAGCCAAACTAACAAATATAAAAGGCATTAATGGTGTGATTGGCGACTACATTGAATTAATGACAGATAAGAAGAATACTGCATTCTACCTGAAAATCATAATGAAATATATAAGAGCAATTAGGGTTAGAGGAAAGCCCAGACAAGGACGTTTAAGCATACAATGTTGACTTAGAACAATAGAATTTGTATCTAACATTCTCAAGCCACCTCGTAAGCTTAAGAAACTAAGAAAAACGATGTTAGATTACTGTAAAGCTCATATCAAATGATGTATATTTGTATTTGATTTCTACTTCTTCGCTTTGTTAAGGACATATTTTAATTACTCTTTCTTTGTAAAGATTTGTTGTTTATTAATTGTCTTATATGTAAGAGAAACATGTTTCATTTTATTTCTTTATCTTAGTTATAATTCATGTATAATTTTTATAAGTGGGAGCCTTTTAGATAATGACTATTCTAAAAGCAAAAAATTTGATGAGAATAGTACTTATATTAATTTTGATAGGAAATGATGGCGTTGCTAGTGCTTATGTGATGGGAGCTACAAACGTATTCTCCTGATCATGGGTCTAGTGATGTTATTATTTTTTGATAAAAAATAATAAAAGTACATGGCATTGTATAATTTACATGTGCTATATATGTAAATTCACTTAAATATTTTATGGTTCAATAAATTAATGTGAGAAAGGTTTTTCATAGAACCGATATTGAACAATGACATCAAAGAACATTATTGCTAAATTAAACAAGGGGAAAACTCAATAGGGACAACTGGGATATTTGGCACCGAAAGGTCCAATATATTCTAAAAGAATAGAATGCAATTGAGTCATTAACAATGGTAATGGTAGAGCCTGAGGATGAAAATACAACCTAGCATAGGAGAGACCAGGAAGCATACCTGTTCTAGAAAAAGAAGAATAGCATATAAAGAATCATACTGTTAAGTGCAATGGCTGATGATTTAATGTGTGAATTTGAGACACACAGAACGGCACAAGCTATGTGGATTGCCTTAAAGGATAAGTTTGGTGGAGTCTCCAGACTAAGCTTAGAAGGTTAACAATCAAATTCGATACCTATAAGCTAAAACTAAATAATCCTATGAGGCAACATCTACGAAATATGTCTACAATGATTCGTGAACTGAAGGAGGCTAGACATAATCTATCTGACAAGCAGCAAGTGCAGGCTGTCATCAGATTGCTCCCTGCCAGTTGGGAGCATATGAAAGTTAATCTGACCCATAATGAAAATATCATCACTTTCAATAATGTAGCTAAGCATTTAGAGCTAGAGGATGAAAGTCTGGAGGCTTATGAGGCCACTGGATAAGCCTATTTGACCGAAGGTGCTGGTCCTTTCCAATCAAAGCCTGAATTCAAAAAGGGCAAGAAATTTTAGAAAAATGGGAAGAAAGGCGGTCCTCTACCTAAGAAAGGCAAGCAATAATACAAGAAGAAGGGAAAGAAAGGAGGCAAGAAAAAGCTAGACCTAAATAAGGTCAAATGCTTTGCCTGCCACAATATTGGATATTTCTCATGTGACTGTTCTAAACAAACCGAGAGCGAAAAGGTAAAAGTGAATTATGTGAATTCACATGTCTCATTTGTTTCTAGTACTATTTTTCTGACAGAACCTGTTTTCTTTTCTTTGATTATTGACTCAGGCTCCACAGACCATGTAAGTCGAGATCGAGGATATTTCATGGAATACTGTCGGTTGCCATTTCAAAGCAAGTGGCTTTTCGTTGGCAATAATGCAAGGATCGAGGTTCGAGGCATTGGCACCTGTAAACTTATTTTGCGTGGTAGAAAGACCTTGATACTGCATGATGTGCTTCATCTCCTGACATCCGACAGAATTTAATTTCTGTAATTTGCTTATTAAACTTTGGGTTTAATGTAAAATTTCATGGTAAAGTTGCAGACATTTATAGCAACTTAACATTTTATGGTTCAGCTTTCCAATTTCAAAAGTTCTTTATTTTGGATCTTGCTGGTGATTTTAATACTCACGATTATTTTGCTATACTTCGAATAGTCCTGATATGAATATCTGGCATGCTAGACTAGGACATATTAATCAAGATAGAATGATTAAACTGGAAAAAGAAGGTTTATTAGGGGTAATCCCTAACATAGATATGTCATTATGAGAAAGTTGTCTAGCAGGTAAGGCTACTATAAAACTATTTGGTAAAGGAACACGAGCCAAAAATCCATTGCAATTAATTCATTTCGATATTTGCGGTCCAATGAGTGTGAAGGCGAGACACGGAGCTTGGTATTTCATTACCTTTATTGATAATTTTTCACGATATGGTCATGTCTATTTGATTTCACATAAGTCTGAGGCACTATAGTACTTTAGACGTTACATAAATAAAGTAGAGAATCAAATGGACAATAGAATCAAGGCATTACACACTGTCGAGGTTGTGAATACCTTTCGAATCAATTTAAATAGCTCTATAAAGAAAAAGGGATTATTAGACAACTAACTATTCCTGGCACACCTCAACAGAATGGGGTTGCCGAAAGGAGAAATAGAACACTTCTAGACATGGTTAGGTCTATGATGACTCAGGCAAATCTTCCAATTTCACATTGGGGTGATGCTTTATTGACAGCAACCTTCATACTTAATCGTGTGCCCTCAAAATCAGTCGCTTCCACACCCTACGAGTTATGGACTAAACGTCAGCCAGATATAAGCATCTTAGACCTTGGGGCTCGGCAGCATATATCCATGACAATTCTTATAGACAAGGGAAATTGGGTCCTAGAGGGAAGAAATGTATTTTAATAAGGTACTCTAAACCCTCAAAAGGACATGTATTCATAAGTGAAATTGAAGACGTGATAGTGACTGAAACATAATCAAGAGATGCTGTATTCATTGAAACAAAATTTCTAAGTAGGGGAGATGTTGACCGTACTGTATTTCTTTATGAGACTTAGGAACATGACAGTGTCGAACAAATTGACAGACCTGAATCCTCTAGGTATGTCAATCTGAGTGGGAGCCAAGAACGGTCAACACAAAGACTGAGGCAAATGAGAAAAGATAAGCAAGTTGCTCCTACTAGAAGGAGTAACAGGGAAAGTATTCTAAAGAGACACTTCCAAATAGAAGGAGAATCACTCTTAGTTGCTCAAGAAGGGGATGATAAACCCTGGACTGTTCATGAGGCCTTGGCAGGTCCTACCAAGGAGGAATGGAAGAAAGCAATGAAAGAGGAAATGGACTCAATGATGAAAAACCAAGTTTGGGAATTGGTTGATTTGTCAAAAGGGCGTAAAGCTATTGGGAACAAGTGGGTTCTCAAAATCAAAAGAAAGGTGGATAGATCAATTGACAAATTTAAAGGTCGATTGGTTACAAAGGGATATAAACAACAGAAAGATATAGATTATGAGAATACTTTTTCACCTGTTGTGCGCCTCAACTCTATAAGACTTATTCTGGCAATAGTAAACAGTTTAAACCAGGAGTTGCATCAGATGGATGTAAAAACCGTATTCCTGAATGGTGATATGTGTAACATCCTTATTTTTGTACGTCTTAGGGACCATTCGGTAGCATTTAGAACCATTTACAAGACCTTTGAAGTCTATTAGCTAAATCTAGAATTTTTACTCTTGGCGAGTTACTGTTCATATGGTATTCCAGATTCGGCGATGAACTTAAAAAAATTATAATTAATTCTAGAAACATCGGAATGACTCGAAGCTAACATCTTGATATTTAATGAAAAAAATAAGTTTCTGACCAAATACTTAGCCAATTGATATAGTTTATTCGTCAAATTTTACTGTTCATTTGGTCAAACATTCAAAAAACAGATTATGGTCCCCATTTTTGGAAAATTCATTTTCTTCGTATAGATATTGAAATAAGGTGTTCTTGGTGTCAAAATGAAGCTTGACATGTTATCTATTTTTATGTAAAATTTCATACATTTATTCTATCATCTACTATTTTTCATTACATCATGAACATTGTTGCTTAAACTGGTCATACAACATCATTACTTGCAACAATTCTTCACATAACATCATATGACATTTACATTGACCAATCCCTAACTCCTCTTCATGCTTCTTCATCCTCTTTCTCCATTCATAAACCTTTTGGGATTGGGATTTCATGGATGGGGTGAGATTTTTGGGAAAATCTCAGTAGCAAACGGTACTAAACAATACATGTATTAATGTAAATACTTGTGCTTGCTTGTGAAAGTGTTAACATTGTGTAATGTGCATGCTTCAATGTATCATATAAAATACAATTGGCCAAGGTAATCATAGAAATAGAGCTTCAATCATCTACACATATGCACACAATTCAACAAAGTCATAGTACAATCAAGCATAACATTCAATACATACAAGTTTAGGGTAAGTTTAATACCTCATATACTTGACTTTCTTTCACTTTAACTTTGCTCTTTCTTCTTACTTCTCCTTGATATGTGGCTGCCTCTTTTGATCACACCAACAAATTCTAACATCACATAATCATCCACCTATTACCATCTAACTCTCTTGAACATTAAACTTACTTTAACTAACATAACTTCCTTTAATCTTTATCAATTGACTTGGCCTTTGAATCAATTGATGTCTTGACCTTACCCTACACAATTTCATCTTTTGAATCCATTTATGAGATTAGAATCATAAAATTCCAGCTCCCATGCACTTTTCTGGACAGATTTGAAAAACATACATAATTCTTCCAAAAATTCTCATATTGATTCCAATGCTTCCTATACTTGTTTCTCTACTTTATCCCACACAACTTTTCATTTTAAAACCATTAGAAGCATCAAAATCATGAAAATCTAATACTGTTCATATGAGTGAACAGTATAGAGAAGAATTCCAAGAATTACAACTTCCAATTCCAAGGCTTTCAAGGTTTAAAATCTATTCAATCCTACACAAAATCATCATATAAATTCAATGGAAGCATTAGATCATTGAAATTCCATAGGACATGTGGCAAAATTTTCAAGGGAAGAAGCATTTAGAAAAATTCTAGTCCAATCCGATATTGGCTCAATCCGATTTTCCAAAAATCAGACTGTTTTCTGAATCTAATTTTTCTGAGATTCCATAATATGCTTTTTGACCTTAAATCCAGTATCCAGATTCTTTCTACCATTGATATTCTTGTACTGGGTCTAAACTTAATCATAGATCCCTTGGCAAATTACCAAAACGCCCCTTGGCTCTTCTTTATTTACTTTAATATCTCAAGTGCATTATTGTCTTTTCACACCCCATCAGAGTATTTTCTGACCTTGGTCAACTATTCTAGGAACTCTCCTTGACTATCTAACCTTAGTCAAATGACCAAAATGCCCTTCGTCTATCTCTGGTTCAATGACACAACACAAAGGCATACTCAGTGGCATTTTCATAATTTTATTTTTTTGGAGTCTTTATTAGCTCTGGCCGACATACTTATCTAAAAATATTATTGGGCCTATAAGGCACCATTTTGGGCCTTCTACATGATCCACAGCCTTTATGGGCTCAACTCTCGAGAAATTCCTCCGAAACGTATTTATCAGGTGTTTTAATCCAGTGCAAATTGTAACATCCTTACTTTCGTACATCTTAGGGACCATTTAGTAGTATTTAGAACCACTTACAAGTTCATTGAAGTTCAATATCAAAATCTCAAAATCTAAAATTTTCAAGTTCACGGTTACTGTTCATTTGGTAATTTCAGATTCAGTGACGAACTTTGAAAAATCATAACTAATTCTAGAAAATCGAAATGAGGTGGTTCAAAAAGTTACTTGAAGATAACATAATGTATTTTAAGGAAAAAAAATACTTTCTTGGACCAATTGACCAGTTAACTGAGTCAACTCTGACGTCAAATTTACTATTTATTAAAATTCTAAAAAACAGATTATGGTCCCCAACTTTGAAAAATTTGTTCTCTTTGTACAGACATCGAAATAAGGAATTTTTGGTGTCAAAACGAAGCTTGACATGTTAACTAACTACTGTTAAAATATCATACATTTATTACATCATTAACTATTTTTAATTACAGACCAAGTGCCATAGCTCCAAACTGTCTATTGTTCAAGTGCCAATTTTAACAACTAACTTTACATACATTCATCCCAAAACTTGTCTATAACATAACCATACAAGCAAACCATATCATCATCTAACAATATTCCTCTCTCATGCTTGAAGTTCTTGTTGATTGGAGATATAATTTGGGATGAGATTTCTAGGAAAATCTCAGTAGTAAACGGTATTAAACAATGTACGCATCAATATTGGTATTAGTGCTTGCTTGTGATTGTGTCAACATAATTTAATGTGCATGATTCCATGTAACATATGAAATACAATTGGCCAAAGTAATCATAGCACAGAGCTTTAACAATTACATATGAATAATATCAATCAATCAAGCCATAACACAATCAATCATACATTCAACACATACAAGTTTAGGTAAATTTACTACCTTGATGCTTCACTTTCCTTTTATCCTCTTCCTTGACACCTTTCCTTGAGGTTGTCTTCTTGAATACACAAATCAAATCCTAAGCATTGCATATTCATACACATACATTACAATTAACTCATTACAATCCAACTTCCTTGAACATTGAACTTTATCTACTAAAGTAACTTTCTTTAATCTTTGTTAATTAGCTTGATCTTTGAATCAATTGATGTCTTGACTTTACCCTACACAATTTGGCCTTCTAAATCTATTTATGAACTCAAAATGCCCAAATTCTAGCAGATGCAACATGTTCTGGACAGAACCAAAAACTTCTCTTTTTCTTTCAAAAATTCTCATTTTGATTCCAATGCTTCCAATACTTGTTTTCCTACTTTATCCCACACAATTTTTCATTTTAAAACCATTGGAAGAATTAAAATCATGAAATTTCAATCACTATTCATGAGTGTGAACAGTAATAGAGAAGACTTAAAAATTACAACGTCCAATTCCAATGCTTCCAAGGTTCCAAATCTATCCAATCTTACACAAAACCATCATATAAATTCAATGGAAGCATTAGATCATTGAAATTCATTCTTCTTGTTCTAGAACAGCCTTAGGCCGAATGGCCTCATCAATGGTAAAGTCAAGATCATAACTTAATTTAATAACCAATCACCTAAACTAACTTATCCAAGTATTAATCACATAGTTATAGCTTTATTTCCTTCTTCCTACTTTAACTTAAAATTTGGACAGCAAGCATGCTCTAGGTTTAATGGAATTTCTAACCAATAAAACCTAGGTTTTATCCTTCCAAAACATATATAAATAAACTAGGAAGGATTGCTTACCTTATGCCTTAACTACCTTGACCTTTAAGTGCCTTGAATTGCCTTTATCTTGGTTGAGTTTTCAAATGACAAGAGTTTCTCCAAGGGAACCAAGGGGCACGATTTTGTGAGGAATGAGGGGTATTTATAGCCAAAATTTTGTCACCTTAGGTCCATAATAACTCCACTTTTCCTAATTATTACAACTCCTTAATCTTGAACTTGATTGGTTAATTTTTGGATTAATTATCCTTAATCATCATTAGGTTAATTCTTATATTATTTTATTACATTTTAGCACATGTCATAATCCTTTCTTCTTCTTATTGGTGCCATGTGTAAAGCTTGTGGGTCCCACAAGGATACCTCACATGCTTCTTGAATTTTCTTGAATTCTTTTCTTTTAAAAATACATAAAATATTCTAAAAATTCATTTGACAAAATAACAATTCCTTGGGATTATTGGGCTTGTCTAGGATATCATATTGGGCCTCTTTTAGGTCCAATAGGTAATTGGTACAAATCCCAAGGCACTTTTCTTATACCGATATTCTCAAATCACCTTGATTTTTGGGATAAATTCTAAACACCTCTTTTATTGGTTCTAACATTTTTAGAAATTTATTCTAATATAAAATAAATTCTCTCCAAAGTCTCATAATTTTTTGAGATCCAAAAATCCTGATAAAATTCCTTATATTTCCTTTAACCCTTTATCGGTGTCCGATTTTACCTTAAATTCTATAATTAATTCTACAGGACTCCGTTTTTACTTCTGTCAGTTTCATAAATTTTTATATTATTTATAAGAATTTACTACCAAATTTTATCTGATTATGAGGTCCAAAGGATACTATAATAATCTCCTGACTTCAAAAAGTAAATATCAATTTATCGGGACTTTAAATCAAAATTCTGGGTTACGTTAAACTGATCAGAATACTTTTCTCTATTTTATGGTAAAATTTGGATCTAAACCATTTTTGGGCATTTTTGGGCATTTTCTTTCCATAATTACCATTTTGCCCCTGAACTTTTGAAAAGTACACTTTAGGCCCTCAACTTTTCATAATTACACTTAATGGCCCAAAGTTTATGTCTACTTCCATTTTACACCATGGAACTTTTAGAATTTCACTTTAGTCCCTTTCTTTTCCAAAATGTCCATTATGTCATTGAAACTTTTATTAATTATAATTTAGTCCCTTTTTCTTTACAACTTCATACCTTCTCTCTTTCTTTAGCTTTAAACTTATCTTAATTATTATCTTTCCTTTTGAGTACCATCCCAAGACCTTCATAACCTCTTTCCTCTATCAGTCTTATACAGATAAAGAAAATTTGGGATATTACATAAATTCCATAATATATTCTACAGAACTCTTTTTTGAGTTCTGTCAGTTTCATAAATTCTCATTAATTATAATAATTTACTGCTAAATTTCATCTGATTCTGAGGTCCAAGGATACTGTATTAATTTTTCTTTCTTTAAAAATTCATATCAATTTTTCGGGACCTCAAATCAAAATTCTGTGTTACGTTAAACTGGTCAGAATAATTTTCTCTATTTACTAAGAAAATTTAGGACTGAACTGATTCTGGGCATTTTTGGGCCTTTTCCGGCTCAACTTTTTCATAATTACCGTTTTGCCCTGGAACTTTTGAAAATTACACTTTAGGTCCTCAACTTTTCATAATTACACTTAATGCCCCAAAGTTTATGTTTACTTTACATTTTGCACCATGAAACTTTTATACTTTTCAATTTAGTCCCTCTTCTTTAAACCTTTATCTAATCATTATTTTCTTCTCTATTCATTATTATAATCCTTTCCAAACCTCTTTCCTCTATCAGTATTATACAGATAGGGAAAAATTAGGATGTGACAATTTGGATGAAGAAATCTATATGGAACAACTAATAGGTTTCATTGAAAAAGGGTTTGAACACAAGAAGTGTAAATTCAAAAGATCCATTTATGGATTAAAACAGTCATCCAGACAGTGGTATGTAACATCCTGATTTTTGGGTCTAGGAGAACTGGGAGGTAGTCTGATATGGGCAGGCTGCTAAACCCGTAGTCCCAGGGTAGTAATCTGATATGGGCGGGTTACTTACCTATATTTTGTAGGAATTCAAGGGATGAGTTAAGTCCCTCAGGATTTAAAGATGAGTTAAGTCTTTGACCTACAAAATAGGGACAGTTCACCTAGGTTCAAAAAGAGGAATGTAAGAAATATCCTAAGTCTTAAGCCTAGAAATTCTGCAGGTAGCTAGATATGGGCTAGCTCCTGAGTAAGATAACCTGATATGGGTGGGTCGTCGAGCCTTTCAATTAACAATGACTCCCGAAGAGTTCAGGGGATGAGTTGTTGAAAGAGAATTTCGAGAACTTGAGATGAAGGACAAGAAGATAAGTAAAGATGTCACAAAGAGAATATAGGGGCATAATCGTAATTATGGAAAAGATTGGGCTGGTAGCCGATGAGTACCATACTTTACCAGAAAATAGAGAAAATTATGCTGATCATTTCATTAAATTGTGAAATATACATATGAGGTCTCTATGAGTATGTAAGAATTATGGAAAGTTAAGGGATTTAAGTGAAAAGAAGAAAAGTTTCCAGGGGCAAAATGGTAATTATGGAAAGTTGAGCCAAAAGTGGCTTAGAACTGCCCGGAAGCATTTCAGTCCCAAACTTCATCAGTAGATAGAGGAAATGATGCTGGATAATCCAGCTTAATACAGGAATTTTATCAGGACTCCAGATAGCTGAAATTTATCTGATAGTCTAAAAGTATAAAAAATTCTTACCGGATATCCTAGACCTCAGATATGAGTGAAAAACTGCAGGAAGATGCGTCCTGTAGAGATGGATGTCAGGGAACTGACAGAATACCGAAAGGAGGTCTGTAGAAAAAGTTATTCACAAATTAGTGAATTGAGACAGAGTTTGTGACCTCTGGGTATTCGATTGGGAGATTTATCGGTATTCAAATTGAGACTAAATGAGCTCAGATGACATCAGTCAAAGTCCCGTAATGACACAAAGGGATGTCTAGAGTCAGTATGGGAGTCTATATGATAAAAGGGGCCGGTGTCTGGAAAAATGTACAAAATGATGAAAATGCCCTTATGTTATAAAATAGGGAAAGAATGAGTAAAGGGTATTTTGGTCATTTGGATAAGGTTAGACAATCAAGAAAGGTTATCTGATAGTTGACCAGGGTCAGAGAATACTCTGGTGAAATGTGAAAAGACAATAATGCCCCTAGACTCATTAAAATAAATAAAGATGAAACAAGGGCATTTTGGTAATTTACCAAGGGATGGTTCTTGGTAATTGAGCCGTCAGAGTACTTGGGCTAGATCAAAAACCCAAGATGACATTCCAAAGGCTAAAAAACGTAGCCCAAGGAATATGTGAGTTAAAGTGGCATTAAAATAATATTTTAATGAGTTTTCAATAAAGTAAAGTTACTCGGTTAACGTGATAACTGGGGAATTGATCAGATAAGGCTCTGGACTTATCTGGAAGTCATGGGATGGCGTGAAAGGTGCCATCAAGATGCCACATGGCACTATTCTAAAGGGAGAAGGAAAAGTTAAGGACACGTGGCACGATCTCAGCCGTGTATTCCGGTGTAAGACTCTGGAATGCTTTGGAACACTGAGTCAGCATGTTGAGTCAGCAGGTAATTATGAAAGGCCATGAGTCATCATGATGAGTAATCAAGATGACATCACCATGATGATGCAATAAGTTGGATTAAAGAAAATAGGAAATTCCAGGAAAGCCGGTGGCCACAAGATCAAAGTTCTTGAGAATTACAGAAATGCCATCCATGAAAACTATAAATACCCCCTCCCCCTCCCATTTCATTCATCCCACGGCATACACAAAGAAAGGAAGAGAAAGAAGAGAGAGAGAGAGAGAGAGAAAGAAGGAAGTTCTGGCGGAACAAGGAGCAGTATAGAGATAGTAGAGTTCTGCTAAGCTTGTGAGGTAGTAACAATCCTAGCTTTTATATAATGGCTTTGTGATTTGATGTGCTATTGTTTGGTTGGATTGTTGTCTTATATGTTATGTCTGAAGCTCTACTACATAATGCTATGATCATATGTTATTATTGAGTATGGAAGCACACAGCATACTTATTTGTACACAATCACAAGCAAGCACTATCACACTGCATTACATATATTATTATGATTATTACTACTGAGATTCCCCCAAATCTCACCCCTATGTATAACCCATTACAGAGAGGGTACGTCAAAGTGGATTTTGAGAATGCTAGAAGACGTTGTTATGCTGCCGAAAGTATGGCAGAATGTCGAGATGAAGATAGGTTATGGTGAATACTGTGTACATAAGTACTGTCTAAGGAGTCTGGAAGTGAGTGGACCTAGCCGGTTCATCCAGTCTTTCCTAGGTACTTACGTAGAATGGTAGTTCTTATGGGAATTACAGAATCAGTATTGCTTCTGCAAGTGTACTCTGAGGGGTCTAAGGGGGTCTAAGGGAGGATGTTTCATGGTACTTGAGGTTTCACAAGGCAATAATCTCATATAACTTCCAGATGATAGAGGAAGACCTCTGCGTCTATGTTAAGCTGTTTGAGGGTAACTTTTTAATATTATCCTTATACGTAGACGATATACTTTTAGCCGAAAATAGTCTTGACTCAGTGACATCTATTAAAGAATGGCTTTCATCAAGTTTTGAGATGAAAGACATGGGTGAAGTAGAATACATACTTAGAGTCAAGATTTGAAGGAATCGCTATAAGAGAATCCTCACTCTTTCACAAGAGAATTATATCAAGAAGATACTTGAGTGATTCAATATGAGCAACTGCAATCCAATGGATATCCCTGTGGCCACTAGAATGGCCTTGAGTTCTGACATGTGTCCCAAAACTGAATTAGACAAAAAGCAAATGGAAAGAGTTCCATATGCCAGTGTCGTTGGTAGCCTTATGTGAAACATCCTCCCTTAGACTCCTCAGAGTACACTTGCGGAAGCAATATTAGCTTGATTATATCCTAACTTAAGCCCAAAAATTTAAAATTTTACTCTTAAGTTCCTTATTATGAACCTTTACTTTGAGAACTGGTTTATCTCATTCTACACATCCAAATGAGGCTTATTACCTATCCACGGAATGCCCCAGATGTGTACAACTGGCTCACTAAATTTCGTGGCCAAATTCTTTCATTTACTAGGTCAAACTGAGGTCAGAACACTGCTACCTCAAGACCTGCAAATTCTCTTTTAATTCATCATCCACAAATTGAACATGCCAAACAATATTTATTATTGAATAACAAAATGTCATACAACAAGGCATACACAAAATTCTCATATTTCTATTATATCTTTTCCTGCCCGAATTTCGATAGTATAACCGCTAGGCTTCATCTGTACAAAGAACTGAACCGTACTGATTCGGTAATCCCCTCATGAGAACTACCATTCTACGTAAGTACCCAGGAAAGACTGGATGAATCAGCTAGGTCCACTCACTTCCAGCCTCCTTAGACAGCACCTACGTACACAGTACTTATCATATTATGATGTTCAGTCTTAAATTCGGCAGCATAACGGCGTCTCTCAAAATTCTTAAAATCCACTTCAACATAATCTCCCTGTAATGAGTTAGATATGGGGAATGAGATTCGGGGGAATCTCAGTAGTAAATAATCATAACAATATATGTAATGCAGTGTGGTAGTGCTTGCTTGTGATTGTGTACAGATAAGTATGCTGCATGCTTCCATACTCAATAACATATGATCATAGCATTGCAGTAGAGCTTCAGACATAACATATAAGACAACAATCCAACCAAACAATAGCACATCAAATCACAAAGCCATTACATAAAAGCTAGGATTAGTTACTACCTTAAAAGCTTAGCAGAACTCTACTATCTCTATACTGCTTCCAGCTCCGCCAGAACTTCCTTCCTTTCTTTCTTTCTCCTTCTCTCTCTTCTTTCTCTCTCTTTCTCTTGCAAAACCGTGGGATGAATGAAAATGGAAGGGGGAGGGGGTATTTATAGCTTTCATGGATGGCATTCTTGTAATTTTCAAGACCTCTGAACATGTGGCCACCGATTTTCCTGGAATTTTCTATTTTCTTTTATTCCTTTTACTGCATCATCAAGGGACACCTCATCAGTCGCATTTCTCACATGGCGAAATTGAGAGAGCCAAGAAATCTTCTGGAAGCTTTCCAGTCCAGTCCAGTACCGGTTCGGTCCGATTTCCCACAAACTGGACTCAATGGCTAAGATTGTGCCACGTGTCCTTAACTTTTCTTCTCCCTCTAGACCAGTGCCATATGGCGCCTGGAAGGGACCTTTCACGCCATCCCATGACCTCCAGATAAGTCCCCAGACTTTATCTGATCACCACCTCGGTTATCGTGCCAACCGAGTAACTTTACTTTACTGAAAAGTCACTAAATCATTATTTTAATGTCACTTTTTCTCACATTTATACTGGGCTACGTTTTTGGGCCTGAGAATATCATCTTGGGTCTCTGATCCAGCCCAAGTACTCTGATGGCCTGATTCCCAAGAAACACCCCTTGGCAAATTATCAAAATGCCCTTAGTCTCTCTTTCTTTACTTTACTAGGTCTAGGGGCATTATTGCCTTTCACATCTTACTAGAGTATTATCTGACCCTGGTCAACTATCCAGATACCCTGTCTAGACTGCCTAACCTTAGCCAAATGACCAAAATACCCTTTACTCATTCTTCAGTTATTCTATAACATAAGGGCATTTTCGTCATTTTGCACCTTTTTCCCGGACACCGGCCCCTTTTACCACTGAACTGATATTATGGGCCTGGGCCTTCCCTGGTGCCACTATGGGTCTTAAAAACACTGTATGACCTCTGGCCATAGTCCGATCATCTCTATTCGAACCGATCTTCCTTTACCGATTATAACTGTAAATTCCTATCTTCAGGAATTTTTATAGAAAAATCGGAACCTCAAATCAAAATTCTGTGTCGCGTCATTTAACCCGAAATCCTTTACTCTATCTCCCAGTATTTTCATATATTTAATCCAGACCGGGCTGTTTTTGCCTGAAAGTACACTCTCGCGCACACTTTTAAAAAATGATCATTTTACCCTTGGTCATATTTCTAATTCTTTCATACCCATAGAGACCTCATATGCACATTTTACAGTTCAGTGAAATGATCAACATAATTTTCTCTATTTTCTGGCAAAATATGGTACTCATCGGCTACTGACCCGATCTTTCCCATAATTACGATTATGCCCCTGCATTCTCTTTCTGGCATCTTAACCTCATCTTCTTATCCCTCATCTTAAGGTCTAGAAATTCTCTTTCAATAACTCATCCCCTAAACTCTTCGGTAGTCATCGTTAATTGAAAGGCTTGACAACCCGCCCATATCAGGTTATCTTACACAGGAGCCAGCCCATAGCAAGCTACCTGCAGAATTCCTAGGCTTAAGACTTAGGATATTCCTCACATTCCTCATTTTGAACCTAGGTAAACTATCCCTATTCTGTAGGTTAAAGACTTAACTCATCTTTAAATCCTGAAGGACTTAGCTCATCCCTCGGATTCCTACAAAATATAGGTAAGTAATCCGCCCATATCAGATTACTACCCTGAGACTATGGGTTTAGCAGCCTGCCCATATCAGACTACCTCCCAGTTCTCCTAGACCAAAAATTGGGATGTAACATTATGTATGCAATGATATGTACAAGACCAAATTTTTGTTATGTTGTGGGGCTAGTTAGTAGATTCCAGTCCAACCCCGGTGAGAAACACTGGAAAATAGTGAAGAGGATCTTGAGATACTTAAAGGGCATAGCTGACTATGCATTGTGTTATCAAGGAAGTAATCTGGCCTAGTTAGATATTCCGATGCTGATGTAGGTGGTGATGAAGAAGAACAAAGATCTATTTCAGGATACACCTTCTTGCTTAACAACGGCGACATATGTTAGAGTAGCAAGAAGAAGACGTGCATTGCTTTACACTCTATAGAAGCTGAGTTTGTGGCATGGACTGCAGCAGCACAAGAGGCTATTTGGTTGAAGAGATTTATTGAACACCTAGGATTTGGGAAAAAGAGTACCAATCCGGTGTTGATACACTATGACAGTACTGCATCCATAGCCTACACGAAAGACCCTAAGTATCATAGCAAGACCAAACACATTGATATCAAGTATAACTTTGTGAGGGATTATATAGCACATAAAATTATAACTGTACAATACATTTCAACCAAATGTATGGTTGCAGACCCTCTAACTAAGCCAATAAGCAAAGAAACATTTGAGAAACATGTAAAAGCCATTAGCATGTGAAAAATATAAAGTTGCAGACTGTATGTAATATTTTTTTATTATTAATGATATTATGTCATTTATTATTACTAATATGTTTGAGTAAAAGTATACAATATCTAGTATGTCGTACAGGTTCAAAAGGGTAGTTCTCTTACACGAGCAACCACCTTTGATGCTAGAAAAGCGTTCAAAGATAAGACATGTGTTCACCAGTAAAGCAGCAAGAGTGCTGATATGGTAGAGAAGAAACACAATAAATGTTGCTTGGGCTTAAAAAGTGCAGTAAGTCGAGATGAGATCCATGAGTAAGGATATGGATCAAACTATGGATACCCACATCCATGAAACCTGTAGCCAGATAACAAATTCTTCAAAATTGACGTCATATTATGTGAATAGAATGTAAGAGTTTAGGTTTAGATACTAAGAGTGTCTGGACTTAAGTCTGTACGGTGTGATTAATAGAATCAAAATGACGTACACTCTTATAGGATAAGAGAAACACCGTAACATGTGATTCATACCACATGTGCTAAAGAATCGTAAATAGAAAGCAAGTGAATCAATCCCTTCTTTATTGTTGTGTGAGTTCCAGAAAGGTATCATCCTTTCATTATTGTCCTTTGACTTTGATAGTATCATGGAGGTATGTTTTAGCAATTGCTATTTTAGTATATGTCCTATGGTCAAAATTATATATGAACCAAAGGTATTATGCTCGGAAAGCAGTTGATTCATATCAAAATAATATATGGACGAAAGAATGATTGCCAGAATATACACATCCAGGCTAGTGTTTGTGAACGGTCCCTTATGATATTATTTTGTTAATTTCATAAGTGTGGATCTTATGTATAAGTGGAGGCTATCTGAGTTATATACTGACTCAAGAGGGATTAGATTAGCCATAAGAAAAGTGTACATGGATAAATTTAGGACATTCAAGGCACTATAACTTATTTGATCAAGCTGCACTAAAGGGTTGCTTTGTTCTGGTCTCTGTAAAAGGGATTTCTAGTACAAACGCCCAGAAGGAGACGTCATGCCTACGCAGTCACGGCAAAGCACCAAGTATGAAAGAAGGAAGAGAATGAGATTGGACCTAAGGCATCTAATCCACCAAGTGTGAGTGGGAGATGTTAGGAAATGGGCCAGTCCACCCATGGTGGATTAGGCCCAGGTCCATGAGAAGTAAAAATGGAGGGAACGATTATATTTTTGAAGGGAGAAAAATAAGGGAGTAGGAAGTTACAGGTATCCCACTCCCCCTATTACATATACACATCTACAGAAGAAACGGTGGGTTATCAGATCATATTCTCGTGTGTGTAGCTTTGCTCTGTAGAAAAGAAAAAGAATTTTTGGCTCTTCTTTTTCTCCTCCTCTATTCTCCTTTCGCATTCGGTCAATGCTTCTCGGTGCTCTTCCTTCTTCGGTGTATTTGCTGTGAAACGTACCAGAGTCCATACAAGGTACTCCAGTTGCATGTGGGTATATCAGTAGATAAGATACCATCTAAGGTACGCCCAAAATCTAACACTAGTTATTCTATATAAACAACAAAATTTGTTTGATTGATTATTCTAATTCAAATTTTCTCTCTACTAATAGCTTGGTTAACGATCATAAATAGAGGTGCATGTATATAGGTCCATTTGTTGATTCTAGGTTTCTATTTTATGTTATATTAATTTTCATAAAATAGTTGTTAATATTATTCTCTTATTCAAAAAATTAATTATTATAAAATCTAGTTATTCTATATAACAAAATCAAATTTCATTGATTGATCATTCAAATTCAAAATCCCTACAACATTAGTTTTGTCAATAATCATAAATGGAGATGTGTGTGCATACAAATCCATTTATCGATTCTGGATTTCAATCTTATATGACATCTTTAAGTATATTATTTAATTATTATTAAATCTTAAATGGAATTGATTTTAATGAACCATTAAACGATTTGTTTAAGAATTTATCTTTCTGTCTCAATAAATGTCTAATGATGAAATTAATGACAATGAGGATGAGGTATACGCATGTCGTGATATCCTTTAACTCCAATCTCGTAGTTTATTGCTATCTCCATTTCTTAGTTGTAAGTTTTCTATTATTGCTAATCTTCATGTGGGTGTATTTAGTAGTCTTGTCCTTTATGTTTGAGAATTATTGGTTTTGAATTTCTTGTATATGTTTTTTTTTTTGATAACACACACCCATTCCTTCCTCATTCCTCATATGAAGGACTTCACACACACCCAGGAATCAAACCAAGACATCTGTCATTTGAGCCAACGCTCATTAGATGATCTATTATTTTGTTGTTTAATGTATAATTGATCATTTTATCAAAAAAAAATAACACCAACCCCATAAATATATAAAATTTATTTTTAGTTAAAAATATATTTAA
This sequence comes from Leucaena leucocephala, assembly GCA_037074615.1. Classification (NCBI taxonomy): domain Eukaryota; kingdom Viridiplantae; phylum Streptophyta; class Magnoliopsida; order Fabales; family Fabaceae; genus Leucaena; species Leucaena leucocephala. The sequence continues at coordinate 11,215,636 of CM073536.1, read as the reverse complement.
ATTATTATATTATTAATTATATGTTATAATATAAATTATTGTACATTATAATTTAAAATAATGGCATTTGAAATTAGCGACAAAATTGTGACGGAAGCAAACAATTTGGCAACAAAAAATAACAAATTCTTGGTGATTTCTGTCCCAACAATGTACTTAGTTACCCTTAGGACTTGTTTGGTACGAAGGAAGGGGAGGGAAGGGAAGGGAAAATGAGCCCCTCCCCTCGTTCAGTTTGTACTTTTGGGGGGGGGGAAGGATAAAAGAATTTATCACTTGTCCCTTCCCTCCCCTAAATTTTATGTACCTCCAAATCGGGCTTTTTCAGAGGGAAGCCAAAATTTGGGACAATTATATCTCGCATACACGCAGCTATCCTCTGTGCTTAAAGGTTGTCTTGCGTCTTCACCCCATTGTATCCATTAAATTGTCGGGTGGGTTTGTTGTGGAAGTATTCGTGCCGTCGTCGTCGAATGGTTGTTTCTACTGGCCATCGTTGTCGCGTCTGTGTTCTCTAGAGGTAAAGGTTTCTTCAACTACATCCTCGTGTTCTTAATTTTGATGTGTTTTTTGTAGATTTCATGGCCAACACCTAGCGTGTTGTCTAGATTCGAGCATTGTATGTGGCATTTTAGCCTGACATTACTTCCATGCTAGTCGACTTAGCATTATAGGTCATATAGTTCTTTTCCATTGAATACTGATTTGTTGATATATGATTTTTGTCTTGCTGTATTAGATAGACTTCATAATTGAATACTTTGTACTGGTGCGTCGATGGCTTAAATTGCGTCAAAGAGCAATAACACTACTTGTGTGTGTTGTTGCACAAGTATATATCACTTAGTTCTATCCTAGAAGAATAGGTTATAGTTTGAGTGGCAAGAGGGAAAGGGTTAGTGATGAAATAATGAGCAGAATAAGTAATTATCCATCTAGTCAATATATCATTATAATGACTCCAAGAGCTTTCTTAGAATTGTGCGGCATGTTAGAAAGAGAGTGGAAGAACAAGTCGCAAAGAGTCTGTATATACTAACACATAATGTGAGAAATCAGAAAGTTAATTTTTGGGTCAGGTGTTCTGGTGACACAATTAGTCATCACTTTCACAAATTTTTGGCAACTATCATTGGGTTAGGAGAGAAATTTATAGTGCAACCAGATGGGTCTATTATCCCTCATAAGATTTTTAATGAGAGAAGTTCTTCCCATACTTTAAAGATTGTGCAGGTGCTATAGATATACGAGTGAGGGTGTTTCCTTAGATTCTCCTAGATTTCGTGGTCAGAAGGAATTCCCTACATAGAATGTGTTAGCAACATGTACATTTGATTTGAAGTTCACTTATGTACTTTCGGGATGGAAAGGCATTGTGTCAAACTCAAAGATTATTAAGAATACACTATAAAGGGAAGATAGCCTTGACATTTCTGAAGGTAAAAATTTTACAAATTTTGATAGAGTTTACTTAGTGGAGTTCACATAGTAATTATCTTTATTCATTATAGGTAAATATTTCCTTGTGGATGCTGTATTCATGTTAACAAGTAGACTTATAGCACCTTATCGAGGAGTTCGGTATCATTTGAAAGAGTATTCAAGAAGAAATCAACCCTTAAACTATATGGTGCTATTTAACCTAATACATGCAAAACTGCGTAATACAATTAAAAGAGCGTTTGGTGTTCTGAAGAAAAGGTTCACAATTTTGTCCACTTTACGCTCAAGTAACTCGAGCTTCACCACTTAAATTCTACTTGTAGAACTCTAACCATTTACACTCGACTTTGTAAAGAAAACTCAAGTTTTTCTCATGATAACACTTGAGTTTTAGACATGAACTCTAGTTGTACATCTCGTAATCATGTAAACTCCATTTTGTTATGTGAGCACGAGTTTTCCTAATTGATTAATACTCTAGTTTCAAAGTTCAAACTCTTGTTTAACATCTTCTAACCATGTAAACTTGAGTTTGTTTCTGGAAAATAAGTTTCCATGACCGAGGAACACTGGAGTTTCAGATGTCAAACTAGTGTTCAACATCGCATATCCTTTCAAAATTGAGTTATTTGTATAAACCAAAGTTTCTCCTACGGCAACACTTGATCTTTAGACATTAGATGCTAGTTGTAGAAGTGGTCAGTTTTCAAAATCAATTGCGTAAGGGGAACTCGAATTTCCCCAATGATTTCAAGATATTTGGACATAGAAACTATCATTCTAAAACAAATTTACAACTAAACTCGATTCTGCATGGGGAAGTCAATTTCACCATATTGGAATTTATGTAAACTCAGATTTTATAACGAACTTGAGTAACCTCACCGTTACACTTGAGTTTTAGAAGAAAACACGTGTTTCAAAGAGAGAAACTTAAATTTTAATTTTCCTATGTTTCTCATATCATTATAGATGGAGCTTCAGACTGTTTGTTATACATGAAATAACATAAAACTCTAACCAGTTAAACCACATAAGCACTTAGTAGGTCAACAACTACAACACACTAAAAATTAGTTTAAACACATTTTAAACCATTACAACCATAAGAACTCAAATTAAGATTTCCTTTTTGGAGTGAGCTTTTTTGTCTTCTTTGAGCCAGCACCTCTCTCCCATATTTGGGTAGCATCAGTAAGCGATAGCTACACAGGTACAAATGGAGTAGCGATTATAGGGATTTGAGGGGAAGGGAACATGTCCAACAAGCTGTGCATTAGAAGGTGTGCCATGAACTCTGGGTTGGGCAAGTAAGACATAGGACAATAGATGGAAGGGATTATCGTGCAAGCGTTGGTGGTGCTTGGGATAGGGTATGACGCAGAATCAGAGACCCAAGAATGACAGGGTCCAACTATCGTATCCTTAATTTCATCCTTACATATACTCATTAGGAAGTATCTTAGACCAATGGAACACAATTTTAGCTTAAAAACATCAATTTCCAAGAATTAGGTCATTAGGTACTGTTCATAGTACTGTTCATGATGTAAATCCAGATTACATCATGAAATTTGGAAATTCATAATTAAATCTAGAAAAATTGAAATGAGGTGGTTCCAATTTATAATAAAATCTATTTTATTGAAATTTGAAGTAAAAATATGAAACTGATGTTTCCTTATCCAAATGAAATCAGTTTATTCGTTGAAAAACACTGTTCATTTGGTAAGTCTGGAAGTTTCAGTTTCTGTGCCTTATTTTCAAAAATTCATTTCTCTTTTTATACTTGTCCAAATGAGGCGTGTTATATATGGATTTAAATCTCCTTATGTATAATTTAAGATCATAAAATTTTGTGGAAAAGCTCATTCATTTCCTAATTGAAATTTGCGCATGAACTTCACTGCCTCTGGGTACTAGTTTTATATTGATCCAGATTTTATTGTCAACTTTGAAAAATCATAACAATTCGAATACTTAACCAATTGAGGTGTTCTTGGTGTCCATTTAAATATCTAGATCTTAACTATATTCATGCCAAATTTCACATGAAAATACGTTGGATAGACTATATAACTAACGTCAGAAGTGTGCTGCCTCAGACTGGATTCTTAGTAACATACATCATGCACATCTAAATATCATCTTCTCAAGTTAAGTGCTCAACTTTAAGTCATATAAAAATTAGTCATCCACATTTAACCTTTTTCCTTGAGAGGTTCCAGCACCTAGAGCATGGTTATATATATGGAAAGAATGAGATTTCATGGAAATCTCAATAGCAAGTCGTACAAACTATAATAACATGCATGCTTGATTAAATGCATAACATGTTATAATGACATGGGAGCTACTTCATGAACATACATAAGCAACCTCTAATATGCATATTGTCATGAAATTCATTGCAAGGAGTTGCAACCATTTATATCTCATCATCATCATCATAAAATCATCTCATGCTCAACCAATAATCATACATAACAAGCAAACATACAATCAAATAAACATAAGATTATAGTTAGGTATTCTTGCTACATCTTAGATGTCCTTGTTAATTCCTTCTTGGAGTGATCTTCCCTTCTCACAAATGTCAAGACCTTGCCATTACAAAGTAACATCAAGTTACAATTCACTTCCAACACAATTCCAAGACTAGGTTCTCACTAAGTTCCATTTTTTCTTTAATTTATGACTTATACTTCCATCTTTCTAAAATAAATTCTCATGGTTCACTTCCACATAATTTTTCATGTAGAATCCAAATATGCATTCAGATTCTCCAAAATCAAATTGCATCATAACCTACTGTATAGAACCGAAAAGGTACACTTATTTTCCAAAAATTCTCATTTTGATTCCAATGCTTCCAATACTTATTTCTCTACTATAACCCCACACAATTTTCCATTTAAACCCATTGGAAGCATCAAAATTATGAAATTCCAACATATGAATAGTGATTCATATAGTACCAGAACAGAGAACAATCTTTCATTCACATGCATAATTTGATTTCCAAGCTATTACCACTTGATTCTAGCTTGTTTAAGCTTGTCTAAACTATCCATAACATAAAACTCATTCTTTTCACATCCAAACAGAATATCCAGCAGCACCCTCAAAATAAATATGCCCAAAAAATCTCTTAAAACCAAGAGGAAATTCACTAGAACAAAGTCTAGGATCAAGGGGACTAATTACCTTGCTAGTTCTTCCAAGGTGCTTGTTTCTTCCTAGCTTGAATGGAAATTTTGCAAGAGTTTCCCCAAGGTTGCCAAGGATGCCGAATTGTTCTGATTTGGGGGGTATTTATAGGCAAACTTGAGTGGAAATGAAAGGCCAAGATCATTTTGTGTACTATTTGATCTAATGACTTAGATTTAATCTTGGATTTTCTTTTCTTTAATAATTATGACATCATCTTCATGACATCATCAAAAGGGACACCTCACCATGCACATGGTGAAATTGAAGGGAGAAGAAGTCTCTAAAAAAATTTCAGTCCAATCAGGTACTGGCTCAATCCGATTCCCCAAAAACCAGACTGTTTTCTGAATCTAATTTTTCTGAGATTCCATAATATGTGTTCCGACCTAAAATCCAGTATCTGGATTCTTTCTACCATTGATATTCTTATACTAGATCTAAACTTAATTACAGATCATTTGGAAAATAACCAAAATACCCTTGGTGCCCTTTCTTGCACTACATTAACCCTGAGGGCAAAATCGTCATTTCACACCTCTTTGTACCTTGTCAGGGCATATACTGACTTTGATTAACCCTTCCTGTACCTGCCTTGGCATTTTGGCCTATCCAAAATGACCAAAATGCCCTCCATGCATCTATTGCTCCTTAATGTAACACAGGGGTATTTTCATAATTTCGCACTTTTCTGGCTAATTTCTGAACACTAGCCCTTTTCCCCGATGGAATGATATCATGGGCCTAGCCTCAGTTGGTGTCATTTTGGGCCTCTGAGTGACGCCAACAGGGCTCCTTCATTCCTAGTTTGCTTACCAATTAATTTCCATATCGGATACCGGGTGTCCACAAACTCCCGTCTAAATTCACTAAAAAGTTAATAACTTTTTCTACAAAACTCCTTTCGAGATTCTGTGAGTTCCCCGACCTCTAGCTTCACAGGACACACATTCCTATAACTTTTCAGTCATATCTGAGGTCTAGGAGATATAATAAAAATTTTAGATAACTTTCAGACTATCAGATAAATTTTAGCTATATGAAACTCTAATAAAATTTCTGTATTAAGCTAAATTAACCAGCATCATTTTCTCTATCTACTGATAAAATCTGGGACTGAAATGCTTCTGAACAGTTCTAAACCGCTTCCGGACAGACTTTTCATAATTACCATTTTGCCCCTTAACTTTTCATAAATTACACTTATGTCATCAAATTTGGCTAAAATTACACTTAAAGACCCTACATTTTTGTCTACTTTCTCTTTTGGTATCGTATCCTTAATTTCATCCTTACATATACTCATTGGGAAGTATCTTAGACCAATGGAACACCATTTTAGCTTAAATACATGAATTTCCAAGAATTAGGTTATCGGGTATATTTATAGTACTGTTTATTTAGTAAATCCAGATTACATCATGAACTTTAAAAATTCATAATTAAATCTATAAAAATCAAAATATGGTGGTTCCAATTTCTAATAAAATCTATTTTATTGAAATTTGAAGGAAAAATATGAAATCAGTGTTTCCTTGGACAAATGAAATCAGTTTATTCGTTGAAAAAAACTGTTCATTTGGTAAGTCTGGAAGTTCCAGTTTCTTTACCTTATATTCAAAAATTCATTTCTCTTTGTGTACTTATACACATGATGCATGTTACATATGGATTTAAATCTAAATATGTCTAGTTTAAGCTCATAAAATTTTGTGGAAAAACTCATTCATTTACTATTCAAAATTCGCACATGAACCTCACTGCCTCTGGGTACTCATTTTATCTTGATCCATATTTTTAATCCCGACTTTGAAAAATCATAACAATTCGAATTCTTAACCAATTGAGGCGTTCTTAGTGTCCATTTAAATCTCTAGATCTTAACTATGTTCATACCAAATTCACGCAAAAATACATTGAATAGTTCATACAAACTAACATCGGAAGTGTACTGCCTCAGACTGGATTCTTAGAACATACATCATGCACATCAAAATATCATCTTCTCAAGTTAAGTACCCAACTTTAAGTCATCTACAAATTAATCATCCACATTTAACCTTTTGCCTTGAGAAGATCCAGCACCTAGAACATGGTTATATGTATGGAAAGAATGAGATTTCATGGAAATCTCAATAGCAAGTCATACAAACTATAATAACATGCATGCTTGATTAAATGCTTAACATGTTATAATGACATGAGAGCTACTTCATGAACATACATAAGCAATCTCTAACATGCATATTGTCATGACATTCATTGCAAGGAGTTGCAACCATTCATATCTTATCATCATCATCATAAAATCATCTCATGCTCAACCAATAATCATACATAACAAGCAAACATACAATCAAACAAGTATAAGATTATATTTAGGTATTCTTGCTACCTCTTAGATGTCTTTGCTATTCCTTTCTTGGATTGATCCTTTCTTCTCACAAATGTCAAAACCTAGCCATTATAAAGTAACATCAAGTTACAATTTACTTCCAACACAATTCCAAGACTAGGGTTTCAACTAGGTTTTATCCTTTCTTTAATTTATGACTTATGCTTCCATCTTTCTAAAATAAATTCTCATGGTTCATTTCCACATAATTTTTCATGTAGAATCCAAATATTCATTCAGATTCTCCAAAATCAAATTGCATCCCATGCTACTGTACAGAACCGAAAACACCTATCTTGTTTCCAAAAATTCTCATTTTGATTCCAATGCTTCCAATATTAGTTTCTCTACTATATCCCCACACAATTTTCCATTCTAAACCCATTGGAAGCATCAAAATCCTGAAATTCCAATATATTAACAGTAATTTGTATAGTAGTAGAATAGAACACAATCTTTGAATCACAAGTATACTTGAATTTCCAAGCTATTACCACTTATTCTAGCTTATTTAAGCTTATCTAAACTATCTATAACATAAAACTCATCTTCCTTTCACATAAAAACAGAATGGAAAGCAGCACCATCAAGAGGAATATGTCCCAAAAACCTCTTAAAACTAAGAACAAACTTGCTAGAATATAGTCTAGGATTAAAGGGACAACTTACCTTACTAGTTTCTTTAAGGTGCTTGCTTCCTCCAAGCTTGAGTGATAATTTTGCAAGAGTTTCCCCAAGGTTCTTGGCTTCACTAAAATGGTCTAAAATTGGGGGGTATTTATAGAAAAATTTGGGAAAAATGGAAGGCCAAGATCACTTTGTACACTATTTGATCTAAGGGCTTAGATTTAATCTTGGATTTTCTTTTCTTTACTAATTATGACATCACCACCATGACATCATCAAAAGGGACACCTCATAGGACACTTGGCACCATTCTCATGGTGGGAAGCTCCTAGAAAAATTTTAGTTCAATCCGGTACCGGCCCGATCCGATTTCCCAAAAACCAGATTGTTCTCTGAATCTAATTTCTCTGAGGTTCCATAATATGTGTTATGACCTTAAATCCAATATCTGGATTCTTCTTACTATTGAAAATCTTATATTGGATCTAATCTTAATTACAGATCCCTTGGAAAATGACCAAAATACCCTTGGTGCCCTTTCTTGCCCTACATTAACCCTAAGGGCATAATCGTCATTTTACACCTTCCTGTACCTGGTTAGCGCATATACTGACTCTGACTAACCCTTCCTGTACCTACCTTGGTGTTTTGGCCTATCCAAAATGACTAAAATACCCTCCATTCATCTATTTCTTCCTTAGTGCGACACAGGGGCATTTTCGTAATTTCACGCTTTTCCGGGGTTCCTCGGGACATTGGCCCACCTATCAGTCCAATCATTTTATTAGGCCATCATGACACCATTTTGGCCCTTTTTAGTGTTTACTACCTTTTATGGCACGAATCCCTAGAAATTTCTCCCGGCAATATTTATTGGATATTTTATTCCACTGTAAATTCCATTAAAAAATCTACAGGATTCCTTTCCTGAGTCTGTCAATTTTATAAATTCTTATATTAATTATAGGAATTTATTGTAAAGGCTCATCTGATTCTAAGATCCAAAAAATACTGTAATAATTTTATCTGACTTCAGAAATTTATATCAATTTTTTCAGGACATCAAATCAAAATTCTGTTACGCGTCAAACTAACCGGAATAATTTTCTCTATCTACTGGTAAAATTTGGGTCTGATCTGACTCTGGACATTTTTGGCCTTTTCTGGTCCAAATTCTTCATAATTACACTTTTGCCCCTTGACTTTTCATAAACTACCTTTATGTCCTTAACTTTGGCTAAAATTACACTTAAAGACCCCATATTTTTGTCTACTTTCTCTTTTGGCCTTAAAACTTTTATAATTCCACTTAAGTCCTTGCATTTTCTTCCTTTTTCAATTCAATCCCTTTCTTTACATAAATGGTCACATTTTTCTTAGAAAATCTCACATATAGTACATACAAACTGTACATACAAATCAGTATAGAAAATTAGGGATATTACATTTAGCCTTAAAACTTTTATAATTTTACTTAAATCCTTGCATTTTCTTCCTTTTTCAATTCAATCCCTTTCTTTACATAAATGGCCACATTTTTCTCAAAAAATCTCACATACATTACGTACAAACTGTACATACTTATCAGTATAAAAAATTAGGGATATTACACCAACGGAGGATCCAAGTCAATAATCATACTGGGAATAGATGGAGTAGGAGAGTTGGCTGGGTGTTCAGGTAAGTGCCTAGGAGAGTGGATGGGAGATAAGTTGGGAGACTTTAGGAAATTTGACTGAAGAGGATAAAAAAAATGACTAGCATGAGCCTTAGGGGATGAAGTAGAAGCCTGTAAATGCTTAACCGAATTGTAAAGATCAAACACTCTCTTCTCCAAATCACCTAGCTTCTGCCTCAAGTGGTTGAATCTAGTATCCATGACTTCCCCCATAGTTTCCAGTCCAGCCAACACTAAGGTCCTGAATTTTTGAAACTCTTGTTCAATGCATTCCTTGGTGATCATCTTTAAGCTATTATCAAGGAATGATGGTGGAGCAATGCCACATGTTAGACCAATATTTTGATGATGACAATTGAGAAAAGATTTTGAAAAGTATTTTATCTGATAAAGAGCATTTATCAATAAGCCTATTGATAAGTGGTTTGATTGATAAGCCTTTCGATAAATGAGAAAAGAATTTATGAAAAGAATTATTTTTAGAAGTAAATTTATCGAGGGCCCATTAATAAGCTTGCTTATTAATAAGACCTTCGATAAATGAACTATTAAGAAACTATGAGTCTTTCTTTTAAAACCATTTTTCTTCGAAGACTTATTCAATAATGCTATTAATTGATAAAGCCTTCAATAAATTTGAAAATGACTCAATGTATTTTGTGAAAGTATTTATCCAAGTATTTATCGATAAAATGACTGCTCGATAAAGACTTCAAAAAGAAAGCTTTGTGAAAATTGTTTTTGAAATAGATTTATCGAAATCTTAATTGATAAATGAGTTAATCAATAAGGCATTCGATAAATAAAGTCTTTCTCTATTTAATATCGAGTGTCTTGTTGTTTGAACTATATTTTCAAATCTCATTTATCAAAGATTTAATCGATAAAGTAATTTATCGAAGAGGAAATTTCTAGTTTATAAAGAACACTGAAGTATTGTTTTGACAAATGATTTTGATGGTGATTTATTGCTTATAATATTGCTAAATTGTTTGAATTATATATTTCTCAAAGTGCTTTAAGAAATCTTGCAAAAAGATGAGATATTAAACATGAAAGAAGAAAGTTTGACATTGCTCTTCTGGTATTTATCAATAAGTTATTCGATAAGTCTATTAATCAAATAACACTTTGATAAATTGGATATTCTGAAATATGAGAACTTATGATATTTATCGAATAGCTATTCAATAAGGCCATTTATCAAAGTCCTTTTTGATAAGGGTCCTTTTCAATAAGGACTTCAATAAATGGGAAGAAATTTCATATTCTAAAAATTTAACATATGATTCTTTGAATGATTTTAATGAGCTTATGAATTGCTTTGATTTGCTAAATGATCTTATAAACTCTTGTTTCCAAATATATTACATGGTTTAAAGATCAAAGAATATTTGAAAGTATGTTCGAAGAGTTTGAAAAGAATTTATCGAGAAGCTATTCAATAAGACTATTTATCGAAGAACACTTCGATAAATAATATATTATGAAATATATCGATAAGTCAGAAAGCATATGTTTTGAAAAGAATACTTTTCAATAACAATGTTTTTCAAAGATCTATTTAATAAAGTATAACTATTTGAATGAAATTCATTGAAGATTTATCAAAGGTCTGTCCGATAAGGCAGGTTATCGAAGTATTGCTAGATAATATTTAAACTGTTTCAAATACAATTCTTTAGTAATTTATCAAAGACCTTTTCGATAAGGCTTCTTTTCTATAAGCACTTCAATAATTCAATACTGATTTGTGAAAAGATTTCTGAACCAGACTTTGACAGATTTTTATTCTTAAATCTAAATCATTTGGAAATAATTGCTTTATGCTTATACTACTTATATATCTTGTCTAAATCATTTTTTTAACATCATTTGCAGATCAAACGAAGAAATTCATAAAAAGTGAAATGCATATGTCAGGAATAGCTTATATATTCTTCAATGGCTACTCCAACGACTATTTAACAGATTTATGAAGAACTCAACTATAAAAGAAGTCATAGAGAAAAAGCTAAGGAAGTTGGAGGACATAAGAAGAAACGAGAAAGGTTCAACAATGCACTTGGATCATGTTCAATAAAATCATAAGAGAGTCTATGCTTCACTTTGTTTCTCTTCTTTGGTATAGAGCGATTACATTCTTAAGAGAGAAAGTTAGAAAGAGTGTACTTCAGTTTTTATCTTATCTTCTCCATTGAGAGAGAATTTGTAATTACTCAATTCTATTTCTAAATTGCTCAAGATTATGGGACTCTTGAGTAGAGTATAACCTTACAGTTATAAGGGGGAGTGAGAGGGATTCTCACTGGTGATCACCTTATGGGTTTTAAGGAGAGTGAGAGGGAATTCTCACATTATTGTATTGAGGTACCAAGAGCCAGTGGAATCTTGAAAGATAGTGGAACACTCAGAGGAGCTCTAAGCTGGACGTAGGCCAAGTAGATTTGGGCTGAACCAGTATAAATGGTCCGGTGCAATATTTCTTTATCAAACTTCTTCCTTTAGTGCCATCCTTCTAAACTCTACTCTTTGATTTTGTTTTAATATTCCTAGAGTTTTTAAAAATTTTAAAATACCCAATTCACCCCCTCTTGGGTGATACAACCAGAATCAACACCATATGTACCAGATTATGCTTCATCTTCACCTCTTGCTGACTCAGCTTCCTTACCCTTTCCTTTCCCCTTAGATTGAGAAGTGGCACAGCGATGGCACTTAGTGCCAATATGCATGTGGTGCAATTGTTTCTTCCCAAACTTCTCTATCTATTAGACCTCTTCACCATCTTTTAGATACCATATCTTGTTGGCTTTTAGGATCAATGATATCTATATAAGATAGGGGAGATAGGTCTGCCTTTTGGTAGGGATAGCTAGCCATAACATTTCATCTAGTATGATTTTCTTGACATTCAATGGCTCCATCTTCACCATTGCATGTCCTTGGAAGTCATGTTGGAGAAATTTCCACCCTTATTCACAAAAATCCTACTCTATACATAGTGCAAAATCCTATAGTGATTAGGTAATGCAGTAGGCTTTAGGGTGGGCTTCTGGGGAATAGTAGGGGAATTCAAGAGGGTCAGGAATATATCCTTGTCAAAGTAGGATGGCTCAGTATAGACAGGGAAATCAATATTTAGAAAATTCATTATAACCTCCTTTGTTATCCTTATTTGTTTTCCTCCCACTTTGGTTTTGACAGACTTGGATATCTTATCTACTTCCAAGGTCCCATAGAATACTTTCACTACTAATTCACTATATGGCAAACTCAATTTTAGGAGGTGCTCATATGGTCACAAGATGTCCAATAAATCAAAGTTGAACTTAGATTTTAATTTTCTAATATCTACCTGAACCCCTACACTGAACTTTCTCTATCTGAAAATTATGTCTATATCTTCCAGTTGACTAGCGATAAAACTTCTTTGCTATTCCTGATCTTTCGAGCTTCCTTGCTCTGACATAACCTCCAAAATGTGCTTCAAAAGAAGAGATATGTGCATATCTTATAGTTTATGTGGTGGGAGCCAAAGGAGATGTCTCCACGGATGCACTTCCACAAACATGCTTCCCTTTTTGAACTTCATCAAGATTTCTTTTCCAGGGTGCCAAACTAGACACAGGCGTATATCCTTATGTAGACTTAGACCCTACTTGCGAAGAAGTCATCCTTTTTTTCTCTATGTCCTTGTCCAAAATGGTCTCTTTCTTCTTCTATGACCCTTCAGGTTTAGCTATGTCCTTTCTCAATCTTTGACTTTACCTACTCTGTGCAGACTTAGTCATTACTTTATATGGCGTATTCACTATAGGTACTTTCTTTCGGGCCATTCTAGGGTTAAGTGACTAAAAACAATGGCTTGAATAGGTTGACCAATTTGATATATGGATCATTAAAAACACATTCCCTCACTTTTCTTCCAATCAAACCAAACATGGAAACTTTAAACCCTCCCCTCCCCTCCTATCCCTTCCCTCCATGTCCTTTGAACCGAATAAGGCCTTAATATTAGCCATGGAAAAATGATTAGCCACCAAATTCTTCCATGGATAATTTATGTTGCTAAAACTTTCGCAATAGGAATTAGTGACACAAAAAATTATGTTGTTAATTTTTGTTGTTAACGGTTAAGTGATAGAAGAATTTATCGCTAATTTTAACCACACAATTTCATTCTATCGCTATTTTTGTAGTAATGAGCTATTTTTTATAGTGCTTTTTACCAATAAAATTTTTAATTGGACCTTTTCTAATTTTCTCTTTATTAAATAACATAAAAGAATTAAGGCTAAAAGAATAAAAATATGGGAAATCCCCATAAAATACCTTTTCAATTCTAAAATTCTAAAAAAGTATCATAATATGTAAAAGGATATATTGGTCATAAGTATCAATCTGGGATTTCAAAAGTTGGGGGAAAAGATGAAATTGCCCCTGAAAGTGTTTTAAGAAAAAGATAAAATTGGGTCAATTACTACTTGTGTAATGTGATTGATAACTTTTTTTAATGATTTTGACCACCTTAGTGAAGATATTTACTACTCTCTTTAATAACTTAGTTGCAAGTAAGTACTTGGGTCAATTACTACTCGTGTAATAGGATTGACAACTTTTGTAATGATTTTGACCACTTTAGTTAATATATTTACTACTCTCTTTAACAATTTAGTTGCAAGTATTTACTTCTTAAAACACTTTCAGTGGCAATTTCATCTTTTATCCTAAATTTTGAAATCCCAGGTTGGTACTTGTGACCAATCTGTCTTTTTACATATTATGATACTATTTTTAGAATTTTAGAATTGAAAAGGTATTTTATGGGGATTTTCCCATGAAAATAAAGGGATAAATTGTAGGATTAAATGTAATATCATCTGATAAAAAACTATAGATGTGAGTTAAGACACAACTATATTTTCTTAAACCTTTTTAATGAGGTGCACCAAACAAACATACGTACTTTATATACGGTAATATTAAAATTTATACTCATTACTAATAGACATTAGTTCAAATAGAAGAAGCTTTGACTACTTAAATATAAGGTCTCAAGGTTGGGTTTGTGTGAATACAAAAAACATCTTTACACTCACACCCAACAAAAGTGTTTTCTCTATATCCCTCTAAAGGTTGCCCATAACCTTGAGTCTAGCTAATATCACCAGGAAAATAATAACTACAAGTGTATGAACTCTTATGAGAGTGGATAATAACAGTGAAGTGCACTAGGTGGGAAATTAGCTTACTTTCTAAGAGGGGTGAATTCAATACTTAAAATTTTCTGTAAAACTTCAGCTAAAAATATTTATGTAAAACCAATAAACAGTTTATTGAATAGTAGAAGCTATGAAAATATGGTATAAAATGTATACTAATTGTTGGAAAATAGGCAAAGGTGGATTAGGCCCAAACCCAATAGAGATTGTGGCTATTATGAGAATAATATAGTGAGGCCCCGTATATGTGTAATATACCCCTTATAAGGTAAATGGGAGTTGAATCCTATCACTTTCCAGAGGGAAACGTGGGAGTAGTAGGCAGTGATTTCGGATCCCACTTTCCCTCTCATAAGCATAATATAAGACAAAGGCATTATTTCAAAGAGGACTTTTGCCTTCTGCTCTATACTTTTCTCTGATCTTGTACGTTTCTCTCTTCTTCGGTGTATTTGCTATGAAATATAACTAGGAGTCTGTAATGGTGCTTCGATTTCGTGTGGGTAATCATTGAGTTGGAGTCAGATTCCAGGTACGCCCAAAATCCTATATTGGTATCATGACCAATGTGCTTTTTTCGCTTCCACTATCTGTGCTTCTTTATATTTTTCATTTTTAGATATATGCTGTATTATATGTCATTATTTTGGATTACAGTATTTGTTTTATGATTAAATAAGTGGAGTATGCATCTAAATCATAAAACGAAATAGAACACGCTGTAGTATCGTACAAAGTTTCTTCGTTCAAAATTGGGTCACCAGAAAAATGCATTTTTAGGCTTAGAAATTGGTCCCATTGCATAAAGCACGAAAACAAATGAAAAAAATGACACAAAGAACATCGAAAACTAATGTCAGACGACAAAGTTATAGAGGAGGGAAGAGTTGGGTCTGACGGACCTGACCCACTCTCTAGTTGGGTCTGGTGTGACACGGCTGGAGGTTAGTGACAACCTGATTGCACTATTTTGATAAAATAAATTTCTTCTGGGCTGTAGGGTATTGGGGCACGTATATATTTAAAAAAAATTGTTGTGCTGTTAGAAAAAATAAAATATTTTTTGGGCTACTGGGCCCATCCCAGCCTGAGAATAATTTTAAAAAAAGTGGGTACTAGGCTCTGGATCGAGTCAGATCCATCCATAATAATAATAATCAAAAATTAAAATTAATTATTTTTTATAAAAAATTTATTTGGCAGATCAGCCACGTGGTACATGGAGATAAGAGAGTGGGCAAAATACTATTTTATTTTTTTAATTTTTCCTTCTTGGGGTGCGTGAGGGAGTGTGGGACCTCCGATTAAGGTGCAGTTTGTCCCTAAAAATTTCTAAAATCAATATCTTTATTTTGATATATAATTTACCTTTTTTGGGGGGCAATTTGGACCTATTTATGCGTATTCAATGTATTTTCTATTATTTTTAGTGTTTAAAAAATTATAATTAATATTTTAATATATAGGTGAAAATATTTTCATTTAGCACTGAAACCCTAGGATATGGTTTATTTGATGACATCTCATACCTAGATGATGAGTTACCAGTATATGGCCCTCAAAGTGACAATAAGGATGCGAAACTTCTTGAAGAAGAGGATCCACACAATGATCTTATAGAAGGTCAAGATGTCAATGACCCAGAGGAGAACCTTCAAGAGGACCCCGAGGGGGAACCTGAAGAGGATCCAGAGCTAGACCTTGATGAATTCTCTGAAGAAGACCTAGAGGAGTGGATGGAGGAACTACCATAAGAGGAACCTCAAGTAGTATGTGATTTCAGACCGAGGTCAGGAACTTTATTCCCTATCGAATCCCTTCCTGAGTAACCTTTCTTGGTTTCTTCATATTCACACCCCAAGTCAATGCTTACTCTTCTCGATGAATCTCTAGTTGAGGAAGGAGAGGAAGTGAATCAACCATGTACCCTTGCTTTAGCTATGAGTAGAGCTGAAAGAGATGTAGCCAAACTAACAGATATAAAAGGTATTAGCAGCGAGCTCGCAAAATACATTGAGTTTATGATAGATGAGTAGAATTCTAAATTCTACATAAAAGGCTTAATATAATACATAAGAGCAACTAGGGTTAAAGGCAAGCCCATAGGAAGCCTATAGGAAGCCCATAAGAAAGGTCTACTGGCTTAAGACTATAGAGTTTATATCTAGCTGTGTGAAAGCGCCTCACAAACTTAAGAAACTGAGAAAAGTAATGCTTGCATACTCTCATGCTCATATCAAATTATGTATATTTGTGTTTGATTTCTTTTGCTTTGTTTTGTTAAGGACATGTTTTTTAATCTTCTTTTTCGTTGTAAAGACTAACAATTTGTTACATGCCTTATATGTTTAAGGAACCTGTTTTGTTTTTTTGGTAAATGATTCATATATACTTTTTGTAAGTGGGAGCCTTTTAGATAATGAGTCTTCAAAAAAAAAATTAATAAGTATAATGGTTATATTGATTTTGATTGGACATGATGTCTATGTCATGGGAGGTACAAGCGTATTCTCCTGATCATGGGTCTAGTGATGTTATCATATTTCTGATAAAAAATATACAAGTACGTGACATAGTATACTTCACATGTGCTATATAAGTAAATTCACTAGAATGTTCTATGGTTCAAATTCTCTCTATATTAATGTGGGATAAGTTTGTCACATAACAGAAATTGAACACATTATTACTAAATTGAATAAGGGAAAAACTCAACAGGGATAACTAGGATATTTAGCACCGAAAGCTCCAATATATCCTGGAAGAATAGAACCTGAAGTAGGAAATACAGTTTAGTGCAGGAAGACCAGGAGGCATACCTATCTAGGAAGAATAAAAATAGTATTGTAAGAATTACACTGCTGAGCTCTATGGCTGACGACATGATTTGTGAATTTGAGACACACATGACTGCACAAGCCATATGGATAGCCTTGAAGAAAAAGTTTAGTAGAGTCTCCATAACCAAGCTTAGAAGGTTGATGATTAAATTTGATACCTATAAGCTTAAGCCAAATAACCCTATGAGTCAAAATCTGAGGGAGATAGCCAACATGATTCTTGAACTGACGGAAGCTGGATATAATCTATCTAACGAGTAGCAAGTACGGCTGTTATCAGTTCGCTCCCTGCCAGTTATGAGCATATGAAAGTTAATTTGACCCACTGTGAAAATATTATCACATCCTGATTTTTTCCTATCTAGATGGAACAGAACCTATAAGGGACAAATAGAGGAGAGAATTTTGGAAGGGATTGTGATGATGATAAGAAGAAATGATAAAGGTTAGATGAGTTTTAAGTGAAAGAAGAAAAGAAAAGTATAAACTTATAATATCAAGGGACATAAATGTCATTTTAATAAAAGTTCAAGGATTTAAGTGTAATTTAGAAAAGTTCTAGAGCTAAAATAAAATGTAGAGATAAATTTTGGGCCATGAAGTGTAATTATAAAAAGTTTAAGGGACTGAAATACAATTTGTTAAAGTTTAGGGTAAAATCGTAATTATGAGGAAGTTGTGCCAGAAAAGGCCCAGAATTGCCCGAAAATGTTGTATTCCTGAATTTTACCAGTAAATAGAGAATAGAAATTGGGCCAAGCATATTTTTTAGAATTTTGATTTGAGGCCCTAGATAATTGATATTAATTTCTAAAGTCCAAAGATTATTACAGGACCTTCTAGATTTCCTAATCAGATGAAATTTGGCAGTAAATTCCCATATTAATATAGGAATTTATAAAATTGACAGAGCTAAAAAAGGAGTTCTAGAAAATTTATAATAGAATAATATACCCAATAAATATTTTTGGGTGAGTTTTCTTAGGAATTGAGCCATAAAAGTATTAGACTTATATAAAGGCCCAAATTGGCATCCCATAGGCCCAGTAAAATATTTGAATAGTCATGTAGGCCAGTGTCATTTGGAGGGCATTTTGGGTATGGTCAAAATGTCAAGGGAGAGGGATAGGAATGATTGATCAGAGTCAGAATATGACCTGATGAAATGTAAAGAGGTGTGAGATGACAATTATGCCCTTATAGTTAATATAGTTCAAAAAAGTGAACCAAGGGTATTTTAGTCATTTTTCAAGGGACAGTAATTAAATTTATACCCAGTCCAACAATGTCAATGATAGAAAAAATCCAGATACTAGATTTTAAGTATAGAATACATATTTTGGAATATTATAAAAATTAGAATTATTAAACAGTGTGATTTTTTAGAAATTGGACTGAGTCGGTACCAGATTGTACTGAATTTTCCAAACAAGCCGTTAGCCTTTGGAAGATGCCACACATGGCCTTAAGTGATGTCATGGATGATGTCATAATTTGGCTTGGTGGGCAATTCAAGATTCAAGGTGCAATCTTAGCCATTAGATCAAATAGTGCACAAAGTAATCTAAGCCATTGATTCACCTTGCCAAAAATCTATAAATTCCACCTCCAAAAATCTGCAGCAAGCATATCATGAGGAAGCTATGGGAAACCTCTTGCAAAATGAAATCTCAAGCAAGAACAAGGCAAATCCAAGAG
Source organism: Leucaena leucocephala (assembly GCA_037074615.1). Taxonomy (NCBI): domain Eukaryota; kingdom Viridiplantae; phylum Streptophyta; class Magnoliopsida; order Fabales; family Fabaceae; genus Leucaena; species Leucaena leucocephala. Next base: position 11,196,520 of record CM073536.1, on the reverse strand, counting down.
CTAATTGATGAAGCAATTAAGGTAATTTCTTCCTCCTATCTTTAGATTGAGTTGTAGGAAGATTTCTTTTGGATTTGAATGGTTGAAACACCATTTTTCTCTCCATTTTGGCTGCTGGACTTGATCTGGAATTAGAGGTTAAATATGAATTTTATGTTTGTATAGTTTAGGTAAGCTTGAACAAGCTAGAATCAAGTAGTATTGTCTTGGAAATTCAAGTATGCCTAGAAATAGGGTTTTGAGTTCATTGCTGCCACTATATAAATCACTGTTCATATGTGAGAATTTCATATTTTAATGCTTCCAATGTGTTTAAAATGAAAAATTGTGTGGGATAAAGTAGAGAAACAAGTATTAGAAGCATTGGAATTAAAATGAGAATATTTGGAGAAATCCTTATTATGCCACGTTTCTATTCTGTCTAGACCTCAAGGAAGGAGTTGGAATTTGTCAATTATAACTTCATATTTGGATTCCTTAGGAAAAGTTGTGTGGGAAATGGTCAAGGCACTAATTAATTCAAAGGGCAAGATAATTAACCGAAATTAAGAGAAATTAGTTAAGATAAGGAGAGCTAGTCTTCCATTTGGTATATGATCATGGTCCTAATGAATTATGTGATAATATGAATGTGTTTAGGACCTTGAGACATCCAAGAAGATGTTGGAAAGTGGTTGACCGAAAGGCTTCATGGTTGGAAAGTTAGGGAGCAAGTTTAAGAACAAGGAAGAAAGCTTAAGTTCAAGGTAGTGGACTTACCTCTTTATGTGCTTAATGTGGTATACTTATGTGTTGACATGTATATGATGATTGAATGATGTTGTGACATGATGAATGATGTTGAATATGTTATGAATAACATGTTTCCCATGGCCATGCATTTTTATACAAAGCATATAACATGATGGCATGTTACTAATTAAAGAAAGTTTAATGAAATTACATATCATGCATTAGCATCCTTTTTGCATATGTAAGTGGTAATATTTACTATTGCGATTTCCCAGAATCTCACCCTCCCACAACCAACCAATTTAGGTCAAGCATGATGGAAATGTATGCATGGAGAAGAGGTAAAGAATGGAAGAAAGAAAGTGAAGTAATTGATGTCCTAGCATATGCTATGAATTTCCATGTATATAAATGCCATGTAAAGTGCCTATTTATGTGATGAAAATGAATGAAATGATTATGGTATAACTCCATGTTGTATATGAGTTTATGGAAATTCAAGTTGATGATTTATAAATGTTGGAATAAATTTATGATATTTATAAAAGAAAGTCAAATGGTAAAAACGTAGGTCCTAAAGCAGTTTTGTTGTGGCTTCAGTTTGACCTAGCAAATGAAGAAATTAATTCACAAAGTTTTATGAGAATATATTAAACATCCAAAGGTTTAAATACATAGGTAACATGCCTCATTTGGATATGTATATCAAGAGAAATGAATTTCTAAAGTTAAGAGACAGAATCTGAAATTTCCAGAATTTGCCATATGAACAGTAAAAATTAATGATTCAACTGTATTAATTGGCAGTGTAAACGTCCATATTTATATTTTTTCCTTAAAGAGATATGAAAGATCTTCAAGTATAAATTTGGATAACCTCCATACAATTTTTCTATAATTAGTTATAAATTTTTAAAGTTGGACTGTCAATCTAAAAATTACCTAATGAACAGTACCCGAGAAGTAAGTTTTAAAAATTTTAATTTTTGGGCCAAAGTAATGCTTCCGCTAGTTAAATACGCTTCCGAATACATACTCTGAGGGGTAAAAAGTAGGATGTTTCAAATATCATCACTTTCAATGTGTTAGCTAAGCATTTGGAGCTAGTGGATGAATATTTGGAGGCTTATAAGGCAGTTGGACAAGCCTATTTGACCGAAAGTGCCGGTCCTTCCCATTTAAAGCCCAAACCCAAAAAGGGTAAGAAATTTGAGAATGTGAAGAAAGGCGGTCCTCCACAAAATAAAGGCAAGCAACAATACAAGAAGAAAGGAAAGAAAGGTGGCAAGAAAAAGCTAGACTTGAAAAAGGTCAAATGCTTTGCCTGCCACAGCATTAGGCATTTTGCATGTGACTATTCTAAACAGGCTGAGAGCGGAAAGGTATCAATGAATTATGGAAATTTACATGTCTCATTTGTTTCTAATACTATTTTTCTGACATAACCTATTTCTTCTTCTTGGATAATTGATATGCTAAACTAAGACATATTAATCAAAATAAAAAGATTAACCTAGCAAAAGAAGGCATGTTGGGGGGTAATCCTTAACATGAATATGTCATTATGCGAAAACTGTCTAGCTAGTAAGGCAACTAGAAAGCCATTTGGTAAGGGAACATGAGCCAAAAATCTATTGCAATTAATCTATTATGATATTTACAGTCCAATGAGTGTGAGGGTGAGATACGAAACTTGGTATTGTATTACCTTCATGGATGATTTTTCACGATATGGTCATATCTATTTGATCTCACATAATTCTGAGGCACTAGAGTGCTTTAGACTATAAATAAATAAAATAGAGAATCAAATGTACAATAAAAATCAAAGAGTTATACACTGATCGAGGTCATGAATACCTATCAGATCAATTTAGACAGTTCTATATAGAAAAAGGGATTATTAGGCAACTAATTATCCCTGGCACACTTCAATAGAATAGGGTTACTAAAAGAAGAAATAGAACTCTTAGGTCTATGATGGCTCAAACAAACCTTCCAATTTCACATTCGGGTGATGCTTTGTTAACGACAACCTTCATACTTAACCGTGTACCTTCAAAGTCAGTCACTTCCATGTCCTATGAGTTATAGACTAAACACCAGCTAGATCTAAGTATTCTTAGACCTTGGGGCTCGGCAACATATATCCATCACAGTTCTAATAGACATGGGAAACTGGGTCATATAGGGAAAAATGTATCTTCATAAGGTACTCTGCACCCTCAAAAAGATATGTATTTATAAGTGAAATTTAATATGGAACAGTGACTGAAACAAATCAAGAGATCTTGTATTCATTGAGATGGAATTTCTAAATAGGGAAGATATTGACTGCACTGTATCTCTTTATGAGACTCAGGAATAAGACAGTGCTGAACAAATTAATAGACCAGGATCCTCTAGGTATGCAAATATGAGTGGGAGCCAAGAAGGGTCAACACAAAGGCCGAGATAAATGAAAAAAGATAAGCAAGTAGCTCTGGTCAAAAGGAGTAATAGGGAAAGTGTTCTAAAGATACGCATCCAAATAGAAGGTAAATTGTAATATCCTTAATTTTCTGTACTGATTTGTATGTACAGATTGAATGAAATATATGAATTATTTTTCAGGAAAAAGATGTGGTTATTTATGTAAAGAAAGGGATTAAATTGAAAGAGAAAGGAAATGAAGGGACTTGATTGCAATTATGGAAAGTCTAAGGCTAAGAAGGAAAGGTAGACAAAAATATGGGGTCTTAAAGTATAATTTTAGCCAAATAAAGGGACTTAAGTGCAAAGAAGAAAAGTTCCCTGGGGCTAAAGTGTAATTAAAGAAAATTAGGCCAGAAGTGGTTTGGACTGCCCGAAAGTATTTCAGTCCTATATCTCACCAGTAGAGAGAGCAAGTGATGCTGGGTAATTCAACTTAATACAGGAATTTTTCAAGACTCCAAATAGCCAAAATTGATCTGATAGTCTAAAAGTCATAAAAATTCCTACCGGATATCCTAGATTTTAGATATAAGTGAGAAATTACAGGATGATGCGTCCTGATGGGAAGGATGTCAGGAAACTAACAGAATACTGATAGGAGGTCTGTAGGAAAAGTTATTCACAAATTAGCAAATACAGACGAAGTATGAGGCATCCGGGGATCCGATTAGGAAATTTATCGGTATTTAAAGAGGGACTGAATGAGTTCGGATGACCTCAGTCAGATGACTATTATAACCCATAGGGATGCCTAAACGCAGTAGGCCAGTGTATATGGTAAAAGGACCCGGTGTCCGTGAATGTGTATTAACGGTGTATGATAGATAAAAGGCTCGATGAACATTGCCAGAGGAAGATTCCTCGTAATATGTGCCATAAAGGTAATAGACCCAGAAAGGCCCAATAATGGCGCCATCAAAGGCCCAATAAGACTCTTGGACTGATAGATGGGCCAGTGTCCAGCAGAACCCCGGAAAAGTGCGAAATTACGAAAATACCCCTGTGTTGTACTAAAGGGGTAAGAGGTGTATGAAGGGCATTTTGGTCATTCTGGACAGGCTCAGAAGCCAAGACATATACAGGTAAGGTTAACCAGGGTCAGTGTATGCCTTGACCAAGTATAGAAAGGTGTAAAATGACAGTTTTGCCCTTAGGGTTAAGATAGTGCACGAAAGGGCACCCAGGGGTATTTTGGTCATTTCGCAGGGGATCTGTAATTGAGTTTAGACCCAGTATAAAAGTGTTAATGATATAAAGGACCCAGATACTAAATTTAAAGTCAGAAGACATAATATGGATTTTCAGAAAAATTAGATTCAGAAAATAGTCCAGTTTTCGATGAGACGGACCGGGCCGGTACCGGATTGGACCGAAAATCTTCCAGAAGGCTTCTTGCTCTTCAAATTGCGCCATGTGATAAATGTGAGGGGTGAGGTGTCCCCTTAGGTGTAACATCCCGATTTTTGGGTCTAGGAGAACTGGGAAGTAGTCTGATATGGGCAGGCTGTTAAACCCGTAGTCCCAGGGTAGTAATCTGATATGGGCGGATTACTTACCTGTATTTTGTAGGAATCCGAGGGATGAGCTAAGTCCTTTAGGATTTAAAGATGAGTTAAGTCTTTGACCTACAGAATCGGGATAGTTTACCTAGATTCAAAATAAGGAATGTGAGGAATATCCTAAGTTTTAAGCCTAGAAATTCTGCAGGTAGCTTGATATGGGCTGGCTCCTGTGTAAGATAACCCGATATAGGCGGGTTGTCGAGCCTTTCAATTAACGATGACTCTCAAAGAGTTTAAGGGATGAGTTATTGAAAGAGAATTTCTAGAACTTAAGATGAAGGATAAGAAGATGAGAATAGATGCCAGAAAGAGAATGCAGGGGCAAAATCGTAATTATGGGAAAGATTGGGCTGGTAGCCGATGAGTACCATATTTTGCCAGAAAATAGAGAAAATTATGTTGATCATTTCACTGAACTGTGAAATATGCATATGAGGTCTCTATGTATATGAAAGAATTAGAAATGTGACCAAGGGTAAAATGGTCATTTTTGAAAAGTGTGCGCGAGAGCATACTTTCAGGCAAAAATAGCCCGGTCCGAATAAAATATTTGAAAATACTGGGAGATAGAGAAACGGATTCTGGGTTGAATGAGGAGTCACGGAATTTTGATTTGAGGTCCCGATTTTTCTGTAAAAATTCCGGAAGATGGGAATTTACAGTTATAATCGGTAAAGGAAAAGCAGTCCTGATAGGGATGATCGGACAGTGGCCAGGGGGCCGTATAGTGTTTCTAAGGCCTTTAGTGACAGCAGGGAAGGCCCAGGCCCTTGATAATAGTTCAGTGGTAAAAGGGGCCGGTGTCCGGGAAAAAGGTGCGAAATGACGAAAATGCCCCTATATTATAGAACAGCTGAAGAATGAGTAAAGGGTATTTTGGTCATTTGCCTAAGGTTAGACAGTCCAGGGAAGTTATCTGGATAATTGACCAGGGTCAGAGAATACTCTGGTAAGATGGGAAAAGACAATAATGCCCATAGACCTAGTAAAGTAAAGAAAGAGAGACTAAGGGCATTTTGGTAATTTGCCAAGGGGTGTTTCTTGAGAATCGTGCCATCAGAGTACTTGGGCTGGATCAGAGACCCAAGATGATATTCCAGGCCAAAAAACGCAGGCCCAGTGATTCAAGGGGAAAAGTGACATTAAAATAATGATTTAATGACTTTTCAGTAAAGTAAAGTTACTCGGTTGGCACGATAACCGAGGAGGTGATCAGATAAAGTCTGGGACTTATCTGGATAGCATTGGAAGGCGTGAAAGGTCCCTTCCAGATTCCACATGGCATCATCTTAGAGGCAGAAGAAAAGTTAAGGACATATGGCACAATCTTAGCCGGTGAGTCCAGTTTGTGGGAAATCGGACCGGACCGGTACTGGATTGGACTGGAAATGCTGAGTCAGCTGATGAGGTGTCCAGGAATTGTGACATGTGAAGAATGTGGCGATGAGGTGCCCAGGTGAGGTGTCCTGGGTGATGCAGTAAAAAGGAATAAAAGAAAATAGGAAATTCCAGGAAAAACCAGGACCACATGTTCAGATGGCTTCAAAATTACAGGAATGCCATTGAGGGAAACTATAAATACCCCTCCCCCTCCCATTTCATGCATCCCACGGTTTTGGCAAGAGAAAGAGAGAGAAAGAAGAGAGAGAAGGAGAAAGAAAGAAGAAAGGAAGTTCTGGCGGAGCTGGAAGCAGTATAGAGATAGTAGAGTTCTACTAAGCTTTTGAGGTAGTAACTAATCCTAGCTTTTATGTAATGGCTTTGTGATTTGTTGTGCTATTGTTTGGTTAGATTGTTGTCTTATATGTTATGCTTGAAGCTCTACTGCAATGCTATGATCATATGTTATTGAGTATGGAAGCACGCAGCATACTTATCTGTACATAATCACAAGCAAGCACTATCACACTGCATTACATATATTGTTATGATTGTTACTACTGAGATTCCCCCGAATCTCATCCCCCATATATAACCCATTACAGGGGAGGTTATGCCGAAGTAAATTCTGAGAATGCTAAGAGATGCCATTATGCTGCCAAAATTATGACAAGATAACAGTAGTGACGAAAGGAGCTGATACGTACTGTGTACGTAGGTACTGTCTAAGGAGGCTGGAAGTGAGTGGACCTAGCAGGTTCATCCAGTCTTTCCTGGGTACTTACGTAGAATGGTAGTTCTCACAGGAATTACAGAATCGGTACAAGATCAGTTACTTTCTAAAGATGAAGCCTAGCGGTTATGCTGCCGGATTTTAGGCAGGAGAGATGTAATAGAAATATGAGAATTTTGTGTATGCCTTGTTGTATGACATTTTGATATTCAATAATAAATATTGTTTGGCATGTTCAATTTGTGGATGAGGAATTAAAAGAGAAATTCGCAGGTCCTGAGGTAACCGTGTTCTGGCCTCAGTTTGACCTAGTAAACGAAGGAGTTTGGCTATGAAATTTGGTGAGCCAGTTGTATACATCTGGGGCATTACGTGGATAGGTAATAAGCCTTGTTTGGATGTGTAGAATGAGATTAATCAGTTCTCAAAATAAAGGTTCAGAATAAGAAACTTAAGAGTAAAATTTTAATTTCTGTTCTTAAGTTAAGATATAATCGAGCTATTATTGCTTCCGCAAGTATACTCTGAGGAGTCTAAGGGAGGATGTTTCATTAGGTGTCCCTTGATGATGCAGTAAAGGGGAATAAAGAAAAATAGGAAATTCCGGAAAAACTAGGACCACAAGTTCAGATGGCTTCAAAATTACGAAAATGCCATCTATCAAAACTATAAAATACCGCCTAACTCTTTATTCATCACAGCCAAGGAGCATTTTAGAGAGATAAGGAAGTTCTTGAGAGAGAAAGTTAGAGAAAGAAAGAAGAAAGGAAGTTCTGGCGGAGTTATGCTAAGCTTTTAAGGTAGTAACTAATCTTAGCTTTTATGTAATGTCTTTGTGACTTGTTGTGCTATTGTTTGGTTTGATTGTTGTGTTATATGTTATGTTTGAAGCTCTATTACAATGCTATGATCATATGTTATTGAATATGGAAGCACGCAGTATACTTATCTGTACACAATCACAAGCAAGCACTGTCACTCTGTATTACATATATTGTTATAATTATTACTACTGAGATTCCCCCGAATCTCATCCCAAATAACCCATTACAGGCTCCCTTATGTCGAAGTAAATTTTGGAAATCTTGAAAGACGCCGTTATGCTGCCAAAATTCTAGCAAAGTGGTAAAGAAAGGAACTGATACGTACTGCGTATGTAGGTACTGTCTAAGGAGGCTGGAAGTGAGTGGACCTAGTCGGTTCATCCAGTCTTTCCTGGGTACTTACGTAGAATGGTAGTTCTCACGGAAATTATCGAATTGGTACAAGATCGGTTACTTTCTAAAGAAGAAGGGTAGCAGTTATGCTGCCGGATTTCAGGCAGAAAGAATGTATTAGAAATATGAGAATTTTGTACATGTTATGATGAATAACAACTTATTAATTGTTAATGAGTATTGTTTGGCATGCTTGACTGATATATGATGGATGTATGCATATGTATGCAAAGTTGAAATGCTGAAATTTGCCACTATGAACAGTAACACGTGGTGACCTAATGATATTTGACCCATGATTAAAAATAGTAAATGGATGAATAAATGTATGAAATTTTTATGGTAAATAGTAGACATATTAATCTTAGATTTGATATATAATATGCCTCGTTTGGATGTCTACATATGGAGTTATAAATTTTCAAATTTGGGACTAGAATGCTGGATTTAGGGGGAAAACGTGGGATGAACAGTAAAGTTGTAACATTGACCCATGTTGACTTGGTCAAAGATTGGTCAATGAGTGATTTTTTCCTAAAAGATAATTGAGTTAGATTCATGTATCAATTGGAAACACTTAATTTATATTTTTCTATAATTAATTATGATTTTTCGAAGTCAGGTCACTCGTCTGGAATTTACACAGTGAACAGTACGCGAGAAGAGAAAAATTCCAGATTGAGAAATTGGACTTCAATGATATTGAAAGTGGTTCTAAATGCTACCAAATGATCCCTAAGATGTACGAAAGTAAGGACGTTTCATTTTGGTATTAGAGCAAAGGATTCTGGCTTAGGAAATGCTCTGAGTAGATGATTTATAGATAGATATACCATGATAATGCTGTCATAATTGACACTAAGTTAGTGTTTGCAAGATGACTAGATATAGATCCGGATCCGAAACCACGGTGAACCAATGGGATCCTAGACCAGAGGTCTCTAGTTCGGATAGTTCGGAAGAGGAGATAATGAGCAATGATTCTGATCCTTGAATATCTCCAGTAGTTAGTGACTCTGAAGTGGACAGTTCTTCAGTAAGATCAAATCTTATGGTGGATGATCAGGAGGAGATGGTGATGGAAGGTCCTATTCCTGCCATTCCAATAAGTGTGGTACCTCCAAATGTAGCAGACATTACAGGATCCAGTCCAGTACTTGATCAGATTGATGTACCAGGTCCCAGTAAGCCTAGAGTGACACTAGTAGAGATACCTTTGGGAAATCTGATCATAAGGATGGTGTCAGGGAAGAACTTGAGTAGAGAACAATTTGAGAAATCAGTGGTATTAGCCCTACAGCTATATGAGCTGAGGCAGACCCTGATCAGAAATATAGATCAAGGTTATATGGTTTATCAGAATGTCATCACAAGGGTAAAAGCCATATATCAAGCCTGGGATCCAAATGTGTTAACCTTGGGTCTTTGGCTAGAGATTATGGATGATGTATTGCCGACTACTCCTACCTGGAGAATAGAGTGGGATCGATATTTTGACGAAGAACCATATTGTACTGTATCCGACTGGATCTACTTGGTAGGAGAGTTTATTAGAATAAAGTTTAAGAAAGATTAGGGTAATGTTTTCAATGTATAAAAGGCTAGTATAGTAGTACATGTATGACTGTGATATATACCTTGTATACTGTGTTTGGAATGAAATGAGAATTGTTATTCATCGTATTCTCTTCTGCTTTATAGCATAACAAAATGGTTCGAACAAGAAGAACTAATCCAGTAGAGGAACCACACGAAGCTGGAAATATTAATCAAATAATTTTAGAGCGATTAGAACAACAACAAAAGATGATTGAGGAAATACGAGCAGTTCAGGCACGCAATGAGCAGGAAAGAGATACCGCCATAGCTGCAGCGGTAGCTAAAGCTGTAAGCAACCTGAGGCCACCCGAGCCTTCAGGATCAGCTAGTAGAGAACCACAGCCGGTACAGCCCCAGAGACGGGTTGACCCAAGAGAGGATGCAGGTAGCATCCAGCAATGGATGATCAGATTCTGCAAGTACAATCCTCCAGTATTTGAAGGAACGTTCGAGGTGCAGAGAGCTGAGGATTGGATTAGCAGATTAGAAAAGATCTTCAAGGTTCTTGACTGCCCAACGGAAACCAAAGCTCAGATGGCTATCTATCAGCTAGAGAAAGATGCTGATAGGTGGTGGAAGAATACTGAGCTACTTCTGCAAGCAAGAGACATTCCAATTACCTGGGAAGTGTTTCTTCAGCAGTTTCATGAAAAGTATTTTCCTCAGTCAGTTCGAGATGAAAGAGAGGCTGAATTCCTTGTACTAAGACAAGGAGAGAAGGAGTCGTTTGATGAATATCTTGCTAAGTTCATCCGGCTATCTCAATATTCCACTTATCTGCGCCAAGTGGATGATGAACGCTGGATGACAGAAAGGATGATTCGAGGGATGAACTCTATGCTAAAGTAGAAGTTAACTCCTCAACAATACAGCCAGTTTAACAAGGCCGTGGAGGCATGCCGTATTGTTGAAAATAGCATGAATCACAGAATGCTATTAAGATCGGGAAATAGGGATCAAGCAGCTCCTGATAAAGCTGGTCGGAATCAAGAAGCTGCAAGTGGTAGCAGCTATAGGAAGAGAAAGCGACCATGGCAAAATAGGAGGCCGAGTAGAGGAAATTTCCACGAAAGGTCCAACAACAGAGATACGAAGGCCTAAACCTGTGACAAGTGTGGAAAGAATCATGGTGACAGACCATGTTTAATGGGCCAGAATATTTGTTACACCTGCGGAAAGCCTAGATATTTTTCCCGAGAATGCCCTCAATCTATAACAAATTCAAGGCCAAGGACACCAGGAAGAGTGTTTGCACTCACCAAGGAGGATGCTCAGTGATCACCGGAGATGATCAAAGGTATAATCTATCTCAATGATCATGCTGTGACTGCTCTATTTGATTCAAGTGCAAGTCATTCCTTTATTTCCTATGAGTGTGCTAAATGCCTAGGCCTTCGGATTAGCAAGTTGCGTTATGATATACATGTAAAAACTCCCACCAATACTAGGGTAGTTACATCTGATGCCTATTTGAATAGTATAGTGCGTTATGAGCACTGCTGTACCACCCTAGACTTAATATGTATGCCTTTCCGAAAGATCGATGTCATACTTGGTTTAAATTGGTTAGCCTCCAATAATGTGATGCTGGACTGCAGGAACAAGACCCTAGTTCTTGGCCCAAAGGTTGCTGATCTGAGTCCGGAAGTAAGATTGAATTTCATAACGGAGGCTCAGGAAGATAAATGTCTACGGAAAGGATGTCAGGGTTATATGGTATTCTTTTCTATTCAAATAGAGGTAGAAGAAGGAATTAATGAGATCCCAGTAGTCAATGAATTTCCTGAAGTCTTTCCGAAGGAGATTCAAGGATTGCCTTCAGAACGTGAGGTGGAGTTTGCAATTGACATTGCACCTGGAGCTGGACCAGTATCCAAAGCCCCATACAGAATGGCTCCTAATGAGATGATGAAACTGAAGAAGCAAATTGAGGAGCTATTGGAGAAGGGTTTCATAAGACCCAGTGTATCACCATGGGGTGCTCCTGTGTTATTTGTCAAGAAGAAGGATGGCAGTCTAAGGCTATGCATTAACTACCGGGAGTTGAACAAGATTACGGTCAAGAATAAGTATCCTCTCCCCATAATTAGTAGGAGCGAGCTTATTCTCTAAGATTGACTTAAGATCTGGCTATCATCAACTAAGGGTGAAGTCAGATGGTATTCCAAAGACTGCTTTCAGGACGCGCTATGGACATTTTGAGTTCCTTGTGATGCCTTTTGGGCTAACGACTGCACCTGCTATTTTCATGGATTACATGAACCGGATCTTCAGGCCTTATTTAGATCAGTTCGTTGTGGTCTTCATTGATGATATCTTGGTGTACTCCAAATCTGCAGAGGAACATGAAAGGCATTTGAGAATTGTTCTTAGTACCCTTAAAGAAAAGAAGCTTTATGCTAAGCTGAGTAAGTGCGAGTTTTGGCTTTCAGAAGTCAAATTTCTCGGTCATGTCATATCCCGAGAAGGGGTAGCTGTGGATCCTAGCAAAGTTGAAGCAGTTTTGAGGTGGGAGCAGCCGAGGACAGTGACAAAGATCAGAAGCTTTCTTTCCTAGCAGGGTACTATAAAAGATTTATTCAAGACTTTTCTCGAGTTGCCTTGCCACTTACCAAGCTTACCAGAAAGAACCAACATTTAAGTGGGATGAGAAGTGCGATGCTAGCTTTCAAGAGTTGAAGCAGAGATTAACCACTACTCCTTTGCTGATTATTCCAGACCTAACTCAGACTTACGTAGTCTACACTGATGCTAGTAAGCAAGGGTTGGGATGTGTGCTGATACAGCAAGGTAGAGTGGTAGCCTAAGCCTCTCGACAGTTAAAGCCACATAAAGAGAATTATCCCACTCATGATCTAGAGCTTACGGCGGTGGTTTATGAAACATCCTTCCTTAGACTCCTCAGAGTACACTTGCGGAAGCAATATTAGCTTGATTATATCTTAACTTAAGCCCAGAAATTAAAATTTTACTCTTAAGTTCCTTATTCTGAACCTTTAATTTGAGAACTAATTTATCTCATTCTACACATCCAAATAAGGCTTATTACCTATCCACGTAAAGCCCCAGATGTGTACGACTGGCCTGCCAAATTTCATAGCCAAACTGCTTCGTTTATTAGGTCAAACTGAGGTCAAAATATTGCTACCTCAGGACCTGCGAATTTCTCTTTTAATTCATCATCCACAATTTAAACATGCCAAACAATATTTATTATTGAATAACAAAATGTCATACAACAAGGTATACACAAAATTCTCATATTTCTATTACATCTTTTCCTGCCTAAAATCTGGCAGCACAACCGCTACATTCCTTCTATAGAAAGTAACCGATCTTGTATCGATTCGGTAATTCCCGTAGGAACTACCATTCTACGTAAGTACCCAGGAAAGACTGGATGAACCTGCTAGGTCCACTCACTTCCAACCTCCTTAGACAGCACCTACGTACACAGTACGTATCAGTTCCTTTCTTTGTTCCTTCTTCGTTGCCAGAATTTTGGCAGCCTACCAGCGTCTCTTAAAATTTCCAGATTTTATTTTGACAGAACCTCCCCTGTAATGTTATATATGGGAATGAGATTTGGGGGAATCTCAGTAGTAATAATCATAACAATATATGTAATGCAGAGTGACGGTGCTTGCTTGTGATTGTGTACAGATAAGCATGCTGCGTGCTTCCATACTCAATAACATATGATCATAGCATTGTAATAGAGCTTCAAGCATAACATATAAGACAACAATCAAGCCAAACAACAGCACAACAAATCACAAAGCCATTACATAAAAGTTAGGATTAGTTACTACCTCAAAGGCTCAGCAGAACTCTACTATCTCTATTCTGCTTCCAGCTCTGCCAGAACTTCCTTTCTTCTTTCTTTCTCTCACTTTCTCTCTCTAGCACATCCTCCTCTCTCTAAAAAGGCTCTTGGCCGTGCACAATGAAGAGCAAGGGGGGTATTTATAGTTTTGGTCAATGGCATTCTTGTAATTTTGAAGCCATCTGATCCTGTGGTCCTGGTTTTTCCGGAATTTCCTATTTTTCTTTATTCCTTTTTCTGCATCATGCATGACATCATCTCCATGCCACCTCATGGGACACCTCATCATACACATTTCTCATATGGCGAAATTGAAGCCTTCTTGGACACCTCCTCAGCTGACTCAGCAGTTCAGTCCAATCCAGTACCGGTCCGGTCCGATTTCCCACAAACTGGACTCACCGGCTAAGATTGTGCCACGTGTCCTTAACTTTTCTTCTGCCTCTAGGATGACGCCATGTGGCATCTGGAAGGTACCTTTCACACCTTCCAATGCTATCCAGATAAGTCCCGAACTTTATCTGATCACCTCCTCGGTTATCGTGCCAACCGAGTAACTTTACTTTATTGAAACAGCATTAAAATAGTATTTTAATGCCACTTTTTCTCACATACTTCATGGGCTACGTTTTTGGGCTCTGGGAACATCATCTTGGGTCTCTGATCCAGCCCAAGTACTCTGATGGCACGATTCCCAAGAAACATCCCTTGGCAAATTACCAAAATACCCCTGAGTGCCCTTTCTTGCACTATTTTAACCCTAAGGGTAAAATCATCATTTCACACTCTTCTGTACTCTGTCAGGATATATACTGACTCTAAGTAACTCTATCTATATGTACCTTAGCTTCTGGGCCTATCCAGAATGACCAAAATGCCCTCATACATCTACTACCCCTTTAATACAACACAGGGGCATTTTTGTAATTTTGCACTTTTCTTAGGTTCTGCCAGACACCTATCAGTCCAAGGGTCTTACTGGGCCTTTGATGGCGCCATTATTGGGCCTTTCTGGGTCCATAACCTTCATGGTACGTATTACGAGGAATCCTCCCTTGTCAATGATTATTGAATATTTTATCTATTATTCACCGTTTATACACATATCCGGACACCGGCTCCTTCTGTTAGATACACTGGCCTGTGATGTTCAGGCATCCCTGTGAGTCATATTAGTCATCTGACTGAGGTCATCCGAACTCATTCAGTCCCTTTTCAAATACCGATAAATTTCCCTATCGGATACCCGGAGGCCTCACACTCCCGTCTGGATTTTCTGATTTGTGAATAACTTTTTCTGCAGGCCTCCTATCGGTATTCTGTCAGTTTCTTGACATCCGCCCCATAAGGACGCATCATCCTGTATTTTCTCACCTAGATCTGAAATCTAGGATATCCGGTAAGAATTTTTATAACTTTTGGACGATCAGTCCATTTTTGGCTATCTGGAGTCTTCAAAAATTCCAGTATTAGGCCAGATTACCGAGCGTCACTTGCTCTCTCTACCGGTGGAATCTGGGACTGAAATGCTTCCGGATAGTCCAAACCACTTTCGGCCTGACTTTCTTTAATTATATTTTAGCCCCAAGGAACTTTTCTTCTTTTCAATTAAGTTCCTTTTTATTTGGCTAAAATTACACTTAAGGACCCTACCTTTTTGTCTACTTTTCCTTTTTGGCTTTATACTTTCCATAATTGCATTTAAGTCCCTCCATTTCCTTTCTTTTGCAATTTAATCCCTTTCTTTGCATAAATGGCCACCATATCTCTAGAGACTTTCACTTTATCAATCCCTGGACTTATTTGCAGTTTAGTCCCTAAAAACCCTCCGTATGTTAAGGGGACTTCTGCTCAAAGGGATATTCCTCACATTCCTCATTTTGAACCTAGGTGAACTGTCCCGATTCTGTAGGTTAAAGACTTAACTCATCTTTAAATCCTGAAGGACTTAGCCTATCCCTCGGATTCCTACAAAATACAGGTAAGTAATCCGCCCATATCAAATTACTACCCTGGGACTACGGGTTTAGCAGCCTGCCCATATCAGACTACTTCCCAGTTCTCCTAGACCAAAAATTGGGATGTTACAGTTTACGCTCTGAAGATATGGAGACACTATTTATATGGAGCAACTATAGAGTTGTATTGCGATCAGAAAGAGCTGAATATGAGGCAATGATGATGGATGGAATTGTTGAAAGATTATGACTTCCAAATTAAATACCATCCAGGAAAAGCCAATGTGGTAGCTGATGCCCTGAGTAGAAAAGTGGTGCAGGTTGCACACATGATGATCAAGGAGTTGGAATTGATAGAAGATATGCGCGATTGGAGCCCTCTATATCAAATACAACTGACGGAGAGTCCTTTCGGAGGAGTTAATGTCAGAGCTTGCATAGAAGATGAGATAAAAGAGACTCAAAAGCAGGATAAGCTCGCAGCAATATTCAAAGATAAGCTGGAGAGAGGGAAGACTGGGAATTTTGAGATTTCCCCAGATGGATTGTTGCAGTTCAGAGGAAGGCCCTATATCCCTAATGCTATGGATTAAGAGAAAGGATTCTAGAGGAAGCACATAAAAGCCGATATACAGTACATCCAGGTATGACCAAGATGTACCATGATGTTAAAAGGTTATTTTGGTGGCCTGGATTGAAGAAGGATGTAGTGGCTTATGTGTCCAAGTGCTTGACCTGCCAGAAAGTAAAAATTGAACATCAAAAGCCAGCGGGAACATTACAGCCTCTAGATATCCCTGAGTGGAAATGGGATGGTATTGCCATGGACTTTGTGGAAGGACTACCCATGACTTCAAGTAAACATGATACAGTATGGGTAGTAGTTGATCGGTTGACAAAGTCAGCATATTTCCTGGCAATCAATAAAAGGGATTCTCTAGAAAAGATGGCAAAGTTGTACATAAAAGAGATTGTTAGGCTTCATGGTATCCCAAGCAGCATTGTGTCCGATAGAGACCCTCGATTTACTTCTAATTTCTGGAGGGCTTTACAGGAAGAAATGGGCACTACTCTTCGATTTAGTACAGCTTATCATCCTCAGACGGATGGTCAGTCGGAGAGAACAATCCAAACGCTAGAAGATATGTTGAGAGCATGTGTTTTGGATTTCAAAGGTAGCTGGGATGTCCATCTACCACTCGTAGAGTTTGCATATAATAATAGTTATCAGGCTAGCATTCAGATGGCATCTTTTGAAGCACTCTATGGACGTAAATGTAGAACCCCTTATGCTGGCTAGAGTTGAGCGAGAGGAGAATGCTTGGCCTGATCTAGTGGATAAAACTGCAGAACAGATCACAATGATTAGACAAAGATTGCTGACGACTCAAAGCAGACAGAAAAGCTATGCAGATCTAAGAAGGAAGCCGTTGGAGTTTGAAGAAGGAGAGCATGTATTCCTTAAGTTAACTCCAACTACAGGAGCCGGACGATCGATCAAAGTGAAGAAGTTACATCCAAGATACATCGGACTATTCCAAATTCTCGCAAAGGTGGGGACAGTAGCCTATAGATTGGCTCTTCCTCCAAATCTTAGTCAAATACATGATGTGTTTCATGTTTCCCAGTTAAAGAAGTATGTTCCAGATCCATCTCATGTGATTGAGCAAGATGAAGTCGCACTACGAGATGATCTGACCTATGAGGTTGGACCGGTACGAATTGCTGATCGAAAGGTCAAGCAGTTACGTAATAAACAAATTTCTCTAGTTAAAGTAATCTGGAAAGGCTTGACTGAGCATGAAGCTACATGGGAAACAGAAGAAAAGATGAGGGGGAAGTATCCTGAGTTGTTTCCATAGGATGTGTATAATGTAAATTTCGAGGACGAAATTTGTTTTAAGGGGGAGAGAAATATAATATCCCTAATTTTCTGTACTGATTTGTATGTACAGATTGAATGAAATATATGAATTATTTTTCAGGAAAAAGATGTGGTTATTTATGTAAAGAAAGGGATTAAATTGAAAGAGAAAGGAAATGAAGGGACTTGATTGCAATTATGGAAAGTCTAAGGCTAAGAAGGAAAGGTAGACAAAAATGTGGGGTCTTAAAGTGTAATTTTAGCCAAATAAAGGGACTTAAGTGCAAAGAAGAAAGTTCCCTGGGGCTAAAGTGTAATTAAAGAAAATTAGGCCAGAAGTGGTTTGGACTGCCCGAAAGTATTTCAGTCCCAGATCTTACCAGTAGAGAGAGCAAGTGATGCTGGGTAATCCAGCTTAATACAGGAATTTTTCAAGACTCCAAATAGCCAAAATTGATCTGATAGTCTAAAAGTCATAAAAATTCCTACCGGATATCCTAGATTTCAGATATAAGTGAGAAATTACAGGATGATGCGTCCTGATGGGAAGGATGTCAGGAAACTGACAGAATACTGATAGGAGGTCTGTAGGAAAAGTTATTCACAAATGAGCAAATATAGACGGAGTATGAGGCATCCGGGGATCCGATTAAGAAATTTATCGGTATTTAAAAAGGGACTGAATTAGTTCGAATGACCTCAGTCAGATGACTGTTATAACCCACAGGGATGCCTAAACGCAGTAGGCCAGTGTATCTGGTAAAAGGACCCGGTGTCCGTGAATGTGTATTAACGGTGTATGATAGATAAAAGGCTCGATGATCATTGCCAGAGGAAGATTCCTCGTAATACGTGCCATAAAGGTAATGGACCTAGAAAGGCCCAATAATGGGCCATCAAAGGCCCAATAAGACTCTTGGACTGATAGGTGGGCCAGTGTCCAGCAGAACCCCGGAAAAGTGCGAAATTATGAAAATGCCCCTGTGTTGTACTAAAGGGCTAATAGGTGTATGAAGGGCATTTTGGTCATTCTGGACATACTCAGAAGCCAAGACATATATAGGTAAGGTTAACCAGGGTCAGTGTATGCCCTGACAAAGTACAGAAAGGTGTAAAATGACGGTTTTGCCCTTAGGGTTAAGATAGTGCACGAAAGGGCACCCAGGGGTAGTTTGGTCATTTTACAGGGGATCTGTAATTAAGTTTAGACCCAGTATAAAAGTGTTAATGATATAAAGGACCTAGATACTAAATTTAAAGTCAGAAGACATAATATGGATTTTCAGAAAAAATAGATTCAGAAAGCAGTCCATTTTTCGAGGAGACCGACCGGGCCGGTACCGGATTGGACTGAAAATCTTTTAGAAGGCTTCTTGCTCTTGAAATTACGCCATGTGATAAATGTGAGGGGTGAGGTGTCCCCTTAGGTGTCCCTTGATGATGCAGTAAAGGGGAATAAAGAAAAATAGGAAATTCCGGAAAAACTAGGACCACAAGTTCAGATGGCTTCAAAATTACGAAAATGCCATCTATCAAAACTATAAATACCCCCTAGCTCTTCATTCATCACGGCCAAGGAGCATTTTAGAGAGATAAGGAAGTTCTTGAGAGAGAAAGTGAGAGAAAGAAAGAAGAAAGGAAGTTCTGGCGGAGTTCTACTAAGCTTTTAAGGTAGTAACTAATCCTAGCTTTTATGTAATATCTTTGTGACTTGTTGTGCTATTGTTTGGTTTATTGTTGTCTTATATGTTATGCTTGAAGCTCTATTACAATGCTATGATCATATGTTATTGAATATGGAAGCACGCAGCATACTTATCTGTACACAATCACAAGCAAGCACTGTCACTCTGTATTACATATATTGTTATGATTATTACTTCTGAGATTCCCCCGAATCTCATCCCAAATAACCCATTACAGGGGAGGCTATGTCGAAGTAAATTTTGGAAATCTTGAAAGACGCCGTTATGCTGTCAAAATTCTGGCAAAGTGGTAAAGAAAGGAACTGATACGTACTATGTACGTAGGTACTGTCTAAGGAGGCTGGAAGTGAGTGGACCTAGCCGGTTCATCCAGTCTTTCCTGGGTACTTACGTAGAATGGTAGTTCTCACGGGAATTACTGAATTGGTACAAGATCGATTACTTTCTAAAGAAGAAGGGTAGCAGTTATGCTGCCAAATTTCAGGCAGAAAGGATGTATTAGAAATATGAGAATTTTGTACATGTTATGATGAATAACAACTTATTAATTGTTAAGGAGTATTGTTTGGCATGCTTGACTGATATATGATGGATGTATGCATATGTATGCAAAGTTGAAATGCTGAAATTTACCACTATAAACAGTAACACGTGGTGACCTAATGATATTTGACCCATGATTAAAAATAGTAAATGGATGAATAAATATATGAAATTTTTATGGTAAATAGTAGACATATTAAGGTTCGATTTGATATATAATATGCCTCGTTTGGATTTCTACACATGGAGTTATAAATTTCCAAAGTTGGGACCAGAATGCTGGATTTAGGGGGAAAACGTGGGACGAACAGTAAAGTTGTAACATTGACCCACGTTGACTTGGTCAAAGATTGGTCAATGAGTGACTTTTCCCTAAAAGATAATTGAGTTAGTTTCATTTATCAATTGGAACCACTTCATTTCTATTTTTCTATAATTAATTATGATTTTCCGAAGTCAGGTCACTCATCTGGAATTTACATAGTGAACAGTACGCGAGAAGAGAAAAATTCCAGATTGAGAAATTGGACTTCAATGACATTGAAAGTGGTTCTAAATACTACCAAATGATCCCTAAGATGTACGAAAGTAAGGACGTTTCATAAATCACTCTTAGTTACTCTATAAGGGGATGATGAACCCCACACTATTCATGAAGCCTTGGTAGGTCCTGCTAAGGAGGAATGGAAGAAAGTAATGAAAGAGAAGATTGACTCAATGATGAACAACTAAGTTTGGGAGTTGGTTGATCTGCCAAAAGGGTGAAAAGCCATTGACAAGAAGTGGATTCTCAAAATCAAGAGAAAGGTAGATGGATCAATTGACAAATTCAAAGCCCGATTTGTTACAAAGGGATATATACAACAAGAAGTTATAGACTATGATAATACTTTTTCACCTGTTGTGCTCTTCAACTCGATAAGACTTATTGGCAATAATAAACAGTTTAAACCTATTAGAATCCATAATTAATGATGTTTTGATGATGTCAAAAGTAACTCAAACTATTTTGGTAAAATATCATTTAATCAATCAAGTTGTTTGCCAAAAGTAACAAGTTAATCAATCAAGTTAGATCAAATTAATCATTTAGTCAATCGACTAATGAGTATCATTTAATCGATTGAAAGTTCGATTAATGTCAGGACATTGCTCTTTTGTATAAAAAGAAAGTCAATTAATCAATTAATGAGTGTCCATTAATTGATTAAATGTTCGATTAATGTCATGAAGTTGCTTCTGGAATTGAAAAGATAAGTCAATTAATCGATTATTTGTTCGAGTAACTTATTTGTAACTATTTTTCTATAGGGAAAACAAACTTTATTAATCGATTAGTTAATGGATTAATCTATATTAATGCATTAACTGTTTGATTAATTAGTTTAGAATCATTTTGTAAGAATCAAATTTGAATCCATTAATTGATTGGTTAATCGATTAATTTACATTAATAGATTAATTGTTTGATTAATATGTTCTGAACAGTTTTCCATATCAATTTTTCTAGAGACATTAATCGACTAAAGATTCGATTAATTAACATTAATGGATTAACTATTCGATTAATATATTTTGAAAATTTTTCTATGTCAATTTCTCCAGAAACATTAATCGACTAAGGATTCAATTAATTTGCATTAATGTATTAGTTGTTCGATTAACTTGATATATTTCAATGATACTTCTCCATTTACACTAAAACTACTTGCATCTCGCTTTGAGCTATATATGTTTGACTCAAATACGAAGTATTCTTATGTTTCTCATCATTCTTTATTATAAATCTTTTAAGAAACTTATCTTATCAATTTATATTGAATATGGTTGAACAATCTGATCAATGTAATGCTCTGTTTTCTATTTTCTACATTAATTGAAATATTGATTGAATTAATGATGATTAATCAATTAGTTAATTGATTAATATAATATATTTTTTAGACAGCCATATAAACTTTATTATAACTTAATCTTTATAATATGAGTTGATTATTAGTTGTTCATACACTCAATCAATGCTTAAACTCCTGACAAATCTTTTGAGATTGAGTGTGTTCATAAAAGGCTAAAAGTTTAAAATGATGAAGGCTACGGCAACGGAAACTTGCTATATCCGGCAAAGCATTAAATGATCACCTAACCACTAATGGCGCCTTCACTCCAAGGTTACAACAGTTACAAGTCTGAGTCTAATAGCTACCAAATGAAGTAAATGCTATTTAAGGAAGACTCAGCATTAATGAAGAACAATAGACAGAACAACAATGAATTAATTTATTGATTCTTCATTCATTACTCTATAACATGATATTCTTGTGCTTTAGTGTTCATCATGTTAGTTTGAGGAAGACAAGCTGAATCACCCAAGAGGGGGGATGAATTGGGTGTTCGGCTACTTTTCAAAAACTCTTTGAAAATTTGATAACTGATACAAATCAATTTGAAAAATTTTGATTTGAAAAGAGTTAAGAAAGAGAGAAAGATGCACAAGATATTTATCCTGGTTCGGTCCTTCCTTGACCTACGTCCAGTTCTCAACTTCCCATTGAGATTTTCAATCTACTATAACCAAGATTACAATGGGCTCTTGGTAGACTTTAAAACTTCACTTTTTACGGCTAATTGAGAACCACCTCAATCCTAAGGTTACACCACACTTATGGTGGCAACGCTCCCCCTTAAACAGATACAAGCAATTTCCAACCTTGAATCCCCTGATTTTAAGTTTTTACTCTCAGATTGATGAAGGATGAATGATGTTTCTAACTCTTAAAAATAGTGAATAGCTAGACATTGTAGCTCTTAACATTTTCTCTCTCAAAATAGAATGATACATAATGTATCATCATTGTCACCGGCCTCTAAACTTTGAGTACTCTTCTATTTATAGTTGATCTTGTGACTGTTGAACATCATTTTCATTGAGGCTTTCTTCCGTTAAGCTTTCTTCTATTGGAAATATTACCATGTAACTAGTCGTTGTAGCCGTTGAGGCTTCTGACACAGTGCCTTTTGTTGTTGAAAGTCCGTCGGCTTTAATCTTGGTCTATTGTCATTTCTAGCTTTGAACTCAACTGAATTTGAACTTCTGTTCTTGATCCTGTATACACTTCATTTGATTTAATCATTAGTAGATAAATATGTGAAGTATTGATTTGATGAAATGAATTTAAACTTGAATAGAATTAATCACAACAAGAATGATAATAGAATAATACATGCTCAATTTGATGTTTGATAGTTCAATCAATAATCAAGTGTATAAAATTAATTCAATTATAAACACTTCAAGATCAAATAGAGATTTTGCTTGTTTTCAAAGATTATGCTATATTAATCGATTACCCAATCGATTAATTAGAATTAATGTATGGAACATAAAACATAGCATCATACTGATTGGATTATTAAACATACATGATGTACTTTTATAAAGACAAGTTTTTCAAAAGATTTATCATGAAGACTTACTAGAAACACAAGCGTATTGTTACTTAAATCAATCATATGTAATTTATAAAGATATGAAATCAGTTTTTAGCTTAAACAGAGAGATTTTTTGAAATTTCTGAAGTTTCTGAAGTTAACCGAATGCCTAGTTGATTAATGTGTGTGTAAGAATTGAATTATAACATTTCAACACAAATTAATCGAATAGTTAATCTGTTAATGCAAATTAATCGATTAACCAATCGATTAATTGGTTTATATTTAAATTTCATAAAATTGTTACTTCACTAATTAATCGAACACTTAACAGATTAATATAAATTAATCGATTAACTAATCAATTAATTATCAATGACCGAATAACTAATCGATTAACTCCTTCTTCTTTTCTTTTTAACTTCATTTGATTAAAAACTCATTTCATTGCTTTTAAAAACACTTTTCACTTCATTAAATAACTTAATTCTTTATACTCTTTTGACATCATCAAAACATATAGAATGTAACATTCTCCCCTTTTTTGATGATGGCAAAACTTAAGTGAAAGTGATTAAAAATTTAAAGTAAATAAACACATAGTCAATTAAGAATCAATCAATGGATAAATGTGAGTGTAATATATCACTAAAATTCCAAAATGTTATACAATGAATTTTGCAAAACATATAAACCATTAAAAACTAATACAAATAAACTCAATTATCAGTCAATCAATTGTATGGAGGATTCCTTCTCCTTTCACTTCTTATCTCCCCGTTTTTGGCATCATCCAAAAAGGTCAGGGCTAGGGAGGAAGGAATGACTAAGGAAAGCTATGGTAAGGGTAGGTCTGATGCTCAATGGGAGGGAGTGGTACATCTAGGGTATATATGGGAGTGGGTGAGGGTGAGAGCTCTGAGGCAGTGAAGGTAGAGGTGCAGAAGCAGGTTGGTCAGGCTGAGGAGGTAGAGGATCCCTAAGCTCCTCTTCTATGAAAGTAGATCCAATGTTGTTAAGGTATGCCAATAAGATGTTCTTGACATCAGACACTTCTTTATGAATGGCAGCTTATTGTGCAGATAACACCTCTTACTGCTATCTGACCTTTTCCTTGAATGCTTGAAAATCTCGGATGTGATCTTTGAGTCAAGTCTAGATTCTATAGCTTCACCCTCATGGATCAAATCTGCTTCCTTCCTTGAGGCGATAGGTCTGCTATCAAACTCAGCAAACTCTGACTAAAGGTACCTCTAAATAGATGTACCCAAAAAAGATGGTGCTATAGAAACTTGTGGTCCAGCAGAGGAATGGCTTTCTTCTTTAGGAAGAGAGGTACTGGCTAAAGGCTTCTTAGCTTAAGGGTCTTTGGGAAGTTTGCCCTTCTTGGCATCGTGTGAAAGCTTAATCTTCATCTTGTTGAGCTGAGTCATCCCAAATGCAGTAATCTCTTCCTTTTTTCTCCCCTCTAGATAGTGGATGTTGTAGTGCTTAAGAATGAAGGATACAAGCTGAGGGTTGGGTAAGGGTATAGTCCTTATTATCTTCAGACAGAACTCCCTCATTTGGCTATAAATAAAAACTCTGAGGTTAAGCTTTTCTCCACTGATGATCCTTGCCAGAGTCACGTAGTCCTACTAGTTCATGTAACTAAAGCTTGAGGACTTGACTATCATGCACAGGGAGTAAATATAATGAATGATGTGGTAGAAGTCACATATCTGACTCGGGGTGAAGGTTAAGGATCCAGGATATGGCTTGTTGGTCTGAAGAAGGGTGTGATATGCCTTGGCCTGATCTAAAGGCTCTATATCTGTAGAGGGAGGAGCTCCTATCATATGGTTGATTACACTAAAATCCAGCTTAATCTCTCTGCCCCTGAGCCTGGTAGTTAGGTAGCTGTCTACGTATTTTCCTCTTCATCCAAAGATTTGAATATCTCTATGTTGCAATAAAATCTTCTAACTACCTCTAGGCTATATGGCTCATTTAATCTTAGCTAACTCTGAAAATGGTGGAAGGGCTATATCAAGTCCAAATTCACCCTATGATATGTCTTCAGGGCAGATATATCAACAGACAATACTGGAAAATACTTTCTCTCCCTAAACATAGATTTATACCAGCCATGTCTACTTCTAAACTGATGTTACCTTGAAGGAATACTAGACTTGATGGAAGAGACTCTTAGGGGGCTGATGTAGCAGGCTTCCTTGCAGACCCCTGTCTCTTTCCAAGAGACTTAGTAGCAGTATGTACAGTCCTTTTGAGCATCTCTATGAACTCTATATCAGAAGTGTCTGAGTTTACCTGTTGTGTCTTAGCTTTCCTCTTGGACTGTGGAGATGGCTTAGAGATTTGACTCTTCCCTTTAGGTGGCGCCTTGCTTGCTGTAGCCTTTCCCTTTCCCTTTTGTGCTTCTGGCCCATACTTTGCCACTTTTTGTTGAAATTCTTCTTCTCCTCCTTCGACTAAGAGGCTTGAGTAGTGTTTGATATTTATTTGGATGGTTGAAACTCAGATCCATTGGCATTTTTGGTTTTGGTCTGCGCCATTTGACTCAGAAATTTGAAGAATTAAATGATGAAATGTGTGAATTTAAGAGTGATTTTGGGTGGGTTTTGATCGGTGAGAGGTGCGCAAGCTTCCACAAGGAAATTTCTGGATTTTTGTAGATTGAGGGTGAGAGAATTTGGAAATTAATCGGTTAGGGTTCAAGTTGAATAGTGAAGAGTTGAACCCCATATTAATTGATTAACTAATCAATTAATGCCCATTAATCGATTAAGTAATCAATTAATTTTAGCAAATATGCGATATAGACTCCAATTAATCAATTAGGGGTTTGATTAATTTCAATTAATCGAATGACCAATCGATTGATTGTAAACAAAACAACATTCAACACCCATTTTAACAATGATTAATTGATTAGATGTTCGATTAATTTTTATTAATCGATCAATCAATCGATTAATTCTCAAGAGAAACATAATCTAACACATATTCAATATCCATTAGTAGATTAACTGTTTGATTTATTTTTTATTAATCAAATTCTTAATCGATTAATTACAACATAAAATAACTTTGAATATCTTATCATCTTTGATTAATCGATTAGGTACTTGATTAATTGACATAATTGAATATTCAACCGATTATTCTCAAAGTAAAACAATTTTTAACATCTTTTCACACAACATTTTAATCAATCATTAATCAATTAACTGACTCATAAAATTAAATCATTGAAGATAAAAAAAATATTTCCTTATCAAATTTTTGAAAATAAATTCATAAAAGATATCACATCATGAAAATCGTATTAAAATCAAGATGCTTCAAATATATTCTCAATATAAAGAGAGGATTAGAGCAAGCTTATTTAGTTTTTTTTTGCCGCTTGATGTATTGATTCATTTTCTTTTCTCTCTTTGAGCATCTTGTATTGGCAGTGACGTTGATTCTTTCAATTTGTTGCCAATTATTCTCTATTGCTTCATTGTTCATTTCCTCAGCTATCTCATCTTTGAAATATCTTCTTATTCTCCTGTCCTAAAAGCAAATCTTCTTTCTTTCTTAGAGAATGGTTAATATAAACTTCTAAAATAACTGTGAAATCATACCATGATAACTTATCATCAAAACATATAAATTTTTAGTGAATAAAGCTAGACGAGTAAAAGAGATTGAGCTTGTCAAATATAAACATATTTATAACTATATAGAAAACTCTTATTTTCTTTTAAAATATCTTGAGATAATGTTTTACAAACAAATATGCATTTCAATGTTATTTTCCTGAAATGATTCTCTGAAGAATTGATTTCTTAACATATTTAAGAATCAAGTGAATGGAGAAAAATATTAAACATCAATTGAGTAACATGTTTGGAAATTTGAAATTTCCCTTCAAATGTATTAGTTTCCATTGATGTCTTCATATTTCAAGAATCAAATATCTTCAAAAAAAATTTATGCAAAAAAAATTTAAAAATTTTGATGCAGAAGTTTGGAAATTTTTCTTGAAAATATGGATATGTATTTTTGTAAATCAATTAGTAATTTTTGTTTGAAAAACATGTAATCCATTTAGCAATAAAAAATCTAAAAAACTTGTAATGAATTACTGCTAACGGAATTTAACCAAGAACAGGTATTCATTACCCAATTATAAATTTATTTAATAAACACAAGGGTAAGAATAGATTTCACCATTATTGTTCTTGTTCCGTTTGTAGTCATATTTCTAAGGTGCAACTGACGAGGCTCTCAGATTGTCGCAGTCCGAGCCATCAAAATAAAGTTAGTTGCACCCAATATAATGTAGTATAAGGCACAACCCTATTGTTCTTCTCAAGGAGCCTTTCTATTAGAAACCTAGCAAATTGGATGTCAAAATCGATGAAAACCTCATAAAGGTAAAAATGGTTTTGGGGTTTTGGGTGCTTGATAAAATTAATTTGCAGAAAAGTAGATATTTTTGGATTTTTGATTGAGATGAGAAGAGTTGGTTTGTTGAAGAAATATGTAATGGTAGACTCTTGATGATGAAAACTTATCTATCCTTGCTCTTATGTTAAATTGGAGTTTTAAATCACTAAGTCTCAAAGAGAAACCTCAATCGATTGGTTGAGTCCAGAACCCTAATATTCCTTAAACTACTTCAATCAAAGCTAGTTTAAGAACTATTAGTGAACCGTTAGAAAGCACTTAATGTGTAATTAACCCTAGATTGATGAGAACGCCCTCGAATGGTCGTTGATCGAAAACCCTAGATTTCAAGCAATTTGATTGATTTGCAATGATCACTGAAAATACCCAACTTTCTTAAAATCGAAACTGAAATATTAAATTGAAATCCAACGTTCAAATAATCTAGAATCAAATACAACAGTCTAATTTAAGAATGATCAATCGATATTCAACCCTTAAACATAGAATGAAAACCCTAGATCTAGCATCAATCATAACATGTAAAGGGAACACAAATTGGAACAGTAAAAACTCCCCGTTTTAGTCTGTGAGCTCAAGATATTAGATTCATCACCAAGAGACTAAAGGTTTAGCCTCTCATGACTTCTACTGCACTGCGATCACTGTTCAGATGTGATGCCATGAAGAAACGATGAAGAGATGAAGGGTGAATGGTGTAGAGATGTGTAGAAATCTGTGGAAAGGTGTAGAATGATGGAATATGTGGAGAAGGTGTATAGAGAGAGCTCGAGTACTGCTTCTTAGCCTAATCAGGTTCAAAAACCAGCCTCCTTCTTGACGGCAGCCTCCGTCTCTTCTTATAACAGCATGACCTAATTCAAAATGCGCAGTTTCAGCGATTTCGCATTTTAGTCGTAACCATATAAATTTGTTGGTCACGACCTATGAACACAGGGAATCTTCCAGAAAAATTAAAGGTCGCGACTTGAGGACTCTTTGGTCACGACTAGATTGCGCAGAAGCGTGATTTCACTTTTATTGACTTATGATTTCTTTCCTGATCCTTGCTCTCTTCCAAAGTACCTGCAATTCAACATAAAAGCTCACTGTAAAAGTCCAAATCACTAGATAACAGAATATATGCAGTTTGGAAGAGTTATTTTACCATTTTACCCTTTAATTAGCATATTACCCTGCACAATCATGTATCAACACAAAAGCACAATTTAAGGCATAAAATGAATGGTAAAGTCATTATAAAACTCATAAAAAGGTCACAGAAACCATATACAAAATTTGTCTTATCAGCAACTTTCTCTATCTTTCTTTCCTACAATATAAATCTTTTTCTTCTAGGGTATCCAACTTTCTTAGATCCAGTTATGGTTAGTTTGTTGGAAACAACATAATTCACATGCTTATAATAAGTATAAACAATGTAGAATAATTAAGCATGTTTACTTTATGAATATAGATGATAATTTTTCATTTTTGAAAACATGTATGCATAAAGATTTATGCTTCTGAACATTGCTTTTTCTCATTTATAAAATATTTGTCAATCAAGTTTTTTTTAGGAGTATATATATGTAGAATTTGAAATCAACTGCAATGTCCATTTCTAAAGATATAGATATAAACTTTAAATATATATTAAACATGATAATGTGCGAAGTTTAACATTGTACCTTTACCTCATGTGGAAGAAGGATTACCTTTGTATACCCATTGCATCTTTTGATTGCTTCTAACAAATGCTTGCAATGGTTTCTCAACTGATTTGATCTTTGAGGCTTGAGTGATCCTTCTTCTTCTAGTTCCGTTCTCCTCAAGATAGTTGAATAGTACTCTGTGATAGTCCATTCTTAAGGTAAAACATGCTCATTGGGATTTTCTCCATTGCTTCTTCTGAATTGTCTTTGACATATCAGCAATGATAACCCGTTGAGTTCTTTTAGATGATGTAGCTTTCATTGATGCATGAGGAACTCTCAGAATCACCCAGTTCTCCATGTACTGTGTCCATTCTTTTTCTTTCTTCCTCTTTTTTGTTCTCTGCTTGCATTTCACAGGTACTTATTCTTCTTCATCACTCTCCTCCTCCTTCAGATTTGTGATGAAAAATGAAAGAATTTTGGTACGTTAATAGGGAAACTGGTTTAGAAGTTTCTCTAATATGAACCTAGAGTTTTTCAATTCTGATTTTTTTTATTTTTACATACATTTTTAAACCGATTGTATGGAATAACCAGTTTAAAAAAGATGATTTTCTACACCAGTCATATACAACCGGTGTAGAATATCAGACTTTCTACATGGGCTATTTTTACACCGGACCAAGGTCCAGTTTAAAAGCCCACTTTCAACTGGTTGAGAAAGCCTATTTTCAGAAGTGAGCCCAATTCTCCATGTATCGTGTCTATTCTTCTGACGGTTATTCTGGACATTTAGCACACTGAAAGGACACTTTGGTACCCATTTAATTTTGTGTCCTTGAGCATTAGTTTTGGGCCTTAATTGTTCTTTAGGAAACCAAACAAATTTATTTATCATATTTGAATTTCTTCTCAAATGACATGTGTGAGAAATAAGACCTTGTTTACCGCAATAATTGCAAGTAATTGGATAATACACCTTATAAGCATGTTTACAAGTATTGTGTTGGTCGAATGGAGAAAGTTTAAAATCATTGTGCCATATTTCTTCCTTTATTTTAACTATTCCAGGGAAATCTTTTTGATGCAAAACATATTTACGTTTTGAAACAGCATCAATAATTGGTTGAAAACTCATTTCACGAAACCATTTGAAATCATTTTTGAGCTCCAAATGATGATTTCTTAAACTTATGCATACTGAGCTCATCTTCTTGATTCTCTTCTCCCTTTTATTGTTCTATGTTGATATATACATGGAAGTTAACTTGGGTTTCTCTTTCATTGCTCTCCGCTTCCATTTGTTCATCGATAGATTATTCGCAACTATCAACTATTGATGAATTGTCAACACTTTCAGCACAAATGTCAAAGGAATAAACATATTCAAGAGTATTGAAAATGTCTCTGACATTAGAGTAACGTTTGACTTTCAACTAATCTTTTTCAGATATAGCATTATATAATATTTTCGTTGCTATAAGATTTAGGGAAAATAGTTTCTTTTCACAATCATTCCAATTCTTTCTTGGTTTAGAGTCAAATTCATTTGAAAGAATTTTTCTCATATAAAAATTAAGAGTTTTCAAAAATATGATCATTCGACCTTTCCAATACAAAAACTTAGAATTTTTTAAAATGGGAGGAGTGGTAAAATCAAAACCTTCAGAAAGCATTTCTCCAAAAAATCTAGCCATGATCTTTGCACTTGAAATTGTTAGATCTTTTAAACAAGTGACCCGCTTTGATAACAAATATTAGTTCTAGGCAGATAGGCTTAATCAACCAAGAGGCGGCGAATTGGGGGTTCGACGACTTTTGACAACTTTTCAAAAACTCTTTGAAAATCTGATAAGTGATACAAATCAATTTGACCTACATCCAGTCATCAGGTTTCGATTGAGATTTTTAATCACTATAACCAAGATTACAACAGGCTCTTAAGTCAGAAACAAGGCCATTAATATAACTCAATAGCAAGGCCATTAATATTATAACATGATGATGATGACAAGAAGATAATACTACTCAATAACAATGTCACATCCTCACTTACCTAGCTCTATCTTCTCTAAACCAATACCCTGTTATGTTTGAAAAAAGTAGGGCTGAGATTTTGAGGGAAATCTCAGTAGCAAACGGTACCATTCAATGTATACAAGATGAATGTAAGTGCATGACATGTGTTTCCTTTATCTTCCTTTAGCTTCCATTTGCATACTATCATGCTCTATGCTTATCACTACTATGCATAACCGTAAATTCATAAAAGGCAGAGCATATATCATCCTCATCATATATCATAATCATATTAACACACAGGTATATACATCAAGCATACAAGAATAAGTTCACTACCTGGCATATAGCCCTTCCTTTAGTCCTTAACCTTTGATATGAGGTTCCACCTTTTCATAGGTCAGAGCCTATACATAGCATAATAATATTTTATTATGATCTTATCCAGAATAACTCCACTTAACTCAAGCTTATCTTGAGATAATACCCCTATTCTGATCATCCCTTAACTTTCTTTCTATCCACGGCTAACCTTATAGAGAGAGATATTTCTCTATTTTAACTATCTAATTTATAAGTAAAATTCTCTAATTTATTAGAGCAGGGGCTAGAATAACTTACTTACCTTATTCCTAAGCTTACCGAGTCCCTAAGCTCCTTGGATTGCTCCTAGCTCCGCCATAACTCCTTCTTTCTTTTCCTTTCTTTCTCTTTCTTTCTTTCTCTCTTTCTCTCTCTCTCTCTTCCTTTCTCTTCTTGGCCGTGGTGTGTGGAATGGAAGGAGGGGGTGAGGGGTATTTATAGGTGAAGGGAGGTGGAATGGATGGCTCAGATCGAATCACGATGAACGGCTCAGATCGCTTAGCTTCCTCAAGAAGCTTCGCCTGCATCATCGTGATGACAACATCATCCTAGACGACTCATCAAAATGACATCATCCATGGACACCTCACATTCTTAGGTGGCGCAATGGTGGGGCCCTCAGGACACCTCACCAGTTGACTCAGCGCTTACAGAGAATTCCAGAGTCTTATCCCGGAATAAACGACTGAGATCGTGCCATGTGTCCTTAGCTTTTTCTTCTTCCTCTAGATTAGTGCCATGTGGCATCTTGATGGGTCCCATGAGGACACCTTTCACGCCACCTCATAGCTTCCAGATAAGTCCAAAGCTTTATCTGATCAATTCCCCGGTTATCACTTCGACCGGGTAACTTTACTTTATTGAAAACTCACTAAAATATTATTTTAATGTCACTTTAACTCACATAACTCTTGGGCTACGTTTTTGGGCTTTTGGAATGTCATATTGGGTCTCTAATCCAACCCAAGTACTCTGATGGCTCAATTCCCAAGAAATATCCCTTGGCAAATTACCAAATGCCCTTGGTTTCTCTTTATTTACTTTAATGAGTCTAGGGGCATTATTATCTTTTTATATCTTACCAGAGTATTTCCTAACCCTGGTCAACTATCTAGATAACCTTTCTTTACTGTCTATCCTTAGGCAAATGACCAAAATACCCTTTACTTATTCTTTAACTATTTTATAACACAATTGTATTTTTGTCATTTTGCACCTTTTCCTGGACACAGGCCCTTTTTACCGCTGAACTGATATCATGGGCCTGGGCCTCCCTTGGTGTCATTATGGGCCTCTGAGTGACGCCATCTAGGCTCATTCAGTCCCAGTTTGCTTATCGATTAATTTCTCAATATGATATCAGGCATTCACGAACTCTCGTCTAAATTCACTAAAAAGTGAATAACTTTTTCTACAGAACTCCTTTCGATATTCTGTCAGTTCCCTGACCTTCGGCTTCACAGGACGCACCTTCCTGTAACTTTTCACTCATATCTGAGGTCCAGGAGATATGATAAAAATTTTAGATAACTTTCTCACTATCAGATAAATTTCAGCTATCTGAAACTCTAATAAAATTTATGTATTAGGCTAGATTAACCAGCATCATTTTCTCTATCTACTAGTGAAATTTGGGACTGAAATCCTTCCGGGTAGTTCTAAGCCACTTCCATCTCAACTTTTTATAAATACCATTTTGCCCCTGGAAACTTTTCCTCTTTTCAATTAAGTCCCTTAACTTTTCATAATTACTTTTAATGGCCTATAATTTGTGTCTACTTTTATTTCTTACCATGGAACTTTTAAACTTTTCACTTTAGTCCCTTTCTTTTCTAAAATAATCATTATACCCCTAGGGACTTTCACTATTTACATATAAGTCCCTATACTTTCACTTATTTGTAGTGTAGTCTCTAAAAACCCTTTGTATATTTCTGGGACTTCTACTCAAAGGGGTCTGGTAGCCTATCTATTTCAGGCTACTTTTTGAGTCTCTTGGCCTAAAAATTGGGATATTACAAACAAGGCCATTAATATTATAACATGTGCCTTAAGTCAGAAAGAGTATTTCCTGGTACCTAGTCTAGAGATGGCTAAAGAGATTTAGGAAGCCTCAGAAATAGCTCACGAAGGAATTTTCAGAGTTAATGAATCAACATGCTCAAAACAGAGTTTGAGCTTTTTTGGATGATTGATGGAGAAAGTGTCCGAGACATGGAAGTAAGATTTTAACATCTCATCAACCACTTAACTGCCCTTGGACAATCATATAGCTCAAGAGATCAAGTTTAAAAGATTCTCGATAATCTTACAAAGGAATGGGAGCCAAAGGTCACATCTATCGAAGAAGCCAAAGGAGAATCCATGAGGTCTGTTACTGCACTTTTGGAAGCCTAGCCAAATACGAGAGCAAACATAAATACATAAAGGATATTAAAGAAAAGAGCAGAAAAAGAATTGCTCTTAAAGCTCAAGAAAGTGTAACGATGATGAAGAGCTCGAAGATGATAAAATGGGTCTCATAGTTTAGAGATCCAAAAAGTTCTATAGAAACTGATCAACTAAGAAATTTTAGTCAAACAAAAATGCTTTATCATCAAAGGATAAAAAAGACTAGATTATTTGTTTTGAATGCAAAAAAGCTAGGTCATATCAAAGCTGAATGTCCACAACTCTCCAAGAAAGACAAAAAAAAAGAGAAGTTTCAGAAGAGGAGAGCATTTGTTTCATCAATCTGGGGAGAAAGTTCTTCAGAAAGGGAAGAAAGTGACAACAATGAAACATCAAACATCTATCTTGTAGTTCAAGATGAAAGTGATTTAGAGACAGAGCAGGTAATAAATGATGAACCAACTTATGATGAATTACTTTGTGAATATAATGAATTACATACTGAGTTAATCAAGTTGGTAAAGGAGTTAGTAAGTTCTAAGAAAAGGATATGGAGCTTAGAAGAGAAGCTAAGTGTAAAACCCCGAGGTTGTATCAAAGTGTACAAAATATGAAGAAAAATAGAGTTAACCAAAACTCTCAAAAAATTCATTAGATGTAGTGAAATGCTTAACATTATACTCAAGAATTAGAGATATGTCTCTCACAAGTCAGGAATAGGATATGATCCTAATTTAGACAAGCATAGAGGAAAGAAAAAATTAGGCAACAAATCATATTTGCATTACTTTAGAAATACCGTACATACTTCAAACTTATTTTCTTTATGTTCATATTGCAACCACAAGGGTTACTATATTACTTCTTGTTATCACAAGAAGAACGAACCTTACAGTACATTAAAATGGGTTCCAAAAGGAACTTATGTACCTAAGGTAATCAAAACTAACCTAAAAGGACCCAAGAAAGTTTGGGTATCTAAAGTGAAATGATATTGTTTCAAGTTTGTCTTAAAGCATCCAAGACCAATAAATGATACATTGATAGTGGATGCTCCAGACATATGGCCGGAGACACAGAGAAGTTCCTCAAGCTTTATCATAAGTAAGGAGACAAAGTAAGCTTCGGAGGAAATCAATCCAAAAAGATTGCTTGGATTGGAGAAGTTGGAAGCAAAGAAGGATTGAAAGTGGAAGATGTATACTACATGAAAGAATTATGCCACAATCTCTTTAGTGTGAGTCAAACCGCAGATAAAGACAACCGGATTATTTTTTACTCATAAGAATGTCTGATAGCAAGCAATAAAAACCTTCCACTCAATAAGGAAAGCTTGAAGGCAAAACTCTATGCTCCGAGGGACAGTAACTATTATACCATTCTATTAATTCAAACTAGCCTGAAAACACTTTTCTTAGCAAATATGAAGAAAGTTAGTTATGGCACAAGAGACTAGCTCATGTGAATATGCATAAGGTTTCAAAACTAGTTAAGAAAGATTTAGTAACTGGTTTACCTAAAATAAAATATGAAATTAATGTTGTTTGTGAGGCTTGTCCAAAGGGGAAACAAGTAAAGTCCTCTTTTAAATCAAAGAAGAAAGTCTCAACTGAGAGACCATTCCAATTACTTCATATGGATTTGGTTGGTCCATCAAGAGTTAAAAGATTCGAAGGAAATTTATATACTCTTGTGATAGTTGATGACTATTCGAGATTTACTTGGACTTCATACCTTTCATCCAAAGATGAGACTTTTAATGCTTTTGTTGGTTTGCCAAAAAGGTGCAAAATGAGAATGGTATTTCAATTGTGTCTATTAGGACAGATCACAAAGGAGAATTTGAAATTAATGAATTTGTTGAATTCTGTGACAACTATTAGATTGATCACAACTTCTCTGCACTAAGAACACCACAACAAAATAGAGTTGTCAAAAGGAAAAATAGATTCCTCATTGAGATGGCTAGAGCAATGCTTAATGATAAAGGTGGTTTTTGGGTAGAGGCTATGAACATAGCATGTTATATAGCTAACATAGCCTACATCAAACCACTACTCAACAAGACACAATGAGATTTACAAAGGACACAAGCCTAATCTCACTCATCTAAGGATCTTTTAGAGCAAATGTTTCATCCATAATAACAATAAAGAAAATTTGGATAAATTCGATCCTAAATCTGATGAAGGTATTTTTCTTGGCTATTCTAATCGTAGTAAGGCATATAGACTTTTTAATAAAAGAACCTTTATAATAGAAGAGTCTATTCATGTAGTATTTTCTAAAATGGAACCAATTTTAAAGCCTCTAGATGAAGAAGCTAAGATAATATAGTCTTTAAATTGTAAGATTGAACAGAGAAAAAGAACCCATAGTTGATCAACCTAGTAATCAGTCTAATGAAACAAATAAAGATAAACCTAGAGCTTGGAGACATAATAGAGATCATCCTTTAGACCATTCTATTGGTAAAGTTGATAAAGGAGTGAAAACCCAGAGACAAGTGTTCAATGAGGTGCATTTCTCTGCATTTATTTCAAACATTGAACTTACAAATATAGATGAAGCACTATTAGATGACTTTTGGATAGTTGCTATGCAGGAAGAGTGAAATCAATTTGAATGTAATCAAGTTTAGGATTTGGTACCTAGACCTAATGATCATCCATTCATTGGGACTAAATAGGTATTCAAGAATAAGCTTGATGAATCTGCTATAATCATTAGAAATAAGGCTAAATTAATTGCAAAAGGCTATAATCAATAAGAAGGCATTGATTATGAGGAAACCTGTGCTCTAGTGGCAAGACTGGAAGCCATACGGTACTCTTAGCCTTTGATTGCATTAAAGATTTTAAACTTCATCAAATGAATGTCAAAAGTACTTTTCTTAATGGTTATATAATGGAAGAGGTCTACATGGAACAACCTCCTAGTTTTGAAGACCATCATTTTCCAGATCATGTGTACAAACTTAAGAAAGCATTATATGGGTTAAACTAAGCTCCTAGAGCTTGGTATGATCGTCTCAATAAATTCTTGATAGAAAAAGGTTTTGTAAGAGGAAAAGTAGATAATACATTGTTTATTAAAAGAAACAAACATGATCTATTAGTAGTTCAAATTTATGTTGATGATATTATCTTCGATGCTACTAATGAGGATCTTTGTCAAGAATTTTACAAGTTAATGTAAGGAGAATTTGAAATGTCTATGATGGATGAATTGAACTTCATTCTTGGACTTCAAATCAAACAAGGGAAGAATGACATTTTTATCTCGCAGTAGAAAGTACCTGAAAGAGCTTTTGAAAAAGTTTGAATTGGATCAAGCCAAAAGTATTTCAACACCGATGAATACAAGTACAATCCTAGATAAGGATAAGAATGGAAAATATTTCAACATTAGAAGATATCGTGGAATGATTGAATCTCTTCTATACCTCATAGCAAGTAGACTAGACATACAATTCATCGTGGGGATGTGTGCAAGATATCAAGATGCTCCAAAGGAATCACACGCTGAAGCTATAAAAAGAATATTTAGATATCTCGTTAGAACCATTGATCATGGGATATGGTTTTCCAAAAGAGGAGTAGAATACTTGATAGCATACTCAGACTCTAACTATGGAGGATACAAAATAGATAGGAAAAGCACCAGTGGACAATGTGAATTCCTTGGTGATTATTTAGTCTCATGGTTCAATAAGAAGCAATGTACTGTGGCTATATCATCAATAGAAGCTAAGTATGTGGCTGTTGGAAGTTGTTGTACACAAATACTATGGCTCAAACAATAACTCTAAGATCTAGGAATACATTTAAATGAGATTCCAATTCCTTGTGAAAACACCAGTACAATTAGTTTGTCAAAGAATCCCGTACTTCATTCTCGGACTAAGCACATTAACATTAGACATCATTTTATAAGAGATCACGAGCAGAAGAAAGATATAAAGTTAATTTCATTCCAACTCATCTTCAACTAATAGATATTTTTACTAAACCACTTGCTTAAGATCAATTCTACTATATCAGGAGAGAATTGGGAATGGTAAATCCCAATGAGTTGTAAGGATTATGTTTTCCTAATAAACTAACTAAGTTTTTTAAGCTTTCTTCAACCTTCATTTTCTTAAAATAATTATTTAATAATGATATTTTGATGATTCAAGTTGCTAACTTAAGCTTCAAAGTGTATAGTTGCATTTTTACAGGATGCTCTGTTATTGGATTGGAAAATAGAAGCTACCAGATGATAGATTAATCCAACACTTAATTGATTAATCAAGGGGCAACTTTATTGATTAAGTGTATTCTTTGTGAAATATGTGGTAAATATCTTATTTTTGTGAAATTAATCGATTAACAGTTCCACTAATTAAGATTAATCAAATAGCTAATCGATTAATCAGTAATAAATATATTAAATGATTTCATTCTTATGGAGTTAATCGACTAATAGTTTGACTAATTAGTATTAATTGAACAATTAATCAATAATAAATGTTGATACGTGTTTGCTTAAATGTCAAATTAATCGATTAAGAGTTCCATTAATTAAAATTAATCGAACATATAATCGATTAATCAGTGTTGAATATATGTAAAATATTATTTTTCTTTGAAATTAATCGATTAAAATTTGATTAATTATAATTAATCGAACAGCTAATCGATTAATATATCTAAATATGTATATATCTGATAAAATTAATCGGTTAATAGGAATTAATCGATTAGTTAACCCATTAATATAAAGTTTTATCAGCAATTAGTCACGACTCCTCACTATTCAACTTGAGCCCTAATAGACTAATATTCATTTTTTCTCATATTCAACCTTCACAAATCCTCAAATTTATTTGTGGTATACCTTGGTCACATTCCATAGATCAAAACCCACTAAAAATCACTCATAAATTCCTCTATTTCACCATTTAATTACTCAAATTTCTCATTCTTCACAGAAGCAATAGCGAGAAAACCAACCAATGTCGATGAGTCTGAGCCTAATCCATCCAAGTATGTATCTAATGCTCATTAGATGTCAATCTCGAAGGACAAGAAGAAGAAATATCAAGCAAAGGTGGCCAGGAATGGTCCAGAGATTTAAAAAGGTAAAAACAAGGTTCAGTCGAGCAAGGCATAGGCAAAGGCAACAACCAAAGATAGAAGCAAATTTCAAATCTCTGAGTCTTCACCTCAATCTGCTTGAAAGAGAAAGGCAAAGTCACAACAACCCAATTCTGACACGGACTCTAATCCTGAATTCACTATGATGCTAGAAAAGTCAATGAAAACTGCCACTGAACCACTTAGTGAAACATCCTACTTTTAACCCCTTAGAGTATGTATTCCAAAGCGTATTTAACTAGCAGAATCATTACTTTGGCCCAAAAATAAAAAAAATTTATATTTAATTATTAGGTACTATTTATTTGGTAAATTCCAAATTGATAGTCCAACTTTGAAAATTCATGACTAATTCTAGAAAAATTGTATGAAGGTGATCCAAATTTCTAATTGAAGATATTTTATATATATTTAAGGAAAAAAAATATAAATCTGGACATTTATCTTGACAACTAATACAGTTAAATCGTTACTTTTTACTGTTCATATGGTAAATTATGGAAATTC
The DNA here is from genome assembly GCA_037074615.1 of Leucaena leucocephala. Classification (NCBI taxonomy): domain Eukaryota; kingdom Viridiplantae; phylum Streptophyta; class Magnoliopsida; order Fabales; family Fabaceae; genus Leucaena; species Leucaena leucocephala. The sequence goes on along the minus strand of CM073536.1, from coordinate 11,156,980 downwards.
CAGATTTTGTCTTGTAACTTTAGAAATTCATTTCTTTTGATATACACATACAAATGAGGTGTATTACCTGTGCATTTAAATCTATGGATATTTAATATATGCTCATAAAATTTTGTGAATTAATTTCTTCATTTGATAGGTCAAACTGGAGTCACAACAGAACTGCTCAAGGACCTATATTTTTACTATTTGACTTTCTTTCATAATCTCATAAATTATTTCAACATTTATAAATCATCCACTTGAATTCCTATACAATCATATACAACATGGAGTTATGCCATAATTATTTTATACATTGTTCTTTACATATAATGGCATATTATATTACATGGACACACTTGGCAATTTATACAATACACGCTAGAATAAATAATTGCCACTTTCTTTCTTCCCTTCTTTAGCTCTTCTCCATGCATAACCTTTTCATCATGCTTTACCTAAATTGGTTAGTTATGGGAGGGTGGGATTCCAGGGAATCTCAGTAGCAAACATTACCACTTAAATATGCAAGAGGGATGCTAATACATGATATGTAATTTCATTAAATTTTCTTTCATTAGTGACATGCCATCATGTTATATGCTTTGTATAAAAATGCATGTCCATGAGAAACATGTTATTCATAACATATTTAATATCATTTATCATGTCACAATATCATTCAATCATCATATACATGTCAACAAATAAGCATCCACATCAAGCACATAAAGAGGTAAATTCACTACCTTAAAATTTTATCCTTTTCTCTTTACTCCCTTTGCTCCAACCAAACATTGATTGCTTGCTCATCCTCTTTAACTCATTTCCTTTGACATATCATGGCCCTAAACACAATTACATTGTGTATACAACTCATTAAAGCCATTACATAAACATTGTACATTAAATCCCTTAAAACCCCTAACTCTTAATTTTTGGAGTTAGTGGTTTAGCTTTGTAATAATTATTTTCTTAGACCAATCCTACATAATTTTATCCAAGGAATCCAAATATGAGCTTATATTTATAAAAATCAAACTCCTTCCATGTTCAAAACCGAATCATACCCTCTTTATTTCTAAAAATTCTCATTTTGATTCCAATGCTTCAATACTTGTTTCTCTACTTTATCCCACACAATTTTTCATTTTAAACACATTGAAAGCATCAAAATCATGAAATTCTCACATATTAACAGTGATTCATATGGTGGCATCCAAGAGCATAAAACTCTAACTGCATGCATACTTGAATTTCTAAGCCAATACTACTTGATTCAAGTTTATTTAATCATGTCTAAACATTCCATTACTTAAAATTCATATTTCCTCTCTAATTTCAAATCATGTCCAGCATCCAAGATGAAGAGAAAAGTGATGTTTCAACCATCCAAATCTAAGAGAAATCTTCCTATAAAGTAATACAAATATAGAAGGAATAAGTTACCTTGAATCGTTACTTGATTGGCTCTTGGATTGCTTCTTCTTTTTGTTTGGATTTCATTTTGGCAGAACCTCCCCATGGTTCCCTTATGTTTTGCGTGAATGAAGAGAAATGGAAGGTATTTATAGGCAAATTTCCAAGGACATAAGTGGCTAGGATTAATTCTAATACTATTTAATCTAAGGTTGATATTTGCTCTCAATTCTTGACTTAGCCTATAAGATAAAATAACATGCCAAAATCCTTCTTTCTCCCTTCCATATGGCACCATTTGGACATAAGGAGGGTCCCACATGGACACCTCACATACCATCTTGCAAGACTGGGAGCTTCCTTGAAATTTCCTTTCCTTTCTTACTTTGAAAATCCATGAAAATATCATATAAAATTTATTTGGTCACTTGATAATTTCCTTGACTTCTTGGGCTCTTGTGTAACTTTATTGTGTGCTTTCTTTGGGTCCAACACATTATTTGGCACATTATCCTGATTTTTGAGATAATTTCTATAAATCTCTTTTAAGGGTCCTAACATTTTTAAAAATTCATTCTACTATTAAATGAATTTCTTACAAATTTTCATAATTTTTTGAGACTTAGAAGTTCTGATAAAAATTATATACGTTTTCTTTAAATCCTTTATCAGTGTCCTTTTTCACCTTCAATTCTATAATAAATTTTACAAGGCTCCTTTTTTAACTTTTATCAATTTCATAAATTCTTATATTAATTATAATAATTGACTACAAAATTTTATCTGATTATGAGGCCTGGAAGATATTATACTAATTGTCAAACTTTAGAAAATAATATCAATTTATCGGGACCTTAAATCAAAATTGTGAGAGATATGCCTGGCCAATTTTCATTCTCTATTTACTGGTAAAATTTAGGACTGTAGCATTTTCGCACAATTTTGGGCTTTTTCAACTCAACTTTCTCATAATTACGTTTTTGCCCCTTGAATTTGACAAACTACACTTTAGTCCCTGAATTTTTAAATTCCATTTTGGTCCCTTACTTCAAATTTTGAAATGTCATTTTAGTCCCTTTCTAAGCATTTTGAAATTCTAATTTAATTTCTGAATTCACAAAACTCCATTTAAGTCCCTTGAATATTTTATATTAAACTTTCATCAAAATGAAGTTTATGTCCTTTGACATTATAACTTTATACTTTTCTTTTTTTTTTGCTTAAAACTCATCTTACCTTTAACATTTCTTCTAATCATCGTCACAATCCCTTCCAAAACTCTTTCCTATATTTGTCCCTTACAGGTTCCACTAGCTATTCCATATAGATAAGGAAAAATCAGGATGTGACACTTAGCAAGAGGCAGAAGACTCCAAGGAAGACCTCTACAACTCCAGCACCAAATTCTCAGCCATCAAGTTTAATTTTTCTATAAGGAAACTTAGATTTAGATGTTGATTTGACTAAGTTTAACTCAGAGTTTAGGGAGAGGAAATATTGCTCTGTAGTTTATGTTGATATTCTTGCACTTGAGATAGATCTAAAGGTCAACTTGGATTTGATAGAGCCACTACACCACTTTGAGAGTTAGCTTAGGTTTAGTTAACCATATAGTCTGGAAGTAGTCAAAAGATTTTACTGCAATATGAAAATATTTGATACATTGGATGAAGATAAAAATATTACAGATAGTTATATGATTACTAGGCTGAGAGGTTAGGAGATCAAGCTAGACTTCAGTTCCATTAATCAGATGATAGGTACTCTAACATCGATACCAATAAAGATTATGGATCATGCCAAGGCTTATCACATTCTTCTGCAGACCAACAAGCTTTTCCCTAGGTCTCTTTCCTTCACCCCAAATCATATGTGTGATTTTTATTGCATTATTCATTACATCTTCTCTCGGTGCATGATCATCAAGTCCAACAACTTTACTTATGTCAATAAGCAGGACTACATCACACTGGCTAGGATAATAAGTGGAGAAAAGCTGAACTTAGGAGCTTTTATTTATTGTCAGATGATGGAATTTTGTCTCAGTCGGACAAGGACACCCCTTTGCCTTTTCCTCAACTTGTCTCCTTCTTCCTCAAGCATTTTAACATTCATCACCTAGAAGGAAGAAAGAAGGAAAAAAATAGAGCTTTTGGGATGTCTTAGCTACACAAGATAAAGATCAAGCTTTTATATGATGCCAAGAAGGGACTAACTCCTAGAGACATTCAAGCCAAGTAGCCTTCAGCAAGTGCTTCCCTTCCTCAGGATTAAGGATATTCCTCTGTTGGACCTTAAGTCTCAATTGCACCATCATTTCTGGGTGCATCTATTCAGAGGTATCTTCAGACTAAGTTTACAGTGCTAGAGAGCAGGCTATATGCCTCTAGGAAAGAAGCAGACATCATTCATGAGAGGCAAAGCTATGGGATCCAAACACTTCTCAAGAATCATATCCGGTATTTCCAAGCCTTCAAGGAAGAAGTAAGAGAGAGCAAGAAGCCATTTCAGAGAAACAAGAGGTTATTCATCAAGAAGTGTCTGATGTGAAGAATATTCTTCTTGCTTATCTGAACAACATTGGACCTTCCTTCTTAGAGGAAGAGCTTAAGGATCATCCACCTATATTAGAGCCTTAGCATGGTCAGCATGTTCCTGTAGTTCCTGTCCCGTCACCCTCTTCAGCCTCATCATCATAACCCCTATCTTTTTACTTACTATACCCCTTCCTTCCATCTCCACCGAGCCTAGACTTCTATTACTCCTACTTCCAATGATCATTCCTTCAACTCTAGCTCCAACCCTTTTGGATGATGTCAAAAAGGGGATAAAGGAAGTGAAGAGAATAAGGATGATTTATCCCTTGAGTCAATTGACTGAGCTGTTGTTTTTGTTTTTGATTATCTTCTTTATTGTATTCGAATTGTATGTTCCTTTTTTTAATTAATGATTTTGATTCACTTGGTTTTGTCATCATAAAAAAGGGGGAGAATATTAGAATCCATAATTAATGATGTTTTGATGATGTCAAAAGTAACTCAAAAACTGTTTTGGTAAAAGATCATTTAATGAATCAAGTTGTTTGACAAAAGTAACAAGTTAATCAATCAAATTAGATCAAGTTAATCGATTAGTCAATCGGTTAATGATACTTAATTGATTAGTCAATCGATTAATGAGTATCATTTAATCGATGAAAAGTTTGACTAATGTCAGGACATTAGTCTTTGGAATAAAAAGAAAGTCAATTAATTGGTTAATGAGTGTCAATTAATCGATTAACTGTTCGATTAATGTCATGAAGTTTCTCTCTGGAATTGAAAAGATAAGGCAATTAATCGACTAATGGATCGACTGTTCGATTAATATGTTTTAAAAATCTTTATATGTCAATTCCTCTAGAAACATTAATCGACTAAAGATTCGATTAATTTACATTAATGGATTAGTTGTTTGATTAACTTGATATATTTTAATGATACTTCTCCATTTACTCTAAAATTACTTGCATCTATCTCTGAGCTATATATGTTTGATTCAAATATGAAGTATGCTTATGTTTATCATCATTCTTCATTATAAATATTTTGAGAAACTTATCTTATCAATTTATATTGAATATGGTTGAACAATTTGATCAATGTAATGCTCTATTTTTGTTTTCTACATTAATTGAAACATTGATCGAATTAATGATGATTAATCCATTAGTTAATCGATTAATACATTATATTTTTTAGAAAGCTATCTAAACTTTATTTGAACTTTATCTTTATAATATGAGTTCATTATTAGTTGTTCATACACTTAATCAATGCTTAAACTCCTGACAAATCTTTTGAGATTGAGTGTGTTCAGAAAAGGATAAAAGTTTGAAATGATGAAGGCTACGTCAACAAAAACTTGTTACATACGGCAAAGCATTAAATGCTCACCTAACTACCAATGGAGCCTTCACTCCAACAGTTACAAGTCTAAAGTCTAACATCTACCAAATAAAGTAAATGATATTTAAGGAAAACTTGACATTAATGAAGAACAACAAAAGGCACAACAATGACTGAATTTATTGATTCTTCATTCATTACTCTGTAACACGATATTCTTGTGCTTCAGTGTTCATTATTATATATATTTTGTGAGAGAGATTGAGAAAATTTGTATTCATCTTCTAGACTTAAGAGATTGGTTCTCTTAAGTTGGGATTGTTTCCTTACGGGAAGTAAGGGGGAGTGATTGAGAGGATCACTTGCTGTACTAAAGCACCAAGAACCGTTCAAATCTTGGGGTATAGTTGAAAATCTTAGAAGGCCTCTAGAGATTGGACGAAGGACAAGAGGATTAGTCCGAACTAGGATAAACTGACTTATGTTGATTCCTCTATCCTTCGGTGATATCTTTCTAATCTCTACTCTCATTATTCTATTACACTCTTTTTGTCTTTAAGATTTATCAATTTATGTTAAAAATTTTCAAAACACCAAATTCACCCCCTCTTGGGTGTTTCTGTCGAGACTAACAAAACCTGGAGTTACATCAAATGGATGTAAAAATTGCATTCCTGAATGTTGATCTAGATAAAGAAATCTATATGGAAAAACTATTAGGTTTCATTGAAAAAGGGTTTGAGCAAAAGAAGTGTAAACTCAAAAGATCCATTTATGGAGTAAAACAGTCATCCAGACAGTGGTATTTGAGGTTTTACATGGCGATAACCTTATATGACTTCCAAATGATAGAGGAAGACCACTGTGTCTATGTTAAGCAGTTTGAGAGTAACTTTGTAATATTATTCTTATACGTAGATGACATACTATTAGTCAGAAACAATCTTGACTCGGTGATAAATATTAAAGAATGACTCTATTCTAATTTTGAGATAAAAGACAAGGGTGAAGTAAAATACATACTTAGAGTCAAGATCCAAAGAAATCACTCTAAGAGAATTCTTACTCTTTCACAAGAGAGTTATATTAAGAAGATACTTGAGCGATTCAATATGAGTGACTGCAATCCCATGGATATCCCTGTGTCCACTAGAGTGGCCTTGAGTCTTGACATGTGTACCAAAATAGAATTAGACAAAAAGAAGATGGAAAGAGTTTCATATGTCAGTGTCGTTGGTAGCCTGATATATGTAATGATGTGTACAAGACTAGATATTTGTTATGCCGTAGGGCTAGTTAGTAGATTCTAGTCTAACCCTAGTGAGAAATACTAGAAGGCAGTGAAGAGGATCTTGAGATACTTAAAGGGCACAACTGATTATGCATTGTGTCACCAAGGAAGTGATCTACGCCTAGTCGGATACTCTGATACTGATACAGGAGGAGATGAAGAAGAGCGAAGATCGACTTCAAGATACACCTTCTAGTTTAACAACGACGTTATATGTTGGAGTAGCAAGAAGTATACGTACAATGCCTTACACTCTTGGAAGCTGAGTTCGTGGCATGCACTATAGCAGCGTAAGAGGTTGTTTGGCTGAAGAGATTTATCAAACACCTAGAATTTGGAAATGATAGCACCAATCTGGTGTTGATACATTGTGACAACACTACAACCATAGCCTACACCAAAGACCCTAAGTATCACAGCAAGACCAAACACATTGATATTAAGTATAACTTTATAAGGGATTATATAGCATAGAAAATTATAACTGTACAATACATTTCAACCAAATGTATGGTAGTAGACCCTCTTACCAAGCCAATAGCAAAGAAACATTTAAGAAACATGTAAAAGCCATTGGCATGCGCAAAATGTAAAATTACAAACCTTGTGTAATCTTTTCTATTAATGATATCATGTTATTTATCATTACTTATGTGTCTGAATGAAAGTATATTGTGTCTAGTATGTTGTACATGTTGAAAATTTTAGCTCTTTCACTAGAGCAACTGCCTTTGATATTAGAGAAAAGTGTTCAAAGATGAGATATGTATTCACCAGTAAAGTAGCAAAAGTGCTTATATGGTAGAGAATAAACACAGTAAATGTCGCCTTGACTTAAAAAAAGGGAATTGATTCACTTGCTTCCCATTTATAGTTCTTTAGCACATGCGGTATGAATCACATACTACGGTGTTCCTCTTATCCTATAAGAGTATTTGTCATTTTGATTATATTAATCACACCGTACAGACTTAAGTCTAAATACTCATAGTATCTAAACCCAAATTCTTCAATTCTATTAACATACTATGACGTTATTTTTGAAGGATTTGTTATCTGGCAACAAGTTTCATGAATGTGGGTGTCCATAGTTCGATCCATATCCATACTCACAAATCTCATCTTCGAAATTCTAAAAATTATACTTGGCCGAATTACCATTCTCAATTTGCTAGTAAAATTTGGGACTGTAACATTTTCGGGCAATTCTGGGCCATTTCTGGTTCAACTTTTCATAATTATAATTTTGCCCCTGAATTTGACAAATTATACTTTAGTCCCTAAATTTGTAAAATTCTACTTTAGTTCTTTACTTCTAATTTCAAAACTCCAATTTAGTACCTAAAATCTTAAAACTCCATTTAGGTCCCTTTTGTTTATACCTTTATTCTATATTTACATACTTGCCCCCAAAGACTTTTCATATTTATATCTAAGTTCTTGTACTTCTATTATTTACAGTTTAGTCCCTAAAAACTTTTCATATATTTCTGAGACTTCTGCTCAAAGGGGCCTAGTAGCATATATATTTTAGGCTACTTTTATGGGCTTTTGGGTTTAAAAAAATTGGAATATGACTCATGGAGGTATGTTTCAGCGCCTGCTACTTTAGTTTATGTTCTATTGTCAAGTTATATATGAACCAAATGTATTATGTTAAGAAAGCAGTTGATTCATATCAAAATGATATATAGGTGAAAGAAAGATTACCAAAATATACACATCTATGCTGGTGTCTGTGATCGGTCCTTTGTCATATTATTTTGTTAATTTCATAAGTGTGTACACTATGTATAAGTGGAGGCTATCTAAGTTATATGCTGATTCAATAGGGATTAGATTAGCCATAAGAAAGTGTATATGGATAAATATAGGACATTCAAGGCATTATAACATATTTGGACAAGCTGCACTAAAGGGTTGCTTTGTGCTGGTCTTTATAAAAGGGATCTCTAGTACAAACGCCTGAATGGAAATATCATGCCAATTGGGTCACGGTAAAGCACCTAGTATGAAAGAATAAAGATAATGATATTGGACTCATGACATCTAATCCACCAAATATGAGTGGGAGATGTTGGAAAATACGATGATTCACCTTTGGAGGATTAGACTTAAACCCAATAGGGATTGGGGCTATTATGAGAATAATAGAGAAAGTGGGGAGTATGTGTATAATATACCCCTTATGAAGTAAATGAGAGTTGAATCCCATTAGTTTCCAGAGGGAAATATGAGGGGAGTGGGTAGTGATTTCAAATCCCACTTCCCCTCTCATGCATATAATATACAGACAGAGGCATTATTTCGAAGAGGACTTTTGCCTTTTGCTCTCTACTTCTCTTTGACCGTGTACATTTTCTGTCTTCTTCGGTGCATTTGATGTGAAACGTAACTGGGAGTCCGTAACAGTGCTCCAATTTCGTGTGGGCACTTAGTGAGTCAGAGTCATATTCTAGGTACACCCAAAATCCTATACTAATTGAATATTGAAAGAAATGAGAATGAGAGAGATCAAACACAAGATTTATCTTTGATCACCTCCCCCACTTAAAATTATACTCTTCCTGGATTCTGCTAGTAAATGACTTTGTCTTGAAAATTTAGTAATTTATTTTCTTATTATGTAATAATGGCATCATATCTTTAACTTCTTAGGATTTAGTCATTAATAAGTTTCTAGAATATTCTACCTTTTCCAACTTATAGCCTGCTTTATGTATTTTTCAAAAAGGTACGAATAATATTGAAGTTCTTTGCAAGTTTAATACTGTTGCTTTTGTGTTCTTGATATAATATTTTTAAATTTGAAGAGTATGATCAATTCTTATTATACCTTTTATAGTTAAAGAACTAAAGATAAGTTCTTTTAGGTTTTAGCAGATCATTTTTTTTTGTATTTTAAAGCTTCTACTCTAACCTATCCCATCTTTCCTAAGTCCCTAAACAAGTTCTAGAAGATCCATATACAAAACACACCACTAATTATAAATAATCGCTGTACTCTCTTAATTTCTTTAGCTATTAGATTATGCCCTATTAAATTTAAAATTCAAGGAATATGAATTACTCCCTTAGTTTCTTAATATAAGACCCAGTTTACTAATTTGAGAAGATTAAAAAAGTTAAATAAATAATTTAATTATAATATATGTTAATTATTATTAGATTCTATATTAATTTATAAATCAAGCAAATTATATTAGAAAAAATGAATATAAATGCTTTAAAGTAACTTATTTAACTTTTTTAATCTTCCTAAATTAATCAACTTGATCTTATAATAAAAAACGACAGTAGTATTACAATGCAATTTTTTTTTTTTTTGCAAATAAAGTTCTATATTTACATTTTGTGTGGCGAAACCTTAAATGAAAATGATTAATATCCTTCTTTACAACTTCAGAAGAAGAACTCCTTTAGCCACTTTGTTTAGCACATGGGATTGATCCCGTGATCTAGCACTATTATGGGTGAGCGGTATATCACCATTAAGCTACAAGACTGACAATAAAAATGAGATTTAAACCTAATCTAATTATATTTAAAGTTCTTCCCTTATTCCATTTTTTGAAAAGGGCAGCCTATTCCAAGGTTTAAAAAAAATTTAGAGGATATGGGATTAGCATTTCAACATTTGAAATGGCTTGAAGTAGATGAATATGTTTCATTTGATGCTTTCTTTTTTTTCTTTTTTCTTCTTTTAAACATAAATATATCTTCTTATTAAAAGTAATCATATTTGAGGTACAGTCGGCTATTAAATGTTGACTCTTCTTCTAGATAACATATATAGTAACCATGGTGATTGTGATTTGTGTTCCATTCTTCTTGATTATCATGCGTATTGAACCGACTTATTAACCAAGTTCTAAAATCTATAACCTCTCCCAATCTAAGCGTTAATCCCGAAACAAACCATAGAGCTCTTGCAAAATGACGATAAAGAAAAAAATGATCTAAGGCTTCCACATAGATGTGGTGAGCCTTCAGATTATCTTCTATAGGCAAAGCTTACTTTCCATATATAGTTTCTCACATAAGGTATTTACTTCAGCAGTAAATTGAAAATTTCCAAAATCCAAACAAGTTTATCCATTAAGTATGGAGAAAGAGTCATTCAATATATCTCTTAGGTTATGTTTGGATGGAGAGAAAATTAGAAGGGGAGAAAATGGAGGGAGGAGAATAGTGGGGGATAATGCTATCCTCCTTGTGTTTGGATAAATGGAAGAAAAGGGAGAGGAGAGAAAATAAATGATATTTATAATAACAATAATGCCCTCCATTGCAACCAAGAAAAAGATGACAAAATATATCACTCACAAGCTAAAATAATAAAAAAAGTTTCACCTCCTACAACATACTTCTCATTGAAAGTCACTTTATGGCAAGATATTTCTCACATGATACCAGTTTTCTCTTCTGTTTCTTTTAGAACTTGTAGTTGAAATAAGTTTTTAGGTATATAATCATAGTTAATGTCTATTTTTTATTGAGTATTCTAACGTATTTTTTTAAATGAAAATCATTTTGTATTTTTCTAAAAAATAATAAAACAATTAAATAAAAATAAACATGTCACAGTAATAATATCCTTATATATCCTGATTTATTAAAATAAAAATAATTTTATATGAAAATATTATAAATGTACGAAAAAATATATATGCAAAATATTATATATATATATATATATATATGATATTCTACCTAACTACCAGGCCCATGAAACTGAAAACTATATATAATATATTATGTTCTGCTTAATTAATATATATATAGAGAGAGAGGACATTGTAGTTGATTGAAAAGGAAGGATATACGGTGAGGATATGATCTAGAAATAAAATGGTCGGATCCAGATATAGTCGGGGTAAAATTCTGATGAACCGGGTAGATAACAAAAAAAATAAAGAGGATCGGAGGAGGGTGGGAGCAAAGACAATATTGTAAAGTGTGTTTTTCTCTCCAAAATCACTCTAAGTTTGGAGAGAAAATTTTGGGGTGAAAACATATTGGCCACACACCATTCCCCTCCCCTATTTTCTCTCCTAGTCCAAACAAAATAAAATCCATTTTCTCCCCGCTGTTCTCCTCCTCTACTCTTCCCTCCTATCAAACATACTGTTGAAGTATCTCCCCAGAAGAAATTTGCACATTTCACATCAAAATTATTAGTATTATTTCTTGGAAGGTACAAACAAGTGAGTTGATAAAATGCATGAGGAACTGCTAACTGATAATTAAGGTCATCCTAATAGCTTGAGAGAGTAGATACTATTTTCAATAAAAATAATTATCTTATTAACTTTATTTTTTTATAAGCACATGTCATGTATTTTTTATTAAAAAAATTATATTCGAGTCATTGTGACATAAAGGCTAAGCAGAACACAAATTATTAACTTATTGATTTTGCAAAAACCGAATGCTTGTTCTTTCCATAGTCTATTACAATGCCCAGATACAGACCCAACGAAGAAGACGAGAATCTAATCCCAAGAAAATATTGGACCATCTAAGCATACAATCATGAAGCATGTTTGGGCTAAAATTTTAACAAATTTGACTTTATTAATGCTCTGCCCAGAGACGTAGAAGCAAAGATCAATAATATTCTTCACAACTTCACATCTCTGTTCACCTCATTTAAAAAATATGAAGTATGTCATCAACATAAGCAAGATGAGAGATTGGTTCTGATCTGCTGCTAATTTTAATGAAAGGAGACAAAGGATCTCTTTGCTTAATTCCGCTTTCTGAAACAAACTGCTACATAATCCTCCTATTGACAAAGATGACACGTAACAGGCTATTAACGGAATAACAGTCTAAGGTAACAAAAATTAACTTTTTCTTTCCAAAAGTCAATTTCAGCCATTTTGTGCTTGTTTGGGGTCACAATTAGATATCCCAAAAGCATTTATTTATGCAATTTGAGACAACTTTTCTCACATAGTTAGTACAAAAGCATTTAAATTAAAACAAGAAAAAGATAATCCAAACAAATTCATGTTTGTAATGACTTTTAAATATAAAAGCTTTTACCAAAATGTTACTTTGAATGTAAAGCCATTTGTTGATGCTTTTGGTTTGTCATACATCAAGGTAGAATTGTGCATGCATAGGGAAGCAAAAAAGCATAATCCCTCTCACTTGATTAGCCTCAAAAGTATAATCCCTTTCACTGAGTTACTAAAGTTAAAATTATTCTAAAATACCCAACTATAATTTATTTTTCTAATATTCTTTCCCTTTATTTTCCCCACACTTCTCTCCATCCAAACATGTCCTAAAAGACCCAACTATATAATTACTCTAAAAGACCTAACAATATTTTTTTAAAAACAATTATCCGAATATCAATCATATTATACTATTTTACTTTTATCTTAATTTTAATTTGTAAAAGTCAGTTAAAGTAAAAGTCACTTCTGTAACATGAATCCAAACATACAATAATTCTTCATCAGACACTATTCATATATTAGAGCATGCGACCAGTGTGAAATGCTTGTGGTGCAGCGAGTAGGGATGTTCATGGATAGGGGTGGGCAAGGCAACCCCCTGCTCGAAAAAAATATGGGCCGCATTTTACAGCCCGATGCCCGGCCCGGTAAAAGCCCTAACCATTTTGGGCTAGGAGTGGACGGGCTGAGCATGCCCAAGTTATGATACCATGCTCATGTTGTGGAAAAAAATCTGCAATTATAAATTTCTAAAATAATATCATATTCATATGTCTTCAAGAGTTACATAATATCTATAATCCACTAAAAATAAGGTAATAAAAAGATAATAATTAAAGTCTTAAAATTTATTGCATATAAAAAAAAGCCTTGAAGTCTAAATAGTTTATAATTACAACTTTACATCAATTTCCCAAATGTTGACAAGGATGAAGCATCTAAAAAAAATAAAATAAATAATTATAATTTGTAATGTAATCATATTATGATTAGTAAAGTTAAAAAAAAGAAAGAAAAAATCTATATAGTTATAAATATTAAAATATGCAACTTACGTACTTAACTACTTATATTTTTAAAATGACCATTTAGTCACCAGTAACTATCATATTCTCCCTTTCAAGTGTAGCATCTAGGGAGAAAGGTAAAAAAATAAAAGAAGTGGTGCTCATGGGCAGGACAACCCCATGCCCGGTGCCTAGCCCGAAAAAAATATGCCCTGCCCTGCCCTATATTTATCGAGCTGGGCAAGGCTTTTTGTTTTTTGCGTGTTCAGGTAGGCAAACCGGGCCGCGGGCTTTATGAACACCCCTAGCAGCGAGCACCAAGTGAAGGAGTACCGTGCGTGAGTTTGCCTTGCAAAATCTTCAAACGAAAGGCATTTAAGATCATATAAGATAAATTAATATCAATTTAACATACAAACATATCCAAGATACTCAAATGATGTATAAGGGGCAAAATTATATGTTGGAGAATGGGTCAAACATAACCCTCCAATTAAAATTTTCTCAAATCCTAAGAAAGAAAATCATAATTGGGAGAAAACCTACAAGGGACCTTAATACCAGATAGAATATTAATAATATCCATAATTGCGACTCACCCCAGTTCATGGATCCTGAATTCTAAGCATTGTAATATCGTGTGACTCCTGAATTCAAAACGTTGAAAACTTCCCTTCCACTATAAGCATATCACAAGAAGAAACAGAAATGATAATTAGGATGGACAAGAAATTATCATTCCTTGAAGTCATCCTTGTCATCAAGGGGAATTGGTTTGTTCCTCCAAAACACAGCAAGAGCACTGCCCCCAAGCTGCATCACAATAGTGACAATCTAGTCATTAGTACATTTCCAATGCTAAAACGAGGATTGAACAAAGAAAGAAACAAGCAAACACTTTGAAAATTGGAACATATCGTACCGCCATGCAAACAACACTAACAGCAGAAGGAACAGCAACAAGTGGGTTTGAAAAGTGCTTCTGAGCAAGCAAAAATCCCAGTGCAGAGCTCTGCAAACCAAAAGTTAGATAATAATGAGCATACAACTTAACTTGGAGTAGTTACTTGTTTTTAATGAAAGAAATCTTTGGCACATAAAAGCAAACTTTTAGATCATCTACAATAATGTAAAATATATTTAGAAAAGAGAGCGACATAAAAGAATGGAGATGCACATAGTGCCCACTTCCTTTCTCTCCAGTTTCTCCTTAATTTCTCTCTAGCTTTCTTTTTCTAAATATTTATTGTATACTTTTTTTCTAAATAAAAAAGTGTAGAGATATTATAAGATATGTAAATATCTGATAATTAATATATAGAATAAGATATGATATTATTTTATTAATATCTAGAATTCTCAATTGTGTATATATATATCTCTTCTGAATATCAATAAAGTACAAATATTTTTATCCTATTTGCTCTTTGAAATAATATGGTACCAAAGCATACATAATTCCTAGCATCAATTCCTTTTTTTTTTTGTGGTTCGCTGTTCAGCATCAGATGCAGTTTGTGAGCATTACTGATGGTGAACCCGACGTGAAGATCCTGCTGGGTTCTCACAACACACGCCAACCCACCGTGTCCAGCACCCTCCGATCGTCAAGATCCTGGAGTTTCGTTGCCATCCGAGGTGCATGTGATCCTCACGCGCTGTCACCGTTCTTGACTGTTCTTTCATGTGCCGGAGTGTAGACAGCGCTTCTCTTGCTCTAGCGTCGACTCCCTTTCTCGGCATCATTCTTGGCGTTGTGTGCACTGTTTTTGGGTTTTTTGGTACTGGGTCCGCTATTTTTGTTCTGTTGCGTACCAGTGACGCAGAAGAAGGGTCTGGAGGTTTGGGTGTTGTGGGCTTCTTGAGGTTTTAGTGTGGTTGTTGGGAGGTTTTGTGTGGTTGTTGGGATTTTATCGGCCCCTGGAGAGGTCCTCTTCTTTGAGCATTAGGGATTGGTATTTAGTTCCTGTGTGACCTATTCTGTCTTTTTTTTTTTTAATATTATGGCTGAAATTAAGTATATTTCTAAGGTGATTCCAGTGGTCACTAAGATTCTTGAATATAAATTAATTTGGAAAAATTATCTGGATTAGAGTAAATCTATTCGTATCTATTTTTGAAATATTGATAAGGAGGATCACTTGACTGCTGATCCCCCAGAAGAAAAAAATACCTCTCGCAAGTCATGGTTAAGGGATGATGCACGACTTCTTTTACAAATTCGTAACTCTATTGACAATAAGATCATGCCTTCTATTACTCATTGTGAATTTGTTAAAGAAAGAATGGACTACTTGGCACTCTTATACTTAGGCAAGAATAATATCTCTCAGATATACGAGGTTTGCAGATCTTTCCATCGCGCAGAGATGCCAAATGATCGTCCCCTTATGGCCTTCTTTATGGACTTTAAAGAAATTTATGAAGAAATAAATGCTCTCATGCCTATTCTAATGAGAGGAAGGTCAATGTGTCTCACCAAGGGTAGATGACTACCATGAGTTTTCTTACTGCACTTCCGCCTCGATTTGTGGCTACTCGTTCTCAAATTTTATTTGGGTTTCCCTCGTATACTGAGAATGAAACAAACCTCTTCACTGGCCATTATTGCGCCTACTAGCGTTGCTCAGTCGTGGTCAGAATGATAATCGTGGGCCACCTAATCGTCGTGATTCTACACCAGGGGCCCCTACTCAGGAGTCCAATGACGTGATCTGTTACTACTGTAAGAAACCGGGTCATATGAAACATACGTGCCATAAACTTCAAACCAAACAAAATCGACAAAACTCTGCACGTGGCTGCCAAGGCCAATGACACGGTTACCATTTCCGCTACCAAATATGCTCAATTAAAGTCTGCCAATCCCCCTGTGAGTGCTAGTATAGCAACAAGTAATGAGGCTACTGCCCTTGTCTCTTCTTCTTCCAAATGGATCATAGACTCTGGTGCTACTGACTACATGACAAGTAACCGCTATCTCTTCTCCACTTATAATTCTTTTGCCAACCCTTCAAATATCACCATTGCGGATAGTTCCAATCTCGTGTTCTGGGTTCTGGCACTATTGACCCTACCTCTTCTATTCATTTGGAATCTGTGCTCAATATCCCTAATCTTGAGTTTAACCTTTTATCCCCTAGTAAACTTACTCGTCAATTAAGCTATTAGGTCTCATTTTTCCTGACCATTGCTTGATACAGGATCTTTTAACGAAGAAGATTATTGGTAGAGATTACGAATCTAGCGGTCATTACTTCCTTGATGATCAGGGGTCTCATGCGGTGGCTTGTACTGGTGGTGTCACTCCTGTTGAAGCACATTGTCGTTTGGGTCATTTATCTTTATCGTCTTAAAAAAAAAGTTTATCCTCAGTTTCAGCATTTGTCGTCATTAGATTATGAATCCTATCATTTTGCTAAACATCATCGCCTTCCTTTAGTATCTCGAGTCAATAAATGAGTTTCGTCTCCTTTTGAGTTAGTATACTCTAATGTTTGGGGTCTATGTTCAATTGAATCTAAAGTTGATTTCAAGTATTTTGTTACATTTGTTGATAATTATTCCCGCACTACTTAGTGATATTTAATGAAAAATCGTTCTGAGTGTTCTCTCATTTTTGTGCCCTTATTGCCAAAATTAAAAACCAATTCAATTCGTCTATTCATACCTTACGTAGTGATAATATTAAAGAATATTTTTCTGAATCATTTCACTCTTTTATGCTTCAAAACGGAATTCTACATCAATCTTCTTGTGTAGATACACCAGCTTAAAATGTTGTTGCCGAAAGAAAAAATCGCCACTTATTAGAGGTAGCCTGTGCCCTTTTATTTCAAATGTAGATTCCAAAACCCTTTTGGGCAGATGCGGTCTCCACTACATGCTTTCTCATTAATCGCATGCCCTCATCTGTTCTTGAAGGTCACATTTCCTATACTACTTTCTTTCCTTCCAAACCTTTGTTTCCCATTAATCCTAAGATTTTTGGATGCATGTTTTTTGTTCAACATGTGCGTCCTACTGTCTCTAAATTAGATCCTAAGTCTCTCAAGTCTGTCTTTCTTGGCTACTCTCGTGTTCAGAAAGGTTATCGATGTTTCTTTCCTACTCTTAATCGTTATCTGGTTTTTGCAGATATCGCTTTTCAGGAATCTGTTGCATATTTTACTTCCAACATTTTAGCTCCTCTTTCTCCACCTGCGAAGAAGGATACTCTTTTGGTATATTCTATCACTCACTCACTATTACTGGCCCTAACTCCCATACATGCACCTGGTCAACCACCTTTGTCTCGGGCCTATACCATATTTTTGAAGGAAACCATTACTACTCTTGTGCCAAATTTTGCCCCGCCATTTTCTACTTCATCATCAGATCCTGTAGAAAGCACTACTCACCCTGAGCCTGACCTAGTTCCTAAATCTGAGATACCTCCTGTTCCAGATCCCTTGCTTGATTTGCCAATTGCCCTTTGCAAAGGTAAACGTACTTATACCTATCATATTTCTTCTTTTGTTTCATATAACCATCTTTCCTCTGCTTCTCGTGCCTTCATTGCCTCTTTAGACACTATTTCAGAGCCTCACTCCATTACTGAAGCCTTGTCTCACCCAGGTTGGCGTACTGCTATGGAAGAGGAAATGGCTGCTCTTGATCGTGCCGATACGTGGACCTTAGTGGATTTACCGGCAGGAAAGAAAGCCATTGAGTGTAGATGGGTCTTGAACCCTAAAACTAAAGCTGATGGCACTCTTGAACGCCTTAAAGCTCGCTTTGTTGCTAAAGGCTATGCTCAGAAATATAGTGTTGACTACTCAGAGACTTTTTCCCCAACAGTTAAACTCTCCTCTGTTCGTCTCTTTATCCCTCTGGCCGCTACTTATGATTTGAATCTCTCTCAACTGGATATAAAAAATACCTTCTTACATGGTGATCTCCTTGAAGAAGTGTACATGGAGCAACCACCCGGTTTTGTTGCTCAGGGGGAGCGTGGTCAAGTGTTTTGCCTTAAGAGATCTTTATACGGTTTGAAACAAAGTCCTCGGCCATGGTTTGACAGATTTAGTACTATTATGAAGAACTTTGACCTATGCCAGAATGAGTGTGATCATTCTATGTTCTATCAGAGAACAAGTGCTAGCATGATTCTACTAGTTGCATATGTTGATGATATTGTGATTACAGGGAGTGATGCCTCGGGGATCTCATCACTCAAGTCATTATTTAACTCCCACTTTCAGACGAAGGATCTGGGTTCATTAAAGTACTTCCTGAGGATTGAAGTCATGAGAAGTAGAAAGGGCATCTTATTGACTCAGAGAAAATATGTCCTTGATTTGCTAAAAGAAATTGGAAAACTAGGAGCTGCCCCGACTAGCTTTCCTATGGTTTACAATCCTCTACTCGATGCTGATGGTAGTATACCGTATGAAAATCCTGTTAAAGCAGCTAAGAGCAAGCCGTTTGAGAATCCAGAGAAGTATAGGAGATTGATTAGCAAATTGAATTACCTTACAGTAACCCATCCTGATATCACTTACCCAGTGAGCGTCCTTAGCCAATTTATGGTCTCGCCAACTGTCCGATAGTGGGAAGCCTTAGAACATGTGTTACATTACTTGAAGGGATCTCCAGGTCGTGAGATATTGTACAAGAATCATGGTCACATAGATATTGAGTGTTATTGTGATACCAATCATGGTGGATCAAAAGCCACAAGACGGTCTACTACAGGATACTGTGTTTTTGTAGAAGGAAATTTAGTATCTTGGAGAAGCAAGAAATAAAATGTGGTGTCACGATCAAATGCAGAAGCAGAATACAGAGCCATGGCACAATCAATATGTGAGATGGTCTGGATATATCAGTTACTGAAGGAGGTTGGCCTTAAAATCTCTTTACGAGCGAAGCTGTGGTGTGATAATAAAGCGCCCTACACATAGCTTCTAATTCGGCATTCCATCAAATATATTGAGATCGACTATCATTTTATTCGAGACAAGTTCTAGGAAAACTTCATCTCTAAAAAACATGTTAGATCCAGTGATCAACTGGGTGATCTCCTCACCAAAGCTCTTAATGGGATTCAACTTGAATATCTTTGTAACAAGTTGGACATGATTGACATCTATACTCCAACTTAAGGGGGAATGTAGAGATATTATAAGATTTGTAAATATCCGGTAATTAGTATATACGATAAGATATGATATTATTTTATTAATATCTAGGATTCTCTATTGTGTATATATATCCCTTCTGAATATCAATAAAGCACAAGTATTTTTATCCTATTTGCTCTCTGAAATAATAAAAAGATCCAAATCTCAATCAACTTCACTTCCTTTGGTATATATGACCATGCAGTGCATGTTATTTTACAAAAATAACGTTTAGGCAGTTCTAGCACGCTTAGGTGTACATCTCTTTCAATGATCACCTAGGTTCATAATACCAAACAAGATAATTAACATTTGCTGAAATATTCAATGAGTCAATGTTACATCACAGACCCTTCTTATACATCAGCTGCAACAAAGTTAATACCAACTAGCTCCCATCCAACAAACACCTGGCTAACAAGCTAGGTAACTACTAACAGATTCTGCATTTTCTACTCGTTGTGTAAATCTCACGTAACTGTTCACCCCTTTACACGCCAATCTATCAGTCTATATTTTCTTACAAGCTACTATAAGGGAAATCTTCAAAACAGGTTCTCCTCAGAGTATGAGGCACCAAGCAAAGGCTTAAACTATAAAGTGAAGACATATGACTGGTCTTAATATTTCTAACATGAAACCTGAAAGCCCTTGAGGTTGAAGTTTTGGAAAGCACACTTCTGAGTTCTTACATACTCTAAATTAAAAATTCATCTACTAATTAACACATAATATTGGCTTATGGAGGAATAAATATCGTGATGTCTTAATGCAGATAAACCAAAAAGGTAGGGAATAGGGGTTCACCTGCATCCCACATTCTATAGATATTGTGCGGGATGTTGATTCACCGAACGAGATTTTTGAAACCCAATAACCAAGAGCAAATGCAGCACTATGTAGAATAAGAACCGGCAATATCAATTGTGAACCTTGAGTTTTCAAGACATCAGCAACTTGCCCGATCTGAAAAGTTAAAACATGTCAAATTTCAATGCAAAGTACCAATCACCATATCAAAATACAATAAAACGAATTGCTAAAGCTGTCAAAGATTTAGTACTGGTTGCGAACCCCACCATTGAAAGTTGAAAATACTTACTGGGCTAGCACAAAGAAGAGTGGTCAAAATAACTCCGATCAAAGGTGTAACTGTAATTATCTTTGAGGTAAACTTGGGGAAAAATTCATTCGCCAACACTGCCACATAAAGAACTATTATTAGAAAAGCATTCAAAGTCTTGATAACTATACCACACATCAGGTGAAAACATGTTAGACTACATTGCAGTTTAATGCATCAACTCTTAGCAAAAATAAATTGATCGATCCATCTCTTACCTCCGACAATTGTTGGCACTAAAACAACCTGAAATGTGCTAATAGCTAGGCCCTGGAAAAATAAATCTCCACCTGAGTGAACATTCCAATTGGAAAATTGACAAGGTATGTTGCAAATATACTTGGTTTCTCATAAGACAAGACCTAGGTAAAGTTTTTTGGGCCCTTGCTATCAGGTACTCCAATTAAACCATATTAATGAAACGTTTTTAAATCTCAAAACCATATTATTGATTTGTTAAAAAGATGTATCTATGTTATTATTCTAGAGAACCCAATAGCAAATACCAAAAAACTCTACCTAAGTTATAACCATTTTAAAAGATCTCGCCAGATAGCAGGCCAGTACTACAGCTTTTAAACAAGTGTTCCAACATCTCAATTCTCATCATGCCAAATATATCTGCTTCAACTTACAGCAGCATCAACTGGAACAAGTTGTCCAGCAAGAAGCTTGGTGAGGAGTGGTGTCATTAAAATAGCTCCAATTGTTGAACACCTATATAAATATTAAGAACAACTTTAAATATTAGTATAACCTAATATCCACTTTTGCACGGAGGGATGGAAAGGGAATCCATTTTTATTCTCTCTATTCAATGTCAATAATGTCTTTGAAACAAATAATCAATAGTTTTTTACTTTTTGAAATTAGGGTACATAGGCTACTTCTTATCCTCAAAATTACTTTTTTTTTAAGTTTATTTTCATTGTATGTACCAAATGAGCACCAAGAGCTGCAAATTATCATTCTTTTCGATAATTAAACTAATACACACCACCTAAAATATCAAAAACTACAACTTCCCTGTACATATAATATCAACCTTCACTTGCATTTAGTAATAGCAAATTGTTTCATTCTCCATTAACAGAAAAGATTTAAAAGACAAAAGCTTTATGTGGAAATATTCTAATATTTGAATTATTAATGTTAGGATATTATAGTTAGAGATACTATTGTTATTAATTAGAAACAAATCAGATTTGATTTAGAATTAGTTATTAGATATCAGATTTGATCTAGGAGTAGTTATTGGAGATTTGATTTTATCTTGGAGTATCTCATCGGATCCCTAAGAATTGTGTATATATTTGATGCATATGCCAAAGGAATGATTCATTGGACTATTTCAAATCATATAATTAAGCATGGTATCAGAGCAGGCGGCCTAAGGACTGCCACCAACATCTGTCCGACGTCTCTGCCATCCTCTGTTAGTCCGATCTATATCCAGCCAGCGCCGTCGCTTGCTGTGTTCAACAAAAACAAAGCTAACCCACCTTGTGTTTGCGGCTGTCGCACGTCGTGATGGTCACTGTTTCCGTTTTCCAATCCTCCAGCAGCATCGTGAACTTCTCTCTTTCCAGCGCCCGATAGCGTCTTGTGTGCTGTGATTTCTCCCAGCAGTGTCGTGAACTGCTCTCTTTCCAGGACCCGACAGTGTCTTATGCATCGGGTAAGTTGATTGCAACATTACCGCTACAGTGCCGAGTTGCTACAGTACCAGGTTGCTACAGTACCGAGTCGCTACAGCTAAGTTGCTGCTACACACCGTAAAGTCTCTGCGCCAGCCATGTCATCTACAGATTCTGACCAGAGGAAGAATTTTGGCACTCACCACGGTTTGAGTGCAGGCTTTGATGGGGCGTCCAGTGTTCCTGTTTCCATTGTATCCGATAAGCTCACCTTGACAAATTAGCAAGACTGGGCTCAAGCAATAAAACACGCAGTCGGTGGGCGCGGAAAACTTGCTTATTTGACCAGTGACACAAAAAAACCAGCGAATGAAGCTTCTCCTGAGATGCAACAATGGACAATCGACAACCATTTGGTCTCTTCCTGGCTTATCAACTCCATGTCTCCAAATGTCAAAAGAAGCTTCATGTATCTACCCACAGCACGAGATATTTGGGTAGCTGTTCGTGACTCATATTCAGTCACCAAAGACCATTCATGTCTATTCAATCTGCAACGTAGTACATGGCGTTGCATTCAGGGGACCCTTAGTGCATGAATACTGGCTTGATCTCGTTGCATTCTGGCAAGAGCTGGATCTTCTCGACGATGATGAGTGGGATACTCCTGCAGATGTCGTCCGCAATCAGAAAAGGATTGAAAAGGGAAGGATACTTCTTTTGCTTGCAGGTCTCAATGCTGAATTTGATGCTGTAAGGGCCAGAATTCTCAGCAATACCACACTACCATCACTTCTGGAGACTTATGCAGAGGTACGTAGGGAAGAATCCAGGAGAGAGACTATGCCTGTTGAATCTAAACAACCACTTCCTGAGTCTCCTGCCTTTGTTAGCAAGCATGACAACCCAGATACCTCTAGTAAGACTTGACCCACCTGTGAACACTGCAAGAAGGTGGGGCATACTCATGAAAAATGCTGGGATATCTATGGCAAGCCAGTTGATTGGAAGCCTCGTAAAAATAAGCCACGAGCTCACCAGGCCTCAAATGAATCAACGTGTGCACCGTCCCTATCTGAGCCATCCACATCTTTCAGTCAAGAGCAACTCAATCAGATTGCACGTATATTCAGAACTCTTCAAGATGAACAAAACCCCCACGGTTCTACATCTATGGCCAATAAAGGTACAGTTCCCATTGCTTTACAAACATCTCTCATTCCATCAAAGTGGATTGTGGATACAGGAGCCTCTGATCACATGATTCATAGTGTTTCATTTACTCCGATTCCATACAAACCGTCTTCTCCTTTCTCCATTATTCATAGTGATGTTTGGGGTCCCTCTAAGATTCCTAATCGAACTCGGTCCAAATACTTTGTCACCTTTATTGATGATCATACCCTATGTGTTGGGATTTTTTCTTAAAAGATAAATCTGAGGTTCCCAATGTGTTCATCAGATTCTATAATTTTGTCCAAAACCAATTCAATACATCCATCAAAGTCCTTTACACCAATAATAGCACTGAATACTTCAATCATTCTCTTAACTCTTTCTTGTCTACTAAAGGAATTGCTCATCACAGCAGTTGTCCCCATATTTCAAATCATATAATTCAGCACTTTACCTTAAGTCACATTTATTTAAAAACTTGCATACAGACATCAACATGTTAACCTTTACCAGCCAAAACTAAACAATTCAATAACACTTTTACTAGTAATTAGCATGACAGTTACATATTAATCCAAATTTCCCTATCTCTTATTGGTTAGCATTGGGATACAGAAAAAATAGTTAAATTAAAATACACAAGGACAATTTATCAATTTATACTGTACAGGTAAAGCAGGATAGGATAGCCACTGTAAATTATTTTGTTTAAACAATTTAGTGCAACCAAAGACATTGTACTAGCTCCAGATCTCTTAAATCCATACTGCTAGGAAAAGAAAGACAGCCGAAAGTAACATTAAATATGTATGCAGGTCAAACATACGTTGTCATAAGAACAGAAAGAGCAACATTTCCCTTGGATATGTAGGTAGCAACATTAGATGCCTGACCTCCAGGGCAGCATGAGACCAGAATAAGACCAGTTGCTAGAGGGGCTGAAAGTTTTAGAGTCTGACAATGAGATAGAAGATATTAGAAGATTATGCAAAACAATGGTTCCTAAAATACTTAATACCACTAGCTACTATATGATAAATTAAAATATCTTAAAATTATAAAACCCCCAGTTGTCATCATTGCACATATTTCTTACAGAAGGTAAAAAACAGGATAAACAAGAGTGACAGAGGCCTAAAAGGAACTGAGCTGCACTCTTACAGGGTCATTTCATCATTTGTAATTAACATGTACCGAGCAATGACATAGAAATCACAAATACACCTAATAAACAAATAGATAAATTAAATCCTTGTATACGCTAAGATAACTTCAATTTATTAAAGACCAGGTGGGGTGTAAACAATGAATTAGTACAGATGACATAACTATTATCACTACTCCATTCCACAAGAAAAATTAACAAAATTGCAATGAAAATTAAGGAATACCATTGCAATGACAAACCCTAACAAGGGTTTGATCAGATATTGTGCAAGAAATCCTACACCCACCTGCAAGGACAAAGCAATAACCTTAGACCATGGAAATGAATAGTAATTTACTTTGTTTTACAGATTATTTGTCCCTTACAGTCCATGGATTTCGTAGACATCGTCTGAAATCCTCAAATGTCAATGTCAAGCCCATAGACAGCATAAGGAAACCCAATCCAAGGGTAAACAGGTCTGTCTCCAGCCAAATTACCTGGAATAAGCCCATAACATCAAAGCAATAAATCAAATGTGCTTCTTTCCATGACAAAAGTAGATGAAAAAGACAGAGTTACTACAGCAGCTGGCTTGTAAATGCCAACAATGGCCCCCAAGATGACCTGTCCATGGAAATGAGATAGCTATCAAACTACTGATGAAGTGAGAAATGCTATGAAAGGTTTGAGATACTGGACAGAAGACCATCATTGGAGTTTGAGACATACCCACACTGGAAAAAGAGTGGTTAAGGTTTCAATTATTCTCTCATACTGGCTCATCCCACCAGTTCTTTCAGGAAGATTTCCAGATACATCTGTTGTAGCCTTGCACAAAATCTGAGAGTTCCTGAGCCTAGCAGTTAATAAATCAATGTGTTTGTTAAATCAAAAATTTGAAAGATCAAACACCAGAACACAAAACAACAAATTTACCAGACATTGCATGTCTGAAAAGGAATCAATTAAATTTAATGCACTTGACAAGCAAAGCCATTTTTAGAGCCAGTGAAGAACAAAGCCAGACAATTAGCAACATCTATATTCTTCAGTGGAAAATATTAGATAACTCTACCCTGCCTAACAATGCTTAAAGTTTCGAATAGCCTAAAATTAGAACAACTAATAGATCAAAATAAGCATAAGAACCTACTATAGATCCCTGTATATGTAAGCAACAAACCACCAGTATAGTTACAGCTCAGCACTAAAACCCAATAATTGGGAAACAATTTGGAAACAAGAAAGAAAGCTAGAGGATATTGCCTATGAACTACTATATATCATATTAGCATTTTTCTATTTTCTAATCTGATTTGGAAATTAGAAATAACGTCACTACCAGTCCAACAGTTTATGTACAAGGAAATATAAACCTTCAATAGATACCTTGACATTTGATTGGTTGAAGAAAATTCCGTAACAGCACCAATTGGAGCCTTCAACTTACTTTTAATTGCCAGGCTTCTTCCATCAGGCAGAGAAAGCACATCATTTACAACTGAAAGACAGCAAAATAAACACACTAAGAAATTTCAATTCTGAGTAAAACAGACAATCAAAACGACGAGTCCGAGATCGAACTTACCCAAATGGGTATAATTATAACGCTTGGGAGTAGGAGTGGTAGAGACTGAATTAAGAAAAGCATCATGTGCTCCAAGCTTATAGTCTTTGAATATGATTCTAGAAATGGAAGCCATGGAAGCAGTAATGATCAAAAGCGGCAGAATCTGAGGATTGCGGGCTTCGAGTTCAAAGAATGCACTGGAGCTCAGATTCTGATACGATTCCTTTCGAAAGGGAAGTCGTTATTTCGGAAGTTGACTACGAACTAGCAATGTTGGAGATTTAGATAGCTTGTGCTGATGTGGAAGCCGAGGAGCCACTCGTAGACGTTGCAGGCTGGGTAAAATAGGTTGGGCCGGGCCTAAAAAATGGAAGATTTGGTTGATAAAATAGGGATTTTGTTTTTTTTATACAAGTGACAAGCAGGGATTATTTTGGTGCAAGTCACCCCACCCGCAACTTGCTAATATGTCAGAATTTACGAGTTAACTAGTTTTTTATAGGGAAAATTTCAAAAAACACTCATCTAAATTTTAAAATTTAAAATTAAATTTTTTTATAAAAAAATTATAAACAACTTTACAAGAATTTTAAATAACTTATGAAATATAGTAAACGGAATTTTAAAATTTAAATGGGTAGTTTTTGGGATTTTTTTTTATATTATATTATTATTTTATTTATTTCATCTAATCCCTTCTGTTATCGAAACGTAGATTCCCATTCTTTTTCAACCTTTGAATACTCCTTCATCTTCGCAACACAATCCCTCTGTGTGTGTCTTTCTCTCCTCTGTTACACTCATTCTCTCTATCAATAACAAGCAAGATGTAGATATTAGTTAAATCATGATACGACTCTTTGTTTCAAGGATCGACAACTCATCATCGTGTTTCATTTGTAATATTTTTCCAAAGTTTTCATACGTAAATACAGAATACTTATACTAGTATAGTTTTACATCAATGTATTATATAGTTAAAAAAAATCAGACTTTTCTAATAGGTTTCACGTCAGACCAGACATTTTTACAAGTCAGACTTAGGCAAAAAAATAGCCTATAACAGGCTATAAGACAGGTTCAGGCCGGATTGTCACTTAATAATTTAAGGCTAAGGCTTGATCTATTTCTATGCTTAATTGAAAGGGAAGGGAGGGAATATACTTTTAATGATCCTTTGTTTGGTTAAAGAGGGAAAGGGAGGGAATAGAATGACTAATTTACCATTATATACTTATTGTTATCGACGAACTGGTGTATAGAAACTCGATTTTTTTACGAAACTAGAGTTGTGTAACAAGAAGAAAATCGAGGGATGGTGAAAAAATCGAGTTTTACGAATGGAGACAAGCTATCCTGTTAAGCAAAGTGTGATATAAAATCAAGTTTTATAACAAAACTCTCGTTAAGGTTGAAAACTAGAGTTTTAAGAAGAAACTCAAGTTTTGACACTGTGATGCGTACAAAATTAACTCAAGTTTTTGCGAAAAATAGAGTTTTCATGTAAAACTTTAGTTTTTTGCATCCAAAATCGAGTTGTCCAGATCAAGTCACTGTCTTTTAAAACCCTACAACTTGAGTGTCATTTAAAAAATCGAAAGATCTGTCCTCTTTGTGCTCAAATCCTCTATTCTCTAAACTCACGCTCAGCCCTCCCACTTCATCTCTCAAATTGTGTAAACTATTCTATTCCCCATTTTTTGTAAACTAACCCTAAAGTGGCTCGAACAAAAATACCTACAGTGAATACCATATTTGAAGCGAATACTCAATCTCAAAAGCCGAGGTAAAGTCGAAAAGTGAGGAAGGATATAGTTCAACCTAAATCTAGAAAACATGTTTAACATCCCAATTTTTGGGTCTAGAAGAACTGGGAGGTAGTCTGATATGGGCAGGCTGCTAAACCCGTAGTCCCAAGATAGTAATCTGATATGGGCAGATCACTTACCTATATTTTGTAGGAATCCGAGGAATGAGCTAAGTATCTCAGGATTTAAAGATGAGTTAAGTCTTTAACCTACAAAATAGGGACAGTTCACCTAGGTTCAAAAAGAGGAATGTAAGGAATATCCTAAGTCTTAAGCCTAGGAATTCTGCAGGTGGCTAGATATGGGCTGGCTCCTGAGTAAGATAACTTGATATGGGCGGGTTGTCGAGCCTTTAAATTAACAATGACTGCCAAAGAGTTCAGGGGATGAGTTGTTGAAAGAGAATTTTGAGAACCTAAGATGAAGGATAAGAAGATAAGTAAAGAGGTTAGAAAGATGATATAGGGGCATAATCGTAATTATGGGAAAGATAGGGCTAGTAGCCTATGAGTACCATATTTTACCATAAAATAGAGAAAATTTATATTGATCATTTCACTAAACTGTGAAATATGCATATGAGGTCCCTATGAGTATGTAAGAATTAGAAAAGTAACCAAGGGTAAAATGGTCATTTTGAAAACTGCGCGCGAGCGTACTTTCAGGCCAAAATAGCCCCAGTCCGGATTTAATATCTGAAAATACTAGGAGATAGAGAAAAGAATTTCGGGTTGAATGACGTGACATTGAATTTTGATTTGAGGTCCCGATTTTTCTATAAAAATTCTTAAAGATGGGAATTTATAGTTATAATCGGTAAAGGAAAAGTAGTCCGAATAGAGATGATCGGACTGTGGCCAAAATCCATATAGTATTTCTAAGGACCAGATATAAGTTAGACTAAGTCATGGTAGGCCTAGGGGAAGCCCAAGATGTCTGGATGAAGCCAGACTAGATCAAGGGCAAAATCGTAATTTTCGGCCGAAAGGTAGTAATTTTCGAATATGTGCATAAAATTCTCAAAAAATCCAGAAAATAGGAAATATTATTTTGAGAAACTTTTGTGAAAGGAGAAGATGAAAATACCCTGAAAAATATTTATTAGGTATTTTCCAAAATATGACCGAATCGATTTCAGTTTGGACCGGATACTTCTGTAAGCTTCTGGAAGCCTCCCAAGGCTCCCAATTTCTCCATGTGTGCTTCCAAAGGTGGTTCCCACATGCTTTTAATGTTACTTGGTGATTAAGCCAAGAAAAGAAAAATAATAATAATAAATTATAACTTTTGAGTCAGCATGCTGAGTACTACGTAGGTACTGTCTAAGGAGTCTGGAAGTGAGTGAACCTAGTCAGTTCATCCAGTATTTCCTGGGTACTTACGTAGAATGGTAGTTCTCATGGGAATTACTGAATCAGTATAGTTCAGTTATTTTTAAAGATGAAGTATAGTAGTTGTACTGTCGGATTTCCAGCAGGAAAGATGTAATAAAGATATGAGAATTTTATCCATGCCCTGTTGTATAACAATTTATTATTTAATAATAAATATTGTTTGGCATTATCAGCTTGTGTATAAGTAGCTAGAATAATGGGTTATACATAAGAGAAGTAATTATGAGAGTAATTGAAAAGTTAAGAAATTAAGAGAGAAATTCGCAGGTCCTGAGACAGCATTGTTCCGATCTCAGTTTGACCTAGTAAACGAAAGAGTTTGGCCACAAAATTTTGTAAGCCAGTAGCACACATCTGGGGCTTTACGTGGATAGGTAATAAGCCTCATTTGGATGTGTAGAATGAGATAAATCAATTTTCAAAGTAATGGTTCAGAATACGGAACTTAAGAGTAAAATTTTAATTTATGGGCTTAAGTTAAGGTATAATCGAGCCAATATCGCTTTCGCAAGTGTACGCTGAGGGGTCTAAGGGAGGATGTTTCAACATGAAGCTCAAAATGAATAAGACGAGGATGTAGTTGAAGAAACTTTTAAATCTGGAAATCAAATGGAAGGCAAATGATAATTCTAACAACTAAGCAAGCAGTAACCACCAATGATAGACCGATGTGTGGTGAAGACACAGGCAATAGTGCCAAAATTACCATAACAAATCCAGTCACCAAGTTGACAGCGACACTGGTGTGGGTACGAAAGACAAGCTTCGGACATAGAGAAAGGTGTGTGGATGCGGGATATAATTATCTCAAAAATTAGCTCTACTCCAAAAAACCCCAATTTGGAGGGGAGCAAAAATAGGGGAGGAAAGGGAATGATACTAAAATTGTGGATCCCTTTCACCCAAAAATTTTAAACTGAATAAGAGGAAGTATTTTTCCTCCCCTTCTCTCCCCTCCCATCAAACCGAACAGGCTATAAAAGTGGGTAAGGAATCACAAATTGAGATAATAGTGTAATCCATCCTATCCTACTATTCCATATCATAAGCCTCTCTCCTAGAAGGAGGAGAAGAGGACTACTTGAGTAGTTGGTAGTTGGTAGTTGGTACACTTACGTCTTATACTAGCGTCATAGTGTGTGTTTGGATAAGATTTTAAAAAATAACTTATAAAAAAAAGGGCTTTTGGATAGCTTATAGAAAAGAGCTTTTACAGAAGAGTTTATGAAAAAAAAGTGGTTATGAATAAATAAGTGTTTTGGATAGTTATTTTTAGAATAACTTTTTATATTGGTAAATTACTAAAAAAGGTATGATTTGATTAAAAGTATGAGAGAGGAGAGAGGGTAGAAAAAAGAGAAAAGAGAGGAGAGAGAAGAGGAGAGAAAGGAGAGATGAGAGATGAGAGAGGGTAAAGAAGAGAGATGAGAAAGGATAGAGGGTATAAGAAAAAGTAGGGGTAATATAGTAATTTGATAGTCTATAAGCTCTTTTACTATTTCAAAAACTAGTTTCAATAGCTTATTCAAAACTATGGTTTAGCCCAAAAATATGACTGTTTGTTTTAAAATTTCTCTAAACTGAGATTTGGGCCAAAGACCCTTTTAAAACCTAGGTTTAGAGGTTTCCCAAGCAGGCCCATAGTGTGTAATGATTTTCTTAATATAAATAAAATTGACTTTTTGACAAAAGAAAGTCCGTTTAACAACGTTTTTCAATATATATAATGATAAAGTGCAAAAGTTTCCTTGACTTTGTGTTATTTATAAATTTTGCAACTTCCATAACTAAAAAATTGCAAAAGTTAAAAGAATTTATTTTAACTTTGTATCATATGATAATTTTTTTAGACTATACTTACATCAAATTTCTTATATTTATTTCGTCTAATTCTTCAATCACATTTGGCCATGTATACTATTTTTTATATGAACTTAAGTTAAATAAAGATATTAAAAATATAGTACACATAAAAAAGTGAGATTACAGAACTTAACGAAATATATGTAAGGAACTTGATATAAGTTTTATCTAATTTTTTTACTAATAATACTTCATATTTAAGAAAAAAAATTTAAGGATAATTTCAAAAATGTGAAAGATCATTTGTAAATAATCTAATATTGAAGAAATATGTTAGCCTTTACTCATAAAAGGAGAGCGTTGAAATTGAAATGGAGAAAAAAATGTATGCATGATTTTCATATTTTATTATCAATTATACATAATTATATTATAAGTTTAGAAATTTTATACGATTCTATAAGTTATAATTATAATTTAATGTTTAATTAATTTATATCTACATTTATAAGTCTAATCCTCCAAGAAATCAACCGTGCAGAGAAAGTGAGAATGATGAATACAAAGTTTCAATTTGTTGAACGTTAAACACTAGATCAGTGTGAATTGCCTAGAGAGAGAAGGAGGGAGAGGGAGAGAAAAAACAGCCCTCCCATCAGCATGATAGTGATCAGTAGCATATTTTTATCAAGATTCTATATATTTTTTGTGGCATAACAAAAGTCAATCTTATTAATAAAAGAAACAGAATTACGTTCACTCACTAATACAAAAATAGAAAAGAAAAAAACAGAAAGCTGTAAAACCTAGATAATAACCTACTTAATTAAGAGTACAACCAGCTGGCATTGGTTCAAGTGTGGGAGGAACTTTAACCACGTAAAACAATGCCTCAAGTTCAAATTCAAATTCTTGTGAATATATGAAATACATTTTGGAGAGCTACCCCAACCTTAATTAAGTCTGATGACAATGCTCGTATCCCACCCAATCAAATAGTTATATATATATATATATATAAAACATAAAAGTACAACCTATTAATGATGAAAGAAACTATAATACAGTTAGAATAACTATTTCACTCAAGAAGAGGATAAATTGGG
This sequence comes from Leucaena leucocephala, assembly GCA_037074615.1. Classification (NCBI taxonomy): domain Eukaryota; kingdom Viridiplantae; phylum Streptophyta; class Magnoliopsida; order Fabales; family Fabaceae; genus Leucaena; species Leucaena leucocephala. The sequence continues at coordinate 11,124,491 of CM073536.1, read as the reverse complement.
TGATATCAAAATTTTTAATCTTAAATGGATAAACAAAGATTAATTTAAGGGAGATATCATTGATGAAGGAAGAGAATATGCACATAGACGATTTATACTAGTTTAGCCTGACCCTTAGACTACGTTTAGTCCTCAGAGCTCCTTTGAGTGTTCCACCATCCTCCAAGATTTACGGGCTCTTAATGCCTCAGTACAACAGTTGAAAGTCTTTCTCTCACTCCCCTTTACAACCCGTAACGTAACAATCCCACTCAAGAGTTCAACTCTTGAGTATTTCTGAGAATGAATGAAAATATACAACTCTTTCTTTTCTAGAGTGATGATAATACACACTAAAGATCATACTCTCTATGTTTCTCTCTCAAAAGATTAACATACTCTATCCAAAGAATGAGAAAAATAGAGTGAAACATGGTAACAGTGAACATAATGATGAATGCTTCAATAACTTTGTTCATTCATCTTTCTAGTTTCTTTGTGCATCTATGCGTGTCTTAGCTTTAGCATTTCTCTGGCTTCTTTTACAGTTGAGTCGTTTTAAATATCTGTTAGAAAGCCGTTGAAGAATAGAGCCGTTAGTTGCTGACACAATGCATTTTGATAGATTTTGCTTTTTGATAAATTTGTTCATTTGATCTTGTTTCTGATTGCTATTGATTTGGAAATACATTGTATAAAAGATATAGAAAGAGGTTAAGCATATATCAATTAATTCATAATGTTTTGAATTAAAACATCAAAGTTTGATGAAGTTTAGTTTGAAAATCTTTTCGAATATCGGTTGAATTTATCGAAGTATTTATCGAAAAGGACTTTAATAAATATTAAACATATTGTGTTAAAATAGTTTTAGTTCTTATCGAATAGAATTCTAATAAACAGTATTATTGAATAGCTCTTTGAAAAATATCCTTTTTATAACCTACGCTTTCAGACTTATCGATAATTCATAATTCATTTCAAAATATTTCACAATAGTCAATTTATCGAAATGTTCTTCGATAAATAGGTTTATCAAATAACTTATTGATAAATACATAAAGAACAGACTTTCAAACTTTTTTTGATGTTTAATCTTTTCTCAATTGCCTTGTAATATATTTAGAAACAAGAAATCATAAGATCATTCATCAAAGCAATGCAAGTCATAAGATCATTAACTTTATTGTTCAAAGAATCATTCGTTAAATCTTTAACAATCAGAAATTGAATTTTCTCTTATTTGTTGAAGTGTTTATCGAAGTGCTTATCAATAAATGCTCTAGCAAATGTAAATAGACTTCACAAAATTTCAAAAAATAGACTTCACAAAATTTCAAAAATTAAGTTTTATTCTTATGTCTTTATCGATAAAATATTTATCGATTAATACTTTGACAAATGAAGCTTGAAACATACTTCATAACAATTTGTCCTCATTTATTGATAAATTATCTTATTGATAAGTGCTTCAATAAATTCCTTTAAAAACATATATGATTTGAGAAAACTAAGTAATATATAGATTTGTAAATTAAGTTTTCATAAATCATTTGAGAAGTAAATCATTACTATATGTCAAAACAAGATAACATCATTTACAAAAATAAGTCATATGTAAAATCATTTATCAATTCAATGTTTTTTATAAGAAGGAAATTTTTTCTATTTATCAAATAACTTATCGATAAATGTTCTTATCGATTAATAGTTTGATAAATGAAGCTTAAAATATTGTTCATGTCAAAATATATATATTTATCGAATATCTTATCGATAAATTCTTTATCAATAAGTGCTTCAAAAGGTTATTTTGAGAAATAGATAGTATGTGAGAAACTTACTTTATTTATCCAAGTCTTTATCAATAAATATTTTTCTCCATCAATTCTTCAATAAATCCTTTTCTAGAGACTGATTTTGCAAACTGAGTCTATATCATATTTATCGAAGTCTTTATTGATAAGTACCCTTATCGAATAAATCTTTGAAAAATTCTATTTTTAAAATAGTGACTCAAACTTTCATAAGCTAAGTTTAAGTTCAGTTTATCGAAGTTTTTATCGATAAGTATTCTTATTGAATAAGACTTCGAAAAATGTCTTTCATAAATCAGTATTTCATAACAGAGTTTCTTTCATATTTATTGAAGAGCTTATTGATCAATATACTTTCGATAAACGTATCAAAAAATAAGCTAAGTTAAAATAGTTCTTGAAAATCATTTGTCATCATCAAAATATTAGAGTCTAACAAATACAACCTATCCAATTGTGCTAGCAAGCACCCATCCATCCATAGTAATTTTAATATGATCCTTCTTGTTTACATCATTTTTACTAAGGTTTATTTAGATTAACGTTTGCAAAATTAACCTTTACCCCAATTGATTTTTATAAATTGAAGTTAGAGTAAAAATTATTAATATAATGCGATTTGTGTTTAGATAAACTTTTATTAAAAAACAATAAGTCTAACAAAAACTTATTTAGATAATATATTACAAAAGTCAATTTTAGAAAATTAAGCAAGCTAAAAGAAAAAAAAATAAACAACTTGCTTTAGCTTCAACTTAACTGTTGATCCAAAAACTTTTTTCCTTAAAGCTATCCCAAACATATGTTTTGATCCAAAATGACTTTTTAGTTTCAAAAGTCATTTTTGAGGGATGAAAAACGTGATCCCAAACAAGCTATAGGATGTACGTCTAGACTATTTTTTAGGACTTTTTCCAAGATAGCATCCTAGTGTCAATGATCTTATAGCCTAATGGTATAAAAATTCTCTTATATGTGAGAGATTTCTAGTTTAATTCTACTTGTAATTTCAGGACATCCATATACATGCATCTTTACTTTAGGGGGGGATAGCATCCCAATAATTGGCAGCGTACCGCTCTTTGCCATCGTAGCTTTATTACAGTAATCGAGCCCATTCTTTGCCAGAACTACCTTTTTTTTTGTTGCCCACCCGGTTCATCGGAGCTTTGCCCCAACTACATCCGGATCCGACCTGCGTTGCACACCTAGCTATGGTGGGTGAGTCTCCCAACGGGGATTTTTTGCATATGCCAAGGCTCGAACTTGAGACTTCGCTTAAGCAATACCGAGCTGCTTACCACTCGGATCAACCCCCGTTGATTCTTCCAGAACTACCTCTTCTAACCACTTGTCCACCTTCAGTCAAAAAAAAAACAATTGTCCACCCTTTGCCCACGTCATGAGATCTGTATGAACAAAGACTTGGGCCCCAAATCATAAATTAGTAGATAATTTAGAGATTAATCCTTTCAAAGTATAGAGATTATCAAAGTGAATTTTGTCTCTCCTAATAAAACTTTTCTTCAATGTGTATAGCCTAGTCTGAACCTAAAATATTATGTTTAAGGAACATAATCATCTATCAGTTATGCCAACTTTGCTAGTGCATCAATCCCATACTTCCTGCATCGCAATAGTGCTTCCTTTGTGGCTAAACAACCAAAACTCAACCTCCACAAAATTTGTCTAACCTTTGGTAATACTTTCAGTGGCCAAATAACATTCCACAACATAGAAGAAGGGTACCAAGATTGACCCTATCTTCACATTGAGCGGCAATACGTAAGATGAGCATGTGAGGAATATCCAATTGCAACCCTGAACCTTATTGATATGTATTACTCTGGTCCTTATTATAAGTTACTTATAGAAAAAATATTTAGTCATAAATATAAATCACTTTGTAAAAAGCCGATCGCCATTATTAAGTGTATTGTAGATGGAGATTTCTACTCTAGTCTTTATTGTAAGTCACTTGTAACTCATTCTTATATACCAAAAACTATATTAAAATTAAAATTCTCTCTCTATCTCACTGTGTACATTTATAAATCATTCTCACATTTCTCTAATCTTTTTCTATTTTCAATGGGAATTAAATAGGGGTAAAATTAAAAAATGATCATTTGTAACCCTACAAATGACTTTTATTTATGACTAAACTTTTCTTCTATAAGAGACTTATAATAAGGACCGGAGTTGTATATTAAAAAGAAATTAAAGGTAATGAATGTAGATTGGTTTTAATTGGAGGGTAATAATAAAAAGTAGTAATAATTATGTTCCATTTTAATGATACTAACTAAATTTCATAATCCTTATGAAATATATAGAGGTGACTTTCAGTCAAAAAAAGAAGATTGAAGTGACTTGTATTAAAATTCAGAGTCATATGACCAACTCCCAACTAATAGCAAAACTACTCTTTGTCACATCCTAATTTTTAGGCCTAGAAGCTCAGAAAGTAGTAAAAAATATGTAGGATACCAGTCCCCTTTGAGTAGAAGTTCTAAAAATATACAGAGGAATTTTAGGGACTAAAATGTTTGCGTGGGCAAATATATAAATAAAGTTATAAGCTCTAGAAGAGTCTCAAGGGTTTAGAAAGATGAAAGAGGATAGTTACAAGCCTAAGGTTGAGATAGAGACCTCAAAGTGATAGTTTATGAGGTTGAGCTCAAGTAGGGATAAAACTGTAATTTCAGAAAATTTTGGGCCAATAGGGGTAATTATGGAAAGATATACGAAAATTCCAGAAAAACCCCCATAAAATGGGAAATGACTTATTAAGGCTTATTGAGGTAAAAAAAATGATAAAAATATCCTAAAGTAACTTTAAGTGTAATGGCTCAGTTTGAGGTATTTATCTGGATATGATTAGTTGAGCCATGAGGAGGCCTGAAAAATATACGTAAAAATAGGAAATAAATAGTTAAGAGACTAGATAAATTTATAAAATTAGTCTCATTTCCAAAAGGTCAGTAGTGTGAGCTATAGAAATACTGGAATCTCATAATACCAATAGTAGTATTTTACGGAAAATTCAGAAAGAAATAGTTAAAAGAAGAGTTATGACCCCAAAAAATTCATGAATTTTTTCTATAATTAAATGAAGATGATGGTGTAGACATAATAATTTTTTGAACTGTAGAAGGCCATAAAGAAATCCAAATAAATGACAGCTATATAGATTAGAAGAAACTTTCAGAACAAGTTGGATCCAAGGGCTAAGATTCAATCTTATCTTCCTCCTTCTTTCAAGATGGTGCCACATAGCATGTTGATGTCACAAAGATGATGTGACAAATATTTGAGCATTCTGGAAGATCAGAATTGAGAAAAAGTACCTGATAAAGTACTTATTGGACAGGATGAATGGAAGCTTGTTGAGGAAGCTTTCCAAACCTCTTCTTCCACTTAGAATGGTGCCATGTGAAGCCTCTTGATCGGTTGGAAGAGTTAGACAACATGTGACTAAATTTGTGAATAAAATAATATTATGATGGACTTCAATCATCTATTAAATTTAATTAATAACACATGGACCAATCAAAGGAAAGACATGTGGACCAATCAAAAGAAGGCACTGGTTGCCAAGTGGACTAATGAGGAGTAGCCACTTAGCAAGAAAAAGGATGAGTTAGTGATGACTATGGATATATGGAAAAATAGGAAGAGGGCAAGTGTCTAACATGTGAACCAATTAGAAGTGGACAAAGAGGGATATGTAGACCAATAAGAAGTCAAGTGACATAATCCAATTGATTAAGGGAAATTAAGGGCAAAGATTTAATCTCAGCTTCCTTCTTCCCTTGGGCTTTTGACACATAGCATGTTGATGTTATGAGGATGATCTAAGAGGAGGAGAAGATGATGCAAGAAGGCAAGGTGGATGCAATCTTGACCATCCATTACATCTTGTAAATATTAGAAACTTGAGGGGTAAAATGATCCCTAGAAGCCAATAATTTGTCTATAAATACCCCTCCCTTCCTTCACATTTTGTTCTCCCAAGGAGCCTTGGGAAAACTCTACCAAATTTCTATCGAACACCAAAGCAAGCAAAAAAAGCTACTGGATCAAGCAAACAAGGTAAGCAATCATATCTAAACTTTCAATCTTTGATTCTAGGGGTATTATACTTGTGTTATTTAGCTTGAAAACCATGAAATCCTTCCTTTATAAGGATTGGTTGAAATTTGTATAAAATAAGGAAAGAGAAATTGATGGATATATGTTAGATAAGGTGATTTAAGCATAATCCAAGTAGTATAACCTAGATTAATCAAGGATTTCATGAAATTCCAACTTGAGTAGAATTTTAGCCTGGATAGTAACTACATGGAGGAGAATGATTTTGATAATTTTGATGCTTCCAATGAGTTTAAAATGAGAAATAGTGTAGGATTAATGCAAGAAATAAGTATTGGAAGTATTGGAATCAAAACTGTAATTTTTGGAGAAATTGTGTATCATTTCGGTTTCTATCCAGTCCATTGGGCAGGAGTTTGATTTTCATAGTTCTAAACTCATATTTGGATTTCTCATGAAAAATTGTGTGGGATTGATCTATGGGAATACTTTTTAGGAAGATGGACAGAAATCCCTAAAGTTAAAAAATAAAAGAGTTAAGAGTTCAAGAAAGATGGTCTTGAACATTACTTGAGTTTATGACTCTAATGAGTGGTATATACAATGTGTAACATCCCAAATTTTCCTTATCTGTATAAGAATGATAAATGAAAGAGGTTATGAAGGGATTGAGAAGGTAATCAGAAGAAAAAAAATAATAATTGGATAATTTTAAATCAAAGAAATAGATAAGGTATAAAATTGTAAAGACAAATAGGTTAAATTACAATTAATGAAAGTTTCAAGGGTATAAGGGTTATTTTGAAAAAGAAAGGGACTAAAGTAAAAATCCTAAAAGTTCCATGGTACAAAATGGAAGTAGACACAAGTTATGGGCTATTAAGTATAATTATGATAAATTAATGGATTAAAGTACAATTTCCAAGAGTTCAAGGGCAAAATGGTAATTATGAAAAGTTGAGTTAGAAAAGACCCAAAATTTTCTAGAAATGTTTTGGTCCCAAATTTTATCAGTAAATAGAGAATAAAAATTGGAACAGGCATATTTTTCATAATTTTGATTTAAGGTCCCAATAAATTGATATTAATCTCCAAAGACTGAAGATTAGTACAATATCTTCCAGACCTCATAATCAGATGAAATTTTATGATAAATTCTTATACTTAATAAAAGAATTTATGAAAATGACAGAAGTAAAAAAGGAGTCCTGTAAAATTAATTAGAGAATTAAAGGTGAAAAAGGATATCGATAAATGATTAAAAGAAAAGTATAGATTTTTTAACAGGACTTATAAGTCTCAAAATATTATGATACTTTGCAAGAAATTCATTTTATATTAGAAAAAAATTATAAAAATTTCAGAATTATTAAAAGAATTTTATAGAATTTATCTTAGAAATTAGGATAATTTAAGGGCATCGGTATAAAAAATTAAAGGAAGTGCCTTGGGATATGTGCGAAATATTTAGTGGGACCCAATCTTGGTCCAACATGGCATCAAGTGAGGGCCCAAAATGCTAAGAGAGTTCTTATAAGCCAAATGAAAATTTTACACTATTTTATGAATTAATAAAAAGGAAGGAAAGAAAGGAAATTTCATAGAAGGTGCAAATGGCATAAGGTGACATTGTGAGGTGTCTTGTGGACCCCACACTCCTTCCACATGGCCCAAAGGGAAAAGAAGAAACTATTATCACATGTGCTCCATTGCAATAAAATAATGTAAGAATAGGATTAAGGATGATTAAGGAATTAAACAACTAATCAAATTCAAGATTAAGGCTATATAATAATTAGGAAAAGTTGGGGTAATCTTGTCCCAAGATGCCCAAGTTTTGGCTATAAATACCCCTCCATTTAGTACAAAACCGCGATGCATGATGGATCATTGGGGAACCCCTTGTCATTTGAAAACTTGGCCAAAGCAAAGGCAATTCAAGGCACTTAGTGATCAAGCAAGTTAAGGCATAGTGCCTATTTGGATAAGTTTTTAGAAAATGGCTTATGAAAAAAATGGCTTTTAGACAACTTTTAGAAAAGAGCTTCTGGAGAAAAGCTTATAGAAAAAAGTGGTTCTGAATAAATGATTATTTGGATAGTTATTATTAGAAGGACTTTTGTGATTGCTAAATTACCAGAAGGGGTATAAGATAAAAAAAATTTACTCCTTAGAAATTCTAGCGACCACTGTAGCCTTATTCCTCCTCTCCTACAATGACGCAACGGCATGGAAGGGCAGTCGACTCCAGCATTGGATGACAAAAAGCATCAGATGGCGAGGAAGATAAAGATGGAGGTGAGCAGAAGACGAGCATCAAATGGTGACGCGACGAAGACAGAGGCAAGCAAAAGACGGACGGACGGTGAGCAAAAAATAGATGATGACTAGGACAGATGGCGACGAGCTTGGCAACAAAACCCACGGTAATAAAGATAGTGACAAGGACAAAGAGAAGAGAGAGAAGAAGGAGAAGAGGAAAGAGAGAGTGTGAGAAAAAATAAGGGTAAAATAGTATTTGGATAGTCCATAAGCTCTTTTACTGTTCCAAAAGTTACTCCTACTAGCTTATCTAAAACCATGATTTTAAACCATGGTTTAGTCCAGAAGCACTTATGGACAAATATGACTGTTTGTTTTGAAATTTTTCTAAACTATGGTTTGGGCCAAAAGCCTTTTTAAAACCTTAGTTTGGGGGTTTCCCAAACAAGCCCATAAGGTAAGCAATCTTCCTAACTTATATATATATATGTTTTGGAAGATTGAAACCTAAGTTTTAGAGGTTGAAAATGGATTTTTCCCTTAACCTACCTTGCTGGCCGAAAATCAAGAATAAGGAAAGAAAAGGAATATTAAACTAGAATCATATAATTAGCACTTAAACAAATTAGTTTGGATGTTTGTTTATGGAATTAAATTGTGATTATTGACTTTGCCTTTCTTGAGGCCATTTGGCTAGTGCTGTTCTATATAGGAGGAGATTGATTCTCAATGATCTAATGCTTCCATTAAATTTAAATGATGATTTTGTATAGGATTGGATATGATTGGAACCTTGGAAGCATTAAAATTAGAAAAGGGAAGTTTTGGAAACATGAATAGTGATGTGAATTTCATGATTTTGATACTTCCAATAGATTTAAAATGAAAAATTGTGTGGGATAAAGTAGAGAAACAAGCATTAGAAGTATTAGAATCAAAATGAGAATTTTTAGAAATAAAAGGACATAGTTCAATTCTATCCAGAAGTGCATGAAGGAGATGAAATTTCTTAATTATAAGCTTATAAGTAGATTTAGAAGGAAAAATTATGTAGGATAAGGTCAAGACATCAATTAATTCAAATGTCAAACCAATTAATAAAAATTAGAGAAGGATAGAGACTTAATAGGTTAAGAATTAGTGAATAAGTTATATTGTCTTAGAAATGGATTGTAATAAGTATGATGTTATACTTTATTAGGCCTTGATTAATGTGGTAAAGAGGACCACAAATCAAGGACCATGATGGAAGGAAAATAGTAAGGAAAAGCACGAGGTAAAGAGAAAGGATAAGGAAAGAGAGCTATTCTAAGGTAGTGAACTTACCTACTTGGATGTTTTATGTGATGTTTGCTTACTTTGATTATGTGAAGCATGTATGATTAAGTGATGCTCTATTTCTTTTTATGTTATGGCCATATGTTATAATTAAGAGACATGAAATCATGTAAGTTATCATTATGCAGCATGATCATTAAGTACACACATAGTAATATCAAGCATGTAGTTGCATACATTTTATGGTTTCCGTTTGCTATTGAGATTTTCCCAGAAATCTCACCTGCTCCATGTCACCCTAATACCAGTAGGTTCTTCAAAGATGGAAGAAGATGAAGATGCAAGAAGATGAGTTAGGGGATAAATGGTATGATTGTTTGTAACTTATGTTATGTCATGATTATGTGATGTATGCTTAAAAGCAGAACAATAGTTGTTGCATATAAAAATAGTAAATGATAAAATAAATGTACAATATTTTAACAATGATTAGTTAACATGAGTTTCTTTTTGACACCAAGAACGCCTTATTCTGACATTAATACAAAAGGAAAGAAATTTTCAAAATTAGGGACCAAAAACTGTTTTTAGAATTTTTGACCGAATAAATAGTGTTATTTGATGATTAAATGAAGGGAATTGGAAGACACGCAGTGAAAATTAACTTTAATTTTTTTTCCATTCCCTGCTAGGATCTACCGAATGTGTTTAAGTCAAGGAGAAAAAAGTGTTACCTTCGGTATTCGAGCTGTAATCACGACCTCAGTATCCACTAGTCGCGACTCTTCGCCTCTGGAGTTTTCAGTCGCGACTCCTCAGCTTCTAGTCACGACCTGTCGTCTCTAGAGTTTTCAGTTGAGACCTCCTCTTCTACTCGTCACGACCAGTAGCCTCTGGAGTTGTCAGTCGCGACTTCCTCTGCTTCTAGTCGCGACCTGTGTCTCATTTCAGATTTCTGACGTTCAGATGCCTATTTAGTCGTGACCTATGTATCAATTGGTCGCGACTTCGTCGTACCTGGTGCTCTTTTCTCGATCGCAGGAAGTCGACAACTCAGATCAGCTTCCTCTACCGGTATCCACACGAACAGCGTTCCAATCACGAACGACGTGCTAGGGCCTCTTGTCCCTCTAAGGCTTTCTCAAGATTCTGTCCTCACCATCTCTATTTTGGCAATTTCTTATCTGCAAACCTTTTGCACTCTCCTTGCCCCTTTTTGTCCCGTGTGTGTAGAACCTTAGCCCCTAATGTCAAATATATAGGATGCTATCGTGCTTCTAATTGGGCTGGGTTTCAGAATTAATCTTATATTAATTCTAAAATTAATACAACATCATATATTGCATAATTTAATAAGAAACTAATTAAATAAATATGGTTTTTATTAAATCTGTCTCAAAGATTTAATTCACCTATTTATTTAATTTAAAATAAAGATAAGACAGAATTATATTTGATTTATTCTCATAAATCAAATTTGAGATATCTTATCAATTTAAATTTCAAATTCAAATAGATCATATCAATTTAAATTCAAATTCAAAAGTGATAGAGATTTAATTTATCCTTATAAATTAAATCTTGCAAATATCTCTTATATTATATATAATATATATATACGAATTTATATAGATATAAAATATATATATCCACCCTAGATTATTTATTGAATCAATATATGTCTTAGATTCAATGAACCTGGACATCACAGCTCGAGTTGGGCTATTTTGTGTGCGACCCTGTAGGCCCATATGAAGTTGGCAGTGGGCCAGTGACTTTACTGACCCACAAGTCGTAAGCGGACTCTAGCAAGATATTACGACTACCCAAATCATATGAGGATCAATAAACGATGTAACCTTTCATACAACCATATCACGTCCCTTTTGTCACACGATATTTCGGTCATGGATGAGGCATGGAGAACGTCATCCTCCTGTTCCTGACTGTTACTTTCTCGATCCCTGAGTAGTCTTACTATAGAAATGGAACTACCTTTCCATTACAGTATGGCCATACATTTCTCAGACTCACTCATGATGGGGCCCAGTAATATCTCTCTACGAATGTGAGGGACAAATTCCATCTTGACCATTCACATTCCTCCGCATGAAAAACCACTAAGCCCGAACATAGCCTTTATGATCACTCGGTCAAAAGTAAGTTTTAACTAGGTCAAAGCTGAGCATTTGTCATGTAGGAATCCATGATGATCTCAGGTCAAAGGGCATAGTGACATGGCTTGTATATGAGAGAAGCTTATGACTTGACCCATGCAGCTCTCTCATAGCGGGTCGGTCCAACACCCTGTACTCTTACATGTGCCTATGACTTTGATTTATATCTCTATATATCTTCAAAGTTATACTGGTCTTGTTTCATCTTTACTCCTGCATAGATGATCGACCAGGGACATTTAGGATAAGATCATGAGTTATCCAAGGATGGTCATCACAATAAATATGCAAATAATGTGATAACATAATTAAGAAATTCATAAATCAACAATGTTCATAAGATAATGATTGGCCCCTAGGGCACAATCTCCAACATCCTCTCACTTGCACTAGGTACAATCATTAATTTGCCTAATTCCCATTGACCTAACATGACACTCATGTTTTGCTTGCACAAGCGGCTTTGTTAGAGGATCAGCAACATTGTCTTCCCCTGCTACCTTGCATATTTTTATATCACCTCTATCATTGATTTCTCTGATGAGATAAAATCGCCTGAGTATATGCTTGGTCCTTTGATGTGACCTAGGCTCTTTGGCCTATGCAATGGCACCACTATTGCCACAGAATAAAGTTATTGGATCTGAGATGGTAGGTACCACCCCTAGTTCAGTAATGAACTTCCTGATCTAAACGGCCTCCTTAGCTGCATCAGATGCTGCAATGTACTCAGCTTCCATTGCAGAATCTGCTACAGTGCTCTGCTTAGAGCTCTTCCAGCTTACTGCTCCATTATTCAGGAGAAATATGTATCCAGATTGCGATTTCTGGTAGTCCTGGTCAGTTTGAAAACTTACATCTGTGTAACCAGTTACACAGAGCTCGTCATCCATTCCACCATAGACTAAGAATAAGTCCTTAGTCCTTCTCAAGTACTTAAGAATATTCTTGACAGCAGTCCAATGGCCCTCACCGGGGTCCTGTTGATATCTGCTAGTCATACTTAAGGCAAACGAGATATCCGATCTAGTACATAACATGGCATACATGATAGATCTTATGGCCGAGGCATATGGAACCTTACTCATACGACCTCGCTGATCAGGTGTACTAGGACACAAATCCTTGCTGAGGTGAATACCATGAGACATGGGTATGAAACCCCTCTTTGATTCCTGCATACTAAACCTATGCAGTATCTTGTCTATATATGTGCTCTGACTGAGTCCTAGAAGTCTTTTAGATCTATCTCTATAGATCCTAATTCCTAGGATGTAGGTGGCTTCACCCAAGTCTTTCATCGAGAAAGACTTTCCTAACCAAGACTTGACAATCTGCAAGGTGGGAATGTCATTCCCAATAAGTAGGATGTCATCGACATAGAGTACCAAAATTACAACTGTGCTCCCACTAACCTTCTTGTACACACAAGGTTCATCAATATTTTGAAGAAATCCAAACTCTTTGACTACTTCATCAAAACAATGATTCCAACTCTGAGATGCTTGCTTCAGTCCATAAATGGACCTTTGAAGCTTGCATATTTTACCAGAGTCCTCGGAACGCTCAAACCCTTTAGGTTGTATCATGTACACATCCTCAAGGAGCTTTCCATTAAGGAAGGATGTCTTGACGTCCATCTGCCATATTTCATAGTCATAATATGCTGCAATGGCAAGGAGGATTCTGATTGATTTGGCCATTGCAACTGTGAAAAAGGTCTCATCATAGTCTAAACCATGAGTCAGTAAATCCTTTTGCAACCAGTCGTTCCTTGAAGACATTTACATTGCCATCCATGTCAGTTTTCTCTTTAAAAACCTACTTGCACCCGACAGTTTTTACTCCTTCAGGTGGGTCGACTAAGGTCCATACCTTATTATCGTACATGGATTGCATTTCAGACTTCATGGTATTTAGCAATTTTTCAGAGTTTGGTCCCACTATAGCTTCTCGATAGGTAGTTGGCTCATTATGCTCAATGAGCAACATATCACGATTGTCAGAAATCAGAAATCCATATCTCTGAGGCTGAAGTCGTGCCCTATTAGATCGCCGTGGGCCTTGCGTGACTTGAGGAGTCTCAACAACCTTTTGTGAGTCTTCTCTATTTTCCATCTGTAGTTCTGTGGTGTCTTGTGGCTCTCGAACTTCTTCGAGGTGTACCTTGCTCCCACTGGTTCTTTTAGAGATAAATTCTCGTTCGAGAAAGATACCATTTCTGACAACAAATACTTTGTTATCAGTGGGGTTGTAGACATAATATCCCTTGGTTTCCTTAGGATATCCCACAAAAGGCACTTTGACGATTTGGGCGCTAACTTATCTGAGGCTTATTGCTTAACATAGACCTCACTTCCCCAAATCTTGAGAAAAGATAAACTAGGTTTCCTCCCAGTCCATATCTCATATGGAGTCTTTTCAACTGCCTTAGATGGAACACGATTAAGTGTGAACGCAGCTGTCTCTAGGGCGTGGCCCCAAAAGGACGGTGGAAGATCTGTTCGACTCATCATGGATCGAACCATATCTAATAGTGTTTGATTCCTCCGTTCAGAAGAGCCATTCCATTATGGTGTTCCTGGAGGAGTCAATTGTGAGACTATCCCATAATTCCTAAGATGATCGATGAACTCTTAGCTCAAATATTCACCACCTCGATCAAATCGAAGGGCTTTAATTATTTTTTCAAGATGGTTTTGTACTTTATTTTGAAATATCTTGAACATTTCAAAAGATTCAGATTAATATTTCATTAGATAGACGTAGCCATATCTACTGAAATCATCTATGAATATGATGAAGTACGAATAACCTCCTCTAGCATTTATATTCATCGGTCCACACATATCTGTATGTATGAGGCCTAACAAATCAGTGGCCCTCTCACTGTGCCCATTGAAAGGTGACTTTGTCATCTTACCTAACAAACAAGACTCGCAAGTATCATATGATTCAAAATCAAATAAATTGAGAAATCCATCTTGATGGAGTCTAGAAATGCGTTTCTCATTTATGTGGCCAAGACGACAGTGCCAGAGGTATGTCGGATTCAAATCATTTGGTTTGACCCTTTTGGCAGTTATGTTATAGATATTTCCATGATTGGGTTCTTCCAAGTTTCATATGTAATGATCAGCATGCAAATCACCATGAGCATAGAAAATATCAATACGATAAATGGAACATCTACCATTCCCAGCAATGGAAGTGTAACCTTCCTTATCCAAATAAGAAAGAGAAATAATGTTACTACTCAAAGCAGGAACATAATAGCAATTGTTTAAAACTAACAAAAGCTTAGTGGGCAGAACTAATTCATAAGTGCCTACAGCTAAAGCAGTAACCCTTGCTTTGTTTCCAACTCGTAGGTCAACTTCACCCTTCTTCAGCTTTCTACTGTCCTTTAGGCCCTGCACATTTGTACATATGGTATCTAATACCCGTGTAGTGAAAGTAGAGAGATGAATGTCTGTAACATAAATACCTGAAGCGGTAGCCCCGCTATCCTTCTTGTTCTTTTTCAGATCTTCAAGGTAAAGTTTGCAATTCCTCTTCCAATGACCCGATTCATTGCAGAAGAAGCAAACTGCTTCCTTTGGAGGCTTTGCCTTCTTTGGTGCAGGCTTGGTTTCGGGCTTACCTGACTCTTTGGTCTTACCAGATGAGCCATGACCCTTCCCCTTGCCCTTGGATTTCTTTTTCATACCCTTTCCTTTCTGAACCATCAAAACTGTACTGGGCTTCTTCTTAACAGTCGGCTCAGCAGTTTTAAGCATCCCATGTAGTTCAGAAATAGATTTCTCTATGTTGTTCATGTTGTAACTGGTCATAACTTTCTGGGAGTGAGTTTAAGATCAAATCTATATCTAACTCCTGGCTCATGGGAAATCCAAGCCTCTCAAGGTGATTAATGTACCCTTTCATTTTTAAAACATGAGTACTCACTGATGCACCTTCATCCATCTTGCAGGAATGTAAGGCCTTAGTGGTCTCATACCTCTCTTGCCTTGCCTGTTGCTAGAATATTTCCTTAAGATGCACAATCATCTCATAAGCCTCCATGTGTTCCAGATCTCTTTGGAGCTCCAGAACCATAGTGGTAAGCATCAAGCATCCCATATCGATAGAGTCTTCCTTATGCTTCGCATAAGAATCTCTCTGAGCTCTAGGAGCATTGGCGTTGGCTCCTCAGGAATGGGTTGATCTAGGACATATGCCTTTCTTTCCTTCTTGAGAACAATTCTCAAGTTCCTGAACCAGTCAAGAAAGTTTGTCCCATTGAGTTTGTCCTTCTCAAGGACAGATCGCAACGATAATGTAGCAGTATTACTAGTCGTCATGATTCTACAATTAAAATATGCAATTGAATTAGCAATCTCCCACTAAATAAAACAACGCTCAATATAATAATTAGTGGGATAAGATCCATATTTGGCTTAAACTTGAGTCCGCTTTGGCAGGATGCTCAACTTTAAGTTATTTAGGTAGGTAACACTTTACCAATTACATCAAATGTAACTCTTAGATGTTTATGGGATTTTATCATCATATGATCCGGCATGTTTTAATCCCATCTAATGCCTTGAGACCCAAAACCGTTTTGATAATCTCAATTAAGTCAAACAATAATAAACATATGTGAGTAGCACCATTACTCTTTGCTTATCTCCCCAAGATAACTCAAATGCACCCACTTTGGTGGAGCCTACAAGTGAGCGATCAAGGTTTTGACAAGTGTTCATTAATTGAAGGCATTATGACTTAAGATTTCATTTAGAGGGCTTAATTATCTATCTGGTTTATAAAATGCATGTATCTCGGTTGTATCTCATACAAGCAATATGCATATCGTACATATAAGCATAATCTTAAACGTGATACAATATGGCTCACCTATCCTAAGTCCCCTTAAGCCAATAAGAGGAACTCTCTAGTTAGAATAGGAAAATTAGATAAGGAAACCTCATTTTAACATTCGAGGGGAGTGAGATGAGAAAAGAATATACAACGAGAGTAATTAGAGGAAGGCACGACGTGCAGGCCATATTTAGAAAAATTATAACACTTGTAATCTAGAGCCATATTGTTCACCATACCCAAACATTCAAGAATCAAAATTCATATTATGTGAAGGGCAATAAATGTTTCAAAACATTCATAGATCAGGAAATGCGTATGTATTACGATTATGTTGCGCTACGACCAGGTAGCCACGGCGGTCCCGCTAGCCGATTAGCGGGCGGGGTCTGGGGGCAGCGCCCCAAGAATTTTTTTTATAAATAATCAAGAATCTTAATTCTATTTCCTTAGACCCCATCAATATTAATTGATCAAATCAATTAACATACACCACTGATTTCAGTTTCCTTTCGGATTCCTTATATGTCATACATAAAACTGATTCCATTTATGTCATACATAATTCACATGTTATCATATAATCGGCTAAGAAGTATAATATACATCACATGTATCAACAATCAAACCTAACTTAAACACAAAACGGCATGGCTCTGATACCACTGAAGGAATTGGAAGACACGCAGGTAAATTAACTTTAAAAAAAATTTTACATTCCCTGCCAGGATCTACCGAATATGTTTAAGTCAAGGAGAAAGAAGTGTTACTTTCGGTATTCGAGCTGCAGTCGCTACCTCAGTATCCACTAGTCACGACTCTTCGTCTATGGAGTTTTTAGTCATGACCTCCTCAGCTTCTAGTCACGACCTGTCGTCTCTGGAGTTTTTAGTTGCGACCTCCTCTTCTACTAGTCACGACCTGTAGCCTCTGGAGTTGTCAGTCGCGACTTTCTCTGCTTCTAGTCGTGACCTGTCATCTCTTTTCAAATTTTTGACGTTCAGATGCCTATTTAGTTGTGACCTATGTGTCAACTGGTCACGATTTCGTCGTACCTGGTGCTCTTTTCTTGATCGCAGGAAGTCGACAACTCAGATCAGCTTCCTCTACCGGTATCCACACGAACAGCGTTCCAATCACGTACGACGTGCTAGGGCCTCTTGTCCCTCTAGGGCTTTCTCAAGATTCTGTCCTCACCGTCTCTATTTTGGTAGTTTCTTATCTGCAAACTTTTTGCACTCTCTTTGCCCCTTTTTGTCTCGTGTGTGTAGAACCCTAGCCCCTAATGTCAAATATACAGGATGCTATCGGGCTTCTAATTGGGCTGGGTTTCAGAATTAATCTTATATTAATTCTAAAATTAATACAATATCATATATTGTATAATTTGATAAGAAACTAATTAAATAAATATAGTTTTTATTAAATCTGTCTCACAGATTTCATTCACCTATTTATTTAATCTAAAATAAAGATAAGACGATATTATATTTGATTTATTCTCATAAATCAAATTTGAGATATCTTATCAATTTAAATTTCAAATTCAAATAGATCATATCAATTTAAATTCAAATTCAAAAGTGATAGAGATTTAATTTATCCTTATAAATTAAATCTTGCAAATATCTCTTATATTATATATAATATATATATACAAATTTATATATATAAAATATATATATATCCACCCTAGATTATTCATTGAATCAAGACATGTCTTAGATTCAATGAACCTGGACATCACAGCTCGAGTTGGGCTATTTTGTGTGTGACCCTGTAGGCCCATATGAAGTTGGCAGTAGGCCAGTGACTTTACTGACCCACAAGTCGTAAGCGGTCTCTAGCAAGATATTAGGACTACCCAAATCATATGAGGATCGATAAACGATGTAACCTTTCATACAACCATATCACGTCCCTTTAGTCACACGATATTTCGGTAATGGATGAGGCATGGAGAACGTCATCCTCCTATTCCTGACCGTTACTTTCTCAATCCCTAAGTAGTCTTACTATAGAAATGGAACCACCTTTCTATTACAGTATGGACATACATTTCTCAGACTCAGTCATCGAGGGGCCCAGTAATACCTCTCTACGAATGTGAGGGACAAATTTCATCTTGACCATTCACATTCCTCAGCATGAAAAACCACTAAGCCCGAACATAGCCTTTATGATCACTCGGTCAAAAGTGAGTTTTAACTAGATCAAAGCTGAGCGTTTGTCATGTAGGAATCCATGATGATCTTAGGCCAAAGGGTATAGTGACTTGGCTTATATATGAGAGAAGCTTATGATTTGACCCATGCAGCTCTCTCATAGCGGGTCGGTCCAACACCCTGTACTCTTACATGTGCCTATGACTTTGATTTATATCTCTATATATCTTCAAAGTCATACTGGTCTTATTTCATCTTTGCTCCCGCATAGATGACCGACCAGGGACATCTAGGATAAGATCATGAGTTATCCAAAGATGGTCATCACACTAAACATGCAAATAATGTGATAACATAATTAAGAAATTTATAAAATAATAATATTTATAAGACAATGATTGGCCCCTAGGGTACAATTTCCAATATTAAATTGTACTGATATGCTGAGCATTTGTCTAAGTGATATTTTTTTCCTGAAAATTCAATATGTTAGTTTCGAGTAGCCTTTTGAACCACTTCATTTCAATTTTTTTAGAATTAATTATGATTTTTTGAAGTTCGTCACTTAATCTGAAAATATCACATGAACAGTACCTATGACTTGAAATTTTCTAGATTTTGATAATGAACTTGTAAGTGGTTCTAAATGCTACCAAATGATCTATAAGACGTACGAAAATAAGGTGTTACACAATGTAATTGTGTTCAGGGCTATGAGATATTAAAGAAGATGTGTTTAAATAAGTTGAGCAAGCAACCATCTATTGGTTGAAGACAAAGGGAGCAAGAAAAAAAAATAATAAAGCTATAAGATAGTAGACTTACCCCTTTATGTGCTTAATGTGGTATGCTTATGTATTGATATAAATGATTTGATTGAATGATGTTGTGACGTGATAATTGTTGCTAGAAATGCTATTCATAATATGATTCCAATGGCCATGCATTTTTATATAAAGCATAAAGCATGATGACATGTCACTAGCTAGCATAAATTTAAGTAAAATTATATATCATGCATTAACATCCATCTTGTACATGTATGTGATAATATTTTCTATTGAGATTCTCTAGAATCTCACCCTCTCTTAACCAACCAATATAGGTCAAATTTGATGGAAGATGTATGCATGAAGAATAGCTAATAAATGGAAGATGAAAAGTAGAGAAGTGCATGTTCTAGCATGAAATGTTAGATTCTCCCATTTATGTAAATGCTATGTAATGTGTCATGTTATATAATGAAATTGTATAAAACAATTATGACATGTTTATATGAGTATGATAATGTATCAGAAACCAAGATAATGGTTTATGTATACTAGAATAATTAAAGAGAATTAAAGAAAGAAGTTAAAAAGATAAAAACGTAGGTCCTAGAGCAATGAGCTTTTAGCTCCAATTTGACCTACCAAAGGAATGAATTTAACCATAAAATTTTGTAAACATGTAGTACACATTTTAAGATTTAAAAGAATGTATAGTTTGTCCTAATTGGATGTGTGTTAAGAGAAATGAATTTCTAAATTTAAGGCTCAGATCTAAAATTTCTAGAAATGACCATATGAGTAAATTTTAACGAATTAACTATATTGATTGGTCCAGTAAAACTCCAGATTTATATTTTTTCCTTAAAGAGCTATGAAAGAGCTTCAAGTAAAATTTTGGATCACCTCCATATAATTTTTTTAGAATTAATTATAATTTTTTAACCCGATGACCAATTTGTAAAGTTTTATTTTTTTAGGTATAAGTAATATTTTTGCTAATCAAAATCACTTACTAGGATGTAATTCCTTTCTATCAAGCAGACTAGACCAAGCTCATGCTTGTTGGAAATTGTGCCCTAGGGGCCAATCATTGTCTTATGAACATTGTTGATTTATGAATTTCTTAATTATGTTATCATATTATTTGCATGTTTACTATGATGACAATCCTTGGATAACTCATGATCTTATCCTAAATGTCCCTGGTCGGTCATCTATGCGGAAGCAGAGATGAAATAAGACCAGTATGACTTTGAAGATATATAGAGATATAAATCAAAGTTATAAGCACATGTAAGAGTACAGGGTGTTGGACCGACCCGCTATGAGAGAGCTGCATGGGTCAAGTCATAAGCTTCTCTCATATATAAGCCATGTCACTATGCCCTTTGACCTGAGATCATCATGGATTCCTACATGACAAACGCTCAGCTTTGACCTAGTCAAAAGTCACTTTTGACCGAGTGATCATAAAGGCTATGCTCGGGTTTAGTGGTTTTTCATGCGGAGGAATATGAATGGTCAAGATGGAATTTATCCCTCACATTCATAGAGAGATATTACTGGGCCCCTCGATGAGTGAGTCTGAGAAATGTATGGCCATACTATAATGGAAAGGTAGTTCCATTTCTATATTCAGACTACTCAGGGATCGAGAAAGTAACAGTCAGGAACAGGAGGATGACGTTCTCCATGCCTCATCCTTGACCGAAATATCGTGTGACAAAAGGGACGTGATATGGTTGTATGAAAGGTAACATCGTTTATTGATCCTCATATGATTTGGGTAGTCGTAATGCCTTGCTAGAGACCGCTTACGACTTGTGGGTCAGTATAGTAACTGGCCCACTGCCAACTTCATATGGGCCTACAGGGTCACACACAAAACAGCCCAATGCGAGCTATGATGTCCAGATTCATTGAATCTAAGAGATGTCTAGATTCAATGAATAATCTAGGGTGGATATATATTATATATATATAAATTAGTGTATATATATATTATATATAATATAAGAGATATTTGTAAGATTTAATTTATAAGGATAAATTAAATCTCTATCACTTTTGAATTTGAATTTAAATGGATATGATCTATTTGAATTTGAAATTCAAATTGATAAGATATCTCAAATTTGATTTATGAGAATAAATTAAATATAATTCTGTCTTATCTTTATTTTAAATTAAATAAATAGGTGAATTAAATCTGTGGGACGGATTTAATATAAACCATATTTATTTAATTAGTTTCTTATTAAATTATGCAATATATGATATTGTATTAATTCAGAATTAATATAAGATTAATTCTGAAGCCCAGCCCTATTAGAAGCCCGATAGCTTCCTATATATTTGACATTAGGGCCTAGGGTTCTACACATCTCTACACACATATTCAGACGTGAGAAAATGGGGCAGGGAGAGTGCAAAAGGTTTGCAGATAAGAAACTGCCGAAATAGAGATGGTGAGGACGGAATCTCTAGAAAGCCCTAGAAGGACAAGAGGCGCTAGCACGTCGTTCGCGATTGGAACGCTGTTCGTGTGGATACCGGTAGAGGAAGCCGATCTGAGCTGTCGACTTCTTACGATCGACGAGACACGAAGCAAGGTCGCGACCTATTGACACTGAGGTCGCGACCATACGGGAATCTGAATGTCAGAAATCCGAGAAGAGGAGACAGGTCGCGACTTGAAGCTGACGAGGTCGCGACTATAAACTCCAGAGACGTCCGGTCGCGACGAGAAGCAGAGTAGGTCGCGACTAACAACTCTAGAGGCGACAAGTCGCGACTAGAAGTTTAGGAGGTCTCGACTGAAAGTTCCAGAGGCGAGGAGTCGCGACTAGTGGACACTGAGGTCTCAACCAAAGCTTGAATACCGAAGGTAACACTTCTTTCTCCTTGACTTAAACACATTCGGTAGATCCTGGCTGGGAATGGAAAAATTTTTAAAGTTAATTTCCGCTGCATGTCTTCCAATTCCCTTCAATGCTACCCTTAGTCTTTTCTTGGCCTTAAAAAATTCAGACTTGTTGAAATACTTTCCCTTTAACACCCTAACCCCATATTATCTGAATGCTTTAATACTAGTCATACGTTCGTCGCTAACTACGTGACATCACCGTTGATTAGCATCAAAATAAAAATAAAACTAGATTTTGTAGTAAAGTGCAATCTAGGTCATCTCCTAAAGAGCCTTTGTCTTACTCACTTAAATTAGGAAGATCACTTAAAAAGAAGTAGAAAAGAGGGCTTTCAATTAAAAGTCTAATTAACTAAGAAAAATAAATAAACAACAAATCAAATTAACAACTACATTTAATTTATAATGAAAATACAATTAATTACAAGTTCGTCTCCTAGGATGAAATGGTCATTGTCCAAATAAAATATTTAATTTCTATGGTTGAGATTACTTCAAAGAAAATTCCAAACTCATTCTTGAATTATCGTTCAAGTTTTATGCTATTGTTTAAATCAAAGTTCAATGACATCTCACTTAAACTCAAGAAACAATTAATCTTGGAATTTAAACAAATGGAGAAAATCAATCAACTTTCTCCTCTAATTATCCTCTCAAACCTCTATTCAATTGATTAGAAGCTTATGAAATCTCAATATTTTAAGAAAAGTAGCAAAATAAATATAATCCAAATATGGAAAATATAAATTTGCTCAAGTTAAAGCTCAATAGAGAGGAATTGTTGAAACTATCAAATCTGAAATTTCATAAACGTACTAATTCAAATCATAAATCTATAATCATGAATTTTCAGCACAAATCCTCAATAAACACAACGCAAATAATATTCAAATAGAATCACACTGAAATTACGGACAAAAGAGAGACAAAAGAGAGGGAAATTAAACAAGAATCTTAACCAAGAGTACCCATTACAAGTCTTGGACTCCCATTAATAAGTTACTGAACATGGAGAGAAAAATAGAGGGAGAAGCTGTAAAATGGTAGAAAGAAGAAGCCGTGACGAAGGACGAGAAAAGAAATTAAAAGAACTTGTTTTGGTGCTTATCATTTTGATGAGCGCCTTTAACTTATTCTGGATTTTGTTTCAATTGAAGTTTTTAAATAAGCAAATTACTTTTTTTAAAAAATAATAGTTAAAAATTATCTTTATTTTAGATCTTTTATCTATTAAAATATTTTTTTAAAAAAACAAAGATAAAAAAAATTAGATTTAGACCGTCTAAATCAAATTTAGATAATTTAAATATGATGAGTTAATAGTATTCCCTAAAAAACGTTTCTTTTTAAAATGTCAGCCCCCACCATTCAAGACCTAACCTAATATTTAAACAATAAAATGATAAAATCACCCTTTAATTTCCTAATTCATATTTACTCAATTTTAGCCAGGAGAAACAAAGATTATGATAATATCAATTCCAACCCAAGAAAATCTCTCCATCAACAATCTTCAATTAAGCCCTTAAAACCTGCACAAAATAAAACAATATTCAATAGCCACATATGCACAAATATTAAATGGAAATTTAAACATTAATTTCTAAGATTTAACCAATTAATTTTTATAAAGTATAAAATGACTAATGAAATAAAATATAATCTAATTGAACTTAATTACCTACAATTCATCATTAAAAAGACTAAGTGAAGAGGATAAAAATATATAAAATTGTGCTTTATTACTACGCAAGAATTTCTTTTGAAACAATCAACCAAATCTATTTTCAAAAATAAAAATTTAAGAAATTTTTAAAAAAATTAATTACATATTTTATAATAGTCCCTTACTAAATTATGTTTTGTAATAATTATATAATAGGTTTATTGTCAATGTTATTAATAATATTTTCTTTAATGTAAGCCGCTAAATCATTATTTTGATATCACCTCCCATTTCTCATGGTGTTTAATTAGAGATTTTTTGTTCTTTACTATTGCTATGGCAATATGTAAAAGAGTAAAATATTCTAACTATCATTCTAGTTGCCTTAACTACACAAACATTTTTTTTACTTTAAAAAGATACATTAAGGTATAAACTGTTAACTCCATTAAGAATATTCTAAAAATATATTTTTTAATTAAAATTTATATTAAAATAAATTTTATTTACTAATTTACCCTTCATGCTAAATCCCTAATTTCATTTTGACGGTTTGCAAAATTTTTCCTGTTTTAATTTGTTTCCTTGGATACTGAAACATCCTCCCTTAAACCCCTCAGAGTACACTTGCGGAAGCGATATTAGCTCGATTATATCTTAACTTAAGCCCAAAAATTAAAATTTTACTCTTAAGTTCCTTATTCTGAACATTTACTCTGAAAACTGATTTATCTCATTCTACACATCCAAATGAGGCTTATTACCTATCCACGTAATGCCCCAGATGTGTGCTGCTGGCTTACCAAACTTCATGGCCAAACTCTTTCGTTTACTAGGTCAAACTGATGTCGGAACATTGCTGCCTCAGGACCTACGAATTTCTTTCTTAATTCCTCATAGACAAGCTGAACATGCCAAACAATATTTATTATTAAATAATAAATTGTTATACAAAAGGGCATGAACAAAATCCTCACATCTCTATTACATCTTTCCTACTTAAAATCCGGCAGTATAACTACTATACTTCGTCTTTAAAAAATAACTGATCCGTACTGATTCAGTAATTCCCGTGAGAACTACCATTCTACGTAAGTACCCAGGAAAGACTCGATAAACCGGTTAGGTCCACTCACTTCCAGACTCCTTAGATAGTACCTACGTACACAGTACGTATCAACTCCTTTCTTCATTACCGACATTTTGTTATAATTTTGGCAGCACAACGGCGTCTTTTAGCATTCTCAAAATTCACTTTGACATAACCTCCCTGTAATGGGTTATACATAGTGGATGAGATTCGGGGGAATCTCAGTAGCAAACAGTACTAAACAGTGTATGCATCAATGATTGATATTTGTGCTTGCTTGTGATTGTATCAACATAATGTAATATGCATGCTTCCATGTAACATATGAAATACAATTGGCCAAAGTAATCATAGTACAGAGCTTTAACAATTACAGATTAGCAGTAATCAATCAAGTCATAACACAATCAATCATATATTTAACACATACAAGTTTAGGTAAGTTTACTACCTGGTTAGCTTAACAGAACTCTAATATCTCTATACTGCTTCCGGCTCCGCCAGAACTTCCTTTTTTCTTTCTTCCTCTCACTTTCTCTCTCTAGAACTCACTTCTCTCTCTAAATTGGCTCTTGGCCATGAATGAAATGGCAAGGGGGAGAGGGTATTTATACTTGAGGCAAGGTGAAATGAATGGCCCAGATTGATTCACGATGAATGGCTCAGATCGCTTGCTTCCTCAACAAGCTTCGTCTGCATCATCGTGATGACATCATCCTCCATAATGACTCATCAAAAGTGACATCATCATGGGACACCTCACATGCTAGGTGGCGCAATGATAGAGCCCTTGGGACACCTCACTAGCTGACTTAGCGTTTCCAGAGAATTCCAGAGTCTTGTCCTGGAATGAACGGCTGAGATCGTGCCACATGTCTTTAACTTTTCCTTTTCCCTCTAGATTAGTGCCATGTGGCATCTTGATGGCACCTTTCACGCCATCCTATGACTACCAAATAAGTCCAAAATTTTATCTGATCAATTCCCCGGTTATCACTTCGGCCGGGTAACTCCACTTTATGGAAACAGACTAAAATAGTATTTTATTGCCACTTTAACCCACATATTCCTTGGGCTACATTTTTGGACTCTGGGAATGCTATCTTGGGTCTCTGATCCGGCCCAAGTACTCTGATGGCTTAATTCCCAAGAACCATCCCTTGGTAAATTACCAAAATGCCCTTGGTTCATCTTTATTTACTTTAATGAATCTAGGGGTATTATTGTTTTTTATATCTTACCAGAGTATTCTCTGACCCTGGTCAACTATCCAAATAACCTTTCTTGACTGACTAACCTTAGTCAAATGACCAAAATACCCCTTACTCATTCTTCATCTATTTTACAACATAAGGATATTTTCGTCATTTTACACCTTTTTCGGGACACCAACCCCTTTTACCACTGAACTGATATCATGGGCCTGGGCCAACCTTGGTGTCACTATGGACATCTGCGTTATGTCATCTGTACTCATTTAGTCCCAGTTTATTTACTGCTAAATCTCCCTATCGGATCCCAAGAGCTCACAAACTCCCGTTTAAATTCACAAAAAAGTGAATAACTTCTTCTACAAAACTCCTTTTGGAATTCTGTCAGTTCCCTGACCTCCGTCTTCATAGGACACATATTCCTGTAACTTTTTACTCATATATGAGATTCAGGAGATCTGATAAAAATTTCAGATAATTTTTAGACTATCAGATAAATTCCAGCTATCTACAGCTCTGATAAAATTCCTGTATTAAGCCAGATTAATCGGCATCATTTCCTCTATCTACTGGTGAAATTTGGGACTGAAATGCTTTCGGGCAGTTCTAAGCCACTTTTGGCTCAACTTTCCATAATTACCATTTTGCCCTTTGAAACTTTTCTTCTTTTCAATTAAGTCCCTAACTTTTCATAATACTTATATAGTCATAGAGATCTTATATGCATATTTTACAGTTCAGTGAAATGATCAGCATAATTTTCTCTATTTTATGGTAAAATATGGTACTCATCGGCTACCAGCCCGATCTTTCCCATAATTACGATTATGCCCCTGTATTCTCTTTTTGACATCTTTACTTATCTTCTTATCCTTTATCTTAAGTTCTCGAAATTCTCTTTCAACAACGCATCCCCTGAACTCTTCGGGAGTCATTGTTAATTGAAAGGCTCGACAACCTGCCCATATCAGGTTATCTTGCTCAGGAGCCAGCCCATATCTAGCTACCTGAAGAATTTCTAGGCTTAAAGACTTAGGATATTTCTTACATTCCTCTCTTTGAACCTAGGTGAACTGTCCCTATTTTGTAGGTCAAATACTTAACTTATCTTTAAATCTTGAGGGACTTAGCTCATCCCTCGGATTCCTACAAAATATAGGTAAGTGATCTGCCCATATCAGATTCCTACCCTAGGATTACGGATTTAGTAGCCTGCCCATATCAGACTACCTACGAGTTCTCTTAGACCCAAAAATCAGGATGTTATAGATACCATGTTCTTCTCTCGATGTTTTCAAAAATTCAATTAATTCTTTTAATAAATATATAATGGAATAAATTTGTTTGTAAATATGTTTGTGATATATATATTTTCAGTATTTAAGAATCTAAAATAATAAATTTCAATAAATATGACAAAAAATTAAAATTATAAAATTTTATAATATAATAAAAATTAATAAATTTTATAACATATTAGAAAATAGAAAGTTTGTAAATATATGTATTATAATTATTTTTGGTTGTATAAGTTTTTTAGCAAATATAAATATTTAAATGAATCTTATGTCATATAGGGTATTTTGGTCAAAATAAAATTTAAGAGTCAAATTTAATAGTAAACTAACGTTTCGGATATATAGAAATTGAATCTAAAATATATAAGGTAGATTTGTACAACATATATTTTAATTTTAAAATAAGTCTATAGGAGTTTTTAAAATAAATGGGAGGTCTGTCTAATTAAAAGAAAACTGATAAATGGTTAGAGTATTTTTCTCTATATAAAATAATTGCTAACTTAAAAAAAATAGTAGGTAAACATCTATTCTAAATTAGAGCTATATAAAGATTAATCCGAGCCAAGTAGGATATTAGCCTATAGTTTAATCTGACATATTATTCGAGCCAGTTATTTTAGCCTAAAACCTAATCTAACCCAAAAAAAATCTCACATTCATCGGATTGAACAGACTAGATTGGACTGATTACTTGTCCTATGGTCTTACTTTATTTCTTGGAAGACGTGGAATCACTTTCTCGCATCCTCTTTCATCTTTCTCTGACACTGATTAACTCCTTTCCCCTACCCATTGCAAGTCTCCATCTTCATCTTCTTTTCTAACGCGTTGTTCGTATGTCACAACCAGTCAAGAGCAATCTCCACCCCGAGGGGGGTTAAGGGGTGGGGATAACTCCTGAACCCACTTAATATACCTTTGAAATTGAAGCTAAGATTAGTTGCAAAAATCAATTAGCATGATCCACGTTAGCAGAATGCAAAGGGTGCTATTCCTGAATTTTAAATTTCTTAATAGCAAGAAAAGATGCACTTTTGCAAGAAAGCAGGTGCAGTCAGTCTTTAAAGAAAAGTTAATAGGATACTCACTCAAGCCATGGGAGGAGAGGATCGTCTCCTTTGTATTTATCAATGGCTTCAATCAACTTCCTGAAGCATCAATACGATCAAAAGGAAGATGATTTTCTTCTAAAAGAAAAAAATGGAATCGAAGATGAACTAGCATATAAAAGGTAAAGCAAGAAGACCTTTGATTATCAAGGAGAGATTTCTTAAGTCGATTGTGATTGTGGGTGTTAGGAAATGGGCCAGTCCACCCATGGTGGATTAGGCCCAGGTCCATGAGAAGTAAAACTGGAGGGAACGGTTGCATTTTGAAGGAAGGAAAATGAGGGAGTGGGAAGTTACATATGACTCCTCCCACCACATATACACACATATAGAAGGAATAGAGGGGGTGTGACCAGACCAGAAAATCTCTCGTGTATGTGTAGCCTTTGTTCTGCAGAATAGAAAAAGGATTATGCTCTTCCTTTTTCTCCTCCTCTATTCTCCTTTCGTTTCGGTCAGTGCTTCTCGGTGCTCTTCCTTTTTTGGTGCATTTGCTGTGAAACGTACCAGAGTCCATACAAGGTGCTTTGATTGCGTGTGGGTATCTCGATGAACAGGAAAAGACCCAAGATACGCCCTAAATCCTTTAGTGGTATCATGAGCCTAGTTCTATGCTTCCGCATGTTCTCTGTATTTTTTCATTTTTTTGGTTATACACTGTTCTGTATGCTTATTTCTGTTTTTGAGTGTTTATTTTGTGATAATATGTATAGAGCATATATTTAAACCATAAATAGAAGCATAAAGAATGTGAACCGTAACAGAGAACTTTCGTTTTTGAAATTGGGTCACTAGAAAACAGCGTTTTTAGGACATGAAATTTGTCCCATTGCGTATTGTACGAAAAAAGGAAGAAAACGACACCAAGAACGTTGAAATCGAACGTCGGACGGAGGAGTTACTGCCAAAAAATGAGTCGGGTCTGATGGACCCGACCTGTTTTCTAGTCGGGTCTATGCGACCAGGTTGGAGGTTAGGGATGATCAAAACGGCGTCGTTTTGATCATCCCCTAAACGACGTCATTTTGCCGTTGGTCGAAAATAAAATAGAGAGGGCTCTGTTTCTGCGGACTGGGCTGCGTTCAGCCCAGTCCAGCAGTACAAACAAAAAAAAAATTGTGCTACAGTGGGTAAGCCCATTTCAAAAAAAAAAATAAAAGATTTGCTGCTGGCAGGGGAATTGGTCAAAAAAATATTTTTTCTTTTTTTTTCAAAAAAAAAGAGGAAAATCTGGTGACTGACATGTGGCAGTGGCCACATGGCAGCACTAGGCTAGCGCGTGTAATGCACGCGCCAGAGGCCGAGAGTGGGCGTTGTTCAGTTTTTTTATTTTTTCTAAATTGTTTCTTCTTATGGCGCGTGAGGGAGCGTGGGAACTCCGATTGAGGTGCGGTTTATTCCTAAAAATCCCTAAAATCAAGATCTTTATTTTGATATATAATTTGCCTAATTTTAAGGGCAATTCTAGACCTATTAATGAATATTCAGTATATTTTTTGGCTTTTATTGTGTTTAAAAAATTTCAAAAAATTATAATAATTAATATTTTTTATTATTTAGGTGAAGATGACTTCATCTAGCACTGAATCTCTGGGTTATAGCTTAAATGATGACATCTCATTCCTGGATGATGTCAATAACCCAAAGAAAAATCTTCAAGAGGACCCCGATCGAGGGGGAACCTGAAGAGGATCCAGAACAAAAACTTGATGTACTTTCTGAAGAAGACCCGGAGGAGTTTATGGAGGAAGTTCCACAAGAGGAACCAAAAATGGTGTATAATTCCGGACTGAGGTCGAAAACTTTATTCCCCATCGAACCCTTCCTTTGCAGCCTTTCATGGATTCTTCCGACTTCAAGTCGGTGCCTACTCTTCACGATGAATCTCCAGTTGAGGATGGAGAAGAAGTGAACCAACCTCTTACCCCTACTTTGGCCATGAACATAGTTGAAAGAGATGTAGCCAAACTAACAAATATAAAAGGTATTAATGGTGTGATTGGCAACTACATTCAATTAATGACAGATAAGAAGAATACTGCATTCTACCTGAAAGTCATAATAGAATACATAAGAGCAATTAGAATTAGAGGAAAGCCCAGACAAGGACGCTTAAGCAGACAGTATTGGCTTAGAACAATAGAATTTGTATCTAACCTTCTCAAGCAACCTCGTAAGCTTAAGAAACTAAGAAAATCGATGATAGATTATTGTAAAGCTCATATCAAATGATGTATATTTGTATTTGATTACCATTGCTTTACTTAGTTAAGGACATGTTTTATTACTCTTTCTTTGTAAAGACTTGCCATTTATTACATGCCTTATATGCAAGCGAATTATGTTTTATTTTATTTCTTTATCTTAGTTATGATTCATGTATAATTTTCATAAGTGGGAGCCTTTTAGATAATGAGTCTTCTAAAAGCAAAATTTGATAAGAATAGTACTTATATTAATTTTGATAGAAAGTAATGGCGTTGCTAGTGCCTATGTGATGGGAGGTACAAACGTATTCTCCTGATCATGGGTCTAGTGATGTTATTATTTTCTTATAAAAAAAAATAATAAAAGTACATGGCATTGTATACTTTACATGTGCTATATATGTAAATTTACTTAAATGTTCTATGGTTCAATAAATTAATGTGGGAAAGGTTTGTCACAGAACCGATATTGAACAATGGCATCAAAGAACATTATTGCTGAATTGAACAAGGGGAAAAACTCAACGGGGACAACTGGGATATTTGGCACCGAAAGGTCCAATATATTCTAGAAAAACAAGATGCAATTGAGCCATTAACAATGGCAATGGTAGAGCCTGAGGCTAAAAATACAGCCCATCATAGGAGAGACCAGGAAGCATACTTGTCATGGAAAATGAAGAATAGCATAGCAAGAATCAAACTACTAGGTGCAATGGCTGATGATTTAATGTGTGAATTTGAGACACACAGAACGGCACAAGCTACGTGGATTGAAACATCCTACTTTTAACCTCTCAAAGTACTTATTCGGAAGCGTATTTGATTAGCAGAAGCATTACGTTGGCCCAAAAATTAAAAATTTTAAAACTTACTATCGGGTACTGTTCATCATGTAATTTCCAGATTGACAGTCCAATTTTAAAAATTCATAACTAATTGTAGAAAAATCGTATGGAGGTAATCCCAATTTCTTCTCGAAGCTCTTTCATAATTATTTAAGGGAAAAATATAAGTATGGACATTTACCTTGCCAATTGATACAGTTAAATCGTTACTTTTTACTGTTCATATGGCAAATTCTGGAAATTCCAGATTCTATTTCTTAGCTTTGGAAATTCTTTTCTATTGATATACACATCCAATTGAGGCATATTACCTATGCATTTAAATATCTGGATGTATAATACATGCTCACAAAATTTCGTGAATTAATTCCTTGATTTACTAGGTCAGACTGAAGCCACAACAAAACTGCTTCATGACCTACGTTTTTACCATTTCAGTTTTCTTTCTTCAATTCTCAATAATTGTTCCAGCATGCATAAACCTTCACTTTGCCTCCCATGTATTCATATACATCATGAGGTTATGCCATAATTAATTCATACCTATTCTTTACATATAATGGCATATTACATAACCTTACATACATGAAAATTCATGTCATCTACTAAGACATCCATTACTTCACTTCTTTTCTCCCATTCTTTAGCTCTTCTTCATGCATACATTGAAGGGAATTGGAAGACACGCAGCGAAAATTAACTTTAAAATTTTTTCCATTCCCAGCCAGGATCTACCGAATGTGTGTGTAGAGATGTGTAGAACCCTAGCCCCTAATGTCAAATATATAGGAAGCTATCGGGCTTCTAATAGAGCCGGGCTTCAGAATTAATCTTATATTCATTCTGAATTAATACAATATCATATATTGCATAATTTAATAAGAAACTAATTAAATAAATATGGTTTATATTAAATCCGTCCCACAGATTTAATTCACCTATTTATTTAATTTAAAATAAAGATAAGACAGAATTATATTTGATTTATTCTCATAAATCAAATTTGAGATATCTTATCAATTTGAATTTCAAATTCAAATAGATCATATCCATTTAAATTCAAATTCAAAAGTGATAGAGATTTAATTTATCCTTATAAATTAAATCTTACAAATATCTCTTATATTATATATAATATATATATATACTAATTTATATATATATAAAATATATATCTACCCTAGATTATTCATTGAATCTAGACATATCTTTGATTCAATGAATCTGGACATTATAGCTCGCATTGGGCTGTTTTGTGTGCGACCCTGTAGGCCCATATGAAGTTGGCAGTGGGCCAGTTACTATACTAACCCACAAGTCGTAAGCGGTCTCTAGCAAGGCATTACAACTACCCAAAACATATGAGGATCGTTAAACGATGTAACCTTTCATACAACCATATCACGTCCCTTTTGTCACACGATATTTCGGTCAAGGATGAGGCATGGAGAACGTCATCCTCCTGTTCCTAACCGTTACTTTCTCGATCCCTGAGTAGTCTGAATATAGAAATGGAACTACCCTTCCATTCCAGTATGGCCATACATTTCTCAGACTCACTCATCGAGGGGCCCAGTAATATCTCTCTACGAATGTGAGGGATAAATTCCATCTTGACCATTCACATTCCTCCGCATGAAAAACCACTAAGCCCGAGCATAGCCTTTATGATCACTCGGTCAAAAGTGACTTTTGACTAGGTCAAAGCTGAGCGTTTGTCATGTAGGAATCCATGATGATCTCAGGTCAAAGGGCATAGTGACATGGCTTGTATATGAGAGAAGCTTATGACTTGACCCATGCAGCTCTCTCATAGCGGGTCGGGCCAACACCCTGTACTCTTACATGTGTTTATGACTTTGATTTATATCTCTATATATCTTCAAAGTCATACTGGTCTTATTTCATCTCTGCTCCCGTATAGATGACCGACCAGGGACATTTAGGATAAGATCACGAGTTATCCAAGGATTATCATCATAGTAAACATGCAAATAATATGATAACATAATTAAGAAATTCATAAATCAACAATGTTCATAAGATAATGATTGGCCCCTAGGGCACAATCTCCAACATCCTCTCACTTGCACTAGGTACAATCATTAATTTGCCTAATTCCCATTGACCTAACATGACACTCATGTTTTGCTTGCACAAGCGGCTTTGTTAGAGGATCAGCAACATTGTCTTCCCCTGCTACCTTGCATATTTTTATATCACCTCTATCATTGATTTCTCTGATGAGATGAAATCGCCTGAGTATATGCTTGGTCCTTTGATGTGACCTAGGCTCTTTGGCCTGTACAATGGCACCACTATTGTCACAGAACAAAGTTATTGGATCTGAGATGGTAGGTACCACCCCTAGTTCTGTAATGAACTTCCTTATCCAAACGGCCTCCTTAGCTGCATCAGATGCTGCTATATACTCAGCTTCCGTTGCAGAATCTGCTACAGTGCTCTGCTTAGAGCTCTTCCAGCTTACTGCTCCATTATTCAGGAGGAATATGTATCCAGATTGCGATTTTTGGTCATCCTGGTCAGTTTGGAAACTTGCATCTGTGTAACCAGTTACACAGAGCTTGTCATCCAATCCACCATGGACCAAGAATAAGTCCTTAGTCCTTCTTAAGTACTTAAGGATATTCTTGACAGCAGTCCAATGGCCCTCACCGGGGTCCTGTTGATATCTACTAGTCATGCTTAAGGCAAACGAGATATCCGGTCGAGTACATAACATAGCGTACATGATAGATCCTATGGCCGAAGCATATGGAACCTTACTCATGCGATCTCACTGATCTGGTGTACTAGGACACAAATCCTTGCTGAGGTGAATACCATGAGACATGGGTATGAAACCCCTCTTTGATTCCTGTATACTGAACCTATGCAGTATCTTGTCTATATATGTGCTCTGACTCAGTCCTAGAAGCCTTTTAGATCTATCTCTATAGATCCTAATTCCTAAGATGTAGGTGGCTTCACCCAAGTCTTTCATCGAGAAAGATTTTCCTAACCAAGACTTGACAATCTGCAAGGTAGGAATGTCATTCCCAATGAGTAGGATGTCATCGACATAGAGTACCAAAAATACAACTGTGCTCCCACTAACCTTCTTGTACACACAAGGTTCATCAATATTTTGAAGAAATCCAAACTCTTTGACTACTTCATCAAAATGATGATTCCAACTCCGAGATGCTTGCTTCAGTCCATAAATGGACCTTTGAAGCTTGCACACCTTATCAGAGTCTTCGGAACGCACAAATCCTTCAGGTTGTGTCATGTACACATCCTCAAGGAGCTTTCCATTAAGGAAGGCTGTCTTGACGTCCATCTGCCATATTTCATAGTCATAATATGCTGCAATGGCAAGGAGGATTCTGATTGATTTGTCCATTGCAACTGGGGAAAAGGTCTCATCATAGTCCACACCATGAGTTTGAGTAAATCCTTTTGCAACCAGTCGTGCCTTGAAGACATTTACATTGCCATCCATGTCGGTTTTCTCTTTAAA
This sequence comes from Leucaena leucocephala, assembly GCA_037074615.1. Lineage (NCBI taxonomy): Eukaryota > Viridiplantae > Streptophyta > Magnoliopsida > Fabales > Fabaceae > Leucaena > Leucaena leucocephala. The sequence goes on along the minus strand of CM073536.1, from coordinate 11,089,207 downwards.
AACCCACTTGCACCCGACAATTTTTACACCTTCAGGCGGGTCGACTAAGGTCCATACCTTATTATCGTATATGGATTGCATCTCAGACTTCATAGCACTAAGCCATTTTTCAGAGTTTGGTCCCACTATAGCTTCTCGATAGGTAGTCGGCTCATTATGCTCAATGAGCAATGCATCACGATTGTCAGAAATCAGAAATCCATATCTCTGAGGCTGAAGTCGTGCCCTATTAGATCGCCGTGGGCCTTGCGTGACTTGAGGAGTCTCAACAACTTCTTGTGAGTCTTCTCTATTTTTTATCTCTAGTTCTGTGGTGTCTTGTGGCTCTCGAACTTCTTCGAGGTGTGCCTTGCTCCCACTGGTTCTTTTAGAGATAAATTCTCGTTCTAGAAAGATACCATTTCTGACAACAAACACTTTGTTATCAGTGGGGTTGTAGATATAATATCCCTTGGTTTCCTTAGGATATCCCACAAAGAGGCACTTTGAGGATTTGGGTGCTAACTTATCTGAGGCTTGTTGCTTAACATAGACCTCACATCCCCAAATCTTGAGAAAATACAAACTAGGTTTCCTCCCAGTCCATATCCCATACTGAGTCTTTTCAACTGCCTTAGATGGAACACGATTCAGTGTGAACGCAGCTGTCTCTAGGGCGTGGCCCCAAAAGGACGGTGGAAGATCTGTTCGACTCATCATGGATCGAACCATATCTAATAGTGTTCGATTCCTCCGTTCAGAAACCCCATTCCATTGTGGTGTTCCTGGAGGAGTCAATTGTGAGACTATCCCATAATTCCTAAGATAATCGATGAACTCTTGGCTCAAATATTCACCACCTCGATCAGATTGAAGGGCTTTAATTGTTTTGCCAAGCTGGTTTTGTACTTCATATTGAAATATCTTGAACATTTCAAAAGATTCGGATTTATGTTTCATTAGATAGACGTAGCCATATCTACTGAAATCATCTATAAATGTGATGAAGTACGAATAACCTCTTCTGGCATTTGTATTCATCGGTCCACACACATCTGTATGTATGAGTCCCAACAAATCAGTGGCCCTCTCACTGTGCCCAGTGAAAGGAGACTTTATCATCTTTCCTAACAAACAAGACTCGCAAGTATCATATGATTCAAAATCAAATGAGTTGAGAAATCCATCTTGATGGAGTTTAGAAATGCGTTTCTCATTTATATGGCCTAGACGACAGTGCCAGAGGTATGTCAGATTCAAATCTTTTGGTTTGACCCTTTTGGCGGTTATGTTATAGATATTTCCATGATTGGGTTGTTCCAAGTTTAATATGTAATGATCAACATGCAAATCACTATGAGCATAGAAAATATCATTATGATAAATGGAACATTTACCATTCCCAGAAATGGAAGTGTAACCTTCCTTATCCAAATAAGAAAGAGAAATAATGTTACTACTCAAAGCAGGAACATAATAGCAATTGTTCAAAACTAACAAAAGCCCAGTGGGCAGAACTAATTCATAAGTGCCTACAGCTAAAGCAGCAACCTTTGCTCTATTTCCAACTCGTAGGTCAACTTTGCCCTTCTTCAGCTTTCTACTGTCCTTTAGGCCCTGCACATTTGTACAAATGTGAGAACCACATGCAGTATCTAATACCCATGTAGTGGAAGTAGAGAGATGAATGTCTATAACATAAATACCTGAAGCGATAGCCCCGCTATCCTTCTTGTTCTTTTTCAGATCTTCAAGGTAGAGTTTGCAATTCCTCTTCCAATGACCCGGTTCATTGCAGAAGAAGCAAACTGCTTCCTTTGGAGGCTTTGCCTTCTTTGGTGCAGGCTTGGTTTCGGGTTTGCCTGACTCTTTGGTCTTACCAGATGAGCCATGACCCTTCCCCTTACCCTTGCCTTTCTTTTTCATACCCTTTCCTTTCTGAACCATCAAAACAGTACTGGGCTTCTTCTTAACAGTCGGCTCAGCAATTTTAAGCATCCCATGCAGTTCAGAAATAGATTTCTCCATGTTGTTCATGTTGTAGTTCATGACAAACTGGTCATAACTTTCCGGGAGTGAGTTCAAGATCAAATCTGTAGCTAACTCCTGACTCATGGGAAATCCAAGCCTCTCAAGGTGATCTATGTACCCTTTCATCTTTAAGACATGAGTACTCACTGATGCACCTTCAGCCATCTTGCAGGAATGTAAGGCCTTAGTGGTCTCATACCTCTCTTGCCTTGCTTGTTGCTGGAACATTTCCTTAAGATGCACAATCATCTCATAAGCCTCCATGTGTTCCAAATCTCTTTGGAGCTCCGGAACCATGGTGGCAAGCATCAAGCATCCCACATCAACAGAGTCTTGCTTATGCTTCGCATAAGAATCTCTCTGAGCTCTAGGAGCATTGGCTGCTGGCTCCTCAGGAATGGGTTGATCTAGGACATATGCCTTTCTTTCTTGCTTGAGAACAATTCTCAAGTTCCTGAACCAGTCAAGAAAGTTTGTCCCATTGAGTTTGTCCTTCTCAAGGACAGATCGCAACGATAATGTAGCAGTATTACTAGCGTCATGATTCTACAATTAAAATATGCAATTTAATTAGCAATCTCCCACTGAATAAAACAACCCTCAATGTAATAATTAGTGGGCTAAGATCCATATTTGGCTTAAACTTGAGTCCGCTTTGGTAGGACGCTCAACTTTAAGTTATTTAGGAAGGTAACAACTTTACCAATTACATCACATGTAACTCTTAGATGTTTATGGGATTCCATCATCATATGATCCGGCATGTTTTAATCCCATCTAATGCCTTGAGACCCAAAACCGTTTTGATAATCTCAATTAAGTCAAACAATAACAAACATAAGAGTAGCACCATTACTCTTGCTTATCTCCCTAAGATAACTCAAATGCACCCACTTTGGTGGAGCCTACAAATGAGCGATCGAGGTTTTGACAAGTGTTCATTAATTGACGGCATATGACTTAAGATTTCTTTTAGAGGGTTTAATTAACTATCCGGTTTGCATGTATCTCGGTTGTATCTCATACCAGTATTATGCATATAAAACATACATGCAGTGATCTAATCATAAGATGCATAATCTTAAACGTGATACAATATGGCTCACCTATCCTAAGTCCCCTCAAGCCAATGAGAGAAGCTGTCTAATTAGAATAGAAAAATTACATAAAGAAACCTCGTTTTAACATTCGAGGGGAGTGAGATGAGAAGAGAATGTACAACGAGAGTCATTAGAGGAAGGCACGACATGTAGGCCGTATTTAGAAAAATTACAACACTTGTAATCTAGAGCCATATTGTTCACCATACCCAAACATTCAAGAATCAAAATTCTTACTATTTGAAGGGTAATAAATGTTTCAAAATATTCATATATTAGGAAAGTCAGTACATATTACGATTATGTTGCGCTACGATTAGATAGCCACGGCGGTCCCGCTAGTCGGTTAGCGGGCGGGGTATGGGGCAGCGCCCCAATGGAAATTTTTGATCAAGAATCTTAATTCTATTTCCTTAGACCCCATTAATATTAATTGATCAAATCAATTAACATACACCACCGATTTCAGTTTCCTTTTAGATTCTGTATATGTCATACATAAACAGATTCTATATATGTCATACATATCTCGCATGTTATCATATAATCAGCTAAGAAGTCTAACATAAATCACATGTATCAACAATCAAACCTAACTTAAACACAAAATGGCATGGCTCTAATACCACTGAAGGGAATTGGAAGACACGCAGCGGAAATTAACTTTAAAAATTTTTCCATTTCCAGCCAGGGTCTACCGAATGTGTGTGTAGAGATGTGTAGAACCCTAGCCCCTAATGTCAAATATATAGGAAGCTATCGGGCTTCTAATAGGGCCGGGCTTCAGAATTAATCTTATATTCATTCTGAATTAATACAATATCATATATTGCATAATTTAATAAGAAACTAATTAAATAAATATGGTTTATATTAAATCCGTCCCACAGATTTAATTCACCTATTTATTTAATTTAAAATAAAGATAAGACAGAATTATATTTGATTTATTCTCATAAATCAAATTTGAGATATCTTATCAATTTGAATTTCAAATTCAAATAGATCATATCCATTTAAATTCAAATTCAAAAGTGATAGAGATTTAATTTATCCTTATAAATTAAATCTTACAAATATCTCTTATATTATATATAATATATATATACTAATTTATATATATATATAAAATATATATCCACCCTAGATTATTCATTGAATCTAGACATATCTTTGATTCAATGAATCTGGACATCATAGCTTGCATTTGGCTGTTTTGTGTGCGACCCTGTAGGCCCATATGAAGTTGGCAGTGGGTCAGTTACTATACTGACCCACAAGTCGTAAGCGGTCTCTAGCAAGGCATTACGACTACCCAAAACATACGAGGATCGTTAAACGATGTAACCTTTCATACAACCATATCACGTCCCTTTTGTCACACGATATTTCGGTCAAGGATGAGGCATGGAGAACGTCATCCTCCTGTTCCTGACCGTTACTTTCTCGATCCCTAAGTAGTCTGAATATAGAAATGGAACTACCCTTCCATTCCAGTATGGCCATACATTTCTCAGACTCACTCATCGAGGGGCCCAGTAATATCTCTCTACGAATGTGAGGGATAAATTCCATCTTGACCATTCACATTCTTCCGCATGAAAAACCACTAAGCCCGAGCATAGCCTTTATGATCACTCGATCAAAAGTGACTTTTGACTAGGTCAAAGCTGAGCGTTTGTCATGTAGGAATCCATGATGATCTCAGGTCAAAGGGCATAGTGACATGGCTTGTATATGAGAGAAGCTTATGACTTGACCCATGCAGCTCTCTCATAGCGGGTCGGTCCAACACCCTGTACTCTTACATGTGCTTATGACTTTGATTTATATCTCTATATATCTTCAAAGTCATACTGGTCTTATTTCATCTCTTCTCCCGCATAGATGACCGACCAGGGACATTTAGGATAAGATCACGAGTTATCCAAGGATTGTCATCATAGTAAACATGCAAATAATATGATAACATAATTAAGAAATTCATAAATCAACAATATTCATAAGATAATGATTGGCCCCTAGGGCACAATCTCCAACATACATTTCCTTCATACTTGACCTAAATTGGTTGGTTGTGGGAGGGTGAGATTCTAGGGAATCTCAGTAGCAAACATTACCACTTAAATATACAAGATGGATGCTAATGCATGATATGTAATTTCATTAAACTTTCTTTAATTAGTGATATGCCATCATGCTATATACTTTTCATTTAAATGCATGGCCATGGGAAACATGTTCTTCATAACATATTCAACATTTTTTCTCATGTCACAACATCATTCAATTATCATATACGTGTCAACACATAAGCATACCACATCAAGTACATCAAGAGATAAGTCTACTACCTTGAACTTAAGCATTCTTCCTTATTCTTCCACTTGCTCCCTAAGCTTTCCAACCATGAAACCTTTCGGTCAACTACTTCTCAACATCTTCTTGGATGTTGCAAGGTCCTAAGTACATTCATATTCATCACATAATTCATTAGGACCATGAACTCAAGCATTATTCAAGACTATCTCTCTTGAACATTTAACTAACATAACTTCCTCTAACCTTTACCAATTGCCTTGGCCTTTGAATCAATTGATGTCTTGACCTTACCCTACACAATTTCACCTTTTAAATCCATTTATGAACTTATAATAATGAAATTCCAGCTCTTATGCACTGTTCTGTACAGATTTGAAAAATATGCACAATTCTTTCAAAAATTCTCATCTTGATTCCAATGCTTCCCATACTTGTTTCTCTACTTTACCCCACACAAATTTTCATTTTAAAACCATTGGAAGCATCAAAATCATGAGAGTCCAATCACTGTTCATGCCAGTGAACAGTAATAGAGAAGAATTCTAAACATTGCAACTTTCAATTCCAATGCTTCCAAGGCTCAAAACCTATCCAATCCTACACAAAATCATCATATAAACTCAATGGAAGCATTAGATCATTGAAATTCCATCTCCTTCTATCATGAACATTGCATGAACAGTGCAAACCGAAATGGCTCCTCCATGGCAAAGTCAAGAACATCAACTTGATTCAACAACCAATCATCTAACTAGCTTGTTTAAACTTTAATCTCATAATTCTAACTTTAATTTCTTCTTTCTCCTTTCATCTAAGGTTTTCAAAAGCATATACACCTTAGAGAAAACTCAACTTTCTTCCATGAAAACCCTAAGTTCAAGCTCCCAAATCAAAGGAAAATAAGCTAGGATAGATTGCTTACCTTTAATCCCTAGCTTGCTTGAACTTTGGCCTTTGAATTCTTCTTTGTCTTGGCTTGAGTTTTCATTTTGCAAGAGGTTCCCCAAACATTCTTCATTCATGGTTTTGCATCAGAAAAATGGGGGTATTTATAGGCAAATTCCATGGAAAATGAAAGGCCAAGATCATTTTGTGCACTATTTGATCTAATAGCTTAGATTTAATCTTGAATTTCCTTTTCTTTAATAATTATGACATCATCAAAGGGAAAAATCATAGGGACATGTGGCAAAATTCCAAGGGCAGGAAGCATCTGAAAAAATTCTAGTCCAATCCGGTACCGGCTCAGTCCGATTTCTCAAAAATCAGACTGTTTTCTGAATCTAATTTTTCTGAGATTCCATAATATGTTTTCTGACCTTAAATCCAGTATCCGGATTCTTTCTATCATTGAAATTCTTATACTGGGTCTAAACTTAATTACAGATCCCTCAGAAAATGACCAAAATACCCTTTGTGCCCTTTCTTGCACTACATTGACCCTAAGGGCATAATTTTCATTTCACACCTCTTTGTACCTTATTAGAGCATATACTGACTCTGACTAACCCTTTATGTACCTGCCTTGGCATTTTGGCCTATCCAGAATGATCAAAATGCCCTTCATTCATCTATTGCTCCTCGGTGCAACACAGGGGCATTTTCGTAATTTCGTATTTTTCCGGGGTTCCTCTGGACACTGGCCCACATATTGCTCAGGTACCTTATTCGACCTCTGGGACGCCATTTTGGGCCTTTGTCTAGGTTCATTACCTTTATGGCACAATTCCCTAGGAACCGCTCCCGGAGTCATTTATCGAGTATTTTATTCCACTGTAAATTCCATTAAAAATTCTACAGGATTCCTTTTCTGATCCTGTCAATTTTATAAATTCTTATATTAATTATAGGAATTTACTATAAAGTTTCATCTGATTCTAAGATCCAAAAAATACTATAATAATTTTATCTGACTTCAGAAATTTATATCAATTTTTCGGGACCTCAAATCAAAATTCTGTGTTGCGTCAAACTAACCGGAATAATTTTCTATATCTACTGGTAAAATTTGGGTATGATCTGATTCCTTATATTTTTGGCCTATTTTCGGTCCAAATTCTTCATAATTACACTTTTGCCCCTTGACTTTTCATAAATTACACTTATGTCCTCAAATTTGGCTAAAATTACACTTAAAAATCCCATATTTTTGTCTACTTTCTCTTTTGGCCTTAAAACTTTTATAATTTCACTTAAGTCCTTGCATTTTCTTCCTTTTTTAATTCAATCCCTTTCTTTACATAAATGGACATATTTTGCTCAGAAAATCTCACATATATTACGTACAAACTGTACATACTATTTAGTACAGAAAGTTAGGGATATTACATGGATTGCCTTAAAGGATAAGTTTGGTGGAGTCTCTACGACTAAGCTTAGAAGGTTAACAATCACATTCGATACCTATAAGCTAAAACCAAATAATCCTATGAGGCAACATCTACAAGAGATATCCATAATGATCTATGAACTGAAGGAGGCTGGACATAATCTATTTGACGAGCAGCAAGTGCAGGCTATGATCAGCTTACTCCCCGCCAATTGGGAGCATATGAAAGTTAATCTGACCCATAATAAAAATATCATCCCTTTCAATGATATAGCTAAGCATTTGGAGCTAGAGGATGAACGTCTGGAGGCTTATAAGGCCACTGGACAAGCCTATCTGACCGAAGGTGCTGGTCTTTCCCAATCAAAGCCTGAATTCAAAAAGGGTAAGAGATTTCAGAAAAATGGGAAGAAAGGCTAAGAAAGGCAAGCAACAATACAAGAACAAGGGAAATAAAGGTAGCAAGAAAAAGCTAGACCTAAAGAAGGTCAAATGCTTTGCCTGCCACAACATGGGACATTTTGCACGTGACTGTTCTAAACAAATTGAGAGCGGAAAGGTAATAGTGAATTATGTAAATTCACATGTCTCATTTGTTTCTAGTACTATTTTTCTGACAAAACCTATTTCTTTTTCTTGGATTATTGACTCAGGCTCCATAGACCACGTAAATCAAGATCGAGGGTCTTTCGTGGAATACCGTCGGTTGCCATTTTAAAGCAAGTGGCTTTTCATTGGCAATAATGCAAGGATCAAGGTTCGAGGCATTGGCACCTGTAAACTTGTTTTGCATGGTGGAAAGACCTTGATGTTGCATGATATGCTTCATGCTCCTGATATCTGATGGAATTTAGTTTCTGTAAATTGCTTATTAGACTTTGGGTTTAATGTAAACTTTCATGGTAAAGTTACAGACATTTATAGCAACTCAATATTTTATGGTTCACTTTCTGATTTCAAAAGTTCTTTATTTTGGATATTGCTGGTGATTTTAATGTTCACGATTGCTTTGCTATTACTTCAACTAATCCTGATATGAATATGTGGCATGCTAGACTAGGACATATTAATCAAAATAAAATGATTAAACTGGCAAAAGAAGGCTTGTTGGGGGTAATCCCTAACATGGATAAGTCATTATGTGAAAGTTGTCTAGCTGGTAAATCTACTAGAAAACCATTCGGTAAGGGAACACGAGCCAAAAATCCATTGCAATTAATCCATTCCAATGTCTGCGGTCCAATGAGTGTGAGGGCAAGACACGGAGCTTGGTATTTTATTACCTTTGTTGATGATTTTTCACGATATGGTCATGTTTATTTGATTTCACATAAGTCTGAGGCACTAGAGTGCTTTAAACGATACATAAATAAAGTAGAGAATCAAATGGACAATAGAATCAAGGCATTACGCACTGATCGAGGTCGTGAATACCTTTTGGATCAATTCAAATAGTTATGTGAAGAAAAAAGGATTATTAGGCAACTAACTATCCCTGGCACACCTCAACAGAATGGGGTTGTCGAAAGAAGAAATAAAACTCTTTTAGACATGGTTAGGTCTATGATGGCTCAGGCAAACCTTCTAATTTCATATTGGGGTGATACTTTGTTAACGACAACCTTCATACTTAATCGTGTGCCCTCCAAGTCAGTCTCTTCCACACCCTACGAGTTATGGACTAAACGCCAGCCAGATCTAAGCATCCTTAGACCTTGGGGCTCGATGGCATATATCCATGACAATTCTCATAGACATGGGAAATTGGGTCCTAGAGGGAAGAAATGTATTTTTATAAGGTACTTTGAACCCTCAAAAGGATATGTATTCATAAGTGAAATTGAAGATGAGACAGTGACTTAAACAGAACCAAGAGATGCTGTATTCATTGAAACAGAGTTTCCTAGTAGGGGAGATATTGACCGCACTGTATCTCTTTATGAGACTCAGGAATAGGACAGTGCCGAACAAATTGACAAACTAGAATCCTCTAGGTATGTCAATATGAGTGGAAACCAAGAACGGTCAACACAAAGACTGAGACAAATGAGAAAAGATAAGCAAGTTACTTCGACCAGAAAGAGTAATAGGGAAAGTGTTCCAAAGAGACACTTCCAAATAGAAGGTGAAGCACTCTTAGTTACTCTCAAAGGGGATGATGAACCCCATACTGTTCATAAGGCCTTGGCAGGTCCTGCTAGGGAGGAATGGAAGAAAGTAATGAAAGAGAAAATGGACTCAATAATGAAAAACCAAGTTTGGGAATTGGTTGATCTGCCAAAAGGGCGTAAAGCCTTTAGGAACAAGTGGGTTCTCAAAATCAAGAGAAATATGGATGGATCAATTGACAAATTCAAAACTTGATTGGTTGCAAAGGGATATACACAATAGGAAGGTATAGATTATGAGGATACTTTTTCACCTGTTGTGCACTTCAATTCTATAAGACTTATTCTAAAAATAATAAACAGTTCAAACCTGGAGTTATATCAGATAGATGTAAAAACTATATTCCTGAATGGTGATATGGATGAAGAAATCTATATGCAACAACCAATAGGTTTCATTGAAAAAGGGTTTGAACACAAAAAGTGTAAACTCAAATAACTTCAAATAACTCAAGTAACTTCCAACAAAAAGTATATCTAGACAGTGGTACTTGAGATTTCACAAGGCGATAACCTCATATAACTTCCAAATGATAGAGCAAGACCACTGGGTCTACGTTAAGCAATTTAAGGGTAACTTTGTAATATTATCCTTATACGTAGACGACATCTATTAGCTGGAAATAGTCTTGACTCGGTGATAGCTATTAAAGAATGGCTTTCATCAAATTTTGAGATGAAAGATATGGGTGAAGCATAATACATACTTGGAGTCAAGATTCGAAGGAATCGCTCCAAGAGAATCCTCACTCTTTCACAAGAGAATTAGATCAAGAAGATACTTGAGCGATTCAATATGAGTGACTGCAATCGCATGGATATCCCTATAGCTACTGGAGTGGCCTTGAGTTATGATATGTGTCCCAAAACTGATTTAGACAAAAAGCAAATAGAAAGAGTTCTATATGCCATGCCGTTAGTAGCCTTATGTATGCAATGATATGTACAAGACCAGATATTTGTTATGCCATAGGGCTGGTTAGCAAATTCCAGTCTAACCCCGGTGAGAAACACTGAAAAGCAGTGAAGAGGATCTTGAGATACTTAAAGGGCACATCTGATTATGCGTTGTGTTATCAAGGAAGCGATCTGTGCCTAGTCAGATATTTTGATGCTGATATAGGCGGTGATGAAAAAGAACGAAGATCTACTTCAGGATACACCTTCTTGTTAACAACTGTGTTGATACACTGTGATAATACTGCAGCCAAAGCCTACACCAAAGACCCTAAGTATCACAGCAAGACCAAACACATTGATATCAAGTATAACTTTGTGAGGGATTATATAGAACAGAAAATTGTAACTGTACAATACATTTCAACCAAATGTATGATTGTAGACCCCCTAACTAAGCCAATAGGCAAAGAAATATTTGAGAAACATGTAAAAGCCATTGGCATGCGAAAAATGTAAAGTTGCAGACTGTATGTAATATTTTTCATTTTCATTAATGATATTATGCCATTTATTATTACTAATATATCTGAGTGAAAGTATACAATGTCTAGTATGTCGTACAGGTTGAAAAGGGTAGCTCTCTCACACGAGCAACCGCCTTTAATGCTAGAGAAGCGTTCAAAGATGAGACATGTGTTATCTGAACTGGCTTCCATGAAGATGGTAGCTCTCTCACACGAACACCAATACTACTTTCATTTGATTATTATCTGAACTTGCTTCCATAAAGATAGTGATATATTTTTAACAATTATTTTTTGCACCAATGGAAACTTTTGACTAGTTTTGTTAACATGGACGGTGAGCTGGCGAAGATAAGTTCCTACGTGGTAGTGAAGTGAGATTGAAGATGATAGATGTGAGGATTTGAAAAAGAAGACTAAAATGATTATATTAAAAAGAAAAAAATGATGGAGACATTTAGGAACTCAGATGGTCAAGTCTTACGAGAGGGGTAAACACATGTCTCATCTTTGAACGCTTCTCTCTAGCATCAAAGGTGGTTGTTCGTGTGAGAGAGCTAACATTTTCAACCTGTACGGCATACTAGACATTGTATACTGTCATTCAGACACATAAGTAATGATAAATAACATGATATCATTAATAGAAAAAGTTACATAAGGTTTACAATTTTACATTTTGCTTATGCTAATGGCTTTTACATGTTTCTCAAATGTTTCTTTGCCTATTGTCTTGGTTAGGGGGTCTGTTACCATACATTTAGTTGAAATGTATGGTACAGTTATAATTTTATGTACTATATAATCCCTCATAAAGTTATACTTAATATCAATGTGTTTGGTCTTGCTGTGATACTTAGGGTCTTTAGTGTAGGCTATGGCTGTAGTGTTGTCACAGTGTATCAACACCCGATTGGTACTCTCATTTCCAAATCTTAGGTGTTCGATAAATCTTTTCAGCTAAACAGCCTCTTGCGCTGCTGTAGTGCATGCCACAAACTTAGCTTCCATAGAGTGTAAGGCAATACACGTTTGCTTTTTGCTACTCCAACGTATGGCACCTTTGTTAAAAAAGAAGGTATATCCTGAAGTTAATTTTTTCTCTTCTTCATCTCTGACTACATCGCATCGGAGTATCCGACTAGGTATAGATCACTTCATTGATAAGATAATTTATAATCAGTTATGCCCTTTAGGTATCTCAAGATCCTCTTCACTGCTTTCTAGTGTTTCTCACCGGGGTTAGACTAAATTTATTAACCAGCCCCACAGCATAACAAATATCTAGTCTTGTACACATTATTGCATACATCAGGCTACCAACAACACTGGCATATGGAACTCTTTCCATACATTTTTTGTCTAATTTAGTTTTGGGACACATGTCAAGACTCAAGGCCGCTCTAGTGACCACATGGATATCTATAGGATTATAGTCACTCTTGTTGAATCGCTTAAATATCTTCTTGATATAATTCTCTTGTGAAAGATTGAGGATTCTCTTAGATTGATCTCTTCAGATCTTGAATCCAAGTATGTATTTTGCTTCACCTATGTCTTTTATCTACAAATTCAACAAGAGCCATTCTTTAATAGCTATCACTGAGTCAAGACTATTTCTGGCTAAGAGTATGTCATCTACGTATAAGGATAATACTATAAAGTTACCCTCAAACCACTTAACATAGACATAGTGGTTTTCCTCTATCATCTGAAAGTCATATGAGGTTATTGCCTTATGAAATCTCAAGTACCACTGTCTAGATGACTATTTTAATCCATAAATAGATCTTTTGAGTTTATGCTTCTTGTGTTCAAACCCTTTTTCAACAAAACCTAAGGATTATTCCATATAGATTTGTTAATCCAGATCACCATTTAGGATTGCAATTTTTACATCCATCTGATGTAACTCCAGGTTAAATTTTTTACTATTGCCAGAATAAGTCTTATCGAGTTGAAGCCTACAACAGGTGAAAAAGTATCATCATATTCTATACTTTCTTGTTCTATATATCTCTTTGCAATCAATTGGGCTTTGAATTTGTTAATTGATCCATCCCCTTTTCTCTTGATTTTAAGAATCCACTTATTCCCAATGGCTTTTCACTCTTTTGGCATATCAACCAACTCCTAAACTTAATTTTTTATCATTGCGTTCATCTGATCTTTCATTACTTTCTTCCATTCCTCCTTGGCAGGACCTGCTAAGGCTTAATGAATGGTGTGGGGTTCATCATCCCCTTCTAGAGTAACTAAGATTGCTTCGCATTCTATTACTCATTCTAACTAGAGCTACTTGATTATCTTTTTTCATTTGTCTTGGTCTTTGTGTTGTTCCTGAGTCTCATAAAGAGATACAGTGCTGTCAATATCTCCCTTAATGGGAAATTTTGTCTCAATGAATATAGAATCTCTTGATTCTATTTCAGTTACTATTCCATCTTTAATTTCACTTATAAATACATATCCTTTTGAGGGTTCAGAGTACCTTATGAAGATAAATTTCTTCCCTCTAGGACCCTGTTTCCCATGTCTATGAGAACCGTCATAGATATATGCCGTCGAGCCCCAAGGTATAAGGATACTTAGATCTGGCTGGCGTTTAGTCAATAACTCGTAGGGCATGAAAGTGACTGACTTTGAGGGCATTTTGGTCAAGTATGAAGGTTACCGTGAATAGAGCATCACCCCAATATAAAATTGGAAGGTTTGCTTGAACTATCATAGACCTAACCATTTCTATAAGACTTCTATTTCTTCTTTCGGCAACTCCATTCTATTGAGTGTGCCAGGGATAGTTAGTTGCCTAATAATCCTTTTTTCTTTACAGAGATGTTTCAATTGGTCTGACAGGTTCTATCAGTTCATAATGCTTTGATTTTACTATCTATTTGATTATCTACTTCATTTATGTATCTTCTAAAGCACTCTAGTGCGTCGGAGTTATGTGAGATTAACTAGACATGACCATATCGTGAAAAATCATCAATAAAGGTAATGAAATACCAAGCTCTATGTCTTGCCCTCACACTTATTGGACCATAAATATTAGAATAGATTAATTATAATGGATTTTTGGCTTGTGTTCCCTTACAGAATGGCTTTCTAGTTGTCTTACCCGCTAGACAACTTTCGTATAATGACATATCCATGTTGGGTATTACCCCCAACATGCCTTCTTTTGCTAGTTTAATCATTCTATTTTGATTAATATGTCTTAGTCTAGCATGCCAGATATTCATATCAGCATTATTTGAAGTAATAGCAAAATAATCATGAGCATTAAAATCATCAGCAAGGTCCATAATAAGGAACTTTTGAAATTAGAAAGTTGAACCATAAAATATTTAGTTACTAAAAATGTTTGGAACTTTAGCATGAAAGTTTACATTAAACCCAAAGTCTAGTAAGTAAATAACATAAAATAAATTTTGTCAGATGTCAGTAGCATGAAGCATATCATGCATCATTAAGGTCTTTCCACCATGCAAAACACGTTTGCATGTGTTAATGCCTCGAACCTTGATCCTTGCATTATTCCCAAAATAAAGCCACTTGCTTTGATGTGGCAACCGACGGTATCCCACCTATGAAAGATCATCAATCTCAACTTACGTTGTATGTGGAGCCTGAGTCAATTATCAAAGAAGAAACATGTTTTGTCAGATAAAAAGTACTAGAAATAAATGATGTAACATCCCAAATTTTTCATATCCATATAAGATTGATAGAGGAAAAGGTTAAGAAGGGATTGAGATGATAATCAGAAGAAAAGCCAATGATTAGATTAGGTTTAAGTTAGAAAAAGAGATAATGTATAAAGTTATAAAGCTAGAGGGACTAAAATACAAATAGTGAAAGTTCAGGGACTAAACTGTAAATAGTAAAAGTCCAGGGCTAAACTGTAAATAATGAAAGTCCAGGGACTAAATTGTAAATAGGTTAAAGTTTAAGGACCTAAATGAAATTTTGAGATTTTAGGTACCAAATTGGAATTTTAAATTTTAGAGAAAGGGACTAAAATAGAAATTGGCAATTTTAGGGACTAAAGTACAATTTTGCCAAATTCAGGGGCAAAAGTGTAATTATGGAAAGTTGAGCCAAAAAATGCCCAAAATTGCCTAGATATATTTTATTCTTAAATTTTACTAATAAATAGAGGATAGAATTCGGGCCAGGCATATCTCTTAAAATTTTGATTTGACATCCCAATAATTTGATATTAATTTTTGAAGTCTGAAAATTAGTACACTATCTTTCAGACCTAAGATCAGATAAAATTTTATAGTAAATTATTATAATTAATATAAGAATTTATGAAACTAACAGAAGTAAAAAAGGAGTTATGTAGAGTTAATTATGAAATTTAAGGTGAAATTGGATACCGATAAAGGATTTAAAAGAAAATATATAGAATTTTTATCAGGACTTTTGAGACTCAAAAATTTGAGACTTTGCAAAAAATTTATTTTATAGTAGAATAAATTGATAAAAATGTCAGAACCATTAAAATAATTATATAGAATTTATCTAAAAAATCAGGGTGGTTTAAGGTATTCGATAAAGGAAATATCTTGGGATATGTGCCAAATATTAAGGTGGACCCAATTTAGGCCTAAAATGGCGTCATGTGCAGGCCCAAGAAGTCAAGGAATTTATCATGTGGCCAATGAAGTTACTAGGATATTTTATGTATTTTTAAAGAAATAAATCAAGAAAAATTAAGAGACAATGCAAGGTGGCATGTGAGGTATCCTTGGTGGGACCTACACCATGTGGAAAAATGCCACATGGAAGCCAAGCAAGAGAGGAAAAGTTTTAGCACATGTTGATTTATATTAAAATAATATAAGAATTAAGTTAATGATGATTAAGGAATTAAGCAACTAATCAAGTTCAAGATTAAGGCTATGTAATAATTAGGAAAAGTTAGGATAATCTTATCCCAAGATGCCAAAGTTTTAGCTATAAATATCCCCCCTTAGTGTGCAAAACTATGGCCTCTTGGAAGCTAAAGGGAAACTCTTGCCATTTAAAAACTCAACCTAATCCAAGGTAATTCAAGGCACTTTGATCCAAGGAAGTTAAGGCATAAGGTAAACAACCTTCCTAGATTATATATATATATATGTTTTAGAAGACTGAAGGTTGAAAAATGGATTTTTCCCCTTGAACCTAGGCTGGTCGAAATGATAAAGGAAGGGAAGAAAAGGAAGATTAAGCTAGAATCATATAATTAGCACTTAGATAAGTTAGATTGGATGATTGGCTACGGAATTAATTTTTAATTTTGACTTTGCCTATCATGAGGACCATTTTTCCCTACTGTACAGGACCAAAAAGAATGAATTTCAATGATCTAATACTTTTATTGAATTTAAATGATGATTTTGTGTAGGATTGAATAAGATTGAAACTTTGAAAGCATTGGAATTAGAAAATAGAATTTTAAAACCCTATATATTATTGTTCATACACATGAACAATATGAGAATTTCATAATTTTGATGCTTCTAATGGTTTTAAAATAAAAAATTGTGACGGATAAAGTAGAGAAATAAGTATTGGAAGTATTGGAATCAAAATGAGAATTTTTGAGAAAAATTGAACACTTCTTTCTTCTCTATCCAGCAGGCCATAAAGGAGATGGAATTTTATAAGTCTAAACTCATAAATGGATTTAAAAGGCAAAATTGTGTTGGGTAAAGTTAAGATACAAATTAATTCAAAGGACAAGGCAATTAACCACAAACAAAGAAAGTTAGGGGTTAAGTGGTTATTTGAGTTTAATGTTCATGAATGTTAGGTAATTCGGTTATGATGTGAAACATCCTTACTATCATACGTCTTAGAGACCATTTGGTAGCATTTAGAACCACTTTCAAGATCATTGAAGTCCAATTTCTCAATCTGGAGTTTTACTCTTATCGAGTACTGTTCACTGTGTAAATTCCAGATGAGTGACCTGACTTCGAAAAATCATAACTAATTCTAGAAAAATCAAAATGAAGTGGTTCCAATTTATTTTAATATAACTCAATTATATTTCAGGAAAAATAACTTGTTGACCATTCATTGACCAAGTCAACGTCAGTCAACGTCACAACTTTACTGTTCATCCAACATTTTTCTCCTGAATCCAGCATTCTGGTCCCAACTTTGATAATTTATATCTCCTTGTGTAGACATCCAAATGAGTCATACCATGTATCAAATCGAAGCTTGGTATGTCTACTATTTACCCTAAAACTTTCATACATTTATTCATTCATTTACTATTTTTAATTATTTATCAAATATTATCATATCACTACGTGTTACTGTTCACAGTGGCCAATTACAGCACTCAACTTTGCAAACATATGCATACATCCATCATATATCAGTCAAATATGCCAAACAACAATTATTATTAATGAACAAGTTGTTTTACATCTGGGTATGTACAAAATTTCTCATATCTCTATTACATCTTTTCCTGCCTGAAATCCGGCAGCATAACCGCTACGCTTCATCTTCAGAAAGTAACTGATCTTGTACCGATTCGGTAATTCCTGTGAGAACTACCATTCTACGTAAGTACCCGGAAATATTGGATGAATTGGCTAGGTCCACTCACTTCCAGCCTCCTTAGACAATACCTACGTACACAGTACGTATCAGCTGCTCTCCTTATCTGGTCATAATTTCGTCAGCATAACGGCGTCTCTTAAAATTCCCAAAATTCACTTTGACATAACCTCCCCTGTAATGGTTTACTTATTGGGATGAGATTCGGGGGAATCTCAGTAGCAACAATCATAGCAATATATGTATTACAGAGTGACAGTGCTTGCTTGTGATTGTGTACAGATAAGTATGCTGCGTGCTTCCATACTCAATAACATATGAACATAGCATTGTAGTAGAGCTTCAAGCATAACATATAAGACAACAATCCAACCAAACAATAGCATAACAAATCACAAAGCCATTACATAAAAGCTAGGATTAGTTACTACCTCAAAGGCTCAGCAGAACTCTACTATCTCTATTCTGCTTCCAGCTCTGCCAGAACTTGCTTCCTTTCTTTCTTTCTTTCTTTCTTCCTTTCTCTCTTTCTTTCCTTCTCCTTTTCTCTCTTCTTTCTCTCTCTTTCTCATGCTTGGCCGTGGCATGCAAATGAATGGGGGGTATTTATAGTTTTCTTCAATGGCATTCTTGTAATTTTGAAGCCATATGAACTTGTGGTCCTGTTTTTTCCTGGATTTTCCTATTTTCTTTTATTCTCTTTTACTGCATCACCCAGGACACCTCAGTGGACACCTCAGCATGCACATTTCTCACATGTCACAATTCCTGGGACACCTCATCAGCTGACTCAGCATTTCCAGTCCAATCCAGTACCGGTCCGGTCCGATTTCCCACAAACTGGACTCACCGGCTAAGATTATGCCACATGTCCTTAACTTTTTCTTCCTCCTCTATGTTGGCGCCATGTGGCATCTTGCTGGCACCTTTCACGCCATCCAATGCTATCCAGATAAGTCTAAGACTTTATCTGATCACCTCCTCGGTTATCGTGCCGACCGAGTAACTTTACTTTATTGAAACAGCATTAAAATAGTATTTTAATGCCACTTTTTCCCACATATCACTGGGCCTACGTTTTTGGGCTCTGGGAATGTTATCTTGGATCCTGATCAAGCTCAAATACTCTGATGGCTCGATTCCCAAGAAACATCCCTTGGAAAATTACTAAAATGCCCTTGGGTGCCCTTTCTTGCACTATCTTAGCCCTAAGGGTAAAATTGTCATTTTACACCTTTCTGTACCCTGTCAAGGCATATACTGACTCTGAGTATCTTTATCTGTATGTGCCTTGGCTTCTGGGCCTATCCAGAATGACCAAAATACCCTTCATACATCTACTACCCTTTAGTACAACACAGGGGCATTTTCGTAATTTCACACTTTTCCGGGGTTCTGCTGGATACTGGCCCACCTATAAGTCCAAGTGTCTTATTGGGCCTTTGATGGCGCCATTATTGGGCCTTTCAGGGTCCATTACCTTTATGGCACGTATTACAAGGAATCTTCCCCTGCCCATGTTCATCGAGTACTTCAACTATTATGCACCGTTTATACACATCTCCGGACACCGGCTCCTTCTGTCAGATACACTGGGCTGCTGTGTTCAGGTATCCCTATGAGTTATAGCGATCATCTGACTGAGGTCATCCGAACTCATTCAGTCCCTTTTCAAATACCGATAAATCTCCCTATCGGATACCCGGAGGCCTCACACTCCGTCTGGATTTTCTAATTTGCGAATAACTTTTTCTACAGGCCTCCTATCGGTATTCTGTCAGTTTTCTGACATCTGCCCCATCAGGACGCATCATCCTGTATTTTCTCACTTAGATATGAAATCTAAGATATCCGGTAGGAATTTTTATAACTTTTGGACTATCAGATCAATTCTGGCTATCTGGAGTCTTGAAAAATTCCTGTATTAAGCCAGATTACCGAGCATCACTTGCTCTATCTACTGGTGAAATCTGGGACTGAAATGCTTTCGGACAGTCCAAACCACTTCCGGCCTGACTTTCTTTAATTATACTTTAGCCCCAAGGAACTTTTCTTCTTTTTAATTAAGTCCCTTTTATTTGGCTAAAATTACACTTAAGGACCCCACCTTTTTGTCTACTTTTCCTTTTTGGCTTTAAACTTTCCATAATTGCACTTAAGCCCCTTCATTTTCTTTCTTTTGCAATTTAATCCCTTTCTTTGCATAAATGGCCATCATATCCCTAGGGACTTACACTATTTACATATAAGTCCCTGGACTTTCACTTATTTGCAGTTTAGTCCCTAAAAACCTTCTGTATGTTTTTGGAACTTCTGCTCAAAGGGATATATCTATTTCAGGCTACTTACTAAGTATCTGGCCTGAAAATTGGGATGTTACATGATGAATGAGTGGTTATGTAATGTTTAGGATTTAACTTGTGTGCTCAAAGAAGGAAGTCACACATCAAGGAGAAGTGAGAAAGGAAAAGCAAGGAATAGAGGTACTGAACTTACCTACTTGTATGCTTATATGAATTGGATGTTTTATGTGTTGAATACTTATTTTGATTATGTGAAGCATGTATGATTGAGTAATGCTCTGTTTCTTTTTATGCTATGGCCATATGTTATAATTATAGAAACATGGAAGCATGTAAAGTTATCATTATGCAAGTATGATCATTAAGTACACACATATTAACATCAAGCATGTAATTGCACACATTGTATGGTATCCGTTTGCTACTGATATTTTCTCAGAAATCTCACCCCTCCATATTGTCATATCCCTACTTTTCTTGTCTAGTTTGTATGTACAGTTGGTACGTAATATATGTGAGATTTTCTAAGAAAAGTGTGGCAATTTAAGGAAGGAAAGGGATTGAATTGAAAATAATAGAAAGTTCAAGGACCTAAGTGAAATTTATAAAAGTTTTAGGGCCAAAATAGAATGTAGACATAAATGTTGGGCCATTAAGTGTAATTTCAAAAAGTTTAAGGACCTAAATGTAATTTATCAAAAGTTCAAGGGCAAAAGTGTAATTATGAAGAAATTGAGCTGGAAAATGCCTAAAAATGGTCGGGAACAGATCAATGCCAAATTTTACCAGTAGCTAGAGAAAATTATTTCGATTAGTTTAACGCAACACAGAATTTCGATTTGAGGTTCCGATAAATTGATATAAATTTTTGAAGTTAGGAAAAATTATTAAAGTATTTCTAGGACCTCAGAATTAGATGAAGCTTTACAGTAAATTCTTATAATTAATATGAGAATTTATAAAACTGACAGGGTCAGAAAAGAAATCCTGTAGAATTTTTAATGGAATTTATAGTAGAATAAAATACCCGATAAATACCTTCGGGAGAGGTTTCTAGGGATCTATGCCATAAAGGTAGTGGAACCATATAAAGGCCCAAAATAGCGTCCCAAAGGCCTAGTAAGGCAGCTAAGCAGTTATGTGGGCCAGTGTCCAGAGGAACCCCGAAAAAGTGTGAAATTATAAAAATGCCCCTGGGTTATAGTAATGTACAAGAGATGAATGGAGGGCATTTTGGTCATTTTGGATAGGCCAAAGCACCAAGGTGAGTACAGGAATGAGTCCTCATAGTTAGTATATGCCCTGATAGGTATAAAGAGGTGTGAAATGACAATTATGCCCTTAGGGTTAATATAGTGCAAGAAAGGGCACCAAGGGTATTTTGGTCATTTCTCAATGGATGGATAGTAGATAAATACTCAGTATAACAATGTCAATGGTAGAAGAAACCTAAGCACTAGTTTTCTTGATAGAATATATATTCTGGAATATTATAAAAATTGGGAACATAAAATAGTCTGGTTTTTAGGAAACTAACCCGATCTGTACCGGACTGGACTGGAATTTTTTCTATCAGTATTTTCCACTTTATTGCTCCAAACATAGCCTTCATGATGTCATGGATGATGTCATTAATGAGGCTTCTAGGGCAAGCTTCTTGCAAGGTGGATTTTGGACCATTACATCAAATAGTAATCAAAGTAATCTTGGCCTTCCATTTCCACTAAATTTTTCTATAAATACCCCCTCAAATCAGACTTGGGTCGGCATTCTTGGCACCTTAGGGAACCTCTTGCAAAATTTCTATTGAAGCAAGAAAGAAGCAAGCAACTTGGAAGAACAAGAAAGGTAACTAGTTCCCTTGATCTTGAACTCTATTCTAGCAAGTTTGCTCTTAGTTTTAAGAGGGTTTTGTGACATATTTTCCTTGGTGGTGCTGCTGGACATTCTGTTTTCATGTGAATGGAAAATGAGTTTTATGTTATAGATAGTTTAGATAACCTCAAACAAGCTAGAATCAAGTGGTACGAGCTTGGAAATCCAAGTATGCATGTGAATAGAATATTGTGTTCTTGGCTATTACTGTATGAAATACTGTCTATATGTTGGAATTTCATGATTTTGATGCTTCCAATGTGTTTAAAATGGAAATTGTATGGGGATAAAGTGGAGGAACAAGTATTGGAAGCATTGGAATCAAAATGAGAATTTTTGAAAAATGTAAGAGGTATTTAGGT
This sequence comes from Leucaena leucocephala, assembly GCA_037074615.1. NCBI lineage: Eukaryota > Viridiplantae > Streptophyta > Magnoliopsida > Fabales > Fabaceae > Leucaena > Leucaena leucocephala. Next base: position 11,066,741 of record CM073536.1, on the reverse strand, counting down.
TCTATGTAGCAGCCAATGATGTGAGTTGATTTTGGAAATTCTGATTTCATTTTGGATTCTATATGAAAAATTATGTGGAAATGAACCATAAGAAATTATTTTAGGATGATGGAAGTATAAATCATAATTTAAAGAAAGAATAGAATCTAGTGAGAACCTAATCTTGGAATTGTTTTGAAGTTGAGTTGTAACTTGATGTTACTTTGTAATTGCTAGGTTTTGACATTTGTGAAAGGAGAAGATCATTTCAAGAAGAGAGTAACAAGGATATCTAAGAGGAAGCAAAAATTCCTAACTATAATCATATATTTGTTTGATTGTATATATTCTTGATTGTTAGTTATGATTCTTGGTTGAGCTTAAGATGATATTTTGATGATTATGCTAAAGTATGAATGATTGAAACTCCTTGCAATGAATGTCATGACAATATGCATGTTAGAGTTTGCTTATATATGTTCACCAAGTAGCTGAAGGGAATTGGAAGACACGCAGCAGAAATTAACTTTAAAAATTTTTCCATTCCCAGCCAGGATCTACCGAATGTGTTTAAGTCAAGGAGAAAGAAGTGTTACCTTCGGTATTCGAGCTTTGGTAGCGACCTCAGTGTCCTCTAGTAGCGACTCCTCGCCTCTGGAACTTTCAGTCGCGACCTCCTCAGCTTCTAGTCGCGACCTCGTTATCTTCAAGTCGCGACCTGTCTCCTCTTTTCGGATTTCTGACGTTCAGATGCCCGTATGGTCGCGACCTCAGTGTCAATAGGTCGCGACCTTGCTTCATGTCTCGTCGATCGTAAGAAGTCGATAGCTCAGATCGGCTTCCTCTACCGGTATCCACACGAACAGCGTTCCAATCACGAAACGACGTGCTAGCGCCTCTTGTCTCTCTAGGGCTTTCTAGAGATTCCGTCCTCACCGTCTCTATTTCGGCAGTTTCTTATCTGCAAACCTTTTGCACTCTCCCTGCCCCCTTTTCTCATGTCTGAATGTGTGTGTAGAGATGTATTGTGTATAGAACCCTAGCCCCTAATGTCAAATATATAGGAAGCTATCAGGCTTCTAATAGGGCCGGGCTTTAGAATTAATCTTATATTAATTCTGAATTAATACAATATCATATATTGCATAATTTAATAAGAAACTAATTAAATAAATATGGTTTATATTAAATCCGTCCCACAGATTTAATTCACCTATTTATTTAATTTAAAATAAAGATAAGACAGAATTATATTTGATTTATTCTCATAAATCAAATTCGAGATATCTTATCAATTTGAATTTCAAATTCAAATAGATCATATCATTTTAAATTCAAATTCAAAAGTGATAGAAATTTAATTTATCCTTATAAATTAAATCTTGCAAATATCTCTTATATTATATATATAATATATATACACAAATTTATATATATATATATAAAATATATAAATCCACCCTAGACTATTCATTGAATCTAGACATCTCTTAGATTCAATGAATCTGGACATCATAGCTCGCATTGGGCTGTTTTGTATGCGACCCTGTAGGCCCATATGAAGTTGGCAGTGGCCCAGTTACTATACTGACCCACAAGTCGTAAGCGGTCTCTAGCAAGGCATTACGACTACCCAAAACATATGAGGATCGATAAACAATGTAACCTTTCATACAACCATATCACGTCCCTTTTGTCACACGATATTTTGGTCAAGGATGAGGCATGGAGAACGTCATCCTCCTGTTCCTGACCGTTACTTTCTCGATCCCTGAGTAGTCAGAATATAGAAATGGAACTACCCTTCCATTCTAGTATGGCCATACATTTCTCAGACTCACTCATCGAGGGGCCCAGTAATATCTCTCTACGAATGTGAGGGACAAATTCCATCTTGACCATTCACATTCCTTCGCATGAAAAACCACTAAGCCCGAGCATAGCCTTTATGATCACTCGGTCAAAAGTGACTTTTGACTAGGTCAAAGCTGAGTGTTTGTCATGTAGGAATCCATGATAATCTCAGGTCAAAGGGCATAGTGACATGGCTTGTATATGAGAGAAGCTTATGACTTGACCCATGCAGCTCTCTCATAGCGGGTCGGTCCAACACCATGTACTCTTACATGTGCCTATGACTTTGATTTATATCTCTATATATCTTCAAAGTCATACTGGTCTTATTTCATCTCTGCTCCCACATAGATGACCGACCAGGGATATTTAGGATAAGATAATGAGTTATCCAAGGATGTTCATCACAGTAAACATGCAAATAATGTGATAACCTGATACAATGATTGGCCCCTAGGGCATAATTTGTTGGAAATTGTGCCCTAGGGGCCAATCATTGTATCGGGTTATCACATTATTTGCATGTTTACTGTGATGACCATCCTTGGATAACTCATGATCTTATCCTAAATGTCCCTGGTCGGTCATCTATGCGGGAGCAGAGATGAAATAAGACCAGTATGACTTTGAAGATATATAGAGATATAAATCAAAGTCATAGGCACATGTAAGAGTACAGGGTGCTGGACCGACCCGTCATGAGAGAGCTGCATGGGTCAAGTCATAAGCTTCTCTCATATACAAGCCATGTCACTATGCCCTTTGACCTGAGATCATCATGGATTCCTACATGACAAACGCTCAGCTTTGACCTAGTCAAAAGTCACTTTTGATCGAGTGATCATAAAGGCTATGCTCGGGCTTAGTGGTTTTTCATGCGGAGGAATGTGAATGGTCAAGATGGAATTTGTCCCTCACATTCGTAGAGAGATATTACTGGGCCCCTCGATGAGTGAGTCTGAGAAATGTATGGCCATACTGGAATGGAAGGGTAGTTCCATTTCTATATTCAGACTACTCAGGGATCGAGAAAGTAACGGTCAGGAATAGGAGGATGACGTTCTCCATGCCTCATCCTTGACCGAAATATCATGTGACAAAAGGGACGTGATATGGTTGTATGAAAGGTTACATCGTTTATCGATCCTCATATGTTTTGGGTAGTCGTAATGCCTTGCTAGAGACCGCTTACGACTTGTGGGTCAGTATAGTAACTGGCCCACTGCCAACTTCATATGGGCCTACAGGGTCGCACACAAAACAGCCCAATACGAGCTATGATGTCCAGATTCATTGAATCTAAGTGATGTCTAGATTCAATGATTAATCTAGGGTGGATATATATTTTATATATATATATATAAATTAGTTTATATATATATTATATATATAATATAAGAGATATTTGTAAGATTTAATTTATAAGGATAAATTAAATCTCTATCATTTTTGAATTTGAATTTAAATGGATATGATCTATTTGAATTTGAAATTCAAATTGATAAGATATCTCAAATTTGATTTATGAGAATAAATCAAATATAATTCTGTCTCATCTTTATTTTAAATTAAATAAATAGGTGAATTAAATCTGTGGGACGGATTTAATATAAACCATATTTATTTAATTAGTTTCTTATTAAATTATGCAATATATGATATTGTATTAATTCAGAATTAATATAAGATTAATTCTAAAGCCCGGCCCTATTAGAAGCCTGATAGCTTCCTATATATTTGACATTAGGGGCTAGGGTTCTACACACAAGACATCTCTACACACACATTCAGACGTGAGAAGAGGGGGCAGGGAGAGTGCAAAAGGTTTGCACATAAGAAACTGCCGAGATAGAGATGGTGAGGACGGAATCTCTAGAAAGCCCTAGAGGGACAAGAGGCGCTAGCACGTCGTTCGCGATTGGAACGCTGTTCATGTGGATACCGGTAGAGGAAGTCGATCTGAGCTGTCGACTTCTACGATACGACCAGACACGAAGCAAGGTCGCGACCAGAACACGCTGAGGTCGCGACCATACGGGCATCTGAACGTCAGAAATCCGAAAAGAAGAGGCAGGTCACGACTTGAAGCTGACGAGGTCGCGACTACAAACTCTAGAGACTTCAGGTCGCGACGAGAAGCAGAGGAGGTCGCGACTAAAATGTTCCAGAGGCGAAGAGTCGCGACTAGTGGACACTGAGGTCGCGACCAAAGCTTGAAACCGAAGGTAACACTTCTTTCTCCTTGACTTAAACACATTCGGTAGATCCTGGCTGGGAATGGAAAAATTTTTAAAGTTAATTTCCGCTGCGTTTCTTCCAATTCCCTTCATAATTTCCAACAGTAGCTCCCATATCATGATAACATGTTAGGCATTTAATCAAGCATGCATGTTATTATAGTTTGTATGACTTGCTATTGAGATTTTCATGAAATCTCATTCTTTCCATATACATAACCATGTTATAAGTGTTGGTACATCTCAAGGAAAAAGGTAAATATGAATGGTTGAATTTGTATATGAATTATAGTTGAGTACTTGACCTTAGAGGATGATATTTTGATGTGCATGGTGTATGATACTATGTACCTATTCTGAGGTAGTACTCTTTTGATGGTAGTTTTCATAACTTAGATAACGCATTTTGACGTGAAATTTGGTATGAAAATAGTTAAGATCCATAGCCTTAAATGGACACCAAGAACGCCTCAATTGGTTAAGTATTTGATTTGTTATGATTTATCAAATTTGAAACTAAAATCTGGAACAAGATAAAATGAGCAACCAGAGGCTGTGATAAATGATAAATGAATGAGTTTTTTCACAAAATTTTATGAACTGAAAGTACACATATGGAGCTTTAAATCCATATATAATACGTCTAATTTGGATAAGTGAACAAGGAGAAATGAATTTGTGAAAATAAGGTAAGGAAACTGGAACTTCCAGATTTACAAAATAAACAGTATTTTTTAACGAATAAACTAATTTCATTTGCACAAGGAAACCTCAGTTTAATATTTTTTCTTCAAATTTCAATAAAATAGCTTTCATTAGAAATTGGAACCACCCTATTTTAATTTTTCTAGATTTAAATATGAATTTTTAAAGTTCAGGCTGTATTCTGGATTACCAAATGAACAGTGCCAGTGAACAGTACCCGATAACCCTTTTCTTGAAAATTCATGTTTCTAAGCTAAAGAGGTAATCAATTGGTTCAAGATACTTCCAATTGACTATATGTAAAGGTAAAATTAAGGTTATGACATTTTGGTATCAGAGCAAAGGATTCTGACTTAGAAAATGCTCTGAATAGATTATTTATAGACTGATACATAATTGAGAATTGTCATAATTGACACTAAGTTAGTGGTTGCAGGTTAAAGATGACTAAACATAGGATTGGATCAGAAACTACAGTTAATCAAGGAGACCCTATGCCAGAGGTCTTTAGTTCAGATAAGTCTGGAGTAAATTCAGAAGAAGTGTTTATGATGGATAATGATCCTGACTATTGGCTCCCTCCAGTAATACATATCCCTGATTCTAGTGATTTTGAATTAGACAGATCTGATAGTTCTTCAGTGGGATCAAATTATATGGATGACACATCATAGGGTAGTATACCAGAAGAACCTATCCCAACTTCTCCTATAAATATTGTACCTCCAGACCTAGCATATTCTAGTTCAGGTGTTGAGGCAGTTTAGGGGAATGAAGAAGACATAGCACTCCCTTAACCATCACAGCCTGATGAACTCTATTCTCAGGTTGTGGGTACAGTGGAACCTACCCCCAGACAGCCTGTTAGCCTAGATATTCCAGGATCTAGTCAACAACTAAATCAAACAGATACTCCAGGTCCTAGTAATTCCAAGGTACCACAAGTAGTGATACACCTAGAAACTCAAAACATAGAACTGGTACCTGGAAAGAATGTGAATAAGGAACAGTTTGAGAGAGCTATGGAGTTAGCCAGACAGCTATATGATTTAGGATGACTTTTGGTTAGGGAGATAGATCAGGATTATAGGATCTATCAAGATTTTATAGTTAGAGTTGGTAAAGCCTACTTGGCTTTTGATCCAGATACTTTTACCCTGGATGATTGGACTAATATTATGGATAACATCTTGCCTATTACTCAGACCTGGAGAGCAGGATTGGATCATTACTTTGAAGAAGAACCATATGATAGCATTCCAGACTGGATCTTCATGGTGGAAGAATTTATTAGAAGAATTTTGAAGAAAGAGTAGTGTATACTTATGAATGATAATGTTATCCATATACTTAAGTAATGTATAAATATCTATGTGATAGTTATGTGTGACATTACTAGAACCGTTTGTATATAATGTTTTGAATGAAATATAAGTTATGTTATTTAATTTGTTTCCTCTCGTACTTAGATAGTAAAAAAGAATGTTGAGAATAAGAAGAACTGTCCCATCTGTGGAACCAAGAAACATGTGGACGTTAATCAATTAATTTTGGAATGCCTCGATTAGCAATAACAAATGATAGAGGAAATGTGAGCAGCTCAAGCTCACAGTGATCAAGAAAGAGATGCCGCTATAGCAGCTACAGTAGCAGAAGCTGTAGGTAACCTAAGACAGCCAAGACCTACTGGAGCAACTACTGCAAAACCAGAAATTTTGCAGCAGTCTGAAGAGCCACCTAGGCGAGTTGAGCAGGTGGTTGATTCTATTAGCATTCAGCAATGGATGAAAAAGTTCTGCAAGCATAATCCTCCAACGTTTGAGGGGAGTTTGATGCTCAACTAGCTGAAGACTGGATCAGTCGGCTAAAGAAGATCTTTAAAGTGCTTGATTGTCCATCTGAAAGTAAGGCTCAAATAGCTATTTATCAAATGAACAGTGCTAGTAAACAGTAACTGATAACCCTTTTCTTAAAATTTCATGTTTCTAAGCTAAAGAGGTAATCAATTGGTTCAAGATACTTCCAATTGAGTATAAGTAGAGGTAAGATTAAGGTTATGACACATATCATCCCCACACCAACAGGTTTTCAAAGATGGAGGAAGATGAAGATGCATGAAGAGAATTTAGTAAATGGATAGCATGATTAATTGCAAATTATGTTATGTGATGACTTATGTGATGTATGAATGAAATATTTTAGTTCCTAGCATTAATTTGTATCTGTCTAGGAAAAATAGTTAATGATGGAATAAATGTATGATAAATTACTAGTACTTAGTGAACATGTTAAGCTTCATTTTGACACCAAGAATGCCTTATTTCGATGTGTATACAAAGAGAATGATTTTTTCCAAATTAGGGACCAAAAACTATTTTTAGGAGTTGACCAAATGAACAGTGATCTTTGACACCAAGTCTGTATTGATTGGCTGAGCATATGGTATGGGAAGTATTTTTCCCTTAAATTTCATTGTTAGCTTCTAGAATTTCATTTTGATTTTTCTATAATTAATTATGATTTTTCAAAATTTGTCACCAAATCTGGAAATATCAAGTGAACAGTACCCGAAGTCTTGGAAATTTTAGATTTAGTAATAAAACTTCAATGAATATTTAAGTGCCTCTAAATACTACTGAATGGTGTCTGAGATATACAAAAGTGAGGTGTTAAGAATGAGACATGTGAATTCACATAATTCACTTATACCTTTCCGCTCTTGGCTTGTTTAGAACATACGAGTGCAAAATGCCCCATGTTGTGGCAGACAAAGCATTTGACCTTCTTCAGGTCTAGCTTTTTCTTGCACCTCTCTTTCCTTTCTTCTTGTATTGTTGCTTGTCTTTCTTTGGTGGAGGATCGTCTTTCTTCCCATTCTGATGAAATTTCTTGAGCTTTTTGGGTTCAGGCTTTAAATGGGAAGGATCGGCACCCCGGTCAAATAGGCTTGTCCAGTGGCTTTGTAAGTCTCCAGACGTTCATCCTCTAGCTCCAAATGCTTAGATACATTATTGAGAGTGATGATACTTTTATTATGGGTCAAATTAATTTTCATGTGCTCCTAACTAGTAGGAAGCGACCTGATGATAGCCTACACTTGCTGCTCGTCTAATAGATTATGTCCAGCCTCCTTTAGTTCATGAATCATGTTGGTCATTTCCCTCAGATGTTGCCTCATAGGGTTATTTGGCTTTAGCTTATAGGTATCAAACTTAATCATCAACCTTCTAAGCTTAGTCATGAAACTCTGCTAAACTTGTCCTTCAGGCCTATCCACATGGCTTGTGCAGTCTTGTGTGTCTCAAATTCACACATTAAGTTATTAGCCATGGCGCTCAATAGTATGATTCTTATAATACTATTCTTCTTCTTCCAGTGGCCAGGGTAGGTATGCCTCCTGGTCTCTCTTGTGCTAAACCGTATTTTTAGTCTCGGGTTCCACTAGGGCCATTGATAATGGCTCAATGACATCTTGTTCTTCCATGTTATATTGGATTTTTCGGTGCCAAATATCCCAGTTATCCTTGTTAAGTTTTTCCCCTTGTTTAATTCAGCAATAATGTTCTTGGTTGCCATTATTCAATTTCAATTATGTGACAAACCTATCCCACATTAATATAGAGAGAATTTGACCCATATAACATTCTAGTAAATTTACTTATATAGCACATGTGAAGTATACTATGTCACATACTTGTATCATTTTTGACCAGAAATATAATAACATCACTAGACCTATGATTAGGAGAAAACATTTGTACCTCCTATCACATAGACACTAGCAATAGTCATCACATCCTATAAAAAACAATATAAGCACTATACTCATTAAATTTTGCTTTCAAAGACTCATTATCTAAATACAAAAAGTATACATAAACCATTTACCAAAAAAATGAAAATGATCCTTTAACATATAAGGCGTGTAACAAATTACAAGTCTTTACAATGAAAAGCAAGATTAAAAAAAGTCCTTAACATAGCAAAGCAAAAGAAATCAAACACAAATATACATCATCTGATATGAACATGACAGTACATAAGTATCACTCTTCTTAGTTTCTTACATTTGTGAGGTGCTTTGACACTGCTGGATACAAACTCTATAGTCTTAAGATAGTAGACCTACCTTATGGGTCTTCTTTTGGGCTTGCTCTAACTCTGGTAGCTCTTATATATTCCATTATGATTTTTAGATAGAATTTGGTATTTTGCTTATCTATCTTGAACCTAATGTATTTGACCAGCACACTATTAATGCCTTTTGAAACATCCATACTTTCGTATGTCTTAGGGACCATTTGGTAGCATTTAGAACACTTTCAAGGTCATTGAAGTCCAATTTCTCAATCTGGAGTTTTACTCTTATAGAGTACTGTTCACTATGAAAATTCCAGATGAGTGACCTGACTTTAAAAAATCATAACTAATTCTACAAAAATAAAAATGAAGTGGTTCAAATTGATAATTGAATATAACTCAATTATATTTCAGGGAAAAATAACTCGTTGGCCATTCATTGACCGAGTCAATGTCAGTCAACGTCATAACTTTACTGTTCATCCAACATTTTTCTCTTGAATCCAGTATTCTGGTCCCAACTTTGATAATTTATATCTCCTTGTGTAAACATCCAAATGATACGTTTTATATATCAAATTAAATCTTGGTATGTCTACTATTTACCATAAAAATTTAATGCATTTATTCATCCATTTACTATTTTTAATCATTTATCAAACATGACCTTGTCACCACATGTTACTGTTCACAATGGTAATTTCCAGCAATCAACTTTGCATTCATATGCATACACCCGTCATATATCAGTCAAACATGCCAAATAATATCTTTATTAAATAATAAGTCATTATACATCAGGGCATGCATGACATCCTCATATTTCTATTACATCATTTCCTGCCTGAAATCCGGCAGCATAACCGCTACGCTTCATCTTCATAAAGTAACTGATCTTGTACCGATTCGGTAATTCCCGTGAGAACTACCATTCTACGTAAGTACCCAGGAAAGACTGGATGAACCAGCTAGGTCCATTCACTTCCAGCCTCCTTAGACAGTACCTACGTACACAGTACGTATAAGCTCCTTTCTCTACTATTGCCATCTTGTCATAATTTCGGCAGCATAACGGCGTCTCTTAAAATTCCCAAAATTCACTTTGACATAACCTCCCCTGTAATGGTTTACTTATTGGGATGAGATTCGGGGGAATCTCAGTAGCAACAATCATAACAATATATGTAATGCAAAGTGACAGTGCTTGCTTGTGATTGTGTACAGATAAGTATGCCGCATGCTTCCATGCTTAATAACATATGATCATAGCATTATAGCAGAGCTTCAGACATAACATATAAGACAACAATGCAACCAAACAATAGCACAAAAAATCACAAAGCCATTACATAAAAGCTAGGATTAGTTACTACCTCAAAGGCTCAGCAGAACTCTACTTTCTCTATTCTGCTTCCAGCTCCGCCAGAACTTCCTTTCTTTCTTTCTTCCTCTCACTTTCTCTCTCTTGCACTTCCTCCTCTCTCTAAAACTTGCTTGGGCCTTGAATAATGAAGAGCAAGGGGGTATTTATAGTTTTGGTCAATGGCATTCCTGTAATTTTGAAGCCATCTGATCCTGTGGTCTTGGTTTTTCCGGAATTTCCTATTTTCTTTTATTTCTTTTACTGCATCATGCATGACATCATCTCAAGGCCACCTCATGAGACACCTCATATGTCACATGGCAAAATTGCAAGCTCTTGGGACACCTCATCAGCTGACTCAGTAGTTCCAGTCCAATCCAGTACCGGTCCGGTCCGATTTCCCACAAACTGGACTCACCGGCTAAGATTGTGTCACATGTCCTTAACTTTTCTTCTCCCTCTAATATGACGCCATGTGGCATCTTGCTGGCACCTTTCACGCCATCCAATGCTATCCAGATAAGTCTAAGACTTTATCTGATCACCTCCTCGGTTATCGTGCCGACCGAGTAACTTTACTTTATTGAAACAGCATTAAAATAGTATTTTAATGCCACTTTTTCCCACATATCACTGGGCCTACGTTTTTGGGCTCTGGGAATGTTATCTTGGATCCTGATCAAGCTCAAGTACTCTGATGGCTCGATTCCCAAGAAACATCCCTTGGCAAATTACCAAAATACCCTTGGGTGCCCTTTCTTGCACTATTTTAACCCTAAGGGTAAAATCATCATTTTACATCCTTCTGTACTCTGTCAGAGCATATACTGACTTTGATTAACTCATCTGTATATGTCTTGGCCTCTAGGCCTGTCCAGAATGACCAAAATGCCCTTCATACACCTGCTGCCCCTTTAGTACAACACATGGGCATTTTCGTAATTTTGCACTTTTCCGGGGTTCTGCCAGACACCGGCCCACCTATCCGTCCAAGTGTCTTATTGGGTCTTTGATGGCGCCATTATTGGGCCTTTCAGGGTCCATTACCTTCATGGCACGCATTACGAGGAATCTTCCCCCGACACAGTTCCTCGAATATTTTAACTCTTATACACCGTTAACACACATCCCCGGACACTGGGTCCTTTTACCATATACACTGGCCTACTGTGTTTAGGCATCCCTGTGGGTTACATCAGTCATCTGACTGAGGTCATCCGAACTCATTCAGTCCCTTTTCAAATATCGATAAATCTCCCTATCGGATACCCGGAGGCCTCACACTCCCGTCTGGATTTTCTAATTTGCGAATAACTTTTCTACAGGCCTCCTATCAGTAGTCTGTTAGTTTCCTGACATCCGCCCCATAAGGACGTATCATCCTGTATTATCTCACTTAGATCTAAAATCTAGGATATCCGGTAGGAATTTTTATAACTTTTTCATTATCAGATCAGTTCTGGCTATCTGGAGTCTTGAAAAATTCCTGTATTAAGCCAGATTACCGAGCGTCACTTGCTCTCTCTACCGGTGAAATCTGCGGCTGAAATGCTTTCGGGCAATCCAAACCACTTCCGGCCTGACTTTCTTTAATAACACTTTAGCCCCAAGGAACTTTTCTTCTTTTCATTTAAGTCCCTTTTTATTTGGCTAAAATTACACTTAAGGACCCCACCTTTTTGTCTACTTTTCCTTTTTGGCTTTATACTTTCCATAATTGCACTTAAGCCCCTCCATTTCCTTTCTTTTGCAATTTAATCCCTTTCTTTGCATAAATTGCCACTATATCCCTAGTGACTTTCACTATTTACACATAAGTCCCTGGACTTTCACTTATTTGCAGTTTAGTCCCTAAAAACCCTCTGTATATTTTTGGAACTTCTGCTCAAAGGGATATATCTATTTCAGGCTACTTACTAAGTCTCTGGCCTAAAAATTGGGATATTACATTTCTACCCCCTTAAAATAAATTTCGTCCTTGAAATTTACTTAGTACCTTAATCAACTATCCTGGATATAGCTCCTCTGTATATCCTTTCCTAGTTCATGACTAAGGCTTGGGGTATTTAACCTCTTATACTTATGGACAACTCATCACTCCTGTGAGTAGTGTCCATTTCTTTCATATCTTATCCCGCCGAATTTTGATGTATTCTGGGGTCTACATCACCCCTCTTACACTTTGCTAATCTCTCAGGAGAGATATTGTTCTTCTGACTTTCTTTCTCCTGATACGAGATCATAACCCAGATAACTTCTCTGACTTTTCTTAACTGTTCTCATAACTTCATGCATCTATGCCCAACTTTTGTGCATTTGCACTTTTCTTATCCCTTCTCAGGGCTTATCTATCGTTAGGCTATGCTTGTCTTAGCACATTTCGTACTTCTGATTTAGGGCTAGGTTACTATTCTTATAGCTCTAGGCCCTAGTATTCTTTCTCATAGAACTACGTTCTATCTTTACTTTGCCTTAGACCCTCTTCTCTAGGTCTCTCTGGCCTTTTATTACCACTTTCTTAGATCAGAAAAGAACTCTTCATTATCCACATCATTATCTAGGTCTATAGTTCCTTATAGCTCAGTCGCCCTTACCGCTATGGTTCTTCTTAACCATTCTTAGGGTCGACCTCAGGGAATATTGGAGACTCCGTCTGGGGTAAGAGTAAATACCTTTCCTAGGGATGTCAGCATTCTTAGGGCAACATCTTACCAAGTGGCATTTCTTACCACAACTGCTTTGCCCTGCTCAACACTCCCATGTGTCATGGCTCTTTCCACCACATTGACATCTCTGCTCTCCAATCTGATCATTACCTTGATCAGTCCCCCTGCCTGAACTATTGCCTCTTTCTCTTGCTATTGGCTTCACAACTTGAGCTACCTCCCAGAGTGCTCTTAGCCAATGCTTTTCTATCCTCTATCCACAGGGAATTCTCTTTTCTGCTTCTCAGGCATACTTCTACAAAACTTTGAATATCAGTACTCAGATTTGGACTTGGACTCCATCTTTGTTAAGGAAAAACTAAGTTCAGTCTGCCTATAATAGAGGCTATCTGAGGAAAACCATTGTAAAATAATTTCTCTGGGTGAGTTTATCAACTAGTGAAGCTTCCTCACCTTAACTTCATCTTTGGCATTCATCTTCCCAAAGAGATGCTACATTGTACTCACATCTCATGGATCATTACTTTCCTTAGACTAGGTCTAACTGCGACCTCGGGATCTAACTGCAATCAACCGTTAGCCTCTTCAGAATCTAACTGCGACTCTGAAGCTGTTAGGATCTAACTACGACCCTGGAGCCATGCTAGGATCTAACTGCGACCCTCCAGAATCTAACTGCGATTATGTTGTACTGTATATCTCCCGAAGATCTTAAACCAACAGACTAGGTTATAAGGTTAAACGCTTCCACCTGTTGATAACTCCATAAATATTTTAAAAATATATTTAGTAGCCTCATATTATTTACCCAGACTTACTTACTTCCTCTTGTACTCAGGAGTTCCTTCTCAGCTTTCTTACTTTACTGTGGTTTACCATTGGCTATGGTCTAACCACCGGCCATTGCATTCTATTGCTATGGCCTCATCACAGTTTATTTCAATCTGTGCTCTAACCGCGAGCCATTTGAACTATGCTCTAACTGCGAGCATTCTATACCAGATCCAACTCTTATCTGAAGAGTGATCTGTACCCATCTGAATCTAGCTCTATCTAAGAGCCATCTATTTCAGATCCAACTCTTATCTGAAGAGTGATCTAGAAACAATCCCTTTACTGTTATCTGTTACTCTTTTTGTACATCATTCATTTCAATAGAAATGGCCCTGAGTACTGTATTCACAAGCCTATAGAAATACCTGAGTAACCTCAATCATAAATCATATCATAACTTATCGTCCCACTCTCTGAGACTATCTATCATCCTCAATACTATTACAGTCGTATGGTATGGGAGCAACATACTTTCTTATAACTTTCTCATCTCATACATGTACTCATATATACTCTACCCTGCATGCACTATGAAAGGGGAGTATCCATTCATCATAGTATACTCTAACATGCATGTCATTATATGACAACTGCAAGGAGATGCAATTTCCATATCTTATGGCAACATAAGCCATATCATCATCATACTTTGCTCAACCATCCATCAGACATTGTAATCATCTAAGTAAGCCTCAAATGTATTTCCTTTATCATATTGCCTACCATATCCGGATCATTCATCCTCAAACAACTATCTATTTCACTTAGGTTGCCACGCTACCCTCTTACCAGGGTATAGACTCAACCCTTCATTACTCTATCTTATGTAGGGAATAGGGGAGTCACTTTATCTCTTAAGCTGTGTCTACCTCTTTACTATCTCTTAACTTCTTCTGTCTATCTATCCATCAGTCCCAGTCTATTCTTGTCGGGACTATGATTACTTATTGGTCTTTCTCTTGATCCTTAATCCTCATGGATCTCATTCATCATCTTTTACTATTACTTCTACTTTCTAGGGTACTATACCCTAGGTCTATCATTCTCCGTGATGGAATCCCTCTGCTTAAAGAACATTGAGCTCTTTATCTATTAACCATCACGTCTTTACCATTAAGCCATGTACTAGGATCATTCCTGGCAAATCTCATTCTAGCTTTTAGGTCTTCTATTCAGATTAGCTGAATAAAACCCCTGTAACGTAGATCTACTCTTAGTTATCACATAGAGGATCTACTTTTACATATTGTCTTAAACTGATCTTTCATACCTCAGTACCTTTATACTGTCTGGTTTACCATATGCTATTCCAATCCTCTAGCTGATGGACTTCAGCAAGGTTGGTACCTTCATTATCCTATGGCCTCTGCTATCTTTTGTTGAGAACTGCATAGTCATAACTCACATGCTCTGCGACTTTTAGTCGCGACTGTCATACGGTACTCGTCACGACCTGACATTTCTGTGTCCTTTAGTCGCGACCTATTTCTCACAACGTCGTGACCTGGACTCCTTTCAGCCATAATATAAGTTTTAACGCTCAAGGGTTTGACTAACCCTAACTATCTTGTATATATTTTCTCTACTTCCTACTTTTAAAACCTGTAATCATACTCATTCTTATACAAAGGCAACATACTAGGTATAGGGTAGCTCAATAGTATGCACACTGGATAATCTGATCACTTACAGGATTTATCTATTCATTAGCCAGTGGAAACAGAACACACATAAACTCATACCTTAATTTGGTTTAGGAGACTTCCTTATCTCGTTACTAGTCAGGGTATATACTCTTCCCTGAGTCGGGTATCTTTCGCCTGCTGTGTTCTGTGGACACTCCCTGGCATAATGTCCAGGCTTTCCATACTTATAGCATAACCCTTGACCTACTGGACAAGGCCTCGTACCATGGTCTCGACCACAGTTTCCACATATATTAGGCCTTGGTTGCCTACTAACTTCTCTTGACCCACTGCCTGGCCTACTTCCCTGCCTCTTCTTATTAACTTCTGACCCATATGCTGGCCCATTTCTCTTCTTATTGTTCCCTATTAAGGAACCTGGTGGCATCATTTTTGATGTAGCAGGTTCACTCTTTTCTGGATATTGTACATTCTTTTATGTAATCCTGCATACCTCTACTGCTTCATTAAACCTCTGTATCTGTCTAGGAAAAACCTTCTCCTTTAATGTAGGGTTTAACCCACGAGTTAACTTCTCAGTGGTCCACCTCTCATCATTCATACAGTTTAGGTAAGTGGAATATCGTGAAAGACGAATGAACCTAGCAAGATAATCATCAAAGGGTTCTTGCTCACCCTGTTTTAATATTAAAAATTCTGCTTCACGTTCATCTCGTACTGACTGTGGAAAATATTTCTCATTGAACTGCTTAAGAAATATTTCCCATGTAAGTGGAATATTCCTTGAGTGCAGAATCACTTCTGTGTTCCTCCACCACCTATCCGCATCTTTTTCTAGCTTGTAAACTGCCAGCTGGGCCTTTCCTTCAGTGGGACATTCTAAAATCTTAAAGATTTTCTCTAACTAGCTAACCCAATCCTCGGCTACTTGGGTGTCAAAAGTCCCTTCAAACATGTGCGGATTAAACTTATGGAATCGTTCCATCCATGTTTGTAGACTTCCCTGGTTATTGTTATTTCCTATAGACCCCTGATGTCTATTCAATCCAGTCTGCTCATGATCTGGCTGAGGTTCAGGTTCTATATCATTTTTTGGTACTACCTCCTTCTCAGACTGCTGTAAGCTAGCAATTGCAGCAGCAACCGCCGTAGCGATAACAGAATCTCGTTCTTGATCTTGGCGAGCCTGGGTTGCCCGCATCTCATCGTGATTATGACTTAACTTGTTGTAACTTGGATATCTGGCATCCTCACTATAGTATCTGGTCACAACATGATACCTCGAGCTACTCTTGCAGCTTCCTTAGTCGTGAACTGATCAGCTTCTGTCTCTATCCATAAAGGAAACTGCTTCTTAAACATTATTCTGCTTAGTCCAGCCATATTGTGTTAATAAACACGAGACCTCGACTGTATCGGCTGACTAAGATTAGCCCATCATAATCATATCCTTCGTAAGACTATAAAGCTCGGGGTACAGCCTCATTCATCTGGGTGTCACTGTCTTCTGTCTAAACCTTTCCAAGCAGTGAACACCATCCCTATATCATACTCTAGGGAGAGGACCACTCAAACTTCTCATTTGTTTAAGGAATCAAACTAACTAAACCAGAGCATCACTGAGCCAGAACCTTCTGTTCTGTGCCAGAATCTTATGCTCTGAGCCAGAACCCTTTGTTCTGTGCTAACCTTATTCTGTACTAACACCATAAATTATCTGTTCAGAGCATTTCCTAAGCCAGAATCCTTTGCTCTGATACCAAAATGAAATATCCTTACTTTCGTATGTCTTAGGGACCATTTGGTAGCATTTAGAACACTTTCAAGGTCATTGAAGTCCAATTTCTCAATCTGGAGTTTTACTCTTATCGGGTACTGTTCACTATGAAAATTTCAGATGAGTGACCTGACTTTAAAAAATGACAACTAATTCTACAAAAATCGAAATGAAGTGGTTCAAATTGATAATTGAAGCTAACTCAATTATATTTCAGGGAAAAATAACTCTTGGCCATTCATTGACCGAGTCAACGTCAGTCAACGTCATAAATGTACTGTTCATCCAACGTTTTTCTCTTGAATCTAGTATTCTGTTCCCAACTTTGATAATTTATATCTCCTTGTGTAGACATCCAAATGATACGTTTTATATATAAAATTAAATCTTGGTATGTATACTATTTACCATAAAAATTTCATACATTTATTCATCCATTTACTATTTTTAATCATTTATCAAACATGACCTTGTCACCACATGTTACTGTTCACAATGGTAATTTCCAGCAATCAACTTTGCATACATATGCATACACCCGTCATATATCAGTCAAACATGCCAAATAATATCTTTATTAAATAATAAGTCATTATACATCAGGGCATGCATGACATCCTCATATTTCTATTACATCATTTCCTGCCTAAAATCCGGCAGCATAACCGCTACGCTTCATCTTCAGAAAGTAACTGATCTTGTACCGATTCGGTAATTCCCGTGAGAACTACCATTCTACGTAAGTACCCAAGAAAGACTGGATGAACCGGCTAGGTCCACTCACTTCCAGCCTCCTTAGACAGTACCTATGTACACAGTACGTATAAGCTCCTTTCTCTACTATTGCCATCTTGTCATAATTTCGGCAGCATAACGGCGTCTCTTAAAATTCCCAAAATTCACTTTGACATAACCTCCCCTGTAATGGTTTACTTATTGGGATGAGATTCGGGGGAATCTCAGTAGCAACAATCATAACAATATATGTAATGCAAAGTGACAGTGCTTGCTTGTGATTGTGTACAGATAAGTATGCCGCATGCTTCCATGCTTAATAACATATGATCATAGCATTATAGCAGAGCTTCAGACATAACATATAAGACAACAATGCAACCAAACAATAGCACAAAAAATCACAAAGCCATTACATAAAAGCTAGGATTAGTTACTACCTCAAAGGCTCAGCAGAACTTTACTTTCTCTATTATGCTTCCAGCTCCGCCAGAACTTCCTTTCTTTCTTTCTTCCTCTCACTTTCTCTCTCTTGCACTTCCTCCTCTCTCTAAAACTTGCTTGGGCCTTGAATAATGAAGAGCAAGGGGGGTATTTATAGTTTTGGTCAATGGCATTCCTGTAATTTTGAAGCCATCTGATCCTGTGGTCCTGGTTTTTCCGGAATTTCCTATTTTCTTTTATTTCTTTTACTGCATCATGCATGACATCATCTCAAGGCCACCTCATGGGACACCTCATATGTCACATGGCAAAATTGCAAGCTCTTGGGACACCTCATCAGCTGACTCAGCAGTTCCAGTCCAATCCAGTACCGGTCCGGTCCGATTTCCCACAAACTGGACTCACCGGCTAAGATTGTGTCACATGTCCTTAACTTTTCTTCTCCCTCTAATATGACGCCATATGGCATCTTGCTGGCACCTTTCACGCCATCCAATGCTATCCAGATAAGTCTAAGACTTTATCTGATCACCTCCTCGGTTATCGTGCCGACCGAGTAACTTTACTTTATTGAAACAGCATTAAAATAGTATTTTAATGCCACTTTTTCCCACATATCACTGGGCCTACGTTTTTGGGCTCTGGGAATGTTATCTTGGATCCTGATCAAGCTCAAGTACTCTGATGGCTCGATTCCCAAGAAACATCCCTTGGCAAATTACCAAAATACCCTTGGGTGCCATTTCTTGCACTATTTTAACCCTAAGGGTAAAATCATCATTTTACACCCTTCTGTACTCTGTCAGAGCATATACTGACTCTGATTAACTCCTCTGTATATGTCTTGGCCTCTAGGCTTGTCCAGAATGACCAAAATGCCCTTCATACACCTGCTGCCCCTTTAGTACAACACAGGGGTATTTTCGTAATTTCGCACTTTTCCGGGGTTCTACCGGACACCGGCCCACCTATCCGTCCAAGTGTCTTATTGGGCCTTTGATGGCGCCATTATTGGGCCTTTCAGGGTCCATTACCTTTATGGCACGCATTACGAGGAATCTTCCCTCGACACAGTTCCTCGAATATTTTAACTCTTATACACCGTTAACACACATCCCCGGACACCGGGTCCTTTTACCATATACACTGGCCTACTGTGTTTAGGCATCCCTGTGGGTTACATCAGTCATCTGACTGAGGTCATCCGAACTCATTCAGTCCCTTTTCAAATATCGATAAATCTCCCTATCGAATACCCGGAGGCCTCACACTCCCGTCTGGATTTTCTAATTTGCGAATAACTTTTTCTACAGGCCTCCTATCAGTAGTCTGTTAGTTTCCTGACATCCGCCCCATAAGGACGCATCATCCTGTATTTTCTCACTTAGATCTGAAATCTAGGATATCCGGTAGGAATTTTTATAACTTTTTCATTATCAGATCAATTCTGGCTATCTGGAGTCTTGAAAAATTCCTGTATTAAGCCAGATTACCGAGCGTCACTTGCTCTCTCTACCGGTGAAATCTGCGGCTGAAATGCTTTCAGGCAGTCCAAACCACTTTCGGCCTGACTTTCTTTAATTACACTTTAGCCCCAAGGAACTTTTCTTCTTTTCATTTAAGTCCCTTTTTATTTGGCTAAAATTACACTTAAGGACCCCACCTTTTTGTCTACCTTTCCTTTTTGGCTTTATACTTTCCATAATTGCACTTAAGCCCCTCCATTTCCTTTCTTTTGCAATTTAATCCCTTTCTTTGCATAAATTGCCACTATATCCCTAGGGACTTTCACTCTTTACATATAAGTCCCTGGACTTTCACTTATTTGCAGTTTAGTCCCTAAAAACCCTCTGTATGTTTTTGGAACTTCTGCTCAAAGGGATATATCTATTGCAGGCTACTTACTAAGTCTCTGGCCTGAAAATTGGGATATTACACCTTTTATATCTATTAGTTTGGCTGCATCTCTTTCAGCTATACTCATAGCCAAAGTATGGGTACATGGTTGATATACTTCCTCTTCTTCCTCAACTTGAGATTCATCAAGAAGAGTGGGCACTAACTTGGGTGTGAACCTAAAGAAACTAGGAAAGGTTGCTTAAGAAGGGGTTCGATGGGGAATAAAGTTTCTGACCTCAATCTAAAATTACCTACTACATGAGGTTCCTCTTATGGTACTTCCTCCATCAACTCCTACGGGTCTTTTTCAGGGAATTCATTAAGGTCTGATTCTGAATCCTCTTCAGGTTTTCCCTCGAGGTCCTCTTGAAGGTTCTCTTCTAGGTCATTGATATCTTAACCTTATACAAGATCATTGTGTGGATCCTCTTCTTCAAGAAGTTTCGCATCCTCATTGTCACTTTGAGGTTCATACACTGGTAACTTATCATCCAGGTATGAGATGTCATCAAATAAATCATATTCCAGGGTTTTAGTGCTAGATGAAGATATTTTCACCTATATATTAAAAAATATTCATTATCATAATTTTCTAGAATTTTTTAAACATAAAAAATACCAAAAAATATACTAAATACTCACAAATAGGTCCACAATTGCCCTAAAAATAAGAAAATTATATATCAAAATAAAAATATTAATTTTAGTATTTTTAGGGATAGACCGTATCTCAATCAGAGATCCTACGCTCCCTCTCACGCCCCAAGAAAATAAAATTTTCTAAAACATAAAATCAGTGGAATGCATACTCTTGGGCTAGGAGCGTTGCATCCATGTGCCCTATGGAGCTGCCACGTGGTCACGCACCATGTGGCACTCTAGTCTTTTTTTTAAAATTATTAAAAAGTTTTTAATTGTTGTGGGCCCGGGTTTGATCCACTGATATGACCTGGCCTAGTACCCCTACGGCCTAAACCAATTTTTTTTTAAATCTCGGTCAGGGCTACGCTGGCCCAGTCCGATAGTAATCTTAGAAAATGTTTTTTAAACTGTTCACTGGCTAGTTTAGGCCCAACAAGAACAAAAAAAAATTCTTTTCTTGGACTGGGGTGGGCCGAGTTTGATAGCAGCATATCAACATTCTTTTATTTTAAATGGATGCACAGCCCATAATCCTACAGCCCATAAGCAAATTTTTTTTAAATGAAAGTCAAAATGGTGTGTTCAGTTCATCACTGATCTCCAGCCGAGTCAAACCAGACCCGGCTGGAGCATTGGTGGACCCGACTCTTCTCTCCTTCATAACTTCTTCGTTTGACATCCGTTTTCAACATTCTTGGTGTTATTTTCTTTGTTTTTGTGCTCTACACAATGATATCAATTTCAAAGTCTAAAAATGCTTTTTCTAGTGACCCAATTTATTTGAATGAAGAAACATGTACAGATGACAGTGTGTTTTCTTTTGTTTTATGGTTTAAATGCATGATCCATGTCTTTTAATCATAAAACAAATACTATAATTCGAAAAAAAGACAAATATTATAGCATTTATCCAAGAACAAAAAAATACAGAGATACACAGATTGAAGCACAGACGATGAAAGCAAACAAATAAAACCTTTCTCATGATACCAATATATGATTTTGAGTATACCTGGAATCTGACTCTGACTCACTGAGTACCCACACAAAACTGGAGTACCGTTACAGACTGCTGGTTAAGTTTTCACAGAAAATGCATTGAAGGAGGGAGATAGTTTGGATGCTATATAGAGAGAGGAGTTACAAAACACAGAATGCACTTTCTCTCATTTGTATGCTATGTTTCTTCGTATATGCCTGCATGAGGAAGGGGAAGTGGGATCTAAAACCACTGCCCACTCCTCCACATACTGCTCCTAAAAAAACTGATGGGATAACTCCCATTTTCCTCATAAAGAGTATATTACACATATACACCCTACTCTTTCCATTATTCTCATAATGACCAAAATCTCTATTGGATTTAAGCCTAATTAACTAAAGGTGGATCAACCTATTTTCCAACTGTTATAATACAGACTATGAAAGTAAGAAAGTGAGTGAGAGGGACTTGAATGTGTGAATCATCGAGCGCATATGAGGAGATTCCTCTAGGGCTATAAACTTCAAAAGAAGGGAAAAGTCAAATCACAGCTACACATCAAATGGGACCCAAAATTCTTTATTGTTTATAGATTGAAATCCCATCGAAACCCTCCTTTAATTTTTGGTTTTTGTTTGTCGCAAAATTATTGTATATTAAATGAGGTGAATGTTGAGATCGAGGATGATAATACAAAGGAAGCACTCAAGTGAAGGAGTGCGAAGCTACTAGAGAAGATAAACAAAGTAGTTTTCAAGAACTAGTGTAGAAGAGACAAAGACATGTTTGTGAGGGGAACACAATTTTGTAGTAGATAGTATTAGAGCATTTGAAAATGTAGGGAAAAATGAAAGGGTGGAAACTGAATGGAATATGAGAGATGAGGAACAAGTGGTAATAGATGACATCAAAGTGATAGATAGGTTGGATGACATTACTGTAGACGATGATATAAGGGACCCTATTGTTGATATAAATGAACTTGCAAAGCCTCTTGTTGATATAAATGAAATAATTTTTTTTACATGAAAGAAGTACATTTTTATAATTGATATAAAGAGGAATCAAAATAGTACCAGTCTAACAATATAACAAAGGAACAAACAGTAACAACAAAATAAAACTAAGTATAAAAAATAAAAAATTGTCTAATACTACTAAAACAAAGGTTAATAAGCCAATTCCTTCTCGGTCTTTGCCCTCAAAACATGTGTAATCCTCTTACCAGGGAACACCCGAGTCAGCATCAACACTTGAGAAAGAAGTAATAATAGAAGGTGTTGGTACAAACACCCACCCTAGAGAGCACATCTTCTTTTGTAAAGAGACTACCAAGGAATCAGTGGTAGAGTTTTCCTTCCCCATAATAGAAAGAAAAGAGTAGATCCAAACGTGATGAAATCATATCAAAAGTTTCCTTCAGAAAATGCTAGTATTGCCATTCACATCTACTCAGGGTCCTTTTCTCCATGTATGTGTATGGGTGGGTCTTGGTTATCAGTCTCAATAATGCCATTCTGAATGTTCAAATCAATACATAACAGGATAACTTTTTGAATGGAAAGAAGCTTAGCCATGGAAGCAAAAGATATTGTGACATTCTTAACAAATCCCTAGAGAAAAGAACTAGAAATATCTTGACAAATAATCCCTAATGCAACAATTTATCCTCAGTGAGAAAGAAGCCATCACAATTGATTTTAAACCATTCAATAGGTAGAGCTTGATTATGACAAGATCAGGGGGTGGGTTTAGCTACTTCCTCATTAAGAAGTATAGTAGGAGTGGCAGACTAGAACTCAATGGCACCTCTACGAGCTTTAAAAATCACATAATCAAGATCAGGGTCTTTATAGTTGAAAACTACATCATTGTGTTCCTTCCATATAAGCCAAATCAACCATACAATAGACATATCCTTACTTGTTAGCTCACTATCATCGCATAACATAGCATTAAATCATAGTTTAAATGAACTATAAATAACATGATCACTCCATACATATAATTAGCAACCATACCAGACATGTTGTACCCATAGACAGGAGAAGAACAAAATTCAAGTGTTTCAAGCTCAGAGAAACAAATAGGAAGAAAAAGGTTAACAGAGCAGTGTCAAGTAAAGAGCTCATTCTTAATGGGAACAACTTTTGTTAGTTTCAGCACTTTCACCCATGAAGGGGTGAATTGGGTGACTTTTAAAAATTTAAAAACTTAAATGTAATCAAAGAGATAAGTAAATAATGATTTCACTAAAAGAAGGTGAAGGGAGAAAATAACACAGCAAATTTATACTAGTTCAGCTCAATCACTTGGCCTACATCCAGTCCTTATATCCCTCTGAGTATTTCACTATTCTTCTAAGATTATCCAGCCTTGGCGCTGTTGGAAATTATGCCCTAGGGGCCAATCATTGTATTATGAATATTGTTGATTTATGAATTTCTTAATTATGTTATCATATTATATTATTTGCATGTTTACTGTGATGACCATCATTGGATAATCATGATCTTATCCTAAATGACCCTGGTCGGTCATCTATGATGGAGAAGAGATAAAATAAGACCAGTATGACTTTGAAGATGTATAGAGATATAAATCAAAGTTATAGGCATATGTAAAAGTACAAGGTGTTGGACTGACCCACAATGAGAGAGTTGCATGGGTTAAGTCATAAGCTTCTCTCATATACAAACCATGTCACTATGCCCTTTGACCTAAGATCATCATGGATTCCTACATGACAAACGCTCAGCTTTGACCTAGTGAAAAGTCACTTTTGATCGAGTGAGCATAAAGGCTATGTTCAGGCTTAGTGTTTTTTCATGCGGAGGAATGTGAATGGTCAAGATGAAATTTGTCCCTCATATTTGTAGAGAGATATTACTGGGCCCCTCGATGAGTGAGTCTAAAAAATATATGGTCATACTATAATAGAAAGGTAGTTCCATTTCTATAGTCAGACTACTCAGGGATCGAGAAAGTAAAGGTCAGGAATAGGAGGATGAGGTTCTCAACCCCTCATGTATGACCAAAATATAGTGTGACAAAAGGGACGTGATATGATTATATGAAAGGTTATATCGTTCATCGATCCTCATATGATTTGGGTAGTCGTGATGTCTTGCTAGAGACCGCTTACGACTTGTGAGTCAGTATAGTAAATGGCTCACTGTCAACCTCATGTGGGCCTATAGGGTCGCACACAAAATAGCCTAACACGAGCTATGATATCCAGATTTATTGAATCTAAGATATGTCTAGATTCAATGAATAATCTAGGGTGGACGTATATATATATAAATTTTTAGATATATTATATGATATAAGAGATATTTATAAGATTTAATTTATAAGGATAAATTAAATCTCTATCACTTTTGAATTTGAAATTTAAATTGATATGATATAATATAATATCTCAAATTTGATTTATGAGAATAAATCAAATATAATTCTGTCATATCTTTATTTTAAATTAAATGAAGAGGTGAATTAAATCTGTGGGATGGATTTAATATAAGAAACCATATTTATTTAATTGATTTCTTATCAGATTAGGCAATATATGATATTGTATGAATTTTAGAATTAATTTAGGATTAATTCTGAAATCTAATATATGTTAGAACACCGATAGCATCCTATATATTTGACATTAGGGGCTAGGGTTTTTAGTGTGAGAGTGCAAAAGGTTTGCAGATAAAAACGGCCAAAATAGAGACGGTGAGGACGGATTATCGAGAAAAACCCTAGAAGGACAAGAGGCGCTAGCATGTCGTTCGTGATTGGAACGCTGTTCGTGTGGATACCGGTAGAGGAAGCCGATCTTGTAACACCCCAATTTTTAGGCCAGAGACTTAGGAAGTAGCCTGAAATAGATATATCCCTTTGAGCAGAAGTCCCCGAAACATACAGAGGGTTTTTAGGGACTAAACTACAAATAAGTGAAAATCCAGGGACTTATATGTAAATAGTGAAAGTCCCTAGAGATATGATGGCCGTTTATGCAAAGAAAGGGATTAAATTGCAAAAGAAAGAAAATGAAGGGGCTTAAGTGCAATTATGGAAAGTATAAAGCCAAAAAGGAAAGGTAGACAACAAGGTGGGGTCCTTAAGTGTAATTTTAGCCAAATAAAAGGGACTTAATTTTAGCCAAAGTGGGGTCCTAAACGCAGTAGGCCAGTGTATCTGGCAAAAGGACCCGGTGTCCGGAGATGTGTATAAACGGTACATAATAGCTAAAGTACTCGATCAACAGTGACGGGGGAAGATTCCTCGTAATATGTGCCATGAAGGTAATAGACCCTGAAAGGCCCAATAATGGCGCCATCAAAGGCCCAATAAGACACTTGGACTGATAGGTGGGTCAGTGTCCAGCAAAACCCCGGAAAAGTATGAAATTACGAAAATGCCCCTGTGTTGTACTAAATGGTAGTAGATGTATGAAGGGCATTTTGGTCATTCTGGACAGGCCCAGAAGCCAAGGCACATAGAAATAAAGATACTCAAAGTCAGTATATGCCCTGGCAGGGTACAGAAAGGTGTAAAATGATAATTTTACCCTTAGGGCTAAGATAGTGCAAGAAAGGGCACCCAAATGCATTTTGGTAATTTGCCAAGGGATGTTTCTTGGGAATCGAGCCATCAGAGTATTTGTGCTTGATCAGGATCCAAGATAACATTCCCAAAGCCCAAAAACGTAGGCCCAGTGATATGTGGGAAAAAGTGGCATTAAAATACTATTTTAATGCTGTTTCAATAAAGTAAAGTTACTCGGTCGGCACGATAACCGAGGAGGTGATCAGATAAAGTCCTGGACTTATCTGGATAGCATTGGATGGCCTGAAAGGTGCCAGCAAGATGCCACATGGCCCTAACATAGAGGAGGAAGAAAAAGTTAAGGACATGTGGCATAATCTTAGCCGGTGAGTCCAGTTTGTGGGAAATCGGACCGGACCGGTACTGGATTGGACTGGAACTGCTGAGTCAGCTGATGAGGTGTCCTAGAAGCTGCAATTTTCCATGTGACATATGAGGTGTCCCATGAGGTGGCCTTGAGATGATGTCATGCATGATGCAATAAAAGGAATAAAAGAAAATAGGAAATTCTGGAAAAACAGGACCACAAGTTCATATGGCTTCAAAATTACAAGAATGCCATTGAAGGAAACTATAAATACCCCCCCTTGCTTCATATGCAGCACGGCCAAGGGCCTTTAAGAGAGAGAAGGTAGTGCTAGAGAGAGAAAGTGAGAGAAAGAAAGAAAGAAAGGAAGTTCTGGCGGAGCTGGAAGCAGAATAGAGATAATAGAGTTCTGCTAAGCCTTTGAGGTAGTAACTAATCCTAGCTTTTATGTAATGGCTTTGTGATTTGTTGTGCTATTGTTTGGTTGGATTGTTGTCTTATATGTTATGCCTGAAGCTCTACTGCAATGCTATGATCATATGTTATTGAGTATGGAAGCACGCAGCATACTTATCTGTACACAATCACAAGCAATCACTGTCACTCTGCATTACATATATTGTTATGATTGTTGCTACTGAGATTCCCCCGAATCTCATCCCAATAAGTAAACCATTACAGGGGAGGTTATGTCAAAGTGAATTTTGGAAATCCTAAGAGACGCCGTTATGCTGCCGAAATTATGACAAGATAAGGAAAGCAGCTGATACGTACTGTGTACGTAGGTACTGTCTAAGAAGGCAGGAAGTGAGTGGACCTAGCCAGTTCATCCAGTTTTTCATGGGTACTTACATAGAATGGTAGTTCTCACGGGAATTGCCGAATCGGTACAAGATCAGTTACTTTCTGAAGATGAAGCGTAGCGGTTATGCTGCCGGATTTCAGGCAGGAAAAGGTGTAATAAAGATATGGGAAATTTTGTACATACCCAGATGTAAAACAACTTATTAATTAATAATAAGTGTTGTTTGGCATGTTTGACTGATATATGATGGATGTATGCATATGTTTGCAAAGTTGAGTGCTGTAATTGGCCACTGTAAACAGTAACACGTAGTGACATGATAATATTTGATAAATAATTAAAAATAGTAAATGAATGAATAAATGTATGAAATTTTTAGTGTAAATAGTATACATACCAAGCTTCGATTTGATATATAGTATGACTCATTTGGATGTCTACACATGGAGATATAAATTATCAAAGTTGGGACCAGAATGCTGGATTCAGGAGAAAAACGCTGGATGAACAGTAGAGTAGAAATGTTGATTGACATTGACTCGGTCAATGAATGGTCAACGAGTTATTTTTTCCTGAAATATAATTAAGTTATATTTGTTTAGAAATTGGAACCACTTCATTTTGATTTTTTTATAATTAGTTATGATTTTTCAAAGTCAGGTCACTCATCTGAAATTTTCAAAGTGAACAGTACTCGATAAGAGTAAAACTCCAGATTGAGAAATTGGACTTCAATGACCTTGAAAGTGGTTCTAAATGCTACCAAATGGTCCCTAAGACGTACGAAAGGAAGGATGTCTCAGATCTGAGTCATCTACTTCTCACGATCGAAAAGAGAGTATAGCATCCCGAATGTCTGAATCCCTGAGCCACCAATAATTTGAATACTGAAGGTAACACCTCTTACTACTTGACTTAAACACAATCGGTAGATCTAGGCAGGGACTAAAAATTTTAAAACTAATTTTCGCTGCATGTTTTCCAATTCCGTATAGGCGCCTCAGTACATCAACCAGTGAGTTTCTCTCTCACTCCCACTTACAACCCGTCAGGTGATAACCCACTCAAGAGACCCACTTTTGAGTATCTCAGTAAATGAATAAAGATTTATACAACTCTCTTCACTAGAGGGATTGTGCTAAACACTAAAATACAAAATATCTCAGAATCTCTCTTACAAGGAAATTCCTCTGTTTATTGAATGTGAAATAGAGTATAACATAGTATATCAAAAGGTAATAAAAAAGCTTAAATGAATGCACTATGATCGTGGTAGTTGAGCTTCTTAACTCCAGCATTCAATTCATCTTCTATTTATAGTTGAGCTCTTTAAAAATCCATTAGCCTCATTGAATGTTACCATTGAAGAGACAACGTGTAATATCCCAATTTTCAAGCCTAGAGACTCAGAAAGTAGCCTGAAATAGATAGGCTACCAGACCCCTTTAAGCAGAAGTCCCAGAGACATACAGAGGGTTTTTAGGGACTAAACTGCAAATAAGTGAAAGTACAGGGACTTATATGTAAATAATGAAAGTCCCTAGGGGCATAATGGTCATTTTAAAAAAGAAAGGGACTAAAGTGAAAGTTTAAAAGTTTCATGATGCAAAGAGAAAAGTAGACACAAGTTGTGGGCCATTAAGTGTAGTTATGAAAAGTTGAGGGACTTAATTGAAAAAAGGAAAAGTTTCCAGGGGCAAAATGGTAATTATAGAAAGTTGAGCTGGAAGTGGCTTAGAACTGCTCGGAAGCATTTCAGTCCCAAATTTCATCAGTAGATAGAGAAAATGATGCTGGTTAATCTAGTTTAATACAGGAATTTTATTAGAGTTTCAGATAGCTGAAATTTATCTGATAGTCTGAAAGTTATCTAAAATTTTTATCAAATCTTCTGGACCTCAGATATAAGTTAAAAGTTACAAGAAGATGCGTCCTATGAAGATAGAGGTCAGGGAACTGACGGAGTCTCGAAAGGAGATCTGTAAGAAAAGTTATTCACTTTTTAGTGAATTTTGACGGGAGTTCGTGAACGCACAATATCTGGTTGGGAAATTAAGCATTAAGAAAATTGGGACGAATGAGCCCAGATGATGTCACATAGAGGCCCATAATGATGCCAAGGGAGGCCCAGGCCCATGATATCAGTTTAGCGGTAAAAGGGGCCAGTGTCCAGAAAATATGCAAAATGATGAAAATACCCCTATGATATAAAATAGTTAAAGAATGAGTGAAGGGTATTTTGGTCATTTGATGAAGATTAGACAGTCAATAATGGTTATCTGGATAGTTGACCAGGGTTAGGGAATACTCTGGTAAGATGTGAAAAGACAATAATGCCCCTAGACTCATTAAAGTACATATAGAGGAACCAAGGGCATTTTGGTAATTTGTCAAGGGATGTTTCTTGGGAATTGAGCCATCAGAGTACTGGAGCTTAATCAGAGACCCAAGATGACATTCCAAAGAGTACAAAAACGTAGTCCAAGAAATATGTGGGTTAAAGTGGCATTAAAATAACATTTTAGTGAGTTTTTAATAGAGTAAAGTTACCCGGTTGAAGTGATAACCGGGGAATTGATCAGATAAAGCTCTAGACTTATCTGGAAGCCATGAGGTGGCATCAAAGGTACCGATAAGGTGCCACATGGCACTAATCTAAAGGAAGAAGAAAAAGCTAAAGACACGTGGCACGATCTCTGCCATATATTTCGGGATAAAACTCAGGAATTCTCTGGAAGCGCTGAGTCAGCTGGTGAGGTGTTCCAAGGGCCCCACCATTATGCTACCTAAGCATGTGAGGTGTCCATGGATGATGTCATTTTGATGAGTCATTGAGGATGATGATGTCATCACAATGATGCAGGCGAAGCTTCTCGAGGAAGCTAAGCTACCTGAGTCGTTCATCGTGATTCGATTTGAGCCATCCATTCCACCCCCTCCACCTATAAATATCCCTCACCCCTCCCATTCCAAGGCACACCCAAGGTAAGAAGAAGAGATAGGAAGAGAGAGAGAGAAAAGAGAGAAAGGAAGAGAAAGAAGGAGTTATAGCTGAGCTAGGAGCAATCCAAGGAGCTTAGGGACTTGGCAAGCTTAGGAATAAGGTAAGTAAATATTATAGTCCCTGCTCTAATAAATTAGAGGATTGTTCTTATAAATTAGTAGTTAGAATAGAGAAATATCTCTCTCTATAAGGATAGTCGTGGATAGAAAGAAAACTAGGGGATTGTTAAAATAGGGGTATTACCTCAAGATAAGCTTGAGTTAAGTGGAGTTATGCTGGATAGGATAGTAATAAGAATATTATTATGATATGTATAGGCTCTGACCTCTATAAAGAAGGGATCTCAGAGCAAAGGCTAAGGACTAAAGGAAAGGCTTCATACCAGGTAGTAAACTTACCTAAACTTGTATGTGTTAAATGTATGGTTGATTGTGTTATGGCTGGATTGATTGATGTTAATATGTAATTGTTGAAGCTCTATGCTGTGATTACCTTGGCTAATTGTATTTCATATGTTACGTGGAAGCATGCACATTACATTATGTTGACACAATCACAAGCAAGCACTAATACCAATGATTGATGCATGCACTGTTTAGCACCGTTTGCTACTGATATTTCCCTTGAAATCTCACCCCTATCTTTTCCAAATATAACAGGGTACTGGTTTGGAGAAGATGAAGCTAGGAAAGTGAGGATGTGACACAAAGTCGTTGGTTGTTGCTGATGGTAGTTGGTAGCTGTATTTAATGCTCTTCTGACAGATTTTGGTTTTTGCCTTAACTTTGCCGTTTGATGATCTCTTTGTCTAAAAATGATCTAGAAAGTTGTTGCATAAGTGATATACAAAGAGTTTAATCAACTAATGATGAATGCACATTTATTGAGAATGAAACATCTAATTTTGTCAAAGTTTGGTTTAAAAATTTTTCGAATACCAGTTAGATTTATCAAAGTGTTTATTGAAAATGACTTATCGATACCTTATCTATAACTTCCTTTACTGATCAATTATTCGATAAATGCATTTTGAAAAATAAGTTTTACAAAGTTTACTGATAAATGTCTTTATCGATAAATACCTTTATCTATCAAAACTTCGATTAATCCTTTTATATAAATTTATTTCACAATTGAGTCTATGTCTTACTTATCGAAGGCTTCTTCGATAAATACCTTTATCGAATAAATCTTTGAAAACTTCTAGTTAAAAATTAGTGACTCAAATGTTTCATAAAATAAGTTTATATTTATTTATCAAAGTCTATAGTAATAAGTATCCATATCGAATAAGGCTTTGAAAAATGCCTTTCAGAAATTAAATTTTCTTTACAAGTTTCTTTCTTACTTGTCGAAGAGCTTATCGATCAATAATACACTTATCGATAAGCTTATCAAAAAATAAGCTAAGTTAAAACAGTTCATGAAAATTATTTGGCATCATCAAAACGACATTGAAGTCTAACATTTTCCCCCCTTTTCGATAATGACAAAACACAATTTATAAAAGACAATTTGAAATTGTGAATTAACTACAGATACAAATCATTAATTAGATATAGTAGGCACAATAAGCATAGCAATAGTCAATTTTCATTCGATAAAATGTCAGTACAAAGCAAATTCAAAAAGAAGAATAATTGACCAAAAGATTATAAAATTGACCATAGACATGTCAGTTTACTTCTCCCCTTTTTTGTCATCAATAAAAAAGAGAATGAAAAGAGGAACGTTACTGAGAAGTGGGGTCAGAAGGAGTTGGCTCAGGAGTTAGTGGAGGGATTTAGTCAGAAGTTGATGGAGGAGTTAGTTCAGCAGTTGATGGAGGGATTTGCTTAGAAGTGGATGGAGGAGTTAGTGTAGTAGTATATCAGGATCTGGGTTAGAGGCAAGTGGAGATAAAATTGGAATTGATTCAGTAGCCAATAGAGCATAAGTCTAAGTGTCATATCCCTAATTTTCTTATCTAGTATGTATATAAAGTTTGTGTTTAATATATATGAAATTCTATAAGGAAAATGTTGCAATTTAAGAAAAGAAAGGGATTAAATTAAATTTATAAGAGATAATATAATATAAGAGATATTTGCAAGATTTAATTTATAAGGATAAATTAAATTTCTATCACTTTTGAATTTGAATTTAAATGGATATGATCTATTTGAATTTGAAATTCAAATTGATAAGATATCTCAAATTTGATTTATGAGAATAAATCAAATATAATTCCGTCTTATCTTTATTTTAAATTAAATAAATAGGTGAATAAATCTGTGAGACGGATTTAATAAAAACCGTATTTATTTAATTAGTTTCTTATCAAATTATGCAATATATGATATTGTATTGATTTTAGAATTAATATAAGATTAATTCTGAATCCCGGCCCAATTAGAAGCCCGATAGCATCATATATATTTGACATTAGGAGCTAGGGTTCAACACACAACATAACTCACAAGAGAAAAAGGGGTAGGAGAGAGCAAAGGTTTGCAGATAAGAAACTGCCAGAATAGAGACGGTGAGGACGGAATCTTGAGAAAACCCTAGAGGGCCAAGAGGCTCTAGCACGTCGTTCATAGTTGGAACGCTATTCGTGTGGATACCGGTAGAGGAAGCCGATCTGAGTTGTCGACTTCTCGCGAATGAGAAAAGAGCACCAGGTACGACGAGGTCGCGACCAGTTGACTTAGAGGTCGCGACCAAATTGGCTTCTGAACGTCAGAAATCCGAAAAGAGACTACAGGTCGCGACTAGTAGCAGAGGAGGTCGCGACTAACAACTCCAGAGGCGACAGGTCGCGATGTGAAGCTGAGTAGGTCGCGACTGAAAGTTCCAGAGGCGACAGGTCATGACGAGAAGCTGAGTAGGTCGCGACTGAAAATTCCAGAGGCGAGGAGTCGCGACTAGTGGATATGGAGGTTGCGACTAAAGCTCGACTACCGAAGGTAACACTTCTTTCTTCTTGACTTAAACATATTCGGTAGATCCTGGCTGGGAATGGAAAAATTTTTAAAGTTAATTTCCGCTGCGTGTCTTCCAATTCCCTTCAGTGGTATCAGAGCCATGCCGTTTTGTGTTTAAGTTAGGTTTGATTGTTGATACATGTGATGTATGTTAGACTTCTTAGCGGATTATATGATAACATGCGAGATATGTATGACATATATGGAATCCGTTTATGTATGACATATACGGAATCCGAAAGGAAACTGAAATCGGTGGTGTATGTTAATTGATTTGATCAATTAATATTAATGGGGTCTAAGGAAATAGAATTAAGATTCTATATCAAAAAAAAAATTATTGGGGCGCTGCCCCACACCTCGCCTGCTAACCGGCTATCGGGATCGCCGTGGCTACCTGATTGTAGCGCAACATAATCGTAATATGTACTAACTTTCCTGATGTATGAATGTTTTGAAACATTTATTGCCCTTCAAATAGTATAAATTTTGATTCTTGAATGTTTGGGTATGGTGAACAATATGGCTCTAGATTACAAGTGTTGTAATTTTTCTAAATACGGCCTGCGTGTCGTGCCTTCCTCTAATGACTCTCGTTGTACATTCTCTTCTCATCTCACTCCCCTCGAATGTTAAAATGAGGTTTCCTTATGTAATTTTCCTATTCTAATTAGACAGCTTCTCTCATTGGCTTGAGGGGACTTAGGATAGGTGAGCCATATTGTATCACGTTTAAGATTATGCATCTTATGATTACATCACTGCATGTATGTTCTATATGTATAATACTGGTATGAGATACAATCGAGATACATGCAAACTGGATAGTTAATTAAACCCTCTAAAAGAAATCTTAAGTCATATGCCGTAAATTAATGAACACTTATCAAAACCTCGATCGCTCATTTGTAGGCTCCACCAAAGTGGGTACATTTGAGTTATCTTGGGGAGATAAGCAAGAGTAATGGTGCTACTCTTATGTTTGTTATTGTTTGACTTAATTGAGATTATCAAAACGGTTTTGGGTCTCAAGGCATTAGATGGGATTAAAACATGTCGGATCATATGATGATGGAATCCCATAAACATCTAAGAGTTACATTTGATGTAATTGGTAAAGTTGTTACCTACCTAAATAACTTAAAGTTGAGCGTCTTGCCAAAGCGGACTCAAGTTTAAGCCAAATATGGATCTTAGCCCACTAATTATTACATTGAGGGTTGTTTTATTCAGTGGGAGATTGCTAATTCGCTTGCATATTTTAATTGTAGAATCATGACGACTAGTAATACTGCTGCATTATCGTTGCGATCTGTCCTTGAGAAGGACAAACTTAATGGGACAAACTTTCTTGACTGGTTCAGGAACTTGAGAATTGTTCTCAAGCAGGAAAGAAAAGTATATGTCCTAGATCAACCCATTCCTGAGGAGCCAGCAGCCAATGCTCCTAGAGCTCAGAGAGATTCTTATGCGAAGCATAAGGAAGACTCTGTCGATGTGGGATGCTTGATGCTTGCCACCATGGTTTCGGAGCTCCAAAGAGATCTGGAACACATGGAGGCTTATGAGATGATGTGCATCTTAAGGAAATATTCCAGCAACAGGCAAGGCAAGAGAGGTATGAGACCACTAAGGCCTTACATTGCTGCAAGATGGCTGAAGGTGCATCAGTAAGTACTCATGTCTTAAAGATGAAAGGGTACATTGATCACCTTGAGAGGCTTGGATTTCCCATGAGCCAGGAGTTAACTACAGATTTGATCTTGAGCTCACTCCCAGAAAGTTATGACCAGTTTGTTATGAACTACAACATGAACAACATCGAGAAATCTATTTCTGAACTGCATGGGATGCTTAAAACTGCTGAGCCGACTGTTAAGAAGAAGCCCAGTACTATTTTGATGGTTCAGAAAGGAAAGGGTATGAAAAAGAAAGGCAAGGGCAAGGGGAAGGGTCATGGCTCATCTGGTAAGACCAAAAAGTCAGGCAAACCCGAAACCAAGCCTGCACCAAAGAAGGCAAAGCCTCCAAAGGAAGGAGTTTGTTTCTTCTGCAATGAACCAGGTCATTGGAAGAGGAATTGCAAACTCTACCTTGAAGATCTGAAAAAGAACAAGAAGGATAGCGGGGCTATCGCTTCAGGTATTTATGTTATAGACATTCATCTCTCTACTTCCACTACATGGATATTAGATACTGCATGTGGTTCTCACATTTGTACAAATGTGCAGGGCCTAAAGGACAGTAGAAAGCTAAAAAATGGGGAAGTTGACCTACGAGTTGGAAATAGAGCAAAGGTTGCTGCTTTAGCTGTAGGCACTTATGAATTAGTTCTGCCCACTGGGCTTTTGTTAATTTTGAACAATTGCTATTATGTTCCGTCTTTGAGTAGTAACATTGTTTCTCTTTCTTATTTGGATAAGGAAGGTTACACTTCCATTACTGGGAATGGTAGATGTTCCATTTATCGTAATGATATTTTCTATGCTTATGGTGATTTGCATGTTGATCATTACATATTAAAATTGGAACAACCCAATCATGGAAATATCTATAACATAACCACCAAAAGGGTCAAACCAAATGATTCGAATCTGACATACCTCTGGCATTGTCGTCTGGGCCACATAAATTAGAAACGTATTTCTAAACTCCATCAAGATGGATTTCTCGACTCATTTGATTTTGAATCATATGATACTTGCGAATCTTGTTTGTTAGGTAAGATGACAAAGTCACCTTTCACTGGGCACAGTGAGAGGGCCACTGATTTGTTGGGCCTCATACATATAGATGTGTGTGGACCGATAAATACAAATGCTAGAGGTGGTTATTCGTACTTCATCACATTCATAGATGATTTCAATAGATATGGCTACGTCTATCTAATGAAACATAAATCCGAATCTTTTGAAATGTTCAAGATATTTCAAAATGAAGTACAAAACCAGCTTGGTAAAACAATTAAAGCCCTTCAATCTGATCGAGGTGGAGAATATTTGAGCCAAGAGTTTATCGATCATCTTAGGAATTATGGGATAGTCTCACAATTAACTCCTCCAGGAACACCACAATGGAATGGTTCAATCCATGATGAGTCGAATAGATCTTCCACCGCCCTTTTAGGGCCACGCCCTAGAGACAACTGCGTTCACACTGAACCGTGTTCTATCTAAGGCAATTGAAAAGACTCCGTATGAGATATGGACTGGGAGGAAACCTAGTTTGTCTTTTCTCAAGATTTGGGGATGTGAGGTCTATGTTAAGCAACAAGCCTCAGATAAGTTAGCGCCCAAATCTTCAAAGTGCTTTTTTGTGGGATATCCTAAGAAAACCAAGGGATATTATGTCTACAACCCCACTGATAACAAAGTGTTTGTTGTCAGAAATGGTATCTTTCTCGAATGAGAATTTATCTCTAAAAGAACCAGTGGGAGTAAGGTACATCTCGAAGAAGTTCGAGAGCCACAAGACATCACAGAATTAGAGATGGAAAATGGAGAAGACTCACAACAAGTTGTTGAGACTCCTCAAGTCATGCAAGGCCCACGGCGATATAATAGGGCACGACTTTAGCCTCAGAGATATGGATTTTTGATTGCTGACAATCGTGATGTGTTGCTCATTGAGCATAATGAGCCAACTACCTACCGAGAAGCTATAGTGGGACCAAACTCTGAAAAATGGCTTAGTGCCATGAAGTCTGAGATGCAATCCATGTACGACAATAAGGTATGGACCTTAGTCGACCCGCCTGAAGGTGTAAAACCGTAGGGTGCAAGTGGGTTTTTAAAGAGAAAACCGACATGGATGGCAATGTAAATGTCTACAAGGCACGACTGGTTGCAAAAGGATTTACTCAAACTCATGGTGTGGACTATGATGAGACCTTATCCCCAGTTGCAATGGCCAAATCAATCAGAATCCTCCTTGCCATTGTAGCATATTATGACTATGAAATATGGCAGATGGACGTCAAGATAGCCTTCCTTAATGGAAAGCTCCTTGAGGATGTGTACATGACACAACCTGAAGGGTTTGTGCGTTCCGAGGACTCTGGTAGGGTGTGCAAGCTTCAAAGGTCCATTTATGGATTGAAGCAAGCATCTCGGAGTTGGAATCGTCATTTTGATGAAGTAGTCAAAGAGTTTGGATTTCTTCAAAACATTGATGAACCTTGTGTGTACAAGAAGGTTAGTGGGAGGACAGTTGTGTTTTTGGTACTCTATGTCGATGACATCCTACTTATTGGGAATGACATTCCTACCTTGCAGATTGTCAAGTCTTGGTTAGGAAAGTCTTTCTCAATGAAAGACTTGGGTGAAGCCACCTACATCCTAGGAATTAGGATCTATAGAGATAGATCTAAAAGGCTTCTAGGACTCAGTCAGAGCACATATATAGACAAGATACTGCATAGGTTTAGTATGCAGGAATCAAAGAGGGGTTTCATACCCATGTCTCATGGTATTTACCTCAGCAAGGATTTGTGTCCTAGTACACCTGATCAGCGAGGTCGCATGAGTAATGTAATATCCTTAATTTTCTGTACTGATTTCTATGTACAGATTAAATGGAATATATGAGTTCTTTTCCAGGAAAAAGATGTGGTCCTTTATGTAAAAAAAATGATTAAATTGCAAAAGAAAGGAAATGAAAGGACTTAAATGCAATTATGGAAAGTTTAAAGCTAAGAAGGAAAAGTAGACAAAAATGTGGGGTATTTAGGTGTAATTTTAGCCAAATAAAGGGACTTAGTTGAAAAGAAGAAAAGTTTTCGGGGCAAAAGTGTAATTATGAAAACTTGGACCGGAAATAGGCAAAAACAATTATCGTACTCCGATCAGCCCCATATCCCACCAGTAGGTAGAGCAAGTGACGCCGGGTAATCCAGCCTACTACAGGAATTTTTTAAGACTCCAGATAGCCAGAAATGGACTGATCGTCCAAAAGTTATAAAAATTCCTACCGGATACCCTAGATTTTAGATATAAGTAAGAAATTACAGGATGATGCACCCTTATGGGGCGAATGTCAGGAAACGGACAGAATACCGATAGGAGGTCTGAGGCCTCCAGGGATCTGATAGGGAGATTTATCGGTATTTAAACTAAGACTAAATGAGGTCGGGTAACAACAGTTAGATGCCCGTTAGAACCCAAATGGCTGTCCAGATACAGTAGGGCAGTGTATCTGAAAAAAGGAGCCGGTGTCCGGATATGTGTGTAAACGGTGTATAATAAGCTAAAATATTCGGTGAACCTGGACAGGGGAGGATTCCTCGTAATGCGTGCCATGAAGATGTTGGACCCAGAAAGGCCAAAAAATGGCGCCATCAAAGGCCCAATAAGATATGTGGACTGATAGGTGGGCCAGTGTCCAGCAGAACCCCGGAAAAGTGCGAAATTACGAAAATGCCCCTGTGTTGTACTAAAGGGGTAGTAGATGTATAAGGGCATTTTGGTCATTCTGGACAGGCCTAGAGGGAAAGACATATATAGATGAAGTTAATTAGAGTCAGTATATGCTCTGATAAAGTATAGAAAGGTGTAAAATGACAATTTTACCCTTAGGGCTAAGATAGTGCAAGAAAGGGCACCCAAGGGCATTTGGTAATTTGCCAAGGGATGTTTCTTGGGAATCGAGCCATCAGAGTATTTGTGCTTGATCAGGATCCAAGATAACATTCCCAAAGCCCAAAAACGTAGGCCCAGTGATATGTGGGAAAAAGTGGCATTAAAATACTATTTTAATGCTGTTTCAATAAAGTAAAGTTACTCGGTCGGCACGATAACCGAGGAGGTGATCAGATAAAGTCCTGGACTTATCTGGATAGCATTGGATGGCGTGACAGGTGCCAGTAAGATGACACATGGTGCCAACATAGAGGAGAAAGAAAAATTAAGGACATGTGGCATAATCTTAGCCGGTGAGTCCAGTTTGTGGGAGATTGGACCGGACCAGTACTATATTGGACTGGAACTGCTGAGTCAGCTAATGAGGTGTCCAAAGAGCTTGCAATTTAGCCATGTGACATATGAGGTGGCCTTGAGGTGATGTCATGCATGATGCAATAAAAGGAATAAAAGAAAATAGGAAATTCCGGAAAAACCAGGACCACAGGATCAGATGGCTTCAAAATTACAAGAATGCCATTGACCAAAACTATAAATACCCCCTAGCTATTCATTTCCCAAGGCCTAAGGAGCTTTTAGAGAGATAAGGAAGTGCTTGAGAGAGAAAGTGAGAAAAAGAAAGAAGAAAGGAAGTTCTGGTGAAGTTGGAAGCAGTAGAGAAATTCTGAAGTTCTGCTTTTAAGGTAGTAACTAATCCTAGCTTTTATGTAATGTCTTTGTGAATTGTTGTGCTATTGTTTGGTTGGATTGTTGTCTTATATGTTATGCTTGAAGCTCTATTACAATGCTATGATCATATGTTATTGAATATTGAAGCATGCAGCATACTTATCTGTACACAACCACAAGCAAGCACTGTCACTCTGCATTACATAAATTGTTATGATTGTTGCTACTGAGATTCTTTTGAATCTCATTCCCATATATAACATTACAGGGGAGGTTCTCTCAAAATAAAATTTGGAAATTTTAAGAGATGCCGGTAGGCTGCCGAAATTCTGGCAACAGGAACAAAGAAAGGAACTGATACGTACTGTGTACGTAGGTGCTGTCTAAGGAGGCTGGAAGTGAGTGGACCTAGAAGGTTCATCCAGTCTTTCCTGGGTACTTACATAGAATGGTAGGTCCTACGGGAATTACCGAATCGGTACAAGATCGATTACTTTCTACAGAAGGAATATAGAAGATATGCTGCCGGATTTTAGACAATAGAAAATGTAATAGAAATATGAGGATGTTAATCATGCCCTGATGTATAACAGCAGATTATTCAATAATAATTGTTATCTAGCATGATTGACTGATATGTGATGTATGTATGCACTAATATGTAAGGTTGGTTGCTGAAAAATGGCCTTGTGAACAGTAATCCGTGGAGACCTATTGATGTTTGATAAATCATTAAAAATAGTAAATGGTTGAATAAATGTATGATATTTTTATGGTAAATAGTATACATACTAATATTTAATTTGATATATAGAGTGCCTCATTTGGATGTATACACAAAAAGATATAAATTGTTAAATTTGGGACCAGAATGCTGGATTCAGGAGAAAGTCATTGGATGAACAGTGAAGTTGAAAAGTTGACCCACATTGAATTTGTCAAGCAATAGTCAACCAATGATTTTTACCTGAAATATAATTAAGTTATCTTAATTTGGCAATTTGAACCACTTCATTTCAATTTTTTTAGAATTAGTTATGAATTTTCAAAGTGAGGTCACTCATCTGGAATTTGCCACAGTGAATAGTACCTGATATGAATAAAATTCCAGATTAAGAGGTTAGACTCCAATGACCCTGAAAGTGGTTCTAAGTGCTACTGAATGGTCCTTAAGATATGTAAAAATAAGGATGTGATATTTTGGTATCAGAGCAAAGGATTCTGGCTTAGGAAATGCTCTGAAGAGATGAATATACCCTAATAAATCGGACATAATTGACACTAAGTTAGTGTTGCAGGATGGCTAGACATAGATCCGGGTCTAAAACTACAGTAAACCAATGGGAGTTTAGACCAGAGGTCTCTAGTTCAGATAGTTTAGAAGAAGAGATAGTGAGCAATAATTCTGATCCCTGGACACTTCCAGTAGTTGGTGGCTCTGAAGAGGAAAGTTCCTCGGTAGGATCAAACTTTCCAATTGATGATCAGGAGGTGATGGTGATAGAAGGCCCCATTCCTGCCATTCCCATAAGTGCGGTACCTTTGGATATAACAGACAATTCAGGATCCAGCCAAGTACGTGGTCAGGGTAATGCGCCAGGTCCCAGTAGGCCCGAAGTGACCCTAGTAGAGATACATTTTGGGAGTCTAATCGTAAGAATGGTCCCAGGGAGGAACCTGAGTAGAGAACAAATTGAGAGCTCAGTAGCTTTAGCCCGACAGTTATATGGGCTGAGGCAGACCCTGATCAGAGATGTAAATCAAGGCTATATGGTTTATCAGAATTTTATCACAAGGGTGAAAGCCATATATCAAGCCTGGGATCCAAACGTGTTAACCATGGGGCTTTGGCTAGAAATTATGAATGATGTATTGCCGACTACTCCTACCTGGAGATCGGAGTTGGATCAATATTTTGATAAAGAACCATATTGTACTGTATCCGACTGGATCTACTTGGTAGGAGAATATATTAGAATAAAGTTTAAGAAAAATTAGGGTAATGTTTCTATTGTACAAAAGATCAGTACAGTAGCATATGTATGACTGTGACATGTACCTTGTATGCTATATTTGAAATGAAATGAGAAATGTTGTTTATCACATTCCTTTCTATGTTAGAGTATAACAAAATGGTTCGAACAAGAAGAACGATTCCAGCAGAGGAACCACAAGAAGCTGGAAATCTTAATCTACTAATTTTAGAGCGATTAGAGCAACAACAAAAGATGATAGAAGAAATGAGAGCTGCTCAGACACGAAACGAGCAGGAAAGAGATGCTGCCATAGTCGCAGCAGTGGCAGCAGCTGTAAGTAATTTAAGACAGCCAGAGCCTTCAGGAGCGACTAGTAGAGAACGTAAAGAAGTACCACAGCAGGCGGAACAGCCTCAGAGATAGGTTGAATTGAGGGAGGAGGCAGTAGGCATCCAACAATGGATGGTTCGATTTTGTAAACACAATCCTCCAGTGTTCGAAGGAACATTCGAAGTACAGATAGCAGAAAATTGGGTCAGCAGATTAGAGAAGATCTTTAAGGTCCTCAACTACCCAACTGAAACCAAGGCCCAAATGGCCATCTATCAATTAGAAAAGGATGCGGATAGATGGTGGAAGAATACAGAGTTACTTCTCCAAGCAAGAGATATTCCAGTTACCTGGGAAGTGTTTCTTGAGCAGTTTTACGAGAAATATTTCCCTCAATCCATAAGAGATGAAAGGGAGGCCGAATTCCTTGTAATAAGACAAGGGAAAAAGAAGCTTTTGACAAATATCTGGCTAAGTTCATCCGGCTATCCCAGTATTCTATGTATCTACGCCAAGTGGATGATGAACGCTGGATGACAGAAAGAATGATTCGAGGGTTGAATTCCACACTGAAGGAGAAGTTAACTCCGCAATAATACAGCCAGTTTAATAAGGCTGTGGAAGCATGCCGAATTGTAGAAAATAGCATGAATCATCGAATGCTGTCCAGATTCGGGAATAAAGATCAGGCGACCCCTGACAAGGCCAGTCGAAATCAAGAAGCTACAGGTGGGAGCGGCTATAAGAAGAGGAAGCGACCGTTGCAGAACAAAAAGTCAAATAGAGGAAATTTCCGCGGCACGTCCAACAACAGGGATCCAAAGGCCCCAGTATGTGAAAAGTGTGGAAGGAATCATGGTGATAGACCATGTTTAATGGGCCAGAATGTTTGTTACACCTGCGGAAAGCCTGGACATTTTTCCAGAGAATGTCCTCAAGCTATAACTAATCCAAGGCCAAGGATGACAGGACGATTGTTTGCACTCACTAGAGAGGACGCGCAGCGATCACCTGAGATGATCCAAGGTACAACTATCTCAATGATCATGCTGTGACTGCTCTATTTGATTCGGGTGCAAGTCATTCCTTTATATCTTATAAATGTGCTAAAAGCCTAGGCCTTCTGATAAGCAAATTGTGTTATGATATACAGGTGAAAACCCCCACCAACGCTAGAGTAATTACGTCTGATGCCTGTCTAAATATTGTTGTACGTTATGAGCACTGCAGTACCACCCTAGACCTGATCTGTATGCCTTTCCTAGAGATTGATGTCATACTCGGCTTAAATTGGTTATCCTCCAATAATGTGATGTTGGACTACAGAAACAAGACCCTGGTTCTTGGTCCAAAGATCACTAATCGGAGCTCAGAAGTGCGACTGAACTTCATGACGGAGGCTCAGGAAGAAAAATGTTTACGGAAAGGATGTCAGGGATATGTGGTATTCTTTTCTATCCAAACAGAAGTGGAAGAAGGCATCGAGGAGATTCCTGTAGTCAATGAATTTCCTGAAGTCTTTCCAAAGGAAATTCAGGGATTGCCTTCAGAGCGTGAAGTGGAATTTGCAATCGATATTATACCTGGAGCTGGACCAGTATCAAAAGACCCGTACAGGATGACTCCCAATGAAATGATGGAACTGAAGAAGCGAATTGAGGAGCTATTGGAGAAGGGTTTCATACGACCCAGTGTATCGCCATGCGATGCTCCAGTACTATTCGTCAAAAAGAAAGATGGCAGTTTAAGGCTATGCATTTACTACAGGAAATTAAATAAGCTTACATTTAAGAATAAGTATCCTCTCCCCAGAATTGATGACCTGCTAGACCAGTTGGCAGGAGCGAGCTTATTCTCCAAGATTGACTTGAGATCTGGCTATCATCAACTAAGGGTCAAGCCAGAT
The DNA here is from genome assembly GCA_037074615.1 of Leucaena leucocephala. Lineage (NCBI taxonomy): Eukaryota > Viridiplantae > Streptophyta > Magnoliopsida > Fabales > Fabaceae > Leucaena > Leucaena leucocephala. The sequence goes on along the minus strand of CM073536.1, from coordinate 11,022,694 downwards.
GATATTCCAAAGACGGCATTCAGAATGCGCTACGGGCATTTTGAGTTCCTGGTGATGCCTTTTGGACTAACCAATGCACCTGCTATTTTCATGGACTACATGAATCGGATCTTTAGGCCTTATTTAGATCAGTTCGTTGTGGTCTTCATTGATGATATTCTGTTGTATTCCAAATCTCCAGAGGAGCATGAAAGGCATTTGAGGATTGTTCTTGGTACCCTTAAAGAAAAGAAGCTCTATGCTAAGCTGAGTAAATGCGAGTTTTGGCTGCCAGAAGTCAAATTTCTCGGTCATGTCATATCCCGAGACGGGGTAGCTGTGGATCCTAGCAAAGTTGAAGCAGTTTTGAGCTAGGAGCAGCCAAGGACAGTGACGGAGATCAGAAGTTTTCTTGGCCTAGCAGGGTACTACAGAAGATTTATTCAAGACTTTTCTCGAATTGCCTTACCACTTACCAAGCTGACCAGAAAGAAAGAATCAGCAGTTTAAGTGGGATGAGAAGTGCGAGGCTAGCTTCCAAGAGTTGAAGCAGAGATTAACCACTACTCCCGTGCTGATTATTCCAGACCCAACTCAAACTTACGCAGTCTACACTAATGCTAGCAAGCAAGGGTTGGGATGTGTGCTGATGCAGCAAGGTCGAGTAGTAGCTTACGCCTCTCGGCAGTTGAAGCCACATGAAGAAAATAATCCCACTCATGATCTGGAGCTTGCGGCGGTGGTTTATGCCCTGAAGATATGGAGACACTATTTATATAGAGCAACGATAGAGTTGTTTTGTGACCACAAAAGTCTGAAGTATCTACAGGATCAAAAAGAGCTGAATATGAGGCAACGGCGATAGATGAAATTGTTGAAAGATTATGACTTCCAGATTAAATACCATCCAGGAAAAGCCAATATGGTAGCTGATGCCCTGAGTAGAAAGGTGGTGCAGGTTGCATACATGATGATCAAGGAGTTGGAATTAATAGAAGATATGCGAGATTGGAGCCCTCTATATCAAATGCAACTGATGGAGAATCCTTTTGGAGGAGTTCATGTCAGAGCCTGCATAGAAGATGAGATAAAAGAGGCTCAAAAGCAAGATAAGCTCGCAGCAATATTCAAAGACAAGCTGGAGAAGGGGAAGACAAGGAATTTTGAGATGTCCCCAGACGGATTACTACAGTTTCGGGGAAGACCCTATATCCCTAATATTGTGGGATTAAGGGAAAGGATTCTGGAGGAAGCACATAAAAGTCGGTATACTGTACATCCAGGTATGACCAAGATGTACCATGATGTTAAAAGGTTATTTTGGTGGCCTGGATTAAAGAAAGATGTTGTGACTTATGTATCTAAGTGCTTGACCTGCTAGAAAGTGAAAGTTGAATATCAAAAGCCAGCAGGAACATTGCAGCCTCTAGAAATCCCTGAGTGGAAATGGGATGGGATTGCCATGGACTTTATGGAAGGACTACCCCTGACTCCAAGTAGACATGATGCAGTATGGGTAGTAATTGATCGACTGACAAAGTCAACACATTTCCTGGCAATCAATAAGAGAGATTCTCTTGAAAAGCTGGCAAAGTTGTATATAAAGGAGATCGTTAGGCTTCGTGGTATCCTGAGCAGCATTGTGTCTGATAGAGACCCTCGATTTACTTTAAATTTCTGGAGGGCTTTACAGGAAGAAATGGGCACTACTCTCAAATTTAGTACAGCTTATCATCCTCAGACAGATGGTCAATCTGAAAGAACAATACAAACGTTAAAGGATATGCTGAGAGCATGTGTCTTAGATTTCAAGGGCAGCTGGGATATCCATTTACCCCTTATAGAGTTTGCTTATAACAATAGTTACCAGGCCAGTATTCAGATGGAACCTTTTGAAGCACTCTATGGACAGAAATGTAGATCCCCCTTATGCTGGCTAGAGCTGAACGAGAGAAGAATGCTTGGTCCTGATATAGTGGATCAAACCGTAGAGCAGATTGCGGTGATTAGAAAAAGATTGCTGACAGCTCAAAGTAGATAGAAGAGCTATGCAGATGTAAGAAGGAAGCCATTGGAGTTTGAAGAAGGAGAACATGTATTCCTTAAGTTAACTCCAACTACTGGAGCCGGACGATCGATTAAAGTGAAGAAGTTGCATCCAAGATACATCGGACCATTCCAGATTCTCTCAAAGATAGGAGCAGTAGCCTACAAGTTGGCTCTTCCTCCTAATCTCAGCCAGATACATGACGTGTTCCAAGTTTCCCAATTAAAGAAGTATGTTCCAGATCCATCTCATGTGATTGAGCAAGATGAGGTCGCACTGCGAGATGACTTGACCTTTGAGGTTGGACCAGTGCGAATTGCTGATAGAAAAGTCAAGCAGTTGCGAAATAAACAAATTCCTTTAGTTAAAGTGATCTGGAAAGGCTTGACTGAACAAGAAGCTACATGGGAAACAGAAGAAAAGATGAGAGAAAAGTATCGTGAATTGTTTCGATAGGATAGATGTAATGTAAATTTTGAGGACAAAATTTATTTTAAGGGGGAGAGAAATGTAATATCCTTAATTTTCTGTACTGATTTCTATGTACAGATTAAATGGAATATATGAGTTCTTTTCCAGGAAAAAGATGTGGTCCTTTATGTAAAGAAAATGATTAAATTGCAAAAGAAAGGAAATGAAAGGACTTAAATGCAATTATGGAAAGTTTAAAGCTAAGAAGGAAAAGTAGACAAAAATGAGGGGTATTTAGGTGTAATTTTAGCCAAATAAAGGGACTTAGTTGAAAAGTAGAAAAGTTTCCGGGGCAAAAGTGTAATTATGAAAACTTGGACTGGAAATAGGCAAAAACAATTATCGTACTCCGATCAGCCCCATATCCCACCAGTAGGTAGAGCAAGTGACGCCGGGTAATCCAGCCTAATACAGGAATTTTTGAAGACTCCAGATAGCCAGAAATGGACTGCTCGTCCAAAAGTTATAAAAATTCCTACCGGATACCCTAGATTTCAGATATAAGTAAGAAATTACAGGATGATGCACCCTTATGGGGCGGATGTCAGGAAATAGACAGAATACAGATAGGAGGTCTGTAGAAAAAGTTATTCACAAATTAGCAAATCCAGACGGGAGTATGAGGCCTCCAGGGATCCGATAGGGAGATTTATCTGTATTTAAACTAAGACTGAATGAGGTCGGGTAACAACAGTTAGATGCCCGTTAGAACACAAATGGCTGCCCAGACACAGTAGGGCAGTGTATCTGAAAGAAGGAGCCAGTGTCCGGATATGTGTGTAAACGGTGTATAATAGCTAAAATATTCGGTGAACCTGGACAGGGGAGGATTCCTCGTAATGCGTGCCATGAAGATGTTGGACCCAGAAAGGCCCAAAAATGGCGCCATCAAAGGCCCAATAAGATATGTGGACTGATAGGTGGGCCAGTGTCCAGCAGAACCCCGGAAAAGTACGAAATTACGAAAATGCCCCTGTGTTGTACTAAAGGGGTAGTAGATGTATAAGGGCATTTTGGTCATTCTGGACAGGCGTAGAGGCCAAGACATACACAGATGAAGTTAATCAGAGTCAGTATATGCTCTAATAAAGTACAGAAAGGTGTAAAATGACGGTTTTGCCCTTAGGGTTAAAATAGTGCAAGAAAGGGCACCCATGGGTATTTTAGTAATTTGCCAAGGGATATTTCTTGGGAATCGAGCCATCAGAGTATTTGAGATTGATCAGGGTCCAAGATAACATTCCCAGATCCTAAAAACGTAGGCCCAGTGATATGTGGGAAAAAGTGGCATTAAAATACTATTTTAATGTTGTTTCAATAAAGTAAAGTTGCTCGGTCGGCACGATAACCGAGGAGGTGATCAGATAAAGTCCTGGACTTATCTGGATAGCATTGGATGGCGTGACAGGTGCCAGTAAGATGACACATGGTGCCAACTTAGAGGAGAAAGAAAAAGTTAAGGACATGTGGCATAATCTTAGCCGGTGAGTCCAGTTTGTGGGAAATTGGACCGGACTGGTACTGGATTAGACTGGAACTGCTGAGTCAGCTGATCAGGTGTCCCAAGAGCTTGCAATTTGGCCATGTGACATATGAGGTGTCCCATGAGGTGGCCTTGAGGTGATGTCATGCATGATGCAGTAAAAGGAATAAAAGAAAATAGGAAATTCCGGAAAAACCAGGACCACAGGATCAGATGGCTTCAAAATTACAAGAATTCCATTGACGAAAACTATAAATACCCCCTAGCTCTTCATTTCCCATGGCCTAAGGAGATTTTAGAGAGATAAGGAAGTGCTTGAGAGAGAAAGTGAGAAAAAGAAAGAAGAAAGGAAGTTCTGGTGAAGTTGGAAGCAGTAGAGAAATTCTGAAGTTCTGCTTTTAAGGTAGTAACTAATCCTAGCTTTTATGTAATGTCTTTGTGAATTGTTATGCTATTGTTTGGTTGGATTGTTGTCTTATATGTTATGCTTGAAGCTCTATTACAATGCTATGATCATATGTTATTGAATATTGAAGCATGCAGCATACTTATCTATACACAAGCACAAGCAAGTACTGCCACTCTGCATTACATAAATTGTTATGATTGTTGCTACTGAGATTCTTTTGAATCTCATTCCCATATATAACATTACAGGGGAGGTTCTCTCAAAATAAAATTTGGAAATTTTAAGAGACGCCGGTAGGCTGCCGAAATTCTGGCAGCAGGAACAAAGAAAGGAACTGATACGTACTGTGTACGTAGGTGCTGTCTAAGGAGGCTGGAAGTGAGTGGACCTAGCAGGTTCATCCAGTCTTTCCTGGGTACTTACATAGAATGGTAGGTCCTACAGGAATTACCGAATCGGTACAAGATCGGTTACTTTCTACAGAAGGAATGTAGCAGATATGCTGCCGAATTTTAGACAACGGAAAATGTAATAGAAATATGAGGATGTTAATCATGCACTGATGTATAACAGCAGAGGATGTTTGACTGATATATGATGTATGTATGCACTAATATGTAAGGTTGGTTTCTGAAAAATGGCCTTGTGAACAGTAATCCGTGGAGACCTATTGATGTTTGATAAATCATTAAAAATAGTAAATGGTTGAATAAATGTATGATATTTTTATGGTAAATAGTAGACATCCTAAGATTTAATTTGATATATAGAGTGCCTCATTTGGATGTATACACGAAAAGATATAAATTGTTAAAGTTGGGACCAGAATGCTGGATTCAGGAGAAAGTCATTGGATGAACAGTGAAGTTGAAACGTTGACCCATGTTGAATTTGTCAAGGAATAGTCAACCAATGATTTTTCCCTGAAATATAATTAAGTTATCTTAATTTATCAATTTTAACCACTTCATTTCAATTTTTCTAGAATTAGTTATGAATTTTCAAAGTGAGGTCACTCATCTGGAATTTGCCACAGTGAATAGTACCCGGTATGAATAAAATTCCAGATTAAGAGGTTAGACTCCAATGACCCTGAAAGTGGTTCTAAGTGCTACTGAATGGTCCTTAAGATATGTAAAAATAAGTATGTGACAAGTAAGGTTCCATATGCCTTGGCCATAGGATCCATCATGTATGCCATGTTATGTACTCGACCGGATGTCTCGTTTGCCTTAAGTATGACTAGCAGATATCAACAGGACCCCAGTGAGGCCATTGGACTGCTGTCAAGAATATCCTTAAGTACTTGAGAAGGACTAAGGACTTATTCTTGGTCTATGGTGGATTGGATGACGAGCTCTGTGTAACTGGTTACACAGATGCAAGTTTCCAAACTGACCAGGACGACCAAAAATCGCAATCTGGATAAGTATTCCTCGTGAATAATGGAGCAGTAAGCTAGAAGAGCTCCAAGCAGAGCACTGTCACAGATTCTGCAACGGAAGCCGAGTATATAGCAGCATCTGATGCAGCTAAAAAGGCCGTTTGGATTAGGAAGTTTATTACTGAACTAGGGGTGATACCTACCATCTCAGATCCGATAACTTTGTTCTGTGACAATAGTGGTGCCGTTGCACAGGCCAAAGAGCCTAGGTCACATCAAAGGACCAAGCATATACTCAAGCGATTTCATCTCATCAGGGAAATCAATGATAGGGTGATATAAAAATATGCAAGGTAGCAGGGGAAGACAATGTTGCTGATCCTCTAACAAAGCCACTTGTACAAGCAAAATATGAGTGTCATGTTAGGTCAATGGGAATTAGGCAAATTAATGATTGTACCTAGTGCAAGTGGGAGGATGTTGGAAATTATGCCCTAGGGGCCAATCATTGTCTTATAAACATTATTGTTTTATGAATTTCTTAATTATGTTATCATATTATTTGCATGTTTACTGTGATGACCATCCTTGGATAACTTATGATCTTATCCTAAATGTCCCTGGTCGATCATCTATGTGGGAACAGAGATGAAATAAGACCAGTATGACTTTGAAGATATATAGAGATATAAATCAAAGTCATAGGCACATGTAAGAGTACAAGGTGTTGGACCGACCCGCTATGAGAGAGCTGCATGGGTTAAGTCATAAGCTTCTCTCATATACAAGCCATGTCACTATGCCCTTTGACCTGAGATCATCATGGATTCCTACAAGACAAACACTCAGCTTTGACCTAGTCAAAAGTAACTTTTGATTGAGTGATCATAAAGGCTATGTTCGGGCTCAGTGGTTTTTCATGCGGAGGAATATGAATGGTCAAGATGGAATTTGTCCCTCACATTTGTAGAGAGATGTTACTGGGCCCCTCGATGAGTGAGTCTGAGAAATGTATGGCCATACTGTAATGGAAGGGTAGTTCCATTTCTATTGTCAGACTACTCAGGGATCGAGAAAGTAACGGTCAGGAATAGGAGGATGACATTCACCATGCCTCATCCATGACCGAAATATCGTGTGACAAAAGGGATGTGATATGGTTGTATGAAAGGTAACATCGTTCATCGATCCTCATATGTTTTGGGTAGTCATAATGTCTTGCTAGAGGCCGCTTACGACTTGTGGGTTAGTATAGTAACTGGCCCACTGCCAACTTCATATGGGCCTACAGGGTCGCACACAAAATAGCCCAACTCGAGCTGTGATGTCCAGATTCATTGAATCTAAGAGATGTCTAGATTCAATGAATAGTCTAGGGTGGATTTATATATTTTATATATATATATTTGTACATATATATTATATATATAATATAAGAGATATTTGCAAGATTTAATTTATAAGGATAAATTAAATTTCTATCACTTTTGAATTTGAATTTAAATGGATATGATCTATTTGAATTTGAAATTCAAATTGATAAGATATCTCAAATTTGATTTATGAGAATAAATCAAATATAATTCTGTCTTATCTTTATTTTAAATTAAATAAATAGGTGAATTAAATCTGTGAGACTGATTTAATAAAAACCATATTTATTTAATTAGTTTCTTATCAAATTATAAAATATATGATATTGTATTGATTTCAGAATTAATATAAGATTAATTCTGAATCCCGGCCTAATTAGAAGCCCAATAGCATCCTATATATTTGATATTAGGAGCTAGGGTTCAACACACAACACAACTCACAAGAGAAAAAGGGGCAGGAGAGAGCAAAATGTTTGCAGATAAGAAACTGGCAGAATAGAGACGGTGAGGACGGAATCTTGAGAAAACCCTAGAGGGACAAGAGGCGCTAGCATGTCGTTCGTGGTTGGAACGCTATTCGTGTGGATACCGGTAGAGGAAGCCGATCTGAGTTGTCGACTTCTCGCGAACGAGAAAAGAGCACTCCAGAGGTCGCGACCAAATTGGCTTCTGAATATCAGAAATCTGAAAAGAGACTACAGGTCGCGACTAGTAGCAGAGGAGGTCGCGACTAACACTCCAGAGGCGACAGGTCGCGACTGAAAGTTCTAGAGGCGACAGGTCGAGACGTGAAGCTGAGTAGGTCGCGACTGAAAGTTCCAGAGGCGACAGGTCACGAGGAGAAGCTGAGTAGGTCGCGACTGAAAGTTCCAGAGGCGAGGAGTCGCGACTAGTGGATATGGAGGTCGCGACTAAAGCTCGAATACCGAAGGTAACACTTCTTTCTTCTTGACTTAAATACATTCGGTAGATCCTGGCTGGGAATGTAAAAATTTTTAAAGTTAATTTCCACTGCGTGTCTTCCAATTCCCTTCACCCTTATCGAAGAATGGTTCGGTAAATGTCATTACTTTGACATTACAAATATAGTTGATTTATCGAAAAGCCTTTTGATAAGTATTCTTATCAAAGAGTTGTTCGATGAATATTAGTGCTAGACATTAACAAAACAAGATCATTTATCGAATAGCTTTTCGATAAGTACCCTTATCGAAAAGATGTTTGATAAATGTCAATACTAAATACCACAAAACTTAATTCATTCATCGAAGGACTTTTCAATAAATACTTTTTGATAAAACTCAATTTATCAAAAAATAAATAAAAAACCATTCATCATACTTTTACCTCCTATTTATTGAAGCCTTTATCGATAAGTTCCTTTTTTGATAAATGGGTCAATAAATCTTACCATAGCCTGTTTGAAGAAGGTTCTCCATTTTTCGAAGGTCTGATCGATAAGACCCTTTATCGATAACTACTTTGATAAATTCTTGACTTCTTTCACTAGTTTGTCCTTTGATTTATCAAAGACTTCTTCAAATAACCTTCTTTTTGGAGTATTAATTGAAAACTTTCCTACAAAACAAAATTCTAAATATTCTGATTCTTAAGTTAGTTAATCATCAAAACATGAAATTTGAATCTTAATGGAAGAATTTAAGGTTAGAGTATTTTTATAGTTCATTTGGGATTTACCATTCCCAATTCAAATATAATTCAATTGATCTTTTGCGAGAGGCTTTATGAAGTTGTCAGCAAGTTGTAGATGAGTAAAAATAAACTCCATACTAATATCCTTCTTTTCCACATGGTCTCTAATAAAATGATCCTTATGTCAATGTGTTTGGTTCTGGAATAAAGTACTAGATTCTTTGACAAGTTGATGGTGCTTGTGTTGTCATAGAGAATCAGTATTTCCTTTAAATTAATTTCTAGGTTTTGTAGTTGTTGCTTCCAACCATAGCATTTGTACACAACAACTTCCCACAGGTATATACTCAGCTTCAATTGAAGATATTACCATAGTGTATTATTTATTGCTGAACCAAGAAACAATATAATCACCAAGAAATTGGCATTGTCCATTGGTACTCTTCTTATCAGTTTTGCAACTAGCGTGATCTAAGTCTGAGTAGGTGACTAGGAATTCTCCACCTCCTTTAGGAAACCATATCCCTAGGTTAATGGTTTCAAAAAGATATCTGAATATCCTCTCATAGCTTCAACATGTGATTCCTTTGCTTCGGCTTGATATCTTGCACACATGCCTACACTGTATTGGATGTCTGGTCTACTTACTATCAAATATATTAGAGACCCAATCATAGCTCGATATTTCCTGATATTGAAGTCTTTTCCTTTCTCATCTACATCAAGTTGAATGGTTGAACTCATTACATAGCTATACTCTTGGCTTGATCTATCTCAAAATTCTTCATAAGCTCCCTCAAATACTTCGTTTGTGAGATAAATATGTCATTCTTCTTCTGTTTGATTTGCAATCTAAGAAATAACTTGTGTTCATCCATCATTGATATTTCAAATTCTCTTTGCATCATTTTGGCAAATTCTTGAAAAAGATCTTTGTTAGTAGCGCCAAAAGTTTATCGTCTACATAAATTTGAACTACTAATAGATTTTATTTAATTTATTTCTTTTAATAAAAAGAGTAGTATTTGCTTTACCTCTTTCAAATCTTTTCTTTAAAATAAAACTACTTAATCCTTCATACCAAACTCTTGGAGATTGTTTCAAACCATATAAAGCTTTTTCAGTTTATAAACATGATCAGGATGTTTAAACCTTTCAAAACTAGATGTTGTTCAACGTAAAATTCTTCCATAATAAATCCATTTAGAAAAGCACTTTTAACATCCATTTGATATAATTTGAAATCTTTGATGCAATCAAAGGCTAAGAGTACATGTATAGCTTATAATTTAGCCACTGGAGCATACGTTTCCTCATAATCAATTCTTTCTTCTTGATTATAGCCTTTTTCAACTAATCTAGATTTGTTTCTTATCATGGCTACAGATTCATCAAGCTTATTCTTGAAGACCCATTTAGTGCCTATAACAGGATGGTCAAATGCCTAGGTACCAAGTCCCAAATTTTATTTTGTTCAAATTGGTTTAGCTCTTCCTGCATAACTTTTATCCATAATGTATCTGATAGAGCTTCATCAATGTTGGTAGGTTCAATATTTGAAATGAATGATGCAAATCACAGTTCATTGAATACTTGTCTATGGGTTTTTGCCCCTTCATTGACTTCACTAATGACCTAGTCTAAAGGATGATCCTTAATATGATGCTAGGATTTGGGTTGATTGTTATCTTCTTCAAAAAATATTTCACAAGGTTTTTCAGAATATGATGATCCTTAATTTTTTTCAAGACTTAAATTTTCAAATTTTGGAATAATTTTTGCATTATCTTAAGAAGAGGGTATGGTATTTGACTCTGTTTCAGTAAAAACACATATTGACTCTTATATGGTAAAAGTTTTTTTATTAAAAGCTCTATAAGCTTTACTACGATTTGAATAACTTAAGAATATACCCTCATCAGATTTAGGATCAAATTTACCTAGGTTGTCTTTGTTGTTGTTGTGGATAAAATACTTGCTTCTAAAGATCCTCATATGAGCTATGTTTGGTTTTCTTCCTTTGTACAACTCATAGGGTGTCTTCTCAAGAAAGCTTATGATATAGGCTTTATTTGATATATAGCATACGGTGCTCATTGCCTCTACCCAAAAGACTTGATAAATCCCTTTTTCGTTGAGCATAGCTCTGGTCATTTCAGTGTGGACTATGTTCTTCCTTTCTACAACTCTAATTTGTTGAGGTGTATGTGGAGTTGATAAGTTGTGATTGATTTTGTGCTCTTCACAGAAACTAGAGAATTCATGGTTCTCAAATTCTTCTCTATGATTTATCCATCCCTTGGTGCTCTGAGTTTAGTTTTTAAGTCTTCTTTGTTGAGTGGAAAGTCTTTCTTGTTGATGATCATGCATTTTTTAGAATTGAAGATCACCTAGTTATCTTTGTTTATACTTTGACTGACACTCAGCAGGTTATGACGTAATCCATCTATGTAGTAGACATCTTCAATTCTCATGCCATCTTTGCTTCCAATTTCATCGAGCCTAGCTATCATTCCGGATTGATTTATGCCCAAATTGACTTTTATTCCTTCTTTATGTGTAAGCTTTAAGAACTTATTAGCATCTCTGGTCATATGGCGTGAGCATTTGCTATCAATGTACTACTTAGTTGTCTTGAATGCTTTGAGACACTTGTAAAATAGATCAATTGGTTTTACTTCCCATATCCTCTTAGGTCCTGATTGGTTAATCTAACACACTTTAGGAACCCATTTTAATGTTCCTTAAGTTCCTTTTCTCTTGTAATAACAAGATGCATTGTGACCTTATGGTTATAGTATGAACATTTAGCAAAAGGATTAGATGTTTGAATAGAAGTTCTAAAATAATTTAAATATGATTTTTCTCTATTTTTCTTTTTCCCATTTCTTTTGTCTAGATTTGGATCATATCCAATTCTAGATTTGTCAGAGATGTATCTCTGACTTCCTAAGATCACTTTAAGCAACTCACCCCCTTTAGGGAATCTTTCAAGAGTTTTAGTTAACTCTTGAGTTTTCTTTCAAGCAATTTCACATTTAGTGCAAGATTGTACAAATGTGGTTTAAACAGATTGGGCATTTGTCTCAGTTTGTTCTTCTAATGCTTTCACTTTCTTTTTGGAGTTTACTAACTCCTTAGCTATTTTAAATAATTCACTTCACAAATTATTATATTCAGATTAATCATATGTGGATTCAAGATTAATTACCTCATATGCTTCAGAATCTTCTTGTTATTGAGAAACAAGACATATATTGGCCACTTCCTCTTGATCACTACCTTTATCATTTGAAGACAACTATCTCCCCATGTAGATGTGACTAAAGCCTTTCTTCTTTGGTATTTATCTTTCTTCTTTTCTTTGTCCTTCTTTGTCAATTATGGACAATCTACTTTAATATGGCCAAGTTTTGTAACACCTTAATTTCGTACGTCAATTATGGACAGTGCATTTAGAACTACTTACATGACCTTTGAAGTCTATTAGCTAAATTTGGAATTTCATTCTTCACAAATTACTATTCATATGGTATTTCCATATTCGGCGATGAACTTCAAAAAATCATAATTAATTCTACAAAAATAGAAATGAAGCGGTTCGAAAAGCTACACGAAGATAACATAATGAAATTTAAGGGGAAAATAACTCCTCAGATCAATTGACCAGTCAACTGAGTCAATTTTGATGTCAACATACCGTTCATTTGGTCAAAATTTATGAAACACAGATTCTGGTCTCTAAATTTTAAAATTTTGTTCTCTTTGTACAGACTTCAAAATAAAGCGTTCTTAGTGTTAACGAAAAGCTTGAAATGTTAACTAAATGTCTATAAAATTTTCTATATTTATTCTAATATTTACTATTTTTAATTACATCTCAAACATCACTGTCTCATCATGAGTTACTATTCATAGTGACAACTTTCAATAAATAATTTCACACACATATACATATCAAGCATGCAACTAATCCCTATCTCTTCTTCATGCATCTTCTTGTATTTGGGTTGGGATATCGAGGGGTGTAATTTTTTGGGAAATCTTAGTAGCAAATGTGACTAAACAGTGTATGCTTCAATGTAAATGCTTGTGCTTGCTTGTGAAAGTGTTAACATTGGGTAATGTGCATGCTTCCATGTAACATATTAAATACAATTGGCCAAAGTAATCATAGAAATAGAGCTTCAATCATATACACCTATACCACACAATCCAACAAAGCCATAGCACAACTAAGCATAACATCTAACACATACAAGTTTAGGATAGTTCACAACCCTTACTCCTTGCTTTCCTTATCCTTCCTCTTTACATCTTACTTCTTATTTCTCTTTGATGTGTGGCTGCCCTCTTTGAGCACACCAATCAAATCCTAACATAGCATTATCATTCATTCATTATAATCTAACTTCCTTGAACATTGACTTTGTTTTACTTAAATAACTTTCCTTAATTTTTATTAATTAGCTTGGTCTTTTAATCAATTGATGTCTTGACTTTACCCTATACAATTTGGCCTTCTGAATTCATTTATGACCTCTGAATTCATCAATTAATTCTACTTTGCTTCACTCCAGATGTTCCTTCGTGAGCAATCTCCAATACTTCCCACTTTTTATTTTTGCAATCTCCAAGCTAGATACTCTAAAGTACTCTTTCTAACTTAGAGCATAAGTGAGTATATTCACCTCCTTGTCATTTAGCATGATATGCTTTTTATCATCATTATCATCATAAAACTCACTCAGAGTTTTTAGACTCCTCTGACAATCGACTATCTTCATCAGAACGTAGTTCCCTTCTTAGATCACATCCCATAGCTCGTACTCAGAAGCCTTTATAAATGTCTTCATTCTCATCTTCCAAAATATGTAATTTTTTTTGTTTAATCCTAGTAGCTTCGTTGTAGAGCTCTTTTTGGGTATAATGCTATCAACGAATCCTGCCATAGATATGTTCTTGAGACTGTTAAGTCCTTTTTCAAGAGACCTATTATGCGACTAAATTTTAGTTTCGACAGCTTCACCCAAGAAGGGGTGATTAGGTGACTTTTAAAAATTTTAAAACATAAATGAAAACAAAGATATAAGTAAATAATGATTTCACAGAAAGAAGCTAAAGGGAGAAAATAACATAGTAGATTTATACTGGTTAGACCTAACCATTTGGCTTATGTCCAGTTCTCATATTCCCTCTAAGTGTTTAACTATTCTTCTAAGATTATTTGGGCTCTTGGTGCCTCAATATATCAACCAGTGAGTTTCTCTCTTACTCTCCCTTACAACCCATAAGGTGATAACCCACTCAAGAGACCCATTGTTGAGTATCTCAATAAATGAATAAAGATTTATACAACTCTCTTCACTAGAGGGGTTGTGCTAAATATTGAAGTACAAAACATCTCAGAATCTCTCTTACAAGAAAATTCCTCTATTCACTGAGTGTGAAACAGAGTATATCAGAAGGTAAGAGTAAAAGCTTGAATGAATGCACTATGATCGCTGTAGTTGAGCTTCTTAACTCTGGCATTCAATTTGTCTTATACTTATAATTGAGCTCTTCAAAAATCTGTTAGACATTGAATGTTACTATTGAAGAGATAAAGATATTGGTTATTGCTAATGGTGGTTGGTAGTTATATTTAATGCTCTTCTAACAGATTTTGCTTTTTGCCATAACTTCACCGATTAATGTTCTCTTTGTCTGAAAATGATCTAGAAAGTTGTTGCATAAGTGATATACAAAGAGTTTAATTAACTAATGACGAATGTACATTATTGAGATTAAAACATCTTATTCTATTAAATTCTGGTTTGAAAATCTCTTCGAATATCAGTTAGATTTATCTAAGTGTTTATTGAAAATGACTTCAATAATTACATTGAAAACATTTTAAGATCTAATCGAACATGACTTCGATAAATAGCCTGATCGAATAGTTCTTCAAAAAATATCATTTTTATAACATGGTCACACTTATAAAAAATAAGATTCATTTTAAAATTTTTCATAACAGCCAATTTATCGAAGTGTTCTTCGATAAATAGGATTATCAATACTTTAGTGTTTTTAGCAAAATGAAATTTTCTCTATTTATCGAAGTGTTAGTCAATAAAATCCCTTATCGAATAATACTTCGATAAATGAGACTGAAAATATATTTCATGGTAAAAGTCTCGATATTTATCGAATAAGTTATCGATAAATTAATAAGTTATTTTTGTTTAAAACAGAGAAGCAGAACGACTGACTTCATTTATTGAATACCTTATCATAACTCCCTATACCAATCAATGTTTCGATAAATGCATTTTGAAAAACAAGTTTCTCAAAGTTTATTGTTAAAAATCTTTATCGATCAATACTTTGATAAATCCTTTTATATAAACTTATTTCATAACTGATTCTATATCTAACTTATTGAAGGCTTCTTCGATAAATACCCTTATCGAATAAGTCTTCAAAAAATTATAGTTCAAAAATAGTGACTTAGACTCTTCATAAACTAAGTTTGTATTCATTTATCAAAGTCTTTATCAATAAGTATCCTTATCGAATAAGGCTTTGAAAAATGCCTTTCAGAAATCATATTTTCTTTACAAGTTTCTTTCTTACTTATCGAAAAGCTTATCATCAATGCACATGTCGATAAGCTTATTGAAAAATAAGCTAAGTTAAAGTAGTTCTTGAAAATCATTTGTCATAATCAAAACAACATTGGAGTATAATAGCTTTAGAACAACATCTCCATACAAATTGGAGTATACGAGGAAAAGATTTGATTTTCCACATATTGGTCCAAAATTCTTTTGATAATACAAAAGAGGAACTAAGTCTTACCACATACAATTGATGACTCTTCATTTAAGACTTATACACTTGCTTAATAGTAAAATTTCCATTTTTAGCAATTGTCCAAACCTATTTGTCTTTATGGGAGGTGTGGTCTAATTTGATGGCATTAATGAGAGCTAAAACCTCATGTGGGACTCTATTCAAAATAGAAGACAAGTTCTACATTCCATCCACAAAAAGATTATCTCAACTGTTATGTTTGGAATTCTATCATCACTAAGGAATTATTTATGTGATTTACCTAATAGATAGAGAACCCAAATATCATGCCAAAGATTGATAAATTTTCTATCACCAATGATCCAGTGACAATCCTTCTAAATCATCTCTTTTCCAGTGAGGAAACTCGACTATATCCATTAGGCTTTATATCCCTTGTCAACAGCCAAGAAAGTGGTGTTCAATAAATAAATTCCTTTCAATATTTTATACCAAAGTGTGTCCTCCACTTGAGTAAGCCTCCAATCTATCTTTGATAATAGAGAATCATTGAGAATTTCAGAATCTCAAAAACCCATGGCTCTTTCAACTTTAGGAAGGTTCATATGAGCCCACGCCCTCTAATGAATGGTACCACTTGACTCGTTCTCACCCCACCAAAAATTCAAAACTAATATGTCAAGATATTTATAGGCCTTTTTAGGAAATTTGAAGCATGCCATTAGGTATATTAGTATAACATTGACCACAGATTTGATCATGACTTGGGTACCAGCAAAAGATAGAAGATTCCTCCTCCAACCTTAAACTTTCTTACCTACTCACTCCTTTACATAAGCAAGTGCTTCTTGCTTGGATTTAATTCACATGTTTGGTATTCTTAGATAGTTTCCAAGGTTATCAACAATCAAAATACTTAATATTTGACTCACTTGATCTTTGAATTCTATAGGTGTATTTCTAGAGAAAATAAGCCCAAATTTACTTAAGTTAGCTTGTTACCTTATGCTATACAGTACATGTTCAAGAGCTGGGAGAGATAATGATAGTTTTCAACATGGGTATTCATGAAAAAGAGGACATCGTCGACAAAGAAAGTATGAGACAATATAGGGCAATGATTATCCCTTTCAATATTTTACTATGATCGTTTTGTTAAGCATGCTCAAAAGAACTTCTGCAACAATTATAAACAGGTATGGGAAAAAGGTCTCCCTACCTTAGCCTTGTACCAGGCTTAAAGGAGCTAAATTTCCTTCTAGATAAACAAATGTTCAAATGCACCGAAGAGACACAAATCATAATTAAGTTTACCCATGGGTCTGTGTTGGAAAATGGGTTGATCCACCTTTGGTGGATTACGCCCAACCCAATAAAGATTGGGGCTATTGTGAGAATAATGGAGAGAGTGGGGTATATATGTGTAATATACCCCTTATGAGAGAAAAATGTGAGTTACCCCATCGGTAATGCAGAAGAGAATGTGGGGATAGGGGAGTGATTTTAGATTCCACTTCCTTCCCCTTCATACGTGTATATACGTAAGAAATAGAAGTATACAAGATGTGGGTAGATTCTACATTTTTACTCTGCTCTACTCTCTCTTTACGTAGTGTCCAAAGCTCTCTTTCTGTTCCAGTGTTTTTACTATGTGTAACTAGAGTCTACAAAAGGTACTCTAATTTTGTGTGGGTATCTCAGTGAGTTAGAGTAAGATCCAAGGTACGCCCAAAATCCTATATTGGTATCATGAGCAAGGTTGTGTTTTATCTGCCTCCGCCATTAGTGCTTCTGTGAAATTTTTGTTTATGGATGTATGCTATATTATTAGTAGTTATTTCGGTTTCCAGTATACGTTTTATGATTAAATATATGGAGCATGCATTTAAACCTTAAAATAAAAGAAAACATGCTGTTGACCGTATAAAAGCTTCTTCGTTCAAAATTGGGTTACTAGAAAAATGTATTTTTAGGCTTTAAAATTGGTCCCATTTTGTAGAGCACAAAAAAACAAAAACAAAATGACATTAAGTACATTGAAAATGAACATCAGATAGAGAAGTTATAGGGGAAGGATGAGTCAGGTATGACGAACCCAACCCTAGGATATGGTTTATATGATAACATCTCATACTTGAATGATGAGTTACCAGTATATAAACCTCAAAGTGACGATGAGGATGCGGAACTTGTTGGTGAAAAGGATCCACAGAATGATCTTATAGAAAGTCAATATGTCAATGACCTAGAGGATAACCTTCAAAAGGACCTCGAGGGGGAACTTGAAGAGGATCCAGAACCAAACCTTGATGAAATCCCTAAAGAAGACCTGGAGGAGTTGATGGAGGAAGTACCACATAAGGAACCTCAAGTAGTATGTGATTCCAGACTAAAATAAAAAACTTTATTCCCTATCGAACCCCTTCTTGAGCAACCTTTTTTGGTTTCTTCTGAGTCAAACCCCAAGTCAGTATCTACTCTTCTATATGAATCTCCAGTTAAGGAAAGAAAGGAAGTCAATCAACCCTGTACCCTTGCTTTAGCTATAAGTATAACTAAAACAGATGCAAACTAACAAATATAAAAGGTATTAATAGTGTGCTTGCCAAATACATTGGGTTTATGACAGATAAGTAGAATATTAAATTCTACCAAAAAGTCATAATGGAATATATAAGAGCAAGCAGGGTTAGAGGCAAGCCCAAAGGAAGACCCATAAGGAACGTGTACTAGCTTAAAACAATAGAGTTTGTAACTAGCTATGTGAAAGCACCTCGCAAACTTAAGAAGTTGAGAAAAGTGATGCGTGCGTACTGTCACGCTCATATCAAATGATGTATATTTATGTTTAATTTTTTTCTTTTGTTTTGCTTTGTTAAGGACATGTTTATTGCTCTTTCATTGTAAAGACTTGCAATTTATTACATGCCTTATATGTTAAGGAACATGTTTCATTTTTCTTAGTTAATGATTCATGTATACTTTTTGTAAGTAGGAGCTTTCTTTTAGATAACGAGTCTTCTAAAAGCAAAACTTAATGAGCATAATGCTTATATTAATTTTGATAGGAAGTTATGGCTATTGCTAGTGCCTATATAATGGGAGGTACAAACATATTATGCTAATCATGAGTCTAGTGATGTTATCATTTTCTGATAAAAAATTATATAAGTATATGATATTGTATATTTTACATGTGTTATATATGTAAATTCACTTAAATGTTCTATGGTTCAATAAATTAATGTGGGATAGGTTTGTCACATAATAGAAATTGAGCAATGACAACTAAGAACATTATTGCTTAATTGAACAAGGGGAAAACTCAACGGGTATAACTAGGATATTGGCACTGAAAGGTAAAATATATCCTGGAAGAATAGGATGACATTGAGCCATTAACAATGGCCCTGGTAGAACCTGATGCTGGAAATATAGCCCAGAATAGGAGAGACTAAGAGGACTACTTGTCCTAGAAGAAGAATAATATTGCAAGAATAACATTGTTGAGCGCTATGGCTGACTACCTGATGTGTGAGTTTAAGACATATAGAACTGCACAAGCCATGTGGATAGCCCTGAAAGACAAGTTTGGCAGAGTCTACATGACTAAGCTTAGAAGGTTGACGATCAAATTCGATACCTATAAGTTAAAGCCAAATAACCCTATAAGGTAATATCTGAGAGAGATGGCTAACATGATTCATAAACTAAAGGAGGCTAGACATAATCTATCTGATGAGTAGTAAGGTAGGTTGTCATCAGGTTACTCCCTGCCAGTTGGGAGCACATGAAAGTTAATATGACTCACAATGAAAGTATCATCACTTTTAATGATGTAGCTAAGCATTTGGAGATAGAGGATGAACATTTGGAGGCTTACAAGGCCACTGGACAAGCCTATTTGACCAAAGGTATCGGTCCTTCCCATTCAAAGCCTAAATCCAAGAAGGGCAAGAAATTTCAGAAGAATGGGAAGAAAGGCTATCCTCCACCGAAGAAAGGTAATCAACAATACAAGAAGAAAGGAAAGAAAGGTGGCAAGAAAAAGCTAGACCTAAAGAAGGTCAAATGCTTTGCCTGCCACATCATGGGGTATTTCGCACGTGACTATTTTAAACAGGCTGAGAGCAAAAATATAATAGTGGAGTATGTGAATTCACATGTCTCATTTGTTTCTAGTACTATTTTTCTAACAAAAACCATTGTTGGATTATCGACTTAGGCTCCACATACCAATTAAGTGAGATCAAGGATCTTTTGTAGAATACTGTCGGTTGCCATATTAAAGCAAGTGGCTTTACTTTGGGAATAATGCAAGGATCAAGGAGGCATTGACACTTGCAAACATATTTTGCATGGTGGAAAGACCTTGATGCTGCATGATATGCTTTATGCTCCCGACATCCGATAGAATTTAATTTCCGTTAATTGCTTACTAGACTTTGGGTTTAATGTAAATTTTCATAGTAAAGTTACAGATATTTATAGCAACTCAATATTTTATGGTTCAACTTTCTGATTTCAAAAGTTATTTATTATGGATATTCCTAGTGATTTTAATACTCATGATTGTTTTACTATTACTTCGATTAATCTTGACATGAATATCTGGCATGCTAGAGTATGATATATTAATCAAAATAAAATGATTAAATTGGCAAAAGAAGGCATGTTGGAGGTAATCTCCAACATGGATATGTCATTATAAGAAAGCTATCTAGCTAATAAGGCAACTAGAAAGCCATTCGATAGAGGAACACGAGCCAAAAAGCTATTGCAATTAATGCATTTCGATATTTGTGGTCCAATGAGTGTGAGGGTGAGACACGGAGCTTGGTATTTCATTACCTTTATTGATTACTTTTCATGATGGTCATGTCTATTTGATCTTATATAAGTCTGAGGCATTAGAATGATTTAGACGATACATAAATAAAGTAAAGAATCAAATGGACAATAAAATCAAAGCATCACACACTGATCGAGGTCGTTAATACCTTTTAGATTAATTCAAATAGCTCTATAAAGAAAAAGGGATTATTAGGCAACTAACTATCCCTGGCACACCTCAATAGAATGTTGTTGCCAAAAGAAGAAATATAACACTTCTAGACATGGTTAGGTCTATGATGGCTTAGGCAAACCTTCCAAATTCACATTGGGGTGATGCTCTGTTGACAACAACCTTCATACTTAATCGTGTGCCCTCAAAGTCAGTCTCTTCTACACCCTATGATTCATGGACTAAACGTCAGCCAGATCTAATTATCCTTAGACCTTAGGGTTCGACGGCATATATCTATGACGATTCTCATAGACATGGGAAACATGGTCCTAGAGGGAAGACATGTATCTTCATAAGGTACTCTGAACCCTCAAAATGATATGTATTCATAAGTAAAATTGAAAATGGAATAGTGACTGAAATAGAATCAAGAGATGTTGTATTCATTGATTCAAAATTTCCCAGTAGGGGAGATGTTGATCGCATTGTATCTCTTTAAGACTCAGGTACAAGACAGTGCAGAACAAATTGAGAGACCATAATCCTTTAGGTATGTCAATCTGAGTGGGAGGCAAGAATGGTCAACACAAAGACTGAAACAAATGGAAAAATATAAGCAAGTAGCTCCAATTAGAATGAGTAACAGGGAAATTGTTCCAAAGAGATATTTCTAAATAGAAGGCGAAGCACTCTTAGTTACTCCAGAAGGGGATGATGAAACCCGCGCTGTTCATGAAGCCTTGACAGGTCCTGCCAAGGAGGAATGGAAGAAAGTAATGAAAGAGTATATGGACTCAATGATGAAAAACTATGTTTGGGAGTTGGTTGATCTGCCAAAAGGGCATAAAACCATTGGGAACAAGTGGGTTCTCAAAGTCAAGAGAAAGGTGGATGGATCAATTGACAAATATAAAGGTCGATTGGTTGCAAAAGGATATACATAACAGGAAGGTATAGACTATAAGGGTACTTTTTCACCTGTTGTGAGCTTCAACTTGATAAGACTTATTCTACAAATAGTAAACAGCTTAAACCTAGAGTTACATTAGATAGATGTAAAAAATACATTCCTAAATGGTGATCTAGATAAGAAATCTAATGGAATAACCAATAGATTTCTTTGAAAAAGGGTTTAAGCACAAGAAGTGTAAACTCAAAAGATCCATTTATCGATTAAAACAGTCATCCAGACAGTGGTACTTGAGGTTTCTGAAACAACCTTTAAGTCCAATGTCGCCTTGGGGTTACTTCAAAAATTTAAACCAAGGATTGCGTATAGTGCAACCTCGGGTCGTTCTCTTTGAGGAGCCAAAAATCTAAATGAATTCCTAACTAAATGCAATGAAACCTAAACTAGAAAGTGGGGTTTGATTTGATTGACTAACAAATAAATGCAATGAATTAAAATTAAATTTAAATAAATATTTTTGGTATTTTTAATTAAAAAAAATGTTAATGAATGATAACAAGTGAATGGAATGAAGGAGAAAGAGATTAATAATAATGAAATCAATCCTCCATTTCAATAACGCAGGCATTCATAGCTTCAACAGATATGGGAGTTCTAAAAATGAATTAAGAATTATAATTAAGCTTTTAATCCAACAACCGAGCCACCTCGAATTGTCCCAAAATATTTTCCAAAATCCTAGTTTATTAACTGCCACCAGAATAATAAACTAGGATTAAAGATGTTAAAATCCAATGCTCAATTATAACTCAATAATTCATAAAAATAGGATTAAAGCCAGCAAGAGATACAATGATCCAATAATTCAAGCCACCTTGAATTATCACAAAATATTCACAATAATTTCAGTACCATGTCTGACCCAGATCAAAGTAAATAAAATTAAAGTTAATTAAAGAACAATATCAATTGCCAAACAATAATCCAGTTACAGTAATCCTCAATAAATATAAATCATTATAAACATTCCCAATAATTATAAAATTATCCTAAGACCTAGGAATCATAAAATAATTAATGGATGAAGATTAGAGTAACTTAAACTCCCCTTTAGATTCTAAGCTCATGTCCTTGCCATTGAATAGGAGGATTAAGACGCCTAGCCACGCATAGCCATCACACTTGAGAACTCAGCCATGGAAGAGGATGCTGCCGTCATCACAAACATCTCTGCAGTGTCATAAGCCCGGTTTGTTCTTAGTTGCTACACTGTTCACGTTGCTCTACCGTTGCACTGTTGCTGTTCTGCGTTGCCATGAGTCACTGCTCTGTTTGCTGCTGTGTAGCTGTGGGTGGAGGGATGGTCACAGTTTGAGATAGCGGGTTGATGAAGATGGTGAAAGATAAAGTCGCGGCGTCTGAATGGATGGAAGGCGCTGGGTACCTCGCGGCTACTGTGATGTCTCTTGCGAAAGCTGTGTCGGTGACTGCCAGTGAAGGTGAATGATGGCCGAGAGATGGAGATGGATGGTGATATGGTGAATGGAAGGTGTGCTTTTCGTGGTTCTGCATGGCTTGGTTAAAAAGGTGACCTAATGGGCTAAACTGCAAGGTTTGGCCCAATGGGTCTTTCAACGTAATTTTTGAATTAGTGGTCCTTTATTGTTATTTGTAAATTCTGATTTCTCCTAAATTCCTGAAATATAAAATCATAATAATGTAATACATTTTATTCCAAAAATAATTGTTTAGGAGAAATAATAAAAATATGACAATTATGCCCCTATTAAACACTAATTCATTATAAGGTTCAGTAATTCATTTGATGCACAAATAATATAATTAAGGCCCAAAATAATGACAAAGACCCACTAAAATGATATGAATAAATATATAAAAATATGGGTTTGTCAGTTTCACAAGGAGATAACTTCATATGACTTCCAAATAATAGAGGAAGACCAATACATTTATGATAAACGATTTGAGGGTAATTTTGTAATATTATCCTTATATGTAGATGATATAATCTTAGCTGGAAATAGTCTTGACTCGGTGATAGCTATTAAAGAATGGCTCTCGTTGAATTTCAAGATGAAAGACATGGGTGAAGTAGAATACATACTTGGAGTCAAGATCATAAAAGATTGCTCTAAGAGAATCTTCACTCTTTCACAAGAGAATTATATCAAGAAGATACTTGAACGATTCAATATGAGTGACTATAATCCCATATATATCCCTGTGGCCACTGGGGTGTTCTTGAGTTCTTACATGTGTCCCAAAATTGAATTAGACAAAAAGCAAATAGAAAGAGTTCCATATGCCAGTGTCGTTGGTAGCTTGATATATGTAGTGATGTGTATAAGACTAGATATTTGTTTGTCGTGGGGATGGTTAGTAGATTCCAGTCCAACCCTAGTGAGAAACACACTTGAAAAAAAGAGTGAAGAGGATCTTAAGATACTTAAAGGGAACAACTGATTATGCATTGTGTTGTAAAGGAAGCGATATGCGCCTAGTTAGATATTCTGATGCTGATATAGGTGGTGATAAAGAAGAGAGAAGATCGACTTTAGGATACACCTTCTTGCTTAAGAACGGCATATATGTTGGAGTAGCAAGAAGCAAACGTGTGTTGCCTTGCACTCTATGGAAGATGAGTGTGAGATGGCACTGCAGCAGCGCAAGGGGATATTTGGCTGAAGAGATTTATCGAACACCTAGAATTTGGAATAAGAGTACCAATCCGGTGTTGATACACTATGACAACACTGCAGCTATAGCCTATACCAAAAACCCTAAGTATCACAGGAAGACTAAACACATTGATATCAAGTATAACTTTGGGAGGGATTATATAGCATAGAAAATTGTAACTATGCAATACATTTCAACCAAATATATAGTAGCAGACCCTTAACTCAAAGAAACTTTTGAGAAACATGTAAAAGCCATTGGCATGCGCTGAATGTAAAATTACAGACCTTATGTAATATTTTATTTTATTAATAATATCATATCATTTATTATTACTTATACATCTGGGTGAAAATATACAATGTCTAGTATGTCATACATGTTGAAAAGTTTGATGCTAGAGAAGCATTCAAAGATGAGACATGTGTTCACCAGTAGAGTAGCAAAAGTGTTAATATGGTAGAGAAGAAACACAATAAGTGTTGTAACATCCCAATTCTCAGGTCTAGAGACTCAGAAAGTAGCTTGAAATAGATAGGCTACCAGACCCCTTTGAGCAGAAGTCCTAGAAATATACAGAGGGTTTTTTAGGGACTAAACTGTAAATAAGTTAAAGTACAGGGACTTATATGTAAATAATGAAAGTCCTAGGGGTATAATAGTCATTTTATTTTAGTAAAGAAAGGGATTAAATTGAAAAAGGAAGAAAATCCAAGGACTTAAGTGAAATTATGAAAGCTTTAAGGTTAAAAGAGAAAGTAGACAAAAATGTGGGGTCTTTAAGTGTAATTTTAGCCAAATAAAAGGGACTTAATTAAAAAGAAGAAAAATACCAGGGGTAAAAATGTAATTATAGAAAGATGAGCTAGAAATGGCTTAACACTGCCCCAAAGCATTTTAGTCCCTAATCTCATCAGTAGATAGAGAAAATGATGCTGATTAATCCAGCTTAATACAGGAATTTTATCAGGACTCCAGATAGCCAAAATTTATCTGATAGTCTAAAAGTATAAAAAATTCTTATCAGATATCCTAGACCTCA
Organism: Leucaena leucocephala; assembly: GCA_037074615.1. Taxonomy (NCBI): domain Eukaryota; kingdom Viridiplantae; phylum Streptophyta; class Magnoliopsida; order Fabales; family Fabaceae; genus Leucaena; species Leucaena leucocephala. The sequence goes on along the minus strand of CM073536.1, from coordinate 10,997,434 downwards.
GATAAGGGTAAAAAATTGCAGGAAGATGCGTCCTGTAGATACGGATGTCAGGGAACTGACAGAATACCGAAAGGAGGTCTGTAGAAAAAGTTATTCACAAATTAGTGAATTCAAACGGGAGTTTGTGACCTCAGGGTATCCGGTTGGGAGATTTATCGATATTCAAACTGAGACTGAATAAGCTCAGATGACATCGGTCAGATGCTTGTTATGACCCAAAGGGATGCCTCGACTCAGTATGTTAGTTTATCTGATAAAGGAGTCGGTGTCCGAAAAAGGTGTAAAATGACGAAAATACCCTTATGTTATAAAATAGTGAAAGAATGAGTAAAGGGTATTTTGGTCATTTGGCTAAGGTGAGATAGTCAAGAAAGGTTATCTGGATAGTTGAACAGGGTCAGAGGATACTCTGGTAAGGTATGAAAAGACAATAATGCCCTTAGATTCATTAAAGTAAAGAAAGAGGAACCAAGGGCATTTTGGTAATTTATCAAGAGATGGTTCTTGGGAATTGAGCCATCAGAGTACTTGGGCTGGATCAGAGACCCAAGATGATATTCCAAGGCCCAAAAATGTAGCCCATGAATTATGTGAGGAAAAGTGGCATTAAAATAATGTTTGTGACTTTTCAATAAAGTAAAATTACTCGGTTGGCATGATGACAGGGGAGGTGATCAGATAAAGTCCTGGACTTATCTGGAAATCATGGGATGGCGTGAAAGATGCCAGCAAGATGCCACATGGTTCCAACCTAGAGGGAGAAGAAAAGTTGAGGACACATGGCACGATCTCAGCCGTGTATTCCAGTTCAAGACTTTGGAATTCTCTGGAAGCGCTGAGTCACCTGGGGAGGTGTCCAAAGGGCTCCACCATTGCGCCACCTAGCCTGTGAGGTATCCCTTAATGATGTCATAAAGTGATGAGTCATAAGGATGATGAGGTCATCACGATGACATAAGCGAAACTTGGTGGGCAAGCAAAGCGATCTGAGCCACTCGTTGAGAATTGATCTGGACCACTCATTCTCCTTTGCCTCCACTATAAATACCCCTCCCCCTTGCCATTGTGACCCATGGACAAGAGCCAAGAAAGAGAGAGAAGTGAGTTCTAGAGAGAGAAAGTGAGAGAAAGTGAGAAGGAAGAAAGTTCTGGCGGAGCTGGAAGCAGTATAGAGATAGTAGAGTTCTGCTAAGCTAGCTAGGTAGTAACTAATCCTAGCTTTTATGTAATGGCTTTGTGATTTAATGTGCTATTGTTTTGTTGGATTGTTATCTTTTATGTTATGTTTGAAGCTCTACTATAATGCTATGATCATATGTTATTGAGTATGGAAGCACGCATCATACTTATCTGTACACAATCACAAACAAGCACTATCACACTGCATTACATATATTGTTATGATTATTACTACTGAGATTCCCCCGAATCTCATTCCCCAATATATAACCTATTACAGGGAGGTTATGTCAAAGTAAATTTTGAGAATGCTAAGAGACGTCGTTATGCTGCCAAAATTAGGGCAAAATATCAGCAGTGAAGAAAGGAGATGATACGTACTGTGTACGTAGGTACTGTCTAAGGAGGCTGAAAGTGAGTGGACCTAGCCGGTTCATCCAGTCTTTCCTGGGTACTTATGTACAATGGTAGTTCTCACGGGAATTACCGAATCAGTACAAGATCAGTTATTTGTAAAGATAAAGCCTAGTAGTTGTGCTGCCGGATTTCAGGCAGGAAAAGATGTAATAGAGATATGAGGATTTTGTATATGCCATGTTGTATAACAATTTATTATTTAATAATAAGTATTGTTTGGCATGTTTGACTGATATGTGTTGGATGTATGTAAAGTTGATTGCTGGAATTTGCCACCATGAACAGTAACTCGTGGTGACTTAATGATGTTTAATCTATAATAAAAATAGTAAATGGTTGAATAAATGTATGATATTTTTATGGTAGATATTAGACATACCAAGCTTCGATTTGATATATATAATGCCTCATTTGGATGTCTACACATGGAGATATAAATTATCAAAGTTGGGACCAAAATGCTGGATTCAGGAGAAAAATGTTGGATGAACAGTAAAGTTGTAGCATTGACTGACGTTGACTTGGTCAAGCCATGCTCAACGAGTTATTTTTCCCTAAAATATAATTGAGTTAGCTTCATTTAGCAATTTGAAAAACTTCATTTAGATTTTTCTAGAATTAGTTATGATTTTTTGAAGTCAGGTCACTCATCTGGAATTTACACAGTGAAACTCCAGATTGAAAAATTTGACTTCAATGACCTTGACAGTGGTTCCAGATGCTACCAAATGGTCCCTAAAACATATGAAAGTAAGGATGTTTCAAGTGTCGCCTTGACTTAGAAAAGTATAGTAAGTCGAGATGAGATCCATGAGTATGGATATGGATCGAACTATGTATACCCATATCCATGAAACCTGTTACTAGATAATAATTTTTTTAAAATTGACGTCATATTATGTGAATATAGTTGAAAAGTTTAGGTTTAGATACTATGAGTGTAAAAGATACGTACACTCTTATAGGATAAGAGGAACACCATAGCATGTGATTCATATTGCATGTGCTAAAGAACTGTGAATGAAAAATAAGTAAATCAATCCCTGCTTCATTGTTGTGTGAATTCCAGAAAGGTACCATCTTTCATTAATATCCTTTGACTTTGATAGTATTATGGAGGTATGTTTCAGCGTCTACTACTTTAGTATATGTCCTATGGTCAAATTATATATGTGAGGGGAATTGGAAGACACGCAGCGGAGATTAAATTTAAAAAAAAATTCCATTCCCTGTCAGGATCTATCGAATGTGTTTAAGTCAAGGAGAAGGAAGTGTTACCTTTGGTATTCTAGCTATAGTCGCGACTCTTCGCCTCTGGAGTTTTTAGTCGTGACCTCCTTAGCTTCTAGTCACGACCTGTCGCCTCTGGAATTTTTAGTCGCAACCTCCTCAGCTTCTAGTCACGACTTGTAGTCTCTAGAGTTTTCAGTCACGACCTCCTCTGCTACTAGTCGCGACCTGTAGCCTCTGGAGTTGTCAGTCGCGACTTCCTCTACTTCTAATCGTGACTTGTTGTCTCTTTTCGGATTTCTGATGTTCATATGCCAATTTAGTCGCGACCTCTGTGTCAACTGGTCGCAACTTCGTCATACCTGGTGCCCTTTTCTCAATCGCAAGAAGTCGACAACTCAGATCGGCTTCCTCTACCAGTATCCACACAAACAACGTTCCAATCACGAACGACGTGTTAGCACCTCTTGTCCCTCTAGGGCTTTCTCAAGAATCCACCGTCACCTTGTCTATTTCGGCAGTTTCTTATCTGCAAACCATTTGCACTCTCCTTGCCCCTTTTGTCTCGTGTGTAGAACCCTAGCCCCTAATGTCAAATATATAGGATGCTATCGGGCTTCTAATTGGGCTGTGTAACATCCCAAATTTTCTGTACTAAGTTGTATGTACAGATTGAATAAAATATATGAGATTTTTTTCAGGAAAAGATGTGTCCATATTTATGTAAAGAAAGGGATTAAATTGGAAGAGGAAGAAAGTGTAAGAGCCAAAGTATACAATTACGAAAATGCCCCTATGATGCCCTAAGAAACCAGAAGTGAATAGAGGGCATTTTGGTCATTTTAGACAGGCTAAAATGCCAAGGCAGGTACAGGAAGGATTAGTCAGAGCCAGTATATGCTCTGATAAGGTACAAAGAGGTGTGAAATGACAATTTTGCCCTTAGGATCAATATAGTGAAAGAAAGGGCACCAAGGGTATTTTGGTCATTTCACAATGGATGGATATCAGATGAAATTGATAGTAAATTATTATAATTAATATGATAATTTATGGAGTTGACAGAAGTAAAAAAGGAGTCTTGTAGAATTAATTATGGAATTTACGGTGAAAAAGGACACCGATAGATGGTTAAAGGAAATGTATGTAATTTTTATCAGGACTTTTGGGTCTCAGAAAATTATGAAACTTTGTAGAGAATTAATTTTATATTAGAATGAATTTCTAAATATGTTATAACAATTAAAAGTGGTGTTTAGCATTTATGCTAAGATCATGGTAATTTAAGGATATCGGTGTAAGGAAAGTACATTGGGATTTGGGCCAATTAGCTATTGGACCTAAAAGAGGACCAACATTTTGTCCTAGGCCATCCCAATAAGTCTCAAAAGTTATCTTGGAGCCCAAGTCCAATAATGAATAATTTATGGATTTTTGAAAAGAAAAAAAGAGAGAATAAAGTAAAAATTAGGGTTTTCACATGGTGGGACACACAAGGACTTCAAAATGGTACCAAAGAGGAAGGTTTAGGTGTCCCAATTGATGTCATGGTGGTGATGTCATGAGTGAAAAGAGAAAAGATATTCCAAGATTAAACCTTTAACCATTAGATCAAATAGTTCCCAAGGTGATCTTGGCCTTCAATTTTCCCAAAATTTTTCTATAAATACCCCCTCAAATCCAAGCCAAAACCATGAAGGAGAAGTGTAGGGAACCTCTTGCAAAATTTTCTCTCAAGCTTGGAGGAAGCAAGGATCTTGAAGAAACAAGTAAGGTAAGTTGTCTCCTTGCTTCTACCCTTTGTTCTTATGGTTTGTGCTTGAGTTTAAGTGGTTTTTGAGGCTTAAATCTTGGGGAGATGTGTAGGGAATTGGAAGACACGCAGCGGAAATTAACTTTAAATTTTTTTTCATTCCCAGCCAGGATCTACCGAATGTGTTTAAGTCAAGGAGAAAGAAGTGTTACCTTCGGTATTCGAGCTTTAGTCACGACATCCGTATCTACTAGTCGCGACTCTTCGTCTCTGGAACTTTCAGTCGCGACCTACTCAGCTTCTCGTTGTGACCTGTTGCCTCTGGAGTTGTTAGTCGCGACCTCCTCAGCTTCTAGTCGCGACCTATAGTCTCTTTTCGGATTTCTGATGTTCAGAAGCCAATTTGGTCGCGACCTCTGTGTCAACTAGTCACGACCTTGTCGTACCTGGTGGTCTTTTCTCGTTCGCAAGAAGTCGACAACTCAGATCGGCTTCCTCTACCGGTATCCACACGAATAGCGTTCCAACCACGAACGACGTGCTAGCTTCTCTTGTCCCTCTAGGGTTTTCTCAAGATTCCGTCCTCACCGTCTCTATTCTGGCAATTTCTTATCTGCAAACCTTTTAAACTCTCCTTGCCCCTTTTTCTCTTGTGTGTTGTGTTGTGTGTAGAACCCTAGCTCCTAATGTCAAATATATAGGATGTTATTGGGCTCCTAATTGGGCCGGGATTCAGAATTAATCTTATATTAATTCTGAAATTAATACAATATCATATATTGCATAGTTTGATAAGAAACTAATTAAATAAATATGGTTTTTATTAAATCCACCCCACAGATTTAAATCACCTATTTATTTAATAAATATAAGACGGAATTATATTTGATTTATTCTCATAAATCAAATTTGAGACATCTTATCAATTTGAATTTCAAATTCAAATAGATCATATCCATTTAAATTCAATTTCAAAAGTGATAGAGATTTAATTTATCCTTATAAATTAAATCTTGCAAATATCTCTTATATTATATATATAATATATATATACAAATTTATATAAATATATAAAATATATAAATCCACCCTAGACTATTCATTGAATCTAGACATCTCTTAGATTCAATGAATCTGGACATCACAGCTCGAGTTGGGCTATTTTGTGTGCGACCCTGTAGGCCCATATGAAGTTGGCAGTGGGCCAATTACTATACTAACCCACAAGTCGTAAGCGGCCTCTAGCAAGACATTACGACTACCCAAAATATATGATGATCGATGAGCGATGTTACCTTTCATACAACCATATCACATCCCTTTTGTCACACGATATTTCGGTCATGGATGAGGCATGGTGAACGTCATCCTCCTGTTCCTGACCGTTACTTTCTCGATCCCTGAGTAGTCTGAATATAGAAATGGAACTACCCTTCCATTCCAGTATGGCCATACATTTCTCAGACTCACTCATCGAGGGGCCCAGTAATATCTCTCTACGAATGTGAGGGACAAATTCCATCTTGACCATTCACATTCCTCCGCATGAAAAACCACTGAGCCCGAGCATAGCCTTTATGATCACTCGGTCAAAAGTGATTTTTGACTAGGTCAAAGCTGAGCGTTTGTCATGTAGGAATCCATGATGATCTCAGGTCAAAGGGCATAGTGACATGGCTTGTATATGAGAGAAGCTTATGACTTAACCCATGCAGCTCTCTCAGAGCGGGTCGGTCCAGTACCCTGTACTCTTACATGTGCCTATGACTTTGATTTATATCTCTATATATCTTCAAAGTCATACTGGTCTTATTTCATCTCTGCTCCCGCATAGATGACCGACCAGGGACATTTAGGATAAGATCATGAGTTATCCAAGGATGGTCATCACAGTAAACATGCAAATAATGTGATAACATGATATAATGATTGGCCCCAATGGCACAATTTCCAACAAGATGCTGCTGGAATTTTTTTGTATATGTGAAAGGAATATGAGTTTTAGGTCATAGATAGTTAAGACAAGTTTAAACGAGCTAGTTACATGCTTGGTTGTGAAGTAAGTTGATGTTCTTGACTTTACCATTTCGGTTTGCACTGTTCATACACTGTTCATGATAGAAAGAGATGGAATTTCAATGATTTAATGCTTCCATTGAGTTTATGTGATGATTTTGTGTAGGATTGGATAGGTTTTGAACCTTGGAAACCATTGGAATTAAAGGTTATAATGTTGAAAATTCCTTTCGGTACTGTTCACTCGCGTGAACAGTGATTTGAATTTCATGATTTTGATGCTTCCAATGGTCTTAAAATGAGATTTTGTGTGGGGGAAAAGTGGAGGAACAAGTATGGGAAGCATTGGAATCAAAATGAGATTTTTTGGAAGAATTATGTATGCTTTTCCAAATCTGTACAGAACAGTGTATTGTTGCTGGAATTTGGTTATTTTGAGTTCATAAATGGATTCAAAAGGTGAAATTGTGTAGGGTAAGATCAAGACATCAATTGATTCAAAGGCTAATCCAATTGACAAAGATTAGAGAAAGTTATGTTAGTTAAAGCAAGTTAATGGTTCAAGAGAGGTAGTCTTGAGTAGTGTTTGAGTTCATGGTCCTAATGGATTATGTAATGAATATGAATGTGTTTAGGACCTTGAAACCTCTAAGAAGGTGTTGGGTAATGATTGACCAAAAAGCTTCATGATTGAAAAGCTTGGGAAGCAAGTGCAAGCATAAGAAAGAGAGCTTAAATCCAAGGTAGTGAACTTACCCTAAACTTGTATGTATTGAATGTTATGCTTGATTGTGCTATGGCTTGATTGAATTGTGTGTATAGTGTAGATGATTGAAGCTCTCTTTTTATGGTTACTTTGGCCAATTGTATTTCATATGATACATGGAAGCATGCTCATCACACTATGATAACACTTTCACAAGCAAGCACAAGTCTTTACATTAATACATGCATTGTTTGGTATTGTTTGCTACTGAGATTCCCCCGAATCTCACCCCCCATAACAATGATCTAGGTGCTGGAAAATCACAAGGAAGGAGGTAATTGTGGTTGTATGAATGGTGTATGACTTGAAAAGCATGCCTTTAACTTAGATGATGATATATTGGTATGTATAATGAATTTACTCACTGGATTTGAGCTGAGGCAGATCAATTCCAGCGATAGTTTGAGTAACTTATTCTATTAGGTTTCACGTGAAATTTGGTATGAACATAGCTAAGATCCAGATCTTTAATTGGACACCAAGAACGCCTCATTTGGTTAAGAACTCGAATTGTTATGATTTTTGAAAGTCAGGATTTAAAATCTGGAATAAGATAATACGACTACTCAGAGGCAGTGAGGTTCATGCGCTAATTTCATATAGTAAATGAATGAGTTTTTCCACAAAATTTTATGATCTTAAAGTTAAATCCATATGTAACACGACTCATTTGGATAAGTAACCTAAGAGAAATGAACAAAAATTTACCAAATGAATAGAAATTTTCAACGAATAAACTGATTTGATCTGGACAAGAAAACCTCATTTTCATATTTTTCTCTCAAAGTTAAATGAAATATCTATCATTAGAAATTAGAATCACCTCAATATAATTTTTATAGATTTAATTATGAATTTCTAAAGTTTAGGCTGCAATCTGGAATTACCCAGTGAACAGTGAACAATACCAAAAGCCTAACTCTTGGAAATTCATGTTTTTAAGGTTAAGAGGTATTCCAATGATCTAAGATAATTTCAATTGAGTACATATAAGGCTAAGATTTAAGGTCAACATTTAAGGTTAAGATTTAAATATATTTACTAGAAAATACTGTGTACATAAGTGCTATCTAAGGAGGCTGGAAGTGAGTGGACCCAACCGGTTCATCCAGTCTTTCCTGGGTACTTACGTAGAATGGTAGTTCTCACGGGAATTACTGAATCAGTACAGTTATATTTCTTCCAGGATTCTCGGCAGGAGAGAATTAGTAAAGTTAAGATTGCTTTCGTAAGTGTTCTCTGAAGGGTCTAAGGAAGGATGCTTCATTTTGGTATCAGAGCATAGGATTCTGGATTAAGAAATGCTCTGAATAAATGATTTATAGATAGATACCCATTAGTAAAGCTATCATAAATGACATTAAGTTAGTATTTGCTGGATGGCTAGAGGTAAAACCAGATCAGAAACCACAGTTAACCAAGGGTATCACAGAACAGAGGTTTTGGTGCAAGATAAACTTGCTCTAATTGAGAAATAGAGTATGTATTGGAATAGCTAAGGCCCAAATGATGTTGATGAAACATCCTTCTTTATATCTCTCAGAGTACTCTTGCTATAGCGCTCTCAACTGGATTATATCTCTCTTGCCGAAAATTCTGGTAGAAAATAACTGTACTGATTCAGTAATTCCCCATGAGAACTACCATTCTACGTAAGTACCCAGGAAAGACTGGATAAACCGGCTAGGTCCACTCACTTCCAGCCTCCTTAGACAGCACCTACGTACACAGTACTCTGTATAGTCTACCAGCACAACGGCATTTTTCTAGTACACATCTTTAAATTTTAACCTTAAATCTTGCCCATAAATCTTAACCTTACATATACTCAATTGGAATTATCTTAGATCATTGGAATATCTCTTAAACTTAAAAACATTAATTTCCAAGAGTTGGGCTTACGGGTACTGTTCACTATCACTATTCACTGGGTAATTCCAGATTACAGCCTAAACTTTGAAAATTTATAATCAAATCTAGAAAAATCTTTTTGAGGTGATTCCAATTTATAATGAAGTATATTTCATTCAACTTTGATAGAAAAATATCAAAATGAGGTTTCCTTGTCCAGATCAAATCAGTTTATTTGTTGAACTTTACTGTACATTTGGTAAATCTGGAAATTCTAGTTTCCTTGCCCCATTTTCAAAAACTCATTTCTCCTTGTATACTTATCCAATTGAGTTTAATTACCTATGGATTTAAATCCCCATATGTGTACTTTAAGATTACAAAATTTCGTGGAAAAATTCATTCATTCACTACATGAAATTAGCGCATGAACCTCATTGCCTATGAGTAGTCGTTTATCTTATTCCAGATTTCAACTCCCGACTTTGAAATATCATAACAATTCGAGTTCTTAACCAAATGAGGCGTTCTTGGTGTCCATTTAAATATATGGATCTTATCTATATTCATTCCAAATTTCATGTGAAAAATAGTTGGATAAGTTACTTAAACTATCGATGGAAGTAGACTGCCTCTCATCGGATCCAGTGCATGCATACATTATACATACCAATATATCATCACATAAATTCAAGTCATGCTTTCCAAGTCATACACCATTCATACATCCACAATTACCTCCTTCCTTGTGATGTTCCAGCACCTAGATCATGGTTATGGGGGGTGAGATTCGGGGGAATCTCAGTAGCAAACAATACCAAACAATGCATGTATTAATGTAAAGACTTGTGCTTGCTTGTGAAAGTGTTATCATAGTGTGATGAGCATGCTTCCATGTATCATATGAAATACAATTGGCCAAAGTAATCATAACATAACAGAGCTTCAATCATCTACCATATACACACAATTCAACCAAGCCATAGCACAATCAAGCATACATTACATACATACAAGTTTAGGGTAAGTTCACTACCTTGGATTTAAGCTTTCTTTCTTATGCTCGCACTTGCTTCCCAAGCTTTCCAATCATGAAGCTTTTTGGTCAATCATTCCCCAACACCTTCTTAGAGGTTTCAAGGTCCTAAACACATTCATATTCATTACATAATCCATTAGGACCATGAACTCAAACACTACTCAAGACTACCTCTCTTGAACCTTTAACTTGCTTTAACTAACATAACTTTCTTTAATCTTTGCCAATTAACTTGGCCTTTGAACCAATTGATGTCTTGACCTTACCCTACACAATTTTACCTTTTGAATCCATTTATGAACTCAAAATACCCAAATTCTAGCAACAATACACTGTTCTGTACCCATTTGGAAAAGCATACATAAATCTTCCAAAAATTCTCATTTTGATTCCAATGCTTCCCATACTTGTTCCTCCACTTTTCCCCCACACAAAATCTCATTTTAAGACCATTAGAAGCATCAAAATCATGAAATTCAAATCACTGTTCACGCGAGTGAACAGTACTGAAAGAAATTTTCAACATTATAACCTTTAATTCCAATGGTTTCCAAGGTTTAAAACCTTTCCAATCCTACACAAAATCATCATATAAACTCAATGGAAGCATTAAATCATTGAAATTCCATTTACTTCTATCATGAACAGTGCGTGAACAGTGCAAACCGAAATGGTAAAGTCAAGAACATCAACTTACTTCACAACCAAGCATGTAACTAACTTGTTTAAGCTTGTCTTAACTATCTATGACTTAAAACTCATATTCCTTTCACATATACACAAAATTCCAGCAGCATCTCCCCAAGATTTGAGCCTCAAAAACCACTTAAACTCAAGCACAAACCATAAGAACAAAAGGTAGAAGCAAGGAGACAACTTACCTTACTTGCTCCTTCAAGACCCTTGCTTCTTCCTTGCTTTCTTCCACTTTCTTTCTCTAGAACTCACTTCTCTTTCTAAAGGAGCTCTTGGGTGTGAAGAATGAATGGAAAGGGGGGGTATTTATAGCAAAAGTCATGTGCCATTTGAAGGCCAAGATCACATTGGGAACTATTTGATCTAATGGTTAAAGGTTTGATCTTGAAATGTCTTTTCTCTTCACACTCATGACCTTACCACCATGACATCACTAGCATGGCCTACTTGGTACACCTAATCCCCCTTTTTGGAGCCATTTTGAAGTCCTTGTGGGTCCCACCATGTGCCGACCCTAATTCTTACTTTATTCTCTTTTTTTCTTTCTTTTCAAAAATTCATAAATTATTCATTATTGGGCTTGGGCTCCAAGATAACTTTTGGGCCTTATTGGTCTGGCCTAGGACGAAATGTTGGGCCTCTTTTAGGTCCAATAGCTAGTTGGCACAAATCCCAATGTACTTTTCTCATACCGATATCCGTAAATTACCCTGATCTTAGCATAAATGCTAAACACCTCTTTTAATTGCTCTAACATTTTTAGAAATTCATTCTAATATAAAATGAATTCTCTACAAAGTTTCATAATTTTTTGAGACCCAGAAGTCCTGTTAAAAATTATATACGTTTCCTTTAACCCTTTATCGGTGTCCTTTTTCACCGTAAATTCCATAATTAATTCTACAGGACTCCTTTTTGACTTCTGTCAACTCCATAAATTCTCATATTAATTATAATAATTTACTATCAAATTTCCTATGATATCCATCCATTGTGTAAAATGACCAAAATGCCCTCCACTTACTTCTGGTTTCTTAAGGCATCACAGTGGCATTTTCGTAATTTTGCACTTTGGCTCTTAGACTTTCTTCCTCTTCCAATTAATCCTTTTTTTACATAAATATGGCCACATCTTTTCCTAAACATCTCATATATTTTATTCAATCTGTATATACAACTTAGTACAGAAATTAGGGATGTTACAGTTGATGTTAGTAATAGGTTACTTGTTCATAGTTCAACTAAGATTATGGATTGGAGATGAATGCTCTAGGGAAAATTAACTGAGGTTTAGTAAGAGATAGCTTCTCACCTGTTAGTAATACATGAGGATAGGGGGAAAACTTAAAAGTATGAATGGTATAGAGATACGAGCCAAACCCTTCCTCAGTTAGCTGAAAGAAAGCAGCTGACTAAGTTATGGATTATAGTGAGGCCAAGGACACAGAAGTCCTTCAGTATGGGGATACAGAAGTCTTACAGGTCAAGTGATGGGAGATGTTATGATGGAATGAATATGGTCTAGTTAAGATAAAATGGCTTAACATGTAGCTATCCTAGATTCCTGAATTGATAAATAGGATCTTGAAGAGGTAAACTAAGGATCAATAGTCTCATAAATTTCTTGAGGATTAATAGAAAGAAATCATAAGAGATATAGTATAAGTTTTTATGAGTGCTCTTTGACGTTAATGTAAGCCCTATTCCTCTGATGAGAGGACATATTACAGTTGAGGAAGCTGAGTACTGGTACTGGATTATGGATAGACCAGATATTATTCCTCCTTTACCAAAGTTTGAGGATAGATTTGATATGAGTAACTTACAGCAGTAACTTAATCCAGAGATCCAGTCACAACATATGACAGTCCCTTCCCATTCTCGTAGTCCAGGAATATATGAAGTTATAGATTAGTAGGATGTTCCTGGTCCTAGTCAACCCCATCCTTCTTTGAGAAAGATAGATAATGTTGGCTATATCAATCTCAAGAAAGCTATGGATAGTGAACTACTAAGTTTAGGTCAAGGGATGGATAAAAGTAGAGATCAAGAGCAGTCAGTCTACCTGCAATTCCTTAATGTCGTAGCAATGATGATAAACAGATATACGATAGAGGGCATTGACCTAAATCAGGTTTACACTCTAGAAGATTGGCATGAGATGGTCGTAAGTCAGATATTGCCATATACCCCTACATGGCATGTAGAGTTAAGTGAGTTTCTGGGAAATGATCCACCAGCTGATATACAAGGGTGTCATTTCCGTATGCAAAAGTACTTACAGTTTATGATTCCCTAGAAAATAATGTAAAAAGGGATGAGGGGTAATGTAAATATGTAAATAGTGTAAAGTAATCACATAGCTGGATAATAGTTATGACTTACCCCAAATATGTAATTGACATGTATGTAATGTATGTACAAATGCTATGGTGATATGAAATATGAATTTTTATGTGATATAATGAAATGATATTTGGTTGAACATTTATGTGAATATGTTCCCTATTTAATTCAATTATAATAGATAGATATGGATGAGTTTCAAATAGCTAAAGCTCATCAAAGTTAAGAATGAGAATGGGTCATTGTTAGAGTAAAGACTGGGCAAGAATACTAGAACAGAATGTTTAGAGAAAGCTATGTACAGGTCGCGATGTGAAATAGTTTAGGTCGCGACTAGAAGTCCCAGAGAAGTTAAGTCGCCACTAGTTAAGACACAAGTCGCGACAAATAATCACAGAGGTGTTTTGGTCATGACGAGTAAAGACCATTGGCCGCGACAGAAAGTCACAGAGCTATCAAGTCACGACGAGAGAAAACATGTGGTCACGACTGAAGTACACAGAGCCGCCAAGTCGTGACGAGTAGAATGGGATAGTCGCGACTAAAGTTTATAGAGAATATGAGTCGCGACTAGTAAGCACTCAGATCGCGACTAGGATACACAGAGACCTGATAATGAATGAAGATGCCAGCCTCACTGAAGTTTATCAGTTAGAGGTTTAGCACGAGATATAGGCAAGCTAAATAGTATGAGATACAGAGATATAGATCAGTTTAAAAAGATGCTCAGAAGTAGATCCTCTGTATTATCATCAGGAGTAGATCTACATTACGAAAGAAGTTGTTCAGTTAGTCTTTCCTGAACAAAAGGATTAAAAGAATGAGACTTACCTAAGAATGAGCCTAACATATGGCTTAAAGTTAGAGATGTGATGGTTAATAGTTAGAGAGCTAATATTCCCAGGATAGAGGGATTCCATCACAAAGAAACAGTAACCTAGCAGACCTAGGGGAGAATACCCTAGAGAACAGAAGTAATAGTGCTAGATGATGAGTGAGATCCATGTGACTTAAGTTAGTCAGGATCCGTAGAAGAAGACTAGAAAGGAACCACAGCCTAGTCTAGAGCAGACTGAGACTGATATATAGATAGAAAGAGTTAAGAGATAGTAGAGAGATACAGAAGTTACTCCATAGAGATCGAGATTGATCCGCTCACCTAAGACGTATTTCTTCAATAGTTTTATGAGAAGCATTCCTCTCGGTTAGAGAGAGATGAGCACGAGGCTAAGGGTCAATATAGAGAAAGAGAAACCCTTTGATGAATAATTATCCAAGTTCATCCATAAGGTTAGTGAGAGTTGAATTGTCGAGAAGTTTATTCATGAATTGAATTCTGTGCTACAAGAAATTTCTCAGGTAGTCACAGAAGTTCAGTAGAGCGGTGGATGTATACCATATTAGAAACAGAAATGTATGATATCTAGAGAGAGAAAGGTGGCCACAATTTTAAAGATAGAGTGACTCCCCTATCTTCATGTAAGAAAGAGCAGTGAGGGTTGAGTTTGTACCCTAGCAAGGGGTAATATGGCAGCCTAAGTAGCTGAATATTTATCTCAAGCTCATGAATGAATGTTTGGGGATCTGGCAGATAAGATGATAAAGGGATAGAATGCTTAAATAGCTTACCTAGTTAATCGGTTAATTGCAGTGTGCATATAATGGATGGTTGAGCAAAGTTATGAGATGATGAGATGGCTTATATTGCCATAGATTATGATGAGAAGTTGCAGTCCTTGCAGTTGTCATATAATGATATGCATGATAGAGAATGCTCAAATAATTGTAGCTCCTTGCATCTTATGCATGTTAGAGTGTGCTATGGCGAATGAATACTCCCCTTTTTCAGTACATGTAGGGTAGAGTACATAGAAGATGAGGAAGTTATGTTGCTCCCATACCATACGACATGCAGTTAGATAATTTAACCTAGTAATGATGATAAAGCAATAGAAAAGTGATAAATGAAATAGTTAGCCAGTTGATCCCTAAGGTTCAGACTGAGAATCAAAGTTAGATAGAGAATGAGATTAGAGATGAATATTGATGGCAAATCCATAGACATGTGATTATGGTACTTAGAATATATTTCTTCAATGGGGATAAGATATATGAATGATGTACCATGAGCATGAAATGAGAAAAGATAAAGCCATGAAAGATGATACAGCTTTGAGAGTGAGTAGCGTCTATATAATAGAAGCTAATGTTCTCGCAATAGAGCTAGATTATTCTTGCAATAAAATTAGATTGCTTATGAATAGAGCCAAGAGAATGGATAGTGCAGCTCATGATGAAACCATGCCCATCAGATGAGGTATATAAATCATGATAGTTATGTGCACGGTAGAGCCTATGTAGCTCCCTGTAGTTAAAGATATAACAAGGTTATGAAAGATGAGAATGATGTAAGAAATTCCTCAATGCTAGATGAAAAGAGTAAAGTCTAAATATATAATATTGGCTTCTGTGTTCAGTCTTGGGGAATTATCTACTGAGTAATAACTAAGTGAAGGCAACTAACCTTATAACTTAGTCTGTTGGTTTAAGATCTTCCAGAGATAATGATACAGTATAACAGAATCGTAGTTAGATTCTGGAGGATCGCAGTTAGATCCTAACAGTTCCAGAGTTGCAGTTAGACTCTGAAGAGGCTAAAGGTTGATCGTAGTTAGATCCCGAGGTCACAGTTAGATCTAGCCTAAGGAAAGTAATGATCCATGCAGATATGAGTGCAATGTAATATCTCTATGAGAAGATGAATGCCAAAGACAAAGTTAATGTAAAGTCGCTTCACCAGTTGTTCACTCATAGTAGAGAGAGTACCCACGTTGTTGGTTTCAGATAGCCTTATTATTATTATAGACTGAACTCAGAATCTTCTTACAAGAGAATTGAAGTGAGATTAATAGAGATTCCTAAGATGAGGATAAAGTTATAAGTTGAAGAGAATGTTTCTAGCATCTCAGAATATATCATAATAAGGCAAGATAAGTTATGAAAGAGTAAGATACACCATGATATAGCCAGATTTGGCTAAATATGCCATGATACAGCATGAGAAGTATGTAATGAGATACACTATGATAAATGTGTAAGGTGGCACGCAATGAGAAATGTGCATTTTATGAGCAAAGAGAGAGGCCCCTTATTGAAAAAGGGATAAGATGACGAATGTTATGCTACAGATAGAGATGAGAGCTTTCAATCCTTGAATAAAATGCCAGGCATTATGTTATGTTTGAAAATACGCTAAAGCTCCGAATGTTAGAGTTGTGTAAGCTCCAAGTGTTAGAGCTGTTCATATTCAGAAAAGGAATGCTTGAGCTCCGATGTTAGAGCTTTGCATTAATGAGCAGGTATACAGTCCTGCAAGATATTGGCCAGGCATTATGCATGTTAGAGTATGTGCTCCTATTTAGTAGCAAAAGTAAAGAATGAATAGTTACATAAGTCCTCTCTCTGTATGATGTTGAATCATTAAAGATGATAAGAGCAACAATAGAGTTAAAGAGTTTCTATACGAAAAGAGGATGAAGCTTTTCGGATGTTAAAGAATTCCGCGAGATGCTAAGAGAAGTAATAAGGGATAAGTGTTAGAAAGTGTGATGAGTGAGTGAGGGAAACTCCCGAATACAGTAATATTCAAGAGAGTTTGATATGAAAGAAATGGACACTACTCACAAGTCTAGTACAATGAGTTGTCCATAAGCAAATGGATGCATAGCAAGTGAGTAAGTAGCAACATGAAGTAATATTCAACTCTAAATGAGTTGATTCAGATAAGAAAAGTAATGATAGCATGAACAGGAAGCGGATAATAAAAGTACTCCGCTAGATAATAAGATAAAAGATAAGAGATGAATACCCCGATTCTTAGTCATAGAGCAGAAAGACATTTAAAGAGGATGTATATTTAAGATTGTTGATTAAGGTACTGAGTAAATTTTGAGGACGAAATTTATTTGAAGGGGGAGAGAAATGTAACATCCCAAATTTTGTGTACTAAGTTGTATGTACAAATTGAATAAAATAGATGAGATTTTTTTTCAGGAAAAGATGTGGCCATATTTATGTAAAGAAAGGGATTAAATTGGAAGAGGAAGAAAGTGTAAGAGCCAAAGTGTAAAATTACGAAAATGCCCCTATAATGCCCTAAGAAACCAGAAGTGAATAGAGGGTATTTTGGTCATTTTAGACAGGTTAAAATGCCAAGACAGGTACAGGAAGGATTAGTCAGAGCCAGTATATGCTCTGATAAGGTACAAAGAGGTGTGAAATGACAATTTTACCCTTAGGATCAATATAGTGAAAGAAAGGGCACCAAGGGTATTTTGGTCATTTCACAATGGATGGATATCAGATGAAATTGATAGTAAATTATTATAATTAATATGAGAATTTATGGAGTTGACAGAAGTAAAAAAGGAGTCTTGTAGAATTAATTATGGAATTTACGGTGAAAAAGGACACCGATAGATGGTTAAAGGAAATGTATGTAATTTTTATCAGGACTTTTGGGTCTCAGAAAATTATGAAACTTTGTAGAGAATTAATTTTATATTAGAATGAATTTCTAAATATGTTATAACAATTAAAAGTGGTGTTTAGCATTTATGCTAAGATCATGGTAATTTAAGGATATCGGTATAAGGAAAGTACATTGGGATTTGGGCCAATTAGCTATTGGACCTAAAAGAGGCCCAACATTTTGTCCTAGGCCATCCCAATAAATCTCAAAAGTTATCTTGGAGCCCAAGTCCAATAATGAATAATTTATGGATTTTTGAAAAGAAAAAAAGAGAGAATAAAGTAAAAATTAGGGTTTTCACATGGTGGGACCCACAAGGACTTCAAAATTGTGCCAAAGAGGAAGGTTTAGGTGTCCCAAGTGATGTCATGCTAGTGATGTCATGGTGGTGATGTTATGAGTGAAAAGAGAAAAGACATTCCAAGATTAAACCTTTAACCATTAGATCAAATAGTTCCCAAGGTGATCTTGGCCTTCAATTTTCCCAAAATTTTTCTATAAATACCCCCTCAAATCCAAGCCAAAAACATGAAGGAGAAGTGTAGGGAACCTCTTGTAAAATTTTCTCTCAAGCTTGGAGGAAGCAAGGATCTTGAAGAAACAAGTAAGGTAAGTTGTCTCCTTGCTTCTACCCTTTGTTCTTATGGTTTGTGCTTGAGTTTAAGTGGTTTTTGAGGCTTAAATCTTGGGGAGATGCTGCTGGAATTTTTTTGTATATGTGAAATGAATATGCGTTTTAGGTCATAGATAGTTAAGACAAGCTAGTTACATGCTTGGTTGTGAAGTAAGTTGATGTTCTTGACTTTACCATTTCGGGTTGCACTGTTCATACACTGTTCATGATATAAAGAGATGGAATTTCAATGATTTAATGCTTCCATTGAGTTTATATGATGATTTTGTGTAGGATTGGATAGGTTTTGAACCTTGGAAACCATTGGAATTAAAGGTTGTAATGTTGAAAATTCCTTTCGGTTACTGTTCACTCGCATGAACAGGGATTTGAATTTCATGATTTTGATGCTTCCAATGGTCTTAAAATGAGATTTTGTGTGGGGTAAAAGTGGAGGAACAAGTATGGGACGCATTGGAATCAAAATGAGAATTTTTGGAAGAATTATGTATGCTTTTCTAAATCTGTACAGAATAGTGTATTGTTGCTGGAATTTGGTTATTTTGAGTTCATAAATGGATTCAAAAGGTGAAATTGTGTAGGGTAAGGTAAAGACATCAATTGATTCAAAGGCTAAGCCAATTGACAAAGATGAAAGAAAGTTATGTTAGTTAAAGCAAGTTAAAGGTTCAAGAGAGGTAGTCTTGAGTAGTGTTTGAGTTCATGGTCCTAATGGATTATGTAATGAATATGAATGCTTTAGGACCTTGAAACCTCTAAGAAGGTGTTGGGGAATGATTGACCGAAAAGCTTCATGATTGAAAAGCTTGGGAAGCAAGTGCAAGCATAAGAAAGAGAGCTTAAATCCAAGGTAGTGAACTTACCCTAAACTTGCATGTATTGAATGTTATCCTTGATTGTGCTATGGCTTGATTGAATTGTGTGTATAGTGTAGATGATTGAAGCTCTCTTTTTATGGTTACTTTGGCCAATTGTATTTCATATGATACATGGAAGCATGCTCATCACACTATGATAACACTTTCACAAGCAAGCACAAGTCTTTACATTAATACATGCATTGTTTGGTATTGTTTGCTACTGAGATTCCCCCGAATCTCACCCCCCATAACAATGATCTAGGTGCTGAAAAATTACAAGGAAGGAGGTAATTGTGGATGTATGAATGGTGTATGACTTGAAAAGTATGCCTTTAACTTGAATGATGATATATTAGTATGTATAATGAATTTACTCACTGGATCTGAGCTGAGGCAGATCAATTCCAGAGATAGTTTGAGTAACTTATTCTATTAGGTTTCACGTGAAATTTGGTATGAACATAGCTAAGATCCAGATCTTTAATTGGACACCAAGAACGCCTCATTTGGTTAAGAACTCAAATTGTTATGATTTTTCAAAGTCGGGATTTAAAATCTAGAATAAGATAATACGACTACTTAGAGGCAGTGAAGTTCATGCGCTAATTTCATATAGTACATGAATGAGTTTTTCCACAAAATTTTATGAGCTTAAAGTTAAATCCATATGTAACACGACTCATTTGGATAAGTAACCTAAGAGAAATGAACAGAAATTTACCAAATGAACAGATATTTGCAACGAATAAACTGATTTGATCTGGACAAGAAAACCTTATTTTCATATTTTTCTCTCAAAGTTAAATGAAAAATATGTCATTAGAAATTGGAATCACCTCAATATGATTTTTCTAGATTTAATTATGAATTTTCAAAGTTTAGGCTGCAATCTGGAATTACCCAGTGAACAGTGACAGTGAACAGTACCGAAAGCCTAACTCTTGGAAATTCATGTTTTTAAGGTTAAGAGGTATTCCAATGATCTAAGATAATTCTAATTGAGTACATATAAGGTTAAGATTTAAGGTCAACATTTAAGGTTAAGATTTAAATATATTTACTAGAAGATGATGTTGTACTGGCAGAATATAGAAAATACTGTGTATGGAAGTGCTGTCTAAGGAGGCTGGAAGTGAGTGGACCCAGCCTGTTCATCTAGTCTTTCCTAAGTACTTACGTAGAATGATAGTTCTCACGAGAATTACTGAATCAGTACAGTTATATTTCTGCCAGGATTCTCGGCAGGAGAGAATTAGTAAAGTTAAGATTGCTTCCGTAAGTGTACTCTGAAGCGTCTAAGGAAGTTTCAGGCTGGGTTTCAGAATTAATCTTATATTAATTCTGAAATTAATACAATATCATATATTACATAATTTGATAAGAAACTAATTAAATAAATATGGTTTATATTAAATCCGTCTCACAGATTTAATTCACCTATTTATTTAATTTAAAATAAAGATAAAACGGAATTATATTTGATTTATTCCCATAAATCAAATTTGAGATATCTTATCAATTTAAATTTCAAATTCAAATAGATCATATCAATTTAAATTCAAATTCAAATGTGATAGAGATTTAATTTATCCTTATAAACTGCAAATATCTCATATATTATATATAATATATATATACAAATTTATACATATAAATCCACCCTAGATTGTTCATTAAATCAAGACATGTCTTAGATTCAATGAACCTAGACATCATAGTTCGTGTTGGGCTATTTTGTGTGCGACCTTGTAGGCCCATATGAAGTTGGCAGTGGGCCAGTCACTATACGACTACCCAAATCATATGAGGATCGATACACGATGTAACCTTTCATACAACCATATCACGTCCCTTTTGTCACATGATATTTCGGTCATGGATGAGGCATGGAGAACGTCATCCTCCTGTTCCTGACCGTTACTTTCTCGATCCCTGAGTAGTCTAACTATAGAAATGGAACTACCTTTCCATTATAGTATGGCCATACATTTCTCAGACTCACTCATCGAGGGGCCCAGTAATATCTCTCTGAATGTGAGGGACAAATTCCATCTTGACCATTTACATTCCTCCGCATGACAAACCACTAAGCCCGAACATAGCCTTTATGATCACTCGGTCAAAAATGATTTTTGACTAGGTCAAAGCTGAGCGTTTGTCATGTAGGAATCCATGATGATCTCAGGTCAAATAGCATAGTGACATGGTTTGTATATGAGAGAAGCTTATGACTTAACCCATGCAGCTCTCTCAGAGCGGGTCAGTCCAACACCCTATACTCTTACATGTGCCTATGACTTTGATTTATATCTCTATATATCTTCAAAGTCATACTGGTTTTATTTTATCTCTGCTCCCACATAGATGACCGACCAGGGACATTTAGGATAAGATCATGAGTTATCCAAGGATGGTCATCACAGTAAACATGCAAATAATGTGATAACATAATCAAGAAATTCATAAATCAACAATGTTCATAAGATAATGATTGGCCCCTAGGGCACAATCTCCAACAATATGAACTAAAGGTATTATGCTAGGAAAATCGTTGATTCATATGAAAATGATATATGGGCAAATGAAAGATTACCAGAATATACGGGTCTATACTTGTGTCTGAGATCGATCCCTTGTGATGTATTTTGTTAATTTCTTAAGTGTGGACACTATACATAAGTGAAGGCTCTCTAAGTTATATACTGACTTAAGATGGATTAGATTAGCCATAAAAAATTTGTATATGGATAAATCTAGGAAATTCAAGGAACTATAACATTTTTATTCGAGCTACACTAAAGGGTTGCTTTGTGCTGGTCTCTATAAAAGGGATTTCTAGTACAAACGCACTAATGGAGACGTCATGTCTACGCAATCACAGCAAAGCACCTAGTATGAATGAAGAAAGAGAATGAGATTGGACCCATAACATCTAATCCACTAAATATGAGTGGGAGATGTTGAAAAATAGGTTGATCCACCTTTGGTGGAGTAGGCCCAACACAATAAAGATTGGGGTAATTGTGAGAATAATGGAGAGAGTGTGGTATATGTGTAATATAACCCTTATGATAGAAAAATAGGAGCTAGCCTATCAGTAATATAGAGGAGTTAGATTACACTTCCATCCCCTTCATACGTGCATATACTGTAAGAAACAGAAGTATACAAGGTGTGTGTGGATTATGCATTTTAACTCTGCTCTGCTCTCTCTGCGTAGCATCCAAAGCTCTCTTCTTCTTCCAGTGTTTTTACTATATAAACATAACCAGAGTCTACAAAAGGTGCTCCAGTTTTATGTGAGTATTTCGATGAGTTAGAGTAAGATCCAATGTACGCCTGAAATCCTATAGTCTGAAAAACATAGCTTCAATATCACTGACGCAAGAGGTCGCACTCTATTCTGTCATATGTGTTGCTCATGCCCATTTTTAGAGCAAATTCATACTTGCCTAATGTCATACCTTAGTTTTAGACCATATTAGGATTCAATTATGTCCTTTGGAACCATAATGGAAGGCCCAAGACTCAAATATGGAATTTTCTTTCTCCAGTTACTGTTCATTTGATAATTACAGAATTTATGCCCAACTTTCAAAATTTATAACTAATTCTAGAAAAATTGAAATTGAGTGCTCCAAGTTCTACTAAAATCTCTTTTATAGTTCTTTAAGGGAAAAATAATCTTAGGAACTCATTCATTACAAAATAGTATCAGATTGACGTGGAATAACTACTGTTCATTTGGTTATAAACTGTGTTCCAAATTTTTAACCCTAAATTTAAAAAATTGTTATAAATTGTACACAAATCCAATTTAGGTATTCTAAATTTTTATTTAAAGATCATTATGTTTACTTTAAGCATGAAAATTTTCAAAGTCAGAATCAATCATTAACACAATCAAAATATAGCTTAAAGGTTACACTGTCATACACAAGTCATATATAAATTACATATATCCTTAGGTAACAAAATGTTGACAATAAAACTCTAATTGTCCATCATTGTGCTATTACCCCTTGCTAGTTCAGCTCTTAAATAATTATTCAATTGGAGGAGTGAGATTTCAAAGAAATCTCAATAGCAAGTTACATCAACAAAAATATCAACAAGCAAGATTATTATGAAACTAAGTATCATGCTACAATTAGAGAATTACTTTATCTCATGCCAACTCACTTATGCATCAAGTCAATACATAAAAATATAAGAGTATCATCATATCATCATCTTTAGTCCAACCAACAATCATGTCAATTACACATATAATAATCTAGACATGTTAACATTAAGGTTGAGTAAACTTACTACCTTGATCCAATAATTTCTTAGCTTTTGTTCTTGAGTTTAGTCCCTTCTCCCACAAATATCAACCGTATTCCAATATGACAAAAGGGAGCATAACCATTAATATACATTCCATTAATTATGGTTTTAACAAAAACCCCTTATTAATAACTTTATTTTTTTTAGGGTTTTGGTTCCAGCAACTTAACAATTATTCTCTTAGGTCATTCCTACATAATTTTTTATATAGAATCCAAATATGGGCTTGAATTCCTGAAAATCAAACTCCTTCATCATGAATTGACCATGGCCGAGAGGTATACTAGGAAATTCCTAAATTTTCAATTTTGATTCCAATGCTTCCAAAACTTGTTTCTTAAGTTTATCCTACACCATTTTTCATTTTAAACACATTGGTGTCAAATCAACAAATTCAATTCCTATGATAGTAATTTAAGAGTGGCTGAAAGGCATGGATAAATTTCAATCCAAGAAAATTAAACAATCTCCATGCTATACCACTTAAACTAACCACTAATCAACTAATCAATGTCTTTAATGTTGGAGATTGTGCCATAGGGGCCAATCATTGTCTTATAAACATTATTGTTTTATGAATTTCTTAATTATGTTATCACATTATTTGCATGTTTACTGTGATGACTGAAACATCCTCCCTTGGACCACTCAGAGTACACTTACAGAAGCAATATTAGCTTGATAATATCTTAACTTAAGCCCAGAAATTAAAATTTCTACTCTTAAGTTCCTTATTCTGAACCTTTAATTTGATAACTGATTAATCTCATTGTACACATCCAAACAAGGCTTATTACCTATCCACGGAATGCCCCAGATGTGTACAACCGGCTCACCAAATTTCGTGGCCAAACTCCTTTGTTTACTAGGTCAAACTGAGGTCAAAACACTGCTACCTTAGGACCTGCGAATTTCTCTTTTAATTCCCCATTCACAAATTGAACATGCCAAACAATATTTATAATAAAATTTCATACAACAGAACATACAGAAAATTCTCATATTTCTATTACATCTTTTCCTGTCCGAATTTCGACAGTATAACCGCTAGGCTTCATCTGTACAAAGAACTGAATCGTACTGATTCGGTAATTCCCTCATGAGAACTACCATTCTACGTAAGTACCCAGGAAAGAATGGATGAACCGGCTAGGTCCACTCACTTCCAGCCTCCTTAGACAGCACCTACGTACACAGTACTTATCATATTCTGATGTTCAGTCTTAAATTCGGCAGCATAATGGCGTCTCTCAAAATTCTTAGAATTCAGTTCAACATAATTTCCCTGTAATGGGTTAGATAAGGGGAATGAGATTCGGGGGAATCTCAGTAGTAAATAATCATAACAATATATGTAATGCAGTGTGACAGTGCTTGCTTGTGATTGTGTACAGATAAGTATGCTGCATACTATCATACTCAATAACATATGATCATAGCATTGCAGTAGAGCTTCAGACATAACATATAAGACAACAATCCAACCAAACAATAGCACATCAAATCACAAAGCCATTACATAAAAGCTAGGATTAGTTACTACCTCAAAAGCTTAGCAGAACTCTACTATCTCTATACTGCTTCCAGCTCCGCCAGAACTTCCTTTCTTCTTTCTCTCTCTTTCTCTTGCCAAAACCGTGGGATGCATGAAATGGGAGGGGAGGGGGTATTTATAGTTTCCCTCAATGGCATTCCTATAATTTTGAAGCCATCTGAACATGTGGTCCTGGTTTTTCCTGGAATTTCCTATTTTCTTTTATTCCTTTTTACTGCATCACCTAGGACACCTCACCGGGATACCTCAGCGGACACCTCAGCAGCACATTTCTCACATGTCTAAAACCCGGGACACCTCATCAGCTGACTCACCGGTCCAGAGTCTTGCACCGTAATACGTGTCCTTAGCTTTATCTGCTTCCTTTAGATCAGTGCCATGTGTCCTTAACTTTTCTTCTGCCTCTAAGATGATGCCATGTGGCATCTGGAAGGGACCTTTCACGCCTTCCAATGCTATCCAGATAAGTCCCGGACTTTATCTGATCATCTCCTCGGTTATCGTGCCAACCGAGTAACTTTACTTTACTGAAAAGTCATTAAATCATTATTTTAGTGTCACTTTTCCCCCTGAATCACTGGGCCTGCGTTTTTGGGCCTAAGAATATCATCTTGGGTCTCTGATCCAGCCCAAGTACTCTGATGGCACGATTCCCAAGAAACACCCCTTGGAAAATTACCAAAATGCCCTTAGTCTCTCTTTCTTTACTTTATTAGGTCTAGGGGCATTATTGTCTTTTCCCATCTTACCAGAGTATTCTTTGACCCTGGTCAACTATCCAGATAACTTCCCTGGACTGACTAACCTTAGAAAAATGACCAAAATACCCTTTACTCATACTTCAACTATTCTATAACATAAGGGCATTTTCGTCATTTTGCACCTTTTTCTCGGACACCAGCCCCTCTTATCACTGAATTGATATTATGGGCCTGGGCCTTCCCTAGTGTCACTATGGGCCTTAGAAAACACTATATGGCCTCTGGCCATAGTTCGATCATCTCTATTCGGACTGCCTTTCCTATACCGATTATAACTGTAAATTCCCATCTTCAGGAATTTTTACAGAAAAATTGGGACCTCAAATCAAAATTATGTGTTGCTTCATTCGACCCGGAATTCTTTTCTCTATCTCCCGGTATTTTCAGATATTTTATCCGGGCTGGGCTATTTTGGCCTGAAAGTACGCTCCTGCGCACACTTTTCAAAAATGATCATTTTACCCTTGGTCACACTTCTAATTCTTTCATACATATAGAGACCTCATATGCATATTTCACAGTTCAGTGAAATGATTAGCATAATTTTCTCTATTTTCTGGCAAAATATGGTACTCATCGGCTATCAGCCCGATCTTTCCCAAAATTACGATTATGCCCCTGCATTCTCTTTCCAGCCTCATTACTCAGCTTCTCATCCTTCATCTTAAGTTCTAGAAATTCTCTTTCAATAACTCATCCCCTAAACTCTTCGGGAGTCATCGTTAATTGAAAGGCTTGACAACCCGCCCAAATCAGGTTATCTTACATAGGAGCCAGCCCCTATCAAGCTACTTGCAGAATTCCTAGGCTTAAGACTTAGGACATTCCTCATATTCCTCATTTTGAACCTAGGTGAACTATCCCGATTCTGTAGGTTAAAGACTTAACTCATCTTTAAATCCTGAAGGACTTACTCATCCCTCGGATTCCTACAAAATGCAGGTAAGTAATCTGCCCATATCAGATTACCACCCTAGGACTACGGGTTTAGTAGCCTGCCCATATCAGACTACTTCCCAGTTCTCTTAGACCAAAAATCGGGATGTTACAATGACCATCCTTGGATAACTCATGATCTTGAAGATATATAGAGATATAAATCAAAGTCATAGGCACATGTAAGAGTACAGGGTGTTGGACTAACCCACTATGAGAGAGCTGCATCTGTTAAGTCATAAGCTTCTCTCATATACAAACCATGGCACTATGCCCTTTGACCTGAGATCAACATGGATTCCTACATGACAAATGCTCAGCTTTGACCTAGTCAAAAGTCACTTTTGACCGAGTGATCATAAAGGCTATGTTCGGGCTGAGTGGTTTTTCATGCGGAGGAATATGAATGGTCAAGATGGAATTTGTCCCTCACATTCGTAGAGAGATATTACTGGGGCCCTCGATGAGTGAGTCTGAGAAATATATGGCCATACTGTAATAGAAAGGTAGTTCCATTTCTATAGTCAGACTACTCAGGGATCGAGAAAGTAACAGTCAGAAACAGGAGGATGATGTTCTCCATGCCTCATCCATGACCGAAATATCGTGTGACAAAAGGGACATGATATAGTTGTATGAAAGGTTACATCGTTTATCGATCCTCATATGATTTAGGTAGTCGTAATGTCTTGCTAGAGACCGCTTACGACTTGTGGGTTAGTATAGTAACTGGCCCACTGCCAACTTTATATGGGCCTATAAGGTCGCACACAAAATAGCACAACTCGAGCTATGATGTCCAGGTTCATTGAATCTAAGACATGTCTTGATTCAATGAATAATCTAGGGTGGATTTATATATTTTATATATATATAAATTTGTATATATATTATATATAATATAAGAGATATTTGCAAGATTTAATTTATAAGGATAAATTAAATCTCTATCATTTTTGAATTTGAATTTAAATTGATATGATCTATTTCAATTTAAAATTTAAATTGATAAGATATCTCAAATTTGATTTATGAGAATAAATCAAATATAATTCTGTCTTATCTTTATTTTAAATTAAATAAATAGGTGAATTAAATCTGTGGGACGGATTTAATATAAACCATATTTATTTAATTAGTTTCTTATCAAATTATGCAATATATGATATTATATTAAATTCATAATTAATATAAGATTAATTCTGAAACCCAGCCCAATTAGAAGCCCGATAGCATCCTATATATTTGACATTAGGGGCTAGGGTTCGACACACAAGAGAAAAAAGGGCAAGGAGAGTGCAAAAGGTTTGCAGATAAGAAACTGCCGAAATAGAGACGGTGAGGATAGAATCTTGAGAAAGCCCTAGAGGGACAAGAGGCGCTAGCACGTCGTTCATGATTGGAACGCTATTCGTGTGGATACCGGTAGAGAAAGCCGAACTGAGTTGTCGACTTCTTGCGATCGAGAAAAGAGCACCAGGTACGACGAAGTCGCGACCAGTTGACACATAGGTCACAACTAATTGGCTGCTGAACTACAGAAATTCGAAAAGAGACGACAGGTCGCGACTAGAAGCAGAGGAAGTCACGACTGACAACTCCAGAGGCTACAAGTCTTGACTAGAAGCTTAGGAGGTCACGACTGAAAACTCCAGAGGCGAAGAGTCACGACTAGTGGATACGGAGGTCGCGACTATAGCTCAAATACCGAAGGTAACACTTCTTTCTCCTTGACTTAAACACATTCGATAGATCCTGGTAGGGAATGGAAAAATTTTTAAAGTTAATTTTCGCTACGTGTCTTCCAATTCCCTTTATTTAACCTAAGTTTAACATCAAAAGCATATCTCCCTAGTTTTTATACATTTTGGCCAGCATGCATCCCTAGGGAATTCTTATTTTCCATCCACCTAAACCATGAATTAATTAGCTAAAATATTAATTAAGAGATTATAGATATAAACTAATATTTAATCCAAGCTAATTGACCAAAGTGGCTAGCTTCTCCTTGTTTTAAATGGTCAAAAAATAAATTTGCAAGAGGTTCCCTTAGGTGCCGAAATATGCAATAGTGAGTGGAAGAGTGCTATTTATAGACCACATGATAATTGTTTAACCTCTAAGTTCACACTAATTATGTGTCAAAATTCTATGGCTTCTTGCAACAATTTTCCTACAAAAGGTAATCCTAAATTAAATTATTTTTTAAGTCAAAATCCTCACCATTCCTAGCTAGACAAGTGGCACCATTTTTGGCCAATAAGAAAGCTAGGTTATATCAGTGCACTTTATACCGGAATAAATTCTTATTTTAAAATTCCAGTGTCTTGGGCATTGTAATTAATTTTTATCAATACCATAATATATTCCTAAGATTTTTCTTGTCCAAATGGTCCCTGATTTATTATCATCATCATTTTATTGATGGTAAAATAATAAGAAACCAATTTAATCCCTATTATCCAACCTTACTTGAAAATTAATTTATAGAGTTTCTGATTTAATAAAAGATTTATGTCTACTACATTATCTCATATTAATTCAAGGTAAACCCCATAAATTTTATTAGAATTTATTTACCCCTTTAGGTATTTATTTGAAATTTTTTCAAATAAAATCCCTAATTAGCTTAACTTGCATTTAAATTCCTCTAAAATTTAACTAGGGGCATTTTGGGTATACAACTACTTGTAGAATGCCTTATAATTTTTAAAGTATATTATCCCTATATTCCCTTAATTTTCTAAGGTCTCCACATAGCTCAAACAATTAATTCTAGCCAAATAGTTTACAATTAGCCAAATATCTAAAAATTTCTTAAAATTTATTTTAGGGGTATTTTCATCATTTGTCACTTTAAATGGGCCTTAATATCTCTTTTTTCATTTTTCTAGAATTTTCATATATTTTTTCAAAATTACCCCTGTGGCCCGAAACTATGTAAAAATTATACTTTTGTCCCAACTTTGGCTTAACTTCACATATTGTGCCAACTATATTAATACTACTCTTATTAGGGATGAAAACAGGCCAGCCCAGGCCTTGGCATGAACAGGCTTGACCTATTAAGTGACAATCCGACCTGAACCTGGCCTATAGCTTGTACAAATGCCTGCCCTGGCCTGAACCCTGTTAAAAAAGCCTATTAAGAAAACCCTAAACTTTGAAGATATTAGGTAAATCACCATTGATAACTACCACAACATTGTTAAGCTTGTTAGTTCCAGATAGATTGGCCAAATCACCTAAGAGGGGGGTGAATTGGGTGAACGAAGACTTTTTAAAAATCTTTGAAAACTCTTTTAGAATATGATGAATAAAACATTAAGATTTGAAAACTTTACATGAAGTGAGAATTTGAGTAATTGAGTTTAAACATAAATAGATTTAATTATAACAAGAATAACAGTAGAATAATGCATGTTCGTTTATATTTAATAACTCAATCATTGATCAAAGTGTATTAAATCAATTCTATTATAACCTCTCTCAGATCATATGAAGACTCTACTTGTTTTAAAAAATAATACTGTATTAATCGATTATCCAATTAATTAATTGCATTTAATGAATAAAACAGAAAACATAATATTATAGATATTTGATTTCCTAGACATATATGATATATTCTTATAAAGATAAGTTTCTCAAGAGATTTGTCATAAAGAATAATGAGAAACATTTATAAATTATTCTTAAATCAACCATTTGAATTTTTTAAATGAATTTGTATTGTAGAACAGAGTTATACTTGAAATTTTAAAAGTTTCTGGGATTAATCGATTAATACAAGTTAATCGAATACCTAGTTAATTAATGCGTTTAGAAAAATGAATGAGAAAATATTTCAACACAGATTAATCAAACGCTTAATCTATTAATGTAAATTATTCGATTAACTAATCTATTAAATTATATATATTTGAATTTTCACAAAAATGATACTTCTCTGATTAATTGAACAGTTAACAGATTAATATGGATTAATCAATTAACTAATCGAACAATAGAAAAACCTTTGTTAAAGGGAAAATTTGTTTTCAATGTATTAATTAATTAACCAATCGATTAATTGACTTTTTAGCTCAAATACATAAGGCAAACCAGACGACATTAATCGATTAATTAATTTTTTTTAAAACAAAAGGCTTCCTTTCAATTAATCTATTATCTAATCGATTAATTGACATTAATCGATTAACATCTTCTTTTAACTTCATTTGATTCTACAATCATTTTCATTACTTCAAAAACAATTTTTCACAACTTTAATTAACTTCATTCTTTTTTATTTTGTTCCATTAAAAACATTTCCATTCCTTCAAAGATATTAATTCAATTCTTTTCTTTTGTCATCGTCAAAACATATTCAATCTAACAAAGCTTCAAAGAGTAAATCGATGAACAAACTTCAGCAATTAACAATTCTATGGTTTAAAAAGATTTAACTGAGAACAAAAGGCATCGGAGATTTTAACATAACTCTCATTCTAGAACAAAGCCATAACAAATATTTAAAAAGAAAAGCAAATAAAAATTGAACCCAAAACAACGTTCAAACCGAGAAAAATTGAACCACGCTTGGTGGAGGTTGTGTTGAAATCGTGCTTGGTGAAGGTTGTGCCAAAATATTGTTTGGTGAAGACTGTATCGATGGCCACAAGGTCGACAGATCTGAAGTCGAAGCACCGCTGAAATTGAAACAACACTCTCCTGTTCTAAGATCTAAAGTCGACCATGGGAATGAAGAACGGAGTCAACGAAGGTTGAAGAAAGAGGTCGCAGATTGAGGGATGAAGGAGAAGATGAAGAGCCATCCACTGTCATCCTTACCGTCCGGCATCCTCGCTGTCCGTCATCCTAGCCTTCCTTATCAAATGGATTTGAGAAAGGGAGTGATCATCTGATGGGGCAAAATCATCAAAGAAGAGATTAAGTGATGGCCAACGGCTGGATTGAGCAAGCAAGAGGGAGAGGTGACGGTGAGCGATTAGGGAAAACAAGAGAGAGGGAGAATGAGATAGCAAAGGCAGAGTGAGAGTGCAAGAAGTGTGAGTAAAATCAAATAAGGGTTCAATTTGGTTTTTAACGTTAGTGTTCAGATACATTGTAGAAGAAGTATGGGTTTAAATTTATAATGCAACAATAAAATCAACAATTAGATGTGTTGGTTCAATGTTCTTATTTTTGTATTATGTTCCATAGGTGGTGAATTCGACACTCACTTATTACACTTTTATATTGAATATATTATAATAATAGGCATAAGCCGTCTGATAGGCCTAACATACTTCTTAAAGAACCTGAGCTTAGCCTCTTAAAAAAAATTTTTTTATATACGCCTGAGTCTGTGTACTTTTTTAAACAAGCCAGGCCAGGCCAAGTAGTAGTTCCCTGACAAGCCGTCTAACCTATTTTTATCCCCAACTCTTATAGCCTTACAAATTTGGGATGTGACACCTCCTATGCTCTTCCCACGCAAGTAATGAAATACTTCATGAGAAATTATAATATTGTCCTTAATCAAATGGCCAGGACGAAAGCCCCTTGTGTAGGAGAGATATATCAATCTAGAAATACCCTTAACCGGTTAACAAGCAACTTAGAAACAATTTTATAAGAAAAATTACACAATCTTATAGGAAGAACTGGGTAATTATTTCAGCCTTATCAACTTTTGGGATCAACACAATGTTGGTATCATTCAACTTACCTATTTCTCCTTTGACTTGAAAAAAATTCTTTGACCATACTGATAACAGAATCACCCACATCTTTCCATGTACCCTGATAAAATTTCCCATTAAATCCTTTAGCTCCAAGAGCCTTTGAACCACCTAACTGGAAAGCTACCTCTCTTATTTCCACATCAGTAACATGAGACATAAGAATTTCATTGCTAGCCAGCATCCACTTTTTATTCAACGTATTCAAGCAATGCCAAGAAATCAAAGAGATAAAATAATTAGATACACAATTTGCAATACTCGCCTCTTCTTCCACCCAAATTCCATCATTTGAGCCCAAATTCCATCGTTTGAGTCTCAAAATAGAACTTTTCCTTCGCCTTTCTACATGAAAAAAACTTTAATTCCTATCCCCAGCTTTTAACCATGCTATTCGTGATCGTTGCCACCAGTAAGCCTCCTCTCTGTCCCGTAACTTTTCAATCTCAGTAGTAATCTCTTCCACTTTTCTAAACTCGGTTTCAGTGACATCCACATTCAAACAATCCGATAACTATAGCCGCAGGTTATTTATCAGTTTATTATAGCTTGGAAATTTTTTATTACTCCAACATATCAGTGCCTTCTTGCAATTAGACAATCTCACCACAAACTCTTCTACTTTACTTGAATCAGAGGGGGCCAGATCATTCCATCCCTTCTTCACTAATCATGAAAATCTGAATGTTCCATCCAAGAGAATTCAAACTTGAAAGAAAATGGAGTACGAATAGTGTTAAAGCACAACTCACTAAAGAGCACATAATGATCCGAACCAATAGGTTCCAAATGAAAATACTGGGCCTTTGAAGAAGATTCTCTGAAAGCAACATTAGCTAGAACTCTATCAAGTCTCTCTTTTACATGAGCTTCATTGACACGCTTGTTACACCACGTGTAATTTACCCCTTGAAAGCCAAGTCCAATAGGCAGCAATAAGATATTTGTCTCTAAAAATTTAGAATTTTTTGCAAAGCTCTTGTTCTACCTTCCCACTTTTCAGCTTGACTAGTCAAATCATTAAAGTCGCCCATCCACATCTAAGCCCCATCAATTGTTCTGGAGATAGATATCAATTTTTCCCAAACCTTCTTTCTATCGCCTTCCTTGTGGGGACCATAAACGCAAGTCAGATAATTAGGTACAGAAATCGAGGCAGAGTGGAGTGCCACATGAATAATATTGTTTGACGAGTATAAAATATCAGAATTCCACCAGATGGCTAAACCCCTAATCCAATCTTACTCATAACCACATCATCTTCGCATTTTTTTAACTTCTTTTTCTTTTTGTTTGGTTTCCATAAGAAAAACCCAAATGGGGATTATTTTTCCTACAAACTTTCAAGTTTTTAATTGTCGAGCCACCCCAATGCCCTGGTAGTTCCAAAACAATGGTTTTCATGGCACCTCGAGGTTTGTTTAAGGCTAGCCACTCGTACCTTTAGCAGATTCCAAGCCATTATTAACCTGAGATACATCAGTTTCCTTCCCAACTAAATTTTCCTTTCTAGCAGCAACTGTTTTAGAGGAAGAGGGGGTAGATTGAAAAGCCAGCTTTCGTCGCAACTGTTGCTTCATACAAGATTTTGGACATATTTAAAAAATAAAATTATGAGTAAAATTGTACTAAATAAAAAATATTATAGGTAAAATTATACCATAAATAAGATTAAGATACTGACCGCATATAAGAACTAAGATCAAGATATTGTGTGCTACTTTACCCAATAAAATTCATCAAACATAACCAAAAACAAAGGATTATGTTAATGAAGAAAAAAGAAGTAAAAGAAATTAATCCAAATATAACAAACAACAAATAAACAAAATATAATTACCAACCAATAAATAAAACAGTTATTCCTAACAAAACAATATACCAAAAGATTAACCTAAATAATTATAACTGCAACTGCAAGACGTTATCAGCTTTTATAACTGAAACAAATATAGCAAAAGACAGCTTAAATATACCTAACCACAAGGTGAAGAAAAATAATAATATAAGTTATTAAGTAATGCATATCTAGGTAATTAATAATAACTGCAAAATAATAGAGGAGGATGCCTTTTTTAGTCAAACAAATAATAAATATTAATTCCAATAATTTAATATAATCAGTAATGGTCAACTCAATCAACTGTATTACCTATACCAAATTGAAGACCAAAAAACGAACACACCAAAATATAACATTAAAATGAATCAAATACAACAAACAGCAAAAGATAATGTGAGAGTGAAGAAAAATGAAGTGAAATTCATATATAACAAACAATAAATAAACAAAATATAAATACTAGCCAATAAAAAAACAATTATCCTTAACATTAACAATATATCAAAAGATTAACCTAAACAATTACACATTATCAGCTTTTATGACTAAGATAAATGTACAATAAAATAGCATAAATATACCTAAGCACAAGGTGAAGAAAACAATAAATACCTCAAAAGGGGTTAAATAAGTAAAAACATGCATGAGTGTAGAAAAATGAATTGAAATAAATTAATCCAAAAGAACAAACACCAAATAAACAAACTATAAGAAAAAGGATCAACAAAACTGCTTAAGTAAATAACAACATATAAAATCACCCCAACTTAGTTACAACTACAATTAGCAAATTTACAATAACTTATTAGATGAAATTTATAGATTACTTACGTTTATGTTTTGGTGTATTGTTAATGTCAAGATAACTGTTTTGCTTATTGGCTAGTATTTTTATTATAACTCCTCTTTCTGTCCTCTCTTTATGCTATTTCAAAGTGAATAACAACATCAAGAGTGTAGAAAGATGAAGTGAAAGAAATTAATCCAAATAGAACAAACAACAAATAAACTAACCTAAATAATTACGATTGCAAGGCATTATCCGCTTTTATAACTGAAGTTAAAATACCACAAGATAGCTTAAATATGCCTAACCACAAGGTGAAGAAAACTATAAATACCTCAAAAGAGGTTAAATAAATAAGAACATGCAAGAGTGTAGAAAAATGACGGGAAAGATTTTTTTTATATACAAAAAAAAAATTACAATTGCAAAGCATTATCAGTTTTTTTAACTGAAATAAATATACCACAAGAATATGCCTAACCACAAGGTGAAGAAAATATTGATATAAGTTATTAAGTAATGTATATTTAATTAATAATAACTGTAAAATAATAGAGGAGGATGCCTTTTTTAGTCAAAGGAAAAATAAATATAAATTCCAATAATTTAATAAAGTTTAATCCGTAATAGTCAATTCAATCAACTATATAATGTATTACCCCTATGAAGACAAAAATAGAACACACCAAAATATAGCAGATTAATAACCCAAATATAACAAACAATAAATAAACAAAATATAAATACTAGCAATAAAAAAAACAGTTATCTTAACATTAATAATATAACAAAAGAATAAACTAAATAACTACACCTGGAAAGCATTAAGCATCTAGATAAAGTTACCTTTCCAAAAGTTGATTTTCTAACTTCTATCAAACAGCGTATTCTTGGCATCAATGCACCAACCCCAGCCAAGATCTGATCGGAAATAACCCAAGAAGAATTATAAAAGTAGCTTAAAAGCCCCCAGCTTTTATAACTTAAATAAATATACAACAAAATAGCTTAAACATACCTAAGCACAAGGTGAAGAAAACAATAAATACCTCCAGAGGGATTAAATAAGTAAAAACATGCAAGAGTGTAGAAAAATGAACTGAAAGAAATTACTACAAATAGAACAAACAACAAATAAACAAAATATAAGAGAAAAGGATCAACAAAACTGCTTAAGTAAATAACAACATATAAAATCACCCCACCTTATTTACAACTACAATTAGCAAATTTACAATAACATATTAGATGAAATTTACCTTGAAATAGCATAAAGAGAGGAGAGAAAGAGAACAGTTATGATAAAAATACTAGTCAATAAACAAAATAGTTATCCTTAACATTAACAATATACCAAAATATTAACGTAAATAATTACACATTATTAGCTTTAATAACGGAAATAAATATACCACAGAATACCTTAAATATACCTAAGCACAAGGTGAAAAAAATAATTGAATAATAAATTTTTAATAAAAGTTATTAAGTAATGTATATTTAAATAATAATAACAACAAATTAATAAAGGAGGAGGATGACTTGTTTAGATGAACATGTGCAAGCCACAAGCCATTATCAGCTTTTATAACTTAAATAAATATACTACAAAATAACTTAAATATACATAAGCACAAGGTGAAGAAAAATAAAATAATTACATAATAAATTTTTAATAAAGGTTAATCCATAATAGCATCAAATTGAAGACAAAAAGAGAACACATGTAATAACATTGATCAAATATATATAACAAACAACAAAGAAACAAAATATAAGATAAAAAAGGAACGACAAAATTAAATACCTCTAATCAGCTTAAATAAATAACATGCAAGAGTGAAGAAAAATAAAGTGAAAGAATTCAATTAATTTAACAAATGTTAATCCATAAACCAGGAAAATTAATCTTGACTATTCACACTTAAACACAAAAGAAAGAAAGTAATAATTTTCCTAAAAATATAAATTCAAATAATTTAGAATTTCATATTTATAGTAGAAAATAAATTATATATTATATTTAAATTACATAATAAATTCATAACAGATAAAAACAAAAAAACAAATTAATAACGAGTAGAGGAGCAAATGAGCAACAAGAGAGACCCAAAAACAAATATACCCTAAAATAACTTAAATAGACCTCGGCAATAAAATAAATAGAAATGAAGAAACAAAACTTTTACCCAAATAATTATGCCTGTAAGTTGGTCACATTTCAAGAGGCAAGTGTTCCCATGTAAGGACACATTAGACACTATACTTAACAAATAACTCAGCTTAGAGCTAATATAGTACAAAATAGTGAACCAAGGGCATTTTAGTCATTTTTTCAAGGGATGGAAGTAGATAAATACCCAGTCCAACAATGTCAATGGTAGAAAAAATCTAAATACTAGATTTAAGGTTATAAAATATATTATAGAATCTCAGAAAAATTAGATTCATAAAACAGTGTGACTTTTTAGAATTTAAACTGAGTTAGTACCGGATTAAACTAGAATTTCTTTAATCAGGTTTTTGCCCTATATTGCGCCAAATAAGGCCTTAAATTATGTCATGGATGATGTCATATTAAAACTTAGTGGGCAAGTCAAGATTAAGAACCAATCTTGTCCCTTCATTCAAATAGTGCAAGAATAGATCTAAACCTTGATTCACCCATGAAATTCTCTATATATACCCCCCAAATCTGCAGCACGTACAACATTAAGACTCAAGGAAAGAAGGAGAAGCAAGTAATCAAAGAAGCTAGGAATCAAGAGCACAAGGTAAGTACTTTAATCAAGCTTTTGATTTTGAGTTCTAGGAAGAATTATCTTGAGTTAAATAGCTAGAAAACAATAGAATGTCTCCTCTTCCATGCTGACCAAAATGTTTACATAATTAGGGGAAGGATAAATTGAGGTTAGAACAAGATAAAACAAAGAGGATTAAGCTAGAATCAAGTGGTATTAACTTGTAAAATCATGTAAGTTTGTAATTTCAATCTTGAGTATGCTTTTGCCACTGTGCAAAATTCTGGACAGGAAGAGGAATTTCATGATTTTTCTACTTCCAGTGGATTTAAAATGAAAAATTGTGTGGGATAAAGTAGAGAAACATGTATTGGAAGCATTGAAATCAAAATTATAATTTTTAGAGATGTTATGTGTTATTTTAGTTTCTGTCCAGTTTATGGGGAAAGAGTTTGATTTTTATAAAGTAAAGAGTTAAGAGTTTAAGAAGGATAGTCTTGAACATTAATTGAGTTCATGGTTCTAATGAGTTATGTGATAAATATGGATATGTTTAGGACCTTGAGACATCCAAGAGGATGTTGGGAAGTGGTTGATTGAAGGTATGCATGGTTGGAAGCTTAAGGAGCAAGTGCAAGAACAAGAGAGAAAGCTTATGTTTAAGGTAGTGGACTTACCTCTATGTGTTTGATGTGGTATGCTTGTGTGTTGACATGTATATGATGATTAAATGATGTTTTAACATGATAAATGATATTGAAGATATTATGAATAACATGTTTTCCATGGCCATGCATTTTTATACAAAGCATATAGCATGATGGCATGTCACTAATTAAAGAAAGTTTAATTAAATTATATATCATGCATTAGCATCCATCTTGTATATTTAAGTGGTAATGTTTGCTACTGAGATTTCCCATAATCTCACCCTCCTACAACCAACCAATTTAGGTCAAGCATGATGGAAAATGTATGCATGG
Organism: Leucaena leucocephala; assembly: GCA_037074615.1. Lineage (NCBI taxonomy): Eukaryota > Viridiplantae > Streptophyta > Magnoliopsida > Fabales > Fabaceae > Leucaena > Leucaena leucocephala. The sequence continues at coordinate 10,958,455 of CM073536.1, read as the reverse complement.
AGAAGAGCTTAAAGAATAGAAGAAAGAAAGTGAAGTAATCGATGTCCTAGCATATGCTATGAATTTCCATGTATGTAAATGCCATGTAAAGTACTTATTTATGTGATGAAAATGAATGAAATAATTATGGTGCAACTCCATTTTGTATATGAGTGTATGGGAATTCAAGTTGATGATTTATAAATGTTGGAATAATTTATGAGATTTATGAAAGAAAGTCAACTGGTAAAAACGTAGGTCCTAAAGTAGTTTTGTTGTGACTTCAGTTTGATCTAGTGAATGAAGGAATTAATTTATGAAATTTTATGAGAAATTATTAAACATACATAGATTTAAATTTGGATGTGTATATCAAGAGAAATAAATTTTCAAAGTTAAGAGACAGAATCTAGAATTTCTAGAATTTGCCATATGAACAGTACAAAGTAACGATTTAACTGTATTGATTGGCAAAGTAAATGTCCAGAATTATATTTTTCCCTTAAATATCTATGAAATATATTGAATTAAAAATTTTGATCACCTCCATACGATTTTTCTATAATTAGTTATGAATTTTTAAAGTTTGACTGTCAATCTGGAATTTACCAAATAAACAGTATCTGAGAGTTAAATTTAAAAATTTTAATTTTTGGGTCAAAGTAATACTTTCGCTAATTAAATATGCTTCCGAATACGTACTCTGAGGGGTGAAAAGTATAATGTTTTAAATTTTCTAAACACCATTTTCACACTTGAATTTTTGAAAATCTTAAAAATTGAAATAGAATCACCTAAGTATTCACTGATAATTTCAAGATTCATATATGATCTTTAATGATTGTTTTGGTACTTTTAATCATCATTTTAGAGGGCTTCCAATTGCGATAAGTGTCTTAATGCCTAGTGAACAATGAGGTTTGTTTAATACTTTAATGTATGAGCAATTTAGATGCAAACCCTTGTTGAAAGGATTATCGACCTTAATTCCTATATTGAGTGATTATTCATTTGGTTTGCATTCTCTAAAACTTGTCTTAGCTCTGAATTAAATATTATTTGCACATTCATGTAATTGAATATGATAAAGACCTTCATTTCTACACCCTTGAGCCCAAACACAAACTATAAACACTAATTCATTGTTTACCCAATTAGACCTTCGTTTCTGTCATCTCACTCATTGTTAATTCATCATTTGTTCGAGTATCTAGATTGCATTATCAATCAAGTCAATTTCAGTATTCTATTTGAGACCATACTGTCTGTGGAAAAAAGAAGAGAGTAGAATAAAGTTGTAGTAATGTCAAGAAGCTATAACAAAAGAACAAATCTGAAATAAATAATTTCTAGTGATAAGAAGCTTATGGTTTGGGCTTATTTAGATGAAATCTGACTTTTACTACTTTCACTCAAGGTACTCGATTGTATTCCAATCACATTCCACTTGCTATTTCCATCATTTTAACCCCAAAAGTCCTCTTGATTCTTTGCATAAATGTTATATAGTAGAGGAGATTTAGAGTTATTACAAGCCTATTGTAGGGTGTTTTCTATCTGAATTAGAGTGAAAGAACCCTAACAATGATAGATTTGAGAGCTAAACACTTATATATCTATAGATAATCTCTTGCGCTCACGGTTAAGTTTAATCTCATCAGGTAGTTGATTACTTGGCATTACTCATATTATCATTTTTGGTAACTCTGAAAGATGATTGATTAATTATTTCAAAGGATCATTGTTGAGCATGTTGTTCTCCTTGGTTTTGCTAGCGTTAGCTTAGTTGCAATTTATTTCTTTATCCAGGAGTACAAAGGTTCAAGTGTGGGAAAATGATAAGATACAAATTATATATGTTTCTTTGGCAATTTCAAGGGTTTGGTGACACTTTTACCTTCATTTTATGCTTGTAATTTAGCTATTGTGGTAATATATGGTTGTGTTTGGCAATGTACTTATAGAAAGGTAAAATCATCAATTAGTTCTTCCAAATTTGAAATATTTATTCTTTGATCTGCTTGATCTTTAAACGGAGCTTTTGGTTTTATTTTGTAGGCATTTGGAAGAAACTTAAAGACCCAAAGTGGAGCAGATAAGAAATCATAAGACAAAGAGGACCAAATTAAGAAAGCCAGCTTCTGTGATCTTTAGTCACGACCTAAGTGTTCACAGGCCGAGACCTTATTTCTTCTGGAAGTTTTTCTGCGTTTATAGGTCACGACCAAAATATGGTTATGGTCGCAACCAAAAGAGACAGTTAGTGAAGTTGTGAATTTATTATTAGGTCATTTTACAATTAAAGGAACTCGGTCAGCTGCCACAAGGAGGGGAGCTTTTTTGCTGCCAGATTTGGCTAAGAACAGTCTCATCTCATTCTCTCAACTTCTAGCTTCAAGTTACAGCTCAATCTTCCATTTTTCTTCATATTTCTCCATTTTTACACAGATTAATCCATTTCTACCACCCTTCTCATTACCTTTCCATCATCTTTTTCTTTTTTTCTCATGGCACCAACCTTATATCGTGATAACGGCATGGTCAAATCTATGAGAGGCTAGATTTCTTAGCCTCTTGGTGATGGACAGTATAATTTGAGCTTATGGATGATAGTGGGGAAGTTTCTATCTTAATCTGCACTTGTATATGTTTTGAGAACTCTAGATTTAGGGATTTCATGATCTGTATAAGTTTGAATTATTGATCGATTAATTCTCTAATTAGACATTTGTAATTGACATTGGATGATGTGATTGTTGATTTTAATATAAATATTTTAGTTTTGATTTCTGGTTAGTTGGATAATTATCAATGATTGTTGGTATTTAATTTGATTGCTTGAAGTCCATGATTGTTGATTGATGACCATTTGAAGGCATTATCATCATCTTAATTACACACTAAGTGGTTTTTAACGGTTCATTAAGAAGTTTTTAAATTATCTTTGATCAAAGGAGTTTAAGAACCATTAATGCACTGGACTTAATCGATTGATTGAGGTTTTATTTAAGACTTAGTGATTTCAAAACTCCCATATCAAATTAAGAGGAAGGAGAACTTTGTTTTCATCATCAAGAGGTGTTTTCATCATATTTCTCTTACATTAATCACTACTTTCACATTTATCAAAAATATAAAAAACATGTACTTTTACTCAGATCCAACCCTTATTTTATTGCATCAATGTTCGATCCAACCCAAAACTCATGCTTTTACTCAGATTTTCAATGGCTTCGTTCACCAATTTGCTAGGATTCCAATAAAAAGGCCCCCTGAGAAGAACGATAGGGTTGTGCCTTATACTACAATATCGGGTGCAATCATTATTTGTATGGGCCAGACGGCGATAATTCGATCCTATCACGAAGGAAAGGGACCCATAAAATCCATGCTCCAGACTTCAACAATTTCACAAAAATGCATAGGTCTTAAAGGCATTTCATGATTTCTACCTAGACTCCCAAACCTCTGGCAGTTATCACAAGACTTACAAAAAGCATAAGTATCTTCGAATAAAGTAGGCCAATAAAATCCATATTCTAAAACCTTCCTAGCAGTCCCATTATCACTAAAATGCCCGTATAAGATAAAGAATGTGCAAAGGTAAGGATAGAGTAGATCTCATTGTTAGGAACACATCGTCTGATGATTTGGTTCCTGCATTGCTTCCAAAGAATTAGAGCATCCCAGATATATTATCTTGCTTCCCTCTTCAGCTTATCAACCTGAAACTTAGACATAAAAGGAGCTACAAGATTAGTTACAATATAATTAACAATATTAGAGTACCAAAGCTCCTGAACAACTAAGGAAAAAAGTACAGAATCAGGAAAGGAATCAACAATAAGATTAGAGGAGTCAACTCCCTTAGTGCCTTCAGTTAACTGACTAAGGTGGTCAGCCACATGATTCTCTGCTCCAGTCCTATCTCTGATTTCAATATCAAACTCTTACAGCAGTAAAGCCTATCTCATAGTCTTGGTTTAGACTAGGGCTTCTTGAACAAGTACCGTACCGTTACATGATTTGTAAAAAAACCACTCAAGAGTTTATAAGCTACTGTCTAAACTTATCTAAAGTAAAGATTACAACAAAAAGTTCCTTCTCGGTAGTGGTATAATTCACTTGAGCAGAATCAAGTGTCTTGAAGGCATAGGCTATCACTCTAGATCACTTGTCCTCCTTCTACCAAGCATAACACCCACTGTAAAGTTAGAAGCATCAGAACACAGTTCAAAAGGTAAATCCCAGTTAGGTGCAGTAAGAATAAGAGGTGAAACGAGTAAGGATTTCAAAGAGTCAAAGGCATGTCTACATTTATCATCAAAGTGGAAATCAAAATATTTTTTCAACAAAGTAGAAAGGGATAAAGCAATTGTACTAACTGGGAAGTGAAGAAATAATTTCAATCTTAGCTCTATCAACCTCAGTCCCCTTTTGGGAGATGCAGTGACCTAACCCTATGCCACTATTTACCATGCAATACCATTTTTCATAATTCAAAACCAACTTTTCTTAGTACATCTATCAAGAACATGTTCAAGACTAAGCAAATAATCATCAAAGCTATCACCATAAACGATGAAGTCATCCATAAAAACCTCCATATTTTGGTCCAATAAATCACTGAAGATAGCTATCACACCTTTGAAAGGTGCCTGAAGCTACATAACCCAAATGGGATCCTTCGATAAGCATAGGTACCAAAAGGACATGTAAAAGTAGTCTTGTCTTGATCTGCAGGTGCAATTGGTACCTCGAAATAACCTAAAAAACCATCCAAGAAATAATAGTGAGATCTACCAGATACTCTTTCCAATATTTGATCAATAAAAGGTAATGGAAAATGATCCTTTCTAGTTGCTTTATTCAACTTCCTATAGTCTATACATATTCTCCAAGCATTCTGAACTCTTGTTGGAATAAGTTCATTACTCTCATTTCTCACTACTGTTATATTGTTCTTCTTCAGTACTACATGTACTGGGCTTACCTACTCACTGTTTGAGATTATATATATGATCCCAGCACTTAATAATTCAGATACATCCTTTTTAATCACATCATGAATAAGAGGATTTGACCTCCTTGGTGGTTGTTTAACTGGCTTTGACCCTTCAACCAAAAGGGTCTTGTGTGTGCAAACTAAGGGATCAATCCCTAGTATGTCCCCTAAAGACCAACCTATAGCCCTTTTATACATTTTCAACACAGAAATTAATCTCTCTTCTTTAAAACTACTCAGAGAACTCAAAATAATAACATGCGATTTACAATCATCAGCAAGAAAGACATATTTCAAGTTAGGGGTGGGGTTTGAATTCTAAATCAGGGTTACACAATAGAAGGAACCATATTTGGTATATCAAGTGCATTCAGTGTGAGTAATAAGTCCATGTGGCTTAGGGAAGGAGATATCAGCTCAGTGTGGTATATATGTCCTCTACTTCTTAACTCAATGCCACCATCTGATAACCTAGAAATAGGAGAATTAAGGTCAGTCTGATCAATAGAAAAAGAAAATAAATTAGAAGTGAGAGTGGGATTAGAAGTGATTATGACAGTAACAAGATCACGTTATCAACTTCTAATGTTCCAGCGCCACTCAATGGGAAAAGTACGTTCGTAGTTTGCAGAATAGCTCCCTTATTATCAGTTCGTACAAAATAAAGAAACACACCATCCTTAAGGCTATCGAGTGCAGAATCAACCTCATGTAAGTGGTTTACATCATTAACATGACATTCAATCGAACTAATACCTAAATAAGAACAATCTTCATAACCATGATTCATAGCTTCTGAAAGATTAAATTGCATTTCTTGATCCCTAATTCCTATAGTGATAAGACCCTTTTTCATGTTAATTATGCTTTTTGCAGTTAGAAGGAATAGTCTACCTAGAATCAAGGTGCTCTCAGTAGGGAGATCATTAGTCGTATCAAGGATATAAAAGTCAGCTGGGAAAATAAGACCTTTGACTTGCACAAGGATATCCTCAAGAATACCTTTAGGGTATCTCATAGTCCTATCAGCTAGGCTAAGCACTACACTAATGTCTTTTAAAGCTTTAATACTAAAGGTCTTATAAAGAGAGGTTGGCATGACATTAATTGTTGTACCTAAGTCAAGTAGGGCATGAGAAATTATAGTTTTACCTATAGTACAGGTGATAGTGTAGGAACTTGGGTCTTTACATTTAATGGGCAACTGTGGCTTAAATAAGACACTAACACTCAACTCCAGTTAGATTCTCTCATTATGCCTATACTTTCTCTTGTTTGTACATAGGTTTTCAAGAATTTAGCACAATTAGGCATCTTTCTAATCAATTCAAGCAATGGCACATTAACCTCAAGTTTGCTAAACATTTCAAAAAATTCATCATTATCTTTCTTTTCAACAATCTTTTTACTAACCAAGTAAAAATTTGGAAAAGGCAAGTCACAAATGTTTACCTCATCACCTTTGGATTCAGAAGGTGATCCTTTCTCTATTGGTCCCTTTATGATAGTTGTTGTCTCTTCAACATTTTACACCACTGGTTATTTCTGAGACTTCTCCAAGAGCTTATTTTCTTGTAGGCCTTTAGATTGGATAGAAGCTTTTTCTCAGCTTAGGAAGTTTCATGAGTAGTTTCAACAGGAGAAAACTCAACTTCTATTTCCTCATCAACCTGCTCTTCATCCTCTTCATGTTCTTTGAATTGCTCATTCTCAGCACCAATTTTCTTACCACTTATCAGTGTGATTGCATTCAAAGATTTAGGATTTATCACTGTGTTGGAGGGTATATAACCACTACTATTTACTTATTGTTCACTCAAGTTGTTAGAGATTTGAGTAACAAAATATTCAAGTTCTCATGCTTAGTCGCCATTTGCTTTAATTTAGAGAACACATTTTTTAGACATGAGTCCATCTTATTCTCTATAACATGTAACTTAGCCTCAGTTCTGATGGTCAAATTTTGAATTAAGTTTGGTAATGTCTTTCATAATCATAGCAAGTTCATTACCTCCAGAAAAAGAAGATGATGCCCCTTGATTAGACACCACTTGATTTGAGAAATTTCCTTTAGTGTTGCCTTGATTCCCACCCAATCTAAAGTTAGGGTGATCTCTCCAACTTAGTGAAGGGAATTGGAAGACACGCAGCAGAAATTAACTTTAAAAAATTTTCCATTCCCAGCCAGGATCTACCGAATGTGTTTAAGTCAAGGAGAAAGAAGTGTTACCTTCGGTATTTGAGCTTTGGTTACGACCTCAGTGTCCACTAGTCGCGACTCCTCGCCTCTGGAACTTTCAGTCGTGACCTCCTCAACTTCTAGTCGAGACCTGTCGCCTCTGGAGTTGTTAGTCGCGACCTACTCTGCTTCTCGTCGCGACCGGACGTCTCTGGAGTTTGTAGTCGCGACCTCGTCAGCTTCAAGTCGCGACCTGTCTCCTCTTTTCGGATTTCTGACATTCAGATGCCCGTATGGTCGCGACCTCAGTGTCAATAGGTCGTGACCTTGCTTCGTGTCTCTTCGATCGTAAGAAGTCGACAGCTCAGATCGGCTTCCTCTACCAGTATCCACACGAACAACATTCCAATCGCGAATGACGTGCTAGCGCCTCTTGTCCCTCTAGGGCTTTCTAGAGATTCCGTCCTCATCGTCTCTATTTCGGCAGTTTATTATCTACAAACCTTTTGCACTCTCCCTGCCCCCTTTTCTCACGTCTGAATATGTGTGTAGAGCTGTGTAGAACCCTAGCCCCTAATGTCAAATATATAGGAAGCTATCGGGCTTCTAATAGGGCCGGGCTTCAGAATTAATCTTATATTAATTCTGAATTAATACAATATCATATATTGCATAATTTAATAAGAGACTAATTAAATAAATATGGTTTATATTAAAACCGTCCCACAGATTTAATTCACCTATTTATTTAATTTAAAATAAAGATAAGACAGAATTATATTTGATTTATTCTCATAAATCAAATTTGAGATATCTTTTCAATTTGAATTTCAAATTCAAATAGATCATATCCATTTAAATTCAAATTCAAAAGTGATAGAGATTTAATTTATCCTTATAAATTAAATCTTACAAATATCTCTTATATTATATATAATATATATATACAAATTTATATATATAAAATATATATCCACCCTAGATTATTCATTGAATCTAGACATCTCTTAGATTCAATGAATCTGGACATCATAGCTCGTATTGGGCTGTTTTGTGTGCGACCCTGTAGGCCCATATGAAGTTGGCAGTGGCCCAGTTACTATACTGACCCACAAGTTGTAAACGGTCTCTAGCAAGGCATTACAACTACCCAAAACATATGAGGATCGATAAACGATGTAACCTTTCATACAACCATATCACGTCCCTTTTGTCACACGATATTTTGGTCAAGGATGAGGCATGGAGAACGTCATCCTCCTATTCCTGACCATTACTTTCTCGATCCCTGAGTAGTCTGAATATAGAAATGGAACTAACCTTCCATTCCAGTATGGCCATACATTTCTCAGACTCACTCATCGAGGGGCCCAGTAATATCTCTCTACGAATGTGAGGGACAAATTCCATCTTGACCATTCACATTCCTTCGCATGAAAAACCACTAAGCCCGAACATAGCCTTTATGATCACTCGGTCAAAAGTAACTTTTGACTAGGTCAAAGCTGAGCGTTTGTCATGTAGGAATCCATGATGATCTCAGGTCAAAGGGCATAGTGACATGGCTTGTATATGAGAGAAGCTTATGACTTGACCCATGCAGCTCTCTCATAGCGGGTCGGTCTAACACCCTGTACTCTTACATGTGCTTATGACTTTGATTTATATCTCTATATATCTTCAAAGTCATACCGGTCTTATTTCATCTCTGCTCCCGCATAGATGACCGACCAGGGACATTTAGGATAAGATCATAAGTTATCCAAGGATGGTCATCACAGTAAACATGCAAATAATGTGATAACATAATTAAGAAATTCATAAAACAATAATGTTTATAAGACAATGATTGGCCCCTAGGGCACAATTTCCAACATCCTCTCACTTGCACTGGGTACAATCATTAATTTACCTAATTCCCATTGACCTAACATGACACTCATGTTTTGCTTGCATAAGCGGCTTTGTTAAAGGATCAGCAACATTGTCTTCCCCTGCTACCTTGCATATTTTTATATCACCTCTATCATTGATTTCTCTGATGAGATGAAATCGCCTGAGTATATGCTTGGTCCTTTGATGTGACCTAGGCTCTTTGGCCTGTGCAATGGCACTACTATTGTCACAGAACAAAGTTATTGGATCTGAGATGGTAGGTACCACCCCTAGTTCTGTAATGAACTTCCTTATCCAAACGGCCTCCTTAGCTGTATCAGATGCTGCTATATACTCAGCTTCTGTTGTAGAATCTGCTACAGTGCTCTACTTAGAGCTCTTCCAGCTTACTGCTCCATTATTCAGGAGAATATGTATCTAGATTGCGATTTCTGGTCATCCTGGTCAGTTTGGAAACTTGCATCTGTGTAACCAGTTACATAGAGCTCATCATCCAATCCACCATAGACCAAGAATAAGTCCTTAGTCCTTCTTAAGTACTTAAGGATATTCTTGACAGCAGTCCAATAGCCCTCACCGGGGTCCTGTTGATATCTGCTAGTCATACTTAAGGCAAACGAGACATCCGGTCGAGTACATAACATGGCGTACATGATAGATCCTATGGCCGAAGCATATGGAACCTTACTCATGCGACCTCGCTGATCTGGTGTACTAGGACACAAATCCTTGCTGAGATGAATACCATGAGACATGGGTATGAAACCCCTCTTTGATTCTTGCATACTGAACCTATGCAGTATCTTGTCTATATATGTGCTCTGACTCAGTCCTAGAAGCCTTTTAGATCTATCTCTATAGATCCTAATTCCTAGGATGTAGGTGGCTTCACCCAAGTCTTTCATCGAGAAAGATTTTCCTAACCAAGACTTGACAATCTGCAAGGTAGGAATGTCATTCCCAATGAGTAGGATGTCATCGACATAGAGTACAAAAAATACAACTGTGCTCCCACTAACCTTCTTGTACACACAAGGTTCATCAATGTTTTGAAGAAATCCAAACTCTTTGACTACTTCATCAAAACGATGATTCCAACTCCGAGATGCTTGCTTCAGTCCATAAATGGACCTTTGAAGCTTGCATACCTTACCAAAGTCCTCGAAACGTACAAATCCTTCAGGTTGTGTCATGTACACATCCTCAAGGAGCTTTCCATTAAGGAAGGCTGTCTTGACGTCCATCTGCCATATTTCATAGTCATAATATGTTGCAATGGCAAGGAGGATTCTGATTGATTTGGCCATTGCAACTGGGGAAAAGGTCTCATCATAGTCCACACCATGAGTTTGAGTAAATCCTTTTGCAACCAGTCGTGCCTTGAAGACATTTACATTGCCATCCATGTCGGTTTTATCTTTAAAAACCCACTTGCACCCGACGGTTTTTACACCTTCAGGCGGGTCGACTAAGGTCCATACCTTATTATCGTACATGGATTGCATCTCAGACTTCATGGCACTAAGCCATTTTTCAGAGTTTGGTCCCACTATAGCTTCTCGATAGGTAGTTGGCTCATTATGCTCAATGAGCAACACATCACGATTGTCAGAAATTAGAAATCTATATCTCTGAGGCTGAAGTCGTGCCCTATTAGATCGCCGTGGGCCTTACGTGACCTGAGGAGTCTCAACAACTTGTTGTGAGTCTTCTCTATTTTCCATCTGTAGTTCTGTGGTGTCTTATGGCTCTCGAACTTCTTCGAGGTGTACCTTACTCCCACTGGTTCTTTTAGAGATAAATTCTCGTTCTAGAAAGATACCATTTCTGATAACAATCACTTTGTTATCAGTGGGGTTGTAGACATAATATCCCTTGGTTTCCTTAGGATATCCCACAAAAAGGCACTTTGAAGATTTGGGCGCTAACTTATCTGAGGCTTGTTGCTTAACATAGACCTGACATCCCCAAATCTTGAGAAAAGACAAACTAGGTTTTCTCCCAGTCCATATCTCATACGGAGTATTTTCAACTGCCTTAGATGGAACACGATTTAGTGTGAACATAGTTGTCTCTAGGGCGTGGCCCCAAAAGGACGGTGGAAGATCTGTTCGACTCATCATGGATCGAACCATATCCAATAGTGTTCGATTCCTCTGTTTAGAAACGCCATTCCATTGTGGTGTTCCTGGAGGAGTCAATTGTGAGACTATCCCCCAATTCCTAAGATGATCGATAAACTCTTGGCTCAGATATTCACCACCTCGATCAGATCGAAAGGCTTTAATTGTTTTTCCAAACTGGTTTTGTACTTTATTTTGACATATCTTGAACATGTCAAAAGATTCGGATTTATGTTTCATTAGATAGACGTAGCCATATCTACTGAAATCATCTATGAATGTGATAAAGTACGAATAACCTCTTCTGGCATTTGTATTCATCGGTCCACACACATCTGTATGTATGAGTCCCAACAAATCAGTGTCTCTCTCACTGTGCCCAGTGAAAGGTGACTTTGTCATCTTTCCTAACAAACAAGACTCGCAAGTATCATATGATTCAAAATCAAATGAGTTGAGAAATCCATCTTGATGGAGTTTAGAAATACGTTTCTCATTTATATGGCCCAGACGACAGTGCCAGAGGTATGTCGGATTCAAATCATTTGGTTTAACCCTTTTGGCGGTTATGTTATAGATATTTCCATCATTGGGTTGTTCCAAGTTTAATATGTAATGATCAACATGCAAATCACCATGAGCATAGAAAATATCATTACGATAAATGGAATATTTACCATTCCCAGAAATGGAAGTGTAACCTTCCTTATCCAAATAAGAAAGAGAAACAATGTTACTACTCAAAGCAGGAACATAATAGCAATTGTTCAAAACTAACAAAAGCCCAGTGGGCAGAACTAATTCATAAGTGCCTACAGCTAAAGCAGCAACCTTTACTCTATTTCCAACTTGTAGGTCAACTTCGCCCTTCTTCAGCTTTCTACTGTCCTTTAGGCCCTGCACATTTGTACAAATGTGAGAACCACATGCAGTATCTAATACCCATGTAGTGGAAGTAGAGAGATGAATATCTATAACTTAAATACCTGAAGCGATAGGCCCGCTATCCTTCTTGTTCTTTTTTAGATCTTCAAGGTAGAGTTTGCAATTCCTCTTCCAATGACCCGGTTCATTGCAGAAGAAGCAAACTCCTTCCTTTGGAGGCTTTGCCTTCTTTGGTGCAGGCTTGGTTTCGGGCTTGCCTGACTCTTTGGTCTTACCAGATGAGCCATGACCCTTCCCCTTACCCTTGCCTTTCTTTTTCATACCCTTTCCTTTCTGAACCATCAAAACAATACTAGGCTTCTTCTTAACAGTCGGCTCAGCAGTTTTAAGCATCCCATGCAGTTCAGAAATAGATTTCTCCATGTTGTTCATGTTTTAGTTCATGACAAACTGGTCATAACTTTCTAGGAGTGAGTTCAAGATCAAATCTGTAGCTAACTCCTGGCTCATGGGAAATCCAAGCCTCTCAAGGTGATCTATGTACCCTTTCATCTTTAAGACATGAGCACTCACTGATGCACCTTCAGCCATCTTGCAGGAATGTAAGGCCTTAGTGGTCTCATACCTCTCTTGCCTTGCTTGTTGCTGGAACATTTCCTTAAGATGCACAATCATCTCATAAGCCTCCATGTGTTCCAAATCTCTTTGGAGCTCCGGAACCATGGTGGCAAGCATCAAGCATCCCACATCAACAGAGTCTTCCTTATACTTCGTATAAGAATCTCTCTGAGCTCTAGGAGCATTGGCTGCTGGCTCCTCAGGAATGGGTTGATCTAGGACATATACCTTTCTTTCCTGCTTGAGAACAATTCTCAAGTTCCTGAACCAGTCAAGAAAGTTTGTCCCATTGAGTTTGTCCTTCTCAAGGATAGATCGCAACGATAATGTAGCAGTATTACTAGTCGTCATGATTCTACAATTAAAATATGCAAGCGAATTAGCAATCTCCCACTGAATAAAACAACCCTTAATGTAATAATTAGTGGGCTAAGATCCATATTTGGCTTTAAACTTGAGTCCGCTTTGGCAGGACGCTCAACTTTAAGTTATTTAGGTAGGTAACAACTTTACCAATTATATCAAATGTAATTCTTAGATATTTATGGGATTCCATAATCATATGATCCGTCATGTTTTAATCCCATCTAATGCCTTGAGACCCAAAACCGTTTTGATAATCTCAATTAAGTCAAATAACAAACATAAGAGTAGCACCATTACTCTTGCTTATCTCCCCAAGATAACTCAAATGCACCCACTTTGGTGGAGCCTACAAATGAGCGATCGAGGTTTTTACAAGTGTTCATTAATTGACGGCATATGACTTAAGATTTCTTTTAGAGGGTTTAATTAACTATCCGGTTTACATGTATCTCGGTTGTATCTCATACCAGTATTATGCATATAAAACATACATGCAGTGATCTAATCAAAAGATGCATAATCTTAAACGTGATACAATATGGCTCACCTATCCTAAGTCCCCTCAAGCCAATGAGAGAAGCTGTCTAATTAGAATAGGAAAATTACATAAGGAAACCTCGTTTTAACATTCGAGGGGAGTGAGATGAGAAGAGAATGTACAACGAGAGTCATTAGAGGAAGGCACGACACGCAGGCCGTATTTAGAAAAATTACAACACTTGTAATCTAGAGCCATATTGTTCACCATACCCAAACATTCAAGAATCAAAATTCATACTATTTGAAGGGCAATAAATGTTTCAAAACATTCATACATAAGGAAAGCCAGTATATCTTACGAATATGTTGTGCTACGAACAGGTAGCCCCATGGAATTTTTTTTTTTGATAAATAATCAAGAATCTTAATTCTATTTCCTTAGACCCCATTAATATTAATTGATCAAATCAATTAACATACACCACCGATTTCAGTTTCCTTTTAGATTCCGTATATGTCATACATAAACAGATTCCATATATGTCATACATATCTCGCATGTTATCATATAATCAGCTAAGAAGTCTAACATACATCACATGTATCAATAATCAAATCTAACTTAAACACAAAACGGCATGGCTCTGATACCACTGAAGGGAATTGGAAGACACGCAGCGGAAATTAACTTTAAAAATTTTTCTATTCCCAGCCAGGATCTACCGAATGTGTTTAAGTCAAGGAGAAAGAAGTGTTACCTTCGGTATTCGAGCTTTGGTCGCGACCTCAGTGTCCACTAGTCACGACTCCTCACCTCTGGAACTTTCAGTCGTGACCTCCTCAACTTCTAGTCGCGACCTGTCGCCCCTGGAGTTGTTAGTCACGACCTACTCTGCTTCTCGTCGTGACCGGACGTCTCTGGAGTTTCTAGTCACGACCTCGTCAGCTTCAAGTCGCGACCTGTCTCCTCTTTTCAGATTTCTAACATTCAGATGCCCGTATGGTCACGACCTCAGTGTCAATAGGTCGCGACATTGCTTTGTGTTTCGTCGATCGTAAGAAGTTGACAGCTCAGATCGGCTTCCTCTACCGGTATCCACACGAACAGCGTTTAAATCGCGAACGACGTGCTAGCGCCTCTTGTCCCTCTAGGGCTTTCTAGAGATTCCGTCCTCACCGTCTCTATTTTAGCAGTTTCTTATCCGTAAACCTTTTGCACTCTCCCTGCCCCCTTTTCTCATGTCTGAATGTGTGTGTAGAGCTGTGTAGAACCCTAGCCCCTAATGTCAAATATATAGGAAGCTATTGGGCTTCTAATAGGGGCAGGCTTCAGAATTAATCTTATATTAATTCTGAATTAATACAATATCATATATTGCATAATTTAATAAGAAACTAATTAAATAAATATGGTTTATATTAAATCCGTCCCACAGATTTAATTCACCTATTTATTTAATTTAAAATAAGGATAAGACAGAATTATATTTGATTTATTCTCATAAATCAAATTTGAGATATCTTATCAATTTGTATTTCAAATTCAAATAGATCATATCCATTTAAATTCAAATTCAAAAGTGATAGAGATTTAATTTATCCTTATAAATTAAATCTTACAAATATCTCTTATATTATATATATATACAAATTTATATATATATAAAATATATATCCACCCTAGATTATTCATTGAATCTAGACATCTCTTAGATTCAATGAATCTGGAAATCATAGCTCGTATTGGGCTGTTTTGTGTGCGACCCTGTAGGCCCATATGAAGTTGGCAGTGGCCCAGTTACTATACTGACCCACAAGTCGTAAGCGGTCTCTAGCAAGGCATTACAACTACCCAAAACATATGAGGATCGATAAACGATATAACCTTTCATCAGGGCCCAGTTAAGGATCGAGAAAGTAACGGTCAGGAATTGGAGGATGATGTTCTCCATGCCTGAAAGGTTATATCGTTTAATGTGAGGGACAAATTCCATCTTGACCATTCACATTCCTCCGCATGAAAAACCACTAAGCCCGAACATAGCCTTTATGATCACTCGGTCAAAAGTAACTTTTGACTAGGTCAAAGCTGAGCATTTGTCATGTAGGAATCCATGATGATCTCAGGTCAAAGGGCATAGTGACATGGCTTGTATATGAGAGAAGCTTATGACTTGACCCATGCAGCTCTCTCATAGCGGGTCAGTCCAACACCCTGTACTCTTACATGTGCTTATGACTTTGATTTATATCTCTATATATCTTCAAAGTCATACCGGTCTTATTTCATCTCTGCTCCCGTATAGATGACCGACCAGGGACATTTAGGATAAGATCATCAGTTATCCAAGGATGGTCATCACAGTAAACATGCAAATAATGTGATAACATAATTAAGAAATTCATAAAACAATAATGTTTATAAGACAATGATTGGCCCCTAGGGCACAATTTCCAACACCTAGATTATAAGTTTTAGAGTAGGATCCCTCTTTTGATATTGGCCATTCCTATTTTAGTAGAGGGCAGAAACTTCTTCATATAGAGCACAAGTATTAGAGGTATGCATCATTGACCCATAATACTCATAACTGGCTACTATAGCTTGAGAGTGATCCATTGAATTAACCTGCTTGGCATTCACATTATTCTCTAAAATACTAAGTCTTTTCTCCATTCGATTCCCCAAAGTAGCAATTTCAGGAAGAATATCTTGGGAAGAAATTGAAGAGGTATTATACACTTTTCTTGTGTCTCCAGATTGAGGGTCATTGGTAGCCATCTTTTGAAGTAGGTCCCATGTAGCATTGGGACATAATTCTCTAAGTGAACCATTTGCAGTAGCAAGAATTGAGGACTTATGATGTGGAAGTATCCCTTCATAAAAAAGATTGACTAGATCATTCTTTGAAATATTATGGTGTGGACACTGAACTAGAAGTGTGATGAACTTGGTCTAATACTCGTGCATAGATTCATTATCTCATTTTTTTAGCCTTGAAGTTTTAGAGGTAGGGAAATATTCATCTAAGAATGCTCCTTTCAACTAGTCCCAAGTCAATGTGGTAAAATATTAAGGTAGTATGTAAAGCCACTCCTTGGCGTTGCCTTCTAAAGTAAAGTGAATTGGTCTCCACAATACATCTTAAAGATTTTTCGTGGGTGATTTCATGAAAGAGCACACCATATGCATGGTCTTCAAATGCCAATGTGTATCATCACCTACAAATCCATAGAATTTAGGTAAGGAATAAATCAATGCTCCTTTAATTTCAAAGTTCACATCATCAGTATAAAAGCCATAAGGACCATAATCAACATTAGAATTATTAATATCCCTCATGCTTCTATTATCCTCACCATTATTCCTTAAGTTGTTCTCACCATGTCCGTTGTTCCCATTAATTCCATTATAAGCATTATTATCGTTAGTAATATCCATGATTTTTTGTTCTAATTCAAAATTACTAACAGACATGTGATCACTAGAGACAGCTCTCTCACTAGACTCTTGTTCACTAGATGACAAACTTGACTCTTGTGAAATATACCAATCCTTAACAATAACTTGAATTGTACCCTCTATTCTCCTCTTTCTTCTAATCTTTTTCACAGACCTTTCAATTTCAAGATTTAAGGAAATCAAAGGTAAAACCCTATCACTCCTAGGCATAAACAGTAATAGTCAAATGACAAAAACTAAAATAAAAGAAAAAATAAAATAAAAATAAAATAAAAATAAAATAAACCTAAATTTGTTGTTTTTTTTCAAAAATGCAAATGCAAATGTTATGCAAATAACTAAGACAGGCTCAACAAATAAATAAATCTCAGTCAATGTTACTAGACGCTTAGTTACTAGGGAACCAATTTCTTGGCTCCCTGGCAACGACACCACTTAAAACAACCTTACGTCCAATATCGCCTTGGGGTTACTTCAAAAATTAAACCAAGGATTACATATAGTTTAACCTTGGGTTGTTCTCTTTGAGGAGTCAAAAATGTAGTGTCATTGTCCACTTGCGACTTGATTCGCTGTTGAAGTTTTGGCGCTATTACTAACTGGATTCGTTGTCGACTTGCCATACTAAGAAGCAAAGATGAAGAAGCTGGCGAGGCAGTTCGACGTATAGGGGTACCGTGCTTAGTGATAATAGGCTCTGATGGCAAAACAATAAGGACACACGGAAGGAACCTCATCCTCTACCTCTATCTCAATGTAGTTACTCTCACTCGTGGTCGCCATTTTCAACTTGCTCTCTTCTTCCTTCTTCTATGTTCGAAGAGAAGGCATTGGTAAAGCTTTTGGTTCAATTTGAAGAGTGGGTTTCATTAAATAGCCACAAATTTCAAGATCTGGTTCTCAAAGTTCTTATATTTTATAAATTGTTTTATATGTCCATTTAAAATTAAAACACTCTCATTTGAATATATAACTTTAATTCTATTATCTTCTTTTTCCCTTACCTCGTTATCTCAAATATTGGCATATTATTTCTTTAGCCTAGCATTTCCCATGGTGAATAGTAGCGATAAGCTTTTGATGAATGGACAAGTGTCTACTAAACGAGTGTATGTTTTGAGAGTTTTTTTATCTTCATATTTCACTTTGCTGAATATTTTTGTGCTGATATAGATTGTTTACTATCTGGACGAGAAAAAGTGAAGTTTCAAGAAAAAGAAGTGGCTTAGAAATGACATTGATATGACTATAACAATGACGATGACTAATAAGAAAACATTGCCTGTGTGGAGCACTAGAAAGAGCTAATACATATACTTCATGTTAGACACCTTGAGTATCCTAAAATAGTCCCTATTTTCCTACACAAGTTCGTCGATTTTACAATAAGGGTATAATGGTAAATTAAGCATATCATTGCCTCCCTTTCCTTCCAATCAAACCAAATAAGGAAACTTTAAACCCTCTCCTCCCTTTCCATCCCTTCCCTTCCCTTCCCTTCCCTTGCAGAAGATCAAAAGTAGTATAAAAAACAAAATTAAAGAAAGTCAGCAAAGAGATAATGTCCATTTCAATAGTATTATTGTTCGGTCCAGCCCGTCTAGGGAGAGAAGTGCACTTAATACCAACATTACATATCTTGATAGCCGAGTTTGGAGAAAGGAAACATAATGAGATAATCCAGAATAGGAGAGCACGACAATAAGAGACAACAAATAAATTGGAAGGAATATTTCTATGTTGCTAAACAAAATTCTAGATTGGAATATCAAGATAACAAATAAACGCCTTGTAGAAGGCATTCCCCATATTGTTGCTCCTCCTAACAATGATGGTCAAACCGATATTGGGAGGGGATTGAGTTAGGCAGCCTGTCGATCTTCAATGAGAAGGGCCATAGATTGATTAGAAGGACAAGAGGTATTAAAAAAGTTAATATTAGGAGCAATCTCTTTTATGATCTGATGAGGATTTGAAGTCTTTCACTGATGTAGCATTAGGTTGCGTTTGAACCATATTTCATTCAATAAGACAATGATGATTTTAACCATATCAATTCACCCATCATCCTTAAGGAAGAGAAGAGAAGATCTCAGCCACTAAAGAGAATGATTAATATCTTGAGATGGAGGAGTCATAGAAAGAAGACCCAACCAAATAGCGTTAACTAAAGGCCAACCAAAGAAGATATGGCCTAATGATTCATTTTGCATACATCCAAATTGGTAAAAATTTTGAACATTTAAGTGATGGGCCTAAAGAATATCAATAGCTGGAAGAACCTGATTAATGAGCTTCCAAATAAATAGTAAGTTCTTATGAGGAAGCCTTAATGACTAGAGGAATTTCCAGAAAGTATCTAGTAAGAAACACTACTAGAAAAAACACTTATCACGGCGCTACTTCACGGCTATTAAAATTAAAAAATCCATAAAAAAAGGCGGTGGCATAGTCAAAAATAAATTCATATTTTAGAAACTTTTTACGGCGGTTTTTCATACAATCGCCATTAAAAGTGACACCGAGAACATATAACGGCAGTTTTTAGAACAACTGCTGTTACAAGGTAATCATTCTGCCTCCCCGCCTTCATGCCCTATATGTAGAAAGAAAGTGTACATCTCTTACCTCTTTGGTTCCCAACATCTCTAGCCATTATGAGGGAAGGCCAATAGATACCTCTTATAAACCATCTTTTCTTCAATATTAAATACCCTTCCATTATACTTTTTGTTTCACTTTCTTTTCCTCAATCTGTTTTCTCTTGTATCATCTTTGTCTTACTCTATTTTCAGCTTTCTTAAAATGGTGTTCTTTTTAGGCTCTTCTCCTTCCCGTTCACATAAAAGATCGTGTGATAATTTTGAGGATAAGCATTATCTCCTAGACCTAATACGTGCTTCGCCATTTCCATACCTCCTCATACGTCTGGAAGAATTGATAAACATAATGGATACGTTGGAGAACTTAATTGAAGGGCTCTACTTGCAAGCAGGAACCTACAAGAAAGCTTCAATTGTCTCTATTCTGATTTTTGCCATTAACGTAACGATCAACACTTCTACAACCCTTCAGATGACACAAATGACTCCCAAAACTCAGACAATTCTTCTTCATCATCTGATTGAAAGGCTTCACACCTTTTGTTCATCTCTTTTTTTTATACTTTTTGGCGCTTGGCGTGCAAATAGGATAGGATTTCTGTAAAATGTAAAGAATAGTCTGTTACAATATT
Organism: Leucaena leucocephala; assembly: GCA_037074615.1. Taxonomy (NCBI): domain Eukaryota; kingdom Viridiplantae; phylum Streptophyta; class Magnoliopsida; order Fabales; family Fabaceae; genus Leucaena; species Leucaena leucocephala. Next base: position 10,938,226 of record CM073536.1, on the reverse strand, counting down.
TTGTAAGGAATAGTCAAAATAAAATGTTTTCTAAAGTCAGTTATTATTGTTCTGATCAATTGTTCCGAGTTATCTTAAGAATAAACCTATTATTATATTGTACTGAGCTTGATATCAGCCTAACTCAACTCACCTAAAATTTTTGTATAGTTGAAAATGATGCTATCTGGTTTAATTAGCTGCGCATTCAGGAGTGAGTACCTTAAAGGAAATTGAAAGTGTGCATATTTTGAGAAAAAGTATCAATCAAGAAGTCTAATTTATCCAATAAATTGATAATGCAACAAATTACTAAATACTGTTAGCATACTAGCTCACTGTCTAATTTATTGGATTTAAGATAATATATATGTTATCTTCAAATATATAGTACTTGATCAATTTTTTTATGGTAGTTTTTATTAAAACCGGTTGTAATAAAGTCTTCACATCTGGTAAATGTCAGAATTTTGACTACAGTTTTATTAACAATAGCCGTTAAAAGTATATGTAAAAAAGCCACAAAATTTACTAAACTTAATCTGCACAGTGAGCTTTAGGTTCACTTTTTACGCAGCCGTTTATGGTCCCGTTCTCTACCCCACCAATTGATTATAATAACTCTATCGTCGTTCTCATTGTCATTCACTATCTCCGTTGATGTTAACTCTCTCTGTCTTCATTCTCATCTTTAAAGCTGTAAATCACTGTTTAACTTCATTATTTTATGGTCCAGTTCTTTATTGGGATTAAAGCTAAAAGAAACTAAATGAGTTAATAAAATATGTAAATGCCACACTGTAGGTATATAGGCAAGGATTCACTGAAGTAGGTTATGGAGTTTTATGTGTTTTGTTTCTAAAAAACTGAATGAGTTTTGTTTGTTTATATTCCTAAATGTTTAAATTATTGTATAGGTGTTGAAAAACTCCAAAATGAGTCTTTTGGATAGTAGAGCCAAGGTCATGAATTTGTTCTTTTCCTTTATTTGGATAGTACACTGAGCCATGTGAGAACTAAATCTTGGCTTTAGGATGATTTGACAATACGATGAACTCAAGTTAAAATGATAGTTTAATAGTTGATCTATGGATATAACAGAGATGAATATATGTTTGTGTAAATTATTGAGCCATTGAGGTTTAAAGAGTAGAATATAGTGTACTATTTTAAGATTCTTAATTTCTAAACAAGTGGCTTAATGAAGTTATAATTTGGGAGATTAGTTCACTATTTTGGAAGGTTAGTTGTATCATATTCTTAACTTTATTTATTGCTTTTTAAACAAAGCATGGACAGTTCAGGTTTAACAGGTTTAAGTTCAGGTTCTGGTCAATCTGGGAAGAAAAGAGGAAGAGGCCCACCCCTTATGAAACAGGCTCTAGGACAGACGAAAGTTCAAATCCCATGAGGTTTCCTGTTGAGTTTGATGCTGACATGAAGGAAACTGGTCAAAATGGGTGTTCAAATCCCATGAGGTTTCCACCCATCTACTTTTGTTATTCATGATTTTTGTCCCTTATTTCAGCTTCAACTTATATGTTTTTTATACTTCCATACAGCAAAATTTTGACATTCCCGCCACTGCAAGCATGAAGCATCTCATCTTAAAGCAATACGATGAACGGTGAAGGGACTTTAAGTTGAACCTTATGAAGTACTACCTTCGAGGCAATAAAATGGGGGAGCATTCGTAGGATGCATAACCCTATATTCGTGACGAAGCTTAGGCATTATTTCATCAATGGCAGGAAGAGACTGCTTATAAGGTTTTAATTAACTTAGTTAGTAATGAATGTACATTTTAATCAACTAATATAACTTTGTTTCATTTTATAGGTTATTTGTAAGAGAAATCAAGAAATAGCCAAGAAGAATGTGTACCACCACTATGTGTCTCGAGGGGGTATGTGTCCTTGAGAGTAAAATGACGCAAGAGTAGTTGGAGGCTGTACAACAAGCAACTTTATCAGACCCTTCTTTATCCATCAGCATCCAGCGTCTATCACGCCAACAAAAATTGAAGGCCGTGAGGACGAAGAAGGGACAATATATCACTTCAAAGGTTGCTATAGCTGTTGAGAGGATTGTAAGTAACTAATTTAAATACTAAGAATTTATGTTATTACTTGCTCTTCAGTTTATTTAACTTGGTAACTTGTATATGTTGTAGGATGTATTGGAGCAAAAGGCATCCCAAGGATGTTTTATTCCTAAAAAATGAATGTACATCCTAGAGACTGGTATCAGGACCCCTGACCACCCAGGTCGAGTGAGAAGGGCCCCCAAAGGAGTCATACGTAAAGACTTTTTTGGCTCTACCTCTCGAAGAAGAAGTGCACCCTCGTCAGACATGGTGTCTAGAGATGAGTTACAAAAGGTTTGATATGGATGCTAGGCAGAGCTGGAAAGGATGCGCCATGAGATGGATGCTAGAGACTTGGAGATGGATGCTGGGCTCCAGTAGGCCATGATGATAAAGAGCTTTCCCATACCTAGCTAAAGTTCAGAGGTAAAATAATTTTCATTTAATTCGTTTTAAGGGAAGTTTAACATGTATTTTGTCTTAACTAATTTTGTTTACATTTTTAGGGTTTTCCTAAGGTGACTAGTGGGAAGGGAAGCGCTAATAAGGAGAAGTTTGTCTCCTAACCATTTGGTCCTAACCCTACCCCTGAGCTCATCGAGGATGATGGTGAAAAGTGTGGTGTCTACATTGTGACAAACTAAGGGATTACATCCTTCGTTGCTCATGGTACTGTGTATCGAGATGCCACAACACTTCACTAAAACCCAATTCTTGATGGCAATGCTAAGGTCATGGTAGAGCGCACAAGGAAGCAAACAGGTACTACACGAGTTCCTTACCCCACTAATGAGGTCAAAATATTAGAGCAAGCTCCAGGGCAGTGGCCAACACATCTGATCAAATTGAGAAAACGGGTCATATCGGAGCCGGTGCTAGAGAAGGTGCTCTGTGTTTTTCTATTTTCTTAGTACCTTAGTCAACCTAGTAGTGTTGAGTGTGAATATTACATAATCTGATATATGCACGAGATCATTGAGATAGGGATCACGGATAGCTTACATGACGTATGGAGTGATCAATATGTAGACTTTTTCAATTTATCACATATGGTATGTACTTACCTATTACTTCGAACTTGCAATTGTTCGAGCAAAACAAAATAAGCTTTGAAGATGACCAAATCCACTCAATGATGGATGCTTTGGCAAAAACCATGCTGGAGAACTTGCCTTAATCAATCATCCATTTTATGTGTATATATTATTGTACAATATCCATGTATATATAATTGTATTATATTTTGGTTCATTGCATGCATTAATAAGAATTCGAATTAATTTAATACTATATATTAACATTTAATTTAAATTTTTCCATTGCTTACTTACCTTACTACCTATAGTCTGTCTATATTGTGGCAAATACAAGGCCGTATAGATGGGAAAATTAAAAGAAAATGCAAAAAAAAAATTAAGTCTTTAACAGCAGTTTTTCTTAACATCGCCGTTACAAGTATAAACTATAACGACAGTTAACATAAAAATCGTCGTTATATGACTAAACTGTAACAACGGTGTTACTAGAAACTTTCCTAAAATTCTAAATATATAAAGGTGGCTTTATAAAAACTAACATTAAATTATTGCATTTAATGGAAGTTTTTCAACTGCCATTAAAAGCTAGACTTACAACGGCGATAGAATTCATACCGGTCAAAAAACTGCCGTGAAAGGTCACTTTTAACCGTCGTTGTATGACTTTTTTCTAGTAGTGAAGTCATTCGAGAGATGACTATTAAGATAATCCTTAAAGTCTTATTTAACTAGGTAAGAGCCTGAACAGTGACCATACCAAAATATCTTGTCTCTAGATCCCATTATAGAAATAGGGGTGGATAAAATTATTGTAGAGTCTCAAACAAAGATTTTTAGTAACGAAAAGTTTCAAAAAATAATTAAAGTACTAATTCTCAATGTTGTAAGGGATACTGGTGAGTGGTTTTAATATAGAGTTATGAACTAGATTGTCAATCCTATGCATTACACAGGTAGTCCAAAGAACATAAATTAGAACTCTAAAACCTAACATCACATGAGGTGTGTGCGTGCACGTATATAATTAGATTATTGTTTCATCTACTAAAACTTATCGATTAGATCTTGTAGGACAATGGGCTAGTTCACCCTTGATGTATTAGGCCTAGACCCATATATATGTGTGGGGCTGAAGTAGAAATACCTAAAAGAGTTAGGTTATCATTTTGAATATCCTAAAATATTCAAATGATAGGAGGGAATGGTTATGAGGTAAGCATCCTGTAATATCGCAAATTTTCTGTACTGATTTGTATGTACAGATTGAATTCATCTCTGCTCCCGCATAGATGACCGACCAGGGATATTTAGGATAAGATCATGAGTTATCCAAGGATGGTCATCACAGTAAACATGCAAATAATGTGATAACCCGATACAATGATTGGCCCCTTGGGCACAATTTCCAATAATAGATAGTTAAGACAAGCTTAAGCAAGCTAGTTACATGCTTATTGTGAAGTAAGTTGATGTTCTTGACTTTACCATTTCGGTTTGCACTGTTTATGCACTGTTCATGATAGAAGGAAATGGAATTTCAATGATTTAATGCTTCCATGGAGTTTACATGATGATTTTGTGTAGGATTGGATAGGTTTTGAACCTTGGAAATCATTGGAATTAAAGGTTGTAATGTTGAAAATTCCTTTTGATACTGTTCACTTGCATCAACAATGATTTGAATTTCATGATTTTGATACTTCCAATGGTCTTAAAATGAGATTTTGTGTGGGGGAAAAGTGGACGAACAAGTTTGGGAAGCATTGGAATCAGAATGAGAATTTTTGGAAGAATTATGTATGCTTTTCGAAATCTGTACAGAACAGTGTATTGTTGCTGGAATTTGGTTATTTTGAGTTCATAAATGGATTCAAAAGGTGAAATTGTGTAGGGTAAGGTCAATACATCAATTGATTCAAAGGCTAAGCCAATTGGTAAAAATTAAAGGAAGTTAAGTTAGTTAAAGCAAGTTGAATGTTCAAGAGAGGTAGTCGTGAGTAGTGTTTGAGTTCATGGTCCTAATGGATTATGTAATGAATATGAATATGTTTAGGACCTTGAAACCTCTAAGAAGGTGTTGGGGAATGATTGACCAAAAAGCTTCATGATTTAAAAGCTTGGGAAGCAAGTGCAAGCATAAGAAAGAGAGCTTAAATCCAAGGTAGTGAACTTACCCTAAACTTGTATGTAATGTATGCTTGATTATGCTATGGCTTGGTTGAATTGTGTGTATATGGTAGATGATTGAAGCTCTGTTATTTTATGGTTACTTTGGCCAATTGTATTTCATATGATACATGGAAGCATGCTCATCACACTATGATAACACTTTCACAAGCAAGCACAAGTCTTTACATTAATACATGCATTATTTGGTATTGTTTGCTACTGAGATTCCCCCAAATCTCACCCCCCATAACCATGATCTAGGTGCTGGAACATCACAAGGAACAAGGTAATTGTGGATGAATAATGTGTATATGACTTGGAAAGCATGCCTTTAATTTATGTGATGATATATTGGTATGTACATGGTAAATACTCACTGGATCCGAGTTGAGGGAGTTACCTTTCAGCGATAGTTTGAGTGACTTATCCATTTTGGTTTCATGTGAAATTTTGCATGAACATATCTAAGATCCAGATATTTAATTGGATACCAAGAACGCCTCTTTTGGTTAAGAAATCGAATTGTTATGATTTTTCAAATTCAGGAGTTAAAATCTGGAATACGATAATATGACTGCTCAGAGGCAGTGAGGTTCATGCGCTAATTTCATATAGTAAATGAATGAGTTTTTCCACTAAATTTTATGAGATTAAAGTAAACATTCTGAGATTTAAATCCATAGGTAATTCGACTCAATTGGATAAGTGTACAAGGAGAAATGAATTTTTGAAATTGGGGCAAAGAAACTGGAACTTCCAGATTTACCAAATGAACAGTAAAGTTCAACGAATAAACTGCTTTGATCTGGACAAGGAAACCTCATCTTGATATTTTTCAATCAAATTTGAATGAAATATCTTTCATTATAAATTGGAATCACATCAAAAAGATTTTTCTAGTTTTAATTATGAATTTCCCAAGTTCAAACTGTAATCTGGAATTACCCAGTGAACAGTGACAGTGAACAGTACTCGTGAGCCCAACTCTTGGAAATTCATGTTTTTGAGGTTAAGAGGCATTCTAATAATCTAAGATAATTCCAATTGAGTATATGTAAGGTTAAGGTTAAGGTCAAGATTTAAAGATATCTACTAGAAAATGCCGTTATGCTGGTAGACTATACAGAGTACTGTGTACATAAGTGCTGTCTAAGGAGGCTGGAAGTGAGTGAATTTAGCCAGTTCATCCAGTCTTTCCTGGGTACTTACGTAGAATGGCAGTTCTCATGGGAATTACTGAATCAGTACAGTTATATCTCTGCCAGGATTCTCGGTAGTAGAGAATTAATAAAGTTAAGATTGCTTATGGGCAGATCACTTACCTATATTTTATAGGAATACGAGGGATGAGCTAAGTCCTTCAGGATTTAAAGATGAGTTAAGTCTTTTACCTACAAAATAGGGACAGTTCATCTAGGTTCAAAAAGAGGAATGTAAGGAATATCCTAAGTCTTAAGCCTAGGAACTCTGCAGGTAGCTAGATATTGGCTGGCTCCTGAGTGAGATAACTTGATATGGGCGGGTTGTCGAGCCTTTTAATTAACGATGACTCCCAAAGAGTTTAGGGGATGAGTTGTTGGAAGAAAATTTCAAGAACTTAAGATGAAGGATAAGAAGATAACTAAAGATGCCAGAAAGAGAATGCAGGGATATAATCGTAATTATGGGAAAGATTGGGCTGGTAGCCGATGAGTACCATATTTTGCTAGAAAATAAAGAAAATTATGCTGATCATTTCACTGAACTGTGAAATATACATATGAGGTCCCTAAGAATATTGAAAAATGATCAAGGGTAAAATGGTCATGTTAAAAACCGCGCGTGAGCGTACTTTCAGGCCAAAACAACCCCGGTCTGGATAAAATATATGAAAATACTAGGAGATAGAGAAAAGAATTCTAGGTTGAATGAGGAGTCACATAATTTTGATTTGTGGTCCCAATTTTACAGTTATAATCGAAAAGCGGTCCAAATAAAGATGTTCTCAGGAAACATGCTATCAGAGTACTCGGGATTTATCAGAGGACCAAAAACATAGGCCCAGTGATACATGGGGAAAAGTTCCATTAACATAATATTTTAATGCTGTATCAAAAATAGTAGAAGTTACTCTGTCGACACGATAACCGAGGAAGTGATCAGATAAAGTCCTGGACTTATCTGGATAGTATTGGTTGGTATGAAAAGGTGTCTTGTGGGACCCACCTTGACACCACATGGCACTGATATGGAGGAAGCAGATAAAACTAAGGACACATATTTTGGGGTAAGACTCTGGAATTCCCCAGAATCGGTGAGTCAACAGGCTGAGTCAGCAAGTAATTATTAGGGGTAGTGAGTCAGCAGGATGAGTCAGCATGTAATTATAAGGCTTGGTGAGTCACCATGGTGAGGTGTCCCATGATGACGTCACCATGATGATGCAATAAAGGGAGTAAAGAATATAAAAAATTCTTGGAAAAATTATAGCCACAAGTTAAGTGGTGAGTCACCATGGTGAGGTGTCCCATGATGACATCAGCATGATGATGCAATAAAGGGAGTAAAGAATATAGGAAATTCTTGGAAAAATGCTGGCGACAAGTTAAAGTTCTTGCTAATTACAAGAATGCCATCCATAAAACTATAAATACCCCCTTGCCATTCATTCTTCATGGCCAAGAGCCCCCTTAGAGAGAGAAGTGAGTTCTAGAGAAAGAAAGTGGAAGAAAGAAAGAAGGAAGAAAGTTCTGGCAGAGCTGGAAGCAGTATAGAGATAGTAGAGTTCTGCTAAGCTAGCCAGGTAGTAACTAATCCTAGCTTTTATGTAATGGCTCTGTCATTTGTTGTGCTATTGTTTGGTTGGATTGTTGTCTTATATGTTATGTTTGAAGCTCTACTACATAATGCTATGATCATATGTTATTATTGAGTATAGAAGCACGCAGCATACTTATCTGTACATAGTCACAAGCAAGCACTGTCACACTGTATTACATATATTGTTATGATTATTACTACTGAGATTCCCCCGAATCTTATCCCCAATGTATAACCCATTACAGGGAGGTTATGTTAAAGTGATTTTTGAGAATGCTGAAAGACGCCGTTATACTGCCGAAATTATGGGAAAATATCAGTAGTGAAGAAAGGAGATGATACGTACTGTGTACGTAGGTACTGTCTAAGGAGTCTGGAAGTGAGTGGACCTAGCCGGTTCATCCAGTCTTTCCTGGGTACTTACGTAGAATGGTAGTTCTCATGGGAATTACCGAATCAGTACAAAATCAGTTACTCAGAAAAGATGATGTAAGAAATGTTATACTACCGAATTTCAGGCAGGAAAGATGTAATATAAATATGAGAATTTTGTGCATGCCTAATGTATAACAATTTATTCTTTGATAATAAATATTGTTTGGCATGTTTGATTGATATGTGATTAATGTATGCCTAAGAATATGCAAAGTTGATTGCTGGTGTGAACAGTAACCCGTGGTAACATAGTGATGTTTGATCTATAATTAAAAAATAGTAAATGATTGAATAAATGTATGATATTTTTATGGTAAATAGTAGACATACCAAGCTTCGATTTGATATATATAATGCCTCATTTGGATGTCTACACATGGATATATAAATTATCAAAGTTAGGACCAAAATGCTGGATTCAAGATAAAAACGCTGGATGAACAGTAAAGTTGTAACGTTGACTGATGTTGACTTGGTCAAGGAGTGGTCAACGAGTTATTTTTTCTTGAAAAGGTATTGAGTTATATTCATGTAGCAATTTGAACCACTTCATTCTAATTTTTCTATAATTAGTTATGATTTTTTGAAGTTAGGTCACTCTTCTAGAATTTACATAGTGAATAGTACTCGATAAGAGTAGAACTCCATATTGAGAAATTGGACTTCAATGACCTTGAAAGTGGTTCTAAATGCTACCAATTGGTCCCTAAGACGTACGAAAGTAAGGATATTTTATTTTTGTATCAGAGCATGAGATTCTGGCACAGGATAGGACGCTCTAATCGTAAGTCAGAATATATAAAGGTTTAGAAAAGCCTAGTGGAGGTAAAGCTCCTAGATGAGTAGGTAGTATGATGTTAATGTGTTCACTTTTTTTTTATTGACAAGAAACAAGATGGTGAACACGAGGCGGGACGTAAAACACTAGTAGAGGAGCCATACATGGAGGAAGCTGGCAATTCCAATGAGGTAGATCCTATGCGAGTCATCCTTGCTAGGCTTGATCAACAGCAAAGGATGATGGAAGAAATGAGGGCGAAACAAGTTCACCGAGATCAGGAAAGAGATGCAACTATAGCTACCCTTACAGCTATAGTTAATCAAATGCGGACCCCTGATAGGCCAGTAGAAGGGATATCAGGAGTTCCTCCAAATAATAAGCAGTCGAGAATAGAGGATCCAGTGGCAGATCCTAATAGTATTCAGCAGTGGATGGAGCAGTTTCAGAAGTACAATCCTCTGGCATTTGAGGGGATATTTGACGTTCAAGTAGCCGCAGATTAGATAGATCAACTAGAGAAGATTTTTGAGGTGCTAGACTGCCCATCAGGAAGAAAAGCCCGGATGGCCATATTCAAGCTAGAAAAGGATGCGCGAAGATGGTAGAAGAATACCGAGCTTATTCTTCAAGTAAAAGGAATCCCAGTTTCATGGGAAGTGTTTCTGGGACAATTTAGGGGAAAATATTTCCCCCATAAAGTGAGGGACGCAAAGGAAGTTGAGTTCCTTACTTTAAGGCAGGGAGAGAAAGAGCCATTCGATGAGTATTTGGCTAAGTATCTCCGGTTGTTGAGCTATTCTACGTACCTTAGAAGAATGGAGGATGAAGAATGGTTGACAAAGAGGTTAGTAGAGGGTATGAGCAGTGCCCTAAAGGAAAGGATAATTCCTCAGCAACTTACGCAATTCAATAGAGCGGTAGAAATCTGCAGATTGACAGAAAGAAGTACAAACAATCATGCAGCAGCCGGGAACAGCGTAAGGAGCAAGGAAGTGACTAAGCCAGAGGTAAGAGGTAAAGAAGTATTGGCTAAGAGCACTCTGGGAGGTAGCTCAAGTTATAAAGCCAATAACAACAACAAGAGAAAAAGGCAACAGTTTAGGCAGGGGACTGATCAAGGTGAGGATCAGGTTGGAGGGCAAAGATGTCAAAGATATGGAAAGAGCCATGGCACAAGGAAGTGTCGAGCATAGCAAAGCTGCTATTTTATTTGTGGCGAGAAAGGTCACTTTGCAAGAGTTTGCTCTAAGAATGCTGATATCACTAGGCCAAAGACAACAGGAAGGGTGTTTGTTCTTACTACAAACAGCATCTCCAAATCCCCTGGAGTCAACCCTAAGAACGGTTAAGAAGAACCATAGCTGTGAGGGCGAATGAGCTGTAAGAAACTGTATGCCTAGAGATAGATGTGATATAAATGATGAGATTAATGAAGAGTTCTTTTCTGATCTAGTGAAAGTAGTTATTATAACAGGTCATGAGAGATAATTAGTAAGATAAGAAATCTATCTTAATTCAGTGATGAGGGTGCTGTAAGAGGGGTTAGAACATGGGTAACTGTAAGCAACTAGCATGAGAGATGTAAGTTGCTAAGTACCATGTGGAAGGTCAGGGACCAAGCTGTTGCTCCTCTAGACCATCACTAGAATGAGGATAAGACAGAGAGGGATGATCTTACTTGTTGTATATGACGGCGTTATAAAAACCATATAGCTGTATAGATCAGTAAAAAGTTTTCTTCAGGAAAGATGAGGTACTCCTTAAACTTTCGAGGACAAAATTTTTAAAAGGGGATGAGAATTGTAATATCCCGATTTTTGAGTCTAGAAGAATTGGGAGGTAGTCTGATATGGGCAGGCTGCTAAACCCGTAGTCCCAGGGTAGTAATCTGATATGGGCGGATCACCTACCTATATTTGGTAGGAATCCGAGGGATGAGCTAAATTTCTCAGGATTTAAAGATGAGTTAAGTCTTTGACCTACAAAATAGGGACAGTTCACCTAGGTTCAAAAAGAGGAATGTAAGGAATATCCTAAGTCTTAAGCCTAGGAATTCTGCAGGTAGCTAGATATGGGCTGGCTCCTGAGTAAGATAACCTGATATGGGCGGGTTGTCGAGCCTTTCAATTAACGATGACTCCTAAAGAGTTCAGGGGATGAGTTGTTGGAAGAGAATTTCAAGAACTTAAGATGAAGGATAAGAAGATAAGTAAAGAGGCCAGAAAGAGAATACAGGGGCATAATCGTAATTATGAGAAAGATCGGGCTGGTAGCCGATGAGTACCATATTTTGCCTAAAAATAGAGAAAATTATGCTGATCATTTCACTGAACCGTGAAATATGCATATAAGGTCCCTAAGAGTATTGAAAAATGATCAAGGGTAAAATGGTCATGTTGAAAACTGCGCATGAGCGTACTTTAAGGCCAAAACATCCCCGGTCCGGATAAAATATCTGAAATTACCGGGAGATAGAGAAAAGAATTCCGGGTTGAATGAGGAGTCACGAAATTTTGATTTGAGGTCCCGATTTTTCTGTAAAAAATTCCTTAAGATGGGAATTTACAGGTATAATCGAAAAGCGGTCCAAATAGAAATGTTCTCGGGAAACGTGCCATCAGAGTACTTGGGATTTATCAGAGGCCCAAAAACATAGGCCCAGTGATACATGGGAAAAAGTGGCATTAAAATAATATTTTAATGCTGTATCAAAAAAAAGTAGAAGTTACTCGATCGGCACGATAACCGAAGAAATGATTAGTTAAAGTTCTGGACTTATCTGGATAGTATTGGTGGCGTGAAAAGGTGTCTTGTGGGACCCACCTTGACGCCACATGGCATTGATATGGAGGAAGCAGATAAAACTAAGGACACGTATTTCAGTGCAAGACACTGGAATTCTCTAGAACCGGTGAGTCAGCAAGTAATTATTAGGGGTAGTAGTCAGCATGTAATTATGAGGGGTGGTGAGTCACCATGGTGAGGTGTCCCATGATGATGCAATAAAGGGAGTAAAGAATATAGGAAATTCTTGGAAAAATGATGGCCACAAATTAAGTGGTGAGTCACCGTGGTGAGGTGTCCCATGATGACATCAGCATGTTGATGCAATAAAGGGAGTAAAGAATATAGGAAAGTCTTGCAAAAATGATGGCCACAAGTTAAAGTTCTTGCTAATTACAAGAATGCCATCCATAAAAACTATAAATACCCCCTTGCCATTCATTCTTCATGGCCAAGAGCCCCCTTAGAGAGAGAAGTGAGTTCTAGAGAAAGAAAGTGGAAGAAGGAAGAAAGTTCTGGCGGAGCTGGAAGCAGTATAGAGATAGTAGAGTTTTACTAAGCTAGCCAGGTAGTAACTAATTCTAGCTTTTATGTAATGGCTTTGTCATTTGTTGTTCTATTGTTTGGTTGGATTGTTGTCTTATATGTTATGTTTGAAGCTCAACTACATAATGCTATGATCATATGTTATTATTGAGTATAGAAGCACGCAGCATACTTATCTGTACACAGTCACAAGCAAGCACTGTCACATTGCATTACATATATTGTTATGATTATTACAATTGAGATTCCCCCGAATCTCATCCCCAATGTATAACCCATTACAGGGAGGTTATGTTAAAGTGATTTTTGAGAATGCTGAAAGACGCCGTTATACTGCCGAAATTATGGGAAAATATCAGTAGTAAAGAAAGGAGATGATACGTACTGTGTACGTAGGTACTGTCTAAGGAGTCTGGAAGTGAGTGGACCTAGCCGGTTCATCCAGTCTTTCCTGGGTACTTACGTAGAATGGTAGTTCTCATGGAAATTACCGAATTAGTACAAAAGCAGTTACTCAGAAAAGATGATGTAAGAAATGTTATACTGCCGGATTTCAGGCAGGAAAGATGTAATATAAATATGAGAATTTTGTGCATGCCTGATGTATAACAATTTATTCTTTGATAATAAATATATTTTGGCATGTTTGATTGATATGTGATTAATGTATGCATAAGAATATGCAAAGTTGATTGCTGGTGTGAACAGTAACCCGTGGTAACATAGTGATGTTTGATCTATAATTAAAAAATAGTAAATGATTGAATAAATGTATGATATTTTTATGGTAAATAGTAGACATATCAAACTTCGATTTGATATATAGAATGCCTCATTTGGATGTCTACACATAGAGATATAAATTATCAAAGTTGGGACCAAAATGCTGGATTCAAGAGAAAAACGCTGGATGAACAGTAAAGTTGTAACGTTGACTGACGTTGACTTGTGGTCAACGAGTTATTTTTTCTTGAAAGAGTATTGAGTTAGCTTCATGTAGCAATTTGAACCACTTCATTCCGATTTTTCTATAATTATTTGAAGGTGGTTCTAAATGCTACCAATTGGTCCCTAAGACGTACGAAAGTAAGGATGTTTTCAAGGTCGTTGAAGTCCAATTTCTCAATCTGGAGTTTTACTCTTATCGAATACTATTAACTGTGTAAATTCCAGATGAGTGACCTGACTTCAAAAAATTATAACTAATTATAGAAAAATTGAAATGAAGTGGTTCAAATTGCTACATAAAGCTAACTCAATACTCTTTAGGAATTTATCCAGATACCTTTTCACGCCAACCAATACTATCCAGATAAGTCCAGGACTTTATCTGATCACTTCCTCGGTTATCGTGTCAACCATCTCTATTTGAATCGCTTTTCTATTATAACTGTAAATTCCCATCTTTAGGAATTTTTTACAGAAAAATCGGGACCTCAAATCAAAATTCTGTGACTCCTCATTCAACCCTGAATTCTTTTCTCTATCTCCCGGTATTTTCAGATATTTTATCCGAACTGGGGCTATTTTGGCCTGAAAGTACGCTCACACGCGGTTTTCAACATGACCATTTTACCCTTGATCATTTTTCAATACTCTTAGGGACCTCATATGCATATTTCACAGTTCAGTGAAATGATCAGCATAATTTTCTCTATTTATCAGTAAAATATGGTACTCATCGACTATCAGCCCGATCTTTTCTATAATTACGGTTATGCCCCTGCATTCTCTTTCTGGCCTTTTTACTTCTCTTCTTATCCTTCATCTTAAGTTCTTGAAATTCTCTTCCAACAACTCATCCTCTGAACTCTTTGGGAGTCATCGTTAATTGAAAGGCTCGACAACCCGCCCATATCAAGTTATCTCACTCAGGAGCCAGCCCATATCTAGTTACCTGCAGAATTTCTAGGCTTAAGACTTAGGATATTCCTTACATTCCTCTTTTTGAACCTAGGTGAACTGTTCCTATTTTGTAGGTCAAAGACTTAACTCATCTTTAAATCCTGAGGAACTTAGCTCATCCCTCGGATTCCTACCAAATATAGGTAAGTGATCCTCCCATATCAGATTACTACCCTAGGACTACGGGTTTAGCAGCCTGCCCATATCATACTACCTCCCAGTTCTCCTAGACTCAAAAATTGGGATGTTACAGTGGGCGAGAAATTTCAATTTCAAAACTAGAACTTTGTAACAGTTTATAATCAGTGTAAAATGCCATGCCAGTGACCTCGATCTATGGGAAATTTTGCAACGGTTATAACCACTGCAAAATTCCCTCACTCTTCCCGCCTTCTAGCGCGAATATATTGTAGCCGATGTCACTGATGACACTATCACCGATGACACTGTTCATGGGCAAAAAGCTACAAAATTATAGCTTTTTAGAGCCAAGCCACTACAAAGTTAAACATTTATAACGGTTCATTGTAACTGCTACAAAATAACTGCTTTAGCTCTCAATTTTTTTGTAGTCCATAAATGATATTGATTCATATGTTTATGGCCCAATATAAGATGTTTGATTCTATCCGAAAATGTTGTGTTGTATTCTGCCCCCATCATATTCCAAGAAAATTTCGATAATCCAAAAATATAACTTCCTCTATATAAGATTTTTAATGGCTCAACATCCAAATAGTTCAGAATTTGGTTAATCAAGTTTACAATTCCACTCTTTTTTAAGCTTCATAAAAAATTATTAAATTATATTTTTCATGTCAAATGCCATGTGTGCTTTATTATCTGACATGGTAAACTTTGACAGGATAATTAGTTATTAACGAATGGGTGTTTTTAGGTAAGAAATAAAAGTTTAGAAAGGTTATCTCAAATTTTTAAATGTGAAGAAAATTATCAACTACTTTTAGGAGAATTTATATATTGTTTTGGTAAAATATATATATCATGAAAATATTGTTACAATTGAATCATCAACTATCAATCAATAAATCATCATCAATCATCAACTATCAATATATGTTGGGTCCATTTATGTTTATCAATCATATTTGAATCCTTTTAAAATATAAGTTATTAGTGTATTAATATCCCAATTAATAATACACTAATAATTTCTTTTTATATATATTTATGAGAATCAATCTATACCCCAGATATTCTGTATATCCCAATTAATGAACATAATATAATATGATAATTAATAATAACTTCCTTTTTCATATTTCCTAAGACATAAATGAGTAAATTTTAACAGATGATAATAATAATGTAACTCTATTTCATGGTTGATTCATGAGCAAGTGATAATAACGTATGTGGTAATAGTCGGGTGTAGAAGTGGACATACAGAATATAAGGTTAAGTTAATAAGTTTTTTTCTTTTCTATGAATAATTAGTATGAAAATGCCATATTAGTTGTATAGGAAAAAGAAAAAGCAGAGAGAAGTGTGACCTATGAATTACAAAGTATTAAAAATCGAACCTTTGACTTTAGTTAACTAGCGTTTATGGTTTTGATGATAAAAAATATTTTAAATTATTAGGGAAAATTACCCATATATTCCAAATAAAATAAATAAATACAAGTAGGTCTCTTTTTTTATAATAAGACAATTTATTCAAAGCAAAGTCAAAAGATACATATTCAAAAAAATTGGGCTCTCTTACAACATATAATAACATGAAACATATTCGAGAGCCCAATTCATAAACCACATCAACATAAAACAGACCTAGAAAACCTAAAACAAACTGGAGACATAGCAATAAAAAATACCAAATTCACCTAAATTTTTTATATAAAAAAAATACCAAAGGCTAAAACATTAAATTGACTTCAAACCAGCGTCGACACTGCATGCATGAAGTACGAAGCAAAAAAAAAAAGCAACTATTAACCATCAAACAATCACTTAACTATACTATTAAAATCTTATATACTCAATTCAATTAAAAATAAGTCTAAATTAATCTGAATCAATACAATTACTTTATCTACAAGTCACAATCAATAATCAAACTCAATAATTCTACTTGATCTTTACAAAATTTTGAGCCTAATAGTAATAATTAAGTAATTCCTTCAATTGATTATACGATATTTTAAATTTCTAACTATAATAATAATTTATAATATTCATAAGTTATGTTCATCTTTAAAATATTTTAGACCCCATAATAATAATTAATTATTAATATTATTAACTAATTTTATGATATTTTAAATTTCTAACCATTATGATAATTTATAATAATTATAAATAATTATAATCTATTTTTTTGCGTAAGAAATCTCTAGTTTAATCTTTATAAGCCGAGTTATGTATTTACAAATCAAACTAAATATTATGGGCAACCTCTATTTAATTATCTTATTTAAGATTTATGGGCAATTTTTTTAATTATGATTGATTGGAATATCTCATTAATGAAGAAATTAAGAAATCTGATATTAGCGAAGTCATTGAGCAATTGAATGATGATGAAAAAAAATAATGATAGTTGTGGTGGCAGAAAAGGAAACTTATAAAATGCATTGCAACATTAAAAAAAGGAAAGAAGAGATTAGACGGAATTTGAAAATAAAGTGAAGAAATATCTCAACATTCAAATTCAACCAAAATATAGTTTGCTATAAATTCTACTACTCCCCTCCTTAATTTAAAATATAATTAACAAATAGATCTTAGTTCTAGATATATAATTTATTTTTTATATTTATTAATTTTTTTAAAATAATTTTTATTAATATTCACTCAATAATAATTAAATAAATATAAAGAGAGAGTAGTTCAGAAAGATGATCATAATATTTTAAAAAAATATATCTCATATTAATTAATTTAACTAATTTTTTAATCTAATTAAATTAGTTAAATATATTATATATTAAAAATTAGAGAAATATATTCTAAAAATAATGTGAGCTCCTTTTGTATTCGCTCCGTAACTTAGCCAACCTTATTATATATATATATATACACACACACACTTTTTTTGTAACTGAATAAATACATGTATATTATTTCATGGATTGAAGATTTGAAAACACTAGATGTAGGTCAGAGGACAAAAACCGAAATAAGTTAACCGTGTCTATCCCTCTTTCCTGATCTCTTCACTTTCAGCTATATTTGTCACTTTCACAAAAGGAAGACATTTTATCACTAAACAAAATTAAAATAACCTCCTATATTGTGGATTTAAATTCTAATTTTGATGTAAAGATTTTGTTGACAGATGATTCATAAATATTTTTTTAAGTCTTAACAAATCAATGTAGACACAAAAACATTATGTTAACAACTAATAATAGGAAACAATTTCATGTCAAAAACCGCAATTATGAGAAATTGTTACAGAGTACCGCATTCTCAAGGACTACTATGCTTTAACCTGAAATTTGGTCACCCAAATTAGTGATTTAGTTCATATTTTTAGGGATGCAACATATTCCACCTTAACCCCAAAATTTCTAAGTTAGTATTTTTAGCGTCATGAAAAGAATAATAATAATTATCTAAAACATTATATATATTTATATGTTTATTTATATATACTTATAAACTGATGATGGTGTTATTATAATAAAGTAATTTTGGATAAAATTATTTTACTCGTTTATCTAATGTCTTCATCATGGCAAATTATTATCGTCACTTTGAAGAATTATTTTAGAAATATATTTATATTTATATTTTCATTTTATTTTCTTAATATATATAATAAATTTATGAAAAACTAAATGACCTATAGATAACATAATATACAATTTGTCTTCCATGTTCCTTCCTTTGAGTTCCATCTTCCATGCTTTTTATCTCTTTTTATTAGTTTTTCTCTAAACCATGTTGTTCTCTCCTACTGTTCTCACAATAAATTGATTATAATGTTTTTATATAAAAAATCATATTTCTAGAAATTTTCATCCATATTAATTTTTTATAATTATAAATTATCTTTATGGTTAAAAATTTAAAATATCATAAAATTAGTTAATGAGATTATTGATTAATTATCATAAACTCAAAATCTTTCAAAAATCAAAGTAATTTATGATTACTATGAATGTTCGTTATGATTAGAAATTTAAAATATCATATAATCAGTTAATATAATTACTAATTAATGATTAATTATGATTATGGAGTTTAAAATATTTTAAGGATTAATTATTGATATCAACCTAGACTTATTTTTAACCGAACTTAATATTATAAGATTTTAAAAATAAAATTGATAATTAGTTATTGGTGATTAAACTGGTTTTTAATGTAAGGCCCGCCAGTTAGTAAGTTCATTTAGAAAACTTTATAAGATATTTATAAATATAAATATAAAAATCAAATTACATTTTTTTTTGCAAACACTAAATTTTTTCAGTCTTGGTTTTTGCCATAAACTTATTTTTTATTCGTAACAAACTGATTCTTAATCTTTTCACCATTACATATTGTTATAATTTTGAAGAGATTATTTAATAGAGTAGTGTTTTAAATTTTCATTTTACTTAAGTAATTTATCAATAGTATACTAATATGGCTTCCTTTTAAAAGAGTAGAGGGGAAATTTTAATGAGTTATAAAACTTTAATAAAAGAGTAATAAAAATAATTAAAAGCTTTTAGTCCTATTTTTTAAGTTTTTTAAATCAAACCCATTAAAAATTTTCATCTCCTCCCCTCCATTTACCTCATAGCAAACAGATCCTTAAGTTCCATGCTTTTATCTTCTTTTTGCATTATTTTTTCTCCAACTGTATTGTTTATGTTTGGTAACCATTTAAATTGTGATTTTAAAAAAAGTTTCTAGTTCAAACTAGAGTTAAATTTTTTTTTTAAAATAAATAGCAATATTTATCCCAAAGAATTTTTAGATTGAACTATGGTTTAAAACTAAGATTTTGGATAAACTACTGAGACTAACTTTTAGAACAATAAAAGAGCTTATAAACTACCTAAGTATTATGTTACTCTTATTTTTTCTTATACCCTCTCTCATCTCTCATCTCTCATCTCTCATCTCCATCCTCTCTCATGTCTCCTCTCTCTTCTTCATCTTCTTTCTTCTCTCCTATCTCATCTCTCATATTTTTAATAAAATCATACCTTTTTTTTAGTAATTTTTTATTATAAAAATCCTCCTGATAATAATTATCAAAACACTCATTTATTCAGAACTATTTTTTTTTATAAGTTCTTTTCCAAAAACTTTTTTCTAAAAATTATTTAAAAGCCATATGTTATAAAATAAGAGAAGATGAGAAAGTTAAAGAGGAAAAGAAATAACAAGACAAGAGATTGAAATGGGAGGTAATAGAGTATTCCTTATATGCTTGTATGATCACTTGTACAAATACCTTCTACATAGCTACTATTTATAGGCCACAACTATTAAAGACTAAATATAAGGTTACAAAGGAATAAAGATGAATAAAATGTCATTAACAATAAGAAACTCCTCTCAAGTCATTCATTGAGGAAGTTATAGGTTTATAACATAAAAAGAAGAAGGAATCCTAAGAGGAACCTCAAGAGGTAGAAGTTGTATGGACATCCACATATGCAATAATATTTATAACACTCCCCATTGGATGTCAATGACAGATATTGTGCCTCATTAAAACCTTACTAAGAAAAACCCATTGGGACAAAAATCTAGTCAAGAAAAAAGAGTACACAATAAAAAAAAAAGTCCTTAAAAGAAAAAGAGTACAGTAAGTACTTGTTTCTCCCCCTGATGACATTGTCAATTTATGTCTTTAAATCTGCGCATTCTAATACCATACACTAACTTCTCAAATTGCTTAGTTGACAGTATCTTGGTAAACAAATCTGCAAGGTTGTCACATGATCGAATTTGCTGAACATCTATATCACCATATTTCATAAGATCATGAGTGAAAAAGAATTTCGGAGAAATATATTTTGTTCTATCTCCTTTGATATATCCCCCTTTTAGTTGAGCTATGCATGCTGTATTATTTTTCATATAATACTGTTAGAATCTCTTGTTCCAGAAGTAGGCCACTCATTCTTTGGATATGTTAGATTATTAACCTTAACCAAATACATTCTCGACTTGCCTCATGAACTGCAATTATTTTTGCATGATTTGATGAGGTAGCTGATAAAGTTTGCTTTATTGAACGCCAAGATATAGCTGTACCTCCACAAGTAAATAAATATCCTGTCTGAGATCTACCTTTATGTGGATCTGATAAAAATCTTGCATCTGCATAACCAATCAATTGTGATCAAGATTCATTAGAATAAAATAATCCCATATCAGTTGTCCCTCGAAGGTATCAAAATATATGTTTGACTCCATTCCAATGTCTTCTTGTTGGGGAAGAACTAAATCTTGCCAATAAACTCACAGCAAATGCAATATCAGGTCGTGTTGAATTAGCAAGATATATTAGTGCCCTTATAGCACTAAGATAAGGTACTTCTGGACTAAGAAGTTCTTCATTTTCCTCTTGAGGGCGAAAATGATCTTTTTCTTTAACTAACGATCTCACAACCATTGGAGTAGTTAATGGATGCGCTTTATCCATATAAAATTGCTTTAATATTTTTTCAATATAAGTTAATTGATGAAGAAAAACTCCATTTGTTAAGTGCTCGATTTGTAAACCGAGATAAAACTTTATTTTTTTAAGATCTTTCATTTCAAATTCTCTCTTTAAACAATCAACTGCTTTTTGAAACTCTTCAGGAGTTCCAATTATATTCAAGTCATCCACATAGATAGCAATTATAACAAATTCTGATGTATTCCTTTTTATAAAAACACATGGGCTGATTAAGTCATTTTTGTAACCCGCCTTTAACAAATATTCACTTAGACGGTTATATCACATTCTTCCAGATTGTTTTAATCCGTATAAGGATTTATGCAAACGAATTGCATAATTTTCTCGAGAATTCTTACGTGCTTCAGGCAACTTAAATCCTTCAGGGATTTTCATATAAATTTCAGTATCTAAAGAACCATATAAGTATGCTGTAACAACATCCATTAGACGCATATCAAGTCTTTCATGCACTTTCAAACTAATTAGATATCTTAAAGTAATTGTATCTACCACAGGATAATATGTTTCTTCATAATCAATGCCAGGTCTTTGAGAAAAATCTTGTGGCACAAGTCGTGCTTTATATCTAACAACCTCATTTTTCTCATTTCGTTTTCGCACAAAAACTCATCTATACCCAACTGGTTCAACACCATTCGGTAGTTGGACTATAGGTCCAAAAATTTCACGTTTTGAAAGTGAATTCAATTCTGCTTGAATTGCGTCTTTCCATTTTGTCCAATCATTTCTATGTCTACATTCTTCAACTGACCTAGGTTCAAGATCCTCATTTTGATTAGTTATTTCAACAGTAACACTGTATTAAAAAATATCGTTGATGACTATATTTTCTCGGTTCCATCCTTTTCCCGTAGTGACATAACTTATCGAGATCTCTTCATTATTTTCAGGTACCTGGACCTCTTCTGGGGTCTTTTGATTTGTTACGTCCTGGGTCTCTCCTATAAGACCAGCCTCCTCAACTTGACCATCTTGATTGTTTACTCTTTTCTTTATAGAAATTTTATCTTTGAAACCGATAGGTCTACCACGCTTCAAGTGTGGTTTAGTTTCATTTGCACTTGCTACTTGTCCTGCTGGGACATTAATTCTAATTGAGGCATTTTCAGCTGGAATATGAGATTTGATAATTCTCTTAGGGTCAGTAAATGTATCTGGCAGTTGATTTGCAATATTTTACAAATAAATTTTTTTTTGAACTTCAATCTCACATTATTGTATTCGAGGATCTAAATGAGACAACGATAATGCTTTCCATATGATTTCTTTATCCAGCTGCTTATTATCTCCACTAATGTTGGAAAATTTGTCTCATCAAAATAACAATCATCAAAATATGTCGTAAACAAATCTCTTGTTAGTGGTTCTAAATACTTGATTATAGAAGGAGATTCATAACCAATATATATTCCTAACCTTCTCTGAGGTCCCATCTTTGTGCATTGTGGTGGAGCAATTGGGACAAATGTCGCACATCCAAAAATTCTAAGATGAGAAATATTTGGCTTCTGACCAAAAGCCAATTGTAATGGGGAGAATTTATGATACCTTGTTGGCCTGATGCGTATAATTGCCGCTGCATGTAAAATTGCATATCCCCAAACTGAAATAGAAAGTTTTATTCTCATAAGCATTGGTCTAGCAATCAATTGGAGGCGTTTAATTAATGATTCTGCCAAACCATTTTGAGTGTGGACATGAGCAACAGATTTCTCCACTGTTATTCCAGTTGCCATGCAATAATCATTAAATATTTGAGATGAAAACTCACTCGCATTATCAAGACGAATTGTCTTAATTGCATATTCTGGAAACTGTGCTCTTAATAGAATTATTTGAGCAAGTAATCTAGCAAATGCTAAATTACTTGTAGATAACAAACACACATGTGACCATCTTGTAGATGCATCTATTAAAATCATAAAATATCTCAATGGTCCACATGGTGGATGAATAGGTCCACATATATCCCCTTGGATACGTTCTAGAAATTCAGGGGATTCTACCCCAAATTTTGTTAATAAAGGTCTTGTAATTAGTTTGCCTTGAGAACAAGCAACATATGAAAAATCTTTAAATTGAAAAATCTCCTGGCTCTTCAATGGATGTCCATGTGAATTTTCAATAATTCTTCGCATCATAGTTGATCCAGGATGGCCTAATCGATCATGCCAAACAATGAATGTATTTTTATCAGTAAACTTCTGGTTTACTGTAACATTTGTTTCAATTATACTAATATTTTTATAGTACAAACCAGAAGATAATGCAGGTACTTTTTCAAGAACACATTTTTCTCCATGTCTAGCAATTGTAATATGTAAATATTCAATAATTTTCTCATCTATAGTCTCAATATGATATCCATTTCGGAGGATATCTTTAAAACTTAACAAATTTCTTTAAGACTTAGAGGAATATAAAGCATAATTAATAACAAAATTTGTCCCTTTGGGTAATACTATCATTGCTCTTCCGGAGCCTTCAATTAGTTTTGTACTACCCGTTATAGTATTGATGCTTGCACCATTCATTGTCAAATGAAAAAAATATTTTTTATCGTTGAGTATGGTATGCGTTGTAGCACTATCTATGAGACATATATCTTCATTCTTGTGCCCAATAAAAGAGAGAGGAACATCCATATTCTTTATTAAAAAAAATGTATTAAAATACATCATTAGCAATAATGCTCTTAAAACAAGAAAATAAAAGTAAACATAAATAAAGCATAAAACGTAAACTAAATTATGATAAAATATAAATAAAACATAAATTACATTAATCTTATTCTTTTTCTGCCAAATTTGTTTGTCTAATCATGATTCTCAAAGAAATCAGTCACGTCTAAATGTGCCATAGCATCAAGGCCATCATTTAGCTTATTGGTATCATTATTTTTGTATGCAAAATTTGCCTCAACATCATCATCTTGGGAAATCATATTTGCTTCCATGTTCTTTGAATTCTTTTTTTATGGAGGCTTGATAAAGCTTTGCTAGATGCTCAGGCGTACGATAGGTATGCAATCAGTGCCCCTTCATCCCACACCTATAACAGATTTTTCACAGTTTTTGAGGGACAACCCTTGTCTTTTTTCTGCCCTTCATTATGTTTCTTCTTTTGGTGGGTATTTGGATTATAATTAGTCCCCCCACCATGATGACGGTAATTGCCACGTCCCCTACCACGGCCACGACCACTGTCACGACTACGACCACGACCATAGGCATGCAAATTAGTACGTTCAATCACATTCGCTTCAGGGAATCGAGCTGATCCAGTGGGACGAATCTCATGATTTTTCATCAACAGTTCATTATTTTGTTCAGCCACAAGAAGACATGAGATTAGTTCAGAATACTTTTTAAAACCTTTCTCACGGTATTGCTGCTGCAGGAGCACATTTGAAGCATGAAAGTTTGAAAAAGTTTTTTCTAATAAGTCCTCATCTGTTATTTTCTCACCACACAATTTCAATTGAGAACTTATTCTAAAAATAGTTGAATTATATTCAGATACAGATTTAAAATCTTGTAGCCTCAAATGCAACAATTCATAACGAGCTTTGGGAAAAATTACCGTCTTTTGATGGTCATATCGTTCTTTTAAATTATTCCACAACTCTAAAGGATCTTTCACCGTTAGGTATTCAGCCTTTAGCTCTTTATGTAAATGATGGCGAAGGAAAATCATAGCATTAGCCTTGTCTTGACTGCTTGCTTCATTTTTAGGTAAAATAGCATTCCCTAGACCTTTGGCATATAGGTGGATTTCAGCATCTAAAACCCAAGACATAATTTTTTCCTGAGATATCAAGAGCGATAAACTCGAGTTTGATAATATTAGCCATGGATCAAACTAAAATAATAGTAATAACAATTAGCATTATGATCAAATTAATTAAAAAAATATAATAATAAAAACATAAATCAAATAAATATTATATATTCAAAATAAATATAAATTTAATAAAAGTAACAAAATATAAATGGCATAAATAAAGAAATAAAATAAATAAATAAATAAATATAATATATATAGTAACACCTAAGCAATTAAATAAATAATATAAAATAATATATAATTAGAACAACATAAATAATATAGAGAAAATAATGCTACAATAGAAACAACATAAATAAAATAAGTAATATAAATTAAATAAACATAAATAAATAAATAAAATAAATAAATGTAACAAAATAAATTAAATAACATAAAGAAACATGCATAAATATAAATAATATAAATAATATGTTACAATACATAGAATTAGAAATAATATAAATATAATATATAAATAGTTACATAGTATAATTAATTTAATGAATATATGGGGAGGAGAATTGAAAATGTAAACAATATATAGGAAAGAGTAATTATAAATGTAAACAATAACACACACACATATAAATAAAGAATCAGTTATAATAATATATCAAAAGAAGACAAAAAAAACATAATATTTTACATAAGAATGAAATATAATAAAGATAACCCATACACACATATATATATATATAATCTAACAACAAAAATTAAGATGAATATAAAAGAATAACATAATAAATAACAGTAGAATATATAACAAATGTATAGAAAATAAAATTTACCCATAATAATTAGGTAAGAGGAAAATCAGGTAATAGGGTAAAGAAAAATATTATATACTACTAAAACATATTAACATAACATATGATAAAAAATATATGATAATTAGATAAAGAGAAAACTAATAATATTTGTATATAATTGAATATAATAATATATGAATTGACAAAAAGTTTATACCTTAAATTTTTTAGAGTAATGTCGTGCTGATAACGTGTTATAGAATAAAAGAAAATAAGAAAGTTAAAGAGGAGAAAAAATAACAAGATAAGAGATTTAAATGGGAGGCAAGTGAGTATTCCTTATATGCTTATATGATCACTTGTACAAATATTTTCTACATTGCCACTATTTATAGGACACAACTATTAAAGATTAAACATAAAGTTACAAAGGAATAAAGATAAATAAAATGTCATTAACAATAAGAAGCTCTTCTCAAGTCATTCATTGAGGAAGTTATAGGTTTATAACATAAAGAGAAGAAAGAATCTTAAATAGAATCTAAAAAAATAGAAGTTGTATAGACATCTATATATACAATAATATTTGTAACACCGTATATTTTCATAAACTATTTTTCTCAGACAACATTAATAATATTATTATTTATTTAATTTAAAAAAAAATCGTATTTTTAGAAATCACCATCTCTCTATTATTATATGGAAATAAATCTAGTATTTAATGTGAAGCCGGTTAATAAGGTAATTAATTAATACTGAAGGCACTTTATGATACCACGGTGTCCGTATCACTGAATCATTGCGGTCAAATCAGAAGAAAGAGGGATGGATCTTATACGCGGAAGGGTAAAACTCGTCAAATAAAAACCGATTAATTAAGTAATTTACCGAAAAAACCAATTAATTAAATTCACATTCACACCCACAACACCAAAGCCATAAGCGTGTGAGTTACAAACTCACAATTATCAATTTGCACATTGCATGAATCTGTGAATGAAAAGGCGTTTTTATTTTAGTTTTTTCACCGTCATAATTAATTAAAAATCAAAACTAAAGTAAACGTTTCGCCTCCCAATAACCCTAGCTTCTGTCTTCTTTATCTCTCTCCACTTTTTCTTGCCTCGTGATACCGTCCTACTCATGCAAAACTCTCTCTCTCTCTTATAGCATTTTGCCTCTAACTTCTTTTGGGTTTCTTCAAATTCATTCTCACGTGCCTTCTCTGTAATTGAGTGGTTACTGGTTTTCGATTGTGCATCACATTGTTTTTTATTTCGGCTTACTATGTCAATGGGGGTGGTTTTCGATGTTTTGCCTGTGATGACGATTCTTGCTCTGCTTCTTCTGCCACTTAGTGGGCGAGTGAACTCGGAGCCGACTCAGGACAAGGAAGCCTTACTTGCCTTCTTCGCCCGAACTCCTCACGCGAATCGCGTCCAGTGGAACGATTCCGACTCGGCCTGCGACTTGTTTGGAGTTCAATGTGACTCGTCGCGTTCTTTTGTGTATTCTCTTCGTCTTCCCGGCGTTGGTCTTGTGGGTCCCATTCCGCCTGACACCATCGGTCGGCTCACTCGCCTCCGTGTGCTCAGTCTCCGGTCTAACGGCCTCTCCGGTGAGATCCCATCGGATTTCTCGAATTTGACTTTGCTTCGTAGTCTCTACCTCCAGGGCAACAAGCTCTCCGGCCAGTTTCCCGCCATGGTGACTCGGTTGACTCGTTTGGCGCGTTTGGACCTTTCGTACAACAACTTCAGGGGTTCAATTCCTTTCTCAATCAACAATTTGACCCACCTAAGTGGTCTTTTCTTGGAAAACAATAGATTCTCTGGGAATCTTCCAAGCATTACCTCCAAATTGGCGAGCTTTAATGTATCCCATAATCAGTTCAATGGTTCAATCCCCGAAACCCTCTCGAAATTTCCTGAATCCTCATTTGCCGGAAATCTCGCTCTCTGTGGAGGCCCATTACAACCGTGTAACCCATTCTTTCCCGCGCCGGCACCTTCCGCCATCCAACCGTCGATTCCAGTTCACGTAAAAAACTCCAAGAAGCTATCCACAGGAGCCGTTGTCGGAATTTCAATTGGGTGTGCTCTTGCTTTCTTACTGCTATTGTTCCTTCTCTTGCTCTGCCTCCGCAGGCGCCGGCGAGAGCAACCTCCGAAGACTCCAAAGCCGGCGGTAACAGAAGCACGGGCTGCTCCGGTGGCGGAGGCGGGAACGTCATCATCGAAAGACGATGTAACAGGTGGGTCTGCTGAGGCAGAGAGGAACAAACTGGTGTTCTTCGAAGGTGGGATTTATAGTTTCGATTTGGAAGATTTGCTGAGAGCTTCTGCGGAAGTTCTGGGCAAGGGAAGCGTCGGGACGTCGTATAAGGCGGTGCTGGAGGAGGGAACGACGGTGGTGGTGAAGAGGCTGAAGGACGTAACGGTGATGAAGAAAGAGTTCGAGACGCAAATGGAGATTCTGGGGAAGATCAAGCATCAAAATGTGGTTCCTCTCAGAGCATTTTACTTCTCCAAAGATGAGAAATTGCTCGTTTACGATTACATACCGGCTGGTAGCTTGGCTTCTCTGCTTCATGGTACGTTCTTCTTCTTCCTTAATCTTCGTTCTATCATGATCTTCTCTGTTGCTTTCTGATATGATAATGATAGTTAACTTAATTCTTCTATAACTAATTATTATAATAATACAAATTACGGTAAATCATTATAATTATTAAATAAATTATTCCTTCCATGGACGAATGGCTGAAAATTGCAGCTCCCGTGTGAGTTTGCTTTCTTTATCATGTGTGCATTGTTTTATACATGATTGAGAATTGAGAATGAAATATTCTCAAATGGAGTCTTTTTTTTTTTTTACTTGCAATTTTTTTATTGATGATTCACAAAGCAACACGCACTCATGATTTCTAGGACACTCGGAGGCTCTTTCATCGTCGCCGACATTATTTCTGGCCTTCTCTTTTTGCCCTTTCTCTTTCACCGAGAAAAGAGAAAGGAAAAGAGAAAGAAAAAGTTAAAAGAGTATAATCAATATAACTCATTAGAACCCTATGTTGTGCTCACTTCATTATACGTTGAGGGAAGACAGGTTGCTTCAATTTACCAAAGAGGGTAAAATGAAAGAAAATTTTCATTTGTGAACATGGTTACAGCTTACAGACTTTTAGTTGCTTTTTTTTTTAAATAGAAATAAAAGTTAGAATTAGTGTGATATTTTTATAACATGGTTATGTATGCGTCTCAAAGTTTTACTTTTTTTGTCATTACAATATTTGTTGTGATAGATATTTTTTTTCCTAAACTTATATTTATAATTTTAATTTCAAGAAAAATGAAAATATAAAAAGATACTGATGATAGTTTAATCTTTCAAACAAAATCTAATTTAAAATTTTTATAATCATTATAATATAATGTAGTTCTTATATGTATTTTCGTCTCAAATAAGCCCTATATATAATTTTATTAAAAGTCAAACAAATAATTCATTAACATTACTACTGATTATGATTAGGATAGTTTTATTTGTTGGCTTTGCAATTTTGGCTTCTGTTTCCTTTAATTTTTTTTTTCAAATTAATCCTTTCTTTTCCTTTACACATAGGAGTAATACATTAATTATATTTTTTATTTTTATTATATTTTTAACCTGAATTTCTTTATTTTAGTTTTCCTTTTAAAAAATTCACATTAATCATATTCTTTCCAGTTATACTCCTATGATCCTATCCATGAGAAAAATAAATCTAGATATTGTTAAATTTGGAATTTTGTGGTTGATGTTAACGCAAAATATATGTGATGATTTTACAGGGAGTAGAGGGTCTGGGAGGGCCCCACTGGACTGGGATAACCGTATAAGAATAGCGATAGGGGCTGCCAGAGGGTTGGCCCACCTACACGTGTCAGCAAATTTGGTCCACGGCAACGTAAAATCCTCCAACATCCTCCTCCGAGACGACCAAGAGGCTTGCGTTTCGGACTCCGGGCTGAACCCGCTATTCGGACCGATCCTCCCATCCAATAGAGTTGGGGGTTATCGGGCACCCGAGGTCGTCGAAACCCGAAAAACGACGTTCCAATCCGACGTGTACAGTCTCGGAGTACTGTTGCTGGAGCTCCTAACCGGTAAGGCTCCGAACCAAGCGTCGCTGGGCGAGGAAGGCATTGACCTTCCGAGGTGGGTCCAGTCGGTGGTTCGGGAGGAATGGACCGCCGAAGTGTTCGATGCCGAGCTGACGAGGCACCTCAACGTCGAGGAAGAGATGGTTCAGCTCTTGCAAATAGCTATGGCTTGTGTCTCCGTCGTGCCGGATCAGAGACCCGCCATGCCGGAAGTGGTTCGTATGATCGAGGATATGAACCGTGGCGAGACTGACCATGCCTTACGGCCGTCTTGCGATGATCCCTCCAAAGGCGCCGACGGTCATACGCCGCCTCCTGAGTCGCGGACTGCAACTACTTAACCCTAAAATGAGGAGACAAAGGGAGCCACGTGGCATGGCCGGGCGCAGGAGTTGGGTCAGATTGATGTATTTGTGGGTTCTGCAACTTCTGCTTTTGCCAATTCTTTTGTCTTAGGAATTTTCTGATTGAAAATCAATAAAAAATTTTAAATAAGTATTATTAATCTTTAATAAGCATCATGGAGACATCTAAAAGGATAAACTGAAAAAAAATCTTATGAAGTGATTAATAATTAATAATTTATGAATCAGAAATATTAATAATTTATTTAAATATTTAATTATTAATATAATATAATAATATCAAGTGATTCATATAATTGATCCTATCTAATAAGATAAAATTTATTATTGTTGTTCCATTATTAATCTTTTAATTTAGTCATCATGTTTTAATTTTTTAATAAATTTCAATTCTAATGGTTTGGTAAGAATTTTAAATTTTGATGATAATTATAAGTTTCAAAATTTGGTGAAATTAATATATTTTTCATATAATTGATCATATCTAATAAGATAAAATTTATTATTGTTGTTCTATTATTAATCTTTTAATTTAGTCATCATGTTTTAATTTTTTAATAAATTTCAATTCTAATGGTTTGGTAAGAATTTTAAATTTTGATGATAATTATAAGTTTCAAAATTTGGTGAAATTAATATATTTTTAGATTTAATTCTTTTTTATGTGAAGTTTTCTGTGTTGGGGTTTCTTTGATTGATTTGAATGATTTTTAGGTGGTGGGGTTTTTGAATTGATGAAGTGAAGATGGGGTGTTGAGAACTGATTGAAATTTGACTAACATAGTGAAGTTTAGTTCACATTTTCCACATTTGACATTACATAATTAACATTCTTAATTTCTTAGTATTATGTTTTCTTTTTTTCAAAAAGCAATTTTATCCTATATTCTTGTCGTGTTATACTTTTTCCCGAATGCTTATGTAGTTTTTAATTTTATTCTTCTAAAGCATAAAGGATGAGAGGAATTTAAAATAGTGACATTGTTATAAATATTAAAGAAGAGATATCTATAACTCTTAACTTTTAAGGTTTATTTTTTCTTAATATTCTTAATTTTATAACCTCCTCAATAAATTATTTAAATTTTTTTTAATATAAATATTATTATATTACTATTTATTTTATTGAAATATTTAGATTAGCTTTAAGAGTTAGAAACTTATAAATAAGGGCTATATACAAAGCATAAGATGAAAGGCACGCGTATAAATAAGAAATATACTCCTTTGTTCTTTCTCCTAAATTCTTATCTTGGTATCTTTTTTTTCTACTCTTATTTTTATTATTTTTATAACAGACTCTCCTTTGTTGACCTAATTAGTGACTCATCGTGCGTCTTCAGCAACTATGTTCACACATAGTGACTCTAATCGTCAATACTCATTTCGGTTTTAAAAGTTAATTAATTTATAAATATTACAAAATAAATAATTATTTATTTGTAATAAATATATAGTATTTATAAATTATCATATTTAAACATTATTCCACTAATGAAAACCCTATCTATTATGAATAAGGATAGTTTGAGATAATATTTATAAATTTATAAAATAAAATGAATTAAAATTTTATATTTAGAATTAAAATAAATTTATCTATTAATTCATATATTTAAAACTAAAAAGAGTATCAATTTAAAATATTTGTTTATCAAACATTAACTTAAAATATAAGAGCTTTGACAACCAACCATTTGTAGGAACTTTTTAGACTCCATCAATTCACACGTAGTTGTAGTTTGTAACATTTTCTTGCATATACTGTCACCCTAGCATGCTAAACTCTACATGAAAGCTTTGGTAATTTGACCTGATATTGATCTCTGCTCAATACGTTCTCCTTCCTCTTTTATTTTCTTACACCATAATATGCATAATTATAGTTTTATGTATACATTAATTTTTTTTTTGCCCACCCGATTCACCGGAGTTTTGCCCTCACTACATCCAAATCCGACCCGCATCGCGCACCTAGCTATAGTGGGTGAGTCTCCCAACAGGAATTTTCTGTATACACCAAGGCTCAAACTCGAGATCTCGTTTAAACGATACTGAGCCACTTACCATTCAGACTAACCCGTTAGTATATTAATTGAATTGTAAGCATGCACTTTTATACAAAGTTTAACATGAGATACCCGTTCCAAAGTTCATCCCATCTAAATCTTGTAGATCAGATTTAGATTGTCCAGAAGAAGAGTACCCGGCCCAAACCAATTCTTCATGGGACGTTGCAATATCTTTCTTCTCACCTGCAATGTGAAAAAGGTAAAGAAAGACCATCGGCAATATTCTAATAATATCCCATAACTTGGGAGGAGCATATCCTAGGATTTGGAAGATGAATCATTTAGAAAGCTTTATTTGACGGTTGTTTAATAAAAATTATCATTATAGTTTTACTTTTTAAAGAAATAAAATATGAAAACAATACTTAATGATTTGATATTATAACCACAAAGTATTTATCAAATATACTTGACGTTTTATATTAGAATTGTCAAATATGAGTTCATGTTATAAATTTTACATCACATGGATGTTCATAGTCTCTTAAGATTCTCATCTCATATTGAATGGCATTATAGTTTATAACTCCCAAATTAAAGGGTCTCTAATATTCATTCTCTATAACCTCTAAGTATACAATTATGTTGCTTAATTCCCTTCTTTATGTACTTGTAACTTTTTAGGATTAATCTTCAATGTTAGTGTCCTATAAATAGAAGATGATGTTCATACATTAGGGATAACAATAAGAATGAGAATTACTCATTCATTCTCTCTTGTCCTTTTCATTTCTCTCATCC
Organism: Leucaena leucocephala; assembly: GCA_037074615.1. NCBI lineage: Eukaryota > Viridiplantae > Streptophyta > Magnoliopsida > Fabales > Fabaceae > Leucaena > Leucaena leucocephala. The sequence continues at coordinate 10,905,141 of CM073536.1, read as the reverse complement.
CAAATCTTTTTTATATTTTCTTTTATTTCATAACACGTTATCAACACGAGTTCGCTTAGAAAAATTTGAGGTACGAATTTCTTATAGATGCATATATTCTTGTGGTATATAGGACACTACTCACAAGTCCAGTAAGTTGTCCATAAGCATAAGCAGATAAATAGATGATAAAAGATTGATGAGCTATAATGAGATAGCTAGAATGAGATTTGTCTAGGAATGATCCTAGGACATGGTCTAAGGCTAGAGATGTGATGGGCTGATGTTCCCTAAGTAGAGGGATTCCATCATAGAGAAGTGATAGACCTAGGGTAGAGTACCCTAGAGGATAGAAGTGATAATAAGAGATGATGAATGAGATCGGTAAAAACTCTTCTTCCATTTTGTTAGCTTAAGAGATCGGTTCTCTTAAGTTGGAATCATAACCTTACGGGGGAGGAAGAGGGAGTAATTGAGGGAGTCAATTGATGTACTGAAGGCACCAAGAGCCCGTTGTAATCTTTGAGATAGTGAAAAATCTTAGAAGGTGTCTGAGGACTGGACGTATGACAAGAATTTAGTCTAAACTAGTATAAATTAATTTGTGTCCCCCTAGTGAAATCTTTCTGAATATCGAGTATATATGTTGATACACACTGAAGCTCAATGAATATCTGGTTACATAGAGAGTGAAGAAAACTGAGAATGTAATAAATTTAGAAGTTGGTTTCTTCATTCAATGCCGAGTCCTTAAATAGCATTTACTTCGGTTGTAGCTGTTAGACTCATATTTGCAATCGTTGGAGGTAAGCATTTAATGCATTGTTAGCAGTAGAAAGTTTCATATGCGTGTAGCCTTCATCATTTCGAATTCTTAACATTTTCTGAATACACTCAATCAAAAAGATTCGTTAGTTGTTCAAAGTATTAATTGAGTATATGAACTGTTAATTGAAATATCCTACTTTTAATCTCTCAGAGTACGTATTCAGAAGCGTATCTGATGAGTGGAAGCGTTACTTTGGCCCAAAAATTAAAATTTTAAAACTTCTCGAGTACTGTTCATTTGATAATTTTCAGATTGACAGTCCAACTTTAAAAATTCATAACTAATTGTAGAAAAATCGTACGGAGGTAATCCAAATTTCTACTTGAAATCTCTTTCATATCTCTTAAAGGGAAAAATATAAAATTGGATATTTACTTTTCCAATCAATATAGTTAAATCATTACTTTTTACTGTTTATATGACAAATTCTGAAAATTCCAGATTCTGTCTCTTAACTTTGAAAATTCATTTCTCTTGATATACATATCCAAATGAGGCATATTACCTATGAATTTAAATCACTGGATGTTTAATACATGCTCATAAAATTTGGTGAATTAATTCTTCATGTGCTAGGTCAAATTGAAGCCAAAACAAAACTGCTTTAGGACCTACGTTTTTACCATTTTAGTTTCCTTTCTTTATTTCCCAATAATTGTTCCAGCATGCATAATCCATCTCTTTGGCCTCTCATACATTCATATACATCATGGGGTTATGTCATAATTATTTCATACATTTTCATCACATAAATAAACACTTTACATAACTAGGAAAGATCATACATCATAGGTTAGAGTATCAAATTGTTCACTTTCTTTCTTCCATTCTTTAGCTCTTCTCCATACATACATTTTGCATCATGCTTAACCTAAATTGTTGATTGTGGGAGGGTGAGATTCTAGGGAATCTCAGTAGCAAATATTACTACTTAAGCATGCAACATAGATGATAATGTATGATATATAATTTCAATAAACTTTCTTTATTTAGTGACATACCATCATGTTACATGCTTTGTATAAAAATGCATGGCCATGGGAAACATGTTATTCATAACATATTCAACATCATTCGTCATGTCATAACATTTTTCAATCATCATATACATGTCAATCCATAAGCATACCACATCAAGCACATAAAGAGGTAAGTCCACGACCGTAAACATAAGCTTTGCTCTTGTTCTTGCACTTGCTCCCTTTGCCTCCAACCAAACATTGGTTGCTTGCTAATCCTCTTTAACTCATTTTCTTTGACATATCATGGCCCTAAATATAATTACATTGTGTATACAACTCATTAGAGTCATTACATAAACATTGCACAATAACTTCCTTGAAACCCCTAACTCTAAACTTAAATCTTGGAGTTAATGGTTTAGCTTTGGAATAATTATTTCCTTAGACCAATCCTACATAATTTTGTCCAAGGAATCCAAATATGATGTTAGAATTTCAAAATTCCAACTCCTCCCTTAGCTTCTATACAGAACTGAACATAACCTCCTTGTTTTTTAAAAATTCTCATTTTGATTCCAATGCTTCCAATACTTGTTTCTCTACTTTACTCCACACAATTTTTCATTTTAAATCCCTTGGAAGCATCAAAATTATATAATTCTCACATATGAACAGTGATACATACAGTGGCAGCCAAGAGCATAAAACCATAATTGTATGCATATTTGAATTTCTAAGCAGTACTACTTGATTTTAGCTTGTTTAAACTTGTCTAAACTATCCATAACATAAAATTCATATTCCCACCACATATGAACAGCATGTCCAGCAGCAACATCAAAGGGAAAATGCCATAAAAACCACTTGAAATCAAGAGTAGCTAGGGAATTAATTACCTTGACTTGCTTCCAAGTTTGATTACTTCTTTTTGGCTCAAGTAGAAATTTTGGCAAAGGTTCTCTAAGGTTGTCTAAGCTGCCAAAATGTGCTGCAAATGGGGGTATTTGTAGAAAAATTTGGGTGGAAATGGAAAGCTAAAATTACTTTGGTTACTATTTGATCTAATCGTCCATAATTCACCTTCCATAAAGCTTGCCCTAGAAGCTTTAGAATGACATCATCCATGACATTATATAGGGCTATGTTTGGTGCAATAAAAGGAGAAATACTTATTGGAAAAATTCTAGTCCAATCCGATATTGATCCAGTTAGTTTAAAAAAAAAATTGATTGTTTTGCGTTTCTAATTTTTATAATATTCCAAAATATGTATTCTATCATGAAAACTAGTGTTTAGATTTTTTTCTACCATTGATATTGTTAGACTGAGTATTTATCTGCTTATCATCCCTTAAAAAATGACTGAAATGCCCTTGGTTCACTATGTGTCACTATATTAACCTTGAGGGCATAATTGCCATTTCACACCACTTTACAACTTATCAGGGCATATATTGACTCTAATTACTCATCTCTATACTTGCCTTGGTGTTTTGACCTGTCCAAAATGACCAAAATGCTCTCCATCTATCTCTTGCTTAATGGCACAACACAGGGGCATGCCTAGTGACATTTTTATAATTTTATATTTTTCTGGGTTTTTATTAGTACTAGCCCACATACTTATATGAAAATATTATTGGGCCTATAAGGAATCGTGTTGGGCCTTCTACATGATCCCCTATCTTCGTGGGCTCAACTCCCAAGAAATTCCCCGAAAAATATATATCGGTTGTTTTATTCCACTGTAAATTCCATTATAAATTCCACATTACTTCTTTTTTAGTTCTGTCAATTTTATAAATTCTCCTATTAATTACAAGAATTTAATGTAAAATTTTATCTGATTCTGAGGTCCTGAAGATACTGTAATAATTTTTTCAAACTTAAAAATTCATATCAATTCATCGGGACCTCAAATCAATTTATCGGTAAAATTTGAGATTGAACTGCTTCCGGGGGCTCAAATTTCCATAATTACAATTTTGCCTCTGAACTTTTGACAAATTGCATTTAAGTCCCTCAAACTTTTTATAATTACACTTAATGGCCTAAAGCTTATATCTACTTCCATTTTTTACCATGAAACTTTTAGACTTTTTATTTTAGTCACTTTCTTTTTCAAAATGACCATTGTCCTTAAAACTTTCATTAATTACAACTTAGTCCCTAAACTTTCACTAAATTATAATTTAGCCCCTTTTTCTTTATAACTTTGTACATTCTCTCTTTCTTTGGCTTAAAACTTATCTTAATCATTAACTTCTATTCTATTCATCATCACAGTTCTTTTCTTACCTCTTTCCTCTATTATTCTTCTATAGATAGGGAAAAATTAATTGTTTACAGATAAGGAAAAGTAGGATATGCCATTTCTTCTCCCATTAAATAAATTTCATCCTCAAAATTTAACTCGCATTTTAGTCAAATTATTATGGATATATCTCTCATATATCCTTCTCTGTTTAATTACTAAGGTTCGGGGGTACTTTTACATAATTGTATATTTTGTCTTAGCAACTGAAGGAATTTTCTTAGTATCCGTAAAACTTTTACATCATGCTCGTGTTATCATACTCCTTTTCTGGCTCACTCAATTAGAGTCAAAGTTTGCTTCTTTATTTTTTTTTCATCGATCATTAACTCATCTATTTGTGGACAACTCACCATACTGGGCGTGTGAGTAGTGTCCATTTCTTTCATATATAATCCTTCAGAAATTTGATGAAATTATGATATTTCTATTTTTTCATCATACTTCTTATCCATTACATGTCTCATTATAGGTTTCTCTTTATATATCTTGAGATATCATAAGTCTAACATTCTCTTTGACTTACAACTTTGCCAACCTCTCAAGAGAATATTGCTCTTTTGCCTTTCTTTCTCCAATCTTCCCTTTTAGATCCTCTCTTTGGATCTAACATAAGGGGTTATATTCTCTTACTTTTCATAACTTTTCTTAACCTTTCTTATCATCTTACATACTTTGTGAATCTATGTCAAACATGTGTGGCATTTGCACTATTTTTATCACTTCCCAGGGGATCACCTATCATTGGGCTACTCTAGCCTGAGCATGTTTAACTGAGAAATGGTAATAAAAATTTGAAGCACTGATGCTAACAGCTTTTACCCTAGTACTTCACTATCTTGAACCCTTTTCATATTGTCTCTTTTGGGTCTATCTGGCTCTTTATTCTCTTTAAATTCATCTTAGGAACTTATCTGCTTAGAATTGATCTTTTCTTATTTCATGTGGAATACTTTTCTTCTCTTTCTTAGATATTCTCCCACAGACTTATTGTAACATCCCAATTTTTAGGCCTAGAGACGCAGAAATAGCCTAAGATTGAGAGGCTACCAGACCCCCTTTGAGTAGAAGTCCCAGAGGCACACAGAGAGTTTTCAGGGACTAAGCTGCAAGTAAGTGAAGGTACAGGGATTTATGAATATCCCAAGGGGTATAATGGCCATTTTGGGAAATGTGGAGGTCAAAGGTTGCAGAGTTAAGAGTTGACCAGTTTGGTCACGATGATAAAGTAGTGTGGTCGCGACTAATATTGGCAGAAAGGTCTCGACGCGACTGAAAGATATGTGGGTCGCAACTAATAGACAAAATGAGTATGGTTACGACTAAAAAGTGATGGGGTCGAGACTAAATGATGTTGAGGTCGCGACTAATGAACACAGAAGGTATGAAGTTACGACGGAAGGATAGTTAGGTCGTGACTAGGGAATATAAAAGATGTTAGACGCCAGGAATCAAGCGGGCCAAGAGTTATGAAGATCCAAGAGAGATTGAAATGATATTTTAATAAAGTATAGTTACCCGGTCAGAGATAGAATTGGGAGAGGATCAGATAAAGTAAAGGTTATCCGGAACTATGAGGTGGCATGAAAAGAAGTCCTCATGGGACCCACAAGATGCCACTTGGCATTAAGTTAATGGAGAGAGAAAAAGGTAAAGGACACGTGGCATGATCTCAGCCGCTCATTCCAGGAAAAGACTTTGAAATTCTCTGGAAGCGCTGAGTCATGATGTGAGGTGTCCCATGATGATGTCATAAGTGATGAGTCATGAGGAGTGATGATGTCATCATGATGAGGTAAGCAAAACTTAGTGAGCAAGCAAAGCAATCTTAGCCATTCATTGAGATTTAATCCAAGCCATCCATTCCACTATGCCTCCACTATAAATACCCCTACCCCCTTCCCATTCATTCCACGCCAAAGCAAGAAAAGAAATAGGGAGAAGAGAGAGAAAGAGAAAGAGAGAAAGGAAGAGAAGGAAAGAAAGAGAAAGAAGAAGTTCTGGCTAAGCTAGGGCAGCCTGAAGAGCTTGGGAATAAGGTAAATTATTCTAGTCCCTGCTCTTATAAATTAGAGTATTATTCTTATGAATTCAGTAGCCAGAATATAGGAATATCTCTCTCTATAAGGTTAGTCGTGGATAGAAAGAAAGTTAGGGGATGGACAGGATAGGGGTATTATCTTAAGATAAACTTGAGATAAGTAGAGTTATGCTGGATGAGATCATAATGAAATATTATGATGTGTATAGGCTCTGGCCTATGGAAAGGTGGAACCTCAGATCAAAGGTTAAGGACTAAAGGAAGGGCTACACCCCAGGTAGTAAACTTACCTAAACTTATATGTGTTGAATATATGATTGATTGTGTTATGGCTTGATTGATTGATGTTAATATGTAATTGTTGAAGCTCTGTACTATGATTACTCTGGCCAATTGTACTTTATATGTTACATGGAAGCATGCACATTACTTTATGCTAACACAATCACAAGCAAGCACCAATATCAATCATTGTTGCATATATTGTTTAGTACCGTTTACTACTGAGATTTCCCCAGAAATCTCACCCTCTGCCTTTTCCAACCATAACAGGGGGCTGGTTTGGAGAAGATGGAGTTAGGAAAGTAAGGATATTTTATTTGGTATCAGAGGAAGAGGTTCTGGCATAGACTGGAAAGAGCTCTGGTTCAGAGCATAAGATTCTGGCACAAAATAGAAGGTTCTGGCTCAGTGATGCTTTGAAATAGTTAGAATGGATGTTTAAATGAGTTGAAAATATGAATTAGAAAGGTTATTTCCCCTAGAATACGGGATAATGATGCCCAAGTCGCGACGGATATGGATATAGGTCGTGACTAATATAGGGGTAGGTCACGACAGTTATTCACAGAGAGATATGGTCGCGACAAGTATGTTTCAAGGTCGCGACTAGTAGTCACAGAGAGCTAAGGTTACGACGAGAAGGGTCTTATGTCGCAACTACTAAATACAGAAGAAAAGGTTGTGACGTGAGAAGGCCTATGGTCGTGACGAGTAAGGTTGCAGTATGCGACTAGTGTACAAAGGAGTACAGGTCGCGACGGTATAATGTATAGGTCGCGACTAAGGGACACAGAGATGCCAGGTCTTGACAAGTAGTATGCGATGGTCGCGACTATAATTGGCAGAGGCCATATGACGATACGTACTGTGTACGTAGGTATTGTCTAAGGAGTCTGGAAGTGAGTGGACCTAGTCGGTTCATCCAGTCTTTCCTAGGTAATTACGTAGAATGGTAGTTCTTAAGGTAATTACCGAATCAGTACAGTTCAGTCACTTTTAAAAATGAAGTATAATAGTTATAATGCCGGATTACTGGCAGAAAAGATGTAATGGAGATATGATGATAACGATGGGTTAAGATGAGATAAAATGATATTTGCCTAGGACTGATCCTAGCATATGGCCTAAGGCTAGAGATGTGATGGTTAATAGATAAAGAGCTAATGTCCCCTAAGCCGAGGGATTCCATCCTAAGCCGAGGGATTCCATCATAAAGAAACAGTAATGTAGCAGACCTAAGGGAGAGAACCCTAGGGAACAGAAGTAATAGTGCTAGATGATAAATGAGATCCATGTGTCTTATGTTAGTCAGGATCCATAGAAGAGGACTAGAAAGGAACTACAGTCTAGTCTAGAGCAGACTGAAACTGATATACAGACAGAAAGAGTTAAGAAATAGTAAAGAGATAGAGCTCAAGATTGATCCGCTCACCTGAGAAGTTTTCTTGGATAGTTTATGAGAAGCATTCCTCTCAGTTAGATAGAGATGAGCGTGAGGCTAAAGGTTAAAGTAGGGAAAGAGAAACCCTTTGATGAAATACTTAGCCGAGTTCATCCACATGAGCAATGAGAGTTGAATGCTGAGAAGTCAGTTAATGGATTGAATTTCGTGTTATAAAGAAAAAGTTTTTCTCAGGTAGTCACAGAAGTTCAATAGAGCGGTAGCTGTAAATTAGAAAAAGAAAGATAGGCACAGTTCTAAAGATAAAGTGACTCCCCTATTCCCTATATAAGATAGAATAATGAAGGGTTAAGTCTACCCTTATAAGAGGGTAGCGTGGCAGCCTAAGTAAAATAGATAGATGTTTCAGGATGAATGATCAGGATATGATAGGTAATATGATAAAGGAAATATGTTTTGAGGCTTACTTAGTTTATTACAATGTCTGATGGATGTTTGAGCAAATTATGATGATACAGTTGCCATAAGTTATGATGAATAGTTGCATCTCCTTGCAGTTGTCACAGGATGACATGCATGTTAGAGTATGCCATGATGAATGAATACTCCCTTTTCGTAGGGTAGAGTATATATGGTGAGGAAGTTATGAGAAGTTATGTTGCTCCCATACCATATGATATGCAATAAGGAATGTATTGAGGATGATAGATAATCTCAGTTTATGGGATGATAAGTTATGATATGATATGATATTCATATATGATTTATGATTGAGGTTACTCAGGTAATTCTGTAGACTTGTGAATGCAGTACTCAGGGCCATTTCTATTGAAAGGAATGGTATATAGAAAGAAAAGCAGATAAGAGTAAAGAGATTATTTCTAGATCACTCTTCAGATAAGAGTTAGATTTGAAACATATGGCTCTCAGATAGAGCTAGATTCAGATAAGATCACTCTTTAGAAAAGAGTTGGATCTAATACAGATTGCTCGCAGTTAGAGCATAGTGTAATGGCTCGCAGTAAGAGCGTAGATTGAAATGAGAAGTTATGATAAGGCCATAGCAGCAGAATGCAATGGTAGGTGGTTAGACCATGATTACACAAGACATGGTAAGCCACATTATAAGGCCTGGTAAGCCATAGTATAGTAAGAAAGATGAGAAGGAACTACTGAGTGAAAAAGGAAATAAGTAAAGTCTGGGTAAATAATATGGGCTACAGAACATAATATTTTTAAATTTTTATCGAGTTATCAACAAGGGGAAGCAGTGAACCCTATAACTTAGTCTGTTGGTTTAATATCTTCCAGAGATTATGATACAGTATAACAGAATCGCAGTTAGATTCTGGAGGGTTGCAGTTAGATCCTAGCATGGCTCCAGGGTCGCAGTTAGATCCTACAGCTTCAGAGTCGCATTTAGATTCTGAAGAGGCTGACAGTTGATCGCAGTTAGATCCTGAGGTCACAGTTAGACCTAGCCTAAGGAAAGTAATGAGCCATAAGATATGAGTACTGTAATATCCTTAATTTTTTATACTGATTTCTATGTACAGATTAGATGGAATATATGAGTTCTTTTTCAGGAAAAAGATGTGGTCCTTTATGTGAAGAAAAGGATTAAATTGCAAAAGAAAGGAAATAAAAGGACTTAAATGCAATTATGGAAAGTTTAAGGTTAAGAAAGAAAGGTAGACAAAAATGTGGGGTCTTAAAGTGTAATTTTAGCCAAATAAAGGGACTTAAGTGCAAAGAAGAAAAAGTTCCTTGGGGCTAAAGTATAATTAAGGAAAAATAGGCCAGAAGTGGGTTGGACTGTCCGACAACATTTCAGTCCCAGATTTCACCAGAAGATAGGGCAGGTGGCGCTGGGTAATCCAGCCTAATACCGGAATTTTTGAAGACTCCAGATTGCCAAAAATGGACTGATCGTCCAAAAGTTATAAAAATTCCTACCGGATACCCTAGATTTCAGATATAAGTAAGAAATTACAGGATGATACACCCTTATGGGGCGGATGTCAGGAAACTGACAGAATACCGATAGAAGGTCTGTAGAAAAAGTTATTCACAAATTAGAAAATCCAGACGGGAGTATGCCTCCAGGGATCCGATAGGGAAATTTATCGGTATTTAAACTAAGACTGAATGAGGTCGGGTAACAACAGTCAGATGCCTGTTATGACCCAAATGGCTGCCCAGACACAGTAGGGCAGTGTATCTGACAGAAGGAGTCGGTGTCCCGATATGTGTGTAAACGGTGCATAATAGCTAAAATATTCGGTGAACCTGGACAGGGGAGGATTCCTCGTAATACGTGCTATGAAGGTGTTGGACCTAGAAAGGCCCAAAAATGGTGCCATCAAAGGCCCAATAAGATACGTGGACTGATAGGTGGGTCAGTGTCCAGCAGAACCCCGGAGAAGTGCGAAATTACGAAAATACCCCTGTGTTGTACTAAAGGTTAGCAGATGAATGGAGGGCATTCTGGTCATTCTAGACAGGCCCAGAGGCTAAGACATCTAAATAAGGTTGACTAGAGCCAGTATATGCTTTGACCAGGTACAGAAAGGTGTGAAATGACGATTTTGCCCTTAGGGTTAAAATAGGACAAGAAAGGGCACCAAGGGCATTTTGGTCATTTCGTAGGGGATCTGTAATTGAGTTTAGACCCAGTATAAATATGTTAATGATATAAAGGGTTTAGATACTAAATGTAAGGTCAGAAGACATAATATGGGTTTTCAGAAAAATTAGATTCAGAAGACGGTCCAGTTTTCGAGGCGACAGACCGGGCCGGTACCGGATTGGACTGGAAAGCTTCCAGAAGGTTTCTCTCCTCTCCAAATTGCGCCATGTGAAGAATGTGGGTGGTGAGGTGTCCCATGAGGTGGCATTGAGGGATGTCATGCATGATGCAGTAAAAGGAATAAAGAAAAATAGGAAATTCCGGAAAAACCAGGACCACAGGATCAGATGGCTTCAAAATTATAGAATGCCATTGACCAAAACTATAAATACCCCATAGCTCTTCATTAAGCACGGCCCAAGCAAGGTTTAGAGAGATAAGGAAGTTCTTGAGAGAGAAAGTGAGAGAAAGAAAGAAGAAAGGAAGTTCTGGTGGAGTTGGAAGCAGTAGAGAAGTTCTGAAGTTCTGCTTTTGAGGTAGTAACTAATCCTAGCTTTTATGTAATGTCTTTGTGATTTGTTGTGCTATTGTTTGGTTGGATTGTTGTCCTATATGTTATGCTTGAAGCTCTATTACAATGCTATGATCATATGTTATTGAATATTGAAGTATGCAGCCTACTTATCTATACACAATCACAAGTAAGCACTGTCACACTGCATTACATATATTGTTATGATTGTTGCTACTAGGATTCTTTTGAATCTCATTCCCATATATAACATTACAGGGGAGGTTCTGTCAAAATAAAATTTGAAAATTTTAAGAGACGCCGTTAGGCTGCCGAAATTCTGGCAACGAAGAAGGAGCAAAGAAAGGAACTGATACGTACTGTGTACGTAGGTGCTGTCTAAGGAGGCTGGAAGTGAGTGGACCTAGAAGGTTCATCTAGTCTTTCCTGAGTACTTACGTAGAATGGTAGTTCCTACGGGAATTACCGAATCGGTACAAGATCGGTTACTTTCTACAGAAGGAATGTAGCAGTTATGCTGCCGGATTTTAGACAACGAAAAATGTAATAGGAAATATGAGGATGTTAACCATGCACTGATGTATAACAGTTGATTATTTAATAATGGTTGTTATCTGGCATGTTGAACTGATATGTGATGTATGTATGCACTAATATGTAAGGTTGGTTGCTGAAAAATGACTCTGTGAACAGTAACCCGTGGAGACCTATTGATGTTTGGTAAATCATTAAAAATAGTAAATTGTTGAATAAATTTATGATATTTTTATGGTAAATAGTAGACATACTAAGATTTAATTTGATATATAGAATGCCTCATTTGTATGTATACACGAAAAGATATAAATTGTTAAAATTGGGACCACAATGCTGGATTCAGGAGAAAATCACTGGATGAATAGTAAAGTTGAAACGTTGACCCACGTTGAATTTGTCAAGGAATGGTCAACCAATGATTTTTCCCTGAAATCTAATTAAGGTATCTTCATGTATCAATTTGAACCACTTCATTTCAATATTTCTAGAATTAGTTATGATTTTTCAAAGTCAGGTCACTTATCTGGAATTTGCCACAGTGAACAGTACCCGATGAGAATAAAATTCCAGATTAAGAGTTTAGACTTCAATGACCATGAAAGTGGTTCTAAGTGCTACTGAATGGTCCTTAAGATGTATAAAAAATAAGGATGTGACAAGTACAATGTAGTATCTCTCTGGGAAGATGAATGCCAAAGACGAAGTTAAGGTAAGAAAGCTTCACTAGTTGATAAACTCACTCAGAAAAAATATTTTATAATAGTTTTTCTCAGATAGCCTATATTATATAGACTGAACTTAGTTTTTTCTTAAACAAAGGTTTTGTAGAAGTATACTTGAGAAACAAAGAAGAGAACCCCATATGTTTTGAGAACAGAAAAGTATGAGCAGATAGATCCTCCAGATGAGGATAAAGAGATTAGAGTGTCAGAAAGACCTAGAGAAGAGGGTCTAAGGCTAAGCAGAGATAGAACCCAGTAGTTCTATGAGATAGAGAATGCTAAGACTTAGAGCCATATGAAGGGTAATGTAGCCTTCATTCAGAAAATTGTTTGGCAAGAATGAATAATGAGAAAGGGTCCAGTTGCCACAGAAGTTTGGCATAAATGGACAAGGTAAGAAAAGTAAAAAGTTAAAGCAAGATAGACCCCGGAGTTACACCAAGATGTTGAGGGGTAAGATATGAAAGAGTGTAAATGCCATAGAAGTTTGGCATATATGCATAAAGTTAAGTAAAATGATAGACAAAGTTATGAAAAGTTATAAAGGGTTATGAACAGTAAAGGATTAGAACCCTTTTGTCAAGTCCAAGTAGAGTGGATTTGAAATGAAAGATTTAAATTATGACTTTGTTCAGGAGAACGAGAAGTAAAAGAGCAATATTCTCCTGAGAGGCTGACAATGTTACAAGTTAAAGAGAATATTAGACTTATGGTATCTCAAAATATGTCATGATAAGGCAAGATAAGTTATGAAAGAGTAAGATACACCATGATATAGCCAGATTTGTCAAGATATGCCACGATATAGCATGAGAAGTATGCAATGAGATACATTTTGATAAGCATGTAATATGGCATATAATGAGAAATATGTATTGAAAATGATAGTGAAAAGTAACTTCATAAACAGATGGAGAGGCTTCCTTTATGAAAGAGATAAGATAATAAATGTTATGCTATGGATGAAGGTAAGAGCTTTCACTCCATGCATGAAATGCCAGGCACTATGTTATTTTTGTAAAATATGCTAAAGCTCCGAGTGTTAGAGCTGTGCATATTAAGAAAAGGAATACTTGAACTCCCATGTTAGAGCTTTGTATTCATGAGCAGGTATGCAGTCCTGCAACATGTTGGCTAGGCATTATGCATGTTAGAGTATGTGCTCCTACTTAGCAGTAAAGTAAAGAAGAGAATAACTGCATAAGTCCTCTCTTTGTATGATGTTAAGTTATTAAAGATGATGAGAACATATGATTATACGGAAAGAGAGATAGAATTTTGCTAATGCTAAGGAATTCCGTGACATACTAAGAGAAGTAATAAGAGATAAGTACTAAAAAGTATGATGAGTAATTGATGGAAACTCCCGAATACAGTAATATTCAAGAGAGTTTGATATGAAAGAAATGGACACTACTCAGAAGTCTAGTACAATGAGTTGTCCATAAGCAAATGGATGCATAGCAAGTGCGCAAGTGAGGACATGAAGCGGATATTGAAAACACTCCGTTAGATGAGAAGATAGAAGATAAGAGATAGATACCCCCAATCCTTAGTCATAAAGCAAAAACAGATACCAAGGAGATTTATACCCAGATAATTGACTAAGGTACTTATTAAATTTTGAGGACAAAATTTATTTAAAGGGGAGGAGAAATGTAACATCCCAATTTTTAGGCCTAGAGACGCAGAAATAGCCTAAGATTGAGAGGCTACCATACCCCCTTTCAGCAGAAATCCCAGAGGCACATAGAGTTTTCAGGGACTAAGCTGCAAGTAAGTGAAGGTACAGGGATTTATGAAAGTCCCAAGGGGTAGAATGGCCATATTCAGAAATATGAAGGTCAAAGGTTGCAGAGTTAAGAGTTGACTAGTTTGGTCGCAACGATAAAGTAGTGTGGTCGCGACTAATATTGCCAGAAAGGTCTCGACGCGACTAGAAGATATGTGGGTTGCAACTAAGTTTTACAGAAAGGTCAAGATACGACTGGAAGATATGTGGGTCATGTAACATCCCAATTTTTGGGTCTAGTTGAACTGGGAGGTAGTATGATATGGGTAGGCTGCTAAACCCGTAGTCCTAGGATAGTAATCTGATATGGGCGGATTATTTACCTGTATTTTGTAGGATCCGAGGGATGAGCTAAGTCCTTCAGGATGTAAAGATGAGTTAAGTCTTTAACCTACAGAATCGGGACAGTTCACCTAGGTTCAAAATGAGGAATGGGAGGAATGTCCTAAGTCTTAAGCCTAGGAATTCTGCAAGTAGCTTGATATGGGCTGGCTCCTGTGTAAGATAACCTGATATGGAGGGTTGTCGAGCCTTTCAATTAACAAGGACTCCCGAAGAGTAGTGGATGAGTTATTGAAAGAGAATCTCTAGAACTTAGGATGAAGGATAAGAAGAAAGTGAGATAAGATAGACCCCATAATTATGCTAAGATTCTGTGGGGTGAGATATGAAAGGAATGGACACTGCTTATGAGAGCAGTAGAGTTGTCCATAAGAAAGAAAGTATACAGTATGAGAAAGATGTATTGGTGACTTTTGGTCGCGACGAGGAAGTAGATTGGTAACGACTAATATTGGCAGAGAGGATTGGTCGTGACGGATATGTATGTGGTGTCGCGACTAATGGGTATATGAGCCTGGTTACGACTAGAAAGTGATGGGGTCGCGACTAAAGAATGTTGTGGTCGCGACTAGTGAATGCTGTGGTCGCGACTATGAACACAGAAGGTGTTATGTCGCGATGAGATGATGGTTAGGTCGCGACTAGCGACTATAAGTGGTGCTAGCCGTATGAGATCTAGTGGGCCAAGAGTTGTGAAGGTCCAAATGAGATAGTTACCCGGTTAGAGATAGAACTGGGGAAGAAGGTCAGATACAGGAAGGGCTATCTGGAGACCATGAGATGGACTGATAAGGTATCCTCATGGGACCCACAAGATGACACATGGCATTAAAGTAAGTGGTTCAGTGACCTTTCACTAGAGTAAAGTTACTCGGTTGGCACGAAAACTGAGGAGGTGATTAGATAAGTCTGGGACTTATCTGGATAGCATTGGAAGGCGTGCAAGGTCTCTTCTAGGCACCACATGGCACTGGTCTGGAGGAAGCAGATAAAGCTAAGGACACGCATTACGAGACAGGACTTTGGACCGATGAGTCAGCTGATGAGGTGTCCCAGGATTTTCAACATGTGGAAAATATGCTGGTGAGGTGGCTGCTGAGGTGTCCCCTGAGGTGGCACTGATGATGCAGTAAAAGGAAATAAGGAAAATAGGAAATTCCAGGAAAAACCAGGACCACATGTTCAGATGGCATGGAAATTATGAGAATGCCATTGGGAAACTCTATATAAACCCCCCTTCATTCATTTGCATCATGCATGGGCAAGGGAAGGGAGAGAAAGAAGAGAGAGAAGGAGAAGGAAGGGAAGAGAGAAAGGAGAGAAAGGAAGTAAGGAAGTTCTGGCGGAGTTGGAAGCAGAATAGAGATAGTAAGGTTCTGCTAAGCTAGCCAGGTAGTAACTAATCCTAGCTTTTATGTAATGGCTTTGTGATTTGATGTGCTATTGTTTGGTTGGATTGTTGTCTTATATGTTATGTCTGAAGCTCTACTGCAATGCTAGGATCATATGTTATTGAGTATGGAAGCACGCGGTATACTTATCTGTACACAATCACAAGCAAGCACCGTCACACTGCATTACATATACTGTTATGATTATTACTACTGAGATTCCCCCGAATCTCATCCCCTTGTATAACCCATTTTAGGGAGGTTATGTCAAGGTAGATTTTAAGAATCTTGAGAGACGCCGTTATGCTGCTAAAATTTCGGCAGAGATAGCAGTAGTGGAGAAAGGATATGATGCGTACTGTGTACGTAGGTACTGTCTAAGGAGGCTGGTAGTGAGTGGACCTAGCCTGTTCATCCAGTCTTTCCTGGGTACTTACGTAGAATGGTAGTTATTGTTGGAAATTGTGCCCTAGGGGCCTATCATTGTATCGGGTTATCACATTATTTGCATGTTTACTGTGATGACCATCCTTGGATAACTCGTGATCTTATCCTAAATGTCCCTGGTCGGTCATCTATGCGGGAGCAGAGATGAAATAAGACCAGTATGACTTTGAAGATATATAGAGATATAAATCAAAGTCATAGGCACATGTAAGAGTACAGGGTGCTGGACCGACCCGCAATGAGAGAGCTGCATGGGTCAAGTCATAAGCTTCTCTCATATACAAGCCATGTCACTATGCCCTTTGACCTGAGATCATCATGGATTCCTACATGACAAACGCTCTGCTTTGACCTAGTCAAAAGTCACTTTTGACCGAGTGATCATAAAGGCTATGCTCGGGCTTAGTGGTTTTTCATGCGGAGGAATGTGAATGGTCAAGATGGAATTTGTCCCTCACATTCGTAGAGAGATATTACTGGGCCCCTCGATGAGTGAGTCTGAGAAATGTATGGCCATACTGGAATGGAAGGGTAGTTCCATTTCTATATTCAGACTACTCAGGGATCGAGAAAGTAACGGTCAGGAACAGGAGGATGACGTTCACCATGCCTCATCCTTGACCGAAATATCGTGTGACAAAAGGGACGTGATATGGTTGTATGAAAGGTTACATCGTTTATCGATCCTCATATGTTTTGGGTAGTCGTAATGCCTTGCTAGAGACCGCTTACGACTTGTGGGTCAGTATAGTAACTGGGCCACTGCCAACTTCATATGGGCCTACAGGGTCGCACACAAAACAGCCCAATGCGAGCTATGATGTCCAGATTCATTGAATCTAAGAGATGTCTAGATTCAATGAATAATCTAGGGTGGATATATATTTTATATATATATAAATTAGTTTATATATATATTATATATATAATATAAGAGATATTTGTAAGATTTAATTTATAAGGATAAATTAAATCTCTATCATTTTTGAATTTGAATTTAAATGGATATGATCTATTTGAATTTGAAATTCAAATTGATAAGATATCTCAATTTTGATTTATGAGAATAAATCAAATATAATTCTGTCTTATCTTTATTTTAAATTAAATAAATAGGTGAACTAAATCTGTGGGACGGATTTAATATAAACCATATTTATTTAATCAGTTTCTTATTAAATTATGCAATATATGATATTGTATTAATTCAGAATTAATATAAGATTAATTCTGAAGCCCGGCCCTATTAGAAGCCCGATAGCTTCCTATATATTTGACATTAGGAGCTAGGGTTCGACACACAATAGATCTCTTCACACACATTCAGTCGTGAGAAAAGGGGGCAGGGAGAGTGCAAAAGGTTTGCATATAAGAAACTGCCGAAATAGAGACGGTGAGGACGGAATCTCCAGAAAGCCTTAGAGGGACAAGAGGCGCTAGCACGTCGTTCGCAATTGGAACGCTGTTCGTGTGGATACCGGTAGAGGAAGCCGATCTGAGCTGTCGACTTCTACGATACGGCCAGACACGAAGAAAGGTCGCGACCAGAACACACTTAGGTCGCGACCAAACGGGCATCTGAACGTCAGAAATCCGAAAAGAGGAGACAGGTCGCGACGTGAAGTTGAAGAGGTCGCGACTAAAAGCTCCAGAGGCGACAGGTCGCGACTAGAAGCAGAGTAGGTCGCGACTACAAACTCCAGAGGCGACAGGTCGCGACTAGAAGCTGAGGAGGTCGCGACTGAAAGTTCCAGAGGCGAGGAGTCGCGACTAGTGGACACTGAGGTCGCGACCAAAGCTTGAAACCGAAGGTAACACTTCTTTCTCCTTGACTTAAACACATTCGGTAGATCCTGGCTGGGAATGGAAAAATTTTTAAAGTTAATTTCCGCTGCGTGTCTTCCAATTCCCTTCAGTGGTATCAGAGCCATGCCGTTTTGTGTTTAAGTTAGGTTTGATTGTTGATACATGTGATGTATGTTAGACTTCTTAGCTGATTATATGATAACATGCGAGATATGTATGACATATATGGAATCTGTTTATGTATGACATATACGGAATCTAAAAGGAAACTGAAATCGGTGGTGTATGTTAATTGATTTGATCAATTAATATTAATGGGGTCTAAGGAAATAGAATTAAGATTCTTGATTATTTATCAAAAAAAAAAATTCCATGGGGCTACCTGTTCGTAGCACAACATATTCGTAAGATATACTGGCTTTCCTTATGTATGAATGTTTTGAAACATTTATTGCCCTTCAAATAGTATGAATTTTGATTCTTGAATGTTTGGGTATGGTGAACAATATGGCTCTAGATTACAAGTGTTGTAATTTTTCTAAATACGGCCTGCGTGTCGTGCCTTCCTCTAATGACTCTCGTTGTACATTCTCTTCTCATCTCACTCCCCTCGAATGTTAAAACGAGGTTTCCTTATGTACTTTTCCTATTCTAATTAGAGAGCTCCTCTCATTGGCTTGAGGGGACTTAGGATAGGTGAGCCATATTGTATCACGTTTAAGATTATGCATCTTTTGATTAGATCACTGCATGTATGTTTTATATGCATAATACTGGTATGAGATACAACCGCGATACATGCATCTTATAAACCAGATAATTAATTAAACCCTCTAAAAGAAATCTTAAGTCATATGCCGTCAATTAATGAACACTTGTCAAAACCTCGATCGCTCATTTGTAGGTCCACCAAAGTGGGTGCATTTGAGTTATCTTGGGGAGATAAGCAAGAGTAATGGTGCTACTCTTATGTTTGTTATTGTTTGACTTAATTGAGATTATCAAAACGGTTTTGGGTCTCAAGGCATTAGATGGGATTAAAACATGCCGGATCATATGATGATGGAATCCCATAAACATCTAAGAGTTACATGTGATGTAATTGGTAAAGTTGTTACCTACCTAAATAACTTAAAGTTGAGCGTCCAGCCAAAGCGGACTCAAGTTTAAGCCAAATATGGATCTTAGCCCACTAATTATTACATTGAGGGTTGTTTTATTCAGTGGGAGATTGCTAATTCGATTGCATATTTTAATTGTAGAATCATGACGACTAGTAATACTGCTACATTATCGTTGCGATCTGTCCTTGAGAAGGACAAACTCAATGGGACAAACTTTCTTGACTGGTTCAGGAACTTGAGAATTGTTCTCAAGCAGGAAAGAAAGGTATATGTCCTAGATCAACCCATTCCTGAGGAGCCAGCAGCCAATGCTCCTAGAGCTCAGAGAGATTCTTATGCGAAGCATAAGGAAGACTCTGTTGATGTGGGATGCTTGATGCTTGCCACTATGGTTCCGGAGCTTCAAAGAGATCTGGAACACATGGAGGCTTATGAGATGATTGTGCATCTTAAGGAAATGTTCTAGCAACAGGCAAGGCAAGAGAGGTATGAGACCACTAAGGCCTTACATTCCTGCAAGATGGCTGAAGGTGCATCAGTCAGTACTTATGTCCTAAAGATGATAGGGTACATTGATCACCTTGAGAGGCTTGGATTTCCCATGAGCCATGAGTTAGCTACAGATTTGATCTTGAACTCACTCCCGAAAAGTTATGACCAGTTTGTCATGAACTACAACATGAACAACATGGAGAAATCTATTTCTGAACTGCATGGGATGCTTAAAACTGCTGAGCCGACTGTTAATAAGAAGCCCAGTACTGTTTTGATGGTTCAAAAAGGAAAGGGTATGAAAAAGAAAGGCAACGGCAAGGGGAAGGGTCATGGCTCATCTGGTAAGACCAAAGAGTCAGGCAAGCCCGAAACCAAGCCTGCATCAAAGAAGGCAAAGCCTCCAAAGGAAGGAGTTTGCTTCTTCTGCAATGAACAGGGTCATTGGAAGAGGAATTGCAAACTCTACCTTGAAGATCTGAAAAAGAACAAGAAGGATAGCGGGGCTATCGCTTCAGGTATTTATGTTATAGACATTCATCTCTCTACTTCCACTACATGGGTATTAGATACTGCATGTGGTTCTCACATTTGTACAAATGTGCAGGGCCTAAAGGACAGTAGAAAGCTGAAGAAGGGCGAAGTTGACCTACGAGTTGGAAACAGAGCAAAGGTTGCTGCTCTAGCTGTAGGCACTTATGAATTAGTTCTACCCACTGGGCTTTTGTTAGTTTTGAACAATTGCTATTATGTTCCTGCTTTGAGTAGTAACATTGTTTCTCTTTCTTATTAGGATAAGGAAGGTTACACTTCCATTTCTGGGAATGGTAAATGTTCCATTTATCGTAATGATATTTTCTATGCTCATGGTGATTTGCATGTTGATCATTACATATTAAACTTGGAACAACCCAATCATGGAAATATCTATAACATAACCGCCAAAAGGATCAAACCAAATGATTTGAATCCGACGTACCTCTGGCACTGTCGTCTATGCCATATAAATGAGAAACGCATTTCTAAACTCCATCAAGATGGATTTCTCAACTCATTTGATTTTGAATCATATGATACTTGCGAATCTTGTTTGTTAGGAAAGATGACAAAGTCTCCTTTCACTGGGCACAGTGAGAGGGCCACTGATTTGTTGGGCCTCATACATACAGATGTGTGTGGACCGATGAATACAAATGCCAGAAGAGGTTATTCGTACTTCATTACATTCATAGATGATTTCAGTAGATATGGCTACGTCTATCTAATGAAACATAAATCCGAATCTTTTGAAATGTTCAAGATATTTCAAAATGAAGTACAAAACCATCTTGGTAAAACAATTAAAGCCCTTCGATCTGATCGAGGTGGTGAATATTTGAGCCAAGAGTTTATCGATCATCTTAGGAATTGTGGAATAGTCTCACAATTGACTCCTCCAGGAACACCACAATGGAATGGGGTTTCTGAACGGAGGAATCGAACACTATTGGATATGGTTCGATCCATGATGAGTCGAACAGATCTTCCACCATCCTTTTGGGGCCACGCCCTAGAGACAGCTGCATTCACACTGAATCGTGTTCCATCTAAGGCAGTTGAAAAGACTCCGTATGAGATATGGACTGGGAGGAAACCTAGTTTGTCTTTTCTCAAGATTTGGGGATGTGAGGTCTATGTTAAGCAACAAGCCTCAGATAAGTTAGCGCCCAAATCTTCAAAGTGCCTTTTTGTGGGATATCCTAAGGAAACCAAGGGATATTATGTCTACAACCCCACTGATAACAAAGTGTTTGCTGTCAGAAATGGTATCTTTCTAGAACGAGAATTTATCTCTAAAAGAACCACTGGGAGCAAGGTACACCTCGAAGAAGTTCGAGAGCCACAAGACGCCACAGAACTAGAGATGGAAAGTAGAGAAGACTCACAAGAAGTTGTTGAGACTCCTCAGGTCACGCAAGGCCCAAGGCGATCTAATAGGGCACGACTTCAGCCTCAGATATATGGATTTCTGATTTCTGATAGTCGTGATGTGTTGCTCATTGAGCATAATGAGCCCACTACCTATCAAGAAGCTATAGTGGGACCAAACTCTGAGAAACGGCTTAATGCCATGAAGTCTGAGATGCAATCCATGTACGACAATAAGGTATGGACCTTAGTCGACCCGCCTGAAGGTATAAAAACCGTCGGGTGCAAGTGGGTTTTTAAAGAGAAAACTGACATGGATGGCAATGTAAATGTCTTCAAGGCACGACTGGTTCCAAAAGGATTTACTCAAACTCATGGTGTGGACTATGATGAGACCTTTTCCCCAGTTGCAATGGCCAAATCAATCAGAATCCTCCTTGCCATTGCAGCATATTATGACTATGAAATATGGCAGATGGACGTCAAGACAGCCTTCCTTAATGGAAAGCTCCTTGAGGATGTGTACATGACACAACCTGAAGGTTTTGTGCGTTCTGAGGACTCTGGTAAGGTGTGCAAGCTTCAAAGGTCCATTTATGGACTGAAGCAAGCATCTCGGAGTTGGAATCATCGTTTTGATGAAGTAGTCAAAGAGTTTGGATTTCTTCAAAATATTGATGAACCTTGTGTGTACAAGAAGGTTAGTGGGAGCACAGTTGTATTTTTGGTACTCTATGTCGATGACATCCTACTCATTGGGAATGACATTCCTACCTTGCAGATTGTCAAGTCTTGGTTAGGAAAATCTTTCTCGATGAAAGACTTGGGTGAAGCCACCTACATCCTAGGAATTAGGATCTATAGAGATAGATCTAAAAGGCTTCTAGGACTGAGTCAGAGCACATATATAGACAAGATACTGCATAGGTTCAGTATGCAGGAATCAAAAAGGGGTTTCATACCCATGTCTCATGGTATTCACCTCAGCAAGGATTTGTGTCCTAGTACACCAGATCAGCGAGGTCGCATGAGTAAGATTCCATATGCCTCGGCCATAGGATCTATCATGTACGCCATGTTATGTACTCGATCGGATGTCTCATTTGCCTTAAGTATGACTAGCAGATATCAACAGGACCCTGGTGAGGGCCATTGGACTGCTGTCAAGAATATCCTTAAGTACTTAAGAAGGACTAAGGACTTATTCTTGGTCTATGGTGGATTGGTAGACGAGCTCTATGTAACTGGTTACACAGATGCAGGTTTCCAAACTGACCAGGATGACCAGAAATCGCAATCTGGATACATATTCCTCCTGAATAATGGAGCAGTAAGCTGGAAGAGCTCTAAGCAGAGCACTATAGTAGATTCTGCAATGGAAGCCGAGTATATAGCAGTATCTGATGCAGCTAAGGAGGCCATTTGGATCAGGAAGTTCATTGCTGAACTAAGGGTGGTACCGACCATCTCAGATCCAATAACTTTGTTCTGTGACAATAGTAGTGACATTGCACAGTCCAAAGAGCCTAGGTCACATCAAAGGACCAAGCATATACTCAGGCGATTTCATCTCATCAGAGAAATCAATGATAGAGGTGATATAAAATTATGCAACGTAACAAGAGAAGACAATGATGCTGATCCTCTAAACCGCTTGTCCAGGCAAAACATGAGCGTCATGTTAGGTCAATAGGATTGAGACAAATTAATGATTGTTCCTAGTGCAAGTGGGAGGATGTTGGAAATTGTGCCCTAGGGGCCAATCATTGTATCGGGTTATCACATTATTTGCATGTTTACTGTGATGACCATCCTTGGATAACTCGTGATCTTATCCTAAATGTCCCTGGTCGGTCATCTATGCGGGAGCAGAGATGAAATAAGACCAGTATGACTTTGAAGATATATAGAGATATAAATCAAAGTCATAGGCACATGTAAGAGTACAGGGTGCTGGACCGACCCGCAATGAGAGAGCTGCATGGGTCAAGTCATAAGCTTCTCTCATATACAAGCCATGTCACTATGCCCTTTGACCTGAGATCATCATGGATTCCTACATGACAAACGCTCTGCTTTGACCTAGTCAAAAGTCACTTTTGACCGAGTGATCATAAAGGCTATGCTCGGGCTTAGTGGTTTTTCATGCGGAGGAATGTGAATGGTCAAGATGGAATTTGTCCCTCACATTCGTAGAGAGATATTACTGGGCCCCTCGATGAGTGAGTCTGAGAAATGTATGGCCATACTGGAATGGAAGGGTAGTTCCATTTCTATATTCAGACTACTCAGGGATCGAGAAAGTAACGGTCAGGAACAGGAGGATGACGTTCACCATGCCTCATCCTTGACCGAAATATCGTGTGACAAAAGGGACGTGATATGGTTGTATGAAAGGTTACATCGTTTATCGATCCTCATATGTTTTGGGTAGTCGTAATGCCTTGCTAGAGACCGCTTACGACTTGTGGGTCAGTATAGTAACTGGGCCACTGCCAACTTCATATGGGCCTACAGGGTCACACACAAAACAGCCCAATGCGAGCTATGATGTCCAGATTCATTGAATCTAAGAGATGTCTAGATTCAATGAATAATCTAGGGTGGATATATATTTTATATATATATAAATTAGTTTATATATATATTATATATATAATATAAGAGATATTTGTAAGATTTAATTTATAAGGATAAATTAAATCTCTATCATTTTTGAATTTGAATTTAAATGGATATGATCTATTTGAATTTGAAATTCAAATTGATAAGATATCTCAATTTTGATTTATGAGAATAAATCAAATATAATTCTGTCTTATCTTTATTTTAAATTAAATAAATAGGTGAATTAAATCTGTGGGACGGATTTAATATAAACCATATTTATTTAATCAGTTTCTTATTAAATTATGCAATATATGATATTGTATTAATTCAGAATTAATATAAGATTAATTCTGAAGCCCGGCCCTATTAGAAGCCCGATAGCTTCCTATATATTTGACATTAGGAGCTAGGGTTCGACACACAATAGATCTCTTCACACACATTCAGTCGTGAGAAAAGGGGGCAGGGAGAGTGCAAAAGGTTTGCATATAAGAAACTGCCGAAATAGAGACGGTGAGGATGGAATCTCCAGAAAGCCTTAGAGGGACAAGAGGCGCTAGCACGTCGTTCGCAATTGGAACGCTGTTCGTGTGGATACCGGTAGAGGAAGCCGATCTGAGCTGTCGACTTCTACGATACGGCCAGACACGAAGAAAGGTCGCGACCAGAACACACTTAGGTCACGACCAAACGGGCATCTGAACGTCAGAAATCCGAAAAGAGGAGACAGGTCGCGACGTGAAGTTGAAGAGGTCGCGACTAAAAGCTCCAGAGGCGACAGGTCGCGACTAGAAGCAGAGTAGGTCGCGACTACAAACTCCAGAGGTGACAGGTCGCGACTAGAAGCTGAGGAGGTCGCGACTGAAAGTTCCAGAGGCGAGGAGTCGCGACTAGTGGACACTGAGGTCGCGACCAAAGCTTGAAACCGAAGGTAACACTTCTTTCTCCTTGACTTAAACACATTCGGTAGATCCTGGCTGGGAATGGAAAAATTTTTAAAGTTAATTTCCGCTGCGTGTCTTCCAATTCCCTTCAGTTATAATGAGAGAATTACCGAATCAGTACAGCTAGTATAGCTTCCGCGGGTGTGCTCTGAGGAGTCTAAGGCAGGATGTTTCATTTTGGTATCAGAGCAATAGGTTCTGGCATAGACCAGAAAGGACTCTGGTTCAGAGCATAAGATTCTGGTACAGAACAGAAGGGTTCTGGCTCAGTGATGCTCTGATTTAGAAAGAGTATTTTTTCCTTGAGTGCGTGAGAAGGGCACTCGGGTCGCGACTAATGTAAGTGAAGGTCGCGACGATAGAATGTTGGTCGCGACGAGTATGTTCTAGGGTCGCGACGGTATATCACAGGAAGCTAAGATTGAGACCGGAAAGGTCTTGTGTCGCGACTGAAGATTTAAGGTGGCGATGTGAGGAGGCCTATGGTCGCGATGAGTAACGTGGCAGTGCACGACTAGTGTGCAAAGGGGTCCGGTCGTGACGTGAGAGGAGTTAGGTCACGACGAAAAGACAGAGATGTTAGGTCGTGATGAGTAGATGGAGATGGTCGTGATAGAGAATGAGAGTCACGACTAGCCAATACTCAGGTCATGATTAAGATATACAAAGATCTAATGATGAGCTAGTTAGAATGAGGTAGATCCTCTATGTGCTAACTGGGAGTAGATCTATATTGTAAAGGTTTTATTCAGCTGGGCTGAATATAAAAGCTAAGAGCTAGAATAATGTTTGCCAAGTAATGAGCCTAGGACATGGCCTAAGGCTAGAGATGTGATGGGATGATGTTCCCTAAGAAGAGGGATTCTATCACAGAGAAGTATAGTCCTAGGGTAGAGTACCCTAGAGGATAGAACTGATAGTAAGAGATGATGAGTGAGATCCATGCGACTGAAGTTCGCTAGGATCAAGAGGTAAAGAAGCATTGGCTAAGAGCACTCTGGGAGGTAGCTCAAGTTGTGAAGCCAATAGCAAGAGAAAGAGGCAATAGTTCAGGCAGGGGTCTGATCAAAGTGAAGATCAGGTTGGAGAGCAGAGATGTCAAAGTGGTGAGCCATGGCACATAGGAGTGTCGAACAGGGCAATGCAGTGGTGAGAGAAAGGACACTTGGCGAGAGTTGCCTACGAATGCTGACATCCCTGGGAAAGGCGTTTGCTACCATAGACAGAGTCTCCAATTTCCCTGAGGTCGACCCTAAGAATGGTTTAGAGGAACCATAGCTGTAAGGGCGACTGAGCTGTAAGGAACTATATGCCTAGATGATGATGTGGATGATGAAGAGTTCTTTTCTGATCTAGAGAATGTGGTTATTATAACGAGTTATGAGAAATAATTAGGAAGATAATAAATCTGTCTTAGCTCAGTGATGAGGTTGCTGTATGAGGGGTTAGGACATGGATAGTTGTAAGCAACTATAATGAGAGATGTTAGTTGCTAAGAATCCATGTGGAAGGTCTGGGACCAAGCTGTTGCTCCTCTAGACCATCACTGGAGTGAGGATAAGACAGAGAGGGATGATCTTACTGGTTATAGATATGACTGAGTTATTAGAATCACATAGCTGTATAGATCAGTAAGAAGTTCTCTTCAGGAAAGATGAGGTATCCCTTGAAATTTCGAGGACGAAATTTTTTAAAGGGGAGGAGAATTGTAACATCCCAATTTTTGGGTCTAGTTGAACTGGGAGGTAGTCTGATATGGGCAGGCTGCTAAACCCGTAGTCCTAGGGTAGTAATCTGATATGGGCGGATTATTTACCTGTATTTTGTAGGATTCGAGGGATGAGCTAAGTCCTTCAGGATGTAAAGATGAGTTAAGTCTTTAACCTACAGAATCGGGACAGTTCACCTAGGTTCAAAATGAGGAATGGGAGGAATGTCCTAAGTCTTAAGCCTAGGAATTCTGCAGGTAGCTTGATATGGGCTGACTCCTGTGTAAGATAACCTGATATGGAGGGTTGTCGAGCCTTTCAATTAATAAGGACTCCCGAAGAGTAGGGGATGAGTTATTGAAAGAGAATCTCTAGAACTTAGGATGAAGGATAAGAAGAAAGTGAGATAAGATAGACCCCAGAATTATGCTAAGATTCTGTGGGGTGAGATATGAAAGAAATGGACACTGCTTATGAGAGCAGTAGAGTTGTCCATAAGAAAGAAAGCAAACAGTATGAGAAAGATGTATTGGTGACTTTTAGTCGCGACTAATATTGGCAGAGAGGATTGGTCGTGACGGATATGTATGTGGTGTCGCGACTAATGGGTATATGAGCCTGGTTGCGACTAGAAAGTGATGGGGTCGCGACTAAAGAATGTTGTGGTCGCGACTAGTGAATGCTGTGGTCGCGACTAATGAACACAGAAGGTGTTATGTCGCGATAAGATGATGGTTAGGTCGCGACTAGTGACTATAAGTGGTGCTAGCCGTATGAGATCTAGTGGGCCAAGAGTTGTGAAGGTCCAAATGAGATAGTTACCCGGTTAGAGATAGAACTGGGAAAGAAGGTCAGATACAGGAAGGGCTATCAGGAGACCATGAGATGGACTGATAAGGTATCCTCATGGGACCCACAAGATGACACATGGCATTAAAGTAAGTGGTTCAGTGACCTTTCAGTAGAGTAAAGTTACTCGGTTAGCACGAAAACTGAGGAGGTGATTAGATAAGTCTGGGACTTATCTGGATAGCATTGGAAGGCGTGCAAGGTCTCTTCCAGGCACCACATGGCACTGGTCTGGAGGAAGCAGATAAAGCTAAGGACACGCATTACGAGACAGGACTTTGGACCGATGAGTCAGCTGATGAGGTGTCCTAGGATTTTCAACATGTGGAAAATGTGCTGGTGAGGTGGCTGCTGAGGTGTCCCCTGAGGTGGCACTGATGATGCAGTAAAAGGAAATAAGGAAAATAGGAAATTCCAGGAAAAACCAGGACCACATGTTCAGATGGCATGGAAATTACGAGAATGCCATTGGGAAACTCTATATAAACCCCCCTTCATTCATTTGCATCACACATGGGCAAGGGAAGGGAGAGAAAGAAGAGAGAGAAGGAGAAGGAAGGGAAGAGAGAAAGGAGAGAAAGGAAGTAAGGAAGTTCTGGCGGAGTTGGAAGCATAATAGAGATAGTAAGGTTCTGCTAAGCTAGCCAGGTAGTAACTAATCTTAGCTTTTATGTAATGGCTTTGTGATTTGATGTGCTATTGTTTGGTTGGATTGTTGTCTTATATGTTATGTATGAAGCTCTACTGTAATGCTATGATCATATGTTATTGAGTATGGAAGCACGCGGTATACTTATCTGTACACAATCACAAGCAAGCACCGTCACACTGCATTACATATACTGTTATGATTATTACTACTGAGATTCCCCCGAATCTCATCCCCTTGTATAACCCATTTTAGGGAGGTTATGTCAAGGTAGATTTTAAGAATCTTGAGAGACGCCGTTATGCTGCTAAAATTTCGGCGGAGATAGCAGTAGTGGAGAAAGGATATGATGCGTACTGTGTACGTAGGTACTGTCTAAGGAGGCTGGTAGTGAGTGGACCTAGCCGGTTCATCCAGTCTTTCTTGGGTACTTACGTAGAATGGTAGTTATAATGAGAGAATTACCGAATCAGTACAGCTAGTATAGCTTCCGCGGGTGTGCTCTGAGGAGTCTAAGGCAGGATGTTTCAGGTCGCGACTAATAGACAAAATGAGTATGGTTACGACTAAAAAGTGATGGGGTCACGACTAAATGATGTTGAGATCGTGACTAATGAACACAGAAGGCATGAAGTTATGACGGAAGGATAGTTAGGTCGCGACTAGGGAATATAAAAGATATTAGACGCCAGGAATCAAGCGGGCCAAGAGTTATGAAGATCCAAGAGAGATTGAAATGATATTTTAATAAAGTATAGTTACCCGGTCAGAGATAAAACTGGGAGAGGATCGGATAAAGTAAAGGTTATCTGGAACCATGAGGTGGCATGAAAAGAAGTCCTCATGGGACCCACAAGATGCCACTTGGCATTAAGTTAATGGAGAGAGAAAAAGGTAAAGGACACGTGGCACGATCTCAGCCGCTCATTCCAGGAAAAGACTCTGGAATTGTCTGGAAGCGCTGAGTCAACATGCGAGGTGTCCCTTGATGATATCATGAGTGATGAGTCATGATGTGAGGTGTCCCATGATGATGTCATAAATGATGAGTCATGAGGAGTGATGATGTCATCATGATGAGGTAAGCAAAACTTGGTGAGCAAGCAAAGCGATCTTAGCCATTCATTGAGATTTAATCCAACCCATCCATTCCAATATGCCTCCACTATAAATACCCCCACCCCTTCCCATTCATTCCACACTAAAGCAAGAAAAGAAATAGGGAGAAGAGAGAGAAAGAGAAAGAGAGAAAGGAAGAGAAGGAAAGAAAGAGAAAGAAGAAGTTCTGGCTAAGTTAGGAGCAGCCTGAAGAGCTTGGGAATAAGGTAAATTATTCTAGTCCCTGCTCTTATAAATTGGAGTATTATTCTTATGAATTCAATAGCCAGAATATAGGAATATCTCTCTCTATAATGTTAGTCGTTGATAGAAAGAAAGTTAGGGGATGGACAGGATAGGGTATTATCTTAAGATAAGCTTGAGATAAGTAGAGTTATGCTGGATGAGATCATAATGAAATATTATGATGTGTATAGGCTCTGGCCTATGGAAAGGTGGAACCTCAGATCAAAGGTTAAGGATTAAAGGAAGGGCTACACCCCAGGTAGTAAACTTATCTAAACTTGTATGTGTTGAATATATGATTGATTGTGTTATGGCTTGATTGATTGATGTTAACATGTAATTGTTGAAGACTATTATTACTTTGGCCAATTGTACTTCATATGTTACATGGAAGCATGCACATTACTTTATGCTGACACAATCACAAGCAAGCACAAATATCAATCATTGTTGCATACATTGTTTAGTACCGTTTACTACTGAGATTTCCCCAGAAATCTCACCCCTGCCTTTTCCAACCATAACAAGGGGCTGGTTTGGAGAAGATGGAGCTAGGAAAGTAAGGATGTTTCACTTATGAATACCTTGTACTCAGGACTATAAACTTTAACTCTGTTGACTTTAATTCCTTCTTTGTGTAAGAAGATTATGAGTTCAGCCCATAATAGTAATAAGGCTATCTGAAATTTACATCATGGGTACTCTCTCTATTATGAGTTAGCCCACTTGTGAGGCTTCCCTACCTTAACCTTGTCCTTGGTAAATGTCTTTCCAAAGAAATAATGTACTTATGGCTTATTACTTTCTTTAGGCTAGGTCTATTATGACCCTCGGGATCTACTGCGATCCTCTAGAATCTACTACGATTCCGTTGTACTGTATCCTTATCTTTGGAAGACCTAAAACCAATTGACTAAATTACAAGGTTAGCCATTTACACTTAATTGGTAACTCAACTGATAATTCCCCCAACTAATCACAGAAGCCAATATTATCTATTAAGACTTTACTCATTTCCTCTATCACTCAAGAATTTCACATATCATTCTTATCTTTCATTTCAAATCATAACTTTGATCTGTGAGATACTGTAGAGAGCTACACAGGCTCTACCATGCACTTACTTCTATAAATTATACATCTCATCTTTCTTATATGGTTCTGTGTAGAACTGCTGAAAAATTTCTCATCTCATCTGGGGAACATAGCTTCACATGAGCTGCACTGTCTATTTTCTTGCACTGATTCAATCTCAAGAGCAATTTGACTCTATCATAAGAGCAATCTAGCTCTATTGTGGGAGCATTTACTTTTATTTCATAGACACTACTATCTCAGAGCTATATCATCATTTTCATAACTATATCTCATTTCATTTTATATGATCTATGTCATATTCATAGCTCATCATTCAAATATCTCATCATTATTAAATGACACGTCCTGAGTACTGTAATCCTATGTCCGTAGGTATACTAGTATCATTTATCTGTATAACCATAATAAACATATTCTATCATCTCCTTTATTCTAACCAATTATCATTATCTTACCTCAAGCCCTTATTCTAATCCTGACTTTAATCGTTGAGGATTAACTGGAGCTAATTATCTCATCTATCTATAACATGTAAATGCAAATATATCATGTCTAGAGTAGCTTAACAGTGCGCATGCCGGACATTACTGTTTAAACATACATAAGGTACTACCCCATAAGCCGGTAGAAATAGGAATACATTCATCATATGGTAGAATGCTAACAAGAAGATCTAGTTTCCCTTTACAATCATCGTTATAAATGAATGCCTCGCACCCGAGTCATATATCGCATTTACTTATTGATCGTTAATCCATCACATCTCTTGGATTATCTTAGGTGACTTCCTTAACTTTTCTCTGATCAAGGCAAAAGTTCTTTCATTTGTTTGGAATCTCTTATCTTTTGTATTCTGTAGATATTCCCTGGTTAAATGTCGTCGGCTTGCCATATCTGTAGCAAATTTCTTTGACCAGTTAAACAAATTTCATCTCCATGGTCTCTACCACATATCTCGTATCCCTTAAGTATTGATTGCATGTTTGAACTTCTTAATTCTCTAACTCTTCTCAACCTCTAATCTTTACAGTTTTTTGGGCATTGTAAACTTCTTTCTGAAATATTGCATGCCCCTACCGCTCCATTAAACTTTTGTAACAGCTTGGGAAGAATCATTCTTAAAACATGAAACTCAGTTCGTAAGTCACCTGCTTAGTTGTACATCTCTCATCATTCATGTAGATGAACTTGCCTAAGTATCCATCAAAGGGTCTCCTTTCTCACCCTGTTTTATCACTTAAACTTAGCCTCACTCTCATCTCTATTTGACTGAGGTAAATACTTTTCATAAAACTGTTTAATTATACTTCCCAGTTAAGCGGGTTGTTCTTTTCCTGTAAGGCAACTTATGCGTCCTTTACTATTTCTTAACATTTTCCCTAATTCATAAATAACTAACTACGCTTTCTATTAAGAGGGCTATTTCAACATTTTAGAGATCTTTGAATATTCCTTCAAACGTAGGAAGTTTGTGCTTACATAACTAGATATTATTTCATATTAGGTCCACTGAGTTTCCTCTGAAATGAAATTCCTCTATTTCAGAAACTTCAACTCTTAGTCTATTAATTCATCATTACGTCTTCTCCCTTAAACTGTATGCTAGGCAGGTCTCTATACAAGCCTCGGTCTAGCCTCTACTGCTTTCGTTTAGAAAAAGACTATCCTGTTAAAGCCTTTCATAATGTAGATATACTCTGGATTATCTACTTCTGAACATTCCTTAAACTGATTATTCATATGTCAGTGTATATCGCACTAGCTAGCTTAGGCGAATCTTATACCAATCCTCTAGTTGATAAATTTCAGCGAGGTTGGTGTCTTCATTCTCATTATCTCTACAGTATCTGATTGCCGCCTCTTAGTGCATCAAACGATTTTAATTGATTCCCATATACTAGTACAATTTTTGTAGGCCTTAGCAATTCTCTAGCCAATAACCTATCTATCATTTTAGAATTGGCTTAAACCTCATACTATACTTTAATCAATTTACATTAGAAGTTTTAGGGGTTTCTTTTTTTCACTCTTTTAGCTACTCTCATCATTTCTAACAATTATAATCAGTACAGAGAGAGGACTTATGCAACTGTTCTTTTCTTTACTTTACTGCTAAGTAAGAGAGCGTACTCTAACATGCATAATGCCTGGCCAATATATTGCAGGACTGCATACCTGCTCATGAATGTAAAGCTCTAACATCCTCAAGCATTCCTTTCCTTAATATGCACAGCTCTAACACTCAGAGCTTGCACAACTCTATCATGTGGAGCTTGCACTACTCTAATATTTGGAGCTTTAACATATTTTACAAACATAACATAATGCCTGGCATTTCATGCAAGGAGCGAAAGCTCTCACTTGCTATTTCGTCTGTAACATAACATTTAAACATCTTATCCCTATAAAAGGGAGCCTCTCTATTTGTCTATAGAGCCAGCTGTAAAATCATCTTCTTTTTCATAAAATTAGAGGGAGAGGACTTATACCAGTCTATTCTTTCTTACATGCTTAACGCTTTGTTAAGCTTTGTCCTTAAACTTTGTTCTTGGCCAATAATACTTTTACTAGGTAAAGTTAACTCCGCTTGTCTTACCTCGGCTATATTCTCTTTTTGTTCTTAATGGAGGACATTCTTCTGTCAAAGAACTGTCAACTCCATCATAACTGTACCCCTTTTTTACAGAGCTAGGATATCTTGCTCTATTTGGAGCAATATCAACTCTGATTCGGAGGACTAGTTCCCAATTCTTAAGAAAAAAAACTAGGTGGCCAAAACTTTCATACATCATATTCCTTACTCACGAGCCTCTCAATCTAAACCCAAAAATTGAGTAACTATTAACATTACCAAGAATATACTTGTCTCTCATTGTATTAGTTTCCCGTAACTATCTGTCTCATCATCTATCTCTTATCATCTCTTTCTATTAATCCTCGAGAAATTATTGAGGCTATTTATCTTTAGCTTACTATATCCAAGATTCTGTTTATTAACTCAGGAATATGAGATAGCTATTATGTCAGGCCATCTTACCTTAACTAGGTTATATTCATTCTAAACATTGGGGATTAACTGGCTAACTATCTTATTTACCACTTTTTCTATTGCTTTTCATTACCAAGTTAAATTATCTAATTGTGTATTGTATGGTATGGGAGCAACATAACTTTCTCATCATATATACTCTACCATATATGTAATACAAAAGGGGAGTATTCATTCATCATAACATATTCTAACATGCGTGTCATCATATGAAAACTGTCAGGAGATGCAACTGTTCATATTTACTTATGGTAACATAAGCCATATCATCACATAATTTGCTCAACCATCCATTATATGCACACTTCAATTAAACAATTAACTAGGTAAACTTTAAGGCGTTCTTTCCTCTGTCACATTATTTGCCAGATCCTGATCATTTATTCAGGAACCTAAGATAACTATCCATTTAACTTAGACTGCCAATTTACCCTCCTACCAAGGTACAGACTCAACCCTTAACTGCTTTGTCTAACTGTCACGCATTATTCTTTCTGAGACAGGGGAGTTTCTTAATCTGTGGCTACCTTTCCCTTTACTACTACCAATCTACTTAGTTTTATTCCATCATAACATCTCCCATCGCCTATAAGACTTCTATGTCCCTAGCCTGAAGGATTTCTGTATCCTTGGTCTTACTGTAATCCATAACAGAGTTAGTTGCTTCCTTTCAGCTAACTGAGGAAGGGTGTGGCTTACCTATCTATTCCATACATACTTTTAAATTTCCCCTATCCTCAAAGATCACTATCAGGAGGGAAGCTATCTCTTACTTTCTATTAATCTCAACTCTCCTTTAAATTTAACTAACTGAGGTTTAAACTTTATCTCAATTAACTGAAAAATCACTTTTATCTCTTATTAAACCTTAGTGTTCAATTTCCCTAGAGCATTCATCTCTAATCCATAATCTTAGTTGGACTATGAACAAGTAACCCATCACTAACCTCAATCTCAATTGGGCCTTAGCTAATCTGCTACATACTTTATTTCCTAATCAGAGCAAGTTTATCTTGCACCAGAACCTCTGTCCTGTGCTAAAACTTTATTATGTACTAATGCTAGAACCTTTTGCTCTGATACCAAAATAAAACATCATACTCTTAACCTCTCAGAGTACGTATTTAGAAGCGTATTTGATTAGTGGAAGCATTACTTTGGCCTAAAAATTATAATTTTAAAACTTACTTCTTGGGTATTGTTCATTAGGTAATTTTCAGATTGACAGTCTAACTTTAAAAATTTATAACTAATTTTAGAAAAATTGTATGGAGGTAATCCAAATTTCTACTTGAAGCTATTTCATACCTCTTAAAGGAAAAAATATAAAGTTGGACATTTACTTTTCCAATCAATACAGTTAAATCGTTATTGTTTACTGTTTATATGATAAATTCTGAAAATTCCATATTCTATCTCTTAATTGTGGAAATTCATTTCTCTTGATATACACATCCAAATGAGGTGCATTACCTATGAATTTAAATATCTACATGTGTAATACATGCTCATAAAATTGTACGAATTAATTCTTTCATTTGCTAGGTCAAATTGAAGCCAAAACAAAACTACTTCAGGACCTACCTTTTTACCATTTCAGTTTCCTTTCTTTAATTCCCAATAATTGTTCCATCATGCATAATCCATCTCTTTGGCCTCTCATACATTCATATACATCATGGGGTTATGTCATAATTATTTTATACATTTTCATCACATAAATAAAGACTTTACATAACTAGGAAAGATCATACATCATAGGCTAGAGTATCAAATTGTTTACTTTCTTTCTTCCATTCTTTAGCTCTTCTCCATGCATACATTTTCCATTATGCTTGACCTAAATTGGTTGATTGTACATGTCAACTACTCAACACAATAAAGGAGGGTGTTGTACATGTCAACTAGCACAACTATGCCTCCAGCTCCTTCCTATTCAAACCGACGATAGAACTAACTCCTGACAAATATAAATAACCACGGGGTGAGACAAAAGCCTCAGTAACCAATAGTTCCTACTCATCATACACACCAATATATTTTTATGAGGTGTCAAGTGGAACAGATATTGAGTAATATCATAATCAAAAGTAAATAAATAATTTCAAATGTCACGATGCAAATGCAATCGCATAACCACAATCCAAGAGCCATAAAGGCATATCCCTACGTAGGAGGATGAAAAGAGCCCTTAGTGCTTGCCCTAAGTAGGAGGTGATAGAGCCAACCATCATGCATTAATAAAGGCCTCATCACGTGACGATAACCAACACAATCCACTTACCAATTCCCATTATATGCATCATACTCTACACAAAACAAGTGGTCAATTTCAAATTCCATAATTATTTCCAAATCACAATTCTCAAAATTTCAAATGATATTATAAGTTCCAAGAATGACATTTTTAAAAAACAAGTCCTACAAGACAATTTTTCTATATATATTAACATAATTCCAAAGCATTTCAATAGTTCAACAAACCAAAACTACTCACAAGTAAGACATTAGCATGTATAACAAGTGAAAAGTTATTACCTCTTACCAAAGCAAGGAATAATTACCACAAGTCGAGTGGCCCAATGTACAATGGCATCAATCACAAATAATCTAGTGCTTTAACAAAAGTTACTCGAAAACCTCAATTACGATATGATGAGAGTGAAGAGAGAACTAGACGGCAATGAAAATTGGGGACTAGGTTTAAGGTGCTTATATATAATTTGTAAGGTTTAAAATTATAATCTTATCTAATTTGATCTTATTATTTTTCAGTATTATTACTATCTTACTACTATATCCAATCTTATCTTATTATTTTTCAGTATTATTATTATTATTTTGCTCCTATATCAAAACTTATCTAATCTTGATATTATTTTTTTTTCATGAATTACAATTTGAAATAATATCTTAAGATAATATAATTGATACATTCATCTAAAAATTCTTTTATGTTAATGGATTATAACAAATCAACAAGATAATTCTCTTACTAAAAATCATCCTAAAGGCACCATAGATAATTCATAAAGGATAAATACACAAGATAATTTAATAACAAATACAATCAAAGGCATCATAGATAATTCATAAAGGATAAAACATCATTTATTTATCCTTATAGATATTTGTATATATTCCCTATATAGATTATTGGGTGGAGGAATAATCTCAGAATAACCGAAGGGTTTAAGATATTCAAAGATCTAATCAGATTCTTAGATTATTATCTTTATAACTCATCTTACATTATTATTATTATTATTATTCTCATCAAAATTCTATTAGATATGGTAATTTAAAATTTAAACCATAACTTTTTCCTTATGTATATTTATAGTATAAATATGTATATTATTATATGTATATTTAACTAAAGATATATGTATATTATTATAGATATATTCCATGTATCTATCTATATATGTATATCATAAACTATTTAAGATGATTATTTATTATTTATTTACCCTTAAACCCGTATAATTTATTTAAACCTTTATAGTAAATTTTCAAAAATTGATAATTTAATTTTCTCTTATTTTCTTAATTTCATATATTTTAACCTATTATAAACCTTCAGTTATTGATGAATAATATTTTAATTTTCCTTAAATACAATAATAAAAACTGGAATGTTACACTTCCTAGTTGGTATAGTCTCTACCTACCTAGAAACATAATCCACTGCTAAAAAAATATATGTAAAACCCTAGATGGTGGAAAGGGTTCCATAAAATATATTCCCCAAGCATCAAAAACTTCACAATATTATAGGCTATTGAGGAATATCATGCCTTTGACTAATCCCCCAAAATCTCTTATATTTATCACATGCCTTACAGAATTCCTGAGCATCTCTAAACATACTAGGTCAATAAAATCATGAGTCCAAGATCTTCCTAGCAGTCCTCTTCCCCAAAAATGTCCTCCACAAGTCATAGGGTGACATCCTTCCAGAGTTGATTTGGTTTGGTCATCAAGGACACATCTTCGTATGACTTGGTTAGAACATAACTTCCACAAATAGGGGTTGTCCCATAAGTAGTAGGAGGATTCGTTCTTTATCTTGTTAGCATGTGCTGTAGACAAATGAGAAGGAATTAAGCCAGTGACTAAATAATTAACTATATGTTAGCAAACCAGTGATCAGTGGTAGTCAAAGCACACAGAAATATCAGGAAATGAATCATAGAAGAATCAGATACTCCCCTAGTTTCATCAAGTAGTCTACTGAGATGATCTACTACAAGGTTGACTTTGCTTACTCTATCCTTGATCTCGATATCAAAATTTTGTAGCAGGAGCATCCATCTAAGTAATCTTGGCTTAGATTGGTGCTTAGTGAATAGATATTTGATAACTGCATGATATGTATAAACAATCACCTTGGAATTGATTAGATATACTCTAAATTTATCTAATGCAAACATAATAGCATACAATTCCTTTTTAGTGGTTGTATTATTAATTTGAGCAGCATCAAGAGTATTTGAAGCATAAGAAATTACTTTGGATTCCTTTCCTTTCTTTTGACTTAACATAGCTTCCATAGCAAAATTGGAAGCATTGCATGATAGTTCAAAAGCAAATTCTCAATTGGGAGAAGTTATGATAGGTAGAGAAACTAATCTTCCTTTGATTTCATCAAATTCTCTTTCACAAATATGGTCAAAATCAAACTCAACATCTTTTTGCAATAACTTAGATAAAGGTAAAGCAATTTTATTAAAAGCCTTTATAAACCTCCTATAAATTGGTGGGGTAAGGTAAATAGGAAATCACTTCAACCTTTGCTTTATCAACTCTAATTAATAGAAATCAAATGACCAAGTATTATCCCATGATTATCAACTCTAAATCTAGGAAATGTAAATTGTGAGATAAGAAAAGTTTAGAACAAATCAACTTCCCTTTGTTTCCTCCTTGAGTTCTAGCCTCCTTCTTCATCACCAAGGCACCAAGAATTTAGCCACTCATCGCTAGAACCTTGCTCCAATCGAAGTCAAAGGATGCAGCCATGTGGATGATGGAAATATGGTGAAAAGGTGATAGAATAATGGAAATGGAAGGATTTAATAGGTGGAAATTAACTTGGAATGACGGAATTTGGTGAAAAGGTAATGATTTGGTGATTGGGTGTGAAGAGATTTGAGAGGAGATGAAGAGAGATGTCCTTGGAGCTCCAATTCCAGGTCTTGTTACATTTTTTGGAAGCTGCCCTCGTATATAGGATCTGTTAAAAAGCCATTTGCCGTGACTAACAAGAAGCACAGATTGCAAACACATAATTTTCCTTGAAGTTTTATCCTTCCAGCCTTACTAGTGGTTTCCATCTTCTTCTTTGCTTCTTCCTCTTAGTCTTTTAGGGTTCTTAAATGCTTCCTTTTGAGTTTGAATATTTTTATTTTGCCTACACATAAATAAAATTCCTTATAATATTCAATTCTTCAAAGCAAGTAGAAGTGAAGTTTAAACACTTTATCCTCAATTTTACAAGACTCAAAGAGAAAACCCAATTCATAATTCATGCTCTAAATATATGTAAAATATGTGAAAAGTCATATAAAAACTTCTCAAATTAGCATCAGAAATAAGTTAATAATATGAACTCACAACCATAGTAGCCTCTCAACTGATTTTAACAAATCTCTTTTTTATCATAGTAGTTACTTTGTGATCTATTAGTATTATAAAAATGATTTTAAATGAGTAATTGTAGTTATTAAGAAAAGAATTTTACAATAACTCGGATTAACTAAAGTAACCTGCTGGATTAGATGGGTACCAGTCTACTTTTTTTGAACTCACCATCACTTCAAAAAAAAAACGCATAAAAGACTTAGTCACAGTCGCCGGATTCTTCTTCTCTGAATTATGTTGCTGCTGGTGACTGTCTCTTCGCCTTCGTTCTCCTTAGTCTGTGCCATCGTTCACTGCTACTTCTTTCTCGGTGCTCCCTCCTCCTATTTGATAGGCGAGTCTCCCTCCCACTCATTGGATCATGGCCATCCATGCTTTACTAAGACTGACTAGATCTGTGCCAAGAAGCCATGGATGCTGCAAACCAGATTTTGGAAGGCAAGGAGGAAGAAGTCTAATACTGTCTTATCCATGGTGAGTTGTAATGCATGTTAAAGAGTATAAAAGGGAAGGAAATCCTCTCATCATCCCTTCTCTCCTCATCATCGCTTCTCTCCTTTACCTCCTCCATCCGTTGCCCCTCTTACCCAAAACTTGACAGTTTTGGGGGCGCTAAACACTTTTTTTTTTAATTTAGTATTCTAAAATATTTTTTCCAATAGTATCAAGTATTTTTAAATAATTTTTAGTCCACTCAATACCTAAATATTTTTCTAATAGCACCTAGAATATAACATCTTGCACCCTTAAATACGTTTTCATTTACACCCAATTTTCTAAAAAGATATTTTAAGGTACTAAATGTAACAAAAATTATTTTAGAATATTGAGTATTAATGAAAAATTAATATTTAAAAAAATATTTTTGCTAAAACTAGTACAGACCCCGCCTAATGCGCAGAGCGAACGTGTGGTCTTTTATATAGTTTAAGTTATAATCAATTTTTCTTTTTTGTCAAATATAAAAGCAAAAGATTTGGTACGTTCAAATAAGAAAGAACTACTCTAACTAATTTAGATAAATGAGCGTAGTAGAGAACAATTTAAATGTGTAAACAACTAATTTTATTTTGTGAAATAGTGCCATAAGTAAATGGCATGATAATTATCACAATTGTTGATGAACCTTAACAAAGAATGAATTTATGTGGGACAATGTGAACACTACTGTACTCTTACATGAGGAAAGAAAAAAGTCATGTAAAGCTTAATGCATATATCCAAGTGAAGCATGGTAGAACCTTTTCTTCACCGATATCCTATAATCACCTTATATAACTCCCTTTGGACAACTTGCATCTCTATATGCTAAAGAATGACTTTTATGTCAAAAGGAAAAAAACGTGCCGTAAAAATATACCCATTTACAAACTTTTTGTCATACTCTGGCAGACATATTTTCGAAAACTAAAGCTATACAAAATCTCCACACGTTAAAAACAACACCACAATCAAAGCCTTCAAGACAATCAGAACATAGGGAGCATAAATGCAGGGCAAACTCATAACACAATCATATCGCATAGAACCCAATTTGCTCAAGATAGAAAACTGAGAGAAAGAATTCACTTATCCATGAATCCATGGAACATGCAAGCCCATTTCATTTGTTACAAGAACAAACCATTTATAAAATACTGAAACAAAATCAAAAAGGAAAGGAAAAGGAAAATAAGATTTGAGAACATAACATCATAACCTGCAAAATTCTCATTGTTCTGATTTTCCTTCCTTGGGCAAGAGATAATAGCGTACATATATAGCTACGGAACTTGGACATGATAACTATTCCAGTGTCAAACAAAGTTGTTAACCATACCATACATTAATTACTCTAATCAATAAATACAAAGAAGTCAAAATGTCTTTGGGAGTTATAATTGTGTGATGTACAATGTCTTAGGGAGTCAAAATACTGACTTTGATTGTCATGAATTTTCATGTTTTATCAATGATATAAAAGAAACAGAAAGAAAATGATATAAAATAACAATGATAGATGTGTATTTACCATACTCACCCTATTTAGTTTCCAAATGTTTACCAAAACCAATGGAAAACTGACAGTTCCAAGAGGAAAAATAATTATAACCTTGGGAGTAAAATATTTATTAACATATGGAAACTTGAACTGGTGAACTGATAACTTAAGCATGATAAGAAACTACTGATAACTTAAGCATGATAAGAAACTAAGGCTACAAAAGGTAAATAGTGCAGTGCGCCACCAGAAATGAAGATGTGCATTTGAATGTGCCTTATATCTACTGTATACAAAATCATACCAAGCTGGATAGCAAACCCATTCGGTAGGACAAAACCTCGAATTCCCACAGAGAGAATTCGGCCAAAGCAACCCTCCAGGGACGACAGAGGCTTAATCTGCTAGCAAACGTTGACATGGAAAAAATTGGTAAAAGCAATGAGACAGAGAGATGCAGATAAAGTGAGGAAGAGAACGTGCCTCATTCAGTAACTGGCTTGCGATCTCTGGGCATGGCGGCAGAGACTCTCTTTTTTATCATATCCTTCTCTGCATTTGAAGCGTAGACTCATCAACGGGTTCCTCCACAGCCATCCGCTTCTCTCTTTTCTTCGCTGATGCTGCAACTCCAACAACTGTCCGTCAATCTCATTTCTAAAATGAAATCATATATTTAATATTTTTGAAAAAAAATAAAAAAACATATAAAAAGTTTGTATTTATAATTTAATAAGAGATTACAATAAATTTATATATTTTATAAAACATAAATCAATATATATATTTATGGAAAAACCTCATTTAAAGCCATGTGAAATGGGGAAATCCTAAATAAGTTTGGTAAATTCAACAAACCCCCTAATTGGATCATGGACCCAATTTAGGATTTGTGAATATTGGTTATTTTACCATATTACCCCCTTTTTTATTGCTAGTTATTTTTTCTTTTCAAAACCACATTTGTTGTCAATTGACTACTACCCCTGCTAGTGACTGAAGCCTCAACGATGTCAGCAACTTTATTATAAATATTTTGTTGTGAATGACTATTAGGGACTTATGAATTGTTAAATTGAACTTGTTAATTTTGTATAACAAGATAGACTTAGAAATTAACAAGATCAACAGGTTACATATTATTTAAGTAAATATATACATATTTCTAACATT
Source organism: Leucaena leucocephala (assembly GCA_037074615.1). Lineage (NCBI taxonomy): Eukaryota > Viridiplantae > Streptophyta > Magnoliopsida > Fabales > Fabaceae > Leucaena > Leucaena leucocephala. The sequence continues at coordinate 10,862,559 of CM073536.1, read as the reverse complement.
ATATTTATATTTCCTTTCATGCATGTTGATGATGAATAAAATCATGAAGCATCCACATCACACACACAATTAGTTCGTCTAAAGTGACTAAATAATAATCATTTTTAAACAAAAAAAATCAAGAGAACTTTGGTAGAGGTTTTATTTAACCGCTACAAAGCAATAACCAACCCCTACTTGTAGCAACCGCTATAACAAGCACGACTTAAACCACTACTAGGATCTCCCTAACACCTTATAAATAGTCTCTTCTCCCAATACGTTTTCTGCTCCTCATTGCTTTTATTCATCTTCCTTCTTTTTCTCTCTTCTACGTCCTCATATATGGCAGTTGTTTCTATTTTTAATATCATATCCTACTTTTAACCTCCCATAGTACATATTCAGAAGCGTATTTAACTAGTAAAAGCACTACTTTAGGTCAAAAATTAAAAATATCAGGGTACTGTTCATTTGATAAATTCTAGATTGGCTGTCCAACTTTAAAAATTCATAACTAATTCTAAAAAAATCGTATAGAGATAGTTTAAAGCTCTAATGAAAGCTCTTTCATTCCTTTTTAAGGGAAAATATGAAATTAAACATTTACTGACCCATTTGAACTAGTTAAATCGGCAAAGTTTATTGTTTATATAGTAAATTTTGAAAATTTTATATCCTATCTTGTAACTTTGGAAATTCATTTCTCTTTATTTACATATCCAATAAGGTGTGTTACCTATGCATTTAAAGTTTTGGATGTGTACTACATGCTCATAAAATTTTGTGGATCAATTCCTTCATTTGCTAGGTAAAACTGGAGTCACAACAGAACTACTCCAGGATCTGCATTTTTACCATTTCATTTTATTCTTTTATTCCGTTTTATAATAACATAAGGGCATTTTTATCATTTTATACTTTTTCAAATTTGTCAAGGTATTGATCCCCTATCTTTTCCTACATAATTTTTTGTTCATGAATATATAATATTTCTTGGATATCTAATCTAGTTACTATTTTAAAATAATTTTTGAATATTCAATTATTCAAATAACTATATCAATTCATCATGACCTTAAATTTCAGAATAAGTTCTGCAGAACTCCTCTTTAAGTGTTGTCAATTTCATAAATCATTATAATAATTACACGGATTTCTTGTAAAATTTCATCTGATTCTAAAGTCAAGAAGGTCCTATATCAATTTCTAGATTTTGTTGATTAATATTAATTTTTTGGGATCTAAAATCATAATTATGAAAAATATGCTTGGCCCAATTACCATTCTCTATTTACTGGTAAAATTTGGGACTATAGCATTTCTGGTCAGTTTTGGGCATTTTTAGCTCAACTTTATCATAATTACGTTTTTGCCCATTGAATTTGACAAAGTACACTTTAGTTCCTAAATTTGTCAAATTCTATTTTGGTCCCTTACTTCAAATTTTGAAATGTCATTTTATTCTCTTTCTAGACATTTTGAAATTCTAATTTAACTTCTGAATTCAAAAAACTTCATTTAAATCCCTTGAATTCTTTATATTAAACTTTTATAGAAATGACATTCATATCCCTAAGATTTATAACTTTATACTTTTCATTTCTTTCTTCAACTTAAAACTCATCTAATCATTATAATTTCTTCTGATTATCTTCATAATCATTTCCTTACGTCTTTCCTCTATCAGTCATCTACAGATAGAGAAAAATCAGCCGTCTACAGATAGAAAAAAATAAGGATATGACATTTAAGGTTAGATATGTAATATTCATTTTTTTAGTTGAACATTTTTATTAATTTTATACTCTTTATTTCGTTGGTTTTACTAATAATACATTTATTACATACAGGAATATCAATGATGAAATCTCTCTACCATTATATTTTTAAGACCAATAAACATATAATATATTATTCATGTACCCCTAAATTTATATCATCATGGTTATGTAAAAATAATTTATTAATTGTTGAATTAATTAACTAATTTAAATTATTTTTCCCTTATAAAATAATTATTTAATTTAAACTATCTAATAAAAATTTTAAATATTTAGAATAATTATTTAAAACATTAAAAAAAAATTAAAAAACTTTTCATTCAATTTAGTAGCGGTTTCAAAATAATAGTGGCTCCAACAATTCAAATTTCACTTTTGCAAATTTAAAATTTTGGTGCCAGAGGTAATAGATTCTACAACCCCTATAAAAAAATAAGTCTCATGTTTAGCAAAAATTTTATATTTTCCTGCCATCGTTTATAACGGTTATCCACTTCTACAAACACAATCACATTTTTTTCAAAAAGTGGCCTCGAAATTTTAACCATCCTATTTGCAGCGTTTATCTGCCATTACGTAGCTATCGGGGGAGCCACACATTACATCGCAGTTGTGGCGAGTTTTATGTGCCGCTACTAAAGTAGTAGTGGGTTTGGCCAACAGAGTAGTAGTTTGTAGTTACCACTGCTAACCCGTTTGTCACGCTTGGTTTAGTAGTCGTTGCTTACACCGCTACTAAAGCATATAATAGCAGTGAAAATTCAAAATTGCAACTAATACATTATTTTCTTATGGCTGGAAAATACTCAAACAAACGCATTATAGCACTTGCATAAGTTTTAACAATATCAGAAAGAAAATCAGATATATAACTAAAAATAACTACTCCCTACGAGATATTAAGAGATCTCTTGGCTAACAAATTAGCAGTGTGATTTGCCTCACAACGGCACCATTCAACACTTGCTTCTTATTCCTTATCGAGCCAACTCTTTATTTTAGATAACAACTCACTCTCTTGATGGTCCTCATTCCATCCTTAGGAAAGAAGGTGAACGATTTCCATACAATTTGTCACAATAATCATCATCGTCCACTGAGACTCCCAAGCCCTTTTTAAACCCCACAGAACCGCCCACTCCTCAACATGTAAGCTACTCCCTCGATCAATGTTACACATGATTCACCCCCACATACCAAACACAATCATCATTTTGTTACAAACCCTAGCAACCTAATCACAGTTCATTGATAACAATCCCCAAGCACACAACCACAGAAACGTACGACATCATTGAGGTACAGGGAGCTTCCAAATCTTCTGCCAACTTCCTTTATTGCGAACAATCCCATGACAGCCTAGCAGATTATATGCTAATCTAATTGAGAAAATGCCATCCTTGGTACCCCGCCTTGGCACAAAATCAGTAGCTTCTCTTCTAACAAAGGGATACATATGCTCAATATTACAAAGAACCGAACGTGGAAGAAATCGAACAAATTTAGCCCACAACCAAGAACCGTTCCCATCCAAATACTCGGCAACCTTGTCATCAAGCATATAGAGAGGGATATTCCTTAGAGTATAATCAACTAACTGTCCATGGTTCCCTTAACAAGTTTCCATTCTAGAACTTTATCTGAGTACCATCACCATTCCCTTAACAACTGAATCCCAAGTGTGATTAATTCCCTTCCAAGCCCAAGAGCTTCCTTTCCTACACTCTACCTTTGGGCTAATATCAACACCGCACTTATATTTTACTCTAACAAATTTAATCCACAACGCATTTGGTTTCTTAATCATCCCCTATCCAAGCTTTATCATAAAAACTTTGTTTTGGGATCAAGAATTCCTTAGTCCTAGTCCACCCTCCTTATTTTGCATACAAATATCCTCCCCAGCTACTAGGTGAACTCTCCTTGAAGACCCCGAGCTTTTCCATAGAAAATATAGACATTTTTTTTATCAATTTCATCACATACTCCCAAGAGAAGAGGAACCGTCTGCATAGCATAAGTCGGAATGGCTACAATCACTAAAAAAGCAAGTGTGTCGAGCAACCATAGATAGAGTATTAGTTTTCCATGCTGCCCGGCGACTATCCATTTTATCAAGAACATATTGGTACGTTCGTTTAGAAAATCTCTGGTGATGTAAAGGCATCCCCAAGTATCTTCCCTGGTCCGCTGTATAGGTAAAACCAAGAAAACTACCAATCTCAGTTTGCTAGTTATGATTCACATTATGAGAGAAGAAAATTCTAGACTTGGCATCATCCACTTTCTATCCTGACACGAGGCAAAAATCATCTAAGCAAGCCTTTATCAACCCCGCTTGTTCCATGTTGGCTTCCCCAAACAATATTAGATCATTAGCAAAAAATAAATGAAAAATTTGAGTCTCATTCTTCTTCAGTTGAAAAGGAAGCCAATTGCCTTCCTCCACCTCATTTTTGAATCAGGTGAGCCAATTTTCCATAAGAAGAACAAATAAATAAGGCGAGATAGGATCACCTAGTTTGATACCCCTGGATGGAGAGAAGTTGTCCCCTTTAGAGCCATTCTAGATTAGTTGCATTTGTGCATAATAATAACATATAATTTCCATAAAGTTCGGTGGCACAACTAAATCCTTCAAGCAGTCAACAAAACTCCAACAAACTCAATCATAAGCCTTCTCTAGATTAATCTTCAAAGCCATAAACCCCTTCTTTCACTTCATTTTTCTCACAGAGTGAATGATTTCTTGCGCTAAGATAATGTTGTCTGAGACTTGTCTCCCTGGGACCAAGCTACATTGATTTGGGATATCACAAAGGGTAGAATATGCTTGATAAGATTTGCTAATATATTTGTAATCACCTTATACACCATATTGCAAAGACTAATGGGACAGAAGTCCTTAAACGTTTGGGGCTAGTCAAGTTTGGAAATAAGAGTAATGTCAGTACATTCACCTGTACAATATCCTTCAGATTACGGAGCATGAATTTAGTCATAGCAATAATTGAGGGTCTCACTATTTCCCATTGACTTTGGGAAAAGAGAGGATTTAGACCGTCTTGTCCTGGGACCTTTAAAGCTCCCATACTGAAAATGGCATTTTTGACTTCATCTCCTGTAATGTATATACCTAGAGCCACCAAGTTCGTCATTTGTACTTCAGGGAAAGAGCTTCTAAAATGCACAACATTAGCATAACTCTCTTTCTTCTCAACAAAGTGTTTGAAAATAATTCATACCACATCTCGTAAGCTCGTCGTGATCATAACTCCAGACACCATTCTCAATTTGTAGAGCATCTACAAATTTCTTCCGCAGTCGACTATTCATAATAGTATGAAAGTATCTAGTATTATGATCCCCATGAAAATACCAATTGCAACATGATCTTTGCACCTACATCAGTTCCTCCTGAATCAAGCATTGCTCAAGTTCTTCCCAAGTCTCATATCTCTTCTTCTCCAGAGCTTCATTCGTACCATTCCAATAATGAAGTTTCTCAAGTTCCTTCAATAAAACAGCTTTTCTTTTGTTGATATTATCAAAGACATTTTTGTTCCACTCCTCAACATCAAATTTAAAGCGATTAACATTCCCTTCCCAATGTGTAAAATTCCTCCAAGAGTTTCGCACTACCTCCAAGAAACCCTCATGCGTAACCCATGGTGCAAAAAAACTGAAGGAGACATTTCGCTAAGTCCTTGCTCCATCATTCTATAACCTCAATAATAGGAACAATGGTTAGACTTCATCTTGGGTAGGTGCAGTACCGACACTTCAGGAAACCGTTGAAACCAACTTCAGTTAACCAACACTCAGTCAAGTCTACTATGGGATTTACCTCTACACCAAGTATATTTGGGACCTTGAAAGTCCACCTCCACCACTCCACTTCTCTGAACCCAGCCTATGAAACATCGATCAGGTCCTGTACTGGATTTGCCATAGAAATCCTCTCATCATATCGTAAAGTAACATTGAAGTCACCACCTATACACTAGTTTTCCACTCCTGTGTTTTCAATGAAATAAAGTTCTTGCCAAAGAATTCTACAAGCCAAATGATTAAAAGTGCCGTGCAATACCTGTTAATTTATGAGTCACAGAGAAATCCACATCATCATCCTAAAAGCACCAAATTCCCCTGCTAAAACCCACAGCTTCAATAACCACCACATTTTTCAAACCCACTTGTCTAGCAAGCATTTGAGCCTTATCACTTTTTTGTCGTGGTTCCAACACTGTTAAAAAGGTAAACGTATGACGTCATTTTAATTCCATAAGGAGTCTTCCAAAGGTCTGACCACTAGCGCCATGAGAATTCAATATCATACTTTCTATATTCATAAACACATGACATATTAGGATAGATAGCACAAGAAGTTAAGTACTCCCAAAGTTTGGGTTACCTCAATCAACCCTAACTGTGTCATATTGCCTAAGAGAAAGAGGATTTGAATGGACCATATGAAGGGAATCAAAGACACGCAGCGGAAATTAACTTTAAAAAATTTTCCATTCCCAGCCAGGATCTACCGAATGTGTTTAAGTCAAGGAGAAAGAAGTGTTACCTTCGGTATTCGAGTTTTGGTCGCGACCTCAGTGTCCACTAGTCGCGACTCCTCGCCTCTGGAACTTTCAGTCGTGACCTCCTCAACTTCTAGTCGCGACCTGTCGCCTCTGGAGTTTTTTAGTCGCGACCTACTCTTCTTCTCGTCGCGAACGGACGTCTCTGCAGTTTGTAGTCGCGACCTCGTCAGCTTCAAGTCGCGACCTGTCTCCTCTTTTCGAATTTCTGACGTTCAGATGCCCGTATGGTCGCGACCTCAGTGTCAATAGGTCGCGACCTTGCTTCGTGTCTGGTCGATCGTAAAAAGTCGACAGCTCAGATCGGCTTCCTCTACCGGTATCCACACGAACAGCGTTCCAATCACGAACGACGTGCTAGCGCCTCTTGTCCCTCTAGGGCTTTCTAGAGATTCCGTACTCACCGTCTCTATTTCGACAGTTTCTTATCTGCAAATCTTTTGCACTCTCCCTGCCCCCTGTTCTCACGTCTGAATATGTGTGTAGAGATGTGTAGAACCCTAGCCCCTAATGTCAAATATATAGGAAGTTATCGGGCTTCTAATAGGGCCGGGCTTCAGAATTAATCTTATATTAATTCTGAATTAATACAATATCATATATTGCATAATTTAATAAGAAACTAATTAAATAAATATGGTTTATATTAAATCCGTCCCACAGATTTAATTCACCTATTTATTTAATTTAAAATAAAGATAAGACAGAATTATATTTGATTTATTCATAAATCAAATTTGAGATATCTTATCAATTTGTATTTCAAATTCAAATAGATCATATCCATTTAAATTCAAATTCAAAAGTGATAGAGATTTAATTTATCCTTATAAATTAAATCTTACAAATATCTCTTATATTATATATAATATATATATACTAATTTATATATATATAAAATATATATCCACCCTAGATTATTCATTGAATCTAGACATCTCTTAGATTCAATGAATCTGGACATCATAGCTCGCATTGGGCTGTTTTGTGTGCGACCCTGTAGGCCCATATGAAGTTGGCAGTGGGCCAGTTACTATACTGACCCACAAGTTGTAAGCGGTCTCTAGCAAGGCATTACGACTACCCAAAACATATGAGGATAGATAAACGATGTAACCTTTCATACAACCATATCACGTCCCTTTTGTCACACGATATTTCGGTCAAGGATGAGGCATGGAGAACGTCATCCTCCTGTTCCTGACCATTACTTTCTCGATCCCTGAGTAGTCTGAATATAGAAATGGAACTACCCTTCCATTCCAGTATGGCCATACATTTCTCAGACTCACTTATCGAGGGGCCCAGTAATATCTCTCTACGAATGTGAGGGACAAATTTCATCTTGACCATTCACATTCCTCCGCATGAAAAACCACTAAGCCCGAGCATAGCCTTTATGATCACTCGATCAAAAGTGACTTTTGACTAGGTCAAAGCTGAGCGTTTGTCATGTAGGAATCTATGATGATCTCAGGTCAAAGGGCATAGTGACATGGCTTGTATATGAGAGAAGCTTATGACTTGACCCATGCAGCTCTCTCATAGCGGGTCGGTCCAACACCCTTTACTCTTACATGTGCTTATGACTTTGATTTATATCGCTATATATCTTCAAAGTCATACTGGTCTTATTTCATCTCTGCTCCCGCATAGATGACCGACCAGGGACATTTAGGATAAGATCACGAGTTATCCAAGGATTGTCATCATAGTAAACATGCAAATAATATGATAACATAATTAAGAAATTTATAAATTAACAATGTTCATAAGATAATGATTGGCCCCTAGGGCACAATCTCCAACACCATAAAGATGCCTAACTTAGAGGCCACAGGGTTCGTAATATTTTCATCTTCAATCCCATTATCTTTCATAACTTCATATGGTGTATGTACAGCACTTGGGGTAATAGTAGCAACCTTGTGGGGTTGACTTACCCTTGCAAAACTTCCATCTCCATACTGGCCTCTACTTGGTTAGCTATAGTAATATTCACCTCACTGCCTTTACCAATACTGTTAGTTTTGAGCAAACCCAATTTAGATTTGGCCCTCATTATGCCCTCCATATTGCTCTAGCCCTCTTCTTGCACTTTTTTTTTTGTTGCCCACCCAGTTCATCGGAGCTTTGCCCCGACTACATCCGGATCCGACCTGGTTCCCCATCTTCTTGCACTTTTGTTTTTAGAATCTTCGACATACTAGACCCACTTTTATAAGACCCATTGGTTGACCTTTCCTTACCAAGCCCATCATTATATCCTACATGTGGCCCACTTACCTTGTTCTCATTGGTCACACTTAACCTCTTAACATCATTAGTATTAGGAGTGTCAACCAACGAATTATTATCATCATTATTTTGCGAAGTTGTGGCTGAATATCAGGCTCCTCTATATTAAGTGCTTGAAACTGAGATCCTTGCCTATCAGAATTATTTTGATTACGAGAATCATTCTGACTGTCACGCACTTTCCCATTTTAGGGCTTCAGTCGATGAAGACGCCATAGACGCTGAACGACCATCTATGAATCGTATTGAGATTCCAGATTCTTAGGACATAACGTCTTCTCTGTTACTGTCCAGCTTACTCCTCTTTCTACCTTGATGTTAGCCTATTCAGTTACATCCACCGTCATAGCTTTAGGTCCCTGAACATGAGTTTTTGAAAATAAGAAATTCTTTGAGTCGTGTCCGTAACGACTTTATTTGAATTAGATCAAGTGTATACCCTCATAATGTAATCTATGTACCTTTTCATTGATCAAGACTAGAGAACTTAGCGGTGCATTCAGGTCTAGCTCCACACATTTACGAGCGAACCTGCCTTTTTTAAGTTTTAAGGTAGCCGTATCAATTCTCAAAACCTTTCCTACCTGTGATCCTAGAACATGCAATATGCCCCTATTGTAGTAGTCATTTGATAGCTTCAGAACACAATCTGTCATATCCCTAATTTTCTTATTTGGTATGTATGTACAGTTTGTTTGTAAAATATATGAGATTCTCGAAGAAAATATTGCATTTTAAGGAAGGAAAGGGATTAAATTATAAATAATGGAAAGTTCAAGGACTTAAGTGAAATTTATAAAAATTTTAGAGCCAAAATAAAATGTAGAAATAAATGTTGGGCCAATAAGTGTAATTACAAAAAATTTGAGGCACATAAATATAATTTGTCAAAAGTTCAAGGGCAAAATTATAATTATGAGGAAGTTGTGCCAGAAAAGGCCTAGAAATGTTGCAGTCCCAAATTTTACTAGTAAATAGAGAATGGAAATTGGGCTAGACATATTTTTTCAAAATTTTTATTTAAGGCCCCAGATAATTGATATTAATTTTAAAGTCTGGAGATTATTACAGGACCTTTCGAATTTCCTAATCAAATGAAATTTGGAAGTAAATTCCCATAATTAATATAGAAATTTATAAAATTGATAGAGCTCAAAAAGAAGTTTTTTAGAATTTTTAATAAAATTTAAAGTAGAATAATATATCCGATAAATACTTTCGAGTGAGGTTTCTTAAAAATTTAGCCATAAAGGTATTGGACCCATGTAAAGGGCCAACTTGGCATCCCATAAGCCCAGTAAGATATTTGAACAGTCATGTGGGCCAATGTCCATAGAAACCCTAAAAAATATAAAATTACAAAAATACCCCTGTGTTGTAATACTAAACAAGAAATGAATGGAGGGTATTTTGGTCATTTGGATAGGGTCAAAATGCCAAGGAAGGTACATGAATGATTAACCAGAGTTAGTATATGCCTTGATAAGGTGTACAGAGATGTGAAATGATAATTATGCCCTTAGGGTTAATATAGTGTAAGATAGTGAACCAAGGGCATTTCAGTCATTTTCTAAGGGATGGTAAACAGATAAATACTCAGTCTAACAATGTCAGTGGTAGAAAAAATCTAAACACTAGTTTTCATGACAGAATATATATTCTAGAATATTATAAAAATTAGAACATAAAATAGTCTGATTTTGATTTTTGTGAAACTAACTAGATCAGTACTGGATTGGATTAGAATTTTTTCTATCAGTATTTCTCTATATCTTGGCCAAATAAATCCCTAGTTCATGTCATGGATGATGTCACTCTTTGGCTTCTAGGACAAGCTTGATGGAAGGTGCATTATAGACCCTTGGATCAAATAGGTTTGGATTAATCTTGGCCTTTCATTTTCACCCAAATTTTTCTATAAGTACATTTCGGAAGCCTTGACAACCTTATGGAAACTCTGCCAAATTTTATTTTGGAGCTAGGAAGAAGCATACAACTTAGAGCAAAAAGAAAGGTAATTAGTTCCTTTGATCTTGGACTTTATTCTAGGATGTTTGCTCTTAGTTTTAAGTGGTTTTTATGAAGTTTTTCCTTTGATGTTGCTGTTGGACATGCTGTTCATATGTGGTGGGAATATGAATTTTATGTTATAGATAATTTAGACAAGCTTAAATAAGCTAGAATCAAGTAATATTTGCTTGGAATTTCAAGTGTACATGTATTTAGGGTTTTGTGTTCTTAGCTGCCACTGTACGAATCACTATTCATATGTGAGAATTTTATGATTTTTATGCTTGCAATGGGTTTAAAATGAAAAATTATGTAGGGATAAGGTAGAGAAACAGGTAGTATAAGCATTAGAATCAAAATACAATTTTTTGAAAAATAAAAGGAGGGGTTTCGGTTCTGGACAGTAGCCAAGGAAGGAGTTTGATTTTGGAAATTCTAATTTCATATTTAGATTATACATGAAAAATTATGTGAAAATGAACCATGAGAATTTATTTTAGAAAGATGCAAGTATAAGACATAAAGTAGACAAAGAATGGAATCTAGTGAAAACCTAGTCTTAAAATTGCTTTGAAGTTGAGTTGTAACTTGTTATTACCTTGTAATGGTTAGGTTTTGATATTTGTTTGGGAAGAAGACCATCTCAAGAAGAGCTTGATAAAGATAGCTTAAGAGGTAGCAAGAATACCTAACTATAATCTTATGTTTGTTTGACTTTATGCTTGCTTGTTAATTGTGATTTTTGATTGAGCTTAAGATGATGCTATGATGATGATGATGAAGTATGAATGATTGTGTTATGTAATTGTAGAAAGAAAAGGGAAATCGAGAAGAATAGAAGGAGAATAGAAGAGAAATTAGAATTATACTGCATACTCAAGGGTTCACATCATAATCAAAGCATATCCTCATAAGACTGATTATCACCACTATTTATAAGTGATGGGTAATCCTAATCCTAATTAAATATCTAATACTAATATATTATAATATCTAATCATGATATATATTATAATATCTAATCCTAATATATCCTAATATATATATTATGATATATAATCCTAATATCACATAATATCTAATACTAATTCTAATAAAATAATAAAACTACTTAAATATATTTTACATATCAATACTCCCTCCCCAAAAGACCCTTGTCCCCAAGGGTCAAGTACTAAGAACGATATTAAATTAGAGCCAAGAAGCATTTGAATCAATTCTCCTTTGAACCAAATCTGGACTAGGAGATTTGAGATCGCCAACATTTTCGGTGCCAAACTTGAAGACATGTTGCAAAGTGCACTCTTAAATCCCTCATAACAATTAAGATTTGATGATCTATCAGCTCTAAACTTTAGTTTCATCACTTTCTTTTTACAAATTATGTGTGAAGGTTCCTGTAAACCATTAATTGTGCTCTGAAAATTGATCTCCTTTAAACATGCTAAACTTCTTGCATCCTGAAAAATGATAGGCTAAATTTTCAACCCTTCCTGAACTGTTATCTGCACTGCATTAGAATCTTGAATCTGGCTAGAGTTCTTGGGACTTTCTTGCATATCTTTTTGCTTATCAATGAGTGCCAAAAGGGAAGACTCATCTTCTTGAGCTGCTGGGCACTCTTCTTGATCATCATAAAATGTCCTTTTCCTTTTGTAATATTTTCCTTGACTCTGCCACATCTTTCTTTATCGGCTGAGTTTTCTGCAAACGGATGCTCATCCTGTCAAGATTCCTTACCATATTCTGAAAACGCTGCTCTATATCCATGCTCATCCTGTCAAGATTCCTCGCCATATTCTAAAGACACCGCTCTATATACATGCTCATTTTGTTATTGATTCTTGTGAGTAGCCGAGGAACGACCCGCTTTGATACCACTGCTATGTAATTGTAGAAAGAAAAGGGAAATCGAGAAGAATAGAAGAGAAACTAGAATTATACTGAATACTCAAAGGTTCACATAATAATCAAAGCATATCCTCATAAGACTGATGATCACCACTATTTATAAGTGATGGGTAATCTTAATCCTAATTAAATATCTAATACTAATATATCATAATATCTAATCATGATATATATTATAATATCTAATCCTAATATATCCTAATATATATTATGATATATAATCCTAATATCACATAATTCTAATACTAATTCTAATAAAATAATAAAACTACTGAAATATATTTTACATATCAGATTGCAACTCTTTGCAACTAATGTCATGACAATATGTATGTTATAGTTTGCTTATGTATGATCATGAAGTAGCTCTCATATCATGATAATATGTTAGGCATTTAATCAAGCATGCATGATATTATAGTTTGTATAACTTGCTATTGAGATTTCTATGAAATCTTATTCTTTCCATATGCATAACCATATTATAGGTGCTGGAACCTGCAAAGGAAAAAGGGTAAATGTGGATGAATTAACTTGTATTATAAGTTAAGTTGACTACTTAACATTATGGGATGTAATAGTACATTATAGTGTGCATGTATTATGAGGCAATGACCTTATGACGGTATTTTCCATGACTTAACTAACTAGTTATGATGTGAAATTTGGCATAAAAATAGCTAAGATATAGAAATTTAAATGGACACCAAGAATGCTTTAATTGGTTAAGTTTTCAATTTAATATAATTTTTTCAAGTTGGAGATAAAATTTGGAATAAGATAAAATGAGAGTCTAGAGGTAGTGAGGTTCAGGTGCCAATTTCATATAGTAAATGAACGAATTTTTCCACAAAATTTTATGGTCTTAAAGAACACATCTTGATATTTAAATCTATAGGTAACACTTTTCATTTGGATAAGTGAGAAAGGAGAAATAAATTTTTGAAGTTAAGACAAGAAAACTAGAACTTTTAGATTTACAAAATGAATAGTATTTCTTCAAAGAAAAAATTGTATTCATTTAGCCAATGAAACCTCAGTTTTATATTTTTCTACCATAGTATAATGAAAGAGCTTCCATTAGAAATTGGAACCACTCTATTTCAATTTTTTCTAGATTTATTTATGAATTTTCAAAGTTAGGTCTGTAATATAGAATACCCAATGAATAGTACCCAAAAATTATTTTCTTAAAAATTCATTTTTCTAAGTTAAAGAGGCATTAAATTGAGTCAAGTTACTTCCAATTGAGCATAAATTAGGGTGAAAATAAGGATATGACACAATCTATGTCGCAATTCATGTAGTGTGTTTGCCCTCCGGATCGAACTCTAATTTCCAAGGTTGAACTGCGATATAATGATCGTAGACTAACCACATACCATTAGTGAGAGCTAACTCATAGTCCACAACATTAGTAAATTGCACTACGAAAAAACCAACACCAATATCCATCGTGTTCACATCACCCTTCCTTGCTTACAACTGGTGAAGTTTTGATTCAAAATAGTCCGGGTTAACCATTCGACCCATAAGGTTTGTTGGTTGGCCGATCATCAGTTACCATGTTCGCAGTCTCCGTCTCTTCATCCTTACTTGCCATCTCAGCATTCTCCATCCATTCTTCAACCCTAGGGACCAGATTCTGGGTGTTCGAGAATTGTCCCTCACCAGCCTTAACCTTCTTCTGGCTCCTAATCAGTTCATCGCTCTTCTCCACCGTTGGCCACGAATCGTCTTGCTTATGACTTCTCTCCCTCTCTCACATATTCACCTAGTCTTTTTAGTGTTTAGAACTTTCTAAACTTTTTGAAGTAAAATAATAGATTAACCAAGGCTACTAACACATTATTTTAACCGCTATAAAAGTATGCATTTTTTTTGTAGTATCTTCAATAAACATGTATTTATCCAATCATAAGATAGGTTTAGAAATTAAGAAGTTTAATTTAACAATTCACAAGCTCCCATTAGCTACTATTCAAAAAAAAAAACTTTTGCACTAAAGTTGTCACCAGAGCTTCAGCCAATGTTGGCCGCGTCAACTTTATTACAAAAATTTTGTTTTGAATAGTTAATGGTACTTGTGAATTGTTAAATTAAATTGGTTAAGTTTTAAATTTATCTTGTGATTGGATAACAATAAATGTTTATCAAAGAGTGCAACTTTATTATAGAAGTTTTGGTGTAAATAACTAAGTTGTTAAATTAAATTTGTTAATTTCAATACCTATTTTTTTCTAATATAAATTAACAAGTTCAATTTGATTCACAATTTCTCATTAGCTATTCACAACAAAATCTTTATAATAAAGTTGTCATTGGTATCACTGGAGCTCTAGTTACCATAGACGAAGCTCTGACCACCGGTGATGGCTAGTCATTGGTATCGCTGGAGCTCTAGTTACCATAGACGAAGCTCCGACCACCGGTGAGGGCTAGTCTTGGGCAAAGGTGGTTTTAATTTGCAGGAAAAAAAACAGATATGATTTTGAAAACAATAAAAGAAAATGTGGTAAAATGGCCAACATTGACAATTTTCAAATTGGGTTCATGATCCAAGGGGTTGTTATATTTACCCTTACCAACATGATTTTTGATTCCCCTATTTCAGGCCGCTTAAATGGGAATTTCTGTAAAATCTAATTCTCAATCTATAAAATTTCGTATATACCTCGCTCCCAAATTCCACCAATCATTATTTTGTGGACAAAATTCATCTCTCAGCAACATTATGGACCCAACTCCACAAGCACATTAGCAGAATGAATGTGGCTCTAGCCCCACGACACTATGGCGACTCCCCAACTCCGCCACCATCTTTCTCGTGCTGTTCCCCCCGTTTGCGTTGGTTTCCGGCCACCGAACCCTACCGTGACCCTCTGGCCACACTCTCTCAAAAAATGCATAAACTTGGCCATCGAAGCTAACAAACCCCACAAATGGGCTATTCAACTGAGTTTAGTTGAGCAGAGTCCCTCCAAATCAACAGTTGACATTGAGCAGCTCGTGGGTTTTCTGTATGATGATCTCCCTCATCTCTTCGATGATCAGGGCATCGATAGGACGGCTTACGATGAACGCGTCATCTTCCGAGACCCCATTACCAAGCACGATAGTTTGAGTGGATACCTGTTTAACATAGCCCTCTTGAAGACGATCTTTAGACCTCAATTTCAGTTGCATTGGGTCAAACAGGTATGCTTCACTATCCTCATATCCTCTTTTGTTTTAACTTAAGAAACACCGGATGAAAATTTCAGACATACGATGTTATGGTCTGCAAGATATAAGTATGTTAAAATTAGACAGTTTACTATTTATCCCAAAAAATAAAAACATATATATATAGTTTACAAGTACACTAATCTGCTTGACTGCTTCAGTATCCTCATTTCTGATGGTGTAAAATTATAGTTTACCCCCTTTTGTTTTGACCTTATGTCAGTTCTGCATGTGGCTCAAAAGTCTGTCGTTCACTTCCATTCAGCTATGTGAAAATGATGAACAGTTCAGTAAATTTCTGTTTCAATCATGCTTTCACTTCAATATTGTCATAGTGAAACAACTTCCAAGACGAAGGATTTAAATGGGCAATTTTCACTTCCAAGTGCTAGTTTATACTAGTAACGATGAAATTGTTTAAGATAAAGAAAGGTATATATATATATGTTAAAAAATGGAGTTATTCCTCATTTTAACCTTTTTCAAAGTGCTAAATTTTCCTTCCCTTTTTAGTTTCTCAGTGCTTTTAACTAATCTTATTCCTGTGTATTTTAATAACTCTTCTGTATACTGTTAATCTTGAACTGATTGGATTTCTATAGACAGGACCATATGAGATAACCACAAGATGGACAATGGTTATGACATTCATGCTTCTTCCATGGAAACCACAATTGGTGTTTACAGGAACATCTGTTCTGGGAATCAACCCAGAAAATGGCAAGTTCTGTAGCCATGTGGTAGGTTTCAAGAAGTAAATAAATTAGTTGTTGGATTTTGAATATATTGCCACTTCATTTTAGGAATTAATTATTGTTCTCTCTCAATTTTCAAGGACTTTTGGGATTCAATAGAGAAAAATGATTATTTTTCTTTAGAAGGTTTATGGGATGTATTCAAACAGGTACCTTCTATGTCACTCTGATATATGACTTGTATACTCATTTTCTTATAAAATGATATTAAAATCTATTCTAACTATTAAATCTGGACATGCTGCAGTTGCGGATCTATAAGACTCCAGATTTGGAATCACCCAAATATCAAATATTGAAAAGGACAGCAAATTATGAGGTCTATTTAATTTTTAATGGATATAAATATTTATTCTCTTATTATTAATTCTCTGTTGTGTATTCATCTGCATCTATCTAGTAGTAAGCTAAGTCCTTGATAATATCTCACTGATGTTGTTTACTTTTATGCGCAAGAAAATCAAATACTTCTATGTTAGCCACTTTGCAACCCTGAACCACACCACATCATTCTACAAAATCTTAAATGTTTATAGATTCATCAGTCATAACTGAACAATTGAAACTAAGCATAAAAGTTTTTTATGCATTTACTGATAGATTTAATTTTTTTTTGTATAATTGTTCCATGCTTAAAATTCATTTGTTTTTTTTTCTTTTAACAACAGATTAGACATTATGACCCATTCATAGTGGTAGAAACAAATGGAGACAGGCTATCAGGGTCTACTGGCTTTAATGATGTTGCTGGGTTAGTTTGGATATTTCAAATACAGCTCCCTAATTGTTCTTATAAAATGAATTTCAACCATTGATCAATCTTTGTATTTCAGATATATATTTGGAAAAAATTCAACAGCAGAGAAGATACCAATGACTACTCCGGTCTTCACTCTAGCCGTGGATGATGAATTATCCAAAGTCTCAATCCAAATAGTTCTTCCATCAGACAAAGAAATAAATAGGTACCTTCCCTCAGATCTGATGAACTTTAAAAACTGATTCAAGAGTTGTATACAACTATATCTTGCCTAAGAGAAAGAATGAAGTTTTCTGAGAAAAAATTTAGTGTTTTTCTCTATAATTAAATTATGTTGCAGTTTGAAAACTTGAACTTGATATTCATCTTTGACCAGTTTACCAAATCCCAATGAAGAAGCAATCAACTTGAGAAAAGTTGAAGGAGGCATAGCGGCTGTAGTAAAGTTTAGTGGAAAACCTAAAGAGGAGCTTGTTTCTGAGAAGGAAAAACTACTACGCTCTAATACAATTAGAGATGGTCTTAAACCTAAGATGGGTTGTTTGCTAGCACGCTACAATGATCCTGGTCGAACACAAAGCTTCATAATGGTATGCTATGAAGTCTTGTTAAGTATGTTACTCGCTGTTTAACTGCTGCCGCCTATATATGAATTCTATTATGGTGCTTTCTCTACTTTTTAACTTATTATAACTACATTAGCAGCGTAAACAATTATCTGTGTTTTGGATAGAATCTTGGAATTGGGAACATATAGATTATGCTTAGGGTAACAGACGAACAATATGATGTTGATTTTGATCTATGTAATATAATATAATCAACTGGAAATTACCTTGCGGCTTTAATGCTGCACTTGGTTCCACTAGTTTTGCTGTAAATCTGTAATGATGTGTTAATGCTAGATGATAACGACCCCAGATCTTTTGTAGTAAATAATTTACTCCCTGTTGTGCTGTAGAAAAAAAGAGACAGAGAGTTAAATTGGGATGTATGTAAATAAGTGAAATGAGCCCCAAATACTCCTATTTTTTAATATCACCCTCTCCTACACTATTACAACACGACTGCAGAGGATCCAAGTTTGATGATAATTTATTTTGTCTACTAAAATTGGTTGTGCTGTGCCCTTTTTGCTTTAACTCCTCTTCCAAATGCTTTTAACATGTCAATGGCGTACGGTTAGTGGTTTAATTTTCTTATCTTATGATAATTGGTATGTCATTTTTGGTATTTGCCATGTTAAGTACTGAAAATAGCTTCATTTATTTTGTGGTTTATGTCATCGAAGAGGAATGAAGTGCTTATATGGCTAGAGGAGTTCTCACTGGATTAGCATTGGTGCAGTAATCACAAGTCATTCTTGATCAATAGGAGTTGATGTTTATTGTAGTTACACTTGCACTTGCTGCTCCAAGTAATCATGCTTCTTCTCACATGGGACACTGATTGCATCATTTCTGGCGCTTATTAGCGTAATGATCACTATTTCCTTCTTTACTTCAATAGTAAGGCCTCATTTGGTATGCAAATTGGAACGCAATGGAAAAAAGAATGGAAGGTAAAGTAATTTGTTATGTGAGAAACATATTTTATATTTCTAAAGATAAATAATAGGGTTATGTCTCGAGCATTATGGTATATCCTTAACTCAAATTTGGTGCAATCTCCCCCTTGAACCTTGGAAAACGTATCAATTTGACCCTTTTGAACTGGCTGCTATCTTCCTTTAACTGAGGCTATTGGGTCTTAGTTGTTGGTACAGGTGGCCTGGACATATTTTCAACTATTTTTATTTAATCAAGGGTAATTTCAAGCCATTTTCGGTTTAAGACTAATCTCTTTAGGGGTTTAAAATATAAAGAGTTTTACCTCTCTAAATAAGTGTATTTCTAGAGATTCGAACTTGTATTTTCTTTTTTATATGGGTGAGGTTATTTACCATTTCAATCAATTATTTTTTACTATTGAATATGTGTATGAGATTTTTTTTTAATACGAGAGAGGGCAAAGGCTTAAAGGAAAATAAAAGGAAATTTAAGAGGGATTACATCCTATACACTCATTTGCTACTAAATTCTCTAAGTGAGGAGGATAAGACTAGAAATAGTGAAGCAAATAAATTTGCTTTTGCAAAAGCATCTGCCACGCAATTCTTACTTTGGGAATATAGTAAAAGTTTAGCTCCCAAAAATATTTGAGCAAATTCAATATCTGCATCGTTAAAAGGTTACATATTTTACTCATGCCTAAGTTTTCAACAATGTCAATGACATTCTTAGCATCCAGTTTCCAAGCTAGAGTTAGCCCCTTAAAAATCCCATTATTCTGCTTCAATAATACTACATGACCCGAGAGTATGAGTGGATCTAGCAATCCATTTCCTAGCATGGTCTCAAATCACTCCACTACCCCAGCGTTTTGATGTGATTAAGTCATAGAGCTATCTACATTCATTTTAATCCAAGTCATAGAGCTATCTACATTCACTTTAATCCACCCAAAGGAGAGTAATGTCGTTTATCGTTAGTGTTCAAATTATTTATTAAATTAATCTCTATGTAGTATAGATGTCAACTTAGATTGTATTATTTACATGGAGTCAACGTGTGTCTTAACTCTATATAATTAAGTGTGCGTAGAAAGAGGAGTAGAAGAGAGCTTGATTAATTAGAATTTCTTAAAGAATAAAGAGAAAATAATGAGAATAAAAGCAAGACTAATAGAGAATATTACCAATCTAAAGACGAGCGCCTCTCTAAGACTGATGTGTAATTATCATCGTTCAATAATATATCAGAGTTATAACAATTATATATACTAAGTCTCTAACATACAGAACCTTAGACAATCGTCATAGTCATAATCATAAAATTCACAATTATACCTAGATCTAGCATACAATTACATTAAGAATGATTATTTAAAAGTTTCACTTAGCATGTAATAAATTAAACAAATGATTTGTTCTTCTAATATGGATATTCAACTGAAAATCTTATAACTAAACATGTGAACCTAACATAAATAATTATAAGAGAAAATCAAATATACTAAATAAAGAAAATCAAATCATAAATTGAAATAATAAATCACAAGAGTTTGATTACACAGGGGTCTCAACTGAGACCCTGGATCCAACATATAGGAAATCATAAACTTACATAAACGAAAAAGATCAAATCATAAAATTTTTTAACTCCTACTCTAAAGCACTGAAACTCAAGCTATTACATCTATCCTTAAGAATTTAGAAGGAGAGGGATGGAATTGTGGAAAAGATGAAGAAGATGATTGTGATGGTGGTAGTGATTGGTGTGTTAACACCCTTATTTATTATCCTTTAATTAAATTCAAATGTCAGATATTGAGGAATTATCTTTGAATTAAATCAAATGATATTGAATTAATATAATATAACATAATACTAATATAATATAATATTATATTAAAGGAATGAATTAATATAATATAATATAATATAATATTTATTGGAGGAATTTTGATTTTATCTAATTAGATATTATAATTTCTTCCTTCAATTTGGCAATTCCTCAATTAGTGAACAACGACAGAGATAGTGAACGATGATAGAGTCATCGAAAATAGGTGAAAACAACAGAAAATGCCTTTCATCCAAATTTGTGGTGGTGGGACAGAGAACGAGAGCACAAGCCGTAGTGTGAAAAGTAAATTTGAAACTCATCGTGAATTAAGTATAGTAAATTTTCATGGCTTTTTTACGACAATTTTTACTAAAAACTGTTACATATACTTGTAACCCAGCTATTAATAAATTCGGGGTCAAAAGTCTGACATTTACCATATGTGAAGACTTTATATGACGGTTTTATTAAAACTGCTGTTACAAGTATATGTAACAGCGGTTTTTAATAAAAATGTCATAAAAAGCATTGATCCCGTTATTTGAAGATAACATATAATCTTGAATCTAATAAATTAGACACTAACTTAATATACCAACGGTATTTAGTAATTTGTTGCATTATTAATTTATTGGATAAATTAAACTTCTTAATTAATATTTTTTC
Source organism: Leucaena leucocephala (assembly GCA_037074615.1). Lineage (NCBI taxonomy): Eukaryota > Viridiplantae > Streptophyta > Magnoliopsida > Fabales > Fabaceae > Leucaena > Leucaena leucocephala. The sequence continues at coordinate 10,841,193 of CM073536.1, read as the reverse complement.
TCAAAATATACACACTTTCAATTTCCATTAAAGTACTCATTGTTGAACGTGCAGCTAAACAAAGTAAAATTGATGCAGGTCCCATAAAGAAAAAAAAAGTTTTTTACATATTTGTTGAATTTTGAGCAACCTATATGACAGCATTTTCAACTATACCAAACTTTTGGGTGAGTTGAGTTAGGCTGATATCAAGCTCAGTACAATATATATAGGTTTGTTCTTAAGAAAAATGTGTGCACAATTAATTAGTACAATAACTGCCTTTAGAAAATATTCTAACTAGTTTGACTATTCTTTATAAAATATTCTAACTGACTATTCTTTAAATTTTGTAAGAAATTCCATCCTATCCACCAGAGCTAAAAAGCATCAAAAAAGGAGATGAAAGAAAGGTGTGAAGCCTTTCAATCAGATGAAGTAGAGTGGTCTAAGTTTTAGGAGTCATCTGGGTCATCTGAAAGGTAGTGGAAGTGCCGCTAGTTATATTGGCGACAGAGATCAGAACGGAGACTATCGAACATTTCTTGAAGGTTCTCTACCAAAAGGGAGAGCTCTTCAATTGAGTTCTACAAACTATCCATTCGGTTTATCAATTCTTCCAAATGTTTGGGGAGGTCTGGAAATGGCGAAGCAGGCATCGGGGTTAGGGAGAGGATGCTTGTCCTCAAAATCATCACGAGATCTTTTCTGTGAATAGGAAGGAAAAGAGCCTGAAGAGGACGCTATGTAAAGAAAAATGAAAAAGACAGTAAGACAAATACGATAACAAGAGGAAACAAATTGAGAAAAAGGAAGTGGAACAAAAAGAACAATGGAATGGTATTTAAGATTGAGGAAAAGACTATTCTTAAGAAGTATCTGTTGGTCTTCCCTCATAATGGTTAGAGACATTGGGAACCGAAGAGGCAATAGACATATATTTTCTTTCTACAGATAGGACATAAAAAAGCATAAGCAAGAAGGCAGAACGATTGACTTATAACGACGATTTATAGAAAAATTGCCATTATAAGTTCTCAGTGTCACTTTTAATGGTGGTTGTACGAAAAACCACCGTTAAAGTTTTTAAAATATGGATTTATTTACAAATATGCTACTGCATTTTTTTCCTTGTAACCGCCATGAAATAGCGTTGTGATAAGTATTTTTTTCTAGTAGTGAAAGTTTGATCTAATTGGTAAGAAGTTGATTCATAGTCCACAAGCTTGTGAGTTCAAATTCCGTTACTGATATGATGATTTTGTTGATAAGCAATTTGTAAGTACTTTTGTAAGTGCTCTCTAAGCATAGAGATACTAAGTTTGGTAATTATCATTTCCAGTTCTATTGAATGAAACTTGTGGTCACTCATTTGATGAAAACATTTTGAGAAGAAAAGAATAATTTGCTATGAAACTGTTAGTGCATGAACTGAAAAGAGGAGATAAAGAAGATATATGCAATAAATTTGTGAACATTAACCTGTTATTTCATTGACATAATATTGCTCCCTATAGAATTTATATAAGGTCAACAAAATACCAACTATAGTAGTCATGATGAAAGCACTTGGACATTGCATATGCCACATAATGTATAAGTTAGACCAAAAAAAGCAATTAACCATACAATATGGGTACCATTTTTAAATACATGACCAAAGTACATTAATATTAACACTGTGAAAACGGGTTAGCCCACTGTAATATCCTAATTTTTAGGTCCAGAGATTCAGAAAGTAGCCTAAAATAGATAGGTTACTAGACCCCTTTGAGCAGAAGTCCCAGAAACAAACCGAGGGTTTTTAGGGACTAAACTGCAAATAAGTGAAAGTATAGGGACTTATATGTAAATAGTGAAAATTCCTAGGGGCATAATGATCATCTTTGAAAAGAAAGGGACTAAAGTAAAAAGTTTAAAAGTTCTATGGTATGAAATGAAAGTAGACACAAGTTGTGGGCCATTAGGTATAATTATCAAAAATTAAGGGACGTAATTGAAAAGAGGAAAAGTTTCTAAAGGCAAAATGGTAATTATAGAAAGTTGAGCCGGAAATGGTTTAGAACTGCCCGGAAGCATTTTAGTTCTAAATTTTATCAGTAGATAGAGAAAGTTATGTTGATTAATCTAGCCAGATACAGAAATTTTATTGGAGTTCTAGATAGCTGATATTTATCTGATAGTCTGAAAGTTATCTAAAATTGTTATCAGACCTTCTGGACCTCAGATATAAATGAAAAGTTACAAGAAGGTGCGTCATGTGAAGCCAGAGGTCAGAGAACTAACGGAACCTCAAAAGGAGTTCTATAGAAAAAGTTATTCACGTTTTAGTAAATTTTGACGGGAGTTTGATACCCGATATTCGACTGAAAAACTTAAGCAGTAAGCAAGCTCTAACTGAATGAGCCCAGATGATGTCACTGGAGGCCCATGATGATGCCAAGTGAGGCGTAGACCTATGATATCAGTTCATCAGGTAAATGGGCCAGTGTCTAGAAATATTCAGAAAAAGTGTAAAATTATGAAAATGCCCCTATGTTATAAAATAATTAAAGAATGAGTGAAAGGTATTTTGGTCATTTGACTAAGGTTAGACGGTCAAAGAGAGTTCCCAGAATAGTTGACCAAGGCCAGGAAATACTCTGTTAAAATGTGAAAAGACAATAATGCCTATAGAATTATTAAAATAAATAAAGAGAAACCAAGGGCATTTTAGTAATTTGTAAAAGGATAAGTAATTAGGTTAATACACATTCCAAGAATGTCAATGGTAGAAAGAATCATATACTGGATTTAAGATCAGAAAGCATATTATGAAATGTCAGAAAAATTAGATTAAAAAAACAGTATGGGTTTTGGAAAATTGGATTGAGTTGGTACAGGATTGGATAGATCGGACTGGAGGTTTCCAAAAGCGATGACTCACCAAGTGAGGTGTCCCATGGACACCAAGGTGCCACCTAGCATGCAAGGTTTCCTTGATGATGTCATCTTGATGATGCAGGCAAAGCTTCTTGAGGAAGCTAAGCGATTTGAGTCGTTCATCGCGATTCGATCTAAACCGTCCATTTCACCTCCCTCCACCTATAAATACCCTCACCCCCTTCCATTCCACACATCCACGGCAAGAAGAAGGGAAAGAGAGAGAGAGAGAGAGAGAGAGAAAGAAAGGAAGGAAAAAGAAGGAGGTCTGACTGAGTTAGGAGCAATCCAAGGAGTTTAGGGACTCGATTAGCTTAGGAATGAGGTAAGTAATTTATTCTAGTCCATGCCTAATAAATTAGAGGATTTTTATTATAAATTTAATAGTTAGAATAGATAAATATCTCTCTCTATAAGGTTAGTTGTGGATAGAAAGAAAGTTAGGAGATTGTCAGAATAGAGGTATTACCTCAAGTTAAGCTTGAGTTAAGTAGATATATACTGATAGGGTAATAATAAAATATTATTATGCCTTGTATAGACTCTGACCTATGTAAAGAAGGAACCTTAGAGCAAAGGCTAAAGACTAAAGGAAATGCTACACGACATGTAGTGAATTTACCCATTCTTATATGCTTGATGTATATGCTTATGTGTTGATATGATTATGATACGTGATGATGATGTATGATATGTATGAATAATATATGCTCTGCCCTTTATGAGTTTATGGTTATGCATAATAGTGATAGGTATGGAGTATGATAATATGCAAATGGAAGCTAAAGAAAGATAAAGAAAATATGTCATGCACTTGCATTCCTGTATGCTTTGAATGGTACCGTTTGTTACTGAGATTTCCCCTGAAATCTCACCCCTATCTTTTCCAAACATAACAGGGTACTGTTTTGGAGAAGATAAAGCTTAGGAAAGTAAGGTATGACACCCGTTGTAACTCACGGGCTAAAGGGGCTGTGCAGCCCGCCTCAAAATGGGCTGGCGTTCTACCCCACCTTAGCGGGGGTTGCCCCGCCAGCCCTCCACTTTTTTTTTTTAATATTTTTAAAAAATTATTTCTAAATTTTTAAAATACTAACAATAATTTTCTAATGTTATATTAGTATAATAATTTTTTTTAATGTTATACTCTTAAAAATTTCTATTTTTTATAAAAAAAATCTAGAATTTTATAACTATAAATCTAAATAAACATTAATATAATATTAATCAATTATAATATGTCAACATATATTAATAAATAAGTAATCATCTTTTTTAACATTCGATAATATGAGTATTCAAAGTAACATTTGAGTAAAATAAATAATAATATTAAAAATTAAAAAAAAAGTAAGCCAGTGGGCTGTAAAACGGGGTGGCATTTTGCCAGCTCGAGCCCCCCCTTTGAGGTAAAACGAGTGGTAATCTAAGATTGACTTAATATAGTACAAATCAATCCTAGGTCATTCTTCACAAGGAACAATTTTGGGATTAATTTAATTTGATTGTAGGTATTTATTCAATGTAAAAAATGGCTCCACACAAAATGCAAAGTTCCTACACTTTATTCTAACGTAAAGGCTTAAATATACAATTCTAATGCAAATTCAACAATGCAAAAGAGGGTTTTATTAAGTTGTTTGGCGTTTTCATTTAGCTATTGGTTAGAACAGTTGTAGTAGCTGTGTCTGAAGTTTTTATGATCGGTCCCATGTTGTAAGTTGGTGTCTAGTGTGCGAGGTCATTTTTTTCTGTAATCCTTTCATGTTGTACTAACGTTTTTTAATATATTTGATCATTTTATTAAAAAAAAAAATGCAATGCAAGGGGCACCTATTGTATATATGCCTTAAAATGATGAAATTAAGCTAAATAAATGCACATTAATGAAGTTGTGTTCCTGGATTTTATATAAAGTGCAAACGTGGATTAAAAGTGCCTAAAAACGTTAAAGTAAATGCTAGAAAACTAGTCCTATTATGAGGCCCTATTTATGCATTACTAAACAATATGCTTATGACAATTGACAAGTAACGCTGTCTAAATACACATAATCCTAAAAGCAAGCCTAAGTTACTAAATGCAATTGGAAGGGTTTAATTGAAATTAAATTACAAATGAAAATGAACAATTAAATTAAATTCAAGGAAACTAAATTATAAATTGGGATTTTGCATTTTATAAATGAATTGGGGGGTAATAAATAATAACTTAGGAAGGGATTAACATCTCATTTGAATTAAACTTTAGGTCCTAGGCAAGTGGCTAGCAATGGATCAATATGTCCAAATCCCATATCCAAGAATAAGGAAGTTCAAGCCTAATTACAACTCAATCGCCCAACTAGTGAACACTCAAGGTAGGGTTGTTTGGTATGAAGGAGGAAGGAAAATTTCTCTGAGTTGGATTTAAAAAAAATTTGAAGGAGTGGGGTTATAAAATTTTAATAAAAAGGATATGTAAGATAAAATAGTAAGAAAAATTAATTAAAATCTTTTAATCCCACTTCTTTAATATTTTAAAATCCAACTCATAAAATTTTTCACTCCACTCTCATCCTCTCCAAATCTCTTACATTAAACAATCCCTCAGTTAATCCAATTGACTTAGAGTTGGGCAATTAAACTCATTAAACCAAGTAATAAATTGATTGATTCAAGGCTGGAATTCCTTATTAAGGGCACTTACTGGAATGGTTAAACAGCTCAATTATTGAATTGAACCATCAAGTAACAAAGTTCACCCAAATAATCCAAAAACATCATTCAAATCAGCCATACAAAAAGTTCAATACCAATCCAAGTTAAAACATTATAATCCATGGTTTAAAATTAGGTTATTACGTAAAAAATCTCCACCTAGATTAGCCTAGAACTAGAATCAACCTAGGGTTCCAACAGGGAAAGTAAAAAATTGATGAAAGAAACACCACTTACGTTGGTCCATAGCCCTCAAATCACAAGCTCAAGTACCCCCTTCCCTTTCTAGTCCTTTGTGTCACCCTCCTTTTAATCTTGCACTGAAGAAGAAATGGAGAAGAGAGGAATTAGATAGAAAGAAGGAGATGGTGTTAGTTTTTTCTTCAAATGAAGAGGAGTGGCATCTAGGGTTTTTAGTCCTCAAAAACTCAAATGGACATATAGGAAAAATAGAAAAATAAGAAAAAGGCGAGAACTTTGATTTAACTCCTTCGTAATTTGTCAATTTCACCCGTTTATTTGTCTTCCTTTGCTTTGTGTAGTCTTCTCCATTAGTTTATCTTGGCTTGCAAGAATATATCTCAGCCATTAAATTTCATTTAAGTGTTTTCATTACCTAAAATAGTAAAATGGACCTACTAAAGTATTCTATAACATAAAATAATTCATATGATAAATATTAAACTTAGTCCCAAATATATTATAGTTCAAGATGAGTGAAAAATACCCATGTACTATCATTTCAAGAGCAAAAGGGGAGAAAAAGTAATTAAAAAATAGAATGGGGTGGAAGAGAGAGAATGAGGGGTGAAAATTAAATTTAGGAAAAAAAAATCAAAATTCCCTCTAAAATGGACACTTGGAAACTTCTAATTTAATCAAGTATGAAATAATGGGTGGCATTTAATCTTGTATAAAATACAATGAGAAATATTAGCCACATGAAAATTGTGAATTTCAAGATATTTACATTTGATCCAAAAACTTACACCAACTAATTAAAAGTCATATCATTTTTCCAAATTGACTAATAATCCAATTACTATCTAATAAACTCAAATTAGCCCAAAATCATCACTAAAATATATAAATAAGGTTGAATAAAATACATAAAAATTATAGTTATCAAAAGTCTTGTTACTTAGGATGATCTATTTGTTTTGCTAGATGATTGTGGCAATTATGGGTGACTTTGTGGAAGAGAGGCCCCTTTGCTAGGGCTTTCGAAGGACAGTGTTCTGTCCCTTTTGATTGGCGCTTTAGTGCTTTGTCGGAGACTTCTAGTGTTACCCTGCTGTTACCTCCACCATCCCTTGCTTCTCTATCTCAACGGTCATTATTTCATTCGTCTTTCATCGGTTACTCATCATCATCGTCTTTTTTCTAGTTTCCACCGCCTCATTTGCGTCCACCGCCTCAATCATCTCCGCCACTGCCTTCATCATCCACAACCCCACTCCATTGTTTCACTATCACCGCTCTATGCTCCTTTCTTCTCTCCTATCTTCCTTGTCTCTTCCGTATTTCAACCTTCGTGCTTTGTTTTTTCATCTTCTTTTCCACTGTCTTCATTTTTTTCTGCCCACCGTTTCCTACCTCTTTCTCTGCTGCCTCTGTTCACCGCCTATAAAAAAAATAAAAAATGAAGTCTGTGTTTTCTTGCTCTGCCTCTCCAATCTTCTTCTTCTTGTTTTTTTTTTGCCGCCTTTCTCTTCTTCTAATCTATGATGTCGTCTCCTTTCTTTTTTCTCTTTCCCAGCCACCTTTTTTGAGTGTTTTCCTACTTTCTTCTTTCCCTTTTGGCTACTTCCATTCCTGATAGGGGGTTGTCATAATGGATTTCCTAGGTTTTCTGAATCCCCTGCTCTTTTTTGTTTGATTGCTTTCTCTTCTACTTTTCTCGCTGTCTTATATGTTCCTCTTTATTTTGTTGTTCTATTTCATGTTGTTCCTGTCTACGTTAGGATGTTCTCCTCCCATATTTGTATCTTTTCTTGTTTTAGCTCGTCTTTTCTTGTTTTTTTCTTGAAGTGGATCCTCTCAGAATCCTACTTTCTCAGAATCTCTCAGAATCATGCTCTTATTAGGGGTGTTCAAAAAGCCCGCGGCCCGATATACCCACCCGAGCTCGCGGAAAAATGGCCCTGCCCAGCTCGATAAATATAGGGCAGGGCTAGGCACCGGGCTGCAAAATGCAGCCCATGCTTTTTTCGGGCTGAGCACTGGGCAGGGGGTTGCCCTGCCCTGCCCTGCCCATGAGCACCCTTTTTTTTATTTTTTTTATTTTCTCCGTAGATACTACACTTAGAAAGGAGAATATGATAGTTACTGGTGACTAAAGGGTCATTTTAGAAATATAAGTAGTTAAGTACGTAAGTTACATCTTTTAATATTTATAACTACATTAATTTTTTTAAGTTTATTAATCATAATATGATTACATTACAAATTATAATTATTTATTTTATTTTTTTAGATACTTCATCCTTGTCAACATTTGAGAAATTGATGTAAAGTTGTAATTATAAACTACTTAGACTTCAAGGTTTTTTTATATGCAATGAATTTTAAAACTTTAATTATTATCTTTTTGTTACCTTATTTTTAGTGGATTATAGATATTATTTAACTCTTGAAGACATATGAATATGATATTATTTTATAAGTTTATAATTGCAGATTTTTTTCACAACATGAGCATGGTATCACAACTTAGGCATGCCCAGCCCGCCCACGCCCAGCCCGCCCATGCCCAGCCCAAAATGGTTAGGACTTTTACCGGGTAGGGCCGGGCATCGGGCTGTAAAATACAGCCCATTCTTTTTCTGGGCAGGGCACTGGGCAGGGGGGTCGCCCTGCCCAGCCCTGCCCATCAACACCCCTAGCTCTTACCCTTCTCGCCTCTGGCCTCTGGCCTCTTGCCACCTCCCTCATGCCTTATCCATATAAAAAAAAAACTCTGGCCCCACTTTCAAATAATTTTTTAAAAACACTTTAAAAAAGTGTTTTAAATATTTTTAAAAAAGTGTACTTTTTATTTTTTTTTAAAAACAGTGTTTTTAAAAAACACTTTTTTTTAAAAAAATGCTTTTTAAAAAAATTAGGTTTTTTAATTTTTTTTTTATCCATAAGGCATGAGGGAGGAGGCAAGAAGCAGCAAGGCAAGGAGCATGATTCTGAGAGATTTTGAGAAAACGGGATTCTGAGAGGATCCGCGTGCGTTTTTTGTTCGCTTGCAAGTTGTTCGTTCACTGCTAGTGTCAGCTCTAGTTTGGCTTCAAGCCTATAATGCCAGTAAACATTCTAAAACCCTCAAGGGTGATTACGTCATGAAACATTGGGTCTTATCGATGTTTCGTGGTGTGTTCTTCCATGGATTAGCAGGAGTGGGTTCGAAAGTCAGCTATTTGACATGGCTCATCAATCAGCATGTTGAGATACACCTTACATGAGGGCTACGGTAGGCTATGGGCTTGTCTTATTAAAGCTGATGAGCGATTGGGCCATTGGCAATATCCTCTTAATTAATAGTAAGTTATTTACGTTTGTATGGTTTGTACTTTGATTATGTTTCTAGGCCTCCAATTGCTACTCTGTTTACCTTGTCACTTGAGGCCTTTTTAATTAAGCGACCTTTTACATATGTATAAGCTTTTTTTATGTAAACATACATTAACAAAAGTAACAGAAAGTGTAAAATAGACCTAACCTACAGAAACCTATGACCAGAAAACAAAGTTAACAAAACCCAGCAGTCTCTAATAACATTCCCCACACCCAACACGCTAGAGAGAGAACCTTGAAACAATTTAGTGAATCCCCCATCCTCAGCAATGATATCTATATGGGAAGCAAGTGGATTGGAGCTGACCTCCTGATGAATGATAAACAGTAATGTCTGACGGAGTTTCGCACTCATGAACGCTCATTTATCCATATGAGGAGGTTTAATAGAAACAAATTCCCTCGCAAAGATCCATGAAAGACAATAGAGATGAACATAACTTTTTTCCTACTTCGAGGGCTAATATGCAATCTACCCACTCGAACTTGCCAATCTAAGAAGGAAAGCAAAGATACCGAGGATGTGATCTGAGATAAGTCCTAACATCTGACCAAACCAAATGGCACGAGCCCAAGGACACAAAAGAAACAAATGTTCATAATTTTCTGAAGCATGAGCACGAAACAAACAATAAGTCTCCACCTCAATATGATGGCGTTGCAAGGTAAACCTATGTGGCAAAGCCTCATTAATAAACTTCCACAAGAACAAAGAAACTTTAGGAATGAGGTTGAGCCATTTGAGCTGCTTCCAAAAGCCACAGAAATCAAACTGAGAGATAGCAGTTCTTCTAGAATTGGCAATGGAGAAGTAACCATCAGCCACCGTATATTTCCTTTGAGACTTACACTTCTAACCAATAGGATCTGGACCATTGAATAAGGAGCAGGATGTGTGCAAAATTTCTGTTGCGATCTGATCATCATAAATCATTCAGACCAAACTTTCATTCCACCACCCCTGATGATGCAGTAATAAATCAATCACTCGCATAATTTTTAATGGGCGAGGACACTGCATAGGCCCCCAAACGTGGCAAAAGAGGTTAACTAAAGAGCCATTACCAAGAGACCAACAAAGATTTTTTATGATCAAATCTTTCATCCCACAACTATCAATTTTGATTCCAAAGACCTCTGTACTATCACACCATCTTCATCTTTGGACACATACCTAGGTTTAAGCACCATTTAGATATTTTATTAATTATTATTATGAAATATCTTGTTAATTCAAATAGATGGATTGCATTTAGATATTATTGTAATATATTTGGAATTGGAAATTCTAGATTTATTAGTTTAATAAATCTAGATATTCTAAATATTACAATAATTATAATATATTGCAGATATTATGGTTTTCTAATGTGAATAAAATATCTCCTGATTGTGACCCTTGACTCAGTTATACCAAATCTGATTTAGGATATTATTAAGTCAAATTACCTATTATTATTATTAACCTTGATAGAAGGTTATAAATAGGATAAATTGATTTATAGTTGTGGTAAGTGATATTGAATAAAAATCACAAAATAGATACCTTGCTCCCTTAAGGGTTCCTGATTATTATATTTATGTTCTTCTGACCTTGTACTTTATATTTCTGTAATTGTTATATTAAAGCTGGAGCCTTGTGATTTTCTGCTTTAGATCAACGAATATGGCCAGAGGTATTCGTTTAATTCTTCCGCTACTGCTATATCTTGTGGACTGGGTATTAGTTATGTGTTTGTCCATCATGTGACATTAGAGCCAGGTTCTCTAATTCTCTTCTTCATGTTAATTTCTATGTATGATTCATTATGGATATATTTTATTTTTGCTATTTAGAAAATTATTTTGGGAAAATTTGATATGAGCATCATATGATTTGGTCTGAATATTTGCGAGAACTTTCGAGTTAATGGGACAGAAGGAAATAATTGTTTTTCGATGAACCGTCGCCAACTTCATTAAGGTTTTGAAGAACTCAATTTCAAATTTTTTTTTATTGTCGAATGCAAATTCAGTTTCAATCTAAATGCCAATTTGGTTCTACCATCATGTATAAGGACGGAATGAGGTAAAACTTTGTTCCTCCGATGAACATCGTCACCTTCTTCGTCAAAATATGGTGAACTTGACTTTGTTTTGGTCAGGATTTTCTGGAAATTTGGCTGTCAAAAGACACCGCTGGAACTCACCAGAAAAAAAACCCTTGTTGCATTCAGTTTTGGGTTCAAAAAACCAAACTTTTCGATTTGATTTATGGGCAATTTTGGTAAAATCATTGTGCATATTTTGTTTGCCACATTTTTTTTAACATTTCTCTGTCAAAATCATTTGTTGGGCTCAATTTTAATTGTCTATTTGTTTGGGCCATGTTGCCTTATTTCTAGAAAGTAATTTGCAATAAATGTATAATTTTTTAGTGGTACCTTATTTATTTAAGCCATTGTAATTTATTTTATGTATAATTTATTGCTGATTAATATAAGAAAAGTTTAATTTTGGCTATTTTTTCATTCTAAAAAAATTATAGAGTTCATTATCGTGTGCTATTTAATTGTTTGAATATTGATAACTAGTTGGACAATTATATAACTACTAGAATTTCATAAGAAAATCATAATTCAGTGAAAATATGTTGAAATTGAATTTATAAACAATTATTCAGATGCATAAAATAGTGAAAAAATTTTAGTTATTTAATCTCTATAGTATATTAAAATGACTATTTAAGTTCTCGTTAAGCTATGTGCATATTTATTTTTAAATGCACTTGTTATTTATAATTAGCATGCTATACTTGAAGACTAGCTACATCATCCCTATTATTGTTGCATGCATAATATAATCTCATATAGCATTATAAAATATCAATTGTAATTAAATGTGTATCTATAACTTATCTTTGCCCACAGGTAAATAATTATAGTTGCATATCTAATTAGGATGGAATGTAAAACATAATACTTTTAACCTCTCAGAGTATGTATTCAGAAGCATATTTAACTAGTAGAAGTATTACTTTGACCCAAAAATTAAAATTTTTAAATTTGACTCTCGGGTACTGTTCACTTGGTAATTTTCAGATTGATAGTCCAATTTTAAAAATTCATAACTAATTGTAGAAAAATCATATGAAGGTGATCCAAATTTCTACTTGAATATATTTCATATCTCTTTAAGGAAAAAATATAAATCTGGACATTTACCTTGCTAATCAATACAGTTAAATCGTTATTTTTTACTGTTCATATAGAAAATTCTAAAAATTCCAGATTCTGTCTCGTAACTTAGAAATTTATTTATCTTGATATAAACATCCAAATGAGGCTTATTACCTATGAATTTAAAGTTCTGGATGTGTACTAATTGTTCATAAAATTTTGAAGTTTAATTCCTTCATTTGCTAGGTCAAAGTGGAGTCAAAGTAAGACTGCTCTAGGACCTACATTTTTGCCGTTTAATCTTCTTTTTTTTAAGTTGTCCATAAGTTAATTTAGCATTCCTAAACCATCAAATAAGCTTCCCATATCTTCACATACATCATGTACATATGCCATAATTATTTCATACATTTTCACCAAATAAATAGACACTTTACATAACTAGGAAAGACCATACATCATAGGCTAGAATATCAAATTGTTCACTTTCTTTCTTCCATTCTTTAGGTCTTCTCCATGCATACATTTTCCATCATGCTTGACCTAAATTGGTTGGTTGTAGGAGGGTGAGATTCAATAGAATCTCAGTAGCAAACATTACCACTTAAATTGCAAGATGGATGCTAATGCATAGTATATAATTTCATTAAACTTTCTTCATTTAGTGACATGTCATCATGCTATATGCTTTGTATAAAAATGCATGGCCAAGGGAAAAATGTTATTCATAAAATATTCAACATCATTCATCATGTCACAACATCATTCAATCATCATATACATGTCAACACATAAGCATACTACATCAAGCACATAAAGAGGTAAGTCCACTACCTTAAAACTTGATCTTTTTCTCTTTGCTCCCTTTGCCTCCAACCAAACATTGGTTGCTTGCTCATCCTCTTTAACTCATTTTCTTTGACATATCATGGCCCTAAACACAATTTCATTGTGTATACAACTCATTAGAGCCATTACATAAACATGGTATATCAAGTTCTTTAAAACCCCTAAATCTTAACTTAATTCTTGGAGTTAGTTGTTTAGCTTTGTACTAATTATTTCCTTAGACTAATCCTACATAATTTTGTCCAAGAAATCCAAATATGATCTTGGAATTATGAAAATCAAACTCCTCCAATGAAATCTGTCCAGAACGTACAGCACCTTCATAAATTCTAAAAATTCTCATTTTAATTCCAATATTTTCAATACTTGTTTCTCTACTTTATCCTACACAATTTTTCATTTTAAAACCATTGGAAGCATCAAAATTATGAAATTCTAACTTCTGCCTAGATGCATGAACAGTGACAGAAAGGGTCTCAAGATTACAATTCCAAGATTACATGATTTCCTAAGCTCAAACTACTTAATTCTAGCTTGTTTAAGATTGTCTAAACATTCCATGACTTAAAATTCATATTTTTCCTTTAATTTCAGATCATGTTCAGCAGCTAAGATGGAGAGAAAAATGGTGTTTCAACCATTCAAATCCAAGAGAAACATTCCTCCAACATAATACAAAGGTAGGAGGAAGAAGTTACGTTGGATCCTTGCTTGTTTAACTACTTGATTTTCCTTTTCTTCTTGCTTGAAATCCATTTTGGCAGTACCTCCCCATGGTCTTCCAAGCCTTATGTATTTCTGAAATGGGTGGGGTATTTATAGAAAAGTTTGGGTGGAAATGGATGGCTAAGATTACTTTAGTTTCTATTTGATCTAATGGTCCATATTCAATCTTCCACCAAGCTTGCCCTAGAAGCCACTTTATGACATCATCCATGGCATCATTTAGGGCCTTGTTTGGTGAAATTTAGGGCTAGGATCTGATTGGAAAAATTTTAGTCTAATCCAGTACCGGCTCGGTTAAATTTCACAAAAACCAGACTGTTTAATAACTCTAATTTTTCTGAGATTCTATAATATATCTTCTGACCTTAAATTAAGTATCCAAATTTTTCTTACCTTTGATATTGTTAAACTGGTATTTATCTACTTACCATCCTTTAGAAAATGACTGAAATGCCCTTGGTTTACTATCTTATACTATATTAGCCTTAAGGGTATAATTGTCATTTAACATATTTTTACATCTTATCAAGGCATATACTGACTGATTAATCATTCCTATCTCTCCCTTGACATTTTGACCATTCCTAAATAACCAAAATGCCCTCCATTCATCTGTTATTCAGTATTACACACAGGGGCATTTTCATAATTTTACATAACATAATGGCATTTTAATCATTCTTGTCTCTCCCTTGACATTTTGACCATTCCCAAATGACCAAAATGCCCTCCATACATCTCTTATTTAGTATTACACATAGGGGTATTTTCATAATTTTACATAACATAATGGCATTTTAATCATTCCTATCTCTCCCTTGACATTTTGACCATTCCCAAATGACCAAAATTTTCTCCATTCATCTTGTGTTCAGTATTACACACAGGGGTATTTTTGTAATTTATATAACATAATGGCATTTTCATAATTTTATATTTTTTAGGGTCTTTATTAGTACTGGCCCACATACTTACCTGAAAATATCATTGGGCCTATGAGGAGCCATTTTGGGCCTTCTACGTAGTCGCCTGCTTTCATGGGCTCAACTCCCAAGAAATTCCCCTAAAAAGTATTTATTGGGTATTTTATTCTACTGTAAATTCTATAATCAATTTTAGATAACTACTTTTTAAGTTCTGTCAGTTTCATAAATTCTCATATTAATTATAAGAATTTACTGTAAAATTTCATCTTATTCTGAGGTCCGGAAGATACTGTACTAATTTTTCCAAACTTCAAAAATTCATATCAATTTATCGGGACCTCAAATCAAAATTTTGTGTTGCGTTAAACTGATCAAAATAATTTTTTTATTGGTAAAATTTGGAACTGAACTGCTTCAGAATAGTTTTAGGCCTTTTCATGCTCAACTTTCTATAATTATCATTTTGTCCCTGAACTTTGAAAATTGCACTTTAGTCCTTCAATTTTTCATAATTACACTTAATGGTCCATAACTAATGTTTACTTCCATTTTGCACCATGGAACTTTTAGACTTTTCAATTTAGTCCCTCTCTTTCTTCAAAACTCATTTAACCTTTATCATTTCTTCTGATCATTGTCACAATCCCTTCCAAAACTCTTTCCTCTATCCGTCCCTTATAGGTTCTATTGTCTGTTCCATACAGATAGGAAAAAAATAGGATGTGACAGAATAGAATGACCTTATATTTTCTATGTAGCCCACAGGTATGATAAATGAAGGGAATTGGAAGACACGCAGCAGAAATTAACTTTAAAAAATTTTCCATTCCCAGCCAGGATCTACCGAATGTGTTTAAGTCAAGGAGAAAGAAGTGTTACCTTTGGTATTCGAGCTTTAGTCGCGACCTCCATATCCACTAGTCGCGACTCCTCGCCTCTGGAACTTTCAGTCGTGACCTACTCAGCTTCTCGTCGTGACCTGTCGCCTCTGGAACTTTCAGTCGCGACCTACTAATCTTCTCGTCGCGACCTGTCGCCTCTGGAGTTGTTAGTCACGACCTCCTCTGCTACTAGTCGCGACCTGTAGTCTCTTTTCGGATTTCTGACGTTCTGAAGCCAATTTGGTCTCGACCTCTGCGTCAACTGGTCGCGACCTCGTCGTACCTGGTGCTCTTTTCTCGTTCGTAAGATGTTGACAACTCAGATCGGCTTCCTCTACCGGTATCCACACGAATAGCGTTCCAACCACGAACGACGTGCTAGCGCCTCTTTTACCTCTAGGGTTTTCTCAAGATTCCGTCCTCACCGTCTCTATTCCGGCAGTTTCTTATCTGCAAACCTTTTGCACTCTCCTGCCCCTTTTTCTCTTGTGAGTTGTGTTGTGTGTAGAACCCTAGCTCCCAATGTCAAATATATAGGATGCTATCGGGCTTCTAATTGGGCCGGGCTTCAGAATTAACTTATATTAATTCTGAAATAAATACAATATCATATATTGCATAATTTGATAAGAAACTAATTAAATAAATATGGTTTTTATTAAATCCATCCCACAGATTTAAATCACCTATTTATTTAATAAAGATAATACGGAATTATATTTGATTTATTCTCATAAATCAAATTTGAGATATCTTATCAATTTGAATTTCAAATTCAAATAGATCATATCCATTTAAATTCAAATTCAAAAGTGATAGAAATTTAATTTATCCTTATAAATTAAATCTTGCAAATATCTCTTATATTATATATATAATATATATATACAAATTTATATATATATAAAATATATATATCCACCCTAGACTGTTCATTGAATCTAGACATGTCTTAGATTCAATGAACCTGGACATCACAGCTCGAGTTGGGCTATTTTGTGTGCGACCCTTTAGGCCCATATGAAGTTGACAGTGGGCCAGTTACTATACTAACCCACAAGTCGTAAGCGGCCTCTAGCAAGACATTACGACTACCCAAAACATATGAGGATCGATGAACGATGTTACCTTTCATACAACCATATCACGTCCCTTTTGTCACACGATATTTCGGTCATGGATGAGGCATGGTGAACGTCATCCTCCTATTCTTGACCGTTACTTTCTCGATCCCTGAGCAGTCTGACTATAGTAATGGAACTACCCTTCCATTACAGTATGGCCATATATTTCTCAGACTCACTCATCGAGGGGCCCAGTAATATCTCTCTAAGAATGTGAGGGACAAATTCCATCTTGACCATTCACATTCCTCCGCATGAAAAACCACTGAGCCAGAACATAGCATTTATGATCACTCGGTCAAAAGTGACTTTTGACTAGGTCAAAGCTGAGTGTTTGTCATGTAGGAATCCATGATTATCTCAGGTCAAAGGGCATAGTGACATGGCTTGTATATGAGAGAAGCTTATGACTTAACCCATGCAGCTCTCTCATAGCGGGTCGGTCCAACACCCTGTACTCTTACATGTGCCTATGACTTTGATTTATATCTCTATATATCTTCAAAGTCATACTGGTCTTATTTCATCTCTGCTCCCGCATAGATGACCGACTAGGGATATTTAGGATAAGATCATGAGTTATCCAAGGATGGTCATCACAGTAAATATGCAAATAATATGATAACTTGATACAATGATTGTCCCCTAGGGCACAATTTCCAACAAAAAAATATGATTGCATTCAGGTTTCATCAATTTTAAGATAAACACATGCTATGCTGGTATCTTTACCCACACGTAGATATTAGAGATATGTATTTATATTTTGTATGATTTATTTGTGCTAAGCATACATGGCATAGTAATTGTGATTTCTTCAAAACTTATATGAGTTCATTTGTTCTGTCCAAACTTGCAGTTCCTATTGCTACCCTAGGATTCACTACTAGAAAAAAGGCCTTTAACGACAGTTAAAAGTGGCATTTCATGGCGATTTTAAAATGGCATGAATTGTACCGCAATTGTAAGTCTAACATTTAATGGCAATTTTAAAACCACTGTTAAAGGTAAACTTACACATGCAGTTTTGATATTAAAATCACCGTTATAGTGTAAAACATTAATGGTAGTTATATTATTAACCGCCGTTAATGTATAATTTTTTTATTTATAAGCTTTACAAGGCGGTTTTCCTTAAAACCATCGTGGAAAGCTTTTTTTGAATCCTTTCTTTTATTTATCATTTTATGCCACCCTACATTTAGTATAGTCAAGACAAACCAATTAATTCCATGCATCAAAGTATGTAGTTAATAATCCCAAAATCCAAATGGTCATACAATCATCCGAATTGGTAAACTTTCAATGAACTTATATATCTATACATCATATATAAAAGAAGGAAATTGTTGAAGATGAATCATAAACAAGCTAAAAGACAATTACAGGAATCAAAATATTAATCGAAAATGTACTTCATCACGTTTACAAAATAATAAGTAAATGTAAGAACCAAGAATATTAATCATGCAATGAATTAAGTAATCAAAAGGACATTTATTACTAGTTTGTATCCACACAAATTACTTCACAATGATTATCCCTAATAGTGTAACATCCCTAATTTCTGTACTACGTTGTATGTACAGGTTAAATGAAATATATGATATTTTTAGGAAAAGATGTGGCCATATTTATGTAAAGAAAAGGATTAATTGGAAGAGGAAGAAAGTCTAAGAGCCAAAGTGCAAAATTACGAAAATGCCACTGTGATGCCCTAAGAAACCAGAAGTAGATGGAGGGCATTTTAGTCATTTCACACAATGGATGGATATCAGAGGAAATTTGATAGTAAATTATTATAATTAATATGAGAATTTATGGAGATGACAGAAGTCAAAAAGGAGTCCTGTAGAATTAATTATGGAATTTACGGTGAAAAAGGACACCGATCAAGGGTTAAAGAAAACGCATTTAATTTTTAACAGGACTTCTGGGGCTCAGAAAATTATGAAACTTTGTAGAGAATTCATTTTATATTAGAATGAATTTCTAAAAATGTTAGAACAATTAAAAGAGGTGATTAGCATTTATGCTAAGATCAGGGTAATTTACGAATATCGGTATAAGGAAATTACATTGGGATTTGGGCCAATTAGCTATTGGACCTAAAAGAGGTCCAACATTTCATCCTAGGCCATCCCAATAAGGCCCAAAAGTTATCTTGGAGCCCAAGTCCAAAAATAAATAATTTATGGATTTTTGGAAATAAAGAAAAAGAGAATAAAGTAAGGATTAGGTTTGGCACATGGTGGGACCCATATGGACTCAAAAATGGCGCCAAGAAGTAGTCTTAGATGTCCCAAGTGGTTCCATGCTAGTGATGTCATGGTGGTAAGGTCTTGAGTGAAAAGTGAAAAGATATTCCAAGATCAAACCTTTAACCATTAGATCAAATAGTTTCCAAAGTGATCTTGGCCTTCAAATGGCACATGACTTTTGCTATAAATACCCCCCTTTCCATTCATTCTTCACACCCAAGAGCTCCTTTAGAGAGAGAAGTGAGTTCTAGAGAAAGAAAGTGGAAGAAAGCAAGGAAGAAGCAAGGGTCTTGAAAGAGCAAGTAAGGTGAGTTGATGCTCTTCACTTTACCATTTCGGTTTGCACTGTTCATGCACTGTTCATGATAGAAGAAAATGGAATTTCAATGATTTAATGCTTCCATTGAGTTTATATGATGATTTTGTGTAGGATTGGAAAGGTTTTAAACCTTGGAAACCATTGGAATTAAAGGTTATAATGTTGAAAATTCCTCACGGGTACTGTTCACTCGCGTGAATAGTGATTTTAATTTCATAATTTTGATGCTTCCAATGGTCTTAAAATGAGATTTTGTGTGGGGGTAAAGTGGAGGAACAAGTATGGGAAGCATTGGAACCAAAATGGGAATTTTTGGAAAAAGGGAGCTTCTTGAAACTAGACTTGGATTTTGTTTGGAATGGAGTTATAATTTGGAAATTATCTTGTAATGCCTAGGTTTTGACATTTGTGGCAAGTAAAGACCATTACAAGAAGGAAAGGAACAAGGATCTACAAGAGGTAGCAAGAATATCTAACTATAAACTTATGTTCTTTGATTGTTTTGCTTACTTGTTATGCATGAAGGTTTGGTTGAGCATGGAATGTTGTGTGATGATGATGATGATGTGATATGAGTATGTGATACTCCTTGCAATATATGTCATGACAATATGCATATTAGAATTGCTTATGTATAAGCATGAATTAGCTCCCATTGCATGATAACATGTTAGGCATTCAATCAAACATGCATAACCTTATAGTTTATATTACTTGCTATTGGGATTTCCATGAAATCTCATTCCTTCCATATAATTAAACATGCTCTAGGTGCTGGATCTTCTCAAATCAAGAGGGTAAATGTTGATGGATGACTGTACATAATTTAAAGAGTGTGCACTTTAATTACAAGATGATATTTTGGTTTGTATGATGCATGCTACTCATAAATCCAATCTGAGGTAGTGTACTTCCATCGGTATTTTGATTGACTTATATGATGATTTTTCATATGAAATTTTGTATGAACATATCTAAGATCTATAGCTTTAAATGGACATCAATAACGCCTCATTTGGTTAAGAATTCGAATTGTTATGATTTTTCAAAGTTAGGAGTTGAAATCTGGAATAAGGTAAAATGACTACCCAGAGGCAGTGAGGTTCATGCGCTAATTTCATATAGTAAACGAATGAGTTTTTCCTCAAAATTTTGTGATATTAAAGTAGACATATGGATATTTAAATCCATATGTAATTAAACTCAATTGGATAAGTATACAAGGAGAAATGAATTTTTGAAAATGGGGCAAAGAAACTGGAACTTCCAAATTTACCAAATGAACAGTAAAGTTCAACGAATAAACTGATTTGATCTGGACAAGAAGATCTCATTTTCATATTTTTCTCTCAAAGTTAAATGAAAGATATTTCATTAGAAATTGGAATCACCTTAAAAATATTTTTCTAGATTTAGTTATGAATTTCCAAAGTTCAGGTTGTAATCTGGAATTACCCAGTGAATAGTGGCAGTGAACAGTAACCGTAAGCCCAACTCTTGGAAATTCATGTTTTTGAGGTTAAGAGGTATTCCAATGTTCTAAAATAGTTTCAATTGAGTAAGGTTAAAGTTCAAAATGAAGGTCAAGGTTTTAAGGTTAAGACTTAAAGATATTTGTTAGAAAATACCGTTGTGCTGGTAGACTATACAAAGTACTGTGTACGTAAGTGCTGTCTAAGGAGGCTGGAAGTGAGTGGACCTAGCCGGTTCATCCAGTCTTTCCTGGGTACTTGCGTAGAATGGTAGTTCTCATGGGGAATTACCGAATCAGTACAGTTATTTTCTACCAGGATTTTCGGCAAGAGAAATATAATCCACTTCAAGAGAGCTATAGCAAGAGTACTTTCCGAGAGATATAAAGGAGGATGTTTCAAATAGCATATTCATTATCTTCCAAATCAAACTCTAGAATAAACAGAAATAGATTGAAGACAAAAAGAACTAAACTGAAAATGGAATCTAATTTACTAAATCATCCATTTCCTATAATCAACCTAGCATAGCAAACATCATAAATAGAAGAATGTGTAAAATGTAGGAGATAGGAAAGAGACAACCTGGCCTCAAGGTGGCAGGGGAAACTCAATAAACTTTGAGAGACAACTGTTTGATTGGACGATCTACCCCATTGCTTTCGCTCTCCACTTTAAAGTGCCACGGTCGTGCATTTTGTGCTGAGATTCGTCCAAGCTTGTCTTGAATCTTCCCTCTTTAAACTTGAACTTGCCCAACTATGGTTGGCATGTAGCAGCAACAGAGTTAGGAGGTTTTCCCTTCGCATCCTTCGTACATTCCTTGCGGTTGCTCTTATCTAGCTTGTGTGGGTTCCCCAATTTGTCCTCTACTTCCTCAAGCGTCGCACCAAGCTGAGGTTGGTCTATAATTGCAACAAGAGTGGGGTCATGCTTTTCCATACTTGCATCATTATTAGGAATCAAATCTTTGAAAAATTTTAAGGTATAGGAAGTAATTTTAGAATGAGAACGAGGAGAAGTAGGGTTAGAATATATTGGCCCTTTAACCAAAACAGTGGAAAGGTGATCTGAAGGAATTTTCAGTTTGTTGGATGCATCTGGTATATATGGTCGTGACCTTTCAGCGTATTGTCACGACTGATACTGACAGGGTGCACCTCTGGAGCTATTAGTCGCGACATTATATTCATCTTGTCCCGTCGTGTGCTCTTTGGAGTTTTGTGTCGCGACCATAAAACCATTTAGTCGCGACTCTGATTCACAAAGAGGCTGTCCCTCAGTAGATTGAGGTTTAGTCGCGACACCTTTATCTTCGCATTGCGACTGGTCGTCTCTGGAGTTGTGTGTCGCGACCTTAAATTCATTTGGTCGTGACTCATGTTCACAGTGGGCCGCAGATTGATGTTTAGTAGCGACGTTAATGTCATTGGGTCGCGACCTTTTATCACAGAAGCTCGACCCTTCTTCAATTGTTGAACTTTCAGCGTCCAGAACACCTTGGGATCCTGCAAAATCACTCAACAAACTTTTTTCAAGTGCATTATCTCTATCATTATCATGCAAACTCAATTCATATTCATCCCTAACTTCTTTAATAGCATAATCGATAGCATTTAAAGCAGTAAAAGCAGAGTTATCATAGGGATATCTCATTACTTCATTCATGTTAAAACTTACCACATGTTCTCCAACTTTCATCATAATGGAACTATGCTTCATACTAATGATGGTTTTGGAGGTTTGGAGGAAAGGTCGGCCAAGGATCAAAGTGCTATCATTCACTAGCTCATTAGACATATCCAGAACATAGAAGTCAGCTGGGAACACTAAGTCTTTTACCTGCACTAGAATATCCTCAAGGATTCCCTTAGGATACCTAATTGACCTCTCAGCTAATTGGAGTACTATATTTGTGTCTCTCAGATTGTTGACACCTAAAGTTTGATAAACCGACCAAGGCATTACATTAATGGTATCCCCTAGGTCTAGTAACGCTCCCTTAATAGGAACATTTCCTATAGTGCATGGGATTGTATAGGAACCTGGGTCTTGGCACTTGACCGGTAATTCAGCTTTAAAAAAGGGATGACACATTAGCACACACCTGAATTCTCTTAAGAGGCCTAAATTTCTTTTTATCAGCACATAATTCTTTTAAAAATTTAGCATACTTAGGGTTTCTCTTGAGGAATTCAACCATAGGGATATTTATTTCCAATTTATTGAACAGATTGTAAGCATCTTTTGTAAAATCAGGGTCAACCTTTTTCTTTCCAGCAAAATAAGAGTTAGGAAAAGGGAGATCTTTTATACTTACCTCCTTACCTGTATGCAAAGAGGATCCTTGCTTGCTCGACTCCGGCTTCTCCTCAGGCTTCTTTCCTTTGTATGCTGGACTTGGTAATGTTGTTGCTTCTTCCCGCAGCTCTTGCATCTCCACTTGTGCTTGTGATCACTCCTCTTGAGTTGCCTTCTTGCTCATTAGCCGCTGTTCCTTAATGCTTTCAGAATTCCCAATTTTCATTTGTGGCTGTGGTGAATTCTCAAAATCATATTCTTCCTTATCCTCCTGTGGTACATCAGCTTCCTTAAAATGCACTTGTCTTCCACTTCTTAGAGATATGGCATTCACCCCTCTTGGATTAATAACAGTGTTTGAAGGTATGCTTCCACTGTTCTTTCCTTGGATGTCACGCACTGTATTAGAAACTTGAGTTAAGTGATTTGTGATATCTGCATTCTTACAACTTAACTCCTCAAGTTTTCTGTGTACATCTACATTATCCTTCTGCATACTTTAGAGAATTGAAGCTATGGAGGTGAACTGACCATCATTCTCTTTAAGCTTGTGATCAATATTGGTCATTCTACCATCCATGTTACTCATTTGTGCTGCCATACTCTTTAACAATTGAGAGGTCTCTTCTGGTCTTGAAGGCACAAAAGCACTAGGTTGTGTGGGGACCATAGACCTTGCATTACCTTGGTAGTTGCTTGAGGAAACACCACCTCCTTGAAATTGATTAGATCTATTTTCTCCACTCCCCTACCTAAAATTTGGGTGGTCTCTCCAGCCAGAATTATATGTATTAGAGTATGGATCTCTCTTCTGGAAGTTATTCTCTCTCCCTTGATACATAGCTGCAACTTCCTCATACTGTCTATCACATGTACTTGTAGCATGCATCATTGAACCACATGATTCATATCCTGTAACTAGGGCTTGTGAGGTATTCACTGCATGAACTTGTTTTGTGGAGTGTAGCTCCCTTTCAATCAAATTCATCCTCTTGTCCATTCGATTTCCCAAGGCTGCTATCTCAGCTAAGATCGCATTAGAACTACCTGAAGATGAGGGTGGTAATCTTCTTGGATCTCCAGTTTGATGGTCCTCATTAGGCATTT
This sequence comes from Leucaena leucocephala, assembly GCA_037074615.1. Lineage (NCBI taxonomy): Eukaryota > Viridiplantae > Streptophyta > Magnoliopsida > Fabales > Fabaceae > Leucaena > Leucaena leucocephala. The sequence continues at coordinate 10,816,905 of CM073536.1, read as the reverse complement.
TCTGGAACAAATCCCAACTTGCTTGTGGGGTCTTATCTCTCAATGAACCATTCGCAGCAGCATTCAAGGATACTTTATTGTGGGATAGTAGACCATCAAAGAAGATGTTTACTAAATCAGCCTTAGTGATGTTATGGTGGGGACATCGAGCCAAAAGGTTAATAAATCTTGTCCAATACTCATGCAAAGACTCCCCATCCCGTTGCATAACATTAGTGATCTCCTTCTTCATTCGAGTAGTCTTGGAGGCTAGGAAAAAATGCTCAAGATAAGTGGACTTCAGCTGATCCCATGTAAGAGTGGAGAAATGAGTTGGCAAATTGTATAGCCACTCCTTAGCCTTCCCTTCCAAAGTGAAATGGAAACACCTCCTCAAGACATCATCCAAAGTGGCCATTGGAGGTTTCATCGAAAAACAGATCATGTGCATGGTTTGTAAGTACCTGTGTGGACATTCTCCTGCAAAACCATGAAATTTAGGTAAGGCTGCAATCAAAGATCCTTTAATTTCAAAATTAGCCTCTTTAGCATAGAAACCATTAGGATCATAATTCACATGCGAATGATTAATTTCCCTAACACTTCTATTATCTTCTACGTTCATAGGTATTTCATTTTCTCTATTTCTATTATGCCCATTATGATCAGCCATATTTAATTCAGTTTCAGATTCTAGAATACTAGAGGAGGAACTAGATTTTGCTTCTTCTTCTCTAAACTCCCTAAATTCTCTCCTTAGTTTCCTAAGTCTCCTTTCAATTTCATGTTCAAAAGGCACTAATGTTTCAGTTCTCCTGCGCATGCAATGTAGAAATAGTCAAGAGTAATTATTGCAAACAATCAGATTCGGTTCAGAAGTTGCACAGCAGAAAATTTTCAGTAGGTCGCGACAAAAGTGTATGTTAGTCGCGACTCAAAATTACAGAGAGCAGCAATCGCGCTGAAAAGGTTTAAATGTCACGACTGGTTTTCGTAGAGAGCAGTCAGATGTCACAGATAGTAATATGGACGCGACTCAAAGTGGTTTCTGTCGTGCCTAAAAGTGACAGAGAGTAATTGTCGCGCCTTAGTTCAGGTAAGGTCGCAACTCAAAGTCACAGAGACTAATCCTGTAGAAAGTCAGAAAAAGATGCAGTATGCAATGCAAGTTAAAAACTACTAAAAACTAAAATGCAATGAAAAACAAGGAAAATGACTCAGGTAGGCAATGAAATTAACAAACAATTACTAGGAACTAATTACTTGGCTCCCCGGCAACGGCGCCATTGACGAGTGTCTCAGATTATCGCAGTCCGAACCATCAAAATTAAGTGAATTGCACCCTAATAATGTAGTATAAGGCACAACCCTATCGTTCTTCTCAAGGAGCCTTTCTAAAGGAATCCTAGCAAATTGGATGTCAAATTCAGCGGTAAACCTGAATAAAGAGTAAATGGTTTTGTGGTTTTGTGGGTGCAGTAAAATAAAGATGCAGTAAAATAGATGTTTTTGTGTTTTTGTTTAAGATGGAAAATGGTTGGTTTGTGAAAGTAGTATATGATGATAGGCTCTTGATGATGAAAAATATCTATCCTTGCTCTCAATGTATATGGAGTTTGAAATCACTAAGTCTTGAATAAAGCCTCAATCGATCGATTGAGTCCAAAACCCTGATATTCTTTAAACTCCTTTGATCAAAGCTAGTTTAAAGACTATTATTGAACTGCTAAGGATCACTTAGTGTGTAATTTAAACCAGATGGAAGAATGTCCTCGAATGAGCGTCGATCGACTAACCCTAGAATTCAAGCAATCAAATCAATTAGCAACGATCGTTGACAACCGTTCAAGTAGCTTAAACTCAAAACTAAAATATTGTATTTAAACCAGCATTCAAACATCCAAAGTAAATTATAATTGTCTAATATGAGAATAATCAATCGACATTCAAAACTTGTTCATATGATAAAAAACCCTAAATCTAGAAGCAATCATAATATGACAAGATACAAATTAGAAGAGAAGAAACTCCTCGTTTCAGTTCGTGAGCTCAAGATAATAGATCCATCACCAAGAGACTAAAGGTCTAGCCTCTCATGACTTATGCTACACCTCAATCACTGTTCAGATGTGATGCCATGAAAAAATGATGAAGAGATGAAGGTGAATGGTGTAGAAAGATGGAAGATGAGTAGAAAGTGTGTGGAGCGCGCTTGAGTACTGCTTCTTAGCCTAATCAGGTCCAAAAATCAGCCTCCTCTTGACAGCAGCCTCCCTCTCTTCTTATAACAGCATGACCTAATTCAAAACGCACAGTTTCAGCGATTTTGTACTTTTAGTCGCGACCAGATACATTTGTTAGTCGCGACCTATGAACAGTGAGAATCTTTTAGAAGAATTATGAGTCGCGACCTAGGACTCTTTGGTTGCGACTAAATAGCACAGAGGCGTGGTTCCACTTTCATTGACTTCTGATTTCTTTCCTGGTCCTTGCTCTCTTCCAAAGTACCTGCAATTCAACATAAAAGCTCACTGTAAAAGTCCAGATAAGTAGATAACCGAATATATGCAGTTTAGAAGAGTTATTTTACCATTTTACCCTTTAATTAGAACATTGCCACGTACAATCATGTAATACACAAAAGTACAATTTAAGGCATGAAATGAATGGTAAAGTTATTATAAAAATCTCAAAATTGTCATAGAAACCATATACAAAATGTGTCTTATCAGTAGTCTGCCTTTCTTCCATGCTTGAGTTACATGTAGTTAGTGCCTTCTTCATATATGGGACATACTTTATGCCCATTAACACTATAGCATGACAAATTTCTATATGTCAGGAAGTCATTTACGTGGTAAGGATCATGGCATGGAGTTTAAAGGTCTCTTGTTTGTATGCATCAAAGACATTAACACCGTCTTCCCACAGTTTCTTTAAATTATCAATCAAAGGTGCCAAGTACACATCTATATCATTTCTCAACTATTTTGGCCAGAGATCATCAAAGACAACATGATGTACTTTCCTTTCATACACAATGAAGGAGGCAAGTTGTAAATCACAAAGAGAACTGGCCAAGCATTATGTGTGCTATTGAGATTACCATACAGATTGATTCCGTCTGTACATAGCCCAAGCCGAAGATTTCTAGGATCAAAATAATATTCAAGAAATTTTTTATCTATTGTTTTCTATTGAGGAGAATCAGCTAAGTGACGAAGTTGTCTATTGTTTATTTTCCTATCAGAATTCCATCCCAAGTTCTTTACATTTGTGGCATTAACAAACAAAAATTTAAACTATGGTATTATTGGAAGATACCACAACCCCTTTGAAGGAGAGCCTTTAGTAATCTTATCACAATCATCACCGTCTTTCTTCACTTTGTTTCTTGAAGTGCCATATTTAGGGTACATATTTAGCAATTCATACTCATTTTTGTACAATATGTAGTCGTTAGGGCACACATGTATCTTCTTATATAACAAACCCATCTGACACAATACTTTATTTGCCTTGTACATTGATCTTGGTAGTGTATTTCCTACAGAAAAGGCATCACTTAACAACTCGAACAATTCTATCAAATTAGAATTGGTCCAACCATTTCTCGATTTTAAATTTATCAATTGCACCACAAATTTTAACCTTGTGTACTCATCTTTACTCCCTGAGTACAATGGCATTTCGGCATCATTTAACAAACTTTCATGTATAGGAGAGTACTTTAAAAAGGATCCGGCTCCAATATCACAAAACATAACAAGAATTCTATCCACAAAGTTATTGTTCACAACTTCCTCATGCAAAGGAGTCCTCCTAATCTCTCCATGCCAAATCCAATTTGTATATCTTAAACTTATCCTATCACATATAAGATGCTCTCTTATATAAGGAATAGACAATCTGTTACAGTTGAAACAGTTGATACAAGGACAGAAGAACAACCCATCCTTTTTCTTCAAAGCATTCGTCTGAGCAAATTCAAGAAACCTTTCTATCCCATCTTTATATTCCTTAGTAGTTTTCTTAGCTTTCATCCAACTGCAATTCATTATTCCCTTAAATGTAAACAATCTCAAATGGTAACCAAATCTATAAAATAGGAAATAAATAGGAACTAACATTTTTTATAAGCTAGTTAATAAAGAAATAAAATAACATAACAATTGACAAAAACACAAACAAATTCAGAAGGGTGATGTTTTGTTGCAACTTAATTGTTTAGATATGGATTTTTCCTTGAGGATTGTCGAACCTCCTAGGCCTACAGATGATTCTGATGATAAAGATACTAAAAACTATTATGATCATTGGGAGTGGTCTAACTACTTATCTCTTATATTGATAAAGACACGGATTGCAAGAGGCAGTTGGTGTGCCATTCCTGAATGCAAAATTGCCAAAGAATTCTTGCAAGTTTTAGATAAACAGTTCAAACCATCTGACAAACAAATGGGTGAAACTATTATGTCTGAATTATGTTCTCTGAGACTTGTAGGTATTGGAGGCATTAGGCAACATATCATGAAAATGAGATGTCTTTCCTCTTAGCTGAAGTATTTCAAAATGGAACCTACTCAGCAGTTTTTGGTGCAATTGATTTTGTATTCGCTTCCTACTCAATACGATGCTTTTAAAGTCTCATATAACACACATAAAGAGAAATGGAAAGTTGATGAATTGCTAGCCTTGTGTGTTCAAGAAGAAACTAGATTGCTAATGAATGGGAAGTTAGCACTTAAGGAAGCTCATTTTGTTGAAGGTTCCCAGGCTAAAAGAAAGAAAAGGAAGAAGAATAAGAACAAACCTTCCAATGCCTTAGCTATGGATAAGAAGGATGTTAAGTGCTTCTTTTGTAAGAAGAAAAGACACATGAAGAATGAGTGTCTCAAGAGAAAGGCTTGGCTAGAGAAGAAAGGTAAACTTTTATCTTATGCTATATTTGATTTTTTTTTTGCTTCTGTTAGTAATGACACTTGGTGGATTGATACCAGTTTCATGATCCACATTGCTACTATAGGATTGTCTTACCTAATAATTCTATTTTAGATCTTTTTGAGACATTTTATGTTCCCTCCTACAAGAGAAACTTGATTTCTTTGTCTAAGTTAATTCCCTTAGGTTATGGAATAAACTTTCCAAAAGATCTTATGGCTTTTGTAAAGACTCTATTTCAATTGCAAATGTGATTATAGTTGACAGTTTATTTAAAATTGTTCCTAATTTATCGTAATATTTATCTGTTACGCATGGTATTAAAAAGTAGTGTCATTAATGAGAATTTAATTAGCCTGTGACATAGGAGATTTTGACATATCTCCATTAACAGAATCAAGAGGTTAACTAAAGATAGAGTTCTTCTATCCTTAGACCACTTTGATCTTAGTTCTTATGTGGACTGTATTAGGGGAAAACAGACCAATAAGTCACATATAAGAACTAAGAGAAGTTCTAAATTACTTGAGATTATACATACAGACATTTGTTGTCCTGATTTAAATGCACATGGTCAAAAGTATTTCATTACATTTATTGATGATTTCTCATGATATATGCATGTATACTTTCTTTATAATAAAAGTGAGGCACTATATGCCTTTAAGGAATATAAAGAAGAAGTGAACAAGCAAGTTGGGAAACTAATTAAGATTGTGAGATCAGATAGAGGTGTTGAATATTATGGCAGATACACTAGTTAAAGACAAGCACTTGGTCGTTTTACATAATTTTTTAAGAGCAAGGTATAATTGCACAATATATCATGCCTGGCTCATCTGACATGAATTGTGTAGTTGAAAGAAGAAATAGGACCTTACTAGATATGGTTCGGAGCATGATTAATAGCTCCAAACTTCTAGTTTCCTTGTGGAAGGAAGCCCTCAAGATAGCTATATACATCTTAAATAGGGTTTCAACAAAGGTAGCATCAAAGACACCCTTTAAAATCTGGAAATGATGGAAACCCAGTTTAAATTACTTTAAGGTATAGGGTTATCCTGTAGAAGTAAGAGTGTACAATCCACAGGAAAATAATTGGATACTAAGACTATTAGAGCATATTTTGTTGGTTATGTTGAAAAGTTTAAGGGTTACAAATTCTATTGTCCTCCACCTTCAAGAAAGTTTGTGAAATCTAGAAATGCTAAATTTCTTGAGAAAGTGTGATTAGTGGGAGTGATCAATTGCAAGATGATTATATAAGGCAAACTACTAACATTGACGAAGGAACATCAATGATCCATGATACTCCTCTAATTAGAGTTGTCATAGAACATGTTATTCCTATAACTTAAGTTGACAATGCTGGACATAAGGAACATATTCAGGTTGATCAATATATTGTACAACCATAAAATATGATAGAAAATGTTCCAAATGAACATCCTCAACCAAATCAAGAGGTTGGATTAAAGAGGTCAATAAGAGAAAGAAAGTCAGCATTACCTAGTGAATATATAGGGTATCATATTGAGTGTGACTATGAGGTAATTATTGAAAATGATCCATTGTCATTTTCTTAGGCTATGCAAAGAATAAACTCTGAATTGGGGTTTGATGCTATGACTGATGAAATGGAATCTATGGCAAACAACCATGTTTGGGAACTTGTAAAGTTACCTAATGGGGCCAAAACCATTAGTTGTAAGTGGGTCTACAAAACCAAAAGGAACTCACAAGGTAATATTGATCACTACAAAGCTAGGTTGATTGTTAAAAGTTTTATACAAGTGGAAGGAGTTGACTACAGAGAAACATTTTCTCCTATATCCACAAAGGACTCTTTTCGCATCATTATGGTATTAGTTGCACATTTTGATCTAGAGTTTCACCAAATGGATATTAAGACTACATTTCTCAATGATGAACTAGAGGAAGAAGTCTATATAAGGCAGCTTAAAGGATTCATTGCAAATAGAAAAGAACATTTAGTTTGAAAGTTAAGAAAATCAATCTATGTTCTTAAACAGGCTTCACGACAATGTATTTGAAGTTTGATGAAGTTATCACGTCTTTTGGCTTTATTGAGAACACAATGGATCAATGCATATACTATAAGATCAGTGGGAGTAAGATCATATTCTTGATTTTGTATGTGGATAACATATTTCTTACAATAAATGATCTAGGACTACTGAGAGAGGTGAAATAGTTTTTGTTCAAGAGTTTTGACATGAAAGATATGGGTGAGGTATCTTATGTCATTGGCACTAAGATCCATAGAGATAGGGCTCAAGGCCTTATAGGCCTATCGTAAGGAACCTATATCAACATAATTCTTAAACGGTTGAGGATGGAAAACTGTTAACCTAATATAATACCTATTGAGAAAGGAGATGTATTCAGTTTAGACCAATGTCCCAAGGATGATCTTAAAAGGAAAGAAATGGGTCCCATATGCCTCAATGGTAAGGGTCTCATATGCCTTAGTGGTAAGCTTGATGTATGCATATGTTTGTATAATGCCTAATATAGCTTTTACTATGGGTATGTTGGGAAGATACCAAAGTAATCCTGGGGAGGCTCATTGGACAGCTGCAAAGAAAGTTGAGGTACCTTCAAAGTACAAAACATCATATGCTCACATATAAAAGAACTAACAATCTTGAAGTGATTAGGTACTTTGATTATGATCTAGCTAGTTGTCGAGATACAAGCATATCTACTACTGGCTATATCTTTCTATTAATAGAGGGTGCTATATCATGGAAAAGTACAAAACAAACACTTGTAGATCCTTCTACTCGTGATGCGAGTACATTGCTTGTTTTAAAGCAAGTTTGAAACATCCTCCCTTAGACCACTCAGAGTACACTTACGGAAGCAATATTAGCTCGATTATATCTTAACTTAAGCCCAGAAATTTAAAATTTTACTCTTAAGTTCCTTATTCTGAACGTTTAATTTGAGAACTGATTAATCTCATTCTACACATCCAAACAAGGCTTATTACCTATCCACATAATGCCCCAGATGTGTACAACTGGCTCACCAAATTTCGTGGCCAAATTCTTTCATTTACTAAGTCAAACTGAGGTCAGAACACTGCTACCTCAAGACCTACGAATTTCTCTTTTAATTCGTCATCCACTAGTAAGATCATCCCTCTCTGTCTTATCCTCACTCCAGTGATGGTCTAGAGGAGCAACAGCTTGGTCCCAGACCTTCCACATGGATTCTTAGCAACTAACATCTCTCATTATAGTTGCTTACAGCTATCCAGTTCTAACCCCTCATACAACACCCTCATCACTGAGTTAAGACAGATTTATTATCTTACTAATTATTTCTCACGACTCGTTATAATGACCACATTCTCTAGATCAGAAAAGAACTCTTCATTAATCACATCATTTATATCTAGGCATACAGTTCTTCACAGCTAAGTCGCCCTTACAGCTATGGTTCTTCTTAACCATTCTTAGGGTCGACCTCAGGGGATTTGGAGACTCTGTTCGAAAAAAATGGAAAATACTCTTCTTGTTGTCTTTGGCCTAGGGATGTCAGCATGCTTAGGGCAAACTCTGGCAAAGTGGCCCTTCTCACCACACTTAAAACAACTATCTTGCCCTGCTCGACACTCCCTTGTGCCATGGTTCTTTCCACATCTTTGACATTGCTGCTCTCCAACCTGATCCTCACCTTGATCAGTCCCCTGCTTAAACTGTTGCCTCTTCCTCTTGTTACTATTATTGGCTTCATAACCTGAGCTACCTCCCAGAGTGCTCCTAGCCAATACTTCTTTACCTCTTGCCTCTGACTTAGCTACTTCCTTGCTCCTTACGCTGTTCCCGGTTGCTGTATGATTGTTCATACTTCTTTCTGTCATCTGCAGACTTCTACAACTCTATTGAATTGCGTAAGTTACTGAGGAATTATTCTTTCCTTTAGGGCACTGCTCAGACCCTCTACTAATCTCTTTGTCGACCATTCTTCGTCCTCCATTCTTCTAAGGTATGTGGAATAGTACGACAATCGGAGATACTTAGCCAAATACTTATCGAATGGCTCTTTCTCTCCCTGCTTCAAAGTAAGGAACTCAACTTCCTTCGCGTCCCTCACTGACTGGGGAAAGTATTTTTCCCTAAACTGGCCTAGAAACATTTCCCATGTAACTGGGATTCCTTTTGCTCGAAGAATAAGCTCGGTATTCCTCCACCATCTTCGCGCATCCTTCTCTAGCTTGAAAATGGCCAGCCGGGCTTTTCTTCCTGATGGGCAATCCAGCACCTCAAAAATCTTCTCAAGCTGATCTATCCAATCCTCAGCTACTTGAACGTCAAATGTTCCCTCAAACGCCGGAGGATTGTACTTTTGGAACCGCTCCATCCATTGCTGAATGCTATTAGGATCTGTCACTGGATCCTCTATTCTTGACTACCCATTATTTAGAGGAATTCCTGATATCCCTTCTGCTGGTCTTTCAGGGGTCTGCAATTGATTAACTATAGCTGTAAGAGTAGTTATAGTGGCATCTCTTTCTTGATCTCGGCGAACTTGTTCCGCCCTCATTTCTTCCATCATCCTCTGCTGCTGTTCTAGCCTAGCAAGGATGACTTGCATAGGATTTACCTCATTGGAGTTGCCAGCTTCCTCTACGTGTGGCTCCTCCACTTGAATTCTACGTCCTCGTCTCGTGTTTACCATCTGGTTCCTTGTCAATCAGAAAAGAAAAGTGAACACATAACATCGTACTACTACTTATCTAGGGGTTTTTACCTCCACTGGGCTTTTCTAAACCTCTATGTACTCTAGGGAAATAACCTTTCTAAGCCAGAACCCTCTGTTCTGTGCCAGAATCCTGTCTGGTTTATGCCAGAACCTATTGCTCTGATACCAAAATGAAACATCCTCCCTTAGACCACTCAGAGTACACTTACGGAAGCAATATTAGCTCGATTATATCTTAACTTAAGCCCAGAAATTTAAAATTTTACTTTTAAGTTCCTTATTCTGAACGTTTAATTTGAGAACTGATTAATCTCATTCTACACATCAAAACAAGTCTTATTATCTATCCACGTAATGCCCCAGATGTGTACAACTGGCTCACCAAATTTCGTGGCCAAATTCTTTCATTTACTAGGTCAAACTGAGGTCAGAACACTGCTACCTCAAGACCTGCGAATTTCTCTTTTAATTCGTCATCCACAAATTGAACATGCCAAACAATATTTATTATTAAATAATAAAATGTCATACAACAGAATATACACAAAATTCTTATATTTCTATTACATCTTTTCCTGCCCGAATTTTGGCAGTATAACCGCTAGGCTTAATCTGTACAAAGACTGAGCTGTACTGATTCGGTAATTCCCTCATGAGAACTACCATTCTACGTAAGTACCCAGGAAAGACTGGATGAACCGGCTAGGTCCACTCACTTTCAGCCTCCTTAGACAGCACAAACGTACACAGTATTTATCATATACTGATGTTCAGTCTTAGTTTCGGCAGCATAACGGCGTCTCTCAAAATTCTTAGAATTCACTTCAACATAATCTCCCTGTAATGGGTTAGATATGGGGAATAAGATTTGAGGGAATCTCAGTAGCAACAATCATAACAATATATGTAATGCAGAGTGACAGTGCTTGCTTGTGATTGTGTACAGATAAGTATGCTGCGTGCTTCCATACTCAATAACATATGATCATAGCATTGCAGTAGAGCTTCAAGCATAACATATAAGACAACAATCCAACCAAACAATAGCACATCCAATCACAAAGCCATTACATAAAAGCTAGGATTAGTTACTACCTCAAAAGCTTAGCAGAACTCTACTATCTCTATACTGCTTCCAGCTCCGCCAGAACTTCCTTTCTTTTTTCTTTCTCCTTCTCTCTCTTCTTTCTCTTGCCAAAATCGTGGGATGCATGAAATGGGAGGGGGAGGGGGTATTTATAGTTTCCCTCAATGGCATTCCTGTAATTTTGAAGCCATCTGAACATGTGGTCCTGGTTTTTCCTGGAATTTCCTATTTTCTTTTATTCCTTTTTACTGCATCACCCAGGACACCTCACAGGGACACCTCATCACCACATTCTTCACATGTCACAATTCCTAGACACCTCATCAGATGACTCAGCATTTCCAGTCCAATCCAGTACCGGTTCGGTCCGATTTCCCACAAACCGAACTCCACGGCTGAGATTATGCCACGTGTCCTTAACTTTTCTTCTGCCTCTAAGATGACGCCATGTGGCATCTGGAAGGGACCTTTCACGCCTTCCAATGCTATCCAGATAAGTCCTGGACTTTATCTGATCACTCCTCGGTTATCGTGCCAACCGAGTAACTTTACTTTACTGAAAAGTCATTAAATCATTATTTTAATGTCACTTTCCCCCCTGAATCACTGGGCCTGCGTTTTTGGGCCTGGAATATCATCTTGGGTCTCTGATCCAGCCCAAGTACTCTGATGGCACGATTCCCAAGAAACACCCATTGGCAAATTATCAAAATGCCCTTAGTCTCTCTTTCTTTACTTTATTAGGTCTAGGGGCATTATTGTCTTTTCCCATCTTACCAGAGTATTCTTTGACCCTGGTCAATTATCCAGATAACTTCCCTGGACTGTCTAACCTTAGGCAAATGACCAAAATACCCTTTACTCATTCTTCAGCTGTTCTATAACATAGGGGCATTTTCGTCATTTCGCACCTTTTTCCCGGACACCGGCCCCTTTTACCACTGGACTGATATTATGGGCCTGGGCCTTCCCTGGTGTCACTATGGGCCTTAGAAAACACTGTATGGCCTCTGGCCACAGTCCGATCATCTCTATTCGGACTGACTTTCCTTTACCGATTATAACTGTAAATTCCCATCTTCAGGAATTTTTACAGAAAAACCGGGACCTAAAATCAAAATTCTGTGACTCCTCATTCAACCCGGAATCCGTTTCTCTATCTCCCGGTATTTTCAGATATTTTATCCGGACCGGGCTGTTTTGGCCTGAAAAAGCGCTCACGCGCACACTTTTCCAAAATGACCATTTTACCCCTGGTCACATTTCTAATTCTTTCATACACATAGAGACCTCATATGCACATTTCACAGTTCAGTGAAATGATCAGCATAATTTTCTCTATTTTCTGCCAAAATATGGTACTCATCGGCTACAGCCTGATCTTTCCTATAATTACGATTTTGCCCCTGCATTCTCTTTCTAGCATCTTAACCTCATCTTCTCATCCCTCATCTTAAGGTCTAGAAATTCTCTTTCAATAACTCATCCCCTAAACTCTTCGGAAGTCATCGATAATTGAAAGGCTCGACAACCCGCCCATATCAGGTTATCTTACACAGGAGCCAGCCCATATCAAGCTACCTGCAGAATTCCTAGGCTTAAGACTTAGGATATTCCTCACACTCCTCATTTTGAACCTAGGTGAACTGTCCCGATTCTGTAGGTTAAAGACTTAACTCATCTTTAAATCCTAAAGGACTTAGCTCATCCCTCGGATTCCTACAAAATACAGGTAAGTAATCCGCCCATATCAGATTACTACCCTGGGACTACGGGTTTAGCAGCCTGCCCATATCAGACTACCTCCCAGTTCTCCTAGACCAAAAATCAGGATGTTTAAACTACTACAAAGTTCAAATTCTGAAATTAAAATTTCTCGTCCATGTTTAAACTCACTATCAAACATTTCTAGTGGTTTATTGTAACATCCTGATTTTTGGGTCTAGGAGAACTGGGAGGTAGTCTGATATGGGCAGGCTATTAAACCCATAGTCCCAGGGTAGTAATCTGATATGGGCTGATTACTTACCTATATTTTGTAGGAATCCGAGGGATGAGCTAAGTTCCTCAGGATTTAAAGATGAGTTAAGTCTTTTGAAGGGAATTGGAAGACACGCAGCGGAAATTAACTTTAAAAATTTTTCCATTCCGAGCCAGGATCTACCGAATGTGTTTAAGTCAAGGAGAAAGAAGTGTTACCTTCGGTATTTGAGCTTTGGTCGCGACCTCAGTGTCCACTAGTCGCGACTCCTCGCCTCTGGAACTTTCAGCCGCGACCTCCTCAACTTCTAGTCGCGACCTGTCGCCTCTGGAGTTTTTAGTCGCGACCTACTCTGCTTCTCATCGCGACCGGACGTCTCTGGAGTTTGTAGTCGCGACCTCGTCAGCTTCAAGTCGCGACCTGTCTCCTCTTTTCAGATTTTTGACGTTCAGATGCCCGTATGGTCGTGACCTTAGTGTCAATAGGTTGCGACCTTGCTTCGTGTCTGGTCGATCGTAAGAAGTCGACAGCTCAGATCGGCTTCCTCTACCGGTATCCACACGAACAGCGTTCCAATCGCGAACGACGTGCTAGCGCCTCTTGTCCCTCTAGGGCTTTCTCAAGATTCCGTCCTCACCGTCTCTATTTCGGCAGTTTCTTATCTGCAAACCTTTTGCACTCTCCCTGCCCCCTTTTCTCACGTCTGAATGTGTGTGTAGAGATGATCTAGAACCCTAGCCCCTAATGTCAAATATATAGGAAGCTATCGGGCTTCTAATAGGGCCGGGCTTCAGAATTAATCTTATATTAATTCTGAATTAATACAATATCATATATTGCATAATTTAATAAGAAACTAATTAAATAAATATGGTTTATATTAAATCTATCCCACAGATTTAATTCACCTATTTATTTAATTTAAAATAAAGATAAGAGAATTATATTTTATTTATTCTCATAAATCAAATTTGAGATATCTTATCAATTTGAATTTCAAATTCAAATAGATCATATCCATTTAAATTCAAATTCAAAAGTGATAGAGATTTAATTTATCCTTATAAATTAAATCTTACAAATATCTCTTATATTATATATAATATATATACAAATTTATATATATATAAAATATATATCCACCCTAGATTATTCATTGAATCTAGACATCTCTTAGATTCAATGAATCTGGACATCATAGCTCGTATTGGGCTATTTTGTGTGCGACCCTGTGGGCCCATATGAAGTTGGCAGTGGCCCAGTTACTATACTGACCCACAAGTCGTAAGCGGTCTCTAGCAAGGCATTACAACTACCCAAAACATATGAGGATCGATAAACGATGTAACCTTTCATACAACCATATCACGTCCCTTTTGTCACACGATATTTCGGTTAAGGATGAGGCATGGAGAACGTCATCCTCCTGTTCCTGACCGTTACTTTCTCGATCCCTGAGTAGTCTGAATATAGAAATGGAACTACCCTTCCATTCCAGTATGGCCATACATTTCTCAGACTCACTCATTGAGGGGCCCAGTAATATCTCTCTACGAATATGAGGGACAAATTCCATCTTGACCATTCACATTCCTCCGCATGAAAAACCACTAAGCCCGAGCATAGCCTTTATGATCACTCGGTCAAAAGTGACTTTTGACTAGGTCAAAGCTGAGCGTTTGTCATGTAGGAATCCATGATGATCTCAGGTCAAAGGGCATAGTGACATGGCTTGTATATGAGAGAAGCTTATGACTTAACCCATGCAGCTCTCTCATAGCGGGTCGGTCCAACACCCTGTACTCTTACATGTACTTATGACTTTGATTTATATCTCTATATATCTTCAAAGTCATACTGGTCTTATTTCATCTCTGCTCCCGCATAGATGACCTACCAAGGACATTTAGGATAAGATCACGAGTTATCCAAGGATTGTCATCATAGTAAACATGCAAATAATATGATAACATAATTAAGAAATTCATAAATCAACAATGTTCATAAGGTAATAATTGGCCCCTAGGGCACAATCTCCAACATCTTTGACCTACAAAATAGGGACAGTTCACCTAGGTTCAAAAAGAGGAATGTAAGGAATATCCTAAGTCTTAAGCCTAGGAATTCTGCAGGTAGCTAGATATGGGCTAGCTCCTAAGTAAGATAACCTGATATGGGCGGGTTGTCAAGCCTTTCAATTAACAATGACTCCCAAAGAGTTCAAGGGATGAGTTGTTGAAAGAGAATTTCTAGAACTTAAGATGAAGGATAGGAAGATAAGTAAAGATGCCAGAAAGAGAATTCAGGGGCATAATCGTAACTATGGGAAAGATCGGGATGGTAGCCGATGAGTACCATATTTTACCAGAAAATAGAGAAAATTATGCTGATCATTTCACTGAACTGTGAAATATGCATATGAGGTCTCTATGAGTATGTAAGAATTATGAAAAGTTAAGGGACTTAATTGAAAAGAAGAAAAGTTTCCAGGGGCAAAATGGTAATTATAGAAAGTTGAGCCAGAAGTGGCTTAGAACTGCCCGGAAGTATTTCAGTCCCAAATTTCAACGGTAGATAGAGGAAATGGTGATGGATAATCCAGCTTAATACAGGAATTTTATCAGGACTCCAGATAGCCGAAATTTATCTGATAATGAAAAAGTTATAAAAATTATTATCGGATATCCTAGACTTCAGATATACGTGAAAAATTATAGGATGATGCGTCTTGATGAGGCGGATGTCAAGGAACTGACAGAATACCGAAAGGAGGTCTGTAGAAAAAGTTATTCACAAATTAGTAAATTCAGACGGAGTGTGTGACCTCCGGGGATCCGATTAGGAGATTTATCGGTATTCAAACTGAGACTGAATGAGCTCAGATGATATCAGTCAGATGCCTGTTATGACCCAAAGGGATGGCTAGACTCAGTATGTCAGTTTATCTGATAAAAGGAGTCGGTGTCCGGAAAAAGGTGTAAAATGACGAAAATGCCCTTATGTTATAAAATAGTGAAAGAATGAGGAAAAGGTATTTTGGTCATTTGGCTAAGGTGAGACAGTCAAGAAAGGTTATCTGGATAGTTGACCAGGGTCAGAGAATACTCTGGTAAGATATGAAAAGACAATAATGCCCCTAGACTCGTTAAGGTAAATAAAGAGGAACCAAGGGCATTTTTATAATTTGCCAAGGGATGTTTCTTAGGAATCGAGCCATCAGAGTACTTGAGCTTGAATAGAGATCCAAGATGGCATTCCAAAGCCAAAAAACGTAGCCCAACATATATGTGGGAAAAAGTGGCATTAAAATAATATTTTAGTGACTTTTCAATAAAGTAGAGTTACTCGATCGGCACGATAACCGAGGAAGTGATCAGATAAAGTTTTGGACTTATCTGGATAGCATTGGATGGCGTGAAGGGTGCCAGCAAGATGCCATATGGCGTCAACATAGAGGAAGAAGAAAAAGGTGAAGGACATGTGGCACAATCTTAGCCATGTATTTCGGTGTAAGACTCTAGAATTCTCTAGAAGCGCTGAGTCAGCTGGTGAGGTATCCTGTGGGCCCCACCATTGCGCCACCTAGCCCATGTGGTGTCCCTTGGATGATGTTATGATGATGATGTCATAAATGGAAAAGAAAATAGGAAATTCCAAGAAAAACGGTGGCCACAAGTTCAGAGTTCTTAAGAATTACAAGAATGCCATCCATGAAAAGTATAAATACCCCCTCCCCCTCCCATTTTCATCATCCCACGGTTTTGCAAGAGAAAGAAGAGAGAGAAGGAGAAAGAAAGAAAGAGAGAAAGGAAGAAAGAAAGAAAGGAAGTTCTGGCGGAGTTGGAAGCAGTATAGAGATTCTAGAGTTCTGCTAAGCTAGCCAGGTAGTAACTAATCCTAACTTTTATGTAATAGCTTTGTGATTTGGTGTGCTATTGTTTGGTTGGATTGTTGTCTTATATATTATGTCTGAAGCTCTGCTATAATGCTATGATCATATGTTATTAAGTATGGAAGCACGCGGCATACTTATCTGTACACAATCACAAGCAAGCACTATCACACTGCATTACATATATTTTTATGATTATTACTACTGAGATTCCCCCGAATCTCATTCCCCATGTCTAACCCATTACAGGGAGGTTATGTTGAAGTGAATTTTGCGAATTTTAAGAGACGCCGTTATGCTGCCGAAATTATGGCAAAATGGCAGTAATGAAGAAAGGAGCTGATACGTACTGTGTACGTAGGTACTGTCTAAAGAATCTGGAAGTGAGTGGACCTAGCCTGTTTATCCAATCTTTCCTGGGTACTTACGTAGAATGGTAGATCTCATGGGAATTACCGAATTAGTACAAGATCGGTTGCTTTGTAAAGATGAAGCCTAGCGGTTATACTGCCGAGTTTCTGGCAGGAAAAGATGTAATAGAGTTACGGGGATTTTATGAATGCCCTGTTGTATAACAATTTATTATTTAATAATAGATATTGTTTGGCATATTCAATTTGTGAGAGAGAAATTCGCAGGTCCTAAGGTAGCAGTGTATTGATCTCAGTTTGACCTAGTAAATGAAGGAATTTGGCCACAAAATTTGGTGATCCAGTAGTACACATCTGGGGCATTACGTGGATAGGTAATAAGCCTCATTTGGATGTGTAGAATGAGATTATCAGAACCCAAAGTAAAGGTTCAGAATAAGGAACTTAAGAGTGAAATTTTAATTTCTGGGCTTAAGATATAATCAAGCTAATATCGCTTTCATTTATAACTGGTGCAAAATACCCACAAAATTGCTACAAATATCCACAAAACTACTACAAAATTTTAAATATGAAATTCAAATACTGGGACACATTTGTAGTGGTTCTGAATAGCTACAAATGCCCATAAAACTGCTACAAAGTTTTAGATATGAAATTCAAATTTTCCTCCCACACGCAAATACATTTTTAGCTTTTATAAATAGTTACAAATATCCACAAATACCTCCACTCCTCCCATTTTTCCTCTTGCTCCTTCCTCTCTTATTCTTCCTCCTCCTGGGCTTTTTTTTCCTCTTTCCTTTATTTAGTTCTTTCTTCACATGGTGGTAAGATCATTTGGATTTATAAGTTTATTTTTTTAGGTTTATATACTTATTCTTTATTAAAATGTGTATTCTTTTGTTTTCATGTCCTTTTTTCAGAAATTAGTCGATCTTTTCAATTAATTTTATATTCTATTTTCTACACATTCTTCACTTTCCAACTCTCTTTTACACATTTTTTTAATCTACTTCCATAACTTTCTAGCTACCTAATATTAACTTGTACACTTTCTTTATTTTAATTATATCTCATCAAATAAAATATATCAACTTATCTAACATAGTACAACAAAATAATAACTCAATTATTGTAACATCCCAAATTTTGACAAAAGGGATTTATAAGGTATTATCATGGTCAAGAATAATTCTCTGAAATTATAAATTTCTAAAGGTAAAAGTTTTAGGAAAAATTAAGAAATTTTTTGAAGATACCTTATATTAGTCGCGATGAAAAGTCATCGAAAGATTTATGAAAGAGCTTCCACTTCATTGGCTAGCTGTCACTCCCTATTTCCTCCCCATTCTAGTTGTTACTCCCTCCTTCCTCCCTATTCCAATTGTCGTTCCACCTCTGTTTCATTTTAGCAGTATTCCCTCATTCTTTCATTTCAAGCTTGTCTCCTTCATTTCTTCTTCTTCAGAGTCACCAAAGAGTGATAGCAAAGTGCGAGAGTGGGTGAGGAAGTGGAGCTTGTTGGAGGAGGAAGAGAAGCAGGTGTTAGTGTGAGAGTATCTGTCAAAGGTAAGCCTTCTTCATCTCTTTCGACCTTCAACACCTTTGATTTCTTCATATTGGATCAGGGATCTAATTAAAGATAGAGTTGGGTTACTTTGTAATATCCTAATTTTTATGCCCAGAAGCCTATAAAGTAGACTAAAATAGGAAGGCTACTAGATCCCTTTGAGCAGAAGTCCTAGAAATATACAGAAGATTTTTAGGGACTAAACTACAAAATAAAGAAAGTACAGGAACTAAAGTATAAATAGTAAAAGTTTCTAGGGGCAAGTGTGTAAATAAAGTTAGAGATTCTAGAAGAGTTTCCTGGGCATAGAAAGAGGGAAGAGAAAGGAAGGACTAAAGTATAAAGTAAGGGACTAAAATGCAAAGATAAAAAGTATTAAGGAAGGTAGAAAAATGTAAAGGGACTTAAATGCAAAGTTTAAAACTTTCGAGGGTAAAAGTGTAATTATTAGGAAATTGAGCCGAAAGAGGCCAAAAATTGCTAGGAAGAATTTGAGTCCTAAATTTCACTAGTAAATAGAGAAAAATATTTAGAGTTGAATGATGTAGCACATAATTTTTATTTGAGGTCCTAAATAACAGATATTGATTTGAAGCTCTGAAAGTTATCTAGAATTTTCATCAGATCTTTTAGAATTCAGATATAGATAAAAATCTATGGGAAAGTGTACCCTATTAAACAAGAGATTGGGGAACTGACAGAACCCCGAAAGGAGTTCTATGGAAAAAATTATTAATATTTTAGTGAATTTCTACGGGAGTTCGTGAGCGCCTAATATCTAGATCATAAGAATTAAGCAATAGGCAAGCTAGCCTGAGTAGACCCAAAATGATGCCAAAGTGGGGCCTAGTATACCGAAACAGTAATTTAGCAAAGTCAAGAAAAATATAAGTACCTAGTTATAGTTATGATTAGGGAATTGATTTGATAAGGGCCTAGTGTTGAGAATGTGAAAAGATAAAAATGCCCCTAGTGTGATAAAAGTTAATAAAGATGAATGGATGGCATTTTAGTCATTTGACCCAGGTCAAAAAGTTAAAGAGGACTACAAGAATAGTTGACCAAGGTCAGGAAACACCTGGAAGGAATGTAAAAAGACAAAAATAGCCCTAGTGTCATAATATTGAATTAAAGGGGACCAATGGCATATTGGTAATTTTTAAGGTTTGGGTTATATCCAATCTAAGAATGTCAATAGAAGGAAAAATTTAGACACTGAATCTAATATTAGAAAACATATTATGGAATCTCACAAAAATTAGATTCAGAAAGCAGTCTGATTTTTAAAAAATCTGACTGGGCTGGTACTGAGTTGGACTTGATTGGACTAGATTTATCAAATAAGCCTTCTTGCCTTGGAAGGATCCACCTAGCATGATGATGTAAGGGAGATGATGTCACTTGGATAATGTAAGGAAAAAGGAAGGATGATGTCATGAAGCAATCTTGGCCATTGATCTCAATAGTGCAAGATTCAATCCTAGCCCTTGATTCACCTTGCCTTAAACCTATAAATACTAACCTCCCTTTCACAGTTAAGCAGCCAAGGGAACACATGGGGAACCTCTTGCAAAATGAAAACTCAAGCCAAGATTAAGGCAATTCAAAGGGGCAAACAAGTAAGGATCCAAGGTAACATATCTTCCTAAGTCCTTAAGCTTGAAGTTGGGAAGATTAATAGTTAGTTTAAGTGGTTAGAAATTATATTCTCCTCCCATTCATGCTGTTGGACGTGATCTGAATTGAGTGAGAAAAGAAGAGATTCATGTTCAAAATTGAGGAAACAAGTTAGAATAGATAGGATTCAAGTGATTCTAGCTTGTGTTTGATGGAATTGCATGATTTGTGTGCCTAGGGTATGCCATGGCTTGATCTGAATTTTTTGTCTAGGATATGGTTTTGATGAGTCTAAGGCTTCAAATGGATTTAGAATGAAAAATCATGTAAATCTAAGTCAAGGAAGTGAAGTTTGAAGCATTGGAATCAAAAGTGGCATTTTGGCACCAAGTATACATGCTATTCGGCCAAGTCTAGTTTATATGGAAAGAGTTTGATTTTCATAAATCCAAGCTCATATTTGGACTCCTAATGAAAAATTGTGTATGATTGGCCTATGACGATAATTGTTACAAAGCTAGATCACTAATCTTAAAATTAAGAGAAAGAAGTTAAGTTATATAAGCTAGTTTTCCACTTGGTGTAAGATCATGGTCCTAATGAATTATGTGATGAATATGAATGTGTTTAGGACCTTGATACATATGAGAGGGTGTTGGGAAATGGTTGACCAAAATCTTACTGGTTGGGAAGGCTATGAAGCAAGTGCAAGAACAAGGGAGAAAGCTTATGCTTAAGGTAGTGGACTTACCCCTTCATGTGCTTGATGTGGTATGCTTATGTGTTTACATGTATATGATGTTTGAATGATGTTGTGATATGATAAATGATGTTGAAAATGCTGTGTATAATATGCTTCCCATGACCACGAACTTTTATATAAAGCATAAAGCATGATTGCATGTCACTAATTAAAGAAAGTTTAAGTAAAATGACATATCGTGCATTAGCATCCATCTTGCATATGTAAGTGGTAATGTTCACTACTGAGATTCCCTAGGATCTCACCCTCCCATAACCAACCTTGATAGGTCCACAGTGATGGAAAACTTATGTGAGAAGGAAAGCCAAAGCCAAAGAATGGAAGAAAGAAAGTAGAGAAATTGTATGCTCTAGATATGATGTATGTTTATCCCATTTATGTAAATGATATATGATAGAAAATGTATGTAATGGAAATGAATGGGATAATTACGGCATATGCATATGAACATATGAGAAGCCAAGAGAAAGGCTAATACATGCTAGAATAATTTATGAGAATTAAAGAAAGAAATGAACAATGAGCAAAACCTAATGACCAAGATGCAAGTTTTTAATTTTTGACAATTTTACTGTTTATCCAGCATTTTGGTCCCAACTTTGAAAAATTATGTCTCCATATGTAGACATTCAAAAAAGGCGTTCTATATATCAAATTGAATCTTTGTATGTGTACTATTTATTGTAAAAATATCATACATTTATTCAACCATTTACTATTTTTAATTATAAATTAAAGGTCACTGCCTCACCACGAGATACTGTTCATGGTGGCAAATTCTAGCAACCAACTTTACATACGCATAACATGCATCAATCACATATCAATCATGCTAAATAACTATTAACTTCTCTTCATGTATCTTTATCTCCTCCATCTTGAGAAGACCTGCTGTAGTTGGATTGATATGGAAGGGGTGAGATTTCTGGGAAAATCTTAGAAGCAAACGGAAACCATACAACATATGCAACTATATGCTTGATGTTACTATATGTGCACTTAATGATCATGCTTACATAATGATAACTTGCATGCTTCCATGTCCCTTAATTATAACATATGGCTATAGCATAAAAAGAAACAGAGCATCATTTAATCATACATGCTTCACATTATCAAAGTAAGTAAACATCACATAAAACATCCAAGCAACATAAGCATACAAGTAGGTAAGTTCACTACCTGGTGTGTAGCCCTTCCTTTAGCCTTAGCCTTTGCTCTGAGATCCCTTCTTTATAGAGGTCAGAGAGTATACAAGGTATAATAATATTTCATTATTACCCTATCCAGCATAACTCCACTTAACTCAAGCTTATCTTCAAGTAATACCCATATCTTGACAATCCCCTAACTTTCTTTCTATCCATGGCTAACCTTATAGAGAAAGATATTTCTATATTCTAACTATTAAATTTATAAGAAAAATCCTCTAATTTTTAGAGCAGGGACTAGAATAAATTACTTACCTTATTCATAGGCTTGTCGAGTCCCTAAGCTCCTTAGATTGCTCTTAGCTTGGTCAGACCTCCTTCTTTTTCCTTCCTTCCTTTCTCTCTCTTGCTCTCTTCCCTTCTCTCTCTCTTTTTTCTCTCCAAATCGTGGCTATGTTGTGGAATGGAGGGAGAGGGTCTATTTATAGGTGGAGGAAGTTGGATTGAACGGTTCATATCAACTCGCAATGAATGGCTCAGATCGCTTAGTGTAATATCCCAATTTTTAGGCCCAGAGACTCAAAAAGTAGCCTGAAATAGATAGGCTACCAGCCCCTTTTGAGCAGAAGTCCCAGAAACATACAGAGGATTTTTAGGGACTAAACTGCAAATAAGTGAAAGTACAGGGACTTCTATGTAAATAGTGAAAGTTCCTAGGGGCATAATGGTCATTTTAGAAAAGAAAGGGACTAAAGTAAAAATTTTAAAAGTTCCATGGTAAGAAATAAAAGTAGACATAAGTTGTGGGCCATTAAAGGTAATTATGAAAAGTTGAGGGACTTAATTGAAAAGAAGAAAAGTTTCCAGGGGCAAAATGATAATTATGGAAAGTTGAGCCAAAAATGGCTTAGAACTGCCTGAAAGCATTTTAGTCCCAAATTTCATCAGTAGATAGAGAAAATGATGCTGCTTAATCTAGCTTAACATAGAAATTTTATGAGAGTTTCAGATAGCTGAAATATATCTGATAGACAGAAATTTATCTAAAATTTTTATCAGATCTCCTGGACCTCAGATATGAGTAAAAAGTTACAAAAATGTGCGTCCTGTGAAGCTAGAGGTCAGAGAACTGACAGAATCCCGAAAGGAGTTCTGTACAAAAAGTTATTCACTTTTTAGTGAATTTAGACGGGAGTTCGTGAATGTCTGATATCCGATTGAGAAATTAATCGATAAGCAAACTAGGACTGAATGAGCCTAGATGGTGTCACTTAGAGGCCCATAATGACACTAAGGGAGGCCCAGGCCCATGATATCAATTCAACAGTAAAAAGGGCCTGTGTCCAGAAAAAGGTGCAAAATAACGAAAATACCCCTATGTTATAAAATAGTTAAAGAATGAGTGAAGGGTATTTTGGTCATTTGACTAAGGTTAGATAGTCAAGAAAGGTTATTTGGGTAGTTAACCAGGGTCAGGGAATGCTCTGGTAAGGTGTGAAAAGATAATAATGCCCCTAGATTCATTAAAGTAAATAAAGAGGAACCAAGGGCATTTTGATAATTTATCAAGGTATGGTTCTTGGGAATTGAGCCATCAAAGACTTAGGCTGGATCAGAAACCCAAGATGACATTCCAAGAGCCCAAAAATGTGGCCCAATGGTTATGTGAGTTAAAGTGGCATTAAAATAATATTTTAGTGAGTTTTCAATAAAGTAAAGTTACCCGGTCAAAGTGATAACCGAAGAATTGATCAGATAAAGCTCAAGACTTATCCGAAAGCCATAAGGTGGCATAAAAGGGACCCATAAGGTGCCACATGGCACTAATCTTGAGGAAGAAGAAAAAGATAAGGACACATGACACGATCTCAACCGTTTATTCCGGGACAAGACTCTTGATGATGAAGAAAAAGATAAGCGTTGAGTTAGCTGGTAAGGTGTCCCGAGGGCCCCACCATTATGCCACCTAAGCATGTGAGGTGTCCCTTGATGATGTCACTTTTGATGAGTCATTATGGAGGATGATGTCATCATGATGATGAAGGCGAAGCTTCTTGAGGAAGCTAAGCGATCTGAGCCGTTCGTCGTGATTCGATCTAGACCATCCATTCCACCTCCCTCCACCTATAAATGCCCCTCACCCCTCCTCCCATTCCACACACCATTCCATGTCAAGAAGAAGGAAAGGAAGAGAGAGAAAGAGAAAGAGAGAAAGAAAGAAAGAAAGAAAGGAAGAGAAAGAAGGAGTTCTGGCGGAGTTAGGAACAATCCAAGGAGCTTAGGGACTCGGCAAGTTTAGGAATAATGTAAGTAAGTTATTCTAGTCCCTGCTCTATTAAATTATAGGATTGTTCTTATGAATTTGATAGTTATAATAAAGGAATATCTCTCTCTCTATAAGGATAGCCGTGGATAGAAAGAAAGTTAGGGGATTGACAGGATAGGGGTATTATCTCAAGATAAGCTTGAGTTAAGTGGAGTTATACTGGATGAGATAATAATAAAATATTATTATGCTATGTATAGGCTATGACCTATGAAAAAGAGGAATCTCAGAATAAAGGCTCAGGACTAGAGGAAGGCCTACATGCCAGGTAGTAAACTTACCTAAACTTGTATGTGTTGAATGTATGGTTGATTGTGTTATGACTTGATTAATTGATGTTAATATGTAATTGTTGAAGCTCTGTGCTATGATTACCTTGGACAATTGTATTTCATATGTTACATAGAAGCATGCATATTACAGTAAGTTGACAAAATCACAAGCAAGAACTAATACCAATCATTGATGCATACACTGTTTAGTACCATTTGCTACTGAGATTTCCCCCGAAATCTCACCCCTATCTTTTCTAAACATAACAGGATATTGGTTTGGAGAAGATGAAGCTAGAAAAGTGAGGATGTGACACTTAGCTTCCTCATTAAGCTTTGCCTGCATCACCTTGATGACATCATCAAGGTACACTGGAATGCTATCTTGGGTCTCTAATCAAGCTTAAGTACTCTGATGGCTCGATTCCTAAAAAACCTCCCTTATACCGATATCCTTGAATTACACTAGTATCCTAAATTACCCTGATCTTGAGATAACTTCTATTTAACTCCTTTATTGCTTCTAACATTTTTATAAATTCATTACAATATAAAATGAATTTTCTGTAAAGTCTCATAATTTTCTGAGACCCAGAAGTCCTGATAAAAGTTACATTTATTTCATCTAAGCTCTTTATCGTTGTCCTTTTTCACCGTAAATTCCATAATTAAGTCTACAGGACTCTTTGACTTCTGTTAGTTTCATAAATTCTTATATTAATTATAAGAATTTACCACGTAATTTCATCTGATTATGAGATTCAAAAGATACTGCAATAATTACCAGACTTAAGAAATTAATATCAATTTATCTGATCCTCAAATCAAAATTCTGTGTTGCGTTAAATTGATCAGAATCATTTTCTCTATCTCTAGTAAAATTTGGGGAAAAAACATTTCTGGGCATTTCTAGACCTTTTGCGGCTCAACTTTCTATAATTACCATTTTTCCCTAGAACTTTTCCTCTTTTCAATTAAGTCCCTCAACTTTTCATAATTACACTTAATGTCCCACAACTTGTGTCTACTTTCATCTTTGCACCATGAAACTTTTAGACTTTCACTTTAGTCCCTTTCTTTTCTAAAATGACCATTATGCCTCTAGGAACTTTTACTATTTACACATAAGTCCCTGTACTTTCATTTATTTGCAGTTTAGTCCCTAAAAATCCTCTGTATGTTTCTGGGACTTCTGCTCAAAGGGGTCTAGTAGCCTAATCTATTTCAGGCTACTTTCTGAGTCTCTGGGCCTAAAAATTGGGATATTATATTTCTACCCCCTTAAAAATAAATTTCATCCTCAAAATTTACTTAGTACCTTAGTCAAACTATTTTGGATATATCTCTTCTTTATATCCTTTCCTGTTTTATGACTAAAGCTTGGGGTATCCATCTACTCATACTTATTGACAACTCATTATACTAAACTTATGAGTAGTGTGCATTTCTTTCCTATCTTACCCTTCAGAATTTTGATGCAATTCTGGGGTCTACATCATTCCTCTTAAACTTTGTTAATCTTTCAGGAGAAATACTGTTCTTTTTACCTTTCTTTCTCCTAATACAAAATCATAATTTAGATTATGATTCTAACATAAGAGATTCTATTCTCTTGCTTTTTATAACTTCTCTAACTTTTCTAATTCTTTGTAACTTTTCTTATCCTTTTACATAACTATATGCATCTATGCCAAAACTTTGTGGTATTTGTACTCTTTCTTATCCCTTCTCAGAGGTTATCTATCATTAGGCTACTCTTGCCTTAGCACCTTTCAATTAAGCGTGCTACTGGGTTAGGTCTAGGTTACTCTTTTATGGCTCTAGGCCCTAGCATTCTCTTTCTCATAGAACTGCATTCTATTTTTGCTCTCCCTTAGACCCTCTTCTCTAGGTTTCCCTGGCCTTTTAATCTCTTTATCCTCATCTGAAGGATCTATCTAATCATACTTCTCTATTCTCAAAACATATGGGGTTCTCTTCTTTGTTCCTCAGGCATACTTCTACAAAACTTTGAATATTAGCACTCAGATTTGAACTTGGACTCTGTCTTCGTTTAAGGGAAAACTAAGTTCAGTCTATATATAATAGAGGCTATCTGAGGAAACCATAATAAATAATTTTTCTAGATGAGTTTATCAACTAGTGAAGATTCCTTACCTTAACTTCATCTTTAGCATTCATCTTCCCAGAGAGATACTACATTGTACTTATATCTTCATGGCTCATTACTTTCCTTAGGCTAGGTTTAACTGCAACCTTGGGATCTAACTGCGATCAACCATAAGCCTCTTTAGAATCTAACTGTGACTCTAAAGTTGTTAGGATCTAACTGCGACCCTAGAGCCATGCTAGGATATAACTGTGACCCTCCAGAATCTAACTACGATTCTGTTATACTGTATCATTATCTCTAGAAGATCTTAAACTAACAGACTAAGTTATAAGGTTAACTGCTTCCACTTGTTGACAACTCAATAAAAAAAATTTAATTTTTTTTACATCTAATAGCCTGATATTATTTACCAAGACTTTACTTACTTCTTCTCTTACTTAGGAGTTCCTTCTTGTCATATCCTAATTTTCCCTATCTGTATAAGACTAATAGAGGAAAGAGGTTTGGGAAGGATTATGATGATGAATAGAGAAGAAAAGAATGATTAGAAGAAGGTTTAAAGAAAAGGGACTAAACTGAAAAGTATAAAAGTTTCATGGTTCAAAATGTAAAGTAGGCATAAACTTTGGGCTATTAAGTGTAATTATGAAAAGTCCAAGGGCGAAATGGTAAATATGAAAAGTTGAGCCGGAAAAGGCATAAAAATGTCAGAAATCAGTTCAGTCCCAAATTTTTCCAGTACATAGAGAAAATTATTCTGATCAGTTTAACGCAACACAGAATTTTGATTTGAGATCCCCAAAAATTGATATTAATTTTAGAAGTTTGGTAATTATTGTAGTATCTTCTAGACCTTATAATCAAATAAAATTTGGTATAAAATTCTTATAATTAATATTAGAATTTATGAAACTGACATAAGTCAAAAAGGAGTCCTGTAGAATTAATTATAGAATTTACGGTGAAAAAGGACACCGATAAAGGGTTTAAAAGAAATGTATATAATTTTTATCAGGACTTCTGGGTCTCAAAAAATTATGAGACTTTGCAAGAAATTCATTTTATATTAGAATGAATTTCTAAAAATATTAGAACTATTAAAAGAGGTGTTCAGCATTTATTTCAAGATCAGGGTAATTTAAGGATATCTGTATAATGGAAGTGCCTTGGGATTTATGCCAATTAGCAATTGAACCTAAGGAAGGCTCAATATTTCATCCTAGGGAAGCCCAATAAGTCCCAAAAGTTGTCTTGAAGCCCAAGTCCAATAATGAATAATTTATGAATTTTTGAAAAAGAAAAAAAAGGATAAAGGAGAATTATTGTTTTGCATATGGTAGGTCCCACAAGCTTTACACTTGGCACCAAGAAGAAGAAAGTAAGGTTATCCCATGTGCTAAAATGCAATAAAATAATATAAGAATTAACCTAATGATGATTAAGGTTAATTAATCCAAAAACTAACCAATCAAATTCAAGATTAAGCTATTATAATAATTAGGAAAAGTGAGGACATTATGGACCCAAGGTGCCAAAGTTTTGGCTATAAATACCCCCCATTGTCTTTACAATTTCGTACACCTAGAGTACCCTTGGGGAAACTGAAACATCCTCCCATACAACCCTCAGAGTACACTTGCGGAAGCTATACTAGCTCTTCTTCTGCCTAAACTCCGGCAGCATAACCGCTACACTTCATCTGTACAAAGAACTGAACCGTACTGATTCGGTAATTCCCTCATGAGAACTAC
The DNA here is from genome assembly GCA_037074615.1 of Leucaena leucocephala. Lineage (NCBI taxonomy): Eukaryota > Viridiplantae > Streptophyta > Magnoliopsida > Fabales > Fabaceae > Leucaena > Leucaena leucocephala. Next base: position 10,788,354 of record CM073536.1, on the reverse strand, counting down.
CATTCTACGTAGTACCCAGGAAAGACTAGATGAACCGGCTAGGTCCACTCACTTCTAGCCTCCTTAGACAGCACTACGTACACAGTACTTATCATATACTGATGTTCAGTCTTTACTCCGGCAGCATAACGGCGTCTCTTAGGATTCTCTAAATCCACTTTAGCATAACCTCCCTGTAATGTTATATATGGGGAATGAGATTCGGGGGAATCTCAGTAGCAACAATCATAACAATATATGTAATGCAGTGTGATAGTGCTTGCTTGTGATTGTGTACAGATAAGTATGCTGCGTGCTTCCATACTCAATAACATATGATCATAGCATTGCAGTAGAGCTTCAAGCATAACATATAAGACAACAATCCAACCAAACAATAGCACAACAAATCACAAAGCCATTACATAAAAGCTAGGATTAGTTACTACCTCAAAAGCAGAGCTCTATAACTTCTATACTGCTTCCAACTCCACCAGAACTTCCTTTCTTTCTTTCTTTCTCCTTCTCTCTCTTCTTTCTCTCTCTCACTTCCTTACCCATGCGTGAAGCAAGAATGAGGGGGGGTATTTATAAGGTTTCCCAATGGCATTTCTGTAATTACCATGCCATCTGATCCTGCGGTCCTGGTTTTTCCTGGATTTTCCTATTTTCTTTAATTCCTCATTTACTGCATCATCATGCCAACTCACCAGGACACCTCAGCAGCATATTTTTCACATGCTTGAATTCCCGGGACACCTCAGCATGCTGACTCACCATGCTGACTCACCGGTCCAGTCTCCTGCCTCGTAATGCGTGCCCTCAGCTTTTTCTTCTTTCTGCAGACTAATGCCATGTGGCAACTGGAAGAGACCTTGCACGCTTCCCAATGCCACCCAGATAAGTCCCAGACTTATCTGATCACCTCCTCGGTTTACGTGCCTCCTCGGTTATCACGCCAACCGAGTATCTTTACTTTACTGAATCATTACTTTAATGCCATGTGGCATCTTGTGGGACCCATGAGTACACCTTATCAGTCCACCTCATGGTCTCCAGATAACCTTTCCTGTATCTGATATCCTGCCTCCGGTCTATCTCTAACTGGGTAACTATCTCTCTTGGACCTTCACCACTCTTGGCCCATACGCTTAGCGCCACTTTAGTCACTAGTCGCGACCTCAACATCCTCTTGTCGCGACCTAACATCTTTGTGTACACTAGTCGCGACTACAACATTTTCTCGTCGCGACCACAACACATTTTAGTCGCGTCTAAGGTTTTCTGCCACTATTAGTCGCGACCATATCACTTTTCAGTCGCGACCTCAGTACATTTTAGTCGCAACCAAACTCATTTACTTATTAGTCGCGACACCACACATATCCGTCACGACCAAACCTCTCTGCCAATATGAGTCGCGACCAAGACACTTACTCGTCGCGACCAAAAGTCACTTTACATCTTTCCCATGGACAACTCTACTTCTCTCACAAGTAGTGTCCATTTCTTTCATATCTCACCCCACAGAATCTTAGCATAATTCTGGGGTCTATCTTATCTCACTTTCTTCTTATCCTTTATCCTAGGTTCTAGAAATTCTCTTTCAATAACTCATCCCTTAACTCTTCGGGAGTCCTCATTAATTGAAAGGCTCGACAACCCTCTGTATCAGGTTATCTTACACAGGAGCCAGCCCATATCAAGCTACCTGCAGAATTCCTAGGCTTAAGACTTAGGACATTCCTCCCATTCCTCATTTTGAACCTAGGTGAACTGTCCCGATTCTGTAGGTTAAAGACTTAACTCATCTTTAAATCCTGAAGGACTTAGCTTATCCCTCGGATCCTACAAAATACAGGTAAATAATCCGCCCATATCAGATTACCACCATAGGACTACGGGTTAGCAGCCTGCCCATATCAGACTACCTCCCAGTTCAACTAGACCCAAAAATTGGGATGTTACAGAAACCATGCCAAAATGAAGAAAGAACTAACAATAAGATGAAGAAGAAGCCACCTAAGCAAGTACCTAAGGTAAGAAATTCTTCTTAGTTTATTTATATGTGTTTTGGAAGGGTAAAACCTAGGTTTTAGTGGTTGGAAATTCCATTAAACCTAGAGTATAATTTTGTCGTGACCTAATTGTTTTATTAAAGTACTTGATTGCTCTTTGTGATTTTCAGTTGTGACCTTGAGAATTTTTTATCATTACTAGTTTAAGAGTTTTACTCTCTGTGAAATTTAGTCGCGACCATTGGCATCATTTGTCGTGACCTAAAATCTATTTTCAAGAGTTTTACTCTCTGGGAGCTGGAGTCGTGACCTGAGCATTTATTTGTCGTGACAAAATTTATTTTTCTACTGTGAAACTTTTGTTTCTAATTTTGATCTCTTGCTTAATTGTTCCTTATTATTTTTGTGTTGCATGCATAGAAGAACTGAACCTTTAGTGCCTTTTGATCTTAAAATTGAGAGGAAAATTAGGAAACTAAGAAGAGAATTTTGAGAACAAGGACTTATTGAAGTTGTAGCTAAAGAAGAAGGGAGATCAACATAATCTAGTTCATCCTCTAGTATCCCAAGATCTGAAATTTGACTTAATTTAGAGATTCCATTAGAAATTTCCAATATGGCTGAGATTAATCCTAATGGGCATAATAGACAGGGAGAGAATAAAATATCTAATAATGTAGAAGATAATAGGAGCGTTATAGAAATAAACCATTTGCAAGTGAATTATAATCCTTATGGTTTTTATAGTGATAAAGTTAATTTTGAAATTAAAGGAGCTTTGATTGTAGCCTTACATAAATTTCATGGTTTTGTTGGAGAATGTCCACACCAGTACTTACAAACCATGCACCTGATTTGTTCTTCGATAAAGCCTCCAATGATTGCATTGGAAGACGTCTTGAGGAGCTATTTCTACTTCACTATGGAGTAGAAATGTCATATCCTAATTTTTCCCTATCTGTATAATACTGATAGAGGAAAGAGGTTTAGAAAGGATTATGATGATGAATGGAAAAGAAAAGAATGATTGGATGAAGGTTTAAAGAAGAGGGACTAAATTGAAAAGTATAAAAGTTCCATGGAGCAAAATGTAAAGTAGACATAAACTTTGGGCCATTAAGTGTAATTTCAAAAAGTTTAAGGACCTAAATGTAATTTAAGGAAGGTTCAAGGGCAAAATGGTAATTATAGAAAGTTGAGCCGGAAGTGGCTTAGAACTTTCCGGAAGCATTTTAGTCCCAAATTTTATCAGTGGATAGAGAAAATGATGCTGGTTAATCTAGCTTAATATAGAAATTTTATTAGAGTTTCAGATAGCTGAAATTTATCTGATAGTCTGAAAGTTATCTGAAATTTTTATTAGATCTCCTGGACCTTAGATATGAGTGAAAAGTTACAGGAATGTGCGTCCTGTGAAGTCAGAGGTCAAGGAACTGACGGAATCTCGAAAGGATTTCTGTACAAAAAGTTATTCACTTTTTTAGTGAACTTTGACGGGAGTTTGTGAACGCCCGATATCCGATTAGGAAATTAATCAGTAAGCAAACTAGGACTGAATGAGCCCAGATGGTGTTACTTAGAGACCCATATTGACACCAAGTGAGGCTAGGCCCATGATATCAGTTCATCGGGAGAAGGGGCTAGTGTCCAGAAGTTTGCATAAAATATGCGAACTTACGAAAATGCCCCTGTCGTAATATTGTACAAGAGATGAAAGGAGGGCATTTTGGTCATTCTGGATAGGGCAAAATGCCAAAGCAAGTGCAAGAATGGGTACTCAGAGTCAGTATATGCCCTGATAAGGTATAAAAAGGTGTGGAATGATAATTATGCCCTTAGGGTTAATATAGTGCAAAGAAGGGCACCAAGGGTATTTTGGTCATTTCACAATGGATGGATATCAGATGAAATTTGGCAGTAAATTCTTGTAATTAATATGAGAATTTATGAAATTGACAGAAGGAAAAACGGAGTCCTGTAGAATTAGTTATGAAATTTAAGATGAAAAAGGACACCGATAAAGGGTTTAAAGGAAATATATGTAATTTTTATCAGGACTTCTGGGTATTAGAAAATTATAAAAATTTGCAGAGAATTCATTTTATATTAGAATGAATTTCTAAAAATATTAGAACCATTAAAAGAGGTGTTTAGCATTTATTCCAAGATAAGGGTAATTTAAAGATATCGGTATAAGGAAAGTGCATTGGGATTTGAGCCAAGTAGCTATTGGACCTAAAAGAGGCCCAACATTTCGTTCTAGGGCAGCCCAATAAGTCCCAAAAGTTGTCTTGAAGCCCAAGTCCAATAAAGAATAATTTATGAATTTTTGAAAAGAAAAAAAGGAATAAAGTAAGAATTATGATTTGCACATAGCGGGACCCACAAGGCTTTCCACATGGCGTCCAAGACAAGGGGAGGAGAAGATTTTTGTCATGTGATTTTATCTCAAATTGGCTTGGTGGAGAAGTTTGGTGTAAGACCAATCATGAGCCATTAGATCAAATAGTGCACAAAGTGATCTTGGCCATCCAATTTCCATGGAATTTTTCTATTAATACCCCCATATTTTCTGCTCCAAACCATGGCATGAGAACCCTTGGGGAAACTATGGCAAAATGGAAACTCAAGCCAAGACAAAGAAGAATCCAAGGTCCAAAGTTCAAGCAAGCTAGAGATTAAATGTAAGTAATCTATCCTAGCTTATTTTTCTTTGATTTGGGAGCTTGAACTTAGGGTTTTCAGGGAAGAAAGTTGAGTTTTCTCTAAGGTGTATATGCTGTCCAAAACCTTAGATGAAAGGAGAAAGAAGAGATTAAAGTTAGAGTTGTGAGATTAAACCTTAAACAAGCTAGATAGATGATTGGTTGTTTAAGTTAAACAAGCTTAAACAAGCAAGTTAGAGTTGTTGAATCAAGTTGATATTCTTGACTTTGCTATGGATGAAATATTTCGGTTTGCACTGTTCATGCACTGTTCTTGATAGAAGGAGATGGAATTTCAATGATCTAATGCTTCCATTGAATTCATATGATAATTTTGTGTAGGATTGGATAGGTTTTGAACCTTGGAAACATTGGAATTGAAAGTTATAATTCTTGGAATTCCTCTCTGCTACTGTTCACTCGTATGAACAGTGATTGGAATTTCATGATTTTGATGATTCCAATGGTCTTAAAATGAAAAGTTGTGTGGGGTAAAGTAGAGAAACAAGTATGGGAAGCAATGGAATTAAGATGGGAATTTTTAGAAGAATTATGCATGTTTTCAAATCTGAGCAGAACAGTGCATGGAAGCTGGAATTTCATGATTCTAAGATCATAAATGGATTCAAAAGATGAAATTGTGTAGGGTAAGGTCAAGACATTAATTGATTCAAAGGCCAAGTCAATTGGTAAAGATTAAAGGAAGTTATGTTAGTTAAAGTAAGTTTAATGTTCAAGAGAAATTAGACTGTAATGAATGGATGATTAAGTGATGTTAGGATTTGATTGTGGACTCCAAAGAGGCAGCCACACATCAAGGAGAATTAAGAAGGAAGAAGCAAAGTTAAAGTGGAAGGAAGTAAAGCAATAAGGTAGTAAACTTACCTTAAACTTGTATGTATTGAATGTTATGCGTGATTGTGCTATGGCTTTGTTCAATTGTGTGCATATGTGTAGATAATTGAAGCTCTGTTTCTATTATTACCTTGGCCATTTGTATTTCATATGATACATGGAAGCATGCTCATTACACTATGGTAACACTTTCACAAGCAAGCACAAGCAATTACATTAATACATGCATTTTTTGGTATTGTTTGCTACTGAGATTTCCCCAGAAATCTCACCCATCCATGTAATCCCAATCCCCACAGGTTTATGAATGAGGAAAGAGTATGAAGAAGCATGAAGAGGAGTTAGGGATTGGTCAATGTAAATGTTATATGGTGTTATGTAAAGAATTCTTGCAAGTAATGATGATGTATGCTTAGTTTAAGCAATAATGTTTATGATGTAATGAGAACTGGTAAATGATGGAATAAACGTATGCAATTTTACAGATAATTATTTAACATGTCAAGATTCATTTTGACACCAAAAATAACTTATTTTGATGTCTGTACAAAGAGAACCAATTTTTCAAAGATGGGGACCAGAAAATGTTTTCAGAATTTTTGACCAAATGAACAGTAAACTTTAGCGAATAATATGTATCAATTTACGAAACATTTGGTCAAGAAATTATTTTTCCCTTAAACTTCAGTATGTTAGCTTCGGGTAGAATTTGGAACCACTTCATTTTGATTTTTCTAGAATTAATTATGATTTTTTGAAGTTCGTCACCGAATCTGGAATACCATATGAAGAGTAACTCGCCAAGAGTAAAAATTCCATATTTAGCAAATGGACTTCAAAGGTCATGTAAGTGGTTCTAAATTCTACCGAATGGTCCCTAAGACGTATGAAAGTAAGGATGTTATAGGAAGCCTAAGGAGTGGTTATATAATCTGATAAATCACTTCACAACTCTTACATGGGATCAGTTGAAGATAACATTTTTAGAACAGTTCTTCCCAGCCTCCAAAGTCACTCGGATGAAGAAAGAAATTACAAATATTCGGTAATAGGATGTAGAGTCACTACTGAATATTGGACAAGGTTTATAAATTTGTTGGCTTGATATCCGCACCATAACATTTCCAAGGCTGATTTAGTAGAAATATTCTTTGATGGTTTACTTCCCCATAACAAAGTATCCTTTAATACAATAGCCAATGGTTCTTTAAGAGATAAAACCCAACAAGCAAATTTGGTTTTATTCTAAAAAATGGCTAATGAAGACCATCAGTCTGAGGATCTAAGGAGAATGGCCACATCATCTTCGGGTAACTCCAAGTAGATTTTATCAGAAATAGTAGCTTTAGGCAACCGAATGGAGAAGAGAATGAATATAATTGAAAGTGAGTTATGTAACATCCTGATTTTTGGTCTAGGAGAACTGGGAAGTAGTCTGATATGGGCAGGCTTCTAAACCCGTAGTCCCAGGGTAGTAATCTGATATGGGCGGATCACTTACCTGTATTTTGTAGGAATCCGAGGGATGAGCTAAGTCCTTCAGGATTTAAAGATGAGTTAAGTCTTTAACCTACAGAATCGAGACAGTTCACCTAGGTTCAAAATGAGGAACGTGAGGAATATCCCTTTGAGCAGAAGTCCCCGAAACATACAGAGAATTTTTAGGGACTAAACTGCAAATAAGTAAAATTCCAGGGACTGATATGTAAATAGTGAAAGTCCCTAGAGATATGATGGCCATTTATGCAAAGAAAGGGATTAAATTGCAAAAGAAAGAAAATGAAGGGGCTTAAGTGCAATTATGGAAAGTATAAAGCCAAAAAAGAAAAGTAGAGAAAAAGGTGGGGTCCTTAAGTGTAATTTTAGCCAAATAGAAAGGGACTTAATTGAAAAGAAGAAAAGTTCCTTGGGGCTAAAGTGTAATTAAGAAAGTCAGGCCGGAAGTGGCTTGGACTATCCGGAAGCATTTCAGTCCCAGATTTCACCGGTAGAGAGAGCAAGTGACGCTCGGTAATCTGGCTTGATACAGGAATTTTTGAAGACTCAAGATAGCCAGAAATGGACTGATCGTCCAAAAGTTATAAAAATTCATACCGGATACCCTAGATTTCAGATATAAGTAAGAAATTACAGGATGATGCACCTTTATGGGGCAGATGTCAGGAAACTGACAGAATACCGATAGGAGGCCTGTAGAAAAAGTTATTCATAAATCAGAAAATCCAAACGGGAGTGTGAGGCCTCCGGGTATCCGATAGGGAAATTTATCGGTATTTGAAAAGGGACTGAATGAGTTTAGATGACCTCAGTCAGATGACTGTTATGACTCACAGGGATTCCTGAACACAGTAAGACACTGTATCTGGGAAAAGGAGCCGGTGTCCGGAAAGGTGTATAATCGGTAAATAATAATTAAAATATTCGGTGAACTGGGGCAGAGGAAGATTCCTCGTAATGCATGCCATACAGGTAATGGACCCAGGAAGCCCAAAAATGGCACCATTAGAGGCCCAATAAGACTCTTGGACTGATAGGTGGGCCAGTGTCCAGCAGAACCCCGAAAAAGTGCGAAATTAAGAAATTGCCCCTGTGTTGTACAAAAAGGGTAGCAGATGAATGGAGGGCATTCTGGTCATTCTGGATAGGCCTAGAGGCTAAGACATATCTAAATAAGGTTGACTAGAGCCAGTATATGCTTTGACCAGGTTCAGAAAGGTGTGAAATGACGATTTTGCCCTTAGGGTTAAAATAGGACAAGATAGGGCACCAAGGGCATTTTGGTCATTTCACAGGGGATCTGTAACTGAGTCTGGACCCAGTATTAAAAAGTTAATGATATAAAGGGTCTAGATACTAAATGTGAGGTCAGTAGACATAAAAAGGATTTTTAGAAAAATCAGATTCAGAAAACAGCACGTTTTTCGAGGAGACAGATCGGGCTGGTACTGGATTGGACCGGAAAGCTTCCAGAAGGCTCTAGCTCTCTCTCAATTTCGCCATGTGAAGAATGTGGAAGGTGAGGTGTCCCATGAGTTGGCATTGAGTGATGTCATGCATGATGCAGTACAAGGAATAAAGAAAAATAGGAAATTCAGGAAAAACCAGGACCGCAGGATCATAAGTCTTCAAAATTACAAGATTGCCATTGCTCAACACTATAAATACCCCCCTAGATCCTCATTTCGGCACAAGCAAGAAAGAGAGGAAGAAAGAAGTTCTTTAGAGAGAAAGTGAGAGAAAGAAAGAAGTAAGGAAGTTCTGGTGAAGTTGGAAGTAGTAGAGAAGTTCTGAAGCTCTGCTTTTGAGGTAGTAACTAATCCTAGCTCTTATGTAATGTCTTTGTGATTTGTTGTGCTATTGTTTGGTTGGATTGTTGTCTTATATGTTATGCTTGAAGCTCTATTCAAATGCTATGATCATATGTTATTGAATATGGAAGCACGCAGCATACTTATCTGTACACAATCACAAGCAAGCACTGTCACTCTGTATTACATATATTGTTATGATTATTACTACTGAGATTCCCCCGAATCTCATTCCCATATATAATATTACAGGGGAGGTTCTGTCAAAATAAAATCTGGAAATTATAAGAGACGCCGTTAGGCTGCCGAAATTCTGGCAACGAAGAAGGAACAAAGAAAGGAACTGATACGTACTGTGTACGTAGGTGCTGTCTAAGGAGGCTGGAAGTTAGTGGACCTAGCCGGTTCATCCAGTCTTTCCTGGCTACTTACGTAGAATGGTAGTTCCTACGGGAATTACCGAATCGGTACAAGATCGGTTACTTTCTACAGAAGGAATGTAGCAGTTGTGCTGCCGGATTTTAGGCAGGGAAAGATGTAATAGAAATATGAGAATTTGATGTATGCCTTGTTGTATGACATTTTATTATTTAATAATAAATATTGTTTGCCATGTTCAATTTGTGAATGATGAATTAAAAGAGAAATTCGCAGGTCCTGAGGTAACAGTGTTTTGACCTCAATTTGACCTAGTAAATGAAGGAGTTTGGCTATGAAATTTGGCAGGCCAGTCGTACACGTCTGGGGTATTATGGGATAGGTAATAAGCCTCATTGGGATGTGCAGAACGAGATAAATTAATTTTCAAATTAAAGGTCCAGAATAAGGAACTTAAGAGTAAAATTTTGAATTTCTGGGCTTAAGTTAAGATATAATCAAGCTCATATTGCTTCCGCGAGTGTACTCTGAGGAGTCTAAGGAAGGATGTTTCAAGTTACAATCCATAAAACAAGTACGTGCAGTAGGAACTTCACAATCATTAGTTACAGGATGTGAGTCATGAGGTTCAATGATGCATGTTACAAGTATATGTGATAAACAATATGAAGAAGTAGCAGCAATGTATCAAGGGAGAGATAATCAGTACCAAAAGAGAGATCCATATTCAAATACATATAATCCTGGTTAGAGAGATAACCCAAATTTTAGGTGGGGAAGTGGTGAAAATAAGGCAAATTAATTTCAAGGTGGTGGTGCTTCTTCAAGCAATTGTCAAAATAATGCAAGTCCTATTATTCCTGCTCAACCTAACGCTTTAGCAGCTTCAAGACAAGATGAGACTTCTCAATTGTTGAAAAGTATGGCTGCAAAAATAAACAACATGGATGGTAGAATGACCCATACAGACAACAAACTAAAGAGAATGATGGTCAATTCACCTCCATAGCTTCAATTCTTCAAAGTATGCAGAAGGATAATGTAGATGTGCAAAGGAAACTTGAGGAGTTAAGTTCTAAAAATATTGATATTACTAGTCATCTAACTCAAGTATCCAATATTGTGAGTGATATTCAAACAAAGAGCAGTGGTAGCATACCTTCAAATACTGTTATTAATCTAAGGGCTATGAATGCTATTTTATTAAGAAGTGGTAGGAAGGTTCATTTCAAGAAAGATATTGAGGCCTTTGAAGTTGAAAATCAATCATTGTCATTGATGATAGTTAGGAAATTTGAGAGTGTTAAAGAGAAGCAACTCATGACAAAGAGAGAAACCCAAGAAGAGAATTCATAAGCATAAGAAGAAGTGCAAGAGATTCAAGAAGAAGATGAGATAATGCAAAGTCCAGCGTACAAAGGGAAACAAACTGAGGAGAAAGCGGAGAGCAAGCAAGGAGCCTCTAAGCGTACAGGTAAGGAGGTAAGTATAAAAGATCTACTTTTTCCTAAAGCTTATTTTGTTAGAAAGAAAAAGATTGACCCTGAATTTGTAAAAGATGCTTATACTTTGTTCCATAAACTAGAAATAAATATTCCTATGGTTGAATTTCTTAAGAGGAATCCTAAGTATGCTAAATTTATGAAAGAGTTGTGCGCTGATAAGAAAAAGCTTAGGCCTCTTGAGAGAATTCAGGTGAGTGCTAATGTGTCATCTCTTTTTAAGTTTGAATTACTGGTTAAGTACCAAGACCCAGGATCTTACACTATCCCATGCACAATAGGAAATGTTCATATAAAGGGAGTGTTATTAGATCTACGGTGACCATTAATGTAATGCCTTGGTCGGTATACTTAGCCTTGGGTATTAATAATCTTAGAGACACAAGTGTAGTGCTCCAAATGGCTGATAGATCAATTAGGTACCCTAAGGAAATTCTTGACGATATTCTAGTCCAGGTCAAGGACTTAGTGTTTCTAGCTGATTTTTATGTCCTAGATATGTCTAATGAGCTACTTAATGAGAGCACTTTGATCCTAGGCAGACCTTTTTTCTAAACTTCCAAGAAAATTATTAGTATGAAGCATAGTTCTATTACAATGGAAGTTGGTGAACATGTAGTCACTTTTAATATGAATGAAGCCATAAAATATCCTTTTGACAATTATGCTTTTGTTGGGTTAAATGCTATTGATTTTGCTGTTGAAGAGACTCGAGATGAGAATGGATTAAGTTTTCATGATGAGTATGATTTGGTGTTACGTCAATTTTATAATTCCTATTAAGTGTAACATCCCTAATTTCTGTACTAAATTGTATGTACAGATTGAATAAAATATATGAAATTTTTTTCAGGAAAAGATGTGGCCATATTTATGTAAAGAAAGGGATTAAATTGGAAGAGGAAGAAAGTGTAAGAGCCAAAGTGCAATTATGAAAAGTTTGAGATTAAAAGAAAGGGTAGACAAAAATGTGGGGTCTTTAAGTGTAATTATGAAAAGTTGTGATTTGTGGTAAGTCAATGGGCAAAACTGTAAATATGGGAACTTTGGACTAAAAACAGGCCAAAAATGACCGTATTCTGATCGGACCCAAATTTTTCCAGTAAATAGAGAAAATTATTCCGGGTTGTTTTACCTAACACATAATTTTGATTTGAGGTCCCAAAAAATTGATATAAATTTCTGAAATTAGATAAAATTATTACAATATTTTTCGGATCTCAGAATTAGATGAGGCCTTCCAATAAATTCCTATAATTGATATAAGAATTTATAAAATTGACAGGATCATAAAAGGAATCTTGTAAAAATTTTAATGAAATTTATAGTGGAATAAAATACCCGATGAATATTGCCGGGAGAGTTTTACAGGGATTTATGCCACAGAGGTATTGAACCCTAAAAGGCCCAAAAATGGAGTCATTAAGGCTCAATAAAATAAGTGGACTGATAGTAGGCCAGTGTCCAGAGGAACCCCAAAAAGTGTAAAATTACGAAAATGCCCTGTGATGCCCTAAGAAACCAGAAGTGAATGGAGGGCATTTTGGTCATTTTGGATAGGCCAAAACACCAAGACAAGTGCAGGAAAGGTTAGTCAGAGTCAATATATATTTTGACAAGGTCTAAAGAGGTAAGAAATGACAATTATGCCCTTGGGTTTAATAAAGTGTAAGGAAAAGACCTAAGGATATTTTGGTAATTTTCCAAGGCATTTAAAATTAAATTTAAACCCAGTATGAGAATTTCAATGGTATGAAGGATTTAAATATTGAAAAAATATATATTATGAAGTCCTATAAAAATTAGATTAAGAAAACAGTCCGGTTTACGGAAAATCGGATCGGGCCGGTACCGGATGGGACTGGATTGAGTTGAAACTTTTCTTGGAACTCACACACACAAAATGGCGCCAAAGATAAAAGACATTCCAAGATCAAACCTTTAACCATTAGATCAAATAGTTCCCAAGGTGATCTTGGCCTTCAATTTTCCTAAGATTTTTCTATAAATACCCCCTCATTTTGGCTCAAAACCATGGAGGAGAAAGTGTAGGGAACCTCTTGCAAAATATTTTCTCAAGCAAGGAAGAAGCAAGGATCTTGAAGAAGCTAGTAAGGTAAGTTGCTCCTTTGCTTCTAGACTTTGTTCTCATGATTTCTTCTTGAGTTTAAGTTGATTTTGAGGCTTGAATCTTGGGGAATGCTGCTGGAATTTCTATGTATATGTGAGAGGAACATGAGTTTTATATCGTAGATAATTTAGACAAGCTTAAACAAGCTAGTTGCATGATTGGTTGTTGGATTAAGTTGATGTTCTTGACTTTACCATGGAAGAACATTTCAGTTTGCACTGTTTATGCACTGTTCATGATAGAAATAGATGGAGTTTCAATGATTTAATGATTCCATTGAGTTTATACGATGATTTTGTGTAGGATTGGATAGGTTTTGAACCTTGAAAACCATTGGAATTAAAGGTTGTAATGTTGAAAATTCCTTTTGGTACTGTTCACTCGCATGAACAGTGATTTGAATTTCATGATTTTGATGCTTCCAATGGTCTTAAAATGAGATTTTGTGTGGGGAAAAAGTGGAGAAACAAGTATGGGAAGCATTGGAATCAAAATGAGAATTTTTGGAAGAATTATGTATGCTTTTCCAAATCTGTACAGAATCGTGCATTGTTGCTGGAATTTGATTATTTTGAGTTCATAAATGGATTCAAAAGGTGAAATTGTATAGGGTAAGGTCAAGACATCAATTGATTCAAAAGCCAAGCCAATTGGTAAATATTAAAGGAAGTTAAGTTAGTTAAAGCAAATTGAATGTTCAAGAGAGATAGTCTTGAGTAATGTTTGATTTTATGATCCTAATGGATTATGCAATGAATATGAATGTGTTTAGGACCTTGAAACATCTAAGAAGATGTTGGGGAATGATTGACCAAAAACCTTCATGATTGAAAAGCTTGGGAAGCAAGTGCAAGAATAAGAGAGAGAGCTTAAATTCAAGGTAGTGAACTTACCCTAAACTTGTATGTATGTAATGTATGCTTGATTGTGCTATGGCTTAGTTGAATTGTGTGTATATGGTAGATGATTGAAGCTCTGTTATTTTATGATTACTTTGGCCAATTGTATTTCATATGATACATGGAAGCATGCTCATCACACTATGATAACACTTTCACAAGCAAGCACAAGTCTTTACATTAATATATGTATTATTTGGTATTGTTTTCTACTGAGATTCTTAAGAATCTCACCCTCCTATAACCATGATCTAGGTTCTGGAACATCACAAGGAAGGAGGTAATTGTGGATGTATGAATGGTTTATGACTTGAAAAGCATGCCTTTAACTTAGATGATGATATATTGGTATGTATAATGAATGTACTCACTGGATCTGAGCTGAGGCAGATCATTTCCAACGATAGTTTGAGTAACTTATTCTATTTAGTTTCATGTAAATTTTGGCATGAACATATATAAGATCCAGAGCATTAATTGGACACCAAGAACGCGTAATTTGGTTAAGTTTTCAAATTGATATGATTTTTCAAAGTTGGACTTAAACTCTGGACAAGATAAAACAAGTCATCCGATACAGTAAGGTTCCAACGCGATTTTCATATAGCAAATGAATGAGTTTTTCCGTGATTTTTGGTGCTCTTAAAGTAAACATTCTGATATTTAAATACATAGGTAATTAGACTCAATTGGATAAGTATACAAGGAGAAATGAATTTTTGAAAATGGGGCAAAGAAACTGGAACTTCCAGATTTACCAAATAAACAGTAAAGTTCAACGAATAAACTGATTTGATATGGACAAGGAAACCTCATTTTAATATTTGTCTATCAAATTTGAATGAAATATCTTTCATTAGAAATTGGAATCACCTTAAAACAATTTTTCTAGATTTAATTATGAATTTCCAAAGTTCAGGCTGTAATCTGGAATTACCCAGTGAACAGTACTCGTAAGCCCAACTCTTGGAAATTCATGTTTTTGAGGTTAAGAGGTATTCCAATAATCTAAGATAATTCCAATTGAGTATATGTAAGGTTAAGATTTAAAGACATTTACTAGAAAATGCCGTTGTGCTGGTAGACTATACAAAGTACTGTGTATGTAGGTGCTGTCCAAGGAGGCTGGAAGTGAGTGGACCTAGCCGGTTCATCCAGTCTTTCCTGGGTACTTACGTAGAATGGTAGTTCTCATGAGGAATTATCGAATCAGTACAGTTATTTTTTACCAGGATTTTCGGCAAGAGAGAAATAATCCAGTTGAGAGTGCTATAGCAAGAGTACTCTGAGAGATATAAAGAATGATGTTTCATTAAGCATCTCAGGAGCATGTTGATTCAAATTTATCTTTGAGTGCTTATGATGATTATTTCGCATATCTTTCTTTTGTTTATTCTTTTTCTTATTCCATCATGTTTCAATTACTTATATGTAAATAGCATACTTTCAGTTTCTCAAGATTTCTCATTCTCATCAAATTTTAATTATATTTCATCATTTGAGAGTGACATTGCTTTTGGAAAGGAATTATTGAGTGACTTTACAGGATTACAAGATATTTTGGAAACTGGAGTGGAACAAATGCTGAAGGGTCAACCTTATGTGAGCCCATGTCGTGACTTGATAATCTTCATGCTGTGACTAAATATCAACTTGTTGAAGGGAGGAGTCTCTGTAAAAATGAGTCATGACTAGATGATTGTTTGGTCCTGACTAAAGAGAATAATGACCAGAAGAGAAGACTCTATGTATCCCAGTTATGACCAAAGGATATCCCAATCATGACTACAACCTCCAGAGACATTCTCTGTGGACTTGGGTCACAATGAGAAGTTAATGACAAGACAGAAAGGTCGTGACTTGGAATGTCAGATACAACAAGTGAACTTCAAGTTTCTTTAGTTCCACAGTCCAGTGTTTTGGTTAAAGGACTAACATATTCATCCCCTAGAATTAGAATTAAAAGATTTACCCTCTAATATTGTGTTTATCTTGAGCCAGACTTTAAATTACCTATAATTATTTCTAGTTCTTTAACTAAAAGTGAAGAGTCTAGGTTATTAAGCGTGCTTGGGAAGAAGAGAGAGACTTTAGATTGGCAATTGGTTGATATAAAAGGGATAGATGCTACTGTTTATACTCATAGGATTTTGTTAAATAAAGATTCCAAACCAATTAAACAACCCTAAAGGAGATTGAACCTATTGATCTCTAATGTTATTATGAAAGAAATTAGTAAATTACTGAAGGCATGGATCATCTATGCTATTTCAAATAATGAGTAGGTATCTCCTGTTTATGTAGTTCCCAAAAAGAGTGGAATCACAGTAGTAAAGAATGAGCATAATGAATTGATACCTACTAGAGTGAAAAATTCATGAAGGGTTAGTATTAATTATAGGAAGTTGAATGACTCTACTAGGAAAGACCATTTTCCTTTGCCTTTTATTGACCAGATGCTAGAGAGATTAGTAGGGAAAAGTCACTATTATTTCCTAGATGGGTATTCAGGTTATTTTTAAATTCCAATAGATTCAAGGGACCAAGAAAAGACCACATTCACATATCCCTTTAGAACATATGCCTATAAAATAATGCTATTTGGTTTGTGGAATACTCCTGTCACATTTTAGCGTTGTATGCTTTCTATAATTGCTGATTTCATTGAGAAATGCATGGATGTGTTCATGGATGATTTTACTATATATGGCAATTCTTTAGACCAGTGTCTAGAGAGTCTTGATCAAATCCTTGATAGATGCATTGAAAAGAAACTAGTTTTGAACCTTGAAAAGTGCCATTTTATATCTAGCAAAGGAATTGAGGTGGATAAAGCTAAAATTGAAGTAATCTCCTTGTTGCCCTACCCCAAAACTTTAAAAGAACTTTGATCTTTTTTGGGGTACGCTGGATTTTATAGAGGATTCATCAAAGATTATAGCAAAATTGCTTTGCATTTTCAAACCTTCTTAAGAAAGACATTGAACTTGTTTTCTCTACTGAATGTAAAGAGGCTTTTGAAAATTTGAAGGATAGGTTGATTTCTCTACCTATTATAACTTTACCAGATTGGGATATTCCTTTTGAATTATCATGTGATACTTCCAATTATGCTGTGGGAGCAATGTTAGGTCAAAAAGGAGGTAATATATCTAGGGTGATTGCCTATGCCTCAAAACCACTCGATACTACTCAAATTAATTACACTACTACCGAGAAAGAACTGTTTGCAATTATAGTGGCTTTCGATAAATTTAGAGCATATCTCATTAATTCTAAAGTTATTGTTTACACAGCAGTCAAGTATTTATTTCATAAACCTCAATCAAAGCCAAGACTTCTACGATGGATGTTACTGCTTCAAGAGTTTGACATAGAAGTGAAAGATCGAGCTAGAAATATAAACCATATTGTAGATCATCCGAGTAGATTGCCAAAAGAGACAAGATGAGTACTTAGTTATAATCTTATTTGTGATTCTTTTCCTGATCAATCTCTTTGTGTGGTTGCTATTGTAGAACCTTGGTATGTGCATTTAGTTAATTTCCTCAAAACTGGCCTAATCATATTTCATTTGTCTAAATTTCAGGTGCATAAGCTCAAGAGTGAGTCTAAATACTACATTTAGGATAACCCCTTTCTATGGAAAATATGTTCAGATCAAGTATTAAGAAGACGTGTCCCTGATAAAGATCATAACCCAGTTTTATAAGCTTGTCATTCTTAGGTTTGTAGGGGTCACTTTGGGGGGAAAAGGACTACACATAGAGTCCTTCAATCTGGTTTTTATTGGCCTTCTCTATTCAAGGATGCTTTTGAGTTTTGTAAAGTATGTGATAGGTGCCAGAGGTTTGGGAGAATTAGTAAGAGTCATGAGATACCGCAACAACCTATTCTGTTTTAAGGTTTTCGATGTATAGGGAATAGATTTTATGAAACGTTTTCCTGCTTCAGCTATATTTCATTACATATTTTGGCTATAGATTATTTGTCTAGGTGGGTAGAGGCTATTCCTACGAGACTAGATGATACCCAGACAGTCTCCAAATTTCTAAGGTCTCACATCTTTAGTAGATTTGGAGTACCAAAGGCATTAATTAGTGATCAAGGTACCCATTTTTGCAATAAGTTAATCAATAACTTATTTACAAAATATGGTGTAACTCACAAAGTCTCAAGCCTATACCACCCTCAAACCAATGGCCTAGCTGAGGTTTCTAATAGTGAAATAAAGAATAATCTAGAAAAGACTGTTAAGTCAATCAATAAGGATTAGAATTTAAGATTAGATGATGCTTTATGGGCTTACAAAACAACTTTTAAAACACCTCTAAACATGTCCCCTTAGTGATAGGATATAAATTGTATATGGTTTCTGTGATATTTTAAGGGTTTTGTGACAATTTTACTATTTATTTTATGCATGTAATTGTGCATTTATGGTAATACATTATTGTGTATGGAAATATGCTAATTAAAGGGTAAAATGGTAAATTAATTCTTCGAAACTGCATATATGTTGTTCTTTAATTAGTTGAACTTTTACAGTGAGCTTTTATTTTGAATTTGAAGGAATTTTAGAGGAAAACCAAGGACTAATGTAAGCAAAAAAGAAATCACAAGACAAAGAGGACCAAATCAAGAAAGCCAGCTTTGTGATCTCTATTCGTGACCAAAGTGTCCACAGTACCTCATTTCTTCTGGGAAGTTTTTCTACGTTTACATGTTGCAACCAAAATATGAATCTGGTTGTGACCAAAAAGGACAATTAGTGAAGCTGCACATTTTTTATTAGGTCATTCTAGAATTAAAGGAAGGAAGAGCAGTCAGACAAATGAGGCGGGGATTTTTGGCCAAATTTGGCTAAGAAGCAGTGCTCATTCTCTCTCAACATTCTCTCTATAATCTCCACTCACATCTTCCATTTTTCTTCATATTTCCATAGATTTTCACATTTCTATACTGATTAATCCACTTGTACAATCTTTTTCTTGACCTTTCCATCACCATTTTCTACACACTTCATGGCATCAATTTTGGGCAGCAATGGTAGCATAATAAGAGCTATAAGAGGCTAGATATTTAATCTCTTGTTGATAGACCGCATATCTTGAGCTCATGACCTACACTGGGGAGTTTTCTATCTTAATGTACTTATTTCATGTTTTGACATTTCTAGATTTAGGGATTTCATTGTATGAATAGGGATTTAATGTCGATTGATTATTCTTAGATTAGATTTTTGTAATTGACATTGGATGATATGAATGTTGATTTTAATATAAATATTTTAGTTTTGATTTTTGGATAGTTTGACTATTATTAATGATTTTTGATGTTTAATTCAATTGCTTTAAGTCTATGGTTGTTGATTGATGACCATTTAAGGGCATTATCATCAACGAATTTAATTACACACTAAGTGGTTTTCAACAATGCGTTCAAAAGTTTTTAAACTAGCTTTGATCAAAGGAGTTCAAGAACCATTAATGTACTAGACTCAATCGATTGATTGAGGTTTTATTTAAGGCTTAGTGATTTAAAAACTCCCATATCAAATTAAGAGCAAGGATAGATATGTTTTCATCATTAAAAGTATTTCTTAATATATTTCTTTCACAATCCAACTCATTTTCCTCTTAATTAAAAATACAAAAATATTTACTTTACTGCACCTTTATTTTATTGCATCAATATTTGATAAAACCCAAAATCAATGTTTTTACTCAGGTTTACAATGGCTTTGCCCACCAATTTGCTAGGAATTCAATAAAAAGGCTCCTTGAGAAGAATGATAGGGTTGTGCCTTATACTACATTATCAAGTGAAATCATTATTTTGGTGGATCGGATTACGACAATTTGAGCCTATCAATGGCGCTGTTGCTAGGGAGCCAAGTAATAGTTCCCTAGTAATTGGTTGTCAATCCATTGTTTACCTGAGTCATTTCTTTTTGTTTGAATTTTAGTTTTTTTTGTTTTTATTGCATAGAATAAAAATTTTCAGAAATAGAAACAAATATGTTATTTTCTGTATGTTTTCTAAGTTCTTGCAAAATTACTCTCTGTGCCTTTGAGTCGAGACCAAACATTAGTTGTGTCATGACTTGATTGCTTTGCTGAGGTACTTGATTGCTCTCTGTGAAATTTAGTCATGACTTTTATAACTGTTTGTCTTGACTAGTTTGAAAGATTTACTCTCTATGAAATTTTGTTATGACTGTTGGTGTTATTAGTCGTGACCTAAAATCTATTTTCAAGAACTTTGTGACCTAAACATCCTACTGTCCTGACCAATTTGAATTTTTCTGCTATGAAACTTCTTTAATTTGTCTGACTTTTATTGCTTGCTTGGTTATTTCTGTGTTGCATGCATAGAAGAACTGAACCATTAATGCCTTTTGATCCTGAAATTGAGAGGAAACTTAGGAAACTAAGAAGATAATTTAGAGAAAAGGGACCTATTAATGTTGTAGCTGAAGAAGAGGTAAAATCAACAGAATCTAGTTCATCCTCTAGTGTCCTAGGATCTAAAATTGGACTTAATTTAGAGATTCCATTAGAAATTTCTAATATGACCTTGATTAATCCTAATGGGCATAATGGACATAATAAGCAGGGAGAAATTGAAATACCAATTAATATAGAAGATAATAGAAGTGTGAGGGAAATAAATCATTCTCATGTGAATTATGATCCTTATGGTTTTTACATTGAAGAGGCTAATTTTGAAATTAAAGAAGCTTTGATTGTAGCCTTACCTAAATTTCATGGTTTTACAGGAGAATGTCCACATCGGCACTTACAAACCATGGATATGATCTGCTTTTCACTGAAGCCTCCAATAACTGCATTGGATGACGTCTTAAGGAGGTATTTCTATTTCACTATAGAAGGGAAAGCTAAGGAGTGGTTATACAACCTGCCAACTCATTTCTCAACTCTTACATGGGATCAGTTGAAGTCAACATTTTTAGAACAGTTCTTCCTAGCCTCTAAGACAACTCAGATGAAGAAGGAGATTAAAATATTCTACAACAGGATAGAGATTCATTACATGAGTATTGGATGAGATTTATCAATTTATTTGCTCGATGTACCCATCACAACATTGCAAAGGATGATTTAGTATATATTTTCTTTGATGGTTTACTTCCTTACAACAAGGTATCCTTGAATGCAGCAGCAAATGGATCTTTGAGTGATAAAACTCCACAAGCAAGTTAGGAGTTATTGTAGAAAATGGCTAATGAAGACCATTAGACAGAGGATCCAAGGAGAATGTACACATCATGTTCGAGTAATTCAAAGGAGATTTTAGCAAAAATAGCAGCTTTAGGAAACTGAATGGAAAAGAGAATGAATTTACTTGAAAGAGAGTTGTATTCTATAAAGCAAGTTGATGCAATGGGAACCTCACAAGCACTAGTTATAGGATATGAGTTATGCGATTTAATGATGCATGTTACAAATACATGCGATAGACAATATGAAGAAGTAGCAGCAATGTATCAAGGGAGAGACAATCAGTACAGAAGAGAGATCTATATTCAAATACATATAATCTTGGTTAGAGAGACAACCTAAATTTTATGTGGGGAGTGGGGAAAATAGGGCAAATCAATTTCAAGGAGGTGGTGTTTCTTCAAGCTTCGTACGTCTTAAGGACCATTCGGTAGCATTTAGAACCACTTACATTACCTTTGAAATCCATTAGCTAAATCTGAAATTTTTACTCTTGGCGAGTTACTGTTCATATGGTATTCTAGATTCGGTGACAAACTTCAAAAAATCATAATTAATTCTAGAAAAATCAAAATGAAGTGGTTCAAAATTATACTCAAATATAACATCCTAAAGTTTAAGGAAAAAATAATTTCCTGACCAAATATTTCGCAAATTGATACAGTTTATTCGTTAAAGTTTACTGTTCATTTTGTCAAAAATTCTGAAAACAGATTCTGGTCCCCATATTTGGAAAATTGGTTCTCTTTGTACAGACATCGAAATAAGTTGTTCTTAGTGTCAAAATTAAGCTTGACATGTTAAATAATTGTCTGTAAAATTGAATACGTTTATTCCATCATTTACCAGTTTTCATTACATCATAAACATTATTGCTTAAACTAAGCATACAGCATCATTACTTGCAAGAATTCTTTACATAACACCATATAACATTTACATTGACCAATCCCTAACTCCTCTTCATGCTTCTTCATCCTCTTTCCTCATTCATAAACCTGTGGGGATTGGGATTACATGGATGGGGTAAGATTTCTGGGGAAATCTCATTAGCAAACAATACCAACAATGCATGTATTAATGTAATTGCTTGTGCTTGCTTGTGAAAGTGTTTTCATAGTGTGATGAGCATGCTTCCATGTATCATATGAAATACAAATGGCCAAGGTAATCATAGAAACAGAGCTTCAATCATCTACACATATGCACACAATTGAACAAAGCCATAGCACAATCAAGCATAAATTCAATACATACAAGTTTAAGGTAAGTTTACTACCTTATTGCTTTACTTCCTTCCACTTTAACTTTACTTCTTCCTTCTTAATTCTCCTTGATGTGTGGCTGCCTCTTTGAAGTCCAAAATCAAATCCTAACATCACTTAATCATCCATTCATTACAATCTAACTTCTCTTGAACAATAAACTTACTTTAACTAACATAACTTCCTTTAATCTTTACCAATTGACTTGGCCTTTGAATCAATTGATGTCTTGACCTTACCCTACACAATTTCATCTTTTGAATCCATTTATGAGCTTAGAATCATGAAATTCCAGCTTTCATGCACTGTTCTGTTCAGATTTGAAAACATGCACAATTCTTCCAAAAATTCCCATCTTAATTCCATTGCTTCCCATACTAGTTTCTCTACTTTACCCCACACAACTTTTGATTTTAAGACAATTGGAATCATCAAAATTATGAAATTTCAATCACTGTTCATACGAGTGAACAGTAATAGACAGGAATTCCAAGAATTACAACTTTCAATTTCAATGTTTCCAAGGTTCAAAACCTATCCAATCCTACACAAAATCATCATATGAATTCAATGGAAGCATTAGATCATTGAAATTAAATCTCCTTGTAACATGAACAAAACAGACTGAAAGGTCTCAACCATGGCAAAGTCAAGAATATCAACTTGATTCAACAACCAATCATCTAACTAGCTTG
This sequence comes from Leucaena leucocephala, assembly GCA_037074615.1. Lineage (NCBI taxonomy): Eukaryota > Viridiplantae > Streptophyta > Magnoliopsida > Fabales > Fabaceae > Leucaena > Leucaena leucocephala. Next base: position 10,765,375 of record CM073536.1, on the reverse strand, counting down.
TTTAAGCTTTAATCACATAACTCTAACTTTAATTTCTTCTTTCTCCTTGTATTTAAGGTTTTGCACAGCATATACACCTTATAGAAAGCTCAACTTTCTTCCATGAAAGCCCTAAGTTCAAGCTCCCAAATCAAAGGAAAATATGCTAGGATGATTGCTTACCTTTAATCTCTAGGTTGCTTGAACTTTGGACCTTGGATTCTTCTTTGTCTTGGCTTGAATTTTCATTTTGCAAGAGGTTCCCCATGGTTTCTCATGTCTTGCGTGAAGGTGCAGATTTGTGGGGGTATTTATAGATAAAGTTGGGTGGAAATGGAAGGCCAAGATTGTTTTGGTTACTATTTGATCTAATGGCTAAAATTGCACCATGAATCTTGTCTTGCCCACCAAGCCAATTATGACATCATCCATGACATCATTTAGGATGTGTTTGGCACAAATTAAAGGAAAATACTGATAGGAAAAATTCTAGTCCAGTCCGGTACTGAATCCAGTGAGTTTCACAAAAACCAGACTGTTTTATGTTCCTAGTTTTTGTAATATTCCAGAATATGTATTCTGACCTTAAATCCAGTATCCAGATTTTCCCTACCATTGACATTGTTATACTGAGTATTTATCTGCTTAACATTCCTTGGAAACTGACCGAAATGCCCTTGGTACCCTTTGTTGCACTATATTAACCCTAAGGGCATAATTGTTATTTCACACCTCTTTATACTTTATCAAGGCATATACTGACTTTGGGTAATCATTCCTGTACTCACCTTCTTTTTTTTGCCTGTCCAAAATGACCAAAATGCCCTCCATTCATCTCTTGCTCATTATTACAACACAGGGGCATTTTCGTAATTTCATTTTTTTGGGGTTCCTTTGGACACTGGCCCACATAACTGTTTAGTTACCTTACTAGGCCTCTGGGACGCCATTTTGGGCCTTTACAGGTCCACTACCTTTATGGCACAAATCCCGCGAAACCTCTCCCGAAGGTATTTATCGGATATTTTATTCCACTATAAATTCCACTAAAAATCCTACAGGAAGAATTTACTGTAAAGCTTTATCTGATTCTGAGGTCCGAAAAATACTGTAATAATTTTTCTAACTTCAGAAATTTATATCAATTTTTTGGGACCTCAAATCGAAATTATGTGTTGCGTCAAACTAACCAGAATAATTTTCTCTATCTACTAGTAAAATTTGGGTCTGATCTGATTCCGGGTATTTTTGGGCCTTTTTCGGCTCAACTTCCTCATAATTACACTTTTGCCCCTTGAACTTTTGATAAATTACATTTAGGTCCTTAAACTTTTAAAAATTATACTTTAGGCCCTCAACTTTTCATAATTACACTTAATGGCCCAAACTTTATGTCTACTTTACGTTTTGCTTCATGGAACTTTTATACTTTTCAATTTAGTCCCTCTTCTTTAAACCTTCATCCAATCATTCTTTTCTTTTCCATTCATCATCATAATCCTTTCTAAACCTCTTTCCTCTATCAGTATTATACAGATAGGAAAAAATTAGGATATGACACTAATGTGTCATCACTTTTTAAGGTTAAATTACCGGTTAAGTACAAAGACCCAGGATCTTACACTATCCCATACACAATAGGAAAGGTTCATATTAAGGGAGCGTTATTAGATCTAGGGGATGCCATTAATATAATGCCTTGGTCAGTATACTTAGCCTTAGGTATTAATAATCTCAGAGACACAAGTGTAATGCTCCAATTGGCTGATAGATCAATTAAGTATCTAAAGGGAATTCTTGATGATATTCTAGTGCAGTTCAATGATTTAGTGTTCCTAGCTGAGTTTTATGTTCTGGACATATCCAGTGAGCTTGTGAATGAGAGCACTTTGATTATGGCAGACCTTTCCTCCAAACTTCTAAGACAATTATTAGTATGAAACTTAGTTCTATTACAATGGAAGTTAAGGAACATGTAGTCACTTTCAATATGAATGAAGCAATGAAATATCCTTCTAATAATTCTGCTTTTGCTGGGTTGAATGCTATTGATTATGCTATTGAAAAGACTAAGAATGAGCATGAATTGAGTTTGTATAATGGGTATGATTCTATGCTGCATAATTCCCAAAATTCCCAGAAGCATCTCAGGAGCATGTTGATTCAAATTCATCTTTGAATGCTTATGATGATTATTTTGAATCTCTTTATTCTGTTTAGTTTTTTCTTGTTCTTGTGAAAGCAATGCTGCATCATGTTTCAATTGCATAGATGTAAATAACATGCTTTCAGTTTCTCAAGATTTCTTATTCTCATCAAATTTTGATTCAATTTTGTCATTTGCTAGTGATAATGCTTTTACAAAGGAATTATTGAGTGACTTTACAGCGATACAAGACATTATGAAAGTTGGAAGTGGAATAAATGAAGAAGGGTTGAGCTTATGTGATACCAAGTCACGACATGAAGATCTTTATGTCTCGACTAGATATCAACTTGCTGAAGGAAAGACTCTGTGAAAAGGAGTTACGACTATATGATTGTTTGGTCGAGACCAGAAACTCCAAAAACATTTTTTGTGAAATGGAGTCATGATGAGAAGTTGAAGGTGTTGGAAATTGTGCCCTAGGGGCCAATCATTGTATTATGAACATTGTTGATTTATGAATTTCTTAATTATATTATCACATTATTTGCATGTTTACTGTGATGACCATCCTTGGATAACTCATGACCTTATCCTAAATGTCCCTGGTCGGTCATCTATGCGGGAGAAGAGATAAAATAAGAACAGTATGACTTTGAAGATATATAGAGATATAAATCAAAGTCATAGGCACATGTAAGAGTATAAGGTGTTGGACCGACCCACTATGAGAGAGCTACATGGGTTAAGTCATAAGCTTCTCTCATATACAAACCATGTCACTATGCCCTTTGACCTGAGATCATCATGGATTCCTACATGACAAACGCTCAGCTTTGACCTAGTCAAAAGTCACTTTTGATCAAGTGATCATAAAGACTATGTTCGGGCTCAGTGGGTTTTCATGCGGAGGAATGTGAATGGTCAAGATGGAATTTGTCCCTCACATTCGTAGAGAGATATTACTGGGCCCCTCGATGAGTGAGTCTAAGAAATGTATGGCCATACTGTAATGGAAAGGTAGTTCCATTTCTATAGTCAGACTACTCAGGGATCGAGAAAGTAACGGTCAGGAACTAGAGGATGACATTCTCCATGCCTCATCCATGACCAAAATATCGTGTGACAAAAGGGACGTGATGTAGTTGTATGAAAAGTAACATCGTTCATCGATCCTCATATGATTTGGGTAGTCGTAATGTCTTGCTAGAGACCGCTTACGACTTGTGGGTTAGTATAGTAACTGGCCCACTGCCAACTTCATATGGGCCTACAGGGTCGCACACAAAATAACCCAACACGAGCTGTAATGTCCAGATGCATTGAATCTAAGACATGTCCAGATTCAATGAATAATCTAGGATGGTTATATATATTTTATATATATATAAATTTTTATATATATTATATATAATATAAGAGATATTTGCAAGATTTAATTTATAAGATAAATTAAATCTCTATCACTTTTGAATTTGAATTTAAATTGATATGATCTATTTGAATTTAAAATTTAAATTGATATGATATCTCAAATTTGATTTATGAGAATAAATCAAACATAATTCTGTCTTATCTTTATTTTAAATTAAATGAGTAGGTGAATTAAATCTGTGGGACGGATTAAATATAAACCATATTTATTTAATTAGTTTCTTATCAAATTATGCAATATATGATATTGTATTAATTTTAGAATTAATATAAGATTAATTCTAAAATCCAACCCAATCAGAACACCGATGGCATCCTATATATTTGATATTAGGGGCTAGGGTTCTTGATGAGAGACAAAAAGGGGCAAGGAGAGTGCAAAAGGTTTGCAGATAAGAAACTACCAAAATAGAGACGGTGAGGACAAAATCTCAAGAAAGCCCTAGAGGGACAAGAGGCGCTAACACGTCGTTCGTGGTTAGAACGCTGTTCGTGTGGGTACCAGTAGAGGAAGCCAATCTGAATTGTCGACTTCTTAAGATTGAGAAGAGAGCACCAGGTACGATGATAAGTTGCGACGAGTAGACACTTAGGTAGCGACCATACAGGCTTCCTGAACGTTAGAAAATTGAAAAGAGACCACAGGTCGCGACTAGAAGTTGAGGAAGTCGCGACTGACAACTCCAAAGACGACAGGTCACGTCTAGAAGCTGAGGAGGTCGTGACAAAAAACTCCAGAAGTGACAGGTCGCGACTAGAAGCCTAGTAGGTCACGACTGAAAACTCCAGAGGCGAAGAGTTACTACAAGTGGATCCGGAGGTCGCAACCATAGTTCGAATACCGAAAGCAACACTTTTTCTACTTGGCTTAAACACATTCGGTAGATCCTGACAGGGAATGGAAAATTTTTTAAAGTTAATTTCTGTTACGTGTCTTCCCATTCCCTTTAGAAGGCAAGATAGAGAGGTCACGACTTGTCATGTTAGATAAAAGAAGTATGAAGGAGAGTGATTCCAAGTATGTTGCAGTTGTAGACCAACCTTAGCTTTGTGCAACACTTGAGGAAGTAGATGATAAATTGGAGAATTTAGACAAGCTAGATAAGAGCATCTTCAAAGAATAAACAAAGGATGTGAAGGGAATACCACCTAAGTTTGTTGCTATTATATACCAACCACAGTTGGGCAAGTTCAAGTTTAAAGAGGGAAAATTCAAGACAAGCTTGGATGGACTTCACAATGTAGTCAAAGTGCATGATTTTGGGATACTAGAGTGGAGAGAGAAGGCAATGGGGAAGATTTTCCAATCAAACAACAATCTCTCAAAATTTTTGAGTTCCCACTGCCTCTATGAGGCTAGGTCATCCCTTTCCTCTATTTTACTTTTCATATGTTATTATCAATTGCTAATATCTTATTGCATGTGATGGTTTGATGAGTTTTGAAAGAGAAAAACTAATAGAAGTAGTAGTTAATTTCTTTGCTTAATGTTTCTTAGGAGATGCAATTATTTATCATAACTTATGGCAATATAAGCCATATCATCATCAAATAATTTACTCCACCACCATTATACGCACACTGCAATTAAATAATTAACTAGGTAACCTTGTTAGGCATTTGTCCCTTTATCACCTTATCTGCCAGATCCCGATCATTCATTCATAAACTTGAGATAAGTACTCATTTACTTAGGCTGCCACGTTACCCTCTTGCTAGGGTATAGACTCAACCTTTCATTACTCTTTCTTACATAGGGGATAGAGGAGTCACTTTATTGAAACTATGGCTACCTTTCTTTCTCTTGACATCATAAACTTCTATTTCTAATCTTGTATACATCTACCGCTCTATTAAACTTCTACAACTACCTAAGAAAAACTCTTTGTTTGTAACACGGAATTCAATCCGTGAATTAACTTCTCAGTCATTCAACTCTCACTGTTCATATAGATGAACTCACTAAGTATTCATGAAATGATTTCTCTTTCCCTACTTTAACCCTTAACCTCACGCTTATCTCTATCTAACTGAGAAGAATGCTTTTCATATACTTACTCGAGAAAACTTCTCAGGTGAGCGGATAAATCTCCATCTCTATGGAGTAACTTCTGTATCTCTCTATCTCTTAACTCTTTCTTTCTGTATATTAGTCCCAATTTGCCCTTGACCGGACTATGGTTCCTTTCTAGTCTTTTTCTTTATCCTGACTAACTTAAGATACATGGATCTCATTCATCAACTAGCATTATTACTGTCCCTTCGTGATAGTATCCCTCTATTTTGTGAACTTTAACTTTCTATCTATTAACCATCACATCTCTAACCTTAAGCCATGTATTAGTCTCATTTCTTAGGCAAGTCTCATTCTAACTTTTGATTCTTTTGTTCAGGAAAAACTAACTGAACAAATTCTTTTGTAAGGTAGATATACTCCTGATGGTCACATGGAGGATCTACTTCTGAATATCTTTTTAAACTGATCTTTTGTATCTTTGTACCTTATACTATTTAGCTTGCCTGTACTATATGCTAAACCTCTAACTGATAAACTTTAATGAGGCTGGCATCTTTATTCATCATCAAGTCTCTGTGCATCCTAGTTGCGACCTGAGTGTTGGCTAGTCGCAACTCATATTCTCTGTGAATTTTAGTCACAACCTTCTCATTCTACTCGTCATGACTTGAGAGCTCTGGGTTCTTCAATCGCGACCACAGGTCTTCTCTCGTCACGACCTGATATCTCTGTGACTTTTCGTCACAGCCAATGGTCTTTACTTGTCACGACCAAAACACCTTTGTGATTATTTATCGTGACTTGCGTCTTAACTTGTCACAACTTAACTTCTCTGGGACTTCTAGTCGCGACCTAAACTACTTCACATCGCGACCTGGACACATCTTTCTTTAAACATTCTATTCTAGTATTCTTGTACAGTCTTTACTCTAGCAATGGGCAATTCTTATTCTTAACTTTAATGAGCTTGAATCATTGGAAACTTACCCATATCTATCTATCATAATTGAATTAAATAGGGAACATATTCAATAGATGTTCAACCAACTAACATTTCATTATATCACATCAAAACTCATATTTCATGTCACCATAATATTTATACATACATTACATACATGTCAATTACATATACGTGGTAAGTCATAACTATTATACATTTATGTAATTACCTTACTTTACACTACTTTCATATTTACATTACCCCTCATCCATTTTTACATTCTTTTCTAGGGAATCGTAAACTGCAAATACTTCTGCATACGGAAATGCCACCATTGTATATCAGTTGGCGGATCATTTGCCAAAAACTCACTTAGCTCTACATGCTACGTAGGAGTATATGGCAATATCTAGCTTATGACCATCTTATGCCAATCTTCTAGAGTATAAACCTGATTCAGATCAATGCCCTCTATCGTATATCCGTTTATCATCCTTGCTATGGCATTTAGGAAATGTAGATAGACTGACTGCTTTTGATCTCTACTTCTATCCATCCCTTGACCTAAACTGAGTAGTTCATTCTACACAGCTTTCTTAAGACTGATATAGTCAACATTATATATCTTTGGCAAAGAAGGCTGGGGTTGACTAGGACCATGAACATCCCTCTGATCTTTATCTATAACGTCATATATTCTTGGACTGCGAGAATATGAAGGATTATCGTAGACTCTGACTGGATCTCTGGATTAAGGAACTGCTGTAGGTTACTCATATCAAATTTATCCTCAAACTATGGTGGAGGAGGAATAATATCTGGTTTACCTGTAATCTAGTACCAGTAACAACTTCCTCAGCCGTAATTTATCCTCTCATCGGAGGAATAGAGCTTACATCAGGGTTAGAGGGCACTCTAACAAACTCATACTATATAGAATTACTAGACTCATTATCATTTAGTTCAGCATCATCTGGTGCATGCACAACATCAGGCTGAATCTCTACATAACCTCCAGACTACATGTTTGAGTCTACAGAAACATCTATGGGATATTCTATTGTAGACCTTCCTGACTGATCCCCTATATTATCGTCTGAACTCTCTTTACTGTCTGAAGAATCAAAGTCTGGATGTATATCATCTTCATATATCATTACTGGTCGGGGGTCTCCCTGATTAACTGACAGCTCAGACTTAACTTTATGAAACCCCATGTTTACTCCTGCAAGATTTACTTAAATAATCAAGGCTAACTATTCCAACAAATAATTTAACAAAATACTTATTACTTAGAGTTAGGGTCTGGGGATTATCCTATCTGATACCAGAACTTCTGCTCTAATACCAAAATTTAATATCCTTACTTTCATACGTCTTAGGGACCATTCGATAGCATTTAAAACCGATTACATGACCTCTAAAGTCCATTAGCTAAATCTAAAATTTTTACTCTTTGTGAGTTACTGTTCATATGGTATTCCAAATTCAGCGACGAACTTCAAAAAATCATAATTACTTCTAGAAAACTCAAAATGAAGTGGTTCAAAATTTTACTCCAAGCTAACATCCTTAAATTTAAGGAAAAAATAAGTTCCTGACCAGATGCTTAACCAATTAATACAGTTTAATCGTCAAATATTACTGTTCATTTGGTCAAAAATTCTAAACATAGATTCTGGTCCCCATCTTTAGAAAAATCATTCTCTTTGTACAAACATTGAAATAAGGTGTTCTTGATGTCAAAACGAATCTTGACATGTTAACTAAATGTCTCTAAAATTTTATACATATATTCCATCATTTACTATTTTTCATTACATCATAAATATTGTTGCTTAAACTAGTCATACAACATCATTACTTGCAACAATTCTTCATATAATATCATATAACATTTACATTGACTAATCCCTAACTCCGCTTCATGCTTCTTCATCCTCTTTCATCAATCATAAACCTGTTTAGATTGGGATTACATGGATGGGGTGAGATTTCTGGAGAAATCTCAGTAGCAAACGGTACTAAACAATGCATGTATTAATGTAAATACTTGTGCTTGCTTGTGAAAGTGTTAACATTATGTAATGTCCATGTTTCAATGTATCATATGAAATACAATTGGCTAAGGTAATTATAGAAACAGAGCTTCAATCATCTACACATATGCACACAATTGAACAAAGCCATAGCACAATCAAGCATAACATTCAATACATACAAGTTTAGGTTAAGTTTACTACCTTATTGCTTTACTTCCTTCCACTTTAACTTTGCTTCGTCCTTCTTAATTCTCCTTGATGTGTGGCTGCCTCTTTGGAGTCCACAATCAAATCCTAACATCACATAATCATCTATTCCTTACAATCTAACTTCTCTTGAACATTGAGCTTACTTAACTACATTAACTTTCCTTAATCTTTACTAATTGACTTGGCCTTTGAATCAATTGATGTCTTGACCTTACCCTACACAATTTCATCTTTTGAATCCATTTATGAGCTTATAATCATGAAATTCCAGCTCCCATGCACTGTTATGGATAGAATTGAAGAACATGCATAATTCTTCCAAAAATTTGCATTTTGATTCCAATACTTCCCATACTTGTTTCTCTACTTTATCCCACACAACTTTTCATTTTAAAACTATTGGAAGCATCAAAATCATGAAAATATAATCACTGTTCATACAAGTGAACAATAATAGAGAAGAATTTCAAATATTATAACCTTCAATTCCAATGCTTCCAAAGTTCCAAAACCTATCTAATCTTACACAAAATCATCATATAAATTCAATGGAAGCATTAGATCATTGAAATTAAATCTCCTTGTAACATGAACAATGCAGACTGAAAGGTCTCAACTATGGCAAAGTCAAGAATATCAACTTGATTCAACAACCAATCATCTAACTAGCTTGTTTAAGCTTTAATCACATAACTCTAACTTTAATTTCTTCTTTCTCCTTGTATTTAAGGTTTTGCACAGCATATACACCTTATAGAAAGCTCAACTTTCTTCCATGAAAGCCCTAAGTTCAAGCTCCCAAATCAAAGGAAAATAAGCTAGGATAGATTGCTTACCTTTAATCTCTAGCTTGCTTGAACTTTGGTCCTTGGATTCTTCTTGGCTTGGCTTGAGTTTTCAATTGGACATAGCTTCCCCAAGTGTTCCTTCACTCACAATTTTGAGCATAAAATATGAGGGTATTTATAGAAAAATCTAATGGAAAATGAATGATCAAGATCACTATGTGCACTATTTAATCTAATGGCTCACATTTATTATTGGATTAACATATATTAACTTTTCTTCAACCTTCATATAATCATTCTTTTCTTCTCTATTCATCATCACAATCCTTTCCAAACCTCTTTCCTCTATCCGTATTATATGTGATACTTTTCACTTTTCAAACTTATAGCATTCACTGATTTGGGGTTAACAACTGTGTTTGAAGGTAGATTTCCAATGATCCTTGCTTGAACATCACTTACTGAATTGGTTAACTGTGATATATAGTGATTCATGTTTATAGCTTTAGTTTCCCACTGTTCTATTTTATTCTCCAAGGTAGCTAATTTAGAATATGTCATTGCTAGGTTGCTCTCCACTGTAGATCTCAAGTCCTTAAAGTTAGAGATGAAGTTTATATTTATGGAATTTATATTTGAGTTCATCATATTAATGCTCTTGAGTATCTCAAATATTCCATCATCCTTTGCAGCAGCAGGTACTTCCATAGCTCTAAAGGATTCAGCCACTTGCTTATCATTGTTGAATATATTTGGCCCAAAATTCCTGTCTCCAACTCCATCCCTCAATCTAAAATTGGGATGATATCTCCATCCTTCATTATATGTGTTAGATTATGGATTCCTCTGTGGATACTGGTTTAGTTTGCCTTGATAGATGGCTGATACATCCTCATAGTGTGTAGGACAATTGACACTGATATGGATTAGAGAAGAACAAAGCTGAAAACTAGAAGCAACTAGAGCTTAAGAGTATGGGCTTTGAACATGTGAATTGCTCAGTTTAGCAACTAAATTGTTGATTTGAGCATTCATAGCAGCAACTTGAGAAGATAAGCTGTTATAATCTTGAGAAGAAAATCTGGCAAAAATCTAATGAACTTGTCTAACATTATAGCCCATATACTACTAGTCATTATTTGCTATCTTCTCAATCAAATTCCATGCTTATCAGGAGTTAAATCATCAATGGAACCCCTAACAGCTGCATCCAAGTTATTTCTGTATGACATGCACCATCCTGAGTGAAAATACTGTACCAAATGTTCACTTGGAATCTAGTGGTATGGACATCTAGCTAGCAGCTCTTGAAACCTTCCCCAAAACTCATAGAAAGACTCTTTAGCATATTATTTTGCAGCAAAGATTTCCTTCCTCAATGTAGTAGTCTTAGAAGTAGGGAAGTATCTCTTTAAGAAAGTATTCCTCAAGTTATTCCAAGAGTCCAAGGCATGAGGTGTATGATGTGGCAGCATATAAAACCATTTATTTGCCTTTCTTTCAATTGTAAAATGGAATACTTGTCTCTGCACAGCATCCATATTAGCACCTATAAGTTTCATGGATGAGTAAACCCACTGCATAATCTTCAAGTGCTTGAAAGGATCCTCACCTGCCAATCCATAAAACTTTGGTAAGTTACTTAACAAATGACCTTTTAGCTTTTATTAACATCCAAAGCAGGACAAGTACAAAAAGGATCAAAGTTTGCATTAGAAGAAGTAAGTTCTCTTATACTACTATGTGCCCTTATACTATTCATGATATTCTCTGCATGTTGCTTATTCTGATTATGAGTATGAGCTTCACCCTCATTAACATTCTCCAAGATAAAATGATTATCTAAGATATCACCAGATACAAATTTAGTTTAAACTCAAATTGATTCACTAGAAGAACTAGGCTCAATAATAGATGCAACGCTAGCTTGGTTTAAGATTTTAGGTTTCTTAATTTGCCTAAGTGTTCTATTGATTTCTCTATCCAAAGGAAAGAATTCAGAGCTTCTAGTCATGCAAATCACACTCAACAATTATGCAGGATATCAAGCGCATCAATAATATAGCAATTTCAAAAATTGAGATCAAGTAATCGTAGTATAAAAAGCTCCGGTCGTGATGTAAAATTATATAGGATTAAGCCCAAGGAAAATAGTTGAAATCATTAAAATCGAAAGTGAAATTTTTGAAAATGAACCCTTGCTACCATATTTCTATTCTATTAGTACACCAAGGAGGAATTGGAATTTTTTAATTCTGACTTTATATTTGGATTTCTTAGGCAATATTGTGTGGGATATGGTCAAGGTACAAATTAATTCAAAGGGTAAAGCAATTAACTAGAATTAAAGAAAGATAGGGTTATTGGTTTAGGAAGTTGAGACCAAGTTTAGAATTGGATAGAAATAGATTATGATAAGTATGTTAGGCCTTGATAGTTGTGATTAAGAGGATCACAAAGTGAAACATCCTTACCTTCATGTGTCTTAGGGACCATTTAGTAGCATTTAGAACCACTTTCAAGGTCATTGAAATCCAATTTCTCAATCTGGAATTTTACTCTTATCGAGTACTGTTCACTTGAAAATTCCAGATGAGTGACCTGACTTCGAAAAATCATAACTAATTCTAGAAAAATCAAAATGAAGTGGTTCCAATTGCTAAATGAAGATAACTCAATTATATTTCAGGTAAAAATAACTCGTTGACCATTAATTGACCAAGTCAACGTCAGTCAACGAGTCAAGTTTACTGTTCATTCCACGTTTTTCTCCCTGAATCCAGCATTCTGGTCCCAACTTTAATAATTTATATCTCCTTGTGTAGACATCCAAATGATACGTTTTATATATCAAATTAAATCTTGGTATGTCTACTATTTACCATAAAAATTTCATACATTTATTCATCCATTTACTATTTTTAATCATTTATCAAACATGACCTTGTCACCACGTGTTACCGTTTACAGTGGTATATTTCAGCATTTCTACTTTGCATACATATGCATAAATCCATCATACAACAGTCAAACATGCCAAACAATAATTATTAGTAATTAATAAGTTGTTTTACATCTGGTCATGTACATAAATTCTCATGGTTCTATTACATCTTTTTCTGCCTAAACTCCGGCAGCATAACCGCTACGCTTCATCTGTACAAAGAACTGAACCGTACTAATTCAGTAATTCCCTCATGAGAACTACCATTCTACGTAGTACCCAGGAAAGACTAGATGAACCGGCTAGGTCCACTCACTTCTAGCCTCCTTAGACAGCACTACGTACACAGTACTTATCATATACTGATGTTCAGTCTTTACTTCGGCAGCATAACGGCGTCTCTTAAAATTCCCAGAATTCATTTTGACATAACCTCCCCTGTAATGGTTTACTTATTGGGATGAGATTCGGGGGAATCTCAGTAGCAACAATCATAACAATATATGTAATGCAGAGTGACAGTGCTTGCTTGTGATTGTGTACAGATAAGTATGCTGCGTGCTTCCATGCTTAATAACATATGATCATAGCATTACAGCAGAGCTTCAGACATAACATATAAGACAACAATCCAACCAAACAATAGCACAATAAATCACAAAGCCATTACATAAAAGCTAGGATTAGTTACTACCTGGCTAGCTTAGCAGAACTCCACTATCCTTATTCTGCTTCCAGCTCTGCCAGAACTTCCTTACTTCCTTTTTCTCCTTTCTCTCTTCCCTTCCTTCTCCTTCTCCCTCTTCTTTCTCTCCCTTCTCCCTTCCATGCGTGAATGCAAGAATGGAATGGAGGGGAGGGTATTTATAATTGCCTTCAATGGCAATTCTGCAGTTTCTATGAACTTTGATCCTGCGGTCCTGGTTTTTCCTGGATTTTCCTATTTTCTTTAATTCCTCCTTTACTACATCATGCATGACATCATTGGGACACCTCACCAGGACACCTCAGCGCCACATTTATCACATGTCTGAAATCCTGGACACCTCAGCAGCTGACTCACCGGTCCAGTCTCTTGCCTCGTAATACGTGTCCTCAACTTTTTCTTCTGCCTTTATGTTGGCGCCATGTGTCATCTTACTGACACCTGTCACGCCTTCCAATGCTATCCAGATAAATCCAGGACTTTATCTGATCGCCTCCTCGGTTATCGTGCCGACCGAGTAACTTTACTTTATTGAAACAGCATTAAAATAGTATTTTAATGCCACTTCTTCCCACATACTTCATGGGCTACGTTTTTGGGCTCTGGAAATGTTATCTTGGATCCTGATCAAGCCCAAGTACTCTGATGGCTCGATTCCCAAGAAACAGCCCTTGGCAAATTACCAAAATACCCTTGGGTGCCCTTTCTTGCACTATATTTACCCTAAGGGTAAAATCGTCATTTTACACCCTTCTGTACTCTATCAGGGCATATACTGACTCTAAGTAACTTTATCTGTATGTACCTTGGCTCCTGGGCCTGTCCAGAATGACCAAAATGCCCTCCATTCATCTGTTACTCTTTAGTACAACATAGGGGCATTTTCGTAATTTCGCACTTTTCCGGGGTTCTGCTGGACACTGGCCCGCCTATCAGTCCAAGTGTCTTACTGGGCCTCTGTTGGCGCCATTATTGGGCCTTTCTGGGTCCAATACCTTCATGGCACGCATTACGAGGAATCTTCCCCCGTTAATAATTATTGAATATTTATCTATTATTCACCGTTTATACACATATCCGGACACCGGCTCCTTCTGTCCAAAACACTAGCCTGCGGTGTTCAGGCATCCCTGTGAGTCATATCAGTGATCTGACTGAGGTCATCCGAACTCATTCAATCCCTTTTCAAATACCGATAAATTTCCCTATCGGATCCCCGGAGGCCTCACACTCCCGTCTGGATTTTCTAATTTGCGAATAACTTTTTCTACAGGCCTCCTATCGGTATTCTGTCAGTTTCCCGACATCCGCCCCATAAGGACGCATCATCCTGTATTTTCTCACCTAGATCTGAATTCTAGGATATCCGGTATGAATTTTTATAACTTTTGGACGATCAGTCCATTTCTGGCTATCTGGAGTCTTCAAAAATTCCTGTATTAAGCCAGATTACCGAGCGTCACTTGCTCTCTCTACCGGTGAAATCTGGGACTGAAATGCTTTCGAACAGTCCAAACCACTTTCGGCCTGACTTTCTTTAATTACAATTTAGCCCCAGGGAACTTTTCTTCTTTTCATTTAAGTCCCTTTTTATTTGGCTAAAATTACACTTAAGGACCCCACATTTTTGTCTACTTTCCTTTTTGGCCTTGAAACTTTCCATAACTGCATTTAAGTCCTTTCATTTCCTTTACTAGGTCTAGGGGCATTATTGTCTTTTCATATTTTACCAGAGTATTCTCTGGCCCTGGTCAACTATCCAGATACCCTTTCTTGACTGTCTAACCTTAGCCAAATGACCAAAATACCCTTTACTCATTCTTCAGTTATTCTATAACATAAGGGCATTTTCGTCATTTTGCACCTTTTTCCCGGACACCGGCCCCTCTTACCCCTGAACTGATATTATGGGCCTGGGCCTTCCCTGGTGTCACTACGGGCCTTAGACAACACTGTATGGCCTCTGGCCATAGTCCGATCATCTCTATTCGGACTGCCTTTCCTTTACCGATTATAACTGTAATTTCCCATCTTCGAGAATTTTTACAGAAAAATAGGGACCTCAAATCAAAATTCTGTGTTGCGTCATTCAATCCGGAATCATTTTCTCTATCTTCCGGTATTTTCAGATATTTTATCCAGACTGGGCTATTTTGGCCTGAAAGTACGCTCCCGCGCACACTTTTCAAAAATAACCATTTTACCCCTGGTCATATTTCTAATTCTTTCATACACCTAGAGACCTCATATGCACATTTCACAGTTCAGTGAAATGATCAGCATAATTTTCTCTATTTTCTGGCAAAATATGGTACTCATCGGCTACCAGCCCGATCTTTCCCATAATTACGATTATGCCCTTGAATTCTCCTTATGGCATCTCTAGGCCTAAAAATTAGGGTGTTACACAAAGCAAGGGACAAAGATGTAAAAGAAAGGTTAAAGGAAGAGCAAGGAATAGAGGTAGTAAACCTATACCTAAACTTATATGTTTGTTTGCTTATGTTATGATGTATCAATTGCTCTGCTTGATTATGTGAGGCATGTATGAATGATTGAAACTCTGTTTATATTTATGCTATAGACATAGGTATAAGATATGAAACATGGAAGCATGCATCATGTCATTATGTAAGTGTGTTCATAGAAAGCAAGTATATCTAACATTAAGCATGAACGTGCGTAGACTATTTATGGTTCCATTTGCTACTGAGATTTCTCCTAAAAACTCACCATTTTTCATGTCACCCTAATCCCAGCAGGTTTTCCAAAGATTAAAGGAGATGAAGTTTCATGAAAAGGAGTTGGGGATTATATAGTATAATTGATATATGAATTTGTTAAAATTGTACTAAATGTAAATGCATTGTAAAGTAGCAACCTAAGCTAGATGAATGAATGTAGTCTAGTTAAGGTAAGATAGCCTAACATAATAGCTATCTCAGATTCCTAAATAGATGAAAAAGATCTAAGAGGTAGTAAACTCAATATGAATAGCTTCAGTAAAGTTTTGGGGGATCAATATAAGAAGTTATAGAGAATGAGACAGATAGATACATGGAACTAGTATGATGAAATATAAGTAGATTCTCGATAATGTTAATAGATACTCAATCTTAATAGATAAAGTAATATCGGCATACCTATGGACGTATGATTACAGTACTAACATAGCCCTTCATTAGGGATGAGATACATGAATGATGTACCATGAACAAGAAATGAAATGAAATGTAGTTATGAAAGATGATGTAGCTCTAAAAGGGAGCAGCGCCTATGTAATGAAAGTTAATGCTCTTGTAATGAAGCTAGATCACTCTTGAGATAGTGCTAGGAAATCGACAGTACAGCTCATGTTAGAGCCATGTCCATGGGATAAGCTGAGAAGTTTTTCAATAGCTTTACGCAAAGCCATGAAAAGAAAGATGTGAATTATACATAGAATTCTTGAGTGAAAGAGGAAATGAGTAAAGTCTTAATAGAAAATATTGATTCTTAAAAATAGTTTTGGGGAATTTAGTTGAGCTACCAAATAGTAGAAGTAGTTAGCCTTGTAACTTAATTCGTTAGTTTTAGATCTTCTAGAGAAATTATGGTATAATACAATGGAATCGCAATAGATTCTAGGAATCGCAGTTAGATCCTAACATGGCTCATATAGAGACAGAATTCGAGGGTCACAGTAGATCCTAAAGGGTTCCAAGGTCATAGTAAGATCCTGAAGAGGCTTACGGTATATCGCATTAGATCCCGAGGATCGTAGTAGGCCTAACCTATTGAAAGGAATGAGCCATAAAGTTATGAGTATAGTGCAGTATTTCTTTAGAAAATGATTACCAAGGACAAGGTTAAGGTATGGAAGCCTCACAAGTTGGTTAACTCATACAAAAAGAGTACCCATAATATTTTTTCCAAATAGCCTTATTATATGGATTGAACTTAGTATCCTCTTAGATGAAGAAGGAATTGAAGTTAATAAAGTTAAAGTTTCCAGTTCTGAGTACATAGTATTCAATCCTTTTGTAACTCTTTCAAAATTTGATAAGTAAAACTATATAACTTGGAAAGTTTTGATTGAAAATAAGTTACTAGAAATCAAGGAGTTAAGGAAGAATAATTTGCATAGAGAATTTATCCTGGTTCAGTATTTTCTTGACCTATATCCATTCCTCAGCTTCCCACTAAGATTTTCCAATCCACTATATATCAAGATTTCAACTGGCTCTTGGTAACCTTTACAAGCTCAATTTTCATGGCTAATTGAGAACCACCTCAAACTTAAGGTTATACCACGCTTCAGATGGCAACACTCCCTATTAATTGAGAACCACCTCAACCTTGAATCCCCTAATTCTAAGGTTTTGCTCTTATAATGATGAAGAATGAAGGGTGAATCTAACTCTCAGAAAGAGTAGATATATAGACATTGTAGCTATTAATATTTTCTCTCTCAAAATAAAATAATACATAATGAACAGAGAGTTTGAATTCTTCTGGGTAGAGATATTTATGATATGATTATTCATTCATAGCTCTTTTTGTTGTCATTATCTCTTACCTCTTTAACTTTTAATGCTCTTCTATTTATAGTTGATGCTTATGATCATTGAGCAATCGTTCTGTTGAGATTTTCTACTATTGAGTTTTCTTCCTATTAGAAATATGACCGTTGAACTAGTCATTGTAGTCATTGAGGCTTTTGTCTTTTTGTCGTTCAAAATCCGTTGGCTTTGATCTCGATCTAATATTAGGTTTTGCTTTGAACTTAACTAAATATCAACTTCTGTTATTAATCCTGTAAACACTTCAAGATTTAATCATTAGTATATAAACACATGAAGTGAGGCTTTAAAGAACTTAGTTTAAACTTGAATAAGTTTAATCACAACAAGAATGATAGTAGAATAATGCATGCTCAATCATATTTGATAACTAAATCAATGATCAAATGTATAAGAATCAATTCAGTTATAAACACTTTAAGATCAATTAAGAATTATGTTTGTTTTCAAAGATTATGATATATTAATCGATTAATTAGACTTAACGTGAAACAGAAAACATAGCATCATACTAAATGGATTATTCAGGCATATATGATGTAGCCTTATAAAGATAAGTGTCTCAAAAGGTTTGCCATAAAGAATAATGAGAAGCATAGACAAATTATCACTTGAAAAACAGAGATACATTTGAAATTTCTAAAGTTTCTAGAGTTAATCAAATTCCTAATCGATTAATGTGTCTGAAAGATTTGAAATAGAAAAGTTTTCAGTACAAATTAATCGAACAGTTAATTTGTTAAAGCAAATTAATCAATTAATTGGTTTATATTTATATTTCACAAAATTAATGCTTCACTAATTAATCGAATAGTTAATAGATTAGTATAAATCAATCGATTAACCAATCGATTAATAGAAATATCTTTGTTCAAGAGAAAATTTATTTTCAATAGATTAATCGATTAACCAATCAATTAATTGGCTCATTAACTTACTTCCAGAAAGTAAGCTCTCGACATTAATCGACGATTATGGTCACTCATTAATCAATTAACTAATCAATTGATTGCTTTTTCTTTGTAAAACAGATTGCTGCATCTACATTAATCTATCATTGAATCGATTATTTGATATTATTAATTAACTAATCAATTAATTATCAATAATCGAACAATTAATCGATTAACTCTACTAACTTCTTCATTTAACTTAATTTGATTATAAATTCATTTTTATTATTTCATAAACACTTTTACTCATCAATAAACAACTTGATTCTCTTTTCTTTTAAACTTTATTCTATTGAAAACATATTTCTATTGCTTCAAAAACATCAACTTAATTCTTTTCTTTTGTCATCATCAAAATATATTCAATCTAATATTAAGGCTAACCATAATTTAAAGAAGTTTGGGGATTTTATATGAATGGAGGATTTGAAAATAAATTGAGATTTCTAAATTTCAAAATAAATGAGGTTCCTATGAGTTAGTTGAGTTAAGAAAAGATTTGATTTAGAATTGAAGTGAAAAAAATGAGAATTTGAAATGAGGATTGAAATGTTAAGTTATTGAATTAATATTAATAACTTGATTAATAATTATATTAAAAAGAATTAAGTTAATCATGTAAGTTTAATTTAATTGAAGGTTTTAGCTATTAGTTGATAATGCCAATGGATCATTAGAATGATGTAGTAATTGAATTGAGTTTGTGAATGAGAAACAAACATTTGGAAGTAGTTAATGAGATTTATAAATTTATTAGTTATGGTGAGATTTGGATATTTTAGGAAGTTAGAAATTTTAATTTATACAAATAAATTAATTACTTAACTAGTTTATGTATTAATTGGAGTTTTATATTAGTTAATTGTAGATTAATTAGTGACATGTTGGTTATGCAAAAGGGACCTCTCAAGCTTTGAAATTTCAATATATTTCAAGGAGGCTCGGTGAAACTAATATTGATTATTTTTTGCACCATATATGCAGGAGTAAGAATAATAATATTTCATTTTATGTCATACTAATTTTGTATTTGCTTAATGATAATACTCATTCTTTTTAAATTTCTACAACAATCATTGGCAATTGGTTATCCCATGTAAGCACAGTTATAAAGTTTTCTTTTTATGCTTCCTCCATTATAAGCCATCTGTTGATGGCAAGAAGATTATGAACACGTGAGTTTTCTTCTATACAGAATAATGGTCTTTGTAATAAATAGGTTACTAACTTTATAACTTTGGTCATAGGGTTATGAGGACGTTTGCAATTGTAAAGGGTCTTAAGCAAGCCAACTCGATAAGAGACCTTAAATGGATCACACCGAAGGTAATAAAAGTATTAAGTCTTATGCTTCACATTTTGCTGATGACAAATAATTTTTATCATGTTAATATTACAGAGTCGAAGGCAACCCAAAGAAAGCAACTTATGCACTTCTACATGGTTAGACACATGATCAATATTATCGTGTCAAATAGGACTAACCTAACTGAGGAGGTAAAATTATATTTTTAATAATTTCATATTTCTTGTCAATTTAATATATATTAGTAATGCCTTAATTTTTTTATTTTAATTTGATATTTCATATGTTTGATCAACCTGGCCCATCTTCTAAACAAGATATTAAGGACCTGTGCAATCTTTGGGCTGAGTTTTTTGTTCAATTCCTTCCTTCTTAATAGTATTTGTCTTTCACTTAATATATTTTTTTATTTTTCTGTTCAAATTGTTGCATTTTTGTATTGAATTTTATTAAATGAATAATATAATGAGCAATTGAATTCTATCTTTGCTATCTTGAACTCTATCTCTGCTACTGTCTCTTTAAGTTGTATAGTTGGGCAATTTATTTATGAAGCTTCAGGGGATGGGGTGAAGAAATATTGAACAGATCATTTTTTAAAAATACATTTAAAATAGACAAAGAATACTGACAGGTATAGAAATAATATATAAATATTATAATATCTACAACGGTTCTCTTTATGGTGAAGTGTAGAAATTGGATTAATCTACATCGGACATAAGCACACTCGATGTAAAAAATTCTTTAATCTACAACTAACGTTCACATAACCGATGTAGAAAATGCATTCATCTACACCGAATGTCCTTACAACCGGTGTAGATATTAGTAAATTCTACTCCTAATTTCAAAAGGGGCCAGTTTAAATATTAAGAAAAAAGAGCCTTCTACACCTCATTTTCAGTCTAGTTTAGAAAGATTTCTTTTACACTGGTAAACCACCACCCCGTTTAAAATGTGTTCACTTTCTACACTGTTTATTTCTACACCGAATCGTTGTCTGGTGTAGAATACCATTTTAAACCGATTTAGAAAGTCTTTTTTACAGTAGTGCAACTTTCCACTTATACATGCTAATGTGATGTTTACGAGTATTGTGAAATGTGAATTTAATGAGATTATTACTCTATGTTGATAAGCTATTGATATACTTTTATTGAAATTGCCTCATGGGATTTAGTGCCATGATTTGGGAAAAATGATTTATCCATTGTGAAGAGTACCATGATTTGTATTGCAAAATTGATTTATATTATTAAACACCATGTTATCTTTATAGCAAAACTATGTAAGATTACTATGACTTACTTTAAGAATGTGATAAATTAACATGATAGGCATTGAGAATATGATAGAGTATCATGGCATGCATTGAGAATATGTTAAATTACCATGATTTTTTATGTTAGTCGGTTAGGATAGAAGAAGTTATCCTTTTACCAAGTGGTATGACTTCCATCGATGTACGATTGTTAGCATTTACCTAAACAATTCCATGAGGGGCTGCCCCAACAATTCCTTGAAGGGTCAAGATGCCTCAACGGTTGCATGAGAGGATATGACATCCCAACAGTTCCATACCACACAATCGGTGAGCTCTTCAAAGTACTGGTACATGGGTAGTTTATCTTAACCCATGGATCCAGACAGGAGGAATATGGAGATTCAGTTGGTTTGATGGAAGGCAATTGGGTTGTTCTAGTTGGTTAAATATATGGTTATTATACCTTTCTTTATGCATCATAAATATTTTATAATTGTCCCACTTGACACCTCATGAGCATATATTGATATGTATAATGAATAGGATTGTTGGTTACTGAGACGTTTGTCTCACCCTGTTGTTATTAACATTTTTTAGGTAAAAACTCGAGATTTGTCCAAAAGGGACGGCATAGGAGGTTTAGGCTACTTTTGTTCTTATAGCTCCTCTATCCTTTATTTTGTGTTGAATGTTATATATTGTTACCTTAGAGTACATCGCATCTTCCGATTGTTTTGTTTAACTCTAATAGTTTTGAATTATATTGATTAATTTTATTGGATTGTTTGTTGTTAGTGACCTGAGGCATAGGTTTGCATGAGACGTTGTGTTGTGGATCCACATTGTGGTCATGATACCTTTGGTTATAGTTTTATGAAGAGCATATTTAATTTAAATATTGATGTGCGATAGGCTTATGGTAGAGATATGATATTATGGGCTTCGATCGCCTAGGCCTTTCTATTACGATTTCTTGTTAATCAAGGGTTTGTTTCTATATCCATATTAGAGGAATTGTGTTCTTTCTAACATGGCGTACATGTGAAAGAGTTTTGGTTAAACTTTAAATATCCATGATAGAGTTTGAAGTGATAGTTGTTTCTTTTCTATGATGGATATATTTTTGTAAATAGGTTAAATCCTTTTATTAACCATGATAGCTTATTGTTATAAGTAAAGCTCTTTTCTATTATAGTTAACCTCCTTAGGTGAGTTAAGCTCTTTTTAACCGTGATAGCCTTTGTCGGTAATCAGTTTTGTTTTTTCTATCACGGTTAACACTTGTAACAGATGATGATATCTTTTA
Source organism: Leucaena leucocephala (assembly GCA_037074615.1). Lineage (NCBI taxonomy): Eukaryota > Viridiplantae > Streptophyta > Magnoliopsida > Fabales > Fabaceae > Leucaena > Leucaena leucocephala. The sequence goes on along the minus strand of CM073536.1, from coordinate 10,742,772 downwards.
TAACCATAGTAGTAGTTTAGTTGTATACTAAAGTTCTTTTCTACCATGGTTAGAGTTTGAAATGTTAGTGAAATCATTTTCTACTATATATGGTAGACCATTGATTTATTATTTCTCTTTTCTAACATAATAGTGGGTTCAATAGTTTTAAGATGGTTACTTAGATTGTATAAGAAGAAGAATTTTACAAATATAAAGTCTACATAATAAAAAATGAAGGGTAAAATTATATATCCATGTAAAAGTATAATGTTTTAACTTATAAATAGGACAAAAAAACCTTCTTTCTCTAATATATAAATGGGACTGGAGGAGTAACCTTGCAATTTTAAAGAAGCAAGGTTCAAAAAACTAGACTAGGCAATGAACTGGTCGAGATAATAATTCAAGGGATCAGTGAGTTAGAATGGGGTCAACTCGTAGTCAAACTAGTCATATTAAATTTAAAAGACCACGTAATGACGTTAACATAATATAACAATATTAATATACTATATAAATTAGAAAGAGAATAGACTTTATTATAATTTTTTTATTTATTCATTTTTTATTTAAAAAATAAGAAAAATTAATTTTTTTTAGTCTTTCAACTATTAACCCAATTATAACTCAATCCCTCAAGTATAACTCGGTGCGACTTAGTTCCTAAATTTTTTACTTGGTTAAAACTCAGTTCTTATCTTTTAACTTTTTTTAAAAAAACAATCCTTATAACTCCATTTTTTTTAAAAAACAATCCTTATAACTCCAAATTATTATGAGTTATCCTATGTGTAAATGAATAAGAGCTCATGCGGTTGCCAACTCACCAACCACGTCATCATGATCAACCACCCTCCGTAAGCTGGTCGTTGCTCCGCCCCTCTCCTTTTTTCCTTCTCTCTTTTCACTAATGCTCATCAGTCCGAGCTGCTCCCTCCTCCAACCAACCATCCCCCGGGCGCCCCAACACACACACACACCAAAAACCCCCCAAATAAATTGGACCAGTTTTAAAACTGAGAAGGGAAAATATGGAAATACACAAAAAGAGAATAACAATATATTACATTGAAAGGAAATATGTAAAGATATGATGTTGATTATTTATATCCACACAAATTGTGAATGGGAGTGTGGTTGGATATTAAGGCGAAAACGTAAGAGATGTATATATATATATCAGTACAGTAGATGTGCAGGAGGGGAGAAGATAAGGATTAGTGTCCTTGAGAAGGATTTTTTTTCCCTGTAACGGTGACCTTGTTTAGAGAGGGGAGCAGTTCTGACTAAGAATTAGGAGAAAGAGAGAACGAAGAAGTAGAGGGGTGGAGCAACGACATGCTTTTTTGAGAGAAGACGGAGGGAGGTTGATGATGATGATGTGGATGTGGATGGTGAGTTGGTAGCCACATTGCTCTTATTCATTTACACATAGCATGACTTATTATGATTTAGATGGATAAAAGATTATTTTTTAAAAATGTTAAAAGATAAGGACTAAATTTTAATCATATTAAAAATTTAAAAATTAAGTTACAACGAGTCATACTTAAAAAATTAAATTATAAATGTATAAATTGTTAAAAAATTAAATGATTAATTTTTTTCTAAAACATATTTAATGGAAGAAAATGTAAGTTTGAAACAAAATCAGCTTTGCTCCTTTTCATTGTGTTAAAAAAAGTATAAAATAGCCTTATTTTTCACTATATGAACAAAAAATAACAACCCGCTTGACCTACTAACCCATCAGTTCATATTGGGTTGACCAATTTATACTAGGTTTCGTTTATCCAGCAAACTAGACTGGAAACATAACCAATTCACTGGTTTGTTAGTGGAATCGGCTAGTCTAGTCCAATATTTTGAACATTGCAAAGAAGGCATATATCTATCATATTTCAAATAAATTAATCTATTTCATGTTTGTTATTTTTTTATGTGAATAAGATCTCTTCTTTAAAATTGTAAGATTACTCCTCATACCATATTTATAAGGTAGAGAAAAAATAATATTAGACATATTTATAAGTTATAATAATAAATTTTTTATATAAATATATAATTTTATAATTTATTTATTAAAAAAGTTCTTTTAATCAAAGTTCAAATATTAAAAGTTGAATAATTAATAGGTACTTTAATAAAATTAAAATTAAAAGACTAAAGTAAAAGCCACTTTAAAATGAAAGGAAAAACATATACACTATATTTGGTTGGAGGGAAGTGGGTTTGGGAAGTGGAAGTAAAATATTTTACTTTTCTCGTTTAGTACGACGAAAGTTATTTTCACTTCTATTTTTTTGAGCTATTTTAATTTTATTAGAAAAGTTGAGAATTGAAATGATAGAAGTTGATTTAAATTTTTTAGACTATTTTATCCCTAATTATAAAATTTTTGGATAATTTTAACCCTTCCTAAGTTATAAAAAAATATTTTAGACTATTTCACCCCAAATTATAAAATATATATATAAATTTTATACTCACTTTCATTTTACCAAACTAATTTTTAAAACCTATTTTCAAACAAATTTCACTTCTACTTTTTCCTTTTTCATAAAAAAATTTTCTATTATCCCAAACGCACCATAGTTTTCTTTATTTTCTATAAAATGATCCCAAGCCTAACTTTTGAAATTAATAAAAAAAATTTCAAATCCATATGTAGTATCTATATACCTAGGTCTATTCAATTGAGTCTCAATTAAAAAAAATATCAACCATCTAATCATGATTAATAATGATGTTGAATGAGAAGTTACAAATTGATTTTTCAAAAAATAAAAAGATGTATTTATTTTAACATTAGATTAAATCTGATGGTTATTATTAGTACTACTCAATTGAGATTCAATTAAGAGAGCTCAATCGAGGAGATCAAATTCCTACTACTAAACAACCCCGAATAGAGAAAAACAATTTCGTTGTATTTGAATGGGGAAATAACAGTTAGGTCCGAAAAGAGTAAATTAACAACAATTAGGTCTGTGACAAATAATTTTGAGAAGTGAGTTGTAAATATATATTCAAAAAACACTAAATTTAGGAGTCTCAATTGTAAATAAGACATTTAAATTTTAAATGTAACCCTTAGTTAGTAATTGAGATTCCTATTTGCAACTATCTGAATTAATTTATCCTTTTCACATCTAAACTATCATTCTCCCTTTTAGATGAAGGGACACAGATTCATAAAGAAGCTCCAAATTGACTCAATCACACGCAAGCCCCTAAATATCTACTCTTCCTACGTTAGGTTAAGATTTATCTTTTAGAAAAAACTCAATACCACGTGTTTCTGTATTTAGAAATATTACTGAATTGTATAATAATTGAATTTTATATTTATGCCACGTTATATTGATTAATTTTAAATAATTTTTATAATAATAAATAACATAGAATACTAAATTGGTAAAAGAAATACAAATAATATCAACTACACAGATTGCCGGTCCGTGGTGGATGTCTATGGAACTTTAAGCAAGTGGATTCCATGACACTGGTATTATATTATCATTGAGAATAATCATTGTTTCACTTTTTTTTTTTTTATAATTCTTAACTACTGCTTTTCGATAGATTGAGTTCTAAAATACCATTTTTAGAATGTTGGTAAGTTTTTTAATCTCTTGCACTGCTCTTTCAAGGACAAATGGACGACCTTGCTTAAACAAACTTTTTTATTTACTTCATCAGATTATAACAAACTATCGAATCAAAAAAGAAAAAAGAAGAACAGAAAAAGGTTCCATCTATGTGTTCTAAACCTTACTGAAGGGGCAATGCTTGTTTGCTACAAATTGCGTTCATGTTTATTTATTTCGGCTATCAAAAAGCTTATAACTTAATTTAATTAGTCATAAAAAATAACCTATTTAGAAACTTATATCACATTTAAATATTATTTATTAGCTATACCTAATCCTATCCGCTTGCGAATGGATACAGATTCTTTTTCATAATACTCGTGTGTATATATATATGTATGTATGTATAATTTGAAAGAAAATAATTATTTAAAACAAAACATTCAATATCATTGAACATTACCCACTCATTTTAATTTTATTTAATAAATGTTTTAAAAAAATTAATATACTGAATTGTTTAATTAATCTGGCCAAATATAATACATTTAAATGAATTTGTTTAATTACAATGCAACTTTCAAATTAATAGTTTAAAGGAATAAAATCATCTCATTTCAATAAATGATAAGGTTATATAGCACATAATATTATGATTTTATTTTTTATATGCGTCCAGTATCATAATTTTATTTATGGTATAATTTTACCCATAATCTTTTTAATTTGGTATAATTTTACTCATAACCTTTTTAATTTGATATAAATTTACACATAATCTTATTTTTCAAATACTAAAAATTATATTAAATTAAAAATATTATAAATAAAATTAAATTAAATTAAAAAGACTATAAGTAAAATTGATTATAAATAAAATTAAAATACTATAATATATAAAAAATAAGATCAAGATATTAAAAGTTATACCTAAATGACAAAGTTACATGATGAAGTCATTCTGTTTTTATCTAATTTATTGATGGATTGATTATCATGTTCAAGAATGTGTATTAATAAAGAATCTAATTCATTAACAATTATATATTCACCGAATTAATTGAAAAGATATACATGAACGCATTTAAAAGTTGGCGCATATTATTTTTGAATAAATTTAATTTCACATAAATATCTAAAATTTACAAATGATATTCATTAAATAATCTTTTTAATATACTTCGCGGTATCTTATTCTTAAAGATTTTTTTCTTCCTTCTTATTTTAACCATAAAATTGCCCGTTATTGCTGGACATATATGTATGAAAGTACACTGAAAATTAAAAGGAAAGGGAGATAATACCCGAAAAATTAAAATATTTTGTGCCTCCCCCCACCTTTAAATATTTGGTATTGCCAAAGCAGGAAGAAGGTGGAGTGGGCTGAGGCTGCAGAATCAAGAGAGAGAAAAAGGAGGAGCGCATCTCGGTGAAGTAGTTCATCTTCCTAATCATATTCTCATCTCAAGTAAGAGAAGTCCTCTCCTTATCTCGAAACTAGAATAAATATACGAATTTAGAGAAAGCAGGGGGGTATATGATGATTTCTAATGGGCACAACTAGATGGTAGATTTGAGAGCCATGGGAAATTACAAGCCAATCAAGAACTACGCTGAGTTCGATAATGAGCAAAGGAGGTTGGATCCCTGCGGAATGCTGCAAGCAACCGGACGAGACGATGTAGAGATGGCTCTTCCGATTTCTGAATCAAGATCTGCTTCTGCCTACGCCAATGAGGAAAGATGGGCTAAGAAAATCGACGATTACTCACTCTCGTCTTCCAGGAACCAACCTCAACGTCTTGTTTCACTTGACGTTTTCCGAGGTCTCACCGTTGCGGTAATATTTCTCTCTCATCTCTCTAGCTCTGTGTGTATGTTATGTTGCTAAATTGGTAATTATCAATTAGGGGTTTGGATAGACTTCCCAATCTGAACCTGTTTTTATATGATTATTAATAATGCTTTAACAGCCGCGCTTCCCCATTCTTCTTGCCATTGTCGTTTTGGTTTTTTTCCCCTCTATCTTTTATCTCTCGTTTTTTATTCTTCTCAGATAGAAAGTAAGATAGCCCAAGAATGATAACCTGGTTCGGCAAACCAAATATAGCGCCGCGTCTTATAAAAACAAAACTCGTTCTTCGTGCTCTTCTTTGGTCTCGCTGGTGAATATAAAAAATCCAGTAAATATTCTCCGATATTAATGGAGGTAGCTATTTTTTATGGAGAAATGTATTCGTCCGAATCTCTGGCTTCATAGTGTTTTACCTGTCCAGTAATTCCAAATTTAGCCCGTCATACTTGCGCTTGATTTCCTTGCTTATGCGGGGTTTCAGAAATGTAATGATGGAAACATTCAGAAACCCGGTCGTCATAAATACAGTTAATCATTTAAAGATATAATTAATTTCGTCTCTCTTTACTTTGAAGAGACGCTATATCAAGCATTCGTTTGGTGCCTTGATCCGTCGCTTCTTAGTGACCGTCTTTCACTCATAAGGAAAAGTTGACCCTTTCAACTAGAATAGTCTAAACTATTCTTTTAGGTTTTTCCAATTTTTTTGAATTGACAATTAATAGTATCATGTATGTGAGTCTCGCAAGTACTATTCGTGCATTGGAGCCGTGATCCAATCCTTTAGTTACCTCAAATAATATGCCTCCACAGACTACGCATAGAAATGTTCTCACTTGTCATTGACTTTTTCCCTCTTAAGATCATGGTTTTTTTCCCTTTCGTGGATAGTCTTTCGAAAGCTTACCGGTTACCCCTTATTTTATTTATAATGATATTTATTTTAAGTTTGCGAGTTGAACTTTTGATCTAGCTAGCGTGGCAATCCCAGTTTGCCACACCCATCAAAGACGCATAATTTATCTTTCGAAAGTTATCTGCGCGTCATATGGGCCCAATAGCTCGTCAAATGCCCCTTTTTTAACGTAATTTTTTTCTTATATAATTTTGTAGCCTTTTGTAAGAATTGTGTTTATGATTCACGTATGTCCGGCATCTATTCTTTACTTCCAATTTCTCTATGCTAAATTTGGGGAAATAAAAAAACCATATAGTGGAGTTACTTAATAAATTGGCTGTCTCGTCTGTTTCCTTTACATTTTCCTTTCCCACTATAAATCCAGCACTGGTGGCACTCATTCAACCTTCTAATATATATCTTTTGAAGACATCGTATGAAATATTGTTTTATAGACTGGGGACATGAGTTTACTGATTATTCTGACATCTCAATGAAAATATTGTTTTTGTAACGTTGTGGTAGAAGCAAACATAAGTAATTTTAAGTAGCAAAATGGTTGACAAGTCTATATGCGGTTAATTTTGAACATAATCAATGAATCTTTTGGTTAAGGAACTTGATAATATTTCAAAAAGAATTCCTTAATTTTTCATTTTTAGGTTTTGTGATTATTCCTTGCTCAATCTTCATGCAGCTGATGATACTGGTGGATGATGTTGGTGGAATCCTTCCAGCGATTAATCATTCCCCATGGAATGGTTTAACACTAGCAGATTTTGTCATGCCATTTTTCCTTTTTATAGTTGGTGTTTCTCTTGCACTTACATACAAGGTGAGACCTTATACTGTTGAATAACAAGGTTTTTCAAAATATGTTTGTTATGGCGTAGTTTAGTACCATAGTTTGTGTCTCTTCTGCAGGCTAGATTTTTTATCATTTGACTAGAGCCAATTTTATTATAGGTCTGTTTACAATCCTGTTTATTTGTTTTGACAAATCTTGTTTATTTGAACAGAAGCTGTCTTCCAGAGTTGTTTCAACTAGAAAAGCAATTTTGCGAGCATTGAAGCTTCTGGCACTAGGCCTTTTTGTTCAAGGTGGTTAACTGAAACTATGGATTTGCATTTGGTAAATCCTAGGTCATGTATTAAGCGTGATGGATTGATGCCAATTTGAAAGGAACATGTGTTAGACAAACATAACTATCGGTAATTAAAAAAAAACACAATTATGTTGTTTGTGCTAGATTCTAAGCACTAGCAATTTTGATACAACCACACAGATATATATATATATATTTCTCTGTTAAATGCTCTGCCAATGCAGGAGGATTTCTCCATGGCCTCAATGATCTGACATATGGAGTTGATATTAAACAGATTAGATGGATGGGTATACTACAGGTATGTTTTTCATTTAGGTTCTCTATACCTTTTCTTAATCCACGTGGTTGGTACGAAGACAAAAAAAAGACAAAAAGATGTCCTGTGCAAACTGGCAGCAGGGAGTTATGTATATATGCAAGAAGTTTGAACAATAAGACCTAAAAACATTTGCCTTGGCAAAATTCTTAAATGTTTCTGCAAGAGACCAAATGTGAAAGTTCATATGAAAATTTTCTTTTTGTTGGGTGTCCATCCTGTATAATAATGATCCCCTCTATTTAATGCTTCTGCAAGTGACTAAAAGTCAAGTTTCTTATTTTTTATTTTGGCTGTCTTTGTCCTTCTTGTATAAATAAGGGCTACTTTTATTTTCTTCATTGGATGTCAGAGAATTGCAGTAGCATATTTGGTTACAGCACTATGTGAGATTTGGCTCAAGGGTGATGATACCACTAATTCAGGATCATCTTTACTAAGAAAGTATCAATACCAGTGGTAAGCTTAAATAATCCTTCTCAGTTTTGATGTTCTTAATTGGGGTTTGGTGGAGCTACATGAATTTCAACCTGGAAGCATGGGTCGATTGCTTTTCAAGATATAATGATAATGCTGGATTTGGTGACTGAATAAAATTTTTATTATTTTGTATACTGAAAATTTTTGAATGTAATCGAAAGAAATATGTGAGATTTCCTAATCAATGGAATAAATCACAAAGGACCAATAAAGCATAAAGTTTGAATTTAATATTATTGATTAGAATTCAGAGTTTACAAATTAGACTATGATTTGTTGCTTAAATCATATAAATGCAGTTTTGATGCCAATGGTTGGAGGAAGTAAATTGATTTTTATTTGCTCCAAAAACTACATTACTTGGCACATTGAACATCATAGGTTACTTTCTCTTGATCCTGTAGTTTTGCAGAATCTGAGATTGGAAAAAATACATGTAACCCTGCTTTGTTTCAAATTATGACTTTTCTGCATGAGCACGAAAGTATAATTTCATCTTGGTCATGACCGGTTGAAATCCGTTGGAGTGTTACTGGATTTCTGCTTGCAATTCAATTGTAGTGTTCATGATGTATGTTATGTCTTTCTCTTTTATCATGTATCTCAAACCAAGGCTTTTCTCTTAGATTAACAGTTTATTTTGCATAATGACTGTGTGTTGCTAATCTTTGGACTTTAACAGGGGTGTGGCTCTGTTTCTTACTAGCCTTTATCTTTCCTTGCTGTATGGCTTGTATGTCCCTGATTGGGAGTATCAGATTCCGACAGAGCCTTCTTTACCACTAAAGTTAGTTTCTGTAAGTGTTGATGCTTATTTACTGTTCTAATCTGTTCGGAGGTTTATGATTTTTCTTAGGTATAATCTAACTGAGGATATTAGTTGGAGATGGAATCTGTGTAACCTTGTAAACTGTTTTCCAGGTTAAATGTGGATTAAGGGGTGATACTGGACCAGCTTGTAATGCAGTTGGAATGATTGATCGTAAGATATTGGGCATACAACATTTATACAGGCGACCAGTTTATGCAAGGATGCAAGTATACTTTCTTCTATATTGAATGGTCTGACTATGCTTATTTATCTTCTTGTGACCATTTTACCTTTATTTTTTTTTCTAAATAGGAGTGCAGTATTAATTCCCCAGACTATGGACCCCTGCCTTCTGATGCTCCCTCTTGGTGTCAGGCCCCTTTTGATCCAGAAGGACTGCTTAGGTGAGTTTGTTATTTTGCCCTGGTCACTCATACTTCATGTTTGATATACAAATGCAAAGTGGAAATATTAAAGTATACAGCTGATGATTGCTTATTTATGGGAAATAGGATTCAAAATGTTTCTTTCCTAATGTATAAGACGTGTTACTCTCATTTTAGATAAGCATAGTTTTCTTGTTATGATATCACTTATAAAAGGATAAACATAACGTATAATCCTACTACAAAAAGTGTTCAACATGTCAGGTTGGTTTAGTTTAGTATATTGGGCCTGGTGCGCCACTGTCAGCATGTCCTTTGCCCGGCTTTGACTTCTGAACACCTTTTGGTTCTTTTTCCCTTTTATTTTTTTTTATTTAAAAACTATTGTAGTTTGGTTATTGAAAGAGACAAAACTCAATTTTAAGTAGATTTCTCCATCCATATTGAAACAAGCTCAAGCCTTGTATGAGTTGAGACCATTCTCAATTGCCGCAATTGAGATGCAATTGATTTTAAATGTTCAAAATCTGATTCATGCACTGTCTTAATTTCATTCTGATCGGTAATTTGTTATATTTTGATTTATAAATTGCAGGATGAAGACATTCTTTTAATTTTTGTCAAACAGCCAATTTCTCTGATGGAAGATTGAAAACAAACTGTTTTTATTTTTTACCAAAATGAAAAATTAAAGAAATAAAAAGTAAAGTCTTAATTGTCTAGATATAATGTAGACAATTGCGAAGTAATGGAGCATCCTGTAAGGACACCCATTGGCCTCTTAATTAGTCCCTTACCCCCTGGTGTTTTATGTTAGCAATTATTTAAATTTGAAGCACTTCTTTTCCTTTCCTCTATTTGTGCCTTTTTTTTTATGACTGATAGAATCAAGAATGAAGTTTTCATTATGTTCATGCCACATTATGAATTAGTAACTGCATCCAATCTTAAAAAGAATCCCAATCGTTTGGAATATTCTCTTTTTGAAATTGAATATTTACAGAATCCCCATTTTGTTGGATCTGTAGCTCAGTGATGGCTATTGTTACATGCTTGGTTGGCCTGCAATACGGACATATTATAGTCCATTTAAAGGTAAAACAGTTTTTTAGTATTTCTTTGTCACTCTCCATCAATGTAAGTTTTCTTTTTTCTTACTGTGCTTTCCACGTTGTTGCATGCAGGACCACAGAGTGAGAATCCTACACTGGCTGATCCCAACTTCTTGTCTGGTAGTCTTTGGCTTTGCCTTGGACGTATTTGGTAAGCATGCTGCTCCTAACTTATGTGAGTATTGATGAAAGTTTAGAGAGAAAATTCAAGGAAGGCCCAAAAAAATGGAAGGGACGATGTTGCGATTAAATTGTACTATGCTCATTCATTCAACTTGTATGGGTCTGTATCCAATCCAATAAGAATATGAAATCCTAATAAATATAAAATACTTCTAAAATAATTATGACGATCAAAATAATTAATGTGATGATGTCAACCCTAAAAGAAGAGGAAACTGTACTAAATAGAATGTATTAAATTACTCCAAAACCAACAACTGTAATAAAATTATATCATAATTTTGCAGGTGATTGATGTACTTCTAACTTGTGTGTTCCTTATGTTATTTAATTTGTAGGGATGCACATAAATAAGGTTCTGTACTCTTTCAGTTATATGTGCGTCACTGCTGGTGCCGCTGGCATTCTCTTTACGGGAATTTACTTGATGGTAGATTTCAATTTATTAGTCTGAACTATATTATTTATTTTGCAACACGGGATCATGTTAATTTTGCAAAATGTGTCTAAACATTTTGTGCCTCCCTTCTAATTAAAAACAAAAAACAATTGCAGGTTGATGTTTGTCGCTATCGGCGCGTTACGACGGTCATGAAATGGATGGGTATGCATGCTTTAGCGATTTATATCCTTGCTGCTTGCAACGTATTGCCTATCATCCTCCAAGGATTTTATTGGGGCCGCCCACGGAATAATATTGTAATTCCCTCTGGACCCTAACCTGCTTTTTAATTTTCTCGCAGACAGTTACTTTTTTTTCTGAATGTGGTGATTCTAGTTTTTTACAACTGAAATTAAAGTTGGAATTTCTACATGATCTTTGGAGTTTTTGTCAGACTCAAATTTGATTCGTTGGCATTTACCTCTATATATGGCAGCTTAAGTTAATCGGAATCGGAACTTGAATGGAAGAGGCAGATAAGCTGGTGGATATGATTTGTTTGGAGTTCGAAGTTCAACTTTGGGCTAGTTGAAGAGTTTTGGACTTGTGGTTCGAGGTCGCGGATCGCGCTCCCCATCTATGGGCGAGACCTATTTTAGAGCCAGCTTAATCTATTGATCGTCAACTGGCCATGGCCTATATGTAACACTTTAGTTAGTACATCATGAATTAAAATTTGACTGAACCAAAAAACAAAAAAATTTGACTGAACATCAATGTAATATTTTAATTTCCAATTATTAATATGCATTATTTAGTACTTACTGATAATGAAACGCGTTTGTTGACTGTGTATATGTACGCGCGCGTTACATAATGCGTCAAATTGCAGTAAACATGTGCTGTACCGCTGCTGTTGAATCTTTCACCATTCGACGCCATCTTACATACTGGTAAAAGCCATGTAATAAAGTGATTAGAAAAGTTAATAATTTTGACTTGACTATGATCCATTTATTAATTTTCAGTGAAAAAATCCTAATAAACTATTTTCAAAATATCGAACACCCAAATTAATCCCTTGAAATTTGCAAATACTGAATCAATCTAGTTACCTTTTTTAAGCACATCTAGGTTATTAGGAATAATAGAAGAATCAAAATCATAAGGTAGAAGATTAGTCAGTCAATTTCTAAATAATTAACACGTCACATTACCATCACACGAACAAAAAGAAGTACATGGGGGGAAGGGAGAAATTGTTTCCTCAAGTTCAAGTTTATCAAAGGAGGCCAAGTCATGCTCACAATCCATAACATCAAGGCTCAAACAAGATTCACCATTTTCAATATAGTCATGCTCAACATTTTCAACACTCAAGGATTCATCATAATAAATTATTAGAAACATCATTCAAAGAAGTAGAGACATCACAAGCAACTACTACTAGAAACATTTTCATGCTCAAATATGGACGGTGATTCGACAACTATATGTTTATCAATTTTATCATCACCCAAATCACATGATCTATTGATCTGACTATATCCTTGTATGCCTTGGTCTTCAAATGCAAAATAAACTAAGGATTGCAATATAGAGTACAAACCTCGGGTCATTCTGTCACTTGATGAGCCTTTTATTGATGATCTAGTAAAACTAAATGCCAAGAAATGCAATAAAACGTGGTTTGGGGGGTTGTTTGAAAACTATAATTTTTAAATGCAATGGAATAAAATCATAAAGCTACTATCTTTTTGGTGAGTTTGTATAAAGTGGAATGGGAATGGATAATGGATGATGTGAATGATAATGATGAAGATCTTGAAAATGGTTTTCATGGCAACATAGTTCACAAAAGGTAATGGGAGTTTTCCAAATCGCTAAGTTTCTCATGGTACCACACCTCAACAATTGTTAAGTCCAATGATTCAATTAATGAAATCTCGTCAATTAAACATTGTTAAGCTCTGAGTGTGCAATTTAGAGAATGGTTAATGCAGTTGGTTCCTCAAGCAATAACATTATGATCAAGCTATCAAACAAAACCATGTTTACCACACAAAATCATGTGAGAGGGCAAGATACAATGGAATCACAGAAGGAACATATATCAAAGTTCTACATAAAACCAATATCAATCACAAATACAATCCAACAAGAATTCAAGATTGAAATCTAGGGTTCCACTACATAATACAACCATACAAAACTCAATAATCATGAATACATAGCTAAACCTAGGACTGAAACTAAAGAAACTCCTCTTTGAAGCATAGGAACTCAAGCCAATCAACACATCTTCAAGAACCCAAGAGCTCAGCCACTCATGGAAGAGAATCCAATCTATACCCAAGCTTGAACTAGCAGCAACCATGGTGGGTTATGCCGAAAATGAAAGTGTCGTGGAAGAAGATGAAGATGGAGCGAAATGTGGAAGGAATGGAGAGAAAATGAAGTGGTAAATGAATGGAATGGAGGAATGGTAGATTAGGATTTGATTTTTGGCCATATAGAGTGATTGAAGTGGGTGATCAAGCTATATTTTTATATGGTTTTCCATGCTTAAATTAGGGTTTTTATCATGTTTTTGGCCTAAATTGTACACATTAGCATTAAGAGCAATTGCATGGAGATAGATTTAATTAAGGGTAAAATGGTCATATTTTATGGTTTCAATCTAACAATTGATTCCTTGGAACATTTGATGCTACGTTGTGCTTGATTTGAATTGTAGGTACTCTAAGGAAGATTGGAGGAAGAAGCAACAGGAAAATGCAGGAGCCGCTTTTTTGTGTCGTTTGCTATGTGTTTGCCGTAGCAAATGCTCCAAAAGCCTTGCTGTGATATTTGCCGTAACAAACGCCTGAAAATTTCTTACTGTGTCATCCGCTATGGTGTTTACCATAGCAACCACTCAAAAAGTGTTACTGTGTCGTTTGCTGTGAAGTTTGCTATAGCAAACACGCCATAAATAAAACTGTGTATTTTGGACCTTAGGGTAAGCAGCTTATATCCACAGCCTCCAACACGCAAATTTTAGACCCTGTTGTGCATAATTTAGTTCCAAACCATTCCCAACTCATTTTCTTTCAACTCTACTCAAACCCTAGACCAAATAAACCACTTTTTCACCATTCTCGCACTTCTTCCACTTTTTACACAGATTATTCTCCTTCTTCTTCCATTTCCATCACCTTTTCACCTCCATTTTCGTCACTCAATATGGCAACAAGCTTGTGGTATGATTGTAGCATGTTTGAAGTATCGCATCCTAATTTTTCTCTATCTGTATAGGACTGATAGAGAAAAGAGGTATAAAAAGGATTGTGACGATAAATAGAGAGAAAATATGATTAGAAAAAGTTATAAAGAAGAGGAACTAAAGTGAAAACCCTAAAATTTCCATAGTGCAAGATGAAAGTAGACATAAGCTTTGAGCCATTAAGTGTAATTATGAAAAGTTAAGAGCCTAAAGTATAATTTTTAAAAATTCAGAGGCAAAATGATAATTATAGAAAGTTGAGCCAGAAAAGGCCTAAAATCGCCCAGAAATGTTTTGAAGCCAAAGTCAATTTAACATAACACTAAATTTTGACTTGAGGTTCCGATAAATTGATATTAATTTCTAAAATTTAAAAATTATTACAGTATCTTTTGGACTTCAGAATCAGATAAAATTTGGTAATAAATTCTTATAATTAATATAAGAATTTATGAAATTTATAGAATTCAAAAAGGAGTCCTATAGAATTAATTATAGAATTTATGGTAAAAAAGGACACTGATAAAGGGTTTAAAAGAAATGTATATAATTTTTATCAGGACTTTTGGGTCTCAAAAAATTATGAGACTTAGTAGAATATTCATTTTATATTAGAATGAATTTCAAAAAATGTCAGAACCAGTAAAAGAGGTGTTTAGAATTCATCCTAAAAATCAGGGTAATTTGAGGATATTGGTATAGGAAATTCCTTGGGATTTGTGCCAATTAGCCAATTGGACATAATTTAGGCCCAATATGGCATCCAGAAACAAGGCCCAATGTTCCAAGAAAGTTTCTTGGAGCATAAGTTGATTTTTAGATATTTTAGGAATTTTTAAAATAGAAAAAGAAAAGAAAAATCTAAGAGAATGCAAGGTGACATGTGAGGTGTCCTTGTGGGACATACACATCCACCACATGGCACCAAGAGCATGAAGGAAGCATTATCCCATATGATAAATTATACTAAAATAATGTAAGAATTAAGTTAATGATGATTAAGTTTAATTAATCAAGAAAGTAACAAAAGGGAAACAAGATTAGGGAATTATAATAATTAGGAACTTTAGGGGCATAATGGTCCATCCAACCTTAAAATTTCATTATAAATACCCCTCCATTCTCTTCAATTTTGTGCTGCAATGAACCCTTAGGGAAATCATACCAAAATGAAGAGAGAACTCAAAATAAGATCAAGGAAAAGTCACTCAAGTAAGTACCTAAGGTAAGCAATCTTTCATAGTTTAGTTGCAAACCTAGGTTTTAGTGGTTGGAAATTCTATTAAACCTAGAGTATGCATGCTGTCCAAAATGTTAAGTTGAAGGAGGAAGAAGGAAATAAAGCTAGAACTATGTTATTAATGTTTAGATAAGTTAGTTTAGATGATTGGTTATTGAATCAAGTTGATATTCTTGACTTTATCATGGATGAAGTGTTTCGGCCAAGGCTGTTTTGGTTAGAAAGAAATGGAATTTCAATGATCTAATGCTTCTATTGAATTTATATGATGGATTTTTTTAGGATTGGATAGATTTGGAATCTTAGAAGCATTGGAATTAAAAGTTATAATTTTGAAGTCTTCTCTATTACTTTTCACATGCATAAATAGTGATTAGATATTGATGATTTTGATGCTTTGAATGGTTTTAAAATGAAAAATTGTGTGGGTAAAGTAGAGAAACAAGTATTGGAAGCATTGGAATCAAAATAAGAATTTTTGAAAGAAAAAAAAGAAGCTTTTCAGTTCTATCTAGAACAGGTTGCAGCTGCTGGAATTTGGAAATTCTAAGTTCATAAATGGATTCAAAAGGCCAAATTATGTAGGGTAAATTCAAGACATTAATTGATTCAAAGGCCAAGCTAATTACAAGGAATTAGGAAAAGTTACCTTAATTAATAACCAAGCTTAATACTCTTAAGTAACAATTGAGTTAGTTCATAAATGAGTGGATGATAATGCATGTGTATGATAATGCAATGATAGGATTTGATTTGTGTGAGCAAGAAGACAATTTTATATCAAGGAAAGGTGACAACAAAGTGGATAAGGAAAAAAGTAAAGCATCAAGGTAGTAAACTATCATAAACTTTTATGTATTGGATGTTATGCTTGATTGTACTATGGCTATGATGAATTGTGTTGCATACGTATATATGAATGAAACTCTGTTTCTATGATTGCTTTGGTCAATTGTATTTCATATGTTACATAGAAACATGCACATTACACAATGTTAATACTTTCACAAGCAAGCACAAGTATTTACATTGATGCATATATTGTTTAGTACCATTTGCTACTCAGATTTCCTCATAAATCTCACCCCTTCCATGAAATCTCAATCCTAGTAGGTTCATGTATGATGAAAGAAGATGAGGAAGCATGAAGAGAAGGTAAGGATTGGATAGTATGATGAAATATGAAATTGTTATAATTGTATTTAAGGTTGTAATGTACAATGTATGCTTAAAAGCAGTATAGTTGTGGCTATTTATAAAAATTGTAAATGATGGAATAAATGTATAAAATTTTACAGACACTTAGTTAACATGTCAAGCTTCGTTTGGACACCAAGTGCGCCATATTTCAATGTATGTACAAATAGAACAGATTTTTCAATTTTAGGGACCATAAAGTGTTTTCCAGGAAATCTGACCAAATGAACAGTGATTTTTGACGATTAAATTGTACTGATTGGCTGAGCATTTGGTCTGGAACTTATTTTTTCCTTAAATTTCAATATGTTCAATTTTTCTATAATTAATTATGATTTTTCAAAGTTCGTCGCCAAATTTGGAATACCATATGAACAGTAATTCATGAAGAGTGAAATTTCAGATTTATCTAATAGACTTCAAAGGTCATGTAAGTGGTTCTAAATGCTACCAAATGGTCCCTAAGACAT
This sequence comes from Leucaena leucocephala, assembly GCA_037074615.1. Lineage (NCBI taxonomy): Eukaryota > Viridiplantae > Streptophyta > Magnoliopsida > Fabales > Fabaceae > Leucaena > Leucaena leucocephala. The sequence continues at coordinate 10,725,493 of CM073536.1, read as the reverse complement.
ACGAAAGTAAGGTGTTACATGAAATGATGGGAAGTAAGCTCGAGCTCAATGGACATTAAGGGGGAGTTATGTAGTTTCAATCCTTGTTTATTTCATGATTTAGGGTTCCTAGATATAGGTTTTACATTTTATGATGTAAAACTGGAGTTTATCCTTGCAAATTCATAGAGTTTATTCATTAAATTTTACTGTTCATTTGGTCAATTCTATACCTTCCAGATTCTTTGCCTCAGATTTGAAAATTCATATCTCCTAATGTACATATCCAATTGAGACAAATTACCTATGAATTTAAAGCTTGGGATGTGCACTTTGTTCCTACCAAATTTTATGGACAAATTTGTCCATTTGGTAGGTCAAACTAGAGCTGGAAGCTTACTGCTCCAGAACTTACATTTTATCCCCTACTAGAATTGCTATTTTATTTATTAAATAATTTCATCAAGTATAACTCAAGATCATGCATTCCCAATCAACCTTCTACTCGTATCAACATGTCATAATTGTTATCCATAATTTCTACACATTTCACAATAATTACGTAATTGGAGATATAGCATTACAACACTGTACATGTAATTCTCTACTTTTCTTCTTCCATTTATTAGCTCTTCTTCATGCATACATCTTCCACAATGTTTACCTATATTTGTTGGTTAGGGGAGGGGTGAGATTCAGGGGAATCTCATTAGTAAATCATACTATTGATGCATGCAATTATATGCTTGAAAAATAACATGCTTGCTTTCATGAACTTATGTTAACATTATGACATTCATGCATGCTTCATGGTTTCCTATATCATACAAATGGACATGGTATATATGGCAATAGAACATCATTCAGTCATACATGCTTAACATATTCAAGTAAAGCAACCAAACAGTTACAAACAAGCATAGCACAAGTTTTCTACCTTGTTATTGAACTTGCTCCCTAAGCTTCCCAACTAATGAGTGGCTCAGCCAACCTTATCAATTCATCCTCTTAGATGTCTCAAGGTCATAAACACGATCACATTGATCATATAACTTATTAGGACCAAGAACTCATACCATAGCCAAAACTTGCGCTCTTTACTTAACCTTTTTCTCTTGATTTTAATATTAGTGTTCCAACTTTTTGAAAATCATTCTCATAGGCCAATCCTACACAATTTTGAATGAGGAATCCAAATGTGAGCTTGGATTTATTAAACTCATATTCCTTCCCCATGAAACTGTCTTGGTTGAGAGGTACCTTCCTTGGTGCCAAAGTTTCTCTTTTGACTCCAATGTTTCCAACTTCACTTTCTTATCTTGGTTCCACATAATTTTCCATTTTAAATCCTTTGGAAGACTTAGAATCAAGAAAGTCACATTTCAGGCACAAGAACACAGCAAGGCTGTGGGCTCCTCTAGGCAGCCAATTCATGAAATTCAATCATTTACAAGCTAGAACAACTTGAATCCTACTCTTTCCTATCCTTTACACATATTTCTAACATCATACTTGTATTTCTCTAAAATTCTAGATTCAAACCAGCAGCAACAACACAAGAATTCAATCTTCCAAATCTATTAAAACTCTTACCCAAACTCAAGAATACAAACTACTACAAGATCAAGAGCTAGAGTTGTCATCTTACCTTGCTTGCTCTTGATTCTTCCTCATCTCCATGACTTCTTTCTCTTTCTCTTTCCTCTCTAAATTTCTCCATAGTTTTCCCTCTTTTATCACTTGTCTGTGCTACTCTTGAAGGAGGGGAGGGGTATTTATACTAATTTAGTTACCAAAATGCCCTCCAAGTTGCATGGAATTTCACGACCAAATACTTGGTCTAGGTTGATCCACATGTCTTCTTGCATCATCTTCTCCTCATCTTATATCATCTTCATAAGAAGGATGATGTTATGAAGATGCCGTAATCTTAAGGGAAGAAGGAAGATAAGATTGAATTTGACCATTAATTTCTAAATATTTTCTTACTTTTACCATACTTTACTTGTATCATATTTGTTTGGATTTCTTAATAGCCTTCTGGAGCTCAAAAAATTCTTCTGTCTACTACATAATCTTCCTTTAATTATAGGGAATTTCCATGAATTTTCTTGGGCTATAACTCTTCCTTTAGCTATTTCTTTTAGAATTTCCCGTAAAATGCCTATGATGCCATTATGAGCTTGTAATATTTTTGTAACTCACATTGCTAACCTTTTAGGCATGAGATTAATTTTATAAACTTCTTTATCCTCTTGACTATTTAGTCCCCATTTTTACATACATTTTTTAGGTCTCCTCATGGCTCAAATAATTATTCCTAGATAAATACATCAAATTGAGCTATTACACTAAACATTCTATTAAAGTTACTTTAGTGGTATTTTTATCATTTATGTTCATAAAAAGGCCTCTATGACTCATTTACCATATTTTTTTTGAGATTTTCTAGATTTTTCATGCTTTTTATCCATAATTACCCCTTTTGGCCTAAACTTCCTAAAATTATAGTTTTGCCCCTACTCAGGCTCAACCTTATAAATCATCACTTTGAGGCCTTTACCTTACCCTTAGGCCTGTATCTATCCTCTTTTCTCTTTCTGAGCCCTTGAGACTGTCATACCTTACTTTACTAAGCTTCATCTTCTCCAAAATAGTATCATGTTATGTTTGGAAAAGATAGGGGTGAGATTTCTGGGGAAATCTTAGTAGCAAATGATACCATAAACAATGTATGCATCAATATAAATACTTATGCATACTTGTGAAAGTGTTAGCATTGTGTAAAGTGCATGCTTCCATGTAACATATGAAGTATAATTAGCCAAAGTAATCATAGAAACAGAGCTTCAATCATATACACATATGCAACACAATTCAACATAGCCATAGCATAACCAAGCATAACATCAAATACATAAAAGTTTATGATAGTTTACTATAATATCCTTACTTTTGTACGTCTTAGGGACTATTCGATAGCCTTTAGAACCACTTACATGACACTTGAAGTCCATTAGCTAAATCTAGAATTTTTACTCTTAGCGAATTACTGTTCATGTGGTATTTCAGATTTGCGATGAACTTTGAAAAATCATAATTAATTCTAGAAAAATAGAAATGAAGTGGTTCAAAATTCTAATCGAAGATAACATCTTGAAGTTTAAGGGAAAAATAATTTCCTGACCAAATGCTTAGCCGATTGATACAGTTTATTCGTTAAATTTTACTATTCATTTGGTCAAAAATTCTGAAAACAGATTCTGGTCCCTGGCTTTGGAAATTCATTTCTCTTTGTTCCCTTATCCAAATGAGATGCATTACATATGGATTTAAATCTCCATATGTGTACTTTAAGCTCATAAAATCTTGTGAGTTAATCCTTTCATTTGCTAGGTCAAATTGAAGCCACAATAAAACTGCTTCAGGACCTACGTTTTTACCATTTTAGTTTCCTTTCTTTAATTCCCAATAATTGTTCCAACATACATAAGCCATCTCTTTGGTCTCTCATGCATTTATATACATCATGAGGTTATGCCATAATTAATTCATACATATTCTTTACATATAATGACATATTAGATAACCTTACATACATGGAAATTCATGGCATCTACTAAGACATCCATTACTTCAGTTTCTTTCTCCCATTCTTTAGCTCTTCTTCATGTCCTTCATTCTTGACCTAAATTGGTTGGTTGTGGGAGGTTGAGATTCTAGGGAATCTCAGTAGCAAACATTACCACTTAAATATGTAAGATGGATGCTAATGCATGATATGTAATTTCATTAAACTTTCTTTAATTAGTGACATGCCATCATGCTATAAACTTTGCATAAAAATGCATGGCCATGGGAAACATGTTCTTCATAACATATTCAACATCTTTTCTCATGTCACAACATCATTCAAATATCATATACATGTCAACACATAAGCATACCACATCAAGCACATAAAGAGATAAGTCCACTACCTTGAACTTAAGCTTTCTTCCTTACTCTTCCACTTGCTCCCTAAGCTTTCCAACCATGAAACCTTTCGGTCAACCACTTCTCAACATCTTCTTGGATGTTCCAAGGTCCTAAGTACATTCATATTCATCACATAATTCATTAGGACCATGAACTCAAGCATTATTCAAGACTATCTCTCTTGAACATTTAACTATCATAACTTCCTCTAACTTTTACCAATTTTCTTGGCCTTTGAATCAATTGATGTCTTGACCTTACCCTACACAATTTCACCTTTTGAATCCATTTATGAGCTTAGAATAATGAAATTCTAGCTCTTAAGCACTGTTCTGTACAGATTTGAAAAACAGGCATAATTCTTCCAAAAATTCTCATCTTGATTCCAATGCTTCCCATACTTGTTCTCTACTTTACCCTACACAACTTTTCATTTTAAAACCATTGGATGCATCAAAATCATGAGATTCCAATCACTGTTCATAAGAGTGAATAGTAACAGAAAAGAATTCCAAACATTATAACTTTTAATTCCAATGCTTCCAAGGCTCAAAACCTATCCAATCCTACACAAAATCATCATATAAACTCAATGGAAGCATTAGATCATTGAAGTTCCATATCCTTCTATCATGAACAGTTCATGTACAGTGCAAACCGAAATGGTTCATCCATGGCAGTCAAGAACATCAACTTGATTCAACAACCAATCATCTACCTAGCTTGTTTAAGCTTTAATCTCATAATTCTAACTTTAATTTCCTCTTTCTCCTTTCATCTAAGGTTTTGGACAGCATATACACCTTAGAGAAAACTCAACTTTCTTCCATGAAAACCCTAAGTTCAAGCTACCAAATCAAAGGAAAATAAGCTAGGATAGATTGCTTACCTTTAATCTCTAGCTTGCTTGAACTTTGGCCTTTGAATCCTTCTTTGTCTTGGCTTGAGTTTTCATTTTGCAAGAGGTTCCCCAAGGATTCTTCATTCATGGTTTTCCATCAGGAAAATGGGGGTATTTATAGAAAAATCCAATGGAAAATAGATGGCCAAGATCATTTTGTACACTATTTGATCTAATGGCTTAAATTTATTCTTGGATTTAACTTTTCTTTAATAATTATGACATCATCATCCATGACATCATCAAGGGGACACCTCATAAGACATGTGGCGAAATTCCAAGGGCAGGAAGCTTCTGGAAAAATTCTAGTCCAATCCGGTACCGGCTCAGTCCGATTTCTCAAAAATCAGACTGCTTTCTGAATCTAATTTTTCTGAGATTCCATAATATGTTTTCTGACCTTAAATCCAGTATCCTGATTCTTCATACCATTGACATTCTTATACTGGGTCTAAACTTAATTACAGATCCATTGGTAAATTACCAAAATACCCTTGGTGCCCTTTCTTGCACTATATTAACCTTAAGGGCATAATTGTCATTTCACACCTCTTTGCACCTTATTAGAGCATATACTGACTCTGACTAACTCTTCCTGTACCTTCCTTGGCATTTTGGCTTGTCTAAAATGACCAAAATACCCTCCATTCATCTCTTGCTCCTTGGTACAACACAGGGGCATTTTCATAATTTCATACTTTTTCGGCAAATTTCTGGACATTGGCCCTTTCCCCGATGAACTGATATCATGGGCCTAACCTCAATTGGTGTCATTATGGGCCTCTGAGTGACTCCATCTGGGCTCATTTAGTCCCAATTTGCTTACCGATTAATTTTCCAATCTAATATCGGGAGTCCACAAACTCCCGATAAAATTCACTAACAAGTGAATAACTTTTTCTACAGAACTCCTTTCGGGATTCGGTCAGTTCCCCGACCTCTGGCTTCACAGGACGCATATTCCTGTAACTTTTTACTCATATCTGAGGTCTAAGACATCTGATAAAAATTTTAAATAACTTTCAGACTATCAGATAAATTTTAGCTATCTGAAACTCTAATAAAATTTCTATATTAAGCTAGATTAACTAGCATCTTTTCTCTATCTACTGGTGAAATCTGGGACTGAAATGCTTCCGGACAGTTCTAAGCCACTTCCGGCTCAACTTTCTATAATTACCATTTTGCCCTTTGAACTTTCCTTAAATTACATTAGGTCCTTAAACTTTTGAAAATTACACTTTTGGCCCTCAACTTTTCATAATTACAATTAATGGCCTAAAGTTTATGTCTACTTTATATTTTGTACCATGGAACTTTTATACTTTTCACTTTAGTCCCTCTTTTTTAAATCTTCATGTTATCATTCTTTTCTTCTCTATTCATCGTCACAATCCTTTCCAAACCTCTTTCCTCTATCAGTATTATACAGATAGGGAGAAATTAGGATGTGACATTTACTACCTGTCGAGTAGCTTTTCCTTAGTCATTAACCTTTGCTATGAGATTTCTTCTTTTCATAGGTCAAATCCTAATTCCTAAGCTTCCCAAGTCCCTAAGCTCCTTGGATTACTCCTAGCTCGGTCAAACATCCTCCTTTTTGGAACGCTTAGAGCAACAACAAAAAATGATAGAAAACATGTAAGCAGCTCAAGCTCGCCGTGACCAAGAAAGGGATGCTACTATAGCAGCAGCAGTAGCAGAAGCTTAGGTAATATAAGACAGCCAGAACCTGTCAGAGCAGTTAATGTAGAACCAGATATTGTGCAGCAGCAGAGCCACCTAGGCAAGCTGAGTCGGTGGTTTCCCCTATTGGTATCCATCAATGGATGATGAAATTTTATAAGCACAATCCTCCAATATTTGAAGGGACATTTAATGCTTAGGAGGCAGAGAACTGGATCAGTTTGCTAGAAAAGATTTTCAAGGTACTTGATTGTCTGTCTAAAAGGAAGGATCAGATGGCCATTTATCAGCTGGAAAAAGATGTAGACCAGTGGTGGAAGAATACTTAGTTATTGCTATAGGCAAGGAATATTCCTATTATATGGGAAGTGTTTCTTGAGAAATTCTATGAAAAATATTTTCCCAGTCAATGCGTGATAAACAGGAAGCTAAATTCCTTGTGTTGAGGCACGGAGAGAAGAAGCCATTAGATAAATATTTGGCTAAGTTTATTCACCTTTCTCAGTATTCCACGTATCTCTGGCAAGTAGATGATGAGCGATGGATGACGGAGAGAATGATTAGAGGACTAAATGCTACATTAAAGGAAACAATGACTCCCCAGTGGTATAGTTAATGTAATAAAGCGGTAGAGGCTTGTAGAATAATTAAAAATAGCCTGAACCATTGAACGTTAATCAAACTAGTATATAAGGGAAATATTGCACCTGAAAAGATTAGTCAAAGTCGAGATATTACGAGTGGTAGTGGCAATAAAAAGAGAAAAAGACAATGGAAGAATAGAAGGCCTACTCGAGGGAACTTTTAGGTCAATGTTAGCAACTAAGACCCAAGGTTCTGAGTATGTGATAAGTGTGGAAAGAATCATGGTGACAGGCCATGCTTGATGGGGTAGAATATTTGCAATACATATGGGAAACCTGGACATTTCTCTAAGGACTACCCTCAAGCAATCGATAATCAAAGGCCACGAGCCCAAGGTCGAGTGTTTGCACTTACAAGGGATAAAGCTCATAAACCACCTGATATGATCTAAGGTACCATTCATCTCAATAATCACTATGTGATTACCATTTTGACTCGGGTGCAAGTTATTCCTTTATTTCTTATGATTGTGCTGAACGACTAAGCCTTACAATTAGCAAGTTGCATTATGCCATATGTGTGAAAACCCCTACAAATGCTAGAGTAGTTACATATGATGTTTGTCTAAATAGTATTGTTCGATATGACTATTGTTGTACTACTCTAAACTTAATATATATGCCTTTTTGAGAAAGTGATATTATAATTGGATGAAACTAGTTATCTTAAAATGACGTGATACTAGACTGTAAGAACAAGACCCTAGTTCTTTGTTCGAAGGCAGTAGATTGGAGTTCAAAAGTAAAACTAAATTTTATATCAGAGGCTCAGGCAAATAAATATTTACAGAAAGGATGTCAAGGGTACATGGTCTTCTTTTCTATTCAAGTAGAAATAGAAGGGATTGAGGAGATTCCAGTAGGCAAAGAATTTCCCAAGGTCTTTCCAGAAGAAATTCTAGGATTGCCTCTTGAATGAGAAGTGGAGTTTGTAATTGATATTGTACCTAGAGCTGTACCAGTATCCAAACCCCAAATCGTATGGCTCCTAATAAGATGATTGAATTAAAGAATTAGATTGAGGAGCTTTTAGAAAAGGGTTTCATCCAACCCAATGTTTCACTATGGGGTGCTATGGTATTTTCGTTAAGAAGAAGGATGGTAGTTTAAGATTATGTATAGATTATAGAGAGTTGAATAAGATTACTATTAAGAATAAGTACCATCTTCTCAGAATTGATGACATGCTAGATCAGCTGGCTGGAGCAAGTTTATTCTCTAAGATTGACATGAGATCAGGCTACCACCAACTTAGGATTAAGTCAGATGATATCTCTAAGACTGCTTTTAGGACTCGATACGGTCATTTTGAATTTCTTGTGATGCCATTTGGTCTAACCTGTAGTTCTTATGGATTGTATGAATAAAATCTTCAGGCCCTAATTAGATCAATTTGTTGTGGTCTTCATTGATGATATCCTAGTTTACTCCAAATCTGTATAAGAGCATGAAAAACACTTGAGAATTATCGTTAGTACTCTTAAAGAAAAATGGCTCTGTGCTAAGCTTAGTAAATATGAGTTTTGGCTTCAAGAAGTCAAATTTCTCAGCCATGTCATATCACATGAAGGGGTAGCTGTGGATCCTAGCAAGGTTGAAGTAGTACTAAGCTGGGAGCAGCCATGATCAGTGACAGAGATTAGAAGTTTTCTAGGTTTAGCAGGGTATTATAGAAGATTTATTAAGGATTATTCGCGAATTGCCTTACTGTTGACTAAGTTGACCAGAAAGAACTAGTAGTTTAAGTGGGATGAGAAGTGCGAGGTTAGTTTTCAAGAATTGAAACACAAGTTAACCACTACTCACGTGCTGATTATTCTAGATCCAACCCGGACCTATGTGCAGGGGTTAGGATGTGTGTTAATGCAGCAAGGTCAAGTAGTAGCCTACGCCTCTCGACAGTTAAAGCTACCTAAAGAAAATTATCCCACTCATGATCTGTAGCTTGCAACAATAGTCTATGCTCTCAAGATATGGAGACATTATTTGTATGGGGAAACTATAGAATTGTTTTGTGACCACAAAAGCCTGAAGTATCTGTATAATCAAGAAGAACTGAATATGCGACAATGAAGATGGGTGGAGTTATTGAAAGATTATGATTTTTAGATTAAATACCATCTAAGAAAGCAAATGTTGTAGCTGATGCTTTAAGCGTAAAGGTAGTGTAGGTGGTAATTCTGATTATCAAAGAGTTAAAATTAGTAGAAGATGTCATAGATTAGAGTCCTTTATACTAGATGCAGATAATAGGAAATCCTTATGGTGGAATGCAGGTCAGAGTTTTAATTGAAGATGAGATAAAGGAAGTCCAAGTGTATGATAAGCTCACAACAATTTTTAAAGATAAGTTGAAGAGAGGGGAAACTAAAAATTTTGAAATCTCTCAAGATGAATTGCTACGGTTTAGGGGGAAGGTCGTATATACCTAATGCAATGGGATTAAGAGAGAAAATTTTAGATTAAGAACATAAAAGTAGATATACAGTACATCAGCTATGACCAAAATGTATCATGATGTTAAAAGTTTAGTTTTGTGGCCTGGAATGAAAAAAGATGTAGTGAAATATGTGACAAAGTGCCTTACTTGTCAGAAAGTTAAGGTTGAGTATCAGAAGCCAACATGTAAGTTAAAACCATTAGAGATTCCAGAGTGGAAATGGGACAATATCGTAATAGATTTTGTAGTGGGATTGCCATTAACCTCAACAGAACATTATGCTATATGGGTAATTGTTGATCGATTAACTAAATCAGCCTATTTCCTAGCTGTCAATATCAAGGATCCACTTGAGAAGTTAGCTAAACTCTACATAAAATAGATAGTTACTGTAATATCCTAATTTTTACGCCCAGAGTGAAATATCCTTCCTTTCATACGTCTTAGGGACCATTTGGTAGCATTTAGAACCACTTTCAAGGTCATTGAAGTCCAATTTCTCAATCTGGAGTTTTACTCTTATCAAGTACTGTTCACTGTGTAAATTCCAGAGGAGTGACCTGATTTCCAAAAATCATAACTAATTCTAAAAAAATAGAAATGAAGTGGTTCAAATTGCTACATGAAGCTAACTCAATTATATTTCAGGGAAAATAATTCATTGACCACTATTTGACCAAGTCAACGTAGGTCAATGTTATAATTTTACTGTTCATCCAGCGTTTTCCCCCTAAATCCAGCATTTTGGTCCCAACTTTGATAATTTAGATCTCCAGGTGTAGACATCCAAATGAGGCATTCTATATATAAAATCGAAGCTTAGTATGTCTACTATTTGACATAAAAATATCATACATTTATTCATCCTTTTACTATTTTTAATTATGGATCAAACATCATCAAGTCACCACGTGTTACTGTTCATAGTGGTAAATTTTAGCTCTCAACTTTACATACATATGCATACATCCATCACATATCAGTCAAACATGCCAAACAATACCCATTATTAAATAATAAGTTGTTATACATTATAACATGTACAAAATCCTTATAGTTTTATTACATCTTTTCCTGCCCGAAATCCGGCAGCATAACCGCTACGCTTCGTCTTTAGAAAGTAACTGATCTTGTACCGATTCGGTAATTCCCGTGAGAACTACCATTCTACGTAAGTACCCAGGAAAGACTGGATGAACCGGCTAGGTCCACTCACTTCCAGCCTCCTTAGACAGTACCTACGTACACAGTACGTATCAGTTCCTTTCTTTGTTACTGCCATTTTGTCATAATTTCGGCAGCATAACGGCGTCTCTTAAAATTCCCAAAATTTACTTCGACATAGCCTCCCCTGTAATGGGTTATTTATTGGGATGAGATTCGGGGAAATCTCAGTAGTAATAATCATAACAATATATGTAATGCAGAGTGACAATGCTTGCTTGTGATTGTGTACAGATAAGTATGCTGCGTGCTTCCATACTCAATAACATATGATCATAGCATTGTAATAGAGCTTCAAGCATAACATATAAGACAACAATCCAACCAAACAATAGCACAACCAATCACAAAGACATTACATAAAAGCTAGGATTAGTTACTACCTCAAGAGCTTAGCAGAATTCTAGAATCTCTATACTGCTTTCAACTCCGCCAGAACTTCCTTTCTTCTTTCTTCCTTACACCTTCTCTCTCAAGGACTCACTTCTCTCTCTATTTCTTGCTCTTGGCCGTGATGCAAATGAAGGCAAGGGGGGTATTTATAGTTTTGATGGATGGCATTTCCGTAATTTCTAAGCACTCTAAACTTGTGGCCACCGTTTTCTGGAATTTCTTATTTTCTTTATTCCCTTTACTGCATCATCATGACATCATCCCAAGGGACACCTCATGGGACACCTCATCCCTCACATTTCTCACATGGCGAAATTGAGAGAGCCAAGAAGCCTCTGAAAAATTTCCAGTCCAATCCAGTACCAGCCCGGTCGGTTTTCTCGAAAACTGGACTATTTTCTGAATTTGATTTTTCTGAAAATCTATATTATGTCTTCTGACCTTAAATTTAGTACCTGGGTCCTTTATATCATTAAAATTTTTATACTGGATCTAAACTCAATTACAGATCCCCTGTAAAATGACCAAAATACCCCTAGGTGCCATTTCTTGCATTATCTTAGCCCTAAGGGTAAAATCATCATTTTACACCTTTCTGTACCCTGTCAGGGCATATATTGACTCTGGTTAACCTCACCTGTGTATGTCTCAGCTTCTGGGCCTATCCAGAATGACCAAAATGCCCTCCATTCATCTATTACTCTTTAGTATAACACAGGGGCATTTTCATAATTTTGCACTTTTTCGGGGTTCTGCCGGACACTGGCCCACCTATCAGTCCAAGGGTCTTACTGGGCCTTTGATGGTGCCATTATTGGTCCTCCTAGGGTCCATTACCTTTATGGTACGCATCACGAGGAATCTTCCCCCGGTAATGTTCATCGGGTACTTTGGCCATTATACACCGTTTCTACACGTCTCTAGACACCGGCTTCTTTTATCAGATACACTGGCTTACTGTGTCTAGGCAACCATTTGGGTCATAATGGGCATCTGACTGATGTCATCTGACCTCATTCAGTCTCAGTTCAAATACCGATAAATCTCCCTATCGGATACCTGGAGGCCTCACACTCCCGTCTGTATTTGTTAATTTGTGAATAACTTTTTCTACAGACCTCCTATCGGTATTATGCAGTTTCCTGACATCCGCCCCATCAGGATGCCTCATCCTGTAATTTCGTACTTATATCTGAAATCTAGGATGTCCGATAGGAATTTTTTATACTTTTAGACTATCAGATCAATTTTGGCTATCTGGAGTCATGAAAAAGTCCTATAGTAAGCTGGATTACCCAGCGTCACTTGCTCTATCTACTGGTAAAATATGGGGCTGATCTGAATAAGATCACTATTTTTTGCCTGTTTCCAGTCCAGGTTTTCATAATTACACTTTTACCCCTGGAAATTTTCTTCTTTTCAATTAAGTCCCTTTATTTGGCTAAAATTACACTTAAGGACCCCACCTTTTTGTCTACTTTTCCTTTTTAGCCTTAAACTTTTCATAATTGCACTTAAGTCCTTACATTTTCTTCCTTTTTCAATTTAATCCCTTTCTTTGCATAAATGGCCATTATATCCCTAGGGACTTTCACTATTTACACATAAGTCCCTGAACTTTCACTTATTTATAGTTTAGTCCCTAAAAACCCTCTGTATGTTTCTGGGACTTCTGCTTAAAAGGATATATCTATTTCAGGCTACTTTCTAAGTCTCTGGCCTGAAAAATTGGGATGTTACACAGAGATTCAGAAAGTAGCCTAAAATAGATAGGCTACCAGACCCCTTTGAGCAAAAGTTCCAGAAACATACAGAGGGTTTTAGGGACTAAACTGTAAATAAGTGAAAGTACAAGGACTTATGTGTAAATAGTAAAAGTTCCTAGGGGTATAATGGTCATTTTAGAAAAGAAAGGGACTAAAGTGAAAGTTTAAAAGTTCCATGGTGTAAAGATGAAAGTAGACACAAGTTGTGGGCCATTAAGTGTAATTATGAAAAGTAAGGGACTTAATTGAAAAGAAGAAAAGTTTCCAGGGGCAAAATGGTAATTATATAAAGTTGAGCCGGAAGTGGCTTAGAACTGATCGGAAGCATTTCAGTCCCAAATTTCATCAGTAGATAGAGAAAATGATGCTAGTTAATCTAGCTTAATTCAGGAATTTTATTAGAGTTTCAGAAAGATGAAATTTATCTGATAGTCTTAAAGTTATCTGAATTTTTTATCAAATTTCCTGGACCTTAGATATGAGTGAAAAGTTACAAGAATGTGTGTCCTGTGAAGCTAGATGTCAGGGAACTGATAGAATCCCGAAAGGAGTTCTGTAGAAAAAGTTATTCACATATTAGTGAATTTTGACGAGAGTTCGTGAACGCCCGATATCCGATTGGAAAATTAATCGGTAAGCAAACTGGGACTGAATGAGCCCAGATGATGTCACATAGAGGCCCATGATGACGCCAAGTGAGGGTAGGTCCATGATATCTGTTCATTGGGTAAAGGGGGCTAGTGTCTAGAAATATGCAGAAAATGTGCAAAATGACAAAAATACCCCTATGTTATAAAATAGTTAAAGAATGAGTGAAGGGTATTTTGGTCATTTGAATAAGGTTAGACAGTTAAGAAAGGTTATCTGGATAGTTGACCAGGGTCAGGGAATACTCTGGTAAGGTGTGAAAAGACAATAATACCCCTAGACTCATTAAAGTAAATAAAGAGGGACCAAGGGTATTTTGGTAATTTGCCAAGGGATGTTTCTTGGGAATTGAGCCATCAAAGTACTTGAGCTTGATCAGAGACCCAAGATGACATTCTAAGAGTCCAAAAAATGTAGCCCAAGAAATATGTGGGTTAAAGTAGCATTAAAATAATATTTTAGAGACTTTTCAATAAAGTAAAGTTACTCAGTTGAAGTGATAACTGGGGAATTGATCAGATAAAGCTTGAGACTTATTCGGAAGATATGAGGTGGCATGAAAGGTACCCATCAAGATGCCACATGGCACTAATCTAGAGGAAGAAGAAAAAGCTAAGGACACATTGATAACTGTCTTTTTAATTATCAAACAAAACCAAGCTAACCAATAGTAAGTGGAAGCTAACCTAGGTCGGATCACAAGGAGCTAATGGATGCTAAGGTACCTAATTAATCAATTGAGCCATAAATTAACAAGTTAAGAAGATGAGTTGTGTTTTGAACTATCAACTAACTTCAGAAAGTAAATCTATTCTATTGTTTCTATTTTTATGATGAGATGAATGAATGATGACAAGTGTGTTCCCTTGGAGATTATCTTACCTTCATTATCCACAGAATATCAAGAGTTAATCAATTGAATTAGAATAGGTTAGCTAACAGCTCGCTAGCTAAATCTCAATCAAAGCTACAACTCGCAGACATTGAATAGAGAATAGGAATCATTCAACTCAGATATAGTAGAATATGAATTGACAGAATCACTTTAATTAATCATAGCTATGTTCAACTCGATCAAAGATGAGAATTAATCAAAAGTTCATTAATGCAAAAATAAGAAATCCAACTCGGTTCCCTACTTCTTTGTCATCTACTACTCTAATTGAATCAATAAACCAGAAGTAAATACATCAACTCGATACAGTTAAATCTGACTTAAAGACTCAATGAACTCCCTGTTAAGCTCGAGGATTCTGGTTTGGTGTCATTTCCAAGAGAGCACAGCAGCTTAGCCTTGCATTGCTATCTAACTCCAGCAGCAACCATCGGTACAACAACAGTCATGATGGAAATGGAATGAGACGATGAGCATGAATGTGTATAGCTTTCCTCTTTTTCTATTGACTAGAACAGAGGCAAGCTTGCAGAAGAGAAAATGAGAATGGAGAAGAAGGAGATGGTGTGTGCGTGAAACTGGAATATGGATGGAATGAATGGAATGAATGGAATGATGCGTGTGTATGGTATATCAGAATTGTATGGCAGAATGTATGGGGATGTATCGGATGATGAATGATATGCGTATGATATGATATATAGGAAGTCTGAAATGCATGAGTGAATCAATGGAGCTATCCAGATGCCCTCCATCTCCAGCTGTCATCACATGATCTGGTATTCTGTTCAGCATATGCTTCCCACTTGCTGTTGGCAACTTGCTCATTCTGTTCAGATGGAGGGTGCTAATGTGTACAGTGCACCCGTGAACAGTGCCAGATGTGTGGAGTTCATTTCTGTTGCTGCACATGTCTGATCTCCCACTTGCAATCTGTTAAGTCCAGCTATGCAATCCATCCCATGCTTAAATCACCTTTCTGTCCAGCTGTCCCTTTTGTCATTCGCTGATTGATTTCTGCATTTGAAGTTTGGTCGCGACCTTATATACATAAGGTCACGACTAATATTTACAGAGAGCGCTTCTTCTTTGCTGATTGAAGTTTGGTCACGACTTTGAATCAATAAGGTCGCGACTTGAGTTCACAGGAAAGCTCTACTTTGCTGATTGATTGTTGTGTTGACCTGAAATAGACATTTAATAGATTATTTATCCAATTAAGCACTAAAATTACATCATTTAAATTCCCATTTGTCTAATTTCATATTAACTAATTTGCTCAATATAGTAGTAAATGTTGATAAGAATCAATAATAAACTCTCTTTTAACATATTAAAAATCAGTACAAATATGAGTTTATCACACGTGGCACGATCTCAGCTGTTTATTCCTGGATAAGACTATGGAATTCTCTGGAAGCGCTGAGTCAGCTGGTGAGGTGTCAAAAGGGCCCCACCATTGCGCCACCTAAGTATGTGAGGTGTCCCTTAATGATATCACGTTTGATGAGTCATTATGGTGGATGATGTCATCATAGTGATGTAAGCAAGGCTTGGTGAGGAAGCTAAGCGATATGATCCGTCCATCGAGATTTGATCTGGACCGTTCAATCCACTTCCCTTCACCTATAAATACCCATTTCCCCCTCCCATTCAAGGCACACCACGGCCAAGAAGAAGAAAGGGAGAGAGAGAGAGAAAGAGAGAAAGAAAGAGAAAGAAAGGAAGAAAATGAAGGAGTTCTGGCTGAGCTAGGAGCAATCCAAGGAGCTTAGGGACTCGACAAGCTTAGGAATACGGTAAGTAAGTTATTCTAGTCCCTGCTCTAATAAATTAGAGGATTGTTCTTATGAATTTAATAGTTAGAATATAGGAATATCTCTCTCTATAAGGTTAGCCGTGGATATAAAGAAAGTTAAGGGATTGTTATAATAGGGGTATTGCCTCAGGCTAAGCCTGAATTAAGTAAAGTCAAGCTAGATAAGATCATAATAAAATATTATTATGCTATGTATAGGCTCTGACCTATGAAAAGGTGGAACCTTAAATCAAAGGTTAAAGACTAAAGGAAGGGCTACACGTTAGGTAGTGAACTTACCTACTTGTATGCTTATGTTGCTTGAATATTTTATGTGATATTTACTTACTTTGATAATGTGAAGCATGTATGATTAAATGATGCTCTGTTTCATTTTATGCTATGACCATATGTTATAATTAAGGGACATGAAGCATATAAGTTATCATTATGCAAGCATGATCATTAAGTACACACATAGTAACATCAAGCATATAGTTGCATACATTATATGGTTTTCGTTTGCTACTAAGATTTTCCCCGAAATCTTACCCCTTGATTATCAATCCAATTACAGCATGTCTTCTCAAGATGGAGGAGATAAAGATAAGTAAAGAGAAGTTAATAATTATTTAGCATGATTGAAGTATGTTATATGTATGTAAAGTTGGTTGCTGGAATTTGTCACCACGAACAGTAACTTGTGAAGTAGTCACCTTTGATCTGTAATTAAAAATAGTAAATGGTTGAATAAATGTATGATATTTTTACAGTAAATAGTAGACATACAAAGCTTCGATTTGATATATAGAATGTCTTATTGGAATGTCTACACATGGGATATAATTTTTCAAAGTTGGGCCCAAAATGCTGGATTCAGGAGAAAAACATTGGATGAACAGTAAAATTGTAGTGTTAACTGATGTTGACTTGGTCAATACGTGGTCAACGAGTTATTTTTCCCTGAAAGAGGATTAAGTTAGCTTCATTTATCAATTTGAACCACTTTGTTTTGATTTTTCTAGAATTAGTTATGATTTTTCAAAGTTAGGTCGCTTGTCAGTGAACAGTACTGGATAGAGTAAAACTCCAGATTAGGAAATTTGATTTCAATGACCTTAAAAGTGGTTCCAGATGCTACCAAATGGTCCGTAAGATATAAGAAATTTATGATGTGACAGTTAGGCTACATGGTGTCTTGAGTAGTATTATTTTAGATAGATATCCTCGATTTACATAAAATTTTTGGAGGGCTCTACAGAAAGAAGTGGACACTACTCTCAAATTTAGTATAGACTATCATCCACAAATAGATGGACAATCAGAAAGGATGATCCAAACATTAGAGGATATGCTTAGAGCCTATGTTATGGATTTTAAAGGGAACTAGGATAGTCCCTTACCACTAATAGAATTTGCTTACAATAATAGTTATCATTCCAGTCTTCAGATGGCCCTTTTTGAAGCATTATATGGTAGAAAATGCATATCTCCTTTATGCTAGACAGAACTGAGTGAAAGAAGGATATATGGTCCTGACATAGTAGATCAAACTTCAGCTCATATTGATTTGATTAAAAAGGCTATTAGAGGCATAAAGTAGACAGAAGAGTTATACAGATGTAAAAGAAAGCTGCTAGAATTTGAGGAAATTGACCATGTATTCCTCAAAGTTATGCTAGCTACAAGAGCTGGATGATCTATTAAAGTTAAGAAGCTTAACCCGAAGTATATTGGACCATTTCAGGTCTCTCTAAAGTTGGACCAATAGCTTACAAACTAGCCCTTCCTCCAAAACGCAGTCAAATTCATAACGTGTTTCTTGTTTCTCAATTGAAGAAGTATACACCAGACTCGTCACATGTGATTAAGCAAGATGATATCACGTTGTAAGACCACCTAAAATATGAAGTTGGTCCAGTACTGTAACATCCCAAATTTTACTTATCTGTATAAGATTATAGAGGAAAGAGGTTATGAAGGGATTGGAATGTAATCAAAAGAAAAGATAATGATTAAGATAAGTTTTAAGCCAAAGAAAGAGAGAAGGTATAAAGTTGTAAAGCAAAAAAGGGGCTAAATTGCAATTTAGTGAAAGTCTAGGGACTAAATTGCAATTAATGAAAGTTCCAAGGATATAATGGTCATTTTGGAAAAGAAAGGGACTAAAGTGAAAACTCTAAAAGTTTCATAGTATAAAATGGAAGTAGACATAAGCTTTGGGCCATTAAGTGTAATTATAAAAAGTTGAGGGCCCAAAGTACAATTTTCAAAAGTTCAGGGGCAAAATGATAATTATAAAAAGTTGAGCCAGAAAAGGCCAAAAACTGCCTGAAAGTATTTTAGTCCCAAATTTTACCATAAAATAGAGAAAAGTATTCTTATCAGTTTAACGCTACATGAAACTTTGATTTGAGATCCTGATAAATTGATATTAACTTTTGAAGTCGGGAGATTATTATAGTATCCTCTAGACCTCATAATCAGGTTAAATTTGGTAGTAAATTCTTATAATTAATATAAGAATTTATAAAATTGACAGAAGTAAAAAAGGAGTCATGTAGAATTAATTAGAGAATTTAAGGTGAAAAAGGACATTGATAAAGGATTTAAAGAAGATGTATGATTTTTTATCAGGACTTCTGGGTCTCATAAAATTATGAGACTTTGTATAGAATTCATTTTATATTAGAATAAATTTCTAAAAATGTCAGAACCGATAAAAGAGGTGTCTACAATTTATTCCAAAAATTAGGATAATTTAAAAATATCGGTATATGGGAAGTGCCTTAGGATTTGTGCCAATTATCTATTGGACCTAAAAGAGGCCCAATATGGTGTCACAATAAGAGCCCAACAATCCCAAGAACAAGTCTTGGAGCTTAAGTCAATTTTGGATAATTTAAAAAAGGAAGAAAGAAAGGAATTTACAAGGAAACTTCAAGTCTTGCAAGGTGGAAGACAAGAGCACATGGTGGGCCCTATACCTTTCCCAAATAGAGCCATATGCAAGGAAAGAAGAAGGATTTTGACATGTGATTTTATCTTGAAGATTAAGCCAAGATTGAGATCAAATATGAACCATTAGATTAAATAGTATTGGAAGCAATCTTGGCCATCCATGATCTTAGACTTTGGCCTATAAATACCCCACCATTTTCCTTGCAAAACTGTGGCATATGGTACCTTGGGAAAAATATAGTCAAATGAAAACTCAAGCCAAGACAAGAGATTTAAGGCACCAAAGTTCAAGCTAGCTAGGGAATAAGGTAAGTAATCTATCCTAGCTTATTTTCCTTTAATTTGGGCGTTTGAACTTAGGGTTTTCATGGAAGAAAGATGAGATTTCTCCACGGTATATATGCTGTTCAAAACCCTAGATGAATGGAGAAAGAAGAATTTAAAGTTATAACTATGTGATTAAGGCTTAGATAAGTTAGTTAGATGATTGGTTATAGAATCAAGTTGATATTCCTAACTTTGCCATGAAAGAGACCTTTTGGTATGCACTGTTCTGTATAATAGGAGATGGAATTTCAATGATATAATGCTTCCATTGAATATAGAAGATGATTTTGTGTAGGATTGGAACCTTGGAAGCATTGGAATTAAAAGTTGTAATTTTTAGAAGTCTTCTCTGTTACTGTTCACACACATGAACAATGATTAGAATTTCATGATTTTGATGCTTCTAATGGTTTTAAAATGAAAATTTATGTAGAGTAAAGTAGAGAAACAAGTATTGGAAGCATTGTAATCAAAATGAGAATTTTTGAAAGGAAAATAGAGGCTTTTCGATTCTGTCCAGAACAGTGGGAAAACTGCTGGAATTTGGGAATCCTGAGTTCATAAATGGATTCAGAAGGCCAAATTGTTTAGGGTAAATTCAAGACATCAATTGATTCAAAGACCAAGCTAATTAAAAAAGATTAAAGAAAGTTATTTTAGTAGATAAAGTTCATTGTTCAAGGAAGTTGGATTGTAATGAGTTAATGGTAATGCAATGTTAGAATTTAGTTTGTGTGCTCAAAGAAGACAGTCACACATCAAGGAGAAGTAGGAAGCAAAAGGTAAAGGAAAAGGATAAGAAAAGCAAGGAGTATGAGGTAATAAACTTACCTATAGCTACTTGTATGCTTATGTTGCTTAGATGTTTTATGTGATGTTTACTTACTTTGATGATGTGAAGCATGTATGATTAAGTGATGATCTTTTTCCTTTTATGCTATGACCTTATGTTATAATTAAGGGACATGGAAGCATATAAGTTATCATTATGCAAGCATGATCATTAAGTGCACACATAGTAACATCAAGTATTTAGTTGCATACATTGTATAGTTTTCGTTTGCTACTAGATTTCCCCTGAAATCTAATCCCCTCCATGTCACCACCATAGCAGGGATTTCACATGTGGAGGAAGATGAAGAGGCATGAAGAAGAGATAGGAATGAGTTGCATAATGTATGTATATATGTATGTAAAGATAGTTGATGAAATGTCACTATAAATAGTAACTCGTGAGGAGTAAGTGACATATCATATGTAATTAAAAATAGTAAATAATTGAATAAATGTATAAAATTTTAGTAACATTTAATTAACATGGCAAGCTTCATTTTGACACCAAGAATGCCTTATTCTGAAGTCAATACAAAGAATGAATTTTTCAAAGTTAGGGACCAGAAACTATTTTTCAGAATTTTTGAACAAGTGAACAGTGATCTTTGATGATTAAATTGTACTAATTGGCTAATCATTTAGTCTGAAACTTATTTTTAGTTTAAAATTCAGTATGTTAGCTTCGAGTAGCCTTTTGAACCATGAAACATCCTGCCTTAGACTCCTCAGAGCACACCTGCGGAAGCTATACTAGCTGTACTGATTCGGTAATTCTCTCATTAGAACTACCATTCTACCTAAGTACCCAGGAAAGACTGGATGAATCGGCTAGGTCCACTCACTACCAGCCTCCTTAGACAGTACCTACGTACACAGTACGCATCATATCCTTCCTCCACTACTGTTATCTCTGCCAAAATTTCAGTAGCATAACGGCGTCTCTCAAAATTCTCTAAATCTACCTCGACATAACCTCCCTGAAATGGGTTATATAAGGGGATGAGAATCGGGGGAATCTCAGTAGTAATAATCATAACAGTATATGTAATGCAGTGTGACAGTGCTTGCTTGTGATTGTGTACAGATAAGTATGCCGCGTGCTTCCATACTCAATAACATATGATCATAGCATTGCAGTAGAGCTTCAGACATAACATATAAGACAACAATCCAACCAAACAATAGCACCTCAAATCACAAAGCCATTACATAAAAGCTAGGATTAGTTACTACCTGGCTAGCTCAGCAGAACTCTACTATCTCTATTCTGCTTCCAGCTCCGCCAGAACTTCCTTACTTCCTTTCTCTCTTCCTTTCCTCCTCCTTCTCTCTCTTCTTTCTCTCCCTTCCCTTGCCCATGCGTGGAGCAAATGAATGAAAGGGGGGTTTATATAGTTTTCCTCAATGGCACACTCATAATTTCCATGCCATCTGAACATGTGGTCCTGGTTTTTCCTGGAATTTCTATTTTCTTTATTTCCTTTTACTGCATCATCAGTGCCACCTCAGGGGACACCTCAGCAGCCACCTCACCAGCATATTTTCCACATGTCAAAAATCCTGGGACACCTCATCAGTTGACTCAGCATGTTGGCTCACCGGTCCAGAGTCCTGCCTCGTAATACGTGTCCTCAGCTTTATCTGCTTTCTCCAGACTAGAGCCATGTGGTGACAAGGTAGGCACCCTTCACGCCACCCAATGCTATTCAGATAAGTCCCAGACTTATCTGATTACCTCCTCGGTTATCATGCCAACCGAGTAACTTTACTCTACTAAAAGGTCACTGAACCATGCTCTAATGCCATGTGTCATCTTGTGGGTCCCATGAGAACACCTTATCAGTCCACCTCATAGTTTCCAGATAACCTTTCCTGTATCTGACCTTCTTCCCCAGTTCTATCTCTAATCGGGTAACTATCTCATTTGGACCTTCACAACTCTTGGCCCACTAGATCTCATACGGCTAGCACCACTTATAGTCACTAGTCGCGACCTAGCCATCATCTCATCGGGACATAACACCTTCTGTGTTCATTAGTCGCGACCATAACATCCTTTAGTCGTTACCATAACAGTCTTTCATCGCGACCACATCACTTTTTTAGTTGCAACCAAGCTCATTCTACTCATTAGTCGTGACACCACATACATATCCGTCACGACCAATCCTCTCTGCCAATATTAGTCGCGACCAATATACTTCCTCGTCGCGACCAAAAGTCACCAATACATCTTTCTCATACTGTCTGCTTTCTTTCTTATGGACAACTCTACTGCTCAGTGTCCATTCCTTTCATATCTCATCCTAGGGTCTATCTTATCTTACTTTCTTCTTATCCTTCATCCTAAGTTCTAGAAATTCTCTTTCAATAACTCATCCCCTCTTCGGGAGTCATTGTTAATTTAAAGGCTCGACAACCCTCTATATCAGGTTATCTTACACAGGAGCCAGCCCATATCAAGCTACCTACAGAATTCCTAGGCTTAAGACTTAGGACATTCCTCCCATTCCTCATTTTGAACCTAGGTGAACTGTCCCAACTCTGTAGGTTAAAGACTTAACTCATCTTTACATCCTAAAGGACTTAGCTTATCCCTCGGATCCTACAAAATACAGGTAAATAATCCGCCCATATCAGATTACTACCCTAGGACTACGGGTTTAGCAGCTTGCCCATATCAGACTACCTCCCAGTTCAACTAGACCCAAAAATTGGGATGTTACAAACCACTTCATTTCAATTTTTCTAGAATTAATTATATTTTTTGAAGTTCGTCGCTTAATCTAGAATTACCATATGAACAATATTTATAAAGAATGAAATTCCAGATTTTGTAATTGAACTTCAATGGATGTTTAAGTGGTTCTAAATGTTACCAAATGGTCCCTAAGACATATGAAAGTAATGTGTTACAAACACGAATCATTGATCGAAAGATTAAGCAGCTGGTAAATAAACAAATTGCTTTAGTCAAACTGGTCTCAAAAGGATAGACGGAAAATGAAGCTACATGAGAAGTAGAGGAAAAAATGAAGAAGATATGTCTTGAGTTATTCCCTTAGAATATATATATTGTAAATTTCAAGGATAAAATTTATTTTAAGAGGGAGAGAAATGTCATATCCCCAATTTTCTTATCTGGTATGTATGTAAAGTTGTATTCAGTATATATATGAAATTTTATAAGGAAAGAGGTTGCAATTTAAGAAAGGAAATGGATTAAAGTGCAAATAATGGAAATTTCAAGGACTTAAGAGTGATTTAGAAAAAGTCCCAAGGTCAAAACTAAATGTAGAGACAAAATTTGGGCCACAAAATGTAATTATAAAAAGTTTAAGGGACTAAAATATAATTTGTTAAAGTTCAAGGGCAAAATTATAATTATGAGAAAATTATCCAGAAAAGGCCCATAAATGTTACAGTCCCAAATTTTACCAGTAAATAGAGAATGGAAATTGGGCCAGCCATATTTTTCAGAATTTTGATTTAAGGCCTCAGATAATTGAAATTAATTTCTAAAGTTTGGAGATTATTACAGGACCTTTTGGATTTTCTAATCTAATGAAATTTGGCAGGAAATTTCCATAATTAATATGAGAATCTATAAAACTGACAGAACTAAAAAAGGAGTTATGTAGAATTTATAATGGAATAATACATCTGATAAATACTATTGGATGAGTTTTCTTGGGAATTGAGCCATAAAGGTATTGGACCTATTTAAAGGCCCAAGTTAACATCCCATAGGCCCAGTAAAATATTTGAACAATTATGTGGTCTAGTGTCTATAGAAACCCTAAAAAGTGCAAAATTATGAAAAGGCCATTGCGTTGTAATATGGAACAAGAGATAAATGGAGGGCATTTTGGTCATTTGAGCATGCCTAAAATGCTAAGGGAGATACATGAATGATTGATTAGAGTCAGTATAGGCTCTTATAAGGTGTAAAGAGGTGTGAAATAACAATTATGCCCCCAGGGCTAATATAATGTAAAATATTGAATCAAGGGCTTTTTGGTAATTTTCCAAGGGATGATAAGCAGATAAGTACTCAATCTAACAATGTCAGTGGTAGGAAGAATCTAAACACTAGTTTTCGTGATAGAATACATATTCTAAAATATTATAAAAATTAAAAACATAAAACAGTCTTATTTTTTTGTGAAACTGGCTACATCAATACCGGATTGGATTAGAATTTTTCCTATTAGTAATTTCCTATATCTTGAGCCAAACAAAGCTTTATTTGATGTCATGGATGATGTCACTTTTTGGCTTCTAGGTCAAGCTTGACGGAATATGCAATATGGACCCTTGGATCAAATAGTGCTTGGATTAATCTTGGATTTCCATTTCCCCCCAAATTTTTCTATATATACCCTTTCCCAGCCATTTTGACAGACATAGGAAACATAGGGAAAACTCTGCCAAAATTGATTTTGAACTAGGAAGAACTACACAACTTGGAGCTAAAAGAAAGGTAATTAGTTCCTTTGATCTTGGACTTAATTCTAGGAAGTTTGCTCTTGGTTTTAAGTGATTTTTGTGGCATTTTTCCTTTGATGTTGCTACTGTACGTGCTGCTCATTTGTGGTGGGAATATGAATTTTATGATATAGATAATTTAGACAAGCTTAAACAAGATATAATCAAGTAGTATTGGCTTGGAAATTTGTAACATCCTAAAATTTCCCTATATGTATAAGACTGATAGCGGAAAGAGTTATGAAGGGTTTTTTATGGTCATTTTGGAAAGAAATGGACTAAAGAGAAAACTCTAAAAGTTCTATGGTGCAAAGTGGAAGTAGACATAAGCTTTGGGCCATTAAGTGTAATTATAAAAAGTTAAGGGCCTGAAGTGTAATGTTTAAAAGTTCAGGGGCAAAATGATAATTATGAGAAAGTTGAGCCGAAAAAGGCCCAAAACTGCTCGAAACCAGTTTTGTCTTAAATTTTACCATAAAATAGAGAAAATTATTCTGATCAGTTTAACGCAAGACGAAATTTTGATTTGAGGTCCCGATAAATTGATATGAATTTCCAAAGTCTGGGAAAATTATTACAATATCTTTTGGACCTCAGAATTAGATGAAACTTGGTAGTAAATTCTTATAAATAATATAAGAATTTATGAAACTAACAGAAGTAAAAAAGGACTCCTGTAGAATTAATTATGAAATTTACGGTGAAATCAGACCCAGATAAAGGGTTAAAGGAAATGTAGAGAATTTTTATCAGGACTTCTGGGTCTCCAAAAATTATGAGCTTTGTAGAAAATTCATTTTATATTAGAATGAATTTCTAAAAGTGTTAGAAACCTTAAAAGAGTTTTATATAATTTATTTTAAAAATCAAGAGAATTTAAGGATATCCTTATAAGATGGGCCTTGGGAATTGAACTAATTGGCAATTGGACTCAATTTAAGGCCCAAGTGACGTTTTACAGCAGCCCAAGATGATATGGAATGGTCTTGTGGCCAAATGAATTTTTAAGATATTTTTATAAAAAAAAAGAAAGGAGGAAGTTCCAAGACATGTGAGGTATATGGTGAGGTGTCCCATGTGGGACCCACCTTGCGCCACATGTCAAGCATAGGAAGAGGAATGAATTATCACATGTGCCTTATTATATTAAAATATTATAATAAATAGTTTAATGATGATTAAGATTAATTAATCATAAAATCAACTAATGAGAGGAAGAATTAAGTCATTGTAATAATTAGCACTTCCAAGGGTGGATTAGTCCTAAGTACCCTAAAAATTGTCTATAAATACCTCCCTCTATTCCTTCATATTACGTTAAGAACAAGAGGGGAAACTCTTGAGGATTGAAAACTCAAACAAACTAAAGAAGAGACAAGGCACTTTGGTTCAAAGTAATCAAGGTTTAAGGTAAGCAATCTTCCTAGTTCTTATGTATATGTTTTGGAAGATTGAAACTTAGATTTTAGTGGTTGGAAAACCTATTTTTCCTTGGTTCTCCACGCTGTCCAAATCTGGACAGAAATGAAGAAAAAAAGAGTAGTAAGATAGAACTATGAAATACTAACCTAGATAAGCTTGGATTATTGGCTATTGCTTGAATTAATTGTGTAATCCTTGAAATCCCAATTCATGTGACTTTTGGCCTAGGACAGACCTGAAGGAAGAAGATTGAATTTCAATGATCTAATGCTTCCATTGAATTTATATGATGATTTTATGTAGGATTGAATAAGAGTGGAACCTTAGAAACATTGAAATTGAGAGATGGACAATTTGAAACCTTCTCTGTTACTGTTCATGCGTATAGATAAAGAAGAATTAAGATATGATGTTTCTCTCCCCCTTAAAATAAATTTCATCCTCAAAATTTAACCCGTACCTTAGTCAAATCATTTTTGATATATCACTCTTATATTCTTCTTTGTTTTATGACTAGGGTTCGGGGGTCTTTCACGTAATTGCATCTCTTGTCTTAGCATCTGACAGAATTTCTGAGTATCCGCAGAGCTTTACATCATTCTTGAGATACCATAAACTTAACATTCTCTATAACTTACAACCTTGCCAGCCTTCTAAGAGAATATTGCTCTTTTGCCTTTCTTTCTCTTGACACAAAGTTGTAATATGAATCTTTCCTTTTAGATCCTCTCTTTGGATCTAACATAAGGTGTTCTACTCTCTTACTTTCCATAACTTTTTTTTAACTCTTAGCTTTTCTTATCATCTTACATAACTTTGTGAATCTATACCAAACATGTGTGGCATTTACAACATTTTTTTCACTTCCCAAGGGGTCACCAATCATTGGGCTACTCTAGCCTAAGCACGCTTAACTGAAAAGTACCAATGAAAATCTGAAGCACTGGTGCTAATAGGCTCTTACCTTGGTAGTTCACTATCTTAGACCCTTCTCATGTTGTCTCTTTCGGGTCTATCTGGCTCTTATTCCCTTTAATTTCATCTTCGAAACTTATCTACTTAGATTTGATCTCTTCTTATCTTATGTGAGATACTTTTATGCTCTTTCTTAGGTATTTTTCTTACAGACTTATGAATACCTTATACTTAGGACTTTAAAATTTAACCCTGCTGACTTTAATTCCTTCTTCGTGTAAGAAGATTCTGAGTTTAGTTCATAATAATAATAAGGTTATCGAAAATTAACAATATGGGTACTCTCTCTATTATGAGTTAACCAACTTGTGAAGCTTCTTTACCTTAACCTTGTCCTTGGTAATTGTCCTTCTAAAGAAATAATGTACTTATGGCTCATTCATTTTCTTTCTTTAGGCTAGGTCTACTGCGACCCTTAGGATCTATTGCGATCAACCGTAAGCCTCTTCAGGATCTAACTGTGAGCCATGTTAGGATCTAACTGTGATCCTCCAAAATCTACTGTGATTCTGTTGTACTGTATCATCATCTCTGGAAGACCTAAAACCAATGGACTAAGTTACAAGGTTAGCCACTTCCACTTAGTTGTTAACTCAACAGATAATTCCCTAAGACTAATCACAGAAGCCAATATTATCTATTAAGACTTTACTCATTTCCTCTATCACTAAGGATTTTGTCATATCATTCTCATCTTTCATAACTTTGTATATACAGTACTGTAGATAGCTACACAGGCTCTACCATGTACTTATCTTTCTTATCATGGTTCTGTACAGAATTTCTGAAGATTTCTTAACTTATCTGGTGGACATGGTTTCAGCATGAACTAAACTGTCCATTTCCTTAAACTGACTTTATCGCAAGAGCAATCTAGCTCTATTATGAGAGCATTTACTTTCATTACATAGATACTGCTCTTTCAGAGCTACATCATCATTTTCATAACTATATCTCATTTCATTTTGTATCTCCTATGTCATGTTCATAACTCATCATTCATATATCTAATCATTACTAAATGATATATCCTGAGTACTATAATCATATGTCCATAGGTATACCAATATCATTTATCTATATAACCATAGTGAGCATATTATATCATCTCCTTTATCCTAACTAACTATCATTATCTTACCTCAAGCCATCATTCTAACTTTGACTTTAATCATTGAAGACTAACTGGAGCTAATTATCTTATCCATCTCTAACATGCAAAAGCAAATATATCAGGTCTAGAGTGGCTTAACAGTATGCATGGACATTATTGTTTAAACATACATAGGGTACCACCCTAAAGCCAGTGGGGATAGGATCATCTTCATCATATGGCAGAATGCTAACAGGAAAATCCAGTTGCACTTTACAATCATTGTTATAAATGAATTACCTGTACCTAAGTCACATATCCCATTTACTTAGTGATCGTTAATCTATCCCATATTCGGGATTATCTGAGGTGACTTCTTTAACTTTTCTCTGATCAGGGCAAAAGTTCTTTCATGTGTCTCAAATCTCTTACCTGTTGTATTCTGTAAACATTCTCTGGAAATATGTCCTGGCTTGTCATATCTGTAGCAACTTCCTCGACCTGTTAAACAAATCTTATCTCCGTGGTCTCCACCATATATTTCATATCTCTTAGATACTGATTGCATGTTTGAACTTCTCAATTCATTACCTCTTCTCAATTTCTAACCTTTACATTTTTCTGGCATTGCAAACCTCTTTCTGAAATATTGCATGCCTCTACCGCTCTATTAAACTTTTGTAATTGCCTAGTTACAATATAAAATTTAGTCCCTAAGTTAACTCCTCAATCATTAGTCTCTCATTATTTATAGAATTCAATTATGTGGAATAATGAAAGAGGAGGTGAACTTGGCTAAGTGTGCATTAAAGGGTTTCTTCTCTTACCCTACCTTATCACTTAAACTTAGCTTCACGCTCATCTTTTTTTGACTGAGGTAAATACTTTTCGTAAAACTGTTTAACTTAAACTTCCCAGTTGAGCGGATTATTCTTTTCCCATAGGGGAACTTTTGTGCTCTTTACTATCTTTTAACATCTTTCTCTAATTCCTGGAGAACTTGAATCGCTTGGAGCTTATATCTCATCTACAACTATTACTTTAGCTTATTCGAAATATATTGTACTAGGTCTACTGAGTCATTAGTTCCACTGTAATGAAATTCCTCCATTTTGGACACATAAACTCTCTGTCTATTCATCATTACGTCTTTTCCCTTAAACCGTATGCTAGGAAGGTCTCTAGACAAGCCTTAGTCTAGCCTCTAATGCTTTCATTTGGAAAAAGACTATCCTGGTAAAGCCTTTCATAATGTAGATCTACTCTAGATTATTGCACGGATGATCTACTAGTAAACGTTCCTTAAATTGATTGTTCATATGTTAGTGTCTCGTACTAGCTGGCTTAGACACATCTTGTACCAATCCTCTAGCTGATAAACTTCAACTAGGTTGGTGTCTTCATTCTCATTGTCTCTGTAGCATCTGATTGCTACCTCTTAGTGCATTGAACGATTATAATGCATTCCCATATACTGATACCATTTTTGTAGGACTTAGCAATTCTCTAGCCAATAACCTATCCATCGTTTTAGGTTTGGCTTAAGCCTCATACTATACTTTACTCAATTTAAAACATCCTACTTTTAACCTCTCAGAGTACGTATTCGGACACGTATTTGATTAGCGGAAGCATTACATTAGCCACATAATTAAAATTTTAAAACTTACTTCTTGGGTACTGTTCATTATGTAATTTCCAGATTCATAGTCCAACTTTAAAAATTCATAACTAATTGCAGAGAAATCGTATGGAGGTGATCCAAATTTCTAATTGAATCTCTTTCATAAATATTTAAGGGAAAAATATAAATCTGGACATTTACCTTTCCAATTTATACAGTTAAATCGTTACTTTTTACTATTTATATGGCAAATTCTGAAAATTCCAGATTCTGTTTCTTAAATTTGGAAATTCGTTTCTATTGATACACACATCAAATTGAGGCATATTACCTATGCATTTAAAGATATGGATGTATACTACATTATCACAAAATTTTGTGAATTAATTCCTTTATTTACTAGGTCAGACTGAAGCTACAACAAAACTGCTTCAGGACCTACGTTTTTACCATTGCAGTTTCCTTTCTTCAATTCCCAATAATTGTTCCAGCATGCATAAACCTTCACTTTGCCTCCCATGTATTCATATACATCATGAGGTTATGCCATAATTAATTCATATACATATTCTTTACATATAATGGCATAATACATAACCTTACATACATGGAAATTCATGGCATCTACTAAGACATCCATTACTTTATTTCCTTTCTCCCATTCTTTAGCTCTTCTTCATGCATACATTTCCTTCATGCTTGACCTAAATTGGTTGGTTGTGGGAGGGTGAGATTTTAGGGAATCTCAGTAGCAAACATTACCACTTAAATATGCAAGATGGATGCTAATGCATGATATGTAATTTCATTAAACTTTCTTTAATCAGTGACATGCCATCATGCTATAAACTTTGCATAAAAATGCATGGCCATGGGAAACATGTTCTTCATAACATATTCAACATCTTTTCTCATGTCACAACATCATTCAAATATCATATACATGTCAACACATAAGCATACCACATCAAGCACATAAAGAGATACGTCCACTACCTTGAACTTAAGCTTTCTTCCTTATTCTTCCACTTGCTCCCTAAGCTTTCCAACCATGAAACCTTTCGGTCAACCACTTCTCAACATCTTCTTGGATGTTGCAAGGTCCTAAGTACATTCATATTCATCACATAATTCATTAGGACCATGAACTCAAGTATTATTCAAGACTATCTCTCTTGAACATTTAACTATCATAACTTCCTCTAACTTTTACCAATTGCCTTGACCTTTGAATCAATTGATGTCTTGACCTTACCCTACACAATTTCAACTGTTGAATCCATTTATGAGCTTCAAATCATGAAAATCCAGCTCCTATGCACTGTTCTGTACAGATTTGAAAAATAGGCACAATTCTTCTAAAAATTCTCATCTTGATTCCAATGCTTCCCATACTTGTTTCTCTACTTTACCCTACACAACTTTTCATTTTAAAACCATTGGAAGCATCAAAATCATGAAATTCCAATCACTGTTCATACGAGTGAACAGTACAGAGAAGAATTCTAAACATTACAACTTTCAATTCCAATGCTTTCAAGGTTTAAAACCTATCCAATCCTACACAAAATCATCATATAAACTCAATGGAAGCATTAGATCATTGAAATTCCATCTCCTTCTATCACGAACAGTGAATAAATAGTGCAAACCAAAATGTTTCATTCATGGCAAAGTCAAGAACAACAACTTGATTCAACAACCAATCATCTAACTAGCTTGTTTAAGCTTCAATCACATATCTCTAACTTTAATTTCGTCTTTCTCCTTTCATCTAAGGTTTTGGACAGCATATATACGTTAGAGAAAACCCAACTTTTTTCCATGGAAACCCTAAGTTCAAGCTCCCAAATCAAAGGAAAATAAGCTAGGATAGATTGCTTACCTTTAATCTCTAGCTTGCTTGAACTTTGGCCTTTGAATTCTTCTTTGTCTTGGCTGGAGTTTTCATTTTGCAAGAGGTTCCCCATGGTGTCTCATGTTTTGCGTGAAGGTGCAGATTTGTGGGGGTATTTATAGAAAATTTCATGGAAAATGGATGGCCAAGATCACGTTGTGTACTATTTGATCTAATGGTCAAGATTGCACCTTGAATCTTGTCTTGCCCACCAAGAAATGATGACATCATCTCCATGACATCATAAAGGACACCTTGATGAGAACGTCGAATTGTCGCAGTCTGAGCCATCAAAATTAAGTGAATTGCACCCTGATTGTGTACAGATAAGTATGCCGCGTGCTTCCATACTCAATAACATATGATCATAGCATTGCAGTAGAGCTTCAGACATAACATATAAGACAACAATCCAACCAAACAATAGCACATCAATCACAAAGCCATTACATAAAAGCTAGGATTAGTTACTACCTGGCTAGCTTAGCAGAACTCCACTACCCTTATTCTGCTTCCAGCTCCGCCAGAACTTCCTTTCTTCCTTTCCTCCTTTCTCTCTTCCTTTCCTTCTCCTTCTCTCTTCTTTCTATCTCTTTCCCTTCTCCATACGTGGAGCAAATGAAGGCAAGGGGGTATTTATAACCTCCTCCAATGGCATTTTCGTAGTTTCTATGAACTCTGATCCTGTGGTCCTGGTTTTTCCTGAATTTTCCTAGTTTCCTTAATTCCTCCTCTACTGCATCATCGGGACACCTCAACGGGATACCTCAGCACCATATTTATCACATGTCACAATTCCTGGACACCTCAGCATGCTGACTTAGCAGGCTGACTCACCGGTCCAAAGCCCTGCCTCGTAATGCGTACCCTCAGCTTTATTTGCTTTCTCCAGACTAATGTCATGTGGCGCCTGGAAGAGACCTTGCACGCTTCCCAATGCTATCCAGATAAGTCCCAGACTTATCTGATCACTTCCTCGGTTCTCGTGCCAACCGAGTAACTTTACTCTACTGAAAGGTCACCGAATCACTACTTTAATGCCATGTGGCATCTTGTGGGTCCCATGAGTATAACTTATCAGTCCACCTCATGGTTTCCAGATAACCTTTCCTGTATCTGGCCCTCATCCCCAGTTCTATCTCTAACCGGGTAACTATCTCCTTTGGACCTTCACAACTCTTGGCCCATACGCTTGACACCACTTTAGCCACTAGTCGCGACCTCATCATCACCTTATCGCGACATAACATCTTTTGGTTCATTAGTCGCGACCACAACATCCTTTAGTCGCGACCATAACAGTCTTTCGTCGCGACTACATCACTTTTTAGTCGCAACCAAGCTCATTCTACTCATTAGTCGCGACACCACAACATATCCGTCACGACCAATCCTCTCTGCCAATATTAGTCGCGACCAATCTACTTCCTAGTCGCGACTAAAAGTCACCAATACATCTTTCTCATACATCTGCTTTATTTCTTATGGACAACTCTACTGCTCAGTGTCCATTCCTTTCATATCTCACCCCACAGAATCTTAACATAATTCTGGGGTCTATCTTATCTCACTTTCTTCTTATCCTTCATCCTAAGTTCTAGAAATTCTCTTTCAATAACTCATCCCCTACTCTTCGGGAGTCCTTGTTAATTGAAAGGCTCGACAACCCTCTGTATCAGGTTATCTTACACAGGAGCCAGCCCATATCAAGCTACCTGCAGAATTCCTAGGCTTAAGACTTAGGACATTCCTCACATTCCTCATTTTGAACCTAGGTGAACTGTCCCGATTCTGTAGGTTAAAGACTTAACTCATCTTTACATCCTGAAGGACTTAGCTCATCCCTCGGATCCTACAAAATACAGGTAAATAATCCTCCCATATCAGATTACTACCCTAGGACTACGGGTTTAGCAGCCTGCCCATATCAGACTACCTCCCAGTTCAACTAGACCCAAAAATTGGGATGTTACACATATCATCACATAATTTGCTCAACCAACCATTATATGCACACTATAATTAAACAATTAACGAGGTAAACCTCAAAGCATTCTTTTCTTTGTCATATTATCTGACAGATCCTGATCCTTTATTCAGGAACCTAAGATAACTATCCATTTAACTTAGGATATCACTTCACCCTCCTATCAGGGTATAGACTCAACCCTTGATGCTTTATCTAACTTTCAAGTATTCCTCTTTATGAGATAGGGGAGTCTCTTAATCTGTGGCTACCTTTCCCTTTACTACTGCTAGTCATACTTAGTTTCATTCCATCATAACATCTCCCATCGCCTATAAGACTTCTATGTCCCTAGCCTAAAAAACTTTTGTGTCCTTGGCCTCACTGTAATCCATAACTGAGTCAGCTAATTTCTTTCAACTTACTGAGGAAGGGTTTAGCTCACATCTCTATGCCATTCGTACTTTTAAGTTTCCCCTATCCTCAAGGATCACTATCAGGCAAGAAGCTATCTCTTACTTTCCCATTAAAAATTTGAGGATCACTGTGTTTTCTTGTTGCAACCAAACTATTGACTCGTCACGACTAACATCGTCTATGTTCATTCATTACGACCACAACACTATTTTGTCGTGACCTTCATTTTCTGTCTTCTTTAATCGCGACCTAGGGTTATGGCTCATCACGTCTAACATACTTACCATAGAGCAATCACCTCCAATTCATAATATTAGTTGGACTATGAACAGGTAACCCATTACTAACCTCAATCTTAAATAGGCCTTAGTTAATCCACTACGTACTCTATTTCCTAATCAGAGCAAGTTTATCTTGCACCAGAACCTCTATTCTGTGCTAAAACTTTGTTCTGTACCAATGCCACAACCTTTTGCTCTGGTACCAAAATGAAAAATCTTACTTTCAACCTCTCAGAGTACATATTTGGAAGCATATTTGATTAACGGAAGCATTACTTGGCCCAAAAATTAAAATTTTCAAACTTACTTCTCAGGTACTGTTCATTAGATAATTTCCAGATTGACCGTCCAACTTTAAAAATTCATAACTAATTGTAGAAAAATTGTATGGAGGTGGTCCAAATTTTTAATTGAAGATATTTTGTAATATCCTTAATTTCTGTACTGATTTCCATGTACAGATTAAATAGAATATATGAGTCCTTTTTCAGGAAAAAGATGTGGTCCTTTATGTAAAGAAAAGGATTAAATTGCAAAAGAAAAGAAATGAAAGGACTTAAATGCAAATATGGAAAGTTTAAGGTTAGGAAAGAAAGGTAGACAAAAATGTGGGGTCTTAAAGTGTAATTTTAGCCAAATAAAGGGACTTAAGTGCAAAGAAGAAAAAGTTCCATGGGGCTAAAGTATAATTAAAGAAAATTAGGCCAGAAGTGGTTTGGACTGACCGATGGCATTTCAGTCCCAGATTTTACCAGAAGATAGGGCAAGTGACGTTGGGTAATCCAGCCTAATACTGAAATTTTTGAAGACTCCAGATAGTCAGAAATGGACTGATCGTCCAAAAGTTATAAAAATTCATACCGGATACCCTAGATTTCAGATATAAGCAAGAAATTACAGGATGATGCACCTTTATGGGGCGGATGTCAGGAAACTAACAGAATACCGATAGGAGGTCTGTAGGAAAAGTTATTCACAAAATAGCAAATTCAGACGGGAGTGTGAGGCCTCCGGGGATCCGGGTAGGAGATTTATCGGTATTTTTAAAGGGGCTGAATGCGATCGGATGACTTCAGTCAGATGACTATTATAACCCACAAGTATGCCTGAACATAGTAGGACACTGTATCTGGGAAAAGGAGCCGGTGTCCGGAAAGGTGTATAATCGGTAAATAATAATTAAAATATTCGGTGAACTGGGGCAGAGGAAGATTCCTCGTAATGCGTGCCATACAGGTAATGGACCCAGGAAGCCCAAAAATGGTGCCATTAGAGGCCCAATAAGACTCTTGGACTGATAGGTGGGCCAGTGTCCAGCGGAACCATGGAAAAATGTGAAATTACGAAAATGCCCCTGTGTTGTACAAAAAGGGCAGCAGATGAATGGAGGGCATTCTGGTCATTCTGGACAGGCCTAGAGGCTAAGACATATCTAAATAAGGTTGACTAGAGCTAGTATATGCTTTGACCAGGTTCAGAAAGGTGTGAAATGATGATTTTGCCCTTAGGGTTAAAATAGGACAAGATAGGGCATTAAGGGCATTTTTGGTCATTTCGCAGGGGATCTGTAACTGAGTCTGGACCCAATATTAAAAATTTAATGATATAAAGGGTCTAGATACTAAATGTGAGGTCAGTAGACATAAAAAGGATTTTTAGAAAAATCAAATTCAGAAAACAGCACGTTTTTCGAGGAAGCTGACCGGGCCGATACCGGATTGGACCGAAAAGCTTCCGGAAGGCTCTAGCTCTCTCTCAATTTCGCCATGTGAAGAATGTGGGAGGTGAGGTGTCCCATGAGTTAGCATTGAGTGATGTCATGCATGATACAGTAAAAGGAATAAAAAAAATAGGAAATTCAGGAAAAACCAGGACCACAGGATCATAAGTCTTCAAAATTACGAGATTGCCATTGCTCAACACTATAAATACCCCCTAGCTCCTCATTTCGGCACAAGCAAGAAAGAGAGGAAGAAAGAAGTTCTTGAGAGAGAAAGTGAGAGAAAGAAAGAAGTAAGGAAGTTCTGGTGAAGTTGGAAGTAGTAGAGAAGTTCTGAAGCTCTGCTTTTGAGGTAGCAACTGATCCTAGCTCTTATGTAATATCTTTGTGATTTGTTGTGCTTTTGTTTGGTTGGATTGTTGTCTTATATGTTATGCTTGAAGCTCTATTCCAATGCTATTATCATATATTATTGAATATGGAAGCATGCAGCATACTTATCTGTACACAATCACAAGCAAGCACCGTCACTCTGCATTACATATGTTGTTATGATTATTGCTATTGGGATTCTTTTGAATCTCATTCCCAAATATAACATTATAGGGGAGGTTGTGTCAAAATAAAATTTGAGAATCTTAAGAGACGCCGGTAGGCTGTCGAAATTTCGGCAACGAATAAGGAACAAAGAAAGGAACTGATACGTACTGTGTACGTAGGTGCTGTCTAAGGAGGCTGGAAGTGAGTGGACCTAGCAGGTTCATCCAGTCTTTCCTGGGTACTTAGGTAGAATGGTAGCTCCTACGAGAATTACCGAATCGGTACAAGATCGGTTACTTTCTATAGACGGAATGTAGCAATTATGCTGTCGGGTTGTAGACAACGGAAAGTGTAACAGAAATATGAGAATGTTAATCATGCACTAATATATAACAGTTGATTATTTAATATTAATTGTTATCTGGCATGTATGACTGATATGTGTTGGTTGTATGCATGTGTAAGTAAAGACTAAATGCTGAAAATAGGCTCAGTGAACAGTAATACGTGAAGACCTATTCATGTTTGATAAATCATTAAAAATAGCAAATGATTGAATTAATATTCTAATTTTTT
Organism: Leucaena leucocephala; assembly: GCA_037074615.1. Taxonomy (NCBI): domain Eukaryota; kingdom Viridiplantae; phylum Streptophyta; class Magnoliopsida; order Fabales; family Fabaceae; genus Leucaena; species Leucaena leucocephala. The sequence continues at coordinate 10,688,020 of CM073536.1, read as the reverse complement.
AGGGTAAAAAGTAGACATACTAAGATTTAGTTTGATATATAGAGTTCCTCATTTGGATGTATACACGAAAAGATATAAATTGTTAAATTTGGGACCAGAATGCTGGATTCAGGAGAAAGTCATTGGATGAACAGTAAGATTGAAACATTGACCCACGTTGAATTTGTCAAGGATTGGTCAACAAATGATTTTTCCATGAAATATAATTAAGTTATATTCATTTAGAAATTTGAACCACTTCATTTCGATTTTTCTAGAATTAGTTATGAATTTTCAAAGTCAGGTCACTCATCTGGAATTTACCACAGCGAACAGTACCCGATATGAATAAAATTCCAGATTAAGAGTTTAGACTTCAATGACTCTGAAAGTGGTTCTAAGTGCTACTGAATGGTCCCTAAGATGTATAAAAATAAGGATGTGACATTTTGGTATCAGAGCAAAGGATTCTGACTTAGGAAATGCTCTGAGTAGATGATTTATAGATAGATATACTATGATAAAGCCGTCATAATTGACACTAAGTTAGTGATTGCAGGATGGCTAGACATAGATGTGGGTCTGAAACTACAGTAAACCAATGGGAATTAAGACCAGAGGTCTCTAGTTCAGATAGTTCAGAAGAAGAGATAGTAAGCAATGATTCTGACCTCTGGACACCTCCAGTAGCTGGTGATTCTGAGGAGGATAGTTCCTCGGTAGGATCAAACTTTCCGATTGATGATCAGGAGGTGATGATACCAGAAGGCCCTATTCCTGCCATTCCCATAAGTGTGGTACCCTTGAATATAGCAGACAGTTCAAGATCCAGCCAGGTACGTGGTCAGAGTAATACGCCAGGTCCCAGTAGGCCCGAAGTGACCCTAGTAGAAATACATTTGGGGAGTCTAATCGTAAGAATGGTCCCAGGGAGGAACCTGAGTAGAGAACAATTCGAGAGCTCAGTAGCATTAGCCCGACAACTATACGAGCTGAGGCAGACTCTGATCAGAAACATAGATCAAGATTATACGGTCTACCAGGAGTTTATCACAAGGGTGAAAGCCATAAATCAAGCCTGGGATCTAAACATGTTGACCATGGGGCTTTGGCTAGAAATTATGAATGATGTATTGCCGACAACTCCTACCTGGAGATCGGAGTTGGACCAATATTTTGATAGAGAACCATACTGTACCATATCCTACTGGATCTACCTAGTAGGAGAATATATTAGAATGAAGTTTAAGAAAAATTAGGGTAATGGTTCTAATGCACAAAAGATCAATACAGTAGCATATATATAGCTGTGTTATGTACTTTGTATGCTATGTTTGAAATGAAATGAGAAATATTGTTGTTTATCGCATTCCTTTATATGCTATAACATAACAAAATGGTTCGAACAAGAAGAACGATTCCAGCGGAGGAACCACAGGAAGCTGGAAATCTTAATCAACTAATTTTAGAGCGATTAGAGCAACAACAAAAGATGATAGAAGAAATAAGAGCTGCTCAGGCACGAAATGAGCAGGAAAGAGATGCTGCCATAGCCGCAGCAGTAGCAGCAGCGGTAAATAATTTAAGACCGCCAGAGCCTTCAGGAGCGACTAGTAGAGAACCTGAAGAAGTACCACAGCAGGCGGAGCAGCCCCAGAGACGGGTTGAATCGAGGGAGGAGGCTGTAGGAATCCAACAATGGATGGTTCAATTTTGTAAACATAATCCTCCAGTATTCGAAGGGACATTCGAAGTACAGGTAGCAGAGAATTGGGTCAGCAGATTAGAGAAGATCTTTAAGGTCCTCGACTGCCCAACTGAAACTAAGGCCCAAATGGCCATCTATCAATTGGAAAAGGATGCGGATAGATGGTGGAAGAATACAGAGTTACTTCTCCAAGCAAGAGACATTTCAGTTACCTGGGAAGTGTTTCTTGAGCAATTTTATGAGAAATATTTCCCTCAATCCGTCAGAGATGAAAGGGAGGCCGAGTTCCTTGTACTAAGACAAGGAGAAAAAGAAGCTTTTGATGAATATTTGGCCAAGTTCATCCGGCTGTCCCAGTATTCTACGTATCTACGCCAAGTGGATGACGAACACTGGATGACAGAAAGAATGATTCGAGGGTTGAATTCCATGCTGAAGGAGAAGTTAACTCCGCAACAATACAGCCAGTTCAATAAGGCTGTGGAAGCATGCCGAATTGTAGAAAATAGCATGAATCATCGAATGCTGTCCAGACCCAGGAGTAGAGATCAGGTGATCCCGGACAAGGCCGGTCGAAATCAAGAAGCTGCAGGTGGGAGCAGCTATAAGAAGAGGAAGCGACCGTGGCAGAGCAAAAAGCCAAATAGAGAAAATTTCTGCGGCAGATCCAACAACAGGGATTCAAAGGCCCCAGTATGTGAAAAGTGTGGAAGAAATCATAGGGATAGACCATGTTTAATGGGCCAGAATATTTGTTACACCTGCGGAAAGCCCGGACATTTTTCCAGAGAATGTCCTCAAGCTATAACTGATCCAAGGCCAAGGACGGCGAGACGAGTGTTTGCACTCACTAGAGAGGACGTGCAGCGATCATCTGAGATGATCCAAGGTACAATCTATCTCAATGATCATGCTGTGATTACTCTATTTGATTCGGGTGCAAGTCATTCCTTTATATCTTATGACTGTGCTAAAAGCCTAGGCCTTCTGATCAGTAAATTGCGTTATGATATACAGGTGAAAACCCCCACCAACACTAAAGTAATCACGTCTGATGCCTGTCTAAATATTGTTGTGCGTTATGAGCATTGCAGTACCACCCTGGACCTGATTTGTATACCTTTTCGGGAGATTGATGTCATACTCGGTCTAAATTGGTTATCCTCTAATAATGTGATGTTGGACTGCAGAAACAAGACCCTGGTTCTTGGTCCAAAGATCACTGATTGGAGCTCAGAAGTGCAACTGAACTTTATGACGGAGGCTCAGGCAGAAAAATGTTTACGGAAAGGATGTCAGGGATATGTGGTATTCTTTTCTGTCCAAACAGAAGTAGAAGAAGGCATCGAGGAGATTCCTGTAGTCAATGAATTTCCTGAAGTCTTTCCAAAGGAGATTCAGGGATTGCCTTCAGAGCGTGAAGTGGAATTTGCGATCGACATTATACCTGGAGCTGGACCAGTGTCAAAAGCCCCTTACAGGATGGCTCCCAATGAAATGCTGGAACTGAAGAAGCAAATTGAGGAGCTATTGGAAAAGGGTTTCATACGACCCAGTGTATCGCCATGGGGTGCTCCAGTGCTATTTATCAAGAAGAAAGATGGCAGTTTAAGGCTATGTATTGACTACAGGGAATTAAATAAGCTTAAAGTTAAGAATAAGTATCCTCTTCCCAGAATTGACGACCTGCTGGACCAGTTGGCAGGAGCGATCTTATTCTCCAAGATTGACTTGAGATCTGGCTACCATCAACTAAGGGTCAAGCCAGATGATATTCCAAAGACGGCATTCAGGACACGCTACGGGCATTTTGAGTTTCTAGTGATGCCCTTTGGATTAACCAATGAACCTGCTATTTTCATGGACTACATGAATCGGATCTTCAAGCCTTATCTAGATCAGTTCGTTGTGGTCTTTATTGATGATATTCTGGTGTACTCCAAATCTCCAGAGGAGCATGAAAGGCATTTGAGGATTGTTCTTGGTACCCTTAAAGAGAAGAAGCTCTATGCTAAGGTGAGTAAATGCGAGTTTTGGCTGTCAGAAGTCAAATTTCTCGGTCATGTCATATCCCGAGACGGGGTAGCTGTGGATCCTAGCAAAGTTGAAGCAGTTTTGAGCTGGGAGCAGCCAAGGACAGTGACAGAGATCAGAAGTTTTCTCGGCCTAGCAGGGTACTACAGAAGATTTATTCAAGACTTTTCTCGAATTGCCTTACAACTTACCAAGCTGACCAGAAAGAATTAGCAGTTTAAGTGGGATGAGAAATGCAGGGCTAGCTTCCAAGAGTTAAAGCAGAGATTAACGACTACTCCCATGCTGATTATTCCAGACCCAACTCAGACTTACGTAGTCTACACTGATGCTAGCAAGCAGGGGCTGGGATGTGTGCTTATGCAGCAAGGTCGAGTAGTAGCCTATGCTTCTCGGCAGTTAAAGCCACATGAAGAGAATTATCCCACTCATGATCTGGAGCTTGCGGCGGTGGTCTATGCCCTGAAGATATGGAGGCACTATTTATATGGACCAACGATAGAGTTGTTTTGCGACCACAAAAGCCTGAAGTATCTACAAGATCAGAAGGAGCTGAACATGAGGCAACGGCGATGGATGGAATTGTTAAAAGATTATGATTTTCAGATCAAATACCATCCAGGGAAAGCCAATGTGGTAGCTGATGCCCTGAGTAGAAAGGTGGTACAGGTTGCATACATGATGATCAAGGAATTAGAACTGATAGAAGATGTGCGCGACTGGAGCCCTCTATATCAAATTCAACTGACGGAGAATCCTTTCAGAGGAGTTCATGTCAGGGCCTGCATAGAAGATGAGATAAAAAAGGCTCAAGAGCAGGATAAGCTCGCGGCAATATTCAAAGACAAGCTGGAGAAGGGGAAGACAAGGAATTTTGAGATGTCCCTAGATGGATTACTACAGTTTCGGGGAAGACCCTATATCCCTAATGTTGTGGGATTAAGGGAAAGGATTCTGGAGGAAGCACATAAAAGTCAGTATACTGTACATCCAGGTATGACCAAGATGTACCATGATGTTAAAAGGTTATTTTGGTGGCCTGGATTGAAGAAAGATGTCGTGACTTACGTGTCTAAGTGCTTAACCTGCCAGAAAGTGAAAGTTAAACATCAAAAGCCAGCAGGAACATTACAACCTCTAGAAATCCCTGAGTGGAAATGGGATGGGATTGCCATGGACTTTGTGGAAGGACTACCCCTGACTCCAAGTAGACATGATACAGTGTGGGTAGTAATTGATCGACTGACAAAGTCAGCACATTTTCTGGCAATCAATAAGAGAGATTCTCTTGAAAAGCTGGCAAAGCTGTATATAAAGGAGATAGTTAGACTTCATGGTATCCCAAGCAGCATTGTGTCTGATAGAGACCCTCTATTTACTTCAAATTTCTGGAGGGCTTTACAGGAAAAAATGGGCACTACTCTCAGATTTAGTACAGCTTATCATCCTCAGACAGATGGTCAATCTGAAAGAACAATACAAACGTTAGAGGATATGCTGAGAGCATGTGTCTTAGATTTCAAAGGCAGCTGGGATATCCATTTACCCCTTATAGAGTTTGCTTATAACAATAGTTATCAGGCCAGTATTCAGATGGCCCCTTTTGAAGCACTTTATGGACGGAAATGTAGATCCCCCTTATGCTGGCTAGAGCTGAGTGAGAGAAGGATGCTTGGTCCAGATATAGTAGATCAAACCGTAGAACAAATTGCAATGATTAGAAAACGATTGTTAACGGCTCAAAGTAGACAGAAGAGCTATGCAGATGTTAGACGGAAGCCGTTAGAGTTTGAAGAAGGAGAACATGTATTCCTTAAGTTAACTCCAACCACAGGAGCCGGACGATCGATTAAAGTGAAGAAGTTGCATCCAAGATACATCGGGCCATTCCAGATTCTCTCAAAAATAGGGGTAGTAGCCTACAAGTTGGCTCTTCCTCCGAATCTCAGCCAGATACATGATGTGTTCCATGTTTCCCAATTAAAGAAGTATGTTCCAGATCCATCTCATATGATTGAGCAAGATGAGGTCGTACTGCGGGATGACCTGACCTATGAGGTTGGACCGGTGCGAATTGCTGATAGAAAAGTCAAGTAGTTGCGGAATAAGCAGATTCCTTTAGTTAAAGTGATCTGGAAAGGCTTGACTGAACAAGAGGCTACATGGGAAACAGAAGAAAAGATGAGAGAAAAGTACCCTGAATTGTTTGTATAGGATAGATGTAATGTAAATTTCGGGGACGAAATTTATTTTAAAGGGGAGAGAAATGTAATATCCTTAATTTCTGTACTGATTTCCATGTACAGATTAAATAGAATATATGAGTCCTTTTTCAGGAAAAAGATGTGGTCCTTTATGTAAAGAAAATGATTAAATTGCAAAAGAAAAGAAATGAAAGGACTTAAATGCAAATATGGAAAGTTTAAGGTTAGGAAAGAAAGGTAGACAAAAATGTGGGGTCTTAAAGTGTAATTTTAGCCAAATAAAGGGACTTAACTGCAAAGAAGAAAAAGTTCCCATGGGCTAAAGTATAATTAAAGAAAATTAGGCCAGAAGTGGTTTGGACTGACCGGTGGCATTTCAGTCCCAGATTTTACCAGAAGATAGGGCAAGTGACGTTGGGTAATCTAGCCTAATACTGGAATTTTTGAAGACTCCAGATAGTCAGAAATGGACTGATCATCCAAAAGTTATAAAAATTCATACAGGATACCCTAGATTTCAGATATAAGCTAGAAATTACAGGATGATACACCTTTATGGGGAGGATGTCAGGAAACTAACAGAATACCGATAGGAGGTCTGTAGGAAAAGTTATTCAAAAAATAGCAAATTCAGACGGGAGTGTGAGGCCTCCGGGGATCCGGGTAGGAGATTTATCGGTATTTTTAAAGGGGCTGAATGCGATCGGATGACTTCAGTCAGATGACTGTTATAACCCACAAGGATGCCTGAACATAGTAGGACACTGTATCTGGGAAAAGGAGCCGGTGTCCGGAAAGGTGTATAATCGGTAAATAATAATTAAAATATTCGGTGAACTGGGGCAGAGGAAGATTCCTCGTAATGCGTGCCATACAGGTAATGGACCCAGGAAGCCCAAAAATGGTGCCATTAGAGGCCCAATAAGACTCTTGGACTGATAGGTGGGCCAGTGTCCAGCCGAACCCCGGAAAAGTGCGAAATTATGAAAATGCCCCTGTGTTGTACAAAAAGGGCAGCAGATGAATGGAGGGCATTCTGGTCATTCTGGACAGGCCTAGAGGCTAAGACATATCTAAATAAGGTTGACTAGAGCCAGTATATGCTTTGACCAGGTTCAGAAAGGTGTGAAATGATGATTTTGCCCTTAGGGTTAAAATAGGACAAGATAGGGCACCAAGGGTATTATGGTCATTTCGCAGGGGATCTGTAACTGAGTCTGGACCCAGTATTAAAAATTTAATGATATAAAGGGTCTAGATACTAAATGTGAGGTCAGTAGACATAAAAAGGATTTTTAGAAAAATCAAATTCGAAAAACAGCACGTTTTTCGAGGAAGCGGACCGGGCTGATACCGGATTGGACCAGAAAGCTTCCGAAAGGCTCTAGCTCTCTCTCAATTTCGCCATGTGAAGAATGTGGGAGGTGAGGTGTCCCATGAGTTGGCATTGAGTGATGTCATGCATGATGCAGTAAAAGGAATAAAGAAAAATAGGAAATTCAGGAAAAACCAGGACCACAGGATCATAAGTCTTCAAAATTACGAGATTGCCATTACTCAACACTATAAATACCCCCCCTAGCTCCTCATTTCGGCACAAGCAAGAAAGAGAGGAAGAAAGAAGTTCTTGAGAGAGAAAGTGAGAGAAAGAAAGAAGTAAGGAAGTTCTGGTGAAGTTGGAAGTAGTAGAGAAGTTCTGAAGCTCTGCTTTTGAGGTAGCAACTGATCCTAGCTCTTATGTAATGTCTTTGTGATTTGTTGTGCTTTTGTTTGGTTGGATTGTTGTCTTATATGTTATGCTTGAATCTCTATTCCAATGCTATGATCATATGTTATTGAATATGGAAGCATGCAGCATACTTATCTGTACACAATCACAAGCAAGCATCGTCACTCTGCATTACATATATTGTTATGATTATTGCTATTGGGATTCTTTTGAATCTCATTCCCAAATATAACATTACAGGGGAGGTTCTGTCAAAATAAAATTTGGGAATCTTAAGAGACGCCGGTAGGCTGCCGAAATTCCGGCAACGAAGAAGGAACAAAGAAAGGAACTGATACGTACTGTGTACGTAGGTGCTGTCTAAGGAGGCTGGAAGTGAGTGGACCTAGCAGGTTCATCCAGTCTTTCCTGGGTACTTACGTAGAATGGTAGCTCCTACGGGAATTATCGAATCGGTACAAGATCGGTTACTTTCTACAGACGGAATGTAGCAATTATGCTGTCGGATTTTAGACAACGGAAAGTGTAACAGAAACATGAGAATGTTAATCATGCACTAATATATAACAGTTGATTATTTAATATTAATTGTTATCTGGCATGTATGACTGATATGTGTTGGTTGTATGCATGTGTAAGTAAAGACTAAATGCTGAAAATAGGCTCAGTGAACAGTAATACGTGAAGACCTATTCATGTTTGATAAATCATTAAAAATAGCAAATGATTGAATTAATATTCTAAATTTTTAGGGTAAAAAGTAGACATACTAAGATTTAGTTTGATATATATAGTTCCTCATTTGGATGTATACACGAAAAGATATAAATTGTTAAAATTGGGACCAGAATGTTGGATTCAGGAGAAAGTCATTGGATGAACAGTAAGATTGAAACGTTGACCCACGTTGAATTTGTCAAGGATTGGTCAAAAAATGATTTTTTCCTGAAATATACTTAAGTTATATTCATGTATCAATTTGAACCACTTCATTTATATTTTTCTAGAATTAGTTATGAATTTTCAAAGTCAGGTCACTCATCTGGAATTTGCCATAGTGAACAGTACCCGATATGAATAAAATTCCAGATTAAGAGTTTAGACTTCAATGACTCTGAAAGTGGTTCTAAGTGCTACTGAATGGTCCCTAAGATGTATAAAAATAAGGATGTGACATATTTCATATACCTTTAAGGGAAAAATATAAATATAGACATTTAATTTGCCAATCAATACAGTTAAATCATTAATATTTACTGTTCATATGGCAAATTCTGGAAATTCCAGATTCTATCTTGTAACTTTGGAAATTTGTTTCTCTTGATATACAGATCCAAATGAGTCATATGACCTATGAATTTAAAGCTCTGGATGTGTACTACATGCTCATAAACTTTTGTGAATTAATTCTTTCATTTGCTAAGTCAAACTGAAACCACAACAAAACTGCTTCAAGACCTACGTTTTTTCAATTTCAGTTTCCTTTCTTTAATTCTCAATAAATGTTCAAACATGCATAAACCATCTCTTTGGTCTCTCATACATTCATATACATCATGGACATATTTCATAATTATTTCATACATTTCCATCACATAAATAAACACTTTACATAACTAGGAAAACCCATACATCGTAGGTTAAAGTATCAAATTGTTCACTTTCTTTCTTCCATTCTTTAGCTCTTCTCCATGCATACATTTTCCATCATGCTTGACCTAAATTGGTTGGTTTTAGGAGGGTTAGATTCTAGGGAATCTCAGTAGCAAATATTACCACTTAAATATGCAAGATGGATGCTAATACATGATATGTAATTTCATTAAACTTTCTTCATTTAGTGACATGCTATCATGCTATAAGCTTTGTATAAAATGCATGGCCATGGAAACATGTTATTCATAACATATTCAACATCATTCATCATGTCACAACATCATTCAATCATCATATACATATCAACACATAAGCATACCCCATCAAGCACATAAAGTGGTAAGTCCACTACCTTGAACTTAAGCTTTCTTCCTTATTCTTGCACTTACTCCCTAAGCTTTCCAACCATGAAGCCTTCTGGTCAATCACTTCTCAACATCCTTGGATGTTTCAAGGTCCTAAACACATTCATATTCATCACATAATTCATTTGGACCATGAAGTCAAGCATTATTCAAGACTATCCCTCTTAAACATTTAACTATTTATTTTAACTTTAGGAATTTCTATCCATCTTTCTAAAAATTACTTCCACAGGTCAATCCCACAAATTTTTTCATAAGGAATCTAAATATGAGCTTAAATTTATAAAAATAAATCTCCTTCCCCATGAACTGGACAGAAACTGTGGGTACCCTCCAAGAAATCCAAAAATTCTCATTTTGATTCCAATGCTTCCAATACTTGTTTCTCTACTTTATCCCACACAATTTTTCATTTTGAAACCATTGGAAGCATCAAAATTATGAAATTCTAACTCCTTCCAGGGACATGAACAGTGCAGAATCAGTACCAAATCTGGAATTGCAAGCATATATTGATTTTTCAAGCTTACACCAAGTAATTCTAGTTTGCTTCTACTTGTCTAAGCTATGTATAACATAAAATTCATCCTTTCCCCACCATTTAGCATTTTGTTCAGTAGCATATAGGGAGGAATAAAACATTTTGTAACAATTAAATCTAGCAACTAATCCTCCCAACTAGAAGCTTAAACACTTAGGGAGAAATATTACCTCGGACGCTTGCTTGTTTGCCTCTTGAGTTGCCTTGGTCTTGGCTTGAGTTTTCATTTTGAAAGAGGTTCCCCATGGTGTCCAAATACTACCGTGTTTTCTTCTAAAAGTGGGGGATATAGATAGAAAATCTTGGGTTGAAATGGAAGGCCAAGATTGCTTTGGTTACTATTTGATCTAATGGTCCATATCTTCCTTCCATCAAGCTTGCCCTAGAAGCTTTGCAAATGACGTCATCCATGACATCATTTAGGGATGTGTTTGGTGCAAATTAAAGGAAAATACTGATAGGAAAAATTCCAGCCCAGTCTGGTACTGATCCAGTCAGTTTCATAAAAACCAGACTATTTTATGTTCATAATTTTTGTAATAGTCTAGAATATGTATTATATCATGGAAACCAGTGTTTAGGTTTTTCCTACCATTGACATTGTTAGACTGAGTATTTATCTGCTTACTATCCCTTGAGAAATGACCAAAATACCCTTAGTGTACTTTCTTGTACTATATTAACCTAAGGGCATATACTGACTCTGATTATTCATCCCTATACCTGACTTGGCATTTTTTATCTTATCCAAATGACCAAAATGTTCTCCAATCATCTCTTGCTCATTATTGCAATCCAGGAGCATTTTTGTAATTTCATATTTTTTTAGGGATCCTCTAGACACTAGCCCACATGATTATTCAAGTATCTTACTAGGCCAATGGGATGCCAACTTGGGCCTTTATATGGTCCAATGCTTTTATGGCATAATTCTCAAGAAATTCCCTTGAAAAGTATTTATCGGGAGTTTTATTCTACTGTAAATTCCATAATAAATTCTACATAACTCCTTTTTAAGTTCTCTCAGTTTTATAAATTCTCATATTAATTATAAGAATTTACTAAAAAAAAATTCATCTGTTTTTGAGGTACAAAAAATACTGTAATAATTTTTCTAAACTTAAGAAATTTATATCAATTCATCGGGACCTCAAATCAAAATTCTTTGTTGTACTAAACTGATCAGAATAATTCTCTCTATTTACTGGTAAAATTTGGGACTGAACTGCTTCCGGGCAGTTTTGGGCCTTTTTCGGCTATCTATTTACTAAATTCTATTCATGCATCTTCATCTTCCTCCATCTTTGAAAACCTGTTGGTGTGGGGATGACATGGAGGGGGTGAGATTTTTGGGGAAATCTCAGTAATAAACGGGACTAAACAATACATACATTAATATTTGATGTTTATGCTTGTTTGTGACTGTGTGAACATAATGTAATGAGCATGCTTCCATGTATAATATGAAATACAATTGGCCAAAGTAATCATATAACTAGAGCATCATTCAAGTACACATATGCACACCATTCAACAAAGCCATAGCACAACTAAACATCACATTCAATGCATACAAGTCTAGGTTAGTTTACTACCTCTTTAGCTTGGTCTTCCTTTAATCTTTCTCTTTACCTCTTGCTTTCTACTTGCTGTCCTCTTGGTCACAAAAGTCCAAATTCTAAATATAGGATCGCCACATACACATTATAAGTCAATCTAACAAGTTCTTAAGCTTGGTTCAACTCTAGAATCGATAAAGTCCTAACTATTCTTATTTTCTATTAATTGCTTTTACCTTTGAATTAATTTATGTCTTGATTATTACTCACACAATTTTGCCTTCTGAATCAGAATATGAAGCCAGAATTTCAAAATTCCAGTTGCTACTCTTGAACTGGACTAAACTATGCAGCACCCTTAGAAATTTCAAAATTTCCTATTTTACTTCCAATGCTTGTTTCTCTACCTAGTCCCACATAATTTTTTATTTTAAATCCATTGGAAGCATCAAAATCATGAATTTTTATTGCTATTCAGGCACATGAACATTAAGAGAAAGGGTTCTAAAATTCTAGCTTTGATTTTGATGCTTTCAACTCGTGTTCCTTGGCTTAATCTCAAATGATTTCGCCTTAAGAACACTTTGGAAGCATAAAAATCATCAAAACAATTCTTCCCCATAGAGATTCAGCTCAGACCATGTCAAGTAACAATGTTAGAAAATTAAGATTCATAAATTAATTCAAACAACAAACATCAATATAAGATTATTTAAGCTTTAATTTCATACTTCTAACTTCAATTTTATTTTCCCCCCTTTTGTCTTGGGTTTTGGCCAGCCATGAGAACTCAAGGAAACTCAAATTCTAACCATGAAATCCCTAAGTTTAAACTTCCAAAATATATACATATAAGCTAGGAAGAATTACTTACCTTAAATCCTAGCTAACTTGGAAGTTTGGTGCGTTGGATTCCTCTTTGTTCTAGCTTGCGTTTTTATTTTGGCATGGCCTCCCTAAGTATTTGCTTCATGGCGTCATTTGAGAGTAGGGAAGGGGATATTTATAGAAAATTGCTATGGAAATTGTCACATCCTATTTTTCCCCTATCTATATGGAACAAATAGTGGAACCTGTAAGGGCCACATAGAGGAAAGAGTTTTGGAAGGGATTGTGACGATGATCAGAAGAAATAATAAAGGTTAGATAGTTTTGAAGAAAGAGAGGGACTAAACTAAAAACTTTAAAAGTTTTATAGTGCAAAATGGAAGTGACATAAGTTATGGGCCACTAAGTGTAATTATGAAAAGTTGAGGGACTAAAGTACAATTTTCAAAAGTTTAGGGGCAAAATAGTAATTATGAAAAATTGAGCCAAAAAAAAACTGCCCAAAATCATTTTAATCCCAAATTTTACTAGTAAATAGAGAAGATTATTATGATCCATTTAACACAACACAGAATTTTAATTTGAGGTCCTGATGAATTGATAAACAATTTTGAAGTTTGGAAAAATTAATACAGTATCTTCTGGACTTATAATCAAATAAAATTTTATAGTAAATTCTATAATTAATATGAGAATTTATGAAACTAACAGATCTCAAAAGAGTTATGTAAAATTTATTATAAAATTTATACTAGAATAAAATACCTGATAAATAATTTTCGGGGAAATTTCTTGTGTCTTTAGCCCATGAAGGAAGAGGACCACGTATAAGGCCCAAAATGGTGCCTCATAGGACCAATGATATTTTCAGATAGGTATGTGGACCAATGTTAATAAAGACCCTAAAAAATATAAAATTATGAAAATACCATTATGTTATGTAAAATTACAAAAATACCCCTATGGTGCAATACTCAACAAGAGATGAGTGGAGGGTATTTTGGTCATTTGGACAAGGTTAAAATAATGAGGGAGATACATGAATGATTAATCAGAGTTAGTATATGCCCTGATGAGATGTAAAATGGTGTGAAATGAGAATTGTGCCCTTAAGGCTAATATAGTGTAAGATAGTGAACCAAGGGCATTTCAGTCATTTTTCAAAGGATGGTAAGTAGATAAATACTTAGTCCAACAATGTCAATGGTAGGTAAAATGTAAATACTGGATTTAAGGTCAGAAGACATATTATGAAATATCATAAAAATTAGAGTTATTAAACAGTTTGGTTTTTGTGAAATTTGACCTGCCCGATACCATATTAGATTGGAATTTTCCAATCAGATCCTAGCCTAAATTTCACCAAACAAGGCCTTAAATTATGGCATGGATGATGTCATAAAGTGCCTTCTAGAGCAAGCTTGGTGGAAGATTGAATATGGACCATTAGATCAAATTGTAACTAAAGTAATCTTAGCCATCCTTTTTCTCCCAAACTTTTTTATAAATACCCCACCCATTTCAACAATACATAACGCTTCGAGACCATGGGGACGTGCTGCCAAAATGTATTTCAAGCAAGAAGAAGAGGGAAATCAAGTAGCTAAACAAGCAAGGATCCAAGGTAACTTCTTCCTCCTACCATTGTATTATGTTGTAGGAAGATTTCTCTTGGATTTGGATGGTTCAAACACCATTTTCTCTCCATCTTAGCTGCTAGACATGATCTGGAATTAAAGGGGAAATATGAATTTTAAGTTATGGAATGTTTAGACAAGCTTAAACAAGCTAGAATTAAGTAGTTTGAGCTTAGGAAATCATGTAATATTGGAATTGTAATCTTGAGACCCTTTCTATCACTATTCATTTGCCTAGGTAGGAGTTTTAATTTTATATTTTGATGCTTACAATAGTTTTAAAATGAAAAATTATGTAGGATAAAGTAGAGAAACAAGTATTAGAAGCGTTGAAATTAAAATGAGAATTTTTGGAATTTATGAAGGTGTTATATAGTTCTGGATAGATTTCATAGGAGGAGTTTATTTTCATAATACCAAGGTCATATTAGGATTCCTTGGACAACATTATGTAGGATTGATCTAAGGAAATAATTATTACAAAGCTAAACCACTAACTCCAAGAATTAAGTTAAGAGTTAGGGGTTTTAAGGAACTTGATATACCTGTTTATATAATGGCTCTAATGAGTTGTATACACAATGTAATTGTGTATAGGGCCATGATATGTCAAAGAAAATAAGTTAAAGAGGATGAGCAACTAACCAATGTTTGGTTGGAGTCAAAGGGAGCAAAGAGAAAAGGATAAATTTTTAAGGTAGTGGACTTACCTCTTTACGTGCTTGATGTGGTATGCTTATGTGTTCACATGTATATAATGATTGAATGATGTTGTGACATGATAAATGATTTTGAATATGGTATGAATAACATGTTTCCCATTACCATGCATTTTAATACAAAGTATTTAGCATGATAACATGTCACTAATTAAAGAAAGTTTAATGAAATTACATATCATGCATTAGCATCCATCTTATATATTTAAGTGGTAATATTTGCTACTGAGATTCCCCAGAAACTCACCATCCCATAACCAACCATAATAGGTTATTTATGATGGAATAATCATGCTTAATACATGAGATAAGGAATAGAAGAGAAGAAGTAAACAAGTGATAGCATGTCATGTATGTTATCCTTTTTATGTAATGTTATATAATATGCCATTATATGTAAAGAAAAATATATGAAATAATTAATGCATAACCCCATGATCGATGTATATGAATGTATGAGAGGCCAAAGAGATGCTTTATGCATGCTGGAACAATTATTAGGAATTAAAGAAAGAAAATTGAAATGGTAAAAATGTAAGTCCTAAAGCAGTTTTATTGTGGCTTCAGTTTGACCTAGCAAATGAAAGAATTAATTCACAAAATTTTATGAGCATGTTTACATCCAGAGCTTTAAATGCATAAGTAACATGTCTTATTTATATGTGTATATCAAGAGAAATGAATTTTCAAAGTTATAAGATAGAATCTAGAATTTCCAAAATTTGCCATATGAACAGTAAAAAATAACGATTTAACTGTATTGATTGGCAATGTAAATGTCCAGATTTATATTTTTCCCCTACTAATTATGAAATAGCTTCAAGTAAAAATTTGGATCACATCCATACGATTTTCTTAGAATTAGTTATGAATTTTCAAATTTAGACTGTCAATTTGGAATTTACCAAATGAACAGTACCAGAGAAGTAAGTTTTAAAATTTTAATTTTTGGGCCAAAAATTTTTTCTGCTAATCAAATATGCTTCCGAATACGTACTCTGAGAGGTTAAAAGTTGAATGTTTCATTTTGGTATCAGAGTAAAAGGTTATGGTATTGGTACAGAACAAAGTTTTAGCACATAATAGAGGTTTTGGTACAATATAAACTTGCTCTGATTAGGAAACAGAGTATGTAGTGGATTAGCTGAGGCCTAATTGAGCTTGAGGTTAGTGATGGGTTACTTGTTCATAGTCCAACTAAGATTATGGATTGGAGATGAATGCTCTAGGGAAACTGAACACTGAGGTTTAATAAGAGATAAAAGTGATTTCTCAGTTAATTGAGATAAAGTTTAAACCTGAGTTAAGTTTAAAGGAGAGTTGAGATTAATAGAAAGTAAGAGATAGCTTTTTACTTGATAGTGATCAATGAGGATAAGGGAAACTTAAAAGAAAGAATGACATAGAGAGTGAGCCAATCCCTTCCTCAGTTAGCCGAAAGGAAGCAGCTGACTCAGTTATGGATTATAGTGAGGCCAAGGACCCAAAAATCCTTCAGGCTAAGGACACAAAAGTCTTATAGGTGATGGAAGATATTATGATGGAATAAAACTAAATATGACTAGTAGTAGTAAAGGGAAAAGTAGCCACAGATTAAGAGACTCCCCTATCTCAGAAAGAGTAATGCTTTAAAGGTAGATAAAGTAGTTAAGGGTTGAGTCTATACCTTGGTAAGAGGATAAGGTGGCAACCTAAGTTAGATGAGTAGTTATATGAGGTTCCTGAATAAATGATCAAGATCTATCAGATAATATGACAAAGAAAATATTGCTTTAAGGTTTACCTAGTTAATTGTTTAATTGCGCAGTGTTCGTATAATGGATGGTTGTTCAAATTATGTGATGATATGACTTATGTTACCATAAGTTATAATGAACAGTTGCATCTTCTTACAGTTGTCATATGATGACACGCATGTTAGAGTATGCTTAAATGATTGCATCTCCTTGCACATTATGCATATTAAAGTATGATATGATAAATGAATGCTCCCCTTTCATATTACATGTAGGGTAAAGTATATGATGAGAAAGTTATAAGAAGGTTATGTTGCTCCCATACCATGCGACATACACTTAGATAATTTAACTTAGTAATGATAAAGAAATAGAAAAAGTGGTAAATAAGATAGTTAGCCAGTTAACCCCAAAGTTCAGAATGAATATAGCCTAGTTAAGGTAAGATGGCTTGACATAATAGCTATCTCAGACTCCTGAGTTGATAAACAGGATCTTAGAGATAGTAAGCTAAAGATAAATAGCCTCAATAAGTTCTTGAGGATTAATAGAAAGAGATGATAAGAGATATATAATGAGACAGATAGATACGAGGAACTAGTATGATAAGAGATAAGTATGAACCTGATGATGTTAATAGTTACTCAGTTTTGGGGTTAGACTAAGAGGCTCATGAGTAAGGGTTACAATGTAAGAAAGTTATGTTCCTTTGAATAAGAGTTGATATTGCTCCAAATAGAGCAATATATCCTATCCATGTAGAAAGGGGATGCAGTTAAGATGGAGTTGACATTGCTTTGACAGAAGAATATGTCCTCCATTAAGAATAAAGAGAATACAACTTAGGTAAGGCAAGCGGAGTTGACTTTACTTCATAAAAGTGTGATTGACCAAGAACAAAATTCAGGGATAGAGCTTAATAAGGTATTAGCATGTAAGAAAGAATAGACTGGTATAAGTCCTCTCCCTCTAATTTTATGAACAAGAAGATGATTTTACAGCTGACTCTATAGACAAATAAAGAGGCTCCCTTTTTATAGGGATAAAATATTTGAATGTTGTGTTACAGATGAAATAGCAAGTGAGAGCTTTTACTCCTTGCATGAAATGCCAGGCACTATGTCATGTTTGTAAAATATGCTAAAGCTCTGAATGTTAGACTAGTGCAAGCTCCACGTGATAGAGCTGTGCAAGCTCTGAGTGTAGAGCTGTGAATATTAAGGAAAGAAATGCTTGAGCTCTGATGTTAGAGCTATGCATTCATGAGCAGGCATGTAGTCCTACAACATGTTCACTGTAACATCCTGATTTTTTGGTCTAGGAGAACTAGGAGGTAGTTTGATATAGGCAGGATGCTAAACCCGTAGCCCTAGGATAGTAATATGATATGGGCAGATCACTTACCTATATTTTATAGGAATCCGAGGAATGAGCTAAGTCCCTCAGGATTTAAAGATGAGTTAAGTCTTTAACCTATAAAATAGGGACAGTTCACCTAGGTTCAAAAAGAGGAATGTAAGGAATATCCTAAGTCTTAAGCCTAGGAATTCTGCAGGTAGCTAGATATGAGCTGGCTCCTGAGTAGGATAACCTGATATGGGCGGGTTGTCGGGCCTTTCAATTAACAATGACTCCCGAAGAGTTCAGGGGATGAGTTATTGAAAGAGAATTTTGAGAACTTAAGATGAAGGATAAGAAGATGAGTAAAGAGGCTAGAAAGAGAGTAAACGGATCTAAGTCCCAAGGGATAGAATGGCCATTTTGGAAAATGTGAAGGGAAAAGATTGCAGAGTTAAGAGTTGACTAGTTTGGTCGCGACTAGAAAGTAGTTTGGTAGCTACTACATTTTACAGAAAGGTCTAGACGTGACTGGAAGATGTGTAGGTTGCAACTAATAGACAAAATAAGTCTGGTTGCGACTAAAAAGTGATGAGGTCGCGACTAAGTGATGTTGAGGTCGCGACTAATGAACACAAAAGGTGTTAAGTTGCGATCGACGGATAGTTAAGTCTCGACTATGTAATATAAAAGATGTTGAGACATATGGAACCAAGTGGGCCAAGAGTTATGAAGGTCCAAGAGAGATTGGAATGATATGTACCCGGTTGGAGATAGAACTGGGAAAGGGTCAGATAAAGTAAAGGTTATCCAGAACCATGAGGTGGCATGAAAAGATGTCCTCATGGGACCCATAAGATGCCACATGGCATTAAGTTGATGGAAAGAGAAAAAGTAGAAAAATGTAAAGGACACGTGGCACGATTTTAACCACGCATTCCAGGAAAAGACTCTGGAATTCTCTGGAAGCGCTGGGTTAGCATGCGAGGTGTCCCAAGGGCCCCACCAAGGTGCCACTTAAGCATGTGAGGTATCCCTTGATGATGTAATAAGTGATGAGTCATTGGAGATGGTGATGTCATCATGATGAGGTAAGCAAAGCTTCTTGAGGAAGCAAGCGATCTGAGCCATTCATCATGATTTAATATGGACCATCCATTCCACTTTGTCTCCACTATAAATAGAGGCACTCCACCTCCATTCCATTCATAATTTGGTGGAGAGGAGAAGTAGAGAAAGAAAGAGAAAGAGAGAGAAAGAGAAACAAAGAGAGAGAGGAAGGAAGGAAGGAAGGAAGAAGTTCTGATCAAGTTAGGAGCAGTCCTAAGAGCTTGGGAATAAGGTTAGCGCTGGATAGAGAGACAGTCATAGGATTGTCAGAGTAAGGATTAAGATTAAAGGAGAGGCTGCTTGCCAGGTAGTAAACTTACCTAAACTTGTATGTGTTGAATGTATGATTGATTGTGTTGTAACTTGATTGATTGCTGTTAATCTATAATTGTTGAAGCTTTGTACTATGATTACCTTGGCCAATTGTATTTCATATCGTACATGGAAGCATGCACATTATATTATGTTGACACAATCATAAGCAAGCACAAATATCAATCATTGATGCATACACTGTCTAGTACCGTTTGCTACTGAGATTTCCCCCGAAATCTCACCCTTATCCTTTTCCAACCATAACAGGGTGCTGGTTGGGAGAAGATGAAGCTAGGAAAATGAGGATGTTTTATTTTGGTATCAAAGCAAAAAGTTCTGGCATAGACCAGAAAGGGTTCTAGTTCAAAGCATAAGATTCTGGCACAGAACAGAAGGTTCTGGCTCAGTGATGCTCTGAAGTAGTTAGAAATGATGTTTAAATGAGTTAAAGATATGAGTTAGAAGGGTTATTTCCCCTAGAGTACTATATAATGAGCCCAAGTCGCGATAAATATGGGTGTAGGTCGCGACTGTTATTCACAGAGAGGTTTAGTCGTGACTTTTATGTTGAAAGGTCGCGACTAGTAGCCACAGAGAGCTGAGGTTGCGACGAGAAGGGTCTTGTGTCGCGACTGATATGTACAGAAGAGTTAAGGTTGCGACGTGAGAAGACCTAAGGTCGCGACGAGTAATGTTGCAGTACGCGACTAGTGTACAAAGGAGTTCAAGTCGCAACGGTAGAAGAGTTAGGTCACGACTATATGACACATAGATGTCAGGTCGTGACGAGTAGAGTAATATGGTCGCTGAAACATCCTTCTTTATATCTCTCAGAGTACTCTTACTATAGCACTCTCAACTGGATTATATCTCTCTTGTCGAAAATTCTGGCAGAAAATAACTGTACTGATTCGGTAATTCCCCATGAGAACTACCATTCTACGTAAGTACCCAGGAAATACTAGATGAACTGGCTAGGTCCACTCACTTCCAGCCTCCTTAGACAGCACCTACCTACACAGTACTCTGCATGTCTACCAGCACAACGGCATTTTCTAGTAAATATCTTTAAATCTTAACCTTAAATCTTGACCTTAAATCTTAACCTTACATATACTCAATTGGAATTATCTTAGATAATTGGAATACCTCTTAACCTTAAAAATATGAATTTCCAAGAGTTAGGCTTTCGGTACTGTTTACTGTACTATTCACTGGGTAACTCCAGATTATAGCCTAAACTTTGGAAATTCATAATTAAATCTAGAAAAGTTATATTGAGGTGATTCCAATTTATAATGAAAGCTATTTCATTTAAATGTTAGAGAAAAATATGAAAATGAGGTTTTCTTGTCCAGATCAAATCAGTTTATTCGTTGAACTTTACTGTTCATTTGGTAAATCTGGAAGTTCCAGTTTCTTTGCCCCATTTTCAAAAATTCATTTCTCCTTGTATACTTATCCAATTGAGTATAATTACATATGGATTTAAATCTCAGAATGTGTACTTTAAGATCACCAAAAATCAAGGAAAAACTCATTCATTTACTATATGACATTAGGTCATTAACCTCACTGCCTCTTAGTAGTCGTATTATCTTATTCCAGATTTTAAATCTTGATTTAAAAAATCATAACAATTCAAGTTCTTTACCAAATAGGGCAGTGTATCTGACAGAAGGAGCCGGTGTCTGGATATGTGTGTAAACGGTGTATAATAGCTAAAATACTCGATGAACATGGACAGGGGAGGATTCCTCGTAATGCGTGCCATGAAGGTAATGGACCCTGAAAGGCCCAATAATGGAGCCATCAAAGGCCCAATAAGACTTTTGGACTGATAGGTGGGCCAGTGTCCAGCAGAACCCCGGAAAAGTGCGAAATTAGAGTCAGAAGAAAAGTGCGAAATTAGAGCTAGTGTCTGTAATTGAGTTAAACCCAGTATAGAAGTGTTAATGATATAAGGGAATCAGATATTAAATTTAGAGTCAGAAGACATGATATGGATTTTCAGAAAAATTAGATTCAGAAAACGGTTCAGTTTTCTAGGCGACAGACCGAGCCGGTACCGGATTAGACCGAAAAATTTCGAGAAGGCTTCTAGCTCCCTCCAATTTCGCCATGTGAAGAATGTGAGGGGTGAGGTGTCCCTTGAGGTGTCCCCTTGATGATGCAGTAAAGGAATAAAAGAAAAATAGGAAATTCTGGAAAAACCAGGACCACAAGTTCATAAGGCTTCAAAATTACAAGAATGCTGTAACACCCCAATTTTCAAGCCCAAGACGTAGAAAGTAGCCTGAAATAGATATATCCCTTTGAGCAGAAGTCCCCGAAGCATACAGAGAATTTTTAGGGACTAAACTGCAAATAAGTGAAAGTTCAGGGACTTATATGTAAATAGTGAAAGTCCCTAGGGATATGATGGCCATTTATGCAAAGAAAGGGCTTAAATTGCAAAAGAAAGAAAATGAAGGGGCTTAAGTGCAATTATGGAAAATATAAAGCCAAAAAGGAAAAGTAGACAAAAAGGCGGGTCCTTAAGTGTAATTTTAGCCAAATGAAAAGGGACTTAATTGAAAAGAAGAAAAGTTCCCTGGGGCTAAAGTATAATTAAAGAAAGTCAGGTCGGAAGAGGTTTGGACTGCCCGAAAGCATTTCAGTCCCAGATTTCACCGGTAGAGAGAGCAAGTGACGCTTGGTAATCTGGCTTAATACAGGAATTTTTCAAGACTCCATATAGCCAGAATTGATCTGATAATGAAAAAGTTATAAAAATTCCTACCGGATATCCTAGATTTTAGATCTAGGTGAGGAAATACAGGATGATGCGTCCTTATGGGACGGTTGTCAGGAAACTGATAGAATACCGGTAGGAGGCCTGTAGAAAAAGTTATTCGCAAATTAGAAAATCCAGACGGGAGTGTGAGGCCTCCGGGGATCCGATAGGGAGATTTATCGGTATTTGAAAAGGGATTGAATGAGTTCAGATGACCGCAGTCAGATGACTGTTATGACTCACAGGGATGCCAGAACACCGCAGGCTAGTGTATCGGACAGAAGGAGCCGGTGTCCGGATATGTGTATAAACGGTGAATAATAGTTAAAATATTCAAGGAACATGGCCAGGGGAAGATTCCTCGTAATGCATGCCATGAAGGTAATGGACCCTGAAAGGCCCAATAATGGCGCCATCAAAGGCCCAGTAAGACACTTGGACTGATAGGTGGGCCAGTGTCCGGCAGAACCCCAGAAAAGTGCGAAATTACGAAAATGCCCCTGTGTTGTACTAAAGGGGTAGTAGATGTATGAGGGCATTTTGGTCATTTTGGACAGGCCCAGGAGCCAAGGCACAAACAGATAAAGTTACTCAGAGTCAGTATATGCCCTGACAGGGTATAGAAGGGTGTAAAATGACGATTTTACCCTTAGGGTTAAAATAGTACAAGAAAGGGCACCCAAGGGCATTTGGTAATTTACTAAGGGATGTTTCTTGGGAATCGAGCCATCAGAGTACTTGGGCTTGATCAGGATCCAAGATAACATTCCCAGAGCCCAAAAACGTAGGCCCAGTGATATGTGGAAAAAAGTGGCATTAAAATACTATTTTAATGCTGTTTCAATAAAGTAAAGTTACTCGGTCAGCACGATAATCGAGGAGGTGATCAGATAAAGTCCTGGACTTATCTGGATAATATTAGAAGGCGTGAAAGGTCCCTTCCAAATGCCACATGGTGTCATCTTAGAGGTAGAAGAAAAGTTAAGAACATGTCACACAATCTCTGCCGTTGAGTCCAGTTTGTGGGAAATCGGACCGGACCGGTACTGGATTGGACTGGATCTGCTGAGTCAGCTGATGAGGTGTCCAAGAAGCTTGCAATTTTGCCATGTGAGAAATGTGCATGATGAGGTGTCCCATGAGGTGGCTTTGAGATGATGTCATGCATGATGCAGTAAAAGGAATAAAAAAAATAGGAAATTCCGAAAAAACCAGGACCACAGGATCATATGGCTTCAAAATTACAGGAATGCCATTGACCAAAACTATAAATACCCCCCCATTCATTCATATGCCACCGCCAAGGAGCCTTTAAGAGAGAGGGGGAAGTGCTAGAGAGAGAAAGTGAGAGGAAGAAAGAAAGAAAGAAAGGAAGCTCTGGCGGAGTTAGAAGCATAATAGAGATAGTAGAGTTCTGCTGAGCCTTTGAGGTAGTAACTCATCCTAGCTTTTATGTAATGGATTTGTGATTTGTTGTGCTATTGTTTGGTTGGATTGTTGTCTTATATGTTATGTCTGAAGCTCTACTGCAATGCTATGATCATATGTTATTGGGTATGGAAGCACGCAGCATACTTATCTGTACACAATCACAAGCAAGCACTGTCACTCTGCATTACATATATTGTTATGATTGTTGCTACTGAGATTCCCCCGAATCTCATCCCCATTAATAACCCATTACAGGGGAGGTTATGTCAAAATAAATTTTGGGAATTTTAAGAGACGCCGTTATGCTGCCGAAATTATGACAAGATAAGAAGAGCAGCTGATACGTACTGTGTACATAGGTACTGTCTAAGGAGGCTGAAAGTGAGTGGACCTAGCCGGTTCATCCAGTCTTTCCTGGGTTCTTACGTAGAATGGTAGCTCTCACGGGAATTACCGAATCGGTACAAGATCAGTTACTTTCTGAAGACGAAGCGTAGCGGTTATGCTGCCGGATTTCAGGTAGAAAAAGATATAATAGAAGTATGAGAATTTTGTACATACCCAGATGGAAAACAACTTATTAATTAATAATAAGTGTTGTTTGGCATGACTGACTGGTGTATGATGGATGTATGCTTATGTATGCAAAGTAGAAGTGCTGAAATTTACCACTGTGAACAGTAACACGTGGTGATCTAGTCATGTTTGATAAATGATTAAAAATAGTAAATAGATGAATAAATGTATGAAATTTTTATGGTAAATAGTATACATACCAAGATTTAATTTGATATATAAAACGTCTCATTTGGATGTCTACACATGGAGTTATAAATTATCAAAGTTGGGACCAGAATGCTGGATTCAGGAGAAAAACGTTGGATGAACAGTAAAGTTGTGACGTTGATTGACGTTGTCTCGGTCAATGAATGGCCAACGAGTTATTTTTCCCTGAAAGATAATTGAGTTATATTCAATTATAAATTTGAACCACTTCATTACGATTTTTCTAGAATTAGTTATGATTTTTCGAAGTCAGGTCACTCATCTGGAATTTATATAGTGAACAGTATTCGATAAGAGTAAAGCTCCAGATTGAGAAATTGGACTTCAATGACCTTGAAAGTGGTTCTAAATGCTACTAAATGGTCCCTAAGACACATGAAAGTAAGGATGTTTCAAATGCCACTCATCAAAACTATAAATACCCCCTAGCTCTTCATTCTCACGGCCAAGGAGCACTTTAGAGGGATAAAGGAGTTCTTGAGAGAGAAAGTGAGAGAAAGAAAGAAGAAAGGAAGTTCTGGTGAAGTTGGAAGCAGTATAGAAGTTCTGGAGTTCTACTTTTAAGGTAGTAACTAATCCTAGCTTTTATGTAATGTCTTTGTGATTGGTTGTGCTATTGTTTGGTTGGATTGTTGTCTTATATGTTATGCTTGAAGCTCTATTACAATGCTATGATCATATGTTATGAATATGGAAGCACGCAGTATACTTATCTGTACACAATCACAAGCAAGCACTATCACTCTGCATTACATATATTGTTATGATTATTACTACTGAGATTCCCTCGAATCTCATCCCAAATAACTCATTACAGGGGAGGCTATGTCAAAGTAAATTTTGGAAATCTTGAAAGACGCCGTTATGTTGCCGAAATTCCGGCAAAGTGGTAAAGAAAGGAACTGATACGTACTGTGTACGTAGGTACTGTCTAAGGAGGCTGGAAGTGAGTGGACCTAGCCGATTCATCCAGTCTTTCCTGGGTACTTACGTAGAATGGTAGTTCTCATGGGAATTACCGAATCGGTACAAGATCGGTTACTTTCTAAAGACGAAGGGTAGCAGTTATGCTGCCGGATTTCAGGCAGAAAGGATGTATTAGAAATATGTAAATTTCGTACATGTTATGATGTGTAACAACTTATTAATTGATAATGAGTATTGCTTGGCATGTTTGATTGATATATGATGGATGAATGCATATGTATGCAAAAGTTGAAATGCTGAAATTTACTACTGTGAACAGTAACTCGTAGGGACCTAGTGATGTTTGATAAATAATTAAAAATAGTAAATGGATGAATAAATATAGGAAAGTTTTATGGTAAATATTAGACATACTAATCTTCGATTTGATATATAACATGCCTCATTTGGATGTCTACACATGGAGTTATAAATTGCCAAATTGGGACCAGAATTGCTGGATTTAGAGGGAAAACGTGGGATGAACAATAAAGTTGTAACCTTGACCCACGTTGACTTGGTCAAAGATTGGTCAATGAGAGATTTTTACCTAAAATATAATTGAGTTAGATTCAAGTAGAAATTGGAACCACCTAATTTAGAGTTTTCTATAATTAATTATAATTTTCTGAATTCAGGTCACTCATCTGGAATTTACACAGTGAACAGTATGCGAGAAGAAAAAATTCCAGATTGAGAAATTGGACTTCAATGACCTTGAAAGTGGTTCTAAATGCTACCAAATGATCCCTAAAATGTATGAAAGTAAGGACGTTTCAACTAACATGAAATCACTTGGGACACCTAAGCCTCCTCTTTGGCGCCATTTTAAAGTCCTTGTGAGTCCCACCATGTGCAAACCCTAATTTTTACTTTATTCTCTTTTTTTTCTTTTCAAAAATCATAAATTATTCATTATTGGACTTGGGATCCAAGATAACTTTTGGGACTTATTGGGCTGGCCTAGTACAAAATATTGGGCCTCTTTTAGGTCCAATAGCTAATTGGTACAAATCCCAATATACTTTCCTTATACCGATATCCTTAAATTACCCTGATCTTAGAATAAATTCTAAACACCTATTTTAATTGTTATAACATTTTTATAAATTAATTCTAATATAAAATAAATTTTCTACAAAGTTTCATAATTTTCTGAGACCCAGAAGTTCTGATAAAAATTATATACATTTCCTTTAACCCTTTATCGGTGTCCTTTTTCACCGTAAATTCCATAATTAATTCTACAGGAATCCTTTTTGACTTCTTTCAACTCCATAAATTCTCATATTAATTATAATAATTTACTATCAAATTTCATCTGATATCCATCCATTGTGAAATGACCAAAATGCCCTCCATTCACTTCTAGTTTCTTAGGGCATCACAGGGGCATTTTTGTAATTTTGCACTTTAGCTCTTACACTTTCTTCCTCTTCCAATTAATCCCTTTCTTTACATAAATATGGCCACATCTTTTCTTAAAAAAATCTCATATATTTTATTCAATCTGTAGATACAACTTAGTAAAGAAATTAGGGATGTTACAGTCGCGACTAAAAGTCACAGAGCATATGAGTCGCGACTATACAGTACTCAAGTTGTTGCGAGAATTCACAGAGACCAGATATGATGATAATGATGAGTTAAGATGAGATATGATGATAATGATGAGTTAAGATGAGATAAAATGAGATTTTCCTAGGAATGATCCTAGCACATGGCCTAAGGCTAGAGATATGATGGTTAATAGATAAAGAGCTAATGTTCCCTACAGAGGGATTCCATCATAGAGAAGTAATAGACCTAGGGTAGAGTACCCTAGAGAGCAGAAGAGATAGTAAGAGATGATGAGTGAGATCCATGTGACTCAAGTTCGCTAGGAACAAGGGAAAGAGGCAACTATTTAGGCAGGGGACTGATCAAGGTGAGGATCAGGTTGGAGAGCAAAGATGTCAAAGATATGGAAAGAGCCATGGCACATGGGAGTGTCGAGCAGGGCAAAGCATCTATTTTATTTGTGGCGAGAAAGGTCACTTTGCAAGAGTTTGCCCTAAGAATACTGACATCCCTAGGCCAAAGACAACAGGAAGGGTGTTTGCTCTTACCACAAATAGAGTCTCCAAAACCCCTAAAACATCCAACTTTTAACACCTCAGAGTATGTATTCAGAAACATATTTGATTAGCGGAAGCATTACATTAGCCCAAAAATTAAAATTTTAAAACTTACTTCTCGGGTACTGTTAATTTTGTAATTTCCAGATTGACAGTCCAACTTTAAAAATTCATAACTAATTTCAAAAAAATCGTATGGAGGTGATACAAATTTATACTTGAAGCTCTTTCGTAAATATTTAAGGGAAAAATATAAATCTAGACATTTACCTTGCCAATTGATACAGTTAAATCGTTACTTTTTACTGTTCTATGGCAAATTCTGGAAATTCCAGATTATGTTTCTTAACTTTGGAAATTCGTTTCTATTGATATACACATCCAATTTAGACATATTACCTATGCATTTAAAGATCGGGATGTATATTACATGATCACAAAATTTCGTGAATTAATTCCTTGATTTGCTAGGTCAAACTAAAGCCACAACAAAACTGCTTCAGGACCTACATTTTTACCATTTTAGTTTCCTTTCTTCAATTCTCAATAATTGTTCCAGTACGCATAAACCTTCACTTTTCCTCCCATGTATTCATATACATCATGAGGTTATGCCATAATTAATTCATACATATTCTTTACATATAATGGCATATTACATAACCTTACATACATGGAAATTTATAGCATCTACTAAGACATCCATTACTTCATTTTCTTTCTCCCATTCTTTAGCTCTTCTTCATGCATACATTTCCTTCATGCTTGACCTAAATTGGTTGGTTGTGGGAGGGTGAGATTCTAGGGAATCTTAGTAGCAAACATTACTATTTAAATATGTAAGATGGATGCTAATTGTAACATCCCGATTTTTGGGTTTTGGAGAACTGAGAGGTAGTCTGATATGGGCAGGCTGCTAAACCCGTAGTCCCAGGATAGTAATCTGATATAGGTAGATCACTTACGTATATTTTGTAGGAATCCGAGGAATGAGCTAAGTCCCTCAGGATTTAAAGATGAGTTAAGTCTTTAACCTATAAAATAGGGACAGTTCACCTAGGTTCAAAAGGAGGAATGTAAGGAATATCCTAAGTCTTAAGCCTAGGAATTCTGCAGGTAGCTAGATATGGGCTGGCTCCTAAGTAAGATAACCTGATATGGGCGGGTTATCGAGCCTTTCAATTAACAATGACTCCCGAAGAGTTTAGAGGATGAGTTATTGAAAGAGAATTTTGAGAACTTAAGATAAGGATAAGAAGATAAGTAAAGAGGTCAGAAAGAGAGTATTAGGGCATAATCGTAATTATAGGAAAGATCGGGCTAGTAGCCAATGAGTACCATATTTTACCATAAAATAGAGAAAATTATGTTGTTCATTTCACTGAACTTTTAAATATACATATGAGGTCCCTATGAGTATGTAGGAATTAGAAAAGTGACCAAGGGTAAAATGGTCATTTTGAAAACTACGCGCGAGCGTATTTTCAGGCCAAAATAGCCCTGATCCAGATTTAATATCTCAAAATACTGGGAGATAGAGAAAAGAATTTTGGGTTGAATGATGTGACACAGAATTTTGATTTGAGGTCCTGATTTTTCTGTAAAAATTCCTAAAGATGGGAATTTACAGTTATAATCGGTAAAGGAAAAGCTGTTCGAATAGAGATGATCGGACTGTGGCCAGAAGCCATATAGTATTTCTAAGGCCCAGATATAAGTTATACTAATTCATGGTAGGCCCAGGGGAAGCCCAAGATGTCTGGATGAGGCCAGACTAGATCAAGGGCAAAATTGTAATTTTTGGGCCGAAAGGTAGTGATTTTCGAATATGTGCATAAAATTCCCAAAAAAATTCCAGAAAATAGGAAATTTTATTTCGAGAAACTTTTGTGAAGGGAGAAAATGAAAATACCCTGGGAAATATTTATTAGGAATTTTTCAAAATATGACCTAATCGGTTCCGGTTTGAACCAGAATGTTTCTGAAAGCTTCTGGAAGGCTCCCAAGGCCCCTAATTTCTCCATGTGTGCTTCCAAAAGTGGTTCCCACATGCTTTTAATGGTAGTTGGTGATTAAACAAAGAAAAAAAAAGAAAATAATAAAAAAATAAACTAAAGTAAAAGTATCATTACAACTTTTGAGTTAGCATGCTGAGTCATCAGGTACTTATGAAGGGCCATGAGTTATCATGAGGACATCACCATGATGATGAAATAAAATGGATTAAAGAAAAATCATGGCCACAGGATTAAAGTTCTTAAGAATTACCAAAATGCCATTCATGAAACCTATAAATACCCCCTCCCCTTCATAAGGAGCACGTCCAAGAGCACCAATTTAGAGAGAGAAGTGAGTTCTAGAGAGAGAAAGTGAGAGGAAGGAAGAAAAGAAAGAAAGAAGGAAATCCTGGCAGAGCCGAAAGCAGTATAGAGATATTAGAGTTCTACTAAGCTAGTGAGGTAGTAAATTTACCTAAACTTGTATGTGTTGATTGTATGGTTGATTGTGTTATGGCTTGATTGATTGATGTTAATATGTAATTGTTGAAGCTTTGTGCTATGATTACTTTGGCCAATTATATTTCATATGTTACATGGAAGCATGCATATTACATTAAGTTGACACAATCACAAGCAAGCACTAATACCAATCATTAATGCATATATTGTTTAGTACTGTTTGCTACTGAGATTCCCCCGAATCTCATCCCCTATGTATAACCCATTACAGAGAGGTTACGTCGAAGTGAATTTTGAGAATGGTAAAAGACGTCGTTATGCTGCCAAAATTATGACAGAATGTCCATAATGAAGATAGGATATGATGAGTACTGTGTACGTAGGTACTATCTAAGGAGTCTGGAAGTGAGTGGACCTAGTCAGTTCATCCAGTCTTTCTTGGGTACTTACGTAGAATGGTAGTTCTCATGGGAATTACAAATCAGTACAGTTCAGTTATTTTTAAAGATGAAGTATAGTAGTTATACTGCAGAATTTCTAGCAGGAAAGATGTAATAGAGATATGAGGATTTTGTTCATGCCCTGTTGTATAACAATTTATTATTTTATAATAAATATTGTTTGGCATGTTCAGCTTGTGTATAAGTAGTTAGAATAATGGGTTATCCTAAGAGAAGAAATTAGGAGAGTAATTGAAAAGTTATGAAATTAATAAAGAAATTCGCAGGTCCTGAGGCAGCATTGTTCCGACCTCAGTTTGACTTAGTAAACGAAAGAGTTTGGCCACAAAATTTGGTGAGCCAGTAGCACACATCTGGGGCTTTATGTGGATAGGTAATAAGCCTCATTTGGATGTGTATAATGATATAAATCAGTTCTCAAAGAAAAGGTTCAGAATAAGAAACTTAATTACACTTTTGCCCCTTGAACTTTTCATAAATTATATTTATGTCCTCAACTTTTTAAAATTACACTTAAGGACCCAACATTTTTTCCTACTTTCTATTTTGGGCTTAAAACTTTTGTAATTTCACTTAAGTTCTTGCATTTTCTCCCTTTTTCAATTCAATCCCTTTCTTTACATAAATGGCCACATTTTTCTTAGAAAATCTCACATATATTACGTACAAACTATACTTATAAATCAATACAGAAAATTAGGGATATTAAATTTCTCTCCCCTTGAAATAAATTTCGTCCTCGAAATTTACTTAGTACCTTAGTTAACTATCTTGGATATATATCTTCTGTATATCTCTTTCTACTTTATGACTAAGGATTGGGGTATCTATCTCTTATCTTCGATCTTATCATCTAGCGGAGTACTTCCAGTATCCGCTTTATGTCCTTACTGTCATTACTCTTATTATCTGAATCAACTCACTTAGAGTTGAACTTTACCTCATTTCGGTACTTGCTCACTTGCTATGCATCTATTTGCTTATGGACAACTCATTATACTAGACTTGTGAGTAATGTCCATTTCTTTCATATCAAACTCTCTCGAATATTACTGTATTCGGGAGTTTTCATCAAATACTCATCATACTTTCTAGCACTTATCTCTTATTACTTCTCTTAGTATCTCGCAGACTGCCTTAGCATCCGCAAAGCTTCATCTCTTTTTTTGTATAATCATATTTCTCTTATCATCTTCAATAATTCAACATCATACAGAGAGATGACTTATGCAGTTATTATTTTCTCTACTTTACTATTAAGTAGGAGCACATACTCTAACATGCATAATGCATGGCCAACATATTGTAGGACTATATGCCTGCTCATGAATGCGAAGCTCTAACATCAGAGCTCAAGCATTCCTTTTCTTAATATACACAGCTCTAACACTCGGAGCTTTAGCATATTTCACAAACATAACATAATGCCTAGCATTTCATGCAAGGAGTGAAAGCTCACACTTTCATCTGTTTATAAAGTTACTTCTCAGCACATATTTCTCATTATGTATCTCATTAGATACTTCTCATGCTGTATCATGGCATATCTAGCTAAATTTGGCTATATCATGCTGTATCTCGCTCTTTCATGACTTATCTTGCCTTATCATTACATATTGTGAGATACCATAAGTCTAATATTCTCTTTAACTTATGACTTTGTCAGCCTCTCAGGAGAATATTGCTCTTTTGCTTCTCTTTCTCCTGAACAAAGTTATAATTGAAATCTTTCATTTCAAATCTACTCTATTTGGACTTGACATAAGGGCTCTACTCCTTTACTATTCGTAACCCTTTCTAACTTTTCATAACTCTTTTTATCATTTTACATGACTCTGCACATCTATGCCAAACTTTTGTGGCATTTGCACTCTTTTCTCATTACTTCCTAGGGTCACCCATCATTGGGCTACTCTTGCCTGAGCACATTTAACTGGAAAGTGCTGATAAAAATCTGAAGCACTGGTGCTAACAGGCTCCAACCCTAGTACTTTACTATCTTAGACCCTTTTTCTCTAGATCTCTTTGGCTTTTTAACCTTTTTATCCTCCCATGGAGGATATATCTAGCTTTTATTCTCATTCTCTTTATCCTTATCTTAGGAACCTTTACTAATTTCACTTTATTTTTCGTGTACGAAGATTATAAGTTCAGTCTATAATAATAAGGCTATCTAAAACTAACATTGTGGGTACTCTCTCTGCTATGAGTTAACCAACTTGTGAAGCTTCTCTACCTTAAACTTTGTCCTTGGTATTTGTCTTTCCAAAGAAATACTGTACTCATAGCTCATTCATTTTATTTCTTTAGGCTAGGTCTACTGCGACCCTCGGGATCTACTGTGATCAATCGTCAGCCTCTTCAGGATCTAACCGCGACCCTGGAATTCTTTTCTTGGTGAACCATACTAGGATCTAACTTCAATCCTCCAGAATCTACTGCGATTCTGTTGTACTGTATTCTTATCTCTGGAAGACCTAAAACCAACGGATTAAGTTACAAGGTTAGTTACTTCTACTCTGTTTCTAACTCAACAGATAATTCCCCAAAAATGATCACAGAAGCCAATATTATATATTAAGACTTTACTTATTTCCTCTATTACTCAGGAATTTCCCATATCATTCTCATCTTTCATAACTTTACTATATCTAGTACTACAGAGAGCTACAAATGCTCTATCATGCACATATATATCATAATCTGTCTATCTCGTCTGATAGACATAGCTTTATCATGAGCTTCACTGTCCATGCTTTCAGTTCTATTTCATGAGCAATCTGACTCTATAGCAAGAGCAATCTGGCTTTATTTCAAGAGCATTAACTTCTATCACATACATGTTGCTCTCTTGGAACTACATCAACTTTCATAGCTACATCTCATTTCATGTCCAAGGAACATCATTCACATATCTCATCCCCTACTTAAGGGATATGTCCTGAGTATTGTAATCATATGTCTATAGGATTGTTATCAACATTCATCTCTAATCTTGTTCTCTGTCGAACTTACTATCGCTGTCTTAGATTCTCATTCTAAACTTTAGGGATTGACTGGCTAACTATCTTGCTTATCACTCTTCTATTGCTTTATTATCATTACCAAGTTAAATTATCTTATTGCGTGTTGTATGGTATGGGAGCAACATAACTTTCTTATCACATCGACTCTACCTCACATGTACTATGAAGGAGAGTATTCATTCATCATAGCATACTCTAACATGCATAATATGCAAGGAGATGCAATTATTTAAGCATTCTTTAACATGCGTGTCATCATATGACAACTGCAAGGAGATGTAACTGATCATCATAACTTATGGCAACCAAAAGCCATATCATCATCACATAATTTGCTCAACCATCCATTATTACCTTATTTTCCAAATCCCCATTATTCATTCATGAGCCTGAGATGAATATTCATCTACTTAGCTTGCCACATTACCCTCTTGCTAGGGTATAAACTCAATCCTTTGTTACTCTTTCTTACATAGGAGATAGGGGAGTCACTTGATTTTTTTAAAACTGTGGCTACCTTTCTCTCTCTAGACATCATACATTTCTATTTCTAGTCTTGTATACATCTACCGCTCTATTGAACTTCTGTAACTACCTGAGAAAAATTCTTTCTTTGTAGCATGAAATTCAATCCGTGAATTAACTTCTCAGTTATTCAACTCTCACTGCTCATGTGGATGAACTCGACTAAGTATTCATTAAAGGGTTTCTCTTTCTCTACGTTAACCTTTAGCCTCATGCTCATCTCTATATAACTGAGAGGAATGCTTCTCATAAACTGTCCAAGAAAACTTCTCAGGTGAGCGGATCTATCTCTATCTCTATAGAATACTTCTATATCTCTTTACTATTTCTTAACTCTTTCTGTCTGTATATCAGTCCTAGTCTGCTCTGGACTGGACTGTAGTTCCTTTCTAGTCTTTTTCTTGATCCTGACTAGATTAACTTGAGTCACATGGATCTCATTCATCATATATTATTATTACTTATGCCCTCTAGGGTGCTTTACCCTAGGTCTGCCAGGTTACTATTTCTTTATGATGGAATCCCT
Source organism: Leucaena leucocephala (assembly GCA_037074615.1). Taxonomy (NCBI): domain Eukaryota; kingdom Viridiplantae; phylum Streptophyta; class Magnoliopsida; order Fabales; family Fabaceae; genus Leucaena; species Leucaena leucocephala. Next base: position 10,653,489 of record CM073536.1, on the reverse strand, counting down.
CTGTCTTGGGAACATTAGCTCTCTAACTGTTAACCATCACATCTCTAATCTTAAGCCATGTATTAGGCCCATTCTTAGGCAAGGCTCATTCTATCTTTTAATTCTTTTGTTCAGGAAAAACTAACTGAACAACTTCTTTCATAATGTAGATCTACTCTTGTTGGTAATACAGAGGATCTACTTCTGAGCATCTTTTTAAACTGATCTATATCTCTGTATCTCATACTTTTTGCTTGCCTGCACCTTATGTTAAACCTCTAACTGATAAACTTCAGTGAGATTGGCATCTTCATTCGTCATCAGGTCTCTGTGCATCCTAGTCGCGACCTGAGTGTTGGCTAGTTGCAACTCATTCTCTGTGAACTTTAGCAGCGACCATATCAGTCTACTCGTCACGACTTGACAGCTCTAGGTTCTTCAGTCGCGACCATAGGTCTTCTCTCGTCGCGACCTTAACTGCACTGTGACTTTTCGTCATGGCCAATAGTCCTTACTTGTCACCATAATATTTGTACATACATTACATACATGTCAATTACATATACGGGGTAAGTCATAACTATTATACATCTGGGTAATTACTTTACTTTATACTATTTACATATTTACATTACCCCTCAACTCTTTCTACCTTCTTTTCTAGAAAATCGTAAACTGCAAATACTTCTGCATACAAAATTGACACCCCTAAATATCAGTTGGAGGATCATTTGCCAAAAACTCACTTAACTCTACATGCCATGTAGGGGTATATGGCAATATCTGGCTTACGACCATCTCAGGCAAATCTTCTAGAGTATAAACCTGATTCAGGTCAATGCCCTCTATTATATATCTATTTATCATCCCTGCTACGGCATTGGGGAAATACAGATAGACTGACTGCTCTTGATCTCTACTTCTATCCATCCCTTGACCTAAACTGAGTAGTTCACTCTCCACAGCTATCTTGAGATAGTTATAGTCAACATTATCTGTCCTTAGCAAAGAAAGCTGGGGTTGACTAGGACTAGGAATATTCCTCTGATCTTTATCTATAACGTCGTACATTCCTGGACTACGAGAATAGGAAGGGACTATCGTAGACTCTAGCTGGATCTCTGGATTAAGGGACTGCTGTAGGTTACTCATATCAAATCTATCCTCAAACTCTGGTGGTAGAGGAATAATATATGGTCTACCTATAATCCAGTACTAGTACTTAACTTCCTCAACCGTAATTTGTCCTCTCATTGGAGGAATAAGGCTTACATTAACGTTAGAGGGCACTCCCAAAAACTCATACTATATCTCTTATTATCTCTTTCTCTTAATCCTCAAGAAATTTCTGAGGCTATTTATCTTTAGTTTACCTCTTCAAGATCCTATTTATCAATTCAGAAATCCAGGATAGCTATCATGTTAGGCCATTTTACCTTAACTAGGCCATATTCATTCCATCATAACATCTCCCATCACTTGACCTGTTAGACTTCTGTATCCCTATCCTGAAGGACTTCTATGTCCTTGGCCTCACTGTAATCCATAACTGAGTCAGCTGCTTTCTTTCGGCTAACTGAGGAAGGGTCTGGCTTGCATCTCTATGCCATTCATACTTTTATGTTTCCCCTATCCTCATGGATTACTAACAGGCGAGAAGCTATCTCTTACTAAACCTCAATATTCATTTTCCCTAGACCATTAATCTCCAATCAATAATCTTAGTTGGATTGTGAACAAGTAACCTATTACTAACCTCAACCTCATTTGGGCCTTAGCTAATCCAATACATACTTTGTTTCTCAATCAGACCAAGTTTATCTTGCACCAGAACCTCTATTCTTTGTTAAAACTTTGTTCTGTACTAATGCCAGAACCTTTTGCTCTGATACCAAAATGAAACATCCTACTTTTAACACCTCAGAATATGTATTCGGAAGCGTATTTGATTAGCGGAAGCATTACTTTAGCCCAAAAATTAAAATTTTAAAACTTACTTCTCGGGTACTGTTCATTTGTAATTTCCAGATTGACAGTCCAACTTTAAAAATTCATAACTAATTACAGAAAAATCGTATGGAGGTGATTCAAATTTCTACTTGAATCTCTTTTGTAAATATTTAAGGGAAAAATATAAATATGGACATTTGTCTTTCCAATTGATACAGTTAAATCGTTACTTTTTACTGTTGATATGGCAAATGCTGGAAATTCCAGATTATGTTTCTTAATTTTGGAAATTCGTTTCTATTGATATACACATCCAATTTAGGCATATTACCTATGCATTTAAAGATCGGGATGTATATTACATGATCACAAAATTTCGTGAAATAATTCCTTGATTTGCTAGGTCAAACTAAAGCCACAACAAAACTGCTTCAGGACCTACATTTTTACCATTTCAGTTTCCTTTCTTCAATTCTCAATAATTGTTCCAGTACGCATAAACCTTCACTTTGCCTCCCATGTATTCATACACATCATGAGGTTATGCCATAATTAATTCATACATATTCTTTACATATAATGACATATTACATAACCTTACATACATGGAAATTCATAGCATCTACTAAGACATCCATTACTTCATTTTCTTTCTCCCATTCTTTAGCTCTTCTTCATGCATACATTTCCTTCATGCTTGACCTAAATTGGTTGGTTGTGGGAGGATGAGATTCTAGGGAATCTCAGTAGCAAACATTACCACTTAAATATGCAAGATGGATGCTAATGCATGATATGTAATTTCATTAAAGTTTTATTAATTAGTGACATGCCATCATGCTATAAACTTTGCATAAAAATGCATGGCCATGGGAAACATGTTCTTCATAACATATTCAACATCTTTTCTTATGTCACAACATCATTCAAATATCATATACATGTCAATACATAAGCATACCACATCAAGCACATAAAGAGATAAGTCCACTACCTTGATGGCACAAATCCCTAGGAACCTCTCCCGGATATATTTATCACATATTTTATTCTACTGTAAATTCTATTCAAAATTCTACAGGATTCCTTTTCTGATCCTGTCAATTTTATAAATTCTTATATTAATTATAAGAATTTATTGTAAGGCTTCATCTGATTCTGAGATCCGAAAAATACTGTAATAATTTTATCTGACTTCAGAAATTTATATCGATTTTTTGGGACCTCAAATCGAAATTCTGTGTTGCGTCAAACTAACCGGAATAATTTTCTCTATCTACTGGTAAAATTTGGGTCTAATCTGATTCTGGGCATTTTTGGCCTGTTTTCGGTCCAAGTTCTAAATAGAATTGGAAGACACGCAACGGAAATTAACTTTTAAAATTTTTCCATTCCCTGCCAGGATCTACCGAATGTGTTTAAGTCAAGTAGAAAGAAGTGTTACCTTCGGTATTCGAGCTGTAGTCGCGACCTTAATATCCACTAGTTGCGACTCTTCGCCTCTGGAGTTTTCAGTCGCGACCTACTCAGCTTCTAGTCTCGACCTGTGTAATATCCCTAATTTTCTGTACTAATTTGTATGTACCGATTGAATGAAATATATGAATTATTTTTCAGGAAAAAGATGTGGTTATTTATGTAAAGAAAGGGATTAAATTGAAAAAGAAAGGAGATAAAAGGACTTAATTGTAATTATGGAAAGTCTAAGGCTAGGAAGGAAAGGTAGACAAAAATTGGGGTCTTAAAGTGTAATTTTAGCCAAATTTAAGGGACTTAAGTGCAAAGAAGAAAAGTTCCCTGCGGCTAAAGTATAATTAAAGAAAATTAGGCCAGAAGTGGTTTGGACTGCCCGAAAGCATTTCAGTCTCAGATTTCACCAGTAGAGAGAGCAAGTGATGTTGGGTAATCCAGCTTAATATAGGAATTTTTCAAGACTCCAGATAGCCAAAATTGATCTGATAGTCTAAAAGTTATAAAAATTCCTACCGGATATCCTAGATTTCAGATATAAGTGAGAAATTACAGGATGATGCGTCCTGATGGGGCGGATGTCAGGAAACTGACAGAATACCGATAGGAGGTATGTAGAAAGTTATTCACAAATTTGCAAATACAGACGGGAGTGTGAGGCCTCCAGGTATCCGATAGGGAGATTTATCGGTATTTAAATTTGGACTGAATGAGTTCGGATGACCTCAGTCAGATGACTGTTATAACCCACAGGGATGCCTAAACATAGCAGGCCAGTGTTTCTGGCAAAAGCAGTCGGTGTCTAGAGATGTGTATAAACGGTGTATAATAGCTAAAATACTCGATGAACATTGACGGGGAAGATTCCTCGTAATGCATGCCATGAAGGTAATGGACCCTGAAAGGCCCAATAATGGCACCATCAATGGCCCAGTAAGACCCTGGAACTGATAGGTGGACCAGTGTCCAGCAGAACCCCATAAAAGTGTAAAATTACGAAAATGCCCCTGTGTTGTACTAAAGGGTAGTAGAGGAATGGAGGGCATTTTGGTCATTCTGGACAGGCCCAGAAGCCAAGACATACATAGGTAAGGTTAACCAGGGTCAGTATATGCCCTGACAGGGTATAGAAAGGTGTAAAATGATGATTTTACCCTTAGGGTTAAGATAGTGCAAGAAAGGGCACCCAGGGGTATTTTGGTCATTTCACAGGGGATCTGTAATTGAGTTTAGATCCATTATAAAAATGTCAATGTGTAAAGGACCCAGATACTAAACTTAATGTCAGAAGACATAATATGGATTTTTAGAAAAATTAGATTCAGAAAACAGTCCAGTTTTCAAGGAAACGGACCGGGCCGATACCGGACTGGATTGAAATTTTTCAGAGGCTTCCAGAAGGCTTCAATTTCTCCATGTGAGACATGTGAGGGATGAGGTGTCCCATGAGGTGTCCCTGGGATGATGTCATGATGATGCAGTAAAGGGAATAAAGAAAATAGGAAATTCCAGAAAAATGGTGGCCACAAGTTCAGAGCTCTTGGAAATTATGGAAATGCCATTCATCAAAACTATAAATACCCCCTTGCCTTCATTTGCATCACGGCCAAGAGCAAGAAATAGAGAGAGAAGGAAGTTCTAGTGAGAGAAGGAGCAAGGAAGAAAGAAGAAAGGAAGTTCTGGCAGAGTTGAAAGCAGTATAGAGATTCTAGAGTTCTGCTAAGCTTTTGAGGTAGTAACTAATCCTAGCTTTTATGTAATGTCTTTGTGATTGGTTGTGCTATTATTTGGTTGGATTGTTGTCTTATATGTTATGCTTGAAGCTCTATTACAATGCTATGATCATATGTTATTGAGTATGGAAGCACGCAGCATACTTATCTGTACACAATCACAAGCAAACACTGTCACTCTGCATTACATATATTGTTATGATTATTACTACTGAGATTCCCCCGAATCTCATCCCAATAAATAACCCATTACAGGGGAGGTTATGCCGAAGTAAATTTTGGGAATTTTAAGAGACGCCATTATGCTGCCGAAATTATGACAAGATAGCAATAGTAAAGAAAGGAGCTGATATGTACTGTGTACGTAGGTACTGTCTAAGGAGGCTGGAAGTGAGTGGACCTAGCCAGTTCATCCAGTCTTTCCTGGGTACTTACGTAGAATGGTAGTTCTCATGGGAATTACCGAATCGGTACAAGATCAGTTACTTTCTAAAGATGAAGCATAGCGGTTATGCTGCCGGATTTCAGGCAGGAAAGATGTAATAGAAATATGAGAATTTTGTACATATTCTTTTGTATGACGACTTATTTAATAATAGGTATTGTTTGGCATGTTTGACTGATATGTGATGGATGTATGCATATGTATGCAAAGTTGAGTGCTGGAATTTAACACTATGAACAGTAACACGTGGTGACATGATGATGTTTGATCCATAATTAAAAATAGTAAATGGATGAGTAAATGCATAATATTTTTATGGTAAATAGTATACATATTAAGATTCAATTTGATATATAGAATTCCTCATTTGGATGTCTACACATGGAGATATAAATTATCAAAGTTGGGACCAGAATGCTGGATTTAGGGGGGGAAACACTGGATGAACAATAAAATTGTAACGTTGACCTATGTTGACTTGGTCAAATAATGATCAATGAGTAATTTTTCCCTGAAATATAATTGAGTTATCTTCATGTATAAATTGGAACCACTTCATTTCGATTTTTCTATAATTAATTATGATTTTCCGAAGTCAGGTCACTCATCTGGAATTTAAACAGTGAATAGTACTCGAGAAGAGTAAAATTCCAGATTGAGAAATTGGACTTCAATGACCTTGAAAGTGGTCCTAAATGCTACCAAATGATCCCTAAAATGTACAAAAGTAAGGACGTTTCAACCTGTTGACTCTGGAGTTTTTTGTCGTGACCTCCTCAGCTACTAGTCGCAATCTGTAGCCTCTAGAGTTGTCAGTCGCGACTTTCTCTGCTTCTAGTCACGACCTGTCCTCTCTTTTCGATTTTGTGATGTTCAGATGCCTATTTGGTTGTGACCTCTGTGTCAACTGGTCGTGACTTGTCGCCGTACCTGGTGTTCTTTTCTCGATCGTAAGAAGTCGATAACTCAGATCGGCTTCCTTTACCGGTATCCACACAAACAGTGTTCCAACCACGAACGACGTGCTAGCGCCTCTTGTCCCTCTAGGGCTTTCTTGAGATTCTGTCCTCACAGTCTCTATTTTGGCAGTTTCTTATCTGCAAACCTTTTGCACTCTCCTTACCCCTTTTTCCTCGTCAAGAACCCTAGCCCCTAATGTCAAATATATAGGATGCCATCGGTGTTCTTATTGGGCTGGATTTCAAAATTAATCTTATATTAATTATGAAATTAATACAATATCATATATTGCATAATTTGATAAGAAACTAATTAAATAAATATGGTTTATATTAAATTCGTCCCACAGATTTAATTCACCTATTTATTTAATTTAAAATAAAGATAAGACGAAATTATATTTGATTTATTATCATAAATCAAATTTGAGATATCTTATCAATTTAAATTTCAAATTCAAATAGATCATATCAATTTAAATTCAAATTCAAAAGTGATAAAGATTTAATTCATCCTTATAAATTAAATCTTGCAAATATCTCTTATATTATATATAATATATATACGAATTTATATATATAAAATATATATCCACCCTAAATTATTCATTGAATCTGGACATGTCTTAGATTCAATGAATCTGGATATCATAGCTCGTGTTGGGCTATTTTGTGTGCGACCCTGTAGGCCCATATGAAGTTGGCAGTGGGCCAGTTACTATACTGACCCACAAGTCGTAAGCGTTCTCTAGCAAGACATTACAACTACCCAAATCTTATGAGGATCGATAAACGATGTAACCTTTCATACAACCACATCACGTCCCTTTTGTCACACGATATTTTTGTCATGGATGAGGCATGAAGAACGTCATCTTCCTGTTCCTGACTGTTACTTTCTCGATCCCTGAGTAGTCTAACTATAGAAATGGAACTACCTTTCCATTACAGTATGGCCATATATTTCTCAGACTCACTCATCGAGGGGCCCAGTAATATCTCTCTACGAATGTGAGGGACAAATTCCATCTTGACCATTCACATTCCTCCGCATGAAAAACCACTAAGCTTGAACATAGCCTTTATGATCACTCGGTGAAAATTAACTTTTGACTAGGTCAAAGCTAAGCGTTTGTCATGTAGGAATCCAAGATGATCTCAGGTCAAAGGGCATAGTGACATGGATTGTATATGAGAGAAGCTTATGACTTAACCCATGCAGCTCTCTCATAGCGGGTCGGTCTAACACCTTGTACTCTTACATGTGCCTATAACTTTGATTTATATCTCTATATATCTTTAAAGTCATACTGGTCTTATTTCATCTCTGCTCCAGCATAGATGACCGACCAGGGACATTTAGGATAAGATCATGAATTATCCAAGGATGGTCATCACAGTAAACATGCAAATAATGTGATAACATAATTAAGAAATTCATAAATCAACAATATTCATAATGCAATGATTGGCCCCTAGGGCACAATTTCCAACAAGTTCTTCATAATTACACTTTTACCCCTTCACTTTTCATAAATTACATTTAGATCCTCAACTTTTTAAAATTACACTTAAGGACCTAACATTTTTGTCTACTTTCTATTTTGGGCTTAAAACTTTTGTAATTTCACTTAAGTCTTCTCCCTTTTTCAATTCAATCCCTTTCTTTACATAAATGGCCATATTTTTCTTAGAAAATCTGACATATATTATGTACAAACTGTAAATACAAATTAGTACAAAAAATTAGGGATATTACACGGACTAAGGAAAAAGTCGTAATGATGAATAGACGGAGAGTTTATGTTTCCAAAATAGAGAAATTCCATCACAGAGGAACTAATGACTCAGTGGACCAAGTATAAAATAATATCCAGTCATGTAAGTACAAACTATCTATGGTTGAAGGAACATTCAAAGATCTACAAAATGTGAAATATCTCTCTCAATGGAAGGTGTAACATCCCTACTTTTATACGTCTTAGAGACCATTCGGTAGCATTTAGAACCACTTACATGACCCTTGAAGTCCATTAGCTAAATCTGAAATTTTTACTCTTGGCGAGTTACTGTTCATATGGTATTCCAGATTAGGCGACAAATGTAACATCCCGATTTTTGGTCTAGGAGAATTGGGAGGTAGTCTGATATGGGCAGGCTGCTAAACCCGTAGTCCCAGGGTAGTAATCTGATATGGGCGGATTACTTACCTTTATTTTGTAGGAATCTGTGGGATGAGCTAAGTCCTTCAGGATTTAAAGATGAGTTAAGTCTTTAACCTACAGAATAGGGACAGTTCACCTAGGAGCAAAATGAGGAATGTGAGGAATATCCTAAGTCTTAAGCCTAGGAATTCTGCAGGTAGCTTGATATGGGCTGGCTCTTGTGTAAGATAACCTGATATGGGCGGGTTGTCGAGCCTTTCGATTAATGATGACTCCCAAAGAGTTTAGGGGATGAGTTATTGAAAGAGAATTTCTAGAACTTAAGATGAAGAATGAGAAGATGAGTAACAGGGCCAGAAAGAGAATGCAGGGGCATAATCGTAATTTTGGGAAAGATCGGGCTGGTAGCCGATGAGTACCATATTTTGCCAGAAAATAGAGAAAATTATGCTGATCATTTCACTGAACTGTGAAATATGCATATGAGGTCTCTATGTATATGAAAGAATTAGAAATGTAACCAGGGGTAAAATGGTCATTTTGGAAAAGTGTGCGCGTGAGTGCTTTTTCAGGCCAAAACAGCCCGGTCCGGATAAAATATCTGAAAATACCGGGAGATAGAGAAAAGGATTCCGGGTTGAATGAGGACTCACGGAATTTTGATTTGAGGTCCCGATTTTTCTGTAAAAATTCCTGAAGATGGGAATTTACAGTTATAATCGGTAAAGGAAAAGCAGTCCCGATAGGGATGATTGGACTGTGATCAGGGGGCCGTATAGGGTTTCTAAGGCCCTTAGTGATACCAGGGAAGGCCCAGGCCCATTATATCAGTCCAGTGGTAAAAGGGGCCGGTGTCCGGGAAAAAGGTGCAAAATGACGAAAATGCCCCTATGTTATAGAATAGTGAAAGAATGAGTAAAGGGTATTTTGGTCATTTGGCTTAGGGTTAAAATAGTGCAAGAAAGGGCACCCAGGGGTATTTTGGTAATTTGCCGAGGGATGTTTCTTGGGAATCGAGCCATCAGAGTACTTGGGCTGGATCAGAGACCCAAGATGATATTCCCAGGCCCAAAAACGTAGCCTATGAAGTACGTGGGAAAAAGTGGCATTAAAATACTATTTTAATGTTGTTTCAATAAAGTAAAGTTACTCGATCGGCACGATAACCGAGGAGGTGATCAGATAAAGTTCGGGACTTATCTGGATAGCATTGGAAGGCGTGAAAGGTCCCTTCCAGGATCCACATAGCGTCATCTTAGAGGCAGAAGAAAAGTTGAGGACACGTATTACGGTGCAAGACTCTGGACCGGTACTGGATTGGACTGAACTGCTGAGTCAGCTGATGAGGTGTCCAGGAATTGTGACATGTGAAGAATGTGGCGATGAGGTGTCCCGGTGAGGTGTCCTGGATGATGTCATGCATGATGCAGTAAAAAGGAATAAAGAAAAATAGGAAAATCCAGGAAAAACCAGGACCACATGTTCAGATGGCTTCAAAATTACAGAAATGCCATCCATTAAAACTATAAATACCCCCTTCCCTCCCATTTTATGCATCCCACATTTTTGGCAAGAAAAGAGAGAGAAAGAAGAGAGAGAAGGAGAAAGAAAGAAAGAAAGGAAGTTCTGGTGGAGTTGGAAGCAGTATAGAAGTTCTGGAGTTCTGCTTTTGAGGTAGTAACTAATCCTAGCTCTTATGTAATGTCTTTGTGATTTGTTGTGCTATTGTTTGGTTGGATTGTTGTCTTATATGTTATGCTTGAAGCTCTATTACAATGCTATGATCATATGTTATTGAATATGGAAGCACGCAGCATACTTATCTATACACAATCACAAGCAAGCACCGTCACTCTGCATTACATATATTGTTATGATTATTACTACTGAGATTCCCCCGAATCTCATTCCCAAATATAACATTACAGGGGAGGATCTGTCAAAATAAAATTTGGAAATCTTAAGAGACGCCGTTATGCTTCCGAAATTCCGGCAAGGAAGCAGGAACAGGGAAAGGAACTGATACGTACTATGTACGTAGTGCTGTCTAAGGAGGCTGGAAGTGAGTGGACCCAGCAGGTTCATCCAGTCTTTCCTGGGTACTACGTGGAATGGTAGTTCTCATGAGGGAATTACCGAATTGGTACAACATCGGTTACTTTCTAAAGAAGAATTGTAGCAGTTATGCTACCAGATTTTAGACAGTGAAAGATGTAATAAAAATATGAGAATTTGCTGTATGCCTTGTTGTATGACATTTTATTATTTAATAATAAATGTTGTTTGGTATGTTCAATTTGTGAATGTGGAATTAAGGGAGAAATTCGCAGGTCTTGAGGTAGCAGTGCTCTGACCTCAGTTTGACCTAGTAAACGAAGGAGTTTGGCCACGGAATTTGGTGAGCCAGTTATATACATCTGGGCGTTACGTGGATAGGTAATAAGACTTGTTTGGATGTGTAGAATGAGATTAATCAGTTCTCAAATTAAAGGTCCAAAATAAGGAATTTAAGAGTAAAATTTTGAATTTATGGGCTTAAGTTAAGATATAATCAAGCTAATGTTGCTTCCGCAAGTGTACTCTGAGGAGTCTAAGGGAGGATGTTTCAACAAACTTTGAAAAATCATAATTAATCCTAGAAAAATCGAATGAAGTGGTTCAAAATTCTACTCGAAGCAAACATCTTGAAGTTTAAGGGAAGAATAAGTTCCTAACCAAATGCTTAAACAATTAATACAGTTTAATCCTTAAATATTACTATTCATTTGGTCAAAAATTCTGAAAATAGATTCTGGTCCCTAACTTTGAAAAAATCGTTCTCTTTGTACAGACATCAAAATAAGGCGTTCTTGGTGTCAAAATGAAGCTTGACATGTTAACTTAATTTCTGTAAAATTTTATATATTTATTCCATCATTTACTATTTTTTATTATATCATAAATATTGTTGCTTAAATTGGTCATTAATAAACTCATATTTATACTAATTTTTAATATAGTAAAAGATAGTTTATTATTGATTCTATCCATATTTAGTACTATGTTAAGCAAATTAGTTAACAATATGAAACTGGACAAGTGGAAATTTAAATGATGTGATTTCAGTGCTTAATTGGATAAATAATCTATTAAATATCCATTTCAGGTCAATACAGCAATTAATCAGCGAAGTGGAGCATCCCTGTGGAATTCAGTCGCGACCTTAGATACTCACAGTTGCGACCATACGTCAATCAGTAAAGTATAAGCGTTCTCTATAAATATTAGTCACGACCTGAAGTACCTAACGTCGTGACCAAAATTCAAGGCAGAGATCAATCAGCGAAGGACAGAAGGGACAGCTGGACAGAAGGTGATTTAAGCATGTGATGAATTGCATAGCTGGACTTAACAGACTGCAAACAAGAGCTGATAACAAATTGCAAGTGGGAGATCATGCATAAGTTGAGCACTGTTTAGCGCAGCACTGTTCACACATCAGCATACTCTATCTGAACAGAATGAGACAGTTGCTAATAGCAAGTGGGGAGCATGTGCTGTAAACAGAATACTAGATCATGTGCTGATAGCTGGAGAGAGAGGACATCTGGATAGCTCCATTGACTCGCTCATGCATGTCAGACTTCTCCTATATATCACATTATCTGTACAGCATTCCAGATCACTCATCACCTGGACCTGACACTTCATAGGCATATCACTCTTCTCACACCTCACTTCATCCATCAGACACTTCTCTCCCCATTCCCATAGCTCACGCACATATCACTCTTCTTTTTATTCTTCATTTCTCTTCTACAACTTTCATTTGTTCTAGTCAATAGAACCAGAGGAAAGTTCTGCAGTACATCATCTCCATCTTCTCCTTCCATTTCCATATGACTACTACTGTGTCTTCCTCTGTTGTAGCTGGAGTTCAGTTAGCAATGCAAGGCTAAGCTGCTGTGCTCTCTTGGAGATGATGCTGAACCAAAATCCTTGAGCTTAACAGGGAGTGTCATTGAGTCTTTAAGTCAGATTTAATTGTATCGAGTTGATATGTTTACTTCTGGTTTATTGATTCAATTAGAGTAGTAGATGACAAAGAAGTAGGGAACCGAGTTGGATTTCTTATTTCTGCAATAATGAACCTTTGATTAATTCTCATCTTTGATCTAGTTGAACATAGATGTGATTAATTGAAGTAATTCTGTTTAATTCATATTCTACTATCTCTGAATTGAATAATTCCTATTCTCTATTCAATGTCTGTGAGTTGTAGTTTTGATTGAGATTTAGCTAGCGAGTTGTTAGCTAACCTATTCTAATTCAATTGATTAACTCTTGATATTCTGTGGATAATTAAGGTAAGGTAATCTCCAAGGGAACACACTTGTCATCATTCATTCATCTCATCATCTTAATCACATAAAAATAGAAACAATAGCATAGATTTACTTTCTGAAGTTAGTTGATAGTTCAAAACACAACTCATCTGCTTAACTTGTTAATTTATGGCTCAATAGATTAATTAGGAACTCTAACGTCTATTAGCTCCTTGTGATCCGACCTTGGTTAGCCTCCACTTACTATTGGTTAGCTTAGTTTTGTTTGATAATTAGAAACGATAGTTATCAAAATGGTGTCGTTGCAGGGGAGCCTTACTTGTTAAGTTTTCCTAAGCAATCTCCTAGGCCCCAAAAACATAAAGAGTAGGTAGCTATTTTAGTTTATCTATGATTTTTCTATTTTATATCTGTAAAGTAGCGACCAGTTGGCTTTTTCGTTGCAACTAAAGTTCTCTGTGATATCTAGTCGTGACCAGATACACATTTGGTCGCAACCAGAAATCAGTTTTCAACTCAGATTTGCTCTTTGTCACTTTTAGTCGAGACCGTAGTGCCTTTTGGTCGCAACCAAAAAAATATTTTTTTAAAAATTTTCATCTCTGTGATTTCTAGTCGCAACCAAATTGATACTTAGTCACGACTAAACCTCTCTGTGGTTTTTGGTCACGACCTAAGTGCACGTTGGTCACAACCAGAAATTTCTAACTTCAAAATTTTGCTCTCAGTGATTTTTAGTCGCAACCAAAAGGACATTTGGTCATAACCAAAAATCCATATTCAGAAAATTTTACTCTCTGTGACTGACAGGTGACTTGAAGTTCATTTTTGTCGCAATATCTGCTCTCTATGATTTTTAGTCACGACCTTAAGTGCTTTTAGTCGCCACCTGAGCTTTCTAAACTGCGACTAACTGATCTCATTTATTGAATTTGCTGCTTTACTGATATATCTGACCTTCATCATTGTTAAGCGTAAATTGCATGAACAAGAGCTCTGAATTCTTTCCATTGGATAGAGAAATTAATAGGACACTTAGGCAAATAAAGAAAGCTAAAAATCAAGCTAGTGTTGCATCTGTTGCTGCTGATACTGAACCTACATCTTGTGCTATATTAGATAATCATCTTATCATGGAGCATATTAATGTAGGTGAAGCTCATACTCATAATCAAAATAATCAACAAGAGCAGTATGCAAAAAATAACATGAATAATAGAAGGCCACATAGGAGCATAAAAGATCTCACTTCTTCTAATGCAAACTATGATCCTTTTCACACTTGTCCTGCTTTAGATGTGAATTTTGAGTTGAAAGGTCCTTTGCTGAGTAACTTACCAAAGTATTATGGATTGGCAGGTGAGGATCCTTTCAAGCATTTGCAGACTATGCAGTGGGTTTGCTCAACTATGAAGCCTGTAGGAGCTGACATGGATGCTGTGCAGAGACAAGTCTTTCATTTCACACTAGAAGGAAAGGCCAAATAGTGGTTTTATATGCTGCCACATCATGCACCTCAAGCCCTGCTCTCCTGGAACAACTTAATAAATGCCTTCTTGGAGAGATATTTTCCTTCATCAAAGACAGCATCATTGAGAAAGGAAATCTTTGCTGCAAAACAATTTGCTGAAGAATCTTTCTATGAGTTTTGGGACAGATTTCAAAAGCTGCTGGCTAAATGTCCATACCATCAGATTCCAATGGAACATTTGGTGCAGCTTTCATTTAGGATTATGCTATGCATGCAGAAAGAATTTGGATGCAACTGCTGGAGGTTCCATTGATGATTTAACTCCTGATAAGGCATGGAGCTTAATTGAGAAAATAGCAAACAATGACCAGCAGTATAGGGGATATGATCTAGACAAGTGCATGAAGTTTCTGCAAGTTTTTCTCAAGATCCTAATAATCTGACTTCTCAAATTGCTTCTATGAGTATGCAAATTAACAACTTAGCTGCTCAACTGGGCAATTCACACATTCAAATCATACTCTCAAGCTCTAGGTGCTCCTAGTTGTCAATTTTATTCTTCTCCAATGTATATCAGTGCAAATTGTCCTTCACATCATGGGGATTTATTAGCTAATATCAAGCAAGATCAAACCAGTATCCATAAAGGAATCCATACTCTAACACATACAATGAAGGATGGAGAGATAATCCTAATTTCAAATAGAGAGATTGAAGGGAATTGGAAGACACGCAGCGGAAATTAACTTTACAATTTTTTATTCCCTGCCAGGATCTACCGAATGTGTTTAAGTCAAGTAGAAAGAAGTGTTACCTTCGGTATTCGAACTATCGCCACCTCCGTATCCACTCGTCATGACTTGTCGGCTCTAGAGTTTTATGTCGCGACTTCCTCAGCTTCTCGTCGCGACGGGTAGTCTCTGGGGTTGTCAGTCGCGACTTCCTCAACTTCTTGTCATGATGGGTAGTCTCTTCTCGATTTTTTGACGTTCAGGATACCTAAGCATTTTCTCATCGCGACTTCTCGTCACGACGTTCAGGATGCCTAAGCATTCCTAAGCATTTTTGGAGTTATCAGATACGACGTTCACAGCTTCTCTTCATAGCTGATGGTCTCTTTTCGATCGCAAGAAGTCGACGACTCAAATCAGCTTCCTCTACTAGTATCCACACAAACAGCATTCCAACCACGAACGTCGTGCTAGCGCCTCTTGTCCCTCCAAGGCTTTCTCAAGAATCCATCCTCACCATCTCTATTTTGGCAGTTTCTTATCTATAAACCTTTTACAGCCTCCTTGTTCCCTCTTGTCAAAAAACATAGGCCCTAATGTCAAATATATAGGATGCTATTGGTGTTCTAACTGAGTTGGATTTTGGAATTAATCTTATATTAAGTCTGAAATTAATATAATATTATATATTGCATAATTTGATAAGAAACTAATAAAATAAATATGGTTTATATTAATTTTGTCCCACATATTTAATTCACCTACTCATTTAATTTAAAATAAAGATAAGACAGAATTATATTTGATTTATTCTCATAAATCAAATTTGAGATATCATATCAATTTGAATTTCAAATTCAAAAGTGATAGAGATTTAATTTATCCTTATAAATTAAATCTTGCAAATATCTCTTATATTATATATAATATATATATACGAATTTATATATATAAATATATAAATATATACATCCACCCTAGATTATTCATTGAATCTGGACATCATAGCTTGTGCTGGGCTATTTTATGTGCGACCCTGTATGCCCATATGAAGTTGGCAGTGGGCCAGTTACTATACTGACCCACAAGTAGTGAGCAGTCTCTAGCAAGACATCACGACTACCCAAATCATATAAGGATCGATGAATGTGTAACCTTTCATACAACTATATCACGTCCCTTTTGTCACACGATATTTTGGTCATGGATGAGACATGGAGAACGTCATCTTCCTGTTCTTGATCGTTACTTTCTCGATCCCTGAGTAGTCTGACTATAGAAATAGAACTACCTTTCTATTACAGTATGGCCATACATTTCTTAGACTCACTCATCGAGGGGCCCAGTAATATCTCTCTACGAATGGGAGGCACAAATTCCATCTTGACCATTCACATTCCTCCGCATGAAAAATCACCAAGCCCAAACATAGTCTTTATGATCACTCGGTCAAAAGTGACTTTTGACTAGGTCAAAGATGAGCGTTTGTCATGTAGGAATCCATGATGATCTCAGGTCAAAGGGAACAGTGACATGGTTTGTATATGAGAGAAGCTTATGACTTAACCCATGCAGCTCTCTCATAGCGGGTCAGTCTAACACTTTGTACTCTTACATGTGCCTATGACTTTGATTTATATCTCTATACATCTTCAAAGTCCTACTGGTCTTATTTCAACTCTGCTCCTGTATAGATGACCGACGAGGGACATTTAGGATAAGATCATGAGTTATCCAAGGATGGTCATCACAGTAAACATGCAAATAATATGATAACACAACTAAGAAATTCATAAATCAATAATGTTCAAAATACAATGATTGGCCCCTAGGGCATAATTTCTAACAGAGATAAAGGTGGAGTTGCTGGTCAAAACAGATTCAACAATGACAAGCAAGTGGTTGAATCCTCTAAAGCCATAGAAGTGTCTACTGCTGCAAAGGATGATGGAATTTCTGAGATACTCAAGAGCATTACTGTGATGAATTCAAATATAAATTTCATCAACACAAACTTCTGCTCTAACTTCAAGGATTTGAGGTTTACAGTGGAGAGCAATCAAGCAAAGACCAACTCTAGATTTGCTGCTTTGGAGAACAGAATTGAGCAATGGGAGACCAACACCTCAAACATAAATGGCTATGTATCTCAATTAGCTAATTCAGTGAGTGATGTTCAGGCAAGGATCAGTTGAGATCTACCTTCAAATACAGTTGTTAACTCAAAACCTGTGAATACTATCAATTTGCAAAGTAAAGAGCAAATTGGGAAACAAGTTACTGAAAATGAAAATGAAGAGAAAGGTGAGGTGGACACTGATTCCAGTAGTTTAATGAAGAATAGCATTGAGAATCCTGAAAGCAAGGAAGAGGCACAAGTCTCAGAGAGGAAAGAGGTTTCAGTTGATCCTACAGAAAGTCAAATTGATTCTGCACAAGACTCTAAAGATGGTGGACAGATATGTAAAGAAATTGAGCTACCAGAAGTTAAGGATTCTGAGACAAGAAATCCAAAAGTTTATAAAACTGAAGAAGTTCAATCAGCAGTTAATTCAGAGCTTAAGCAGAAATAAAAAAATGATGATTCAGAAGAGAAAGAAGTACAACTGAAGGATTTACTTGTCCCAAGGGAAATTATCAGTAGCAAGAAAGCCTTAGAGCAGCAGAACAAGAAAGTCAATAATGTTTGCAGCAAGATTGAAGTAAACATGCCTATGCTAGAAAGGATTCAGAGAGTGCCTGAATATGCAAAGTGTTTGAGGGAGAGTTGCAACCACAGGAAAAGAGACAAACCTAATGAACTGGTGCAATTGGGACCTAAAGCTTCTGCACTTTTCAAAGCTCAATTTCTAGAGAAGTGTAAAGATCCAGGTGCATTCTCTATTCCTTGTTTAATTGGCAAGATAACTGTTCCTAGAGCATTATTAGATTTAGGTGCTTCTATTAATGTGATGCCTAGTTCAGTTTATCAAGCTTTAGGAATGAATTTGATTAAACCCACTAAGGTGTTAGTTCAATTGGCTAATAAGAGTACTATAAGTCCTAAAGGAATCTTAGAAGACATTTTAGTTCAAGTTAAGGACCTTGTTTTTCCTGTGGACTTTTATGTTCTGGATATGGCAGATAAGTCCCTTGATGATAATACTCTAATTCTAGGAAGGCCATTCATGAGGATAGCTAACACCATGATTTGCATGAAAGAGGGAATTATTAAAATGGAATTTGGTGGGCACACAATTCAGTTTAATATGTATAGACACCTACATCAACATAATTCTCTCCTAGGACTTAACATGGTTGGAGCATTACATGAAAAAAAGTGTGATAATAGTTGTGAGCTTGATAAAGATGATGAAATTGAAGAACCTTCCATTCCTAACTCCTCCACTAATTTCTCTTCTTTTTCTTCATCCAATGGTGATGTGTTATGCATTAATTCTAAGATTGATGGATGGCTTTCCACTATGGGTGATTATTCTTTATCTCCATCTACTATCTCTTTCTTTGGAACTAACCACACTTTTTCAAGTGATGTACAATATCCGGGAAGGTTTATGGTAGATGTACATTACAGCAGATTGTGAGAGACAAGAAGTCAAAATTTATGGGTTAAGGAAAATTTCATTTAATATCCTGTATTCTAACCCTGTTCATTTGAGCTTTAAATTTTTAGTCATCTCAGGGATACAGAAATTAAAGGATGTTCTTAACATCAACAAAAATTGCACTGCTAGATCTTCAAAGAGAGTTGCCGATGGATATGATGCTAAATTGGTACAGGAATCAGAGAGCAATGAATTTGGAGTAGAATTTAAGAAGTTGAGCCCATCTATTATTCAACCTCCAGAGACTGAGCTTGAACAACTTCAAAAGAATCTGGAGCATAATATACAATTCAAGATCAATGGCCATCTATGGAAGTTGTTCAAAGAGAACTTCAAGCCCCCATGATATTCAGGTTGTCTCTTTCCTTGTTTTCCCACTTACAATAGTCTGCTTTCATCAGTTTTACTATATACTTGAGTTATATTTGTTGATTAAGTGTGGGGAAGGAGACCAAGTCAGTAGGGTAGGCATATAATCCATGAATAAATCAAAGATTCTGGTGTAGTGTTGTCATCATTACTGTTGCCTTTGCATGTATTCATTACTTCTTCACATTGAGGACAGTGTAGAATTTAAGTGTGGGGGAGGATGAACTTGATGGGTGAATAAAAATCATATATTTGCTATGATTTTGTCTTTAGGTCGTGACCCTATGCTATTTTTGTCATGACTAATGTGTTCAAATTGTCAAAATTTCTTCTCTGTGAATATTAGTCACGACCATTGCTTATTTTTTTCGTGACCAAAAGTTCATATTCTCTTATGTTTACCCATCTGTGATGTTTAGTCATGGTCTGTGCTTTTGAAGGGAATTGGAAGACACGCAGCGGAAATTAACTTTAAAAATTTTTCCATTCCCAGCCAGGATCTACCGAATGTGTTTAAGTCAGGGAGAAAGAAGTGTTACCTTCGGTTTCAAGCTTTGGTCGCGACCTCAGTGTCCACTAGTCGCGACTCTTCGCCTCTGGAACATTTTAGTCGCGACCTCCTTTGCTTCTCGTCGCGACCTTATGTCTCTGGAGTTTGTAGTCGCGACCTCGTCAGCTTCAAGTCGCGACCTGCCTCTTCTTTTAGGATTTCTGACATTCAGATGCCCGTATGGTCGCGACCTCAGCGTGTTCTGGTCGCGACCTTGCTTCGTGTCTGGTCGTATCGTAGAAGTCGACAGCTCAGATCGGCTTCCTCTACCGGTATCCACACGAACAGCGTTCCAATCGCGAACGACGTGCTAGCGCCTCTTGTCCCTCTAGGGTTTTCTAGAGATTCCGTCCTCACCATCTCTATCTCGGCAGTTTCTTATGTGCAAACCTTTTGCACTCTCCCTGCCCCCTCTTCTCACGTCTGAATGTGTGTGTAGAGATCTATTTTTCTGTGTAACCCTAGCTCCTAATGTCAAATATATAGGAAGCTATCGGGCTTCTAATAGGGCCGGGCTTCAGAATTAATCTTATATTAATTCTGAATTAATACAATATCATATATTGCATAATTTAATAAGAAACTGATTAAATAAATATGGTTTATATTAAATCCGTCCCACAGATTTAATTCACCTATTTATTTAATTTAAAATAAAGATAAGACATAATTATATTTGATTTATTCTCATAAATCAAATTTGAGATATCTTATCAATTTGAATTTCAAATTCAAATAGATCATATCCATTTAAATTCAAATTCAAAAATGATAGAGATTTAATTTATCCTTATAAATTAAATCTTACAAATATATCTTATATTATATATATATAATATATATATAAACTAATTTATATATATATAAAATATATATCCACCCTAGATTATTCATTGAATTTAGACATCTCTTAGATTCAATGAATCTGGACATCATAGCTCGCATTGGGCTGTTTTGTGTGCGACCCTGTAGGCCCATATGAAGTTGGCAGTGGCCCAGTTACTATACTGACCCACAAGTCGTAAGCGGTCTCTAGCAAGGCATTACGACTACCCAAAACATATGAGGATCGATAAACGATGTAACCTTTCATACAACCATATCACGTCCCTTTTGTCACACGATATTTCGGTCAAGGATGAGGCATGGTGAACGTCATCCTCCTGTTCCTGACCGTTCCTTCTCGATCCCTGAGTAGTCTGAATATAGAAATGGAACTACCCTTCCATTCTAGTATGGCCATACATTTCTCAGACTCACTCATCGAGGGGCCCAGTAATATCTCTCTACGAATGTGAGGGACAAATTCCATCTTGACCATTCACATTCCTCCGCATGAAAAACCACTAAGCCCGAGCATAGCCTTTATGATCACTCGGTCAAAAGTGACTTTTGACTAGGTCAAAGCTGAGCGTTTGTCATGTAGGAATCCATGATGATCTCAGGTCAAAGGGCATAGTGACATGGCTTGTATATGAGAGAAACTTATGACTTAACCCATGCAGCTCTCTCATAGCGGGTCGGTCCAACACCCTGTACTCTTACATGTGCTTATGACTTTGATTTATATCTCTATATATCTTCAAAGTCATACTGGTCTTATTTTATCTCTGTTCCCGTATAGATGACTGACCAGGGACATTTAGGATAAAATCACTAGTTATCCAAGGATTGTCATCATAGTAAACATGCAAATAATATGATAACATGATACAATGATTGGCCCCTAGGGCACAATTTCCAACATCCTCCCACTTGCACTAGGAACAATCATTAATTTGTCTCAATCCTATTGACCTAACATGACGCTCATGTTTTGCCTGGACAAGCGGTTTAGAGGATCAGCATCATTGTCTTCTCTTGCTACCTTGCATATTTTTCTATCACCTCTATCATTGATTTCTCTGATGAGATGAAATCGCCTGAGTATATGCTTGGTCCTTTGATGTGACCAAGGCTCTTTGGCCTGTGCAATGTCACTACTATTGTCACAGAACAAAGTTATTGGATCTGAGATGGTCGATACCACCCCTAGTTCAGTAATGAACTTCCTGATCTAAACGGCCTCCTTAGCTGCATCAGATGCTGCTATGTACTCAGCTTCCGTTGCAGAATCTGCTACAGTGCTCTGCTTAGAGCTCTTCCATCTTACTGCTCCATTATTCAGGAGGAATATGTATCCAGATTGCGATTTCTGGTCATCCTGGTCAGTTTGGAAACTTGCATCTGTGTAACCAGTTACATAGAGCTCGTCTACCAATCCACCATAGACCAAGAATAAGTCCTTAGTCCTTCTTAAGTACTTAAGGATATTCTTGACAGCAGTCCAATGGCCCTCACCAGGGTCCTGTTGATATCTGCTAGTCATACTTAAGGCAAACGAGACATCCGGTCGAGTACATAACATGGCGTACATGATAGATCCTATGGCCGAGGCATATGGAATCTTACTCATGCGACCTCGCTGATCTGGTGTACTAGGACACAAATCCTTGCTGAGGTGAATACCATGAGACATGGGTATGAAACCCCTTTTTGATTCCTGCATACTGAACCTATGCAGTATCTTGTCTATATATGTGCTCTGACTCAGTCCTAGAAGCCTTTTAGATCTATCTCTATAGATCCTAATTCCTAGGATGTAGGTGGCTTCACCCAAGTCTTTCATCGAGAAAGATTTTCCTAACCAAGACTTGACAATCTGCAAGGTAGGAATGTCATTCCCAATGAGTAGGATGTCATCGACATAGAGTACCAAAAATACAACTGTGCTCCCACTAACCTTCTTGTACACACAAGGTTCATCAATGTTTTGAAGAAATCCAAACTCTTTGACTACTTCATCAAAACGATGATTCCAACTCCGAGATGCTTGCTTCAGTCCATAAATGGACCTTTGAAGCTTGCATACCTTACCAGAGTCCTCAGAACGCACAAAACCTTCAGGTTGTGTCATGTACACATCCTCAAGGAGCTTTCCATTAAGGGAGGCTGTCTTGATGTCCATCTGCCATATTTCATAGTCATAATATGCTGCAATGGCAAGGAGGATTCTGATTGATTTGGCCATTGCAACTGGGGAAAAGGTCTCATCATAGTCCACACCATGAGTTTGAGTAAATCCTTTTGCAACCAGTCGTGCCTTGAAGACATTTACATTGCCATCCATGTCAGTTTTCTCTTTAAAAAAACACTTGCACCCGACGGTTTTTACACCTTCAGGCGGGTCGACTAAGGTCCATACCTTATTGTCGTACATGGATTGCATCTCAGACTTCATGGCATTAAGCCATTTCTCAGAGTTTGGTCCCACTATAGCTTCTTGATAGGTAGTGGGCTCATTATGCTCAATGAGCAACACATCACGACTATCAGAAATCAGAAATCCATATCTCTGAGGCTGAAGTCGTGTCCTATTAGATCGCCTTGGGCCTTGCGTGACTTGAGGAGTCTCAACAACTTCTTGTGAGTCTTCTCTACTTTCCATCTCTAGTTCTGTGGCGTCTTGTGGCTCTCGAACTTCTTCGAGGTGTACCTTGCTCCCAGTGGTTCTTTTAGAGATAAATTCTCGTTCTAGAAAGATACCATTTCTGACAACAAACACTTTGTTATCAGTGGGGTTGTAGACATAATATCCCTTGGTTTCCTTAGGATATCCCACAAAAAGGCACTTTGAAGATTTGGGCGCTAACTTATCTGAGGCTTGTTGCTTAACATAGACCTCACATCCCCAAATCTTGAGAAAAGACAAACTAGGTTTCCTCCCAGTCCATATCTCATACGGAGTCTTTTCAACTGCCTTAGATGGAACACGATTCAGTGTGAACGCAGCTGTCTCTAGGGCGTGTCCCCAAAAGGATGGTGGAAGATCTGTTCGACTCATCATGGATTGAACCATATCCAATAGTGTTCGATTCCTCCGTTCAGAAACCCCATTCCATTGTGGTGTTCCTGGAGGAGTCAATTGTGAGACTATTCCATAATTCCTAAGATGATCGATAAACTCTTGGCTCAAATATTCACCACCTCGATCAGATCGAAGGGCTTTAATTGTTTTACCAAGCTGGTTTTTTACTTCATTTTGAAATATCTTGAACATTTCAAAAGATTCGGATTTATGTTTCATTAGATAGACGTAGCCATATCTACTGAAATCATCTATGAATGTAATGAAGTACGAATAACCTCTTCTGGCATTTGTATTCATCGGTCCACACACATCTGTATGTATGAGGCCCAACAAATCAGTGGCCCTCTCACTGTGCCCAGTGAAAGGCGACTTTGTCATCTTTCCTAACAAACAAGATTCGCAAGTATCATATGATTCAAAATCAAATGAGTTGAGAAATCCATCTTGATGGAGTTTAGAAATGCGTTTCTCATTTATGTGGCCTAGACGACAGTGCCAGAGGTACGTCAGATTCAAATCATTTGGTTTGATCCTTTTGGCGGTTATGTTATAGATATTTCCATGATTGGGTTGTTCCAAGTTTAATATGTAATGATCAACATGCAAATCACCATGAGCATAGAAAACATCATTACGATAAATGGAACATGTACCATTCCCAGAAATGGAAGTGTAACCTTCCTTATCCAAATAAGAAAGAGAAACAATGTTACTACTCAAAGCAGAAACATAATAGCAATTGTTCAAAACTAACAAAAGCCCAGTGGGCAGAACTAATTCATAAGTGCCTACAGCTAGAGCAGCAACCTTTGCTCTGTTTCCAACTCGTAGGTCAACTTCAACCTTCTTCAGCTTTCTACTGTCCTTTAGGCCCTGCACATTTGTACAAATGTGAGAACCACATGCAGTATCTAATACCCATGTAGTGGAAGTAGAGAGATGAATGTCTATAACATAAATACCTGAAGCGATAGCCCCGCTATCCTTCTTGTTCTTTCTCAGATCTTCAAGGTAGAGTTTGCAATTCCTCTTCCAATGACCCGGTTCATTGCAGAAGAAGCAAACTCCTTCCTTTGGAGGCTTTGCCTTCTTTGGTGCAGGCTTGGTTTCGGGCTTGCCTGACTCTTTGGTCTTACCAGATGAGCCGTGACCCTTCCCCTTACCCTTGCCTTTCTTTTTCATACCCTTTCCTTTGTGAACCATCAAAACAGTACTGGGCTTCTTCTTAACAGTCGGCTCAGCAGTTTTAAACATCCCATGCAGTTCAGAAATAGATTTCTCCATGTTGTTCATGTTGTAATTCATGACAAACTGGTCATAACTTTCCGGGAGTGAGTTCAAGATCAAATCTGTAGCTAACTCCTGGCTCATGGGAAATCCAAGCCTCTCAAGGTGATCTATGTACCCTTTCATCTTTAAGACATGAGTACTCACTGATGCACCTTCAGCCATCTTGCAGGAATGTAAGGCCTTAGTGGTCTCATACCTCTCTTGCCTTGCTTGTTGCTGGAACATTTCCTTAAGATGCACAATCATCTCATAAGCCTCCATGTGTTCCAAATCTCTTTGGAGCTCCGAAACCATGGTGGCAAGCATCAAGCATCCCACATCAACAGAGTCTTCCTTATGCTTCGCATAAGAATCTCTCTGAGCTCTAGGAGCATTGGCTGCTGGCTCCTCAGGAATGGGTTGATCTAGGACATATGCCTTTCTTTCCTGCTTGAGAACAATTCTCAAGTTCCTGAACCAGTCAAGAAAGTTTGTCCCATTGAGTTTGTCCTTCTCAAGGACAGATCGCAACGATAATGTAGCAGTATTACTAGTCGTCATGATTCTACAATTAAAATATGCAAGCGAATTAGCAATCTCCCACTGAATAAAACAACCCTCAATGTAATAATTAGTGGGCTAAGATCCATATTTGGCTTAAACTTGAGTCCGCTTTGGCTGGACGCTCAATTTTAAGTTATTTAGGTAGGTAACAACTTTACCAATTACATCAAATGTAATTCTTAGATATTTATGGGATTCAATCATCATATGATCCGGCATGTTTTAATCCCATCTAATGCCTTGAGACCCAAAACCGTTTTGATAATCTCAATTAAGTCAAACAATAACAAACATAAGAGTAGCACCATTACTCTTGCTTATCTCCCCAAGATAACTCAAATGCACCCACTTTGGTGGACCTACAAATGAGCGATCGAGGTTTTGACAAGTGTCCATTAATTGACGGCATATAACTTAAGATTTCTTTTAGAGGGTTTAATTAATTATCTGGTTTATAAGATGCATGTATCGCGGTTGTATCTCATACAAGTATTATGCATATAAAACATACATGCAGTGATCTAATCAAAAGATGCATAATCTTAAACGTGACACAATATGGCTCACCTATCCTAAGTCCCCTCAAGCCAATAAGAGAAGCTGTCTAATTAGAATAGGAAAATTACATAAGGAAACCTCGTTTTAACATTCGAGGGGAGTGAGATGAGAAGAGAATGTACAACGAGAGTCATTAGAGGAAGGCACGACACGCAGGCCGTATTTAGAAAAATTACAACACTTGTAATCTAGAGCCATATTGTTCACCATACCCAAACATTCAAGAATCAAAATTCATACTATTTGAAGGGCAATAAATGTTTCAAAACATTCATATATCAGGAAAGTCAATACATATTACGATTATGTTGCGCTACGATTAAATAGCCACAGCGGTCCCGCTAGCCGGTTAGCGGGCGGGGTGTGGGGCAGCGCCCCAATAGAAATTTTTTTTATTAAATAATCAAGAATCTTAATTCTACTTCCTTTAGACCCCATCAATATTAATTGATCAAATCAATTGATATACACCACCGATTTCAGTTTCCTTTTAGATTCCGTATATGTCATACATAAACAGATTCCATATATGTCATACATATCTCGCATGTTATCATATAATCAGCTAAGAAGTCTAACATACATCACATGTATCAACAATCAAACCTAACTTAAACACAAAACGGCATGGCTCTGATACCACTGAAGGGAATTGGAAGACACGCAGCGGAAATTAACTTTAAAAATTTTTCCATTCCCAGCCAGGATCTACCAAATGTGTTTAAGTCAGGGAGAAAGAAGTGTTACCTTCGGTTTCAAGCTTTGGTCGCGACCTCAGTGTCCACTAGTCGCGACTCTTCGCCTCTGGAACATTTTAGTCGCGACCTCCTTTGCTTCTCGTCGCGACCTGATGTCTCTGGAGTTTGTAGTCGCGACCTCGTCAGCTTCAAGTCGCGACCTGCCTCTTCTTTTAGGATTTCTGACATTCAGATGCCCGTATGGTCGTGACCTCAGCGTGTTCTGGTCGCGACCTTGCTTCGTGTCTGGTCGTATCGTAGAAGTCGACAGCTCAGATCGGCTTCCTCTACCGGTATCCACACGAACAGCGTTCCAATCGCGAACGACGTGCTAGCGCCTCTTGTCCCTCTAGGGTTTTCTAGAGATTCCGTCCTCACCATCTCTATCTCGGCAGTTTCTTATGTGCAAACCTTTTGCACTCTCCCTGCCCCCTCTTCTCACGTCTGAATGTGTGTGTAGAGATCTATTTTTCTGTGTAACCCTAGCTCCTAATGTCAAATATATAGGAAGCTATCGGGCTTCTAATAGGGCCGGGCTTCAGAATTAATCTTATATTAATTCTGAATTAATACAATATCATATATTGCATAATTTAATAAGAAACTGATTAAATAAATATGGTTTATATTAAATCCGTCCCACAGATTTAATTCACCTATTTATTTAATTTAAAATAAAGATAAGACATAATTATATTTGATTTATTCTCATAAATCAAATTTGAGATATCTTATCAATTTGAATTTCAAATTCAAATAGATCATATCCATTTAAATTCAAATTCAAAAATGATAGAGATTTAATTTATCCTTATAAATTAAATCTTACAAATATATCTTATATTATATATATATAATATATATAAACTAATTTATATATATATAAAATATATATCCACCCTAGATTATTCATTGAATTTAGACATCTCTTAGATTCAATGAATCTGGACATCATAGCTCGCATTGGGCTATTTTGTGTGCAACCCTGTAGGCCCATATGAAGTTGGCAGTGGCCCAGTTACTATACTGACCCACAAGTCGTAAGCGGTCTCTAGCAAGGCATTACGACTACCCAAAACATATGAGGATCGATAAACGATGTAACCTTTCATACAACCATATCACGTCCCTTTTGTCACACGATATTTCGGTCAAGGATGAGGCATGGTGAACGTCATCCTCCTGTTCCTGACCGTTCCTTCTCGATCCCTGAGTAGTCTGAATATAGAAATGGAACTACCCTTCCATTCTAGTATGGCCATACATTTCTCAGACTCACTCATCGAGGGGCCCAGTAATATCTCTCTACGAATGTGAGGGACAAATTCCATCTTGACCATTCACATTCCTCCGCATGAAAAACCACTAAGCCCGAGCATAGCCTTTATGATCACTCGGTCAAAAGTGACTTTTGACTAGGTCAAAGCTGAGCGTTTGTCATGTAGGAATCCATGATGATCTCAGGTCAAAGGGCATAGTGACATGGCTTGTATATGAGAGAAACTTATGACTTAACCCATGCAGCTCTCTCATAACGGGTCGGTCCAACACCCTGTACTCTTACATGTGCTTATGACTTTGATTTATATCTCTATATATCTTCAAAGTCATACTGGTCTTATTTCTTCTCTGTTCCCGCATAGATGACCGACCAGGGACATTTAGGATAAAATCACTAGTTATCCAAGGATTGTCATCATAGTAAACATGCAAATAATATGATAACATGATACAATGATTGGCCCCTAGGGCACAATTTCCAACAGCTTTATCTTTGTCGCGACTGTAACTCTATGAATTTACGTCGCGATTAGGTTGCCACTGGGTTGCGACTATAACATATATGTTTAACAATTTACTCTCGGTGATTTTTAGTCATGACCTGATGACCTTTGTGTCGCGACTAACATCTATCTTTTGCTGAAAATTCTTCTATTTTATTCTGGTTGTTGCTTGGTCTATGGAATTTACTGTATGGATTCAAAATTGAACTTTGAACTCATAACTTTTGAACATTGGCAAACTTGATGAAGTGTTAGTTGCTTGTTTCATTAATTCACTACGGGAAATTGTGCATCATGAATGATTAATCTCATGTATTTTGTTTAAAATTCAAGCAATCTAGTCATGTGAGCTGATTAGGGTGAGTAAGCTAGATGGAAGTATTTTGAGCCTTTAACATATTCTCCTTTACATTATGTGACACCATCTAGTTTAGTAACTTTGCAGAACTTGTCTCAATCCTTGATTCAAAACCACATTAGCTCCATGGAATTGTGAAAATGATAAGGGCATTTCTTTCAAACCCTTTTGACCAAACAGAAACCACATAAATATTAAATCCTTTGCTTTACCCCTTTGAGACCTTCATTTTCTTTAAAAATTCCATCCTTGATTAATGAATACTGTACAAATAGTTGCTGCTTCAGTGATTCTCTAATTGTGCATAATGGTCAAGTTGCAACCAATTGTTGAATGTCTAAACCTCAATGAATTATTTCTGGTTCAATAGTGAAAACAAAGGAAAAATACAGAGAAAAGAAAAGGAAAGTACAAATAAAAGAGAAAGAAAGAAGAAAGAAAAGAAACCATATGTAAAAAGTGTTATTCAACTTGTATTAAAGAAAGATAGTTTATGACTTGTTATTTTTTGCAGTTGCATGATTGGAACCTTGATTGTGTGTAGTATTTCATTAATCATTGACATGTATTTTCATTTCATCATCTAGCCTTTCCAACATTACTACCCTAATAAAGACCCTTTGATTCATAATCCTTGTGGCATTTAGTGGTGGAGATGTAGGATGGTTACAAGCCTATGGGAAGCCTAAGCTAGATGGTTGAGTGAAATCACCTTTATAAGAGAGGGAGTAAAACACTATACCTTGTGAGAAAATCTCAACTTAATTGCTTACTATGATTGAATTGCATGAGTTAGATTCTTTGATTGCTATGAGATTAGTTTGGATTGTTGCCAATTGAAGGGAAAGATTTATGATTGCAAGTACTCATGCTAAATCTATTTTGCCAATTGAGCTAACATATGTGTTTAAAATTCAGTTTGATCCATAATTTTGCTCGGAGTGCAAAAGCTAAGTGTGGGGGAGTTGATAAACTCATATTTATACTGATTTTTAATATGTTAAAAGAGAGTTTATTATTGATTCTATCCATATTTACTACTATGTTGAGCAAATTAGTTAACAATATGAAATTGGACAAGTGGGAATTTAAATGATGTGATTTCAGTGCTTAATTGGATAAATAATCTATTAAATGTCCATTTCAGGTCAATACAACAATCAATCAGCGAAGTAGAACATCCCTGTGGAATTCAGTCGCGACCTTAGATACTCACAGTAGCGACCATACGTCAATCAGCAAAGTATAAGCGTTCTCTATAAATATTAGTCACGACCTGAAGTACCAAACGTCGCGACCAAAATTCAAGGCAGAGATCAATCAGCGAAGGACAGAAGGGACAGCTGGACAGAAGGTGATTTAAGCATGTGATGAATTGCATAGCTGGACTTAACAGACTGCAAACAAGAGCTGATAACAAATTGCAAGTGGGAGATCATGCATAAGTTGAGCACTGTTCAGCATAATACTATTCACATATCAGCAAACTCCATCTGAACAGAATGAGCAAGTTGCTAACAGCAGGTGGGGAGCATGTGCTGTAAACAGAATACCAGATCATGTGCTGACAGCTGGAGAGAGAGGATATCTGGACAGCTCCATTGACCACTCATGCATTTTAGACTTCTCCTATATATCACACTATCTGTACAGCATTCCAGATCACTCATCACCTGAACCTGACACTTCATAGGCATATCACTCTTCTTACACCTCACTTCATCCATCAGACACTTCTCTCCCCATTCCCATAGCTCACGCACATATCACTCTTCTTTTTATTCTTCATTTCTCTTCTACAACTTTCCTTTGTTCTAGTCAATAGAACCAGAGGAAAGTTCTGCAGTACATCATCTCCATCTTCTCCTTCCATTTCCATATGACTACTACTGTGTCTTCCTCTGTTGTAGCTGGAGTTCAGTTAGCAATGCAAGGCTAAGCTACTGTGCTCTCTTGGAGATGATGCTGAACCAAAATCCTTGAGCTTAACAGGGAGTGTCATTGAGTCTTTAAGTCAGATTTAATTGTATCGAGTTGATATGTTTACTTCTGGTTTATTGATTCAATTAGAGTAGTAGATGACAAAGAAGTAGGGAACCGAATTGGATTTCTTATTTCTGCAATAATGAACCTTTGATTAATTCTCATCTTTGATCTAGTTGAACATAGATGTGATTAATTGAAGTAATTCTGTTTAATTCATATTCTACTATCTCTGAATTGAATAATTCCTATTCTCTATTCAATGTCTGTGAGTTGTAGTTTTGATTGAGATTTAGCTAGCGAGTTGTTAGCTAACCTATTCTAATTCAATTGATTAACTCTTGATATTCTGTGGATAATTAAGGTAAGGTAATCTCCAAGGGAACACACTTGTCATCATTCATTCATCTCATCATCTTAATCACATAAAAACAGAAACAATAGCATAGATTTACTTTCTGAAGTTAGTTGATAGTTCAAAACACAACTCATCTGCTTAATTTGTTAATTTGTGGCTCAATAGATTAATTAGGAACTCTAATGTAACACCCCAATTTTCAGGCCAGAGACTTAGAAAGTAGCCTGAAACAGATATATCCCTTTGAGCAGAAGTCCCTGAAACATACAGAGAGTTTTTAGGGACTAAAATGCAAATAAGTGAAAGTCCAGGGACTTATATGTAAATAGTGAAAGTCCCTAGGGATATGATGGCCATTTATGCAAAGAAAGGGATTAAATTGCAAAAGAAAGGAAATGGAGGGACTTAGATGCAATTATGGAAAGTATAAAGCCAAAAAGGAAAAGTAGACAAAAAGGTGGGGTCCTTAAGTATAATTTTAGCCAAATAAAAGGGACTTAAATGAAAAGAAGAAAAGTTCCTTGGGGCTAAAGTATAATTAAAGAAAGTCGGGCCGGAAGTGGTTTGGACTGTCCGAAAGCATTTCAGTCCCAGATTTCACCGGTAGAGAGAGCAAGTGAAGCTCGGTAATCTGGCTTAATACAGGAATTTTTCAAGACTCCAGATAGCCAGAATTTATCTGATAATGAAAAAGTTATAAAAATTCCTACCGGATATCCTAGATTTAAGATATAAGTGAGAAAATACAGGATGATGCGTCCTGATGGGACGGGTGTCAGGAAACTGACAGAATACCGATAGGAGGCTTGTAGAAAAAGTTATTCGCAA
The DNA here is from genome assembly GCA_037074615.1 of Leucaena leucocephala. Classification (NCBI taxonomy): domain Eukaryota; kingdom Viridiplantae; phylum Streptophyta; class Magnoliopsida; order Fabales; family Fabaceae; genus Leucaena; species Leucaena leucocephala. The sequence continues at coordinate 10,621,388 of CM073536.1, read as the reverse complement.
ATTAGAAAATCCAGACGGGAGTGTGAGGCCTCCGGATATCCGATAGGGACATTTATCGGTATTTGAAAAGGGATTGAATGAGTTCGGATGACCTCAGTCAGATGACTGTTATGACTCACAGGGATGCCAGAACACAGTAGGCCAGTGTATCTGGTAAAAGGACCCGATGTCCGGAGATGTGTATAAACGGTACATAATAGTTAAAGTACTCGATGAACAGTGACGGGGGAAGATTCCTCGTAATGTGTGCCATGAAGGTAATGGACCCTGAAAGGCCCAATAATGGCGCCATAAAAGGCCCAATAAGACACTTGGACTGATAGGTGGGCCAGTGTCCGGCAGAACCCCGGAAAAGTGCAAAATTATGAAAATGCCCCTATATTGTACTAAAGGGGTAGTAGATGTATGAGGGCATTTTGGTCATTCTGGACAAGCCCAGGAGCCAAGGCACATACAGATAAAGTTACTCAGAGTCAGTATATGCCCTGACAGGGTACAGAAAAATGTAAAATGACAATTTTACCCTTAGGATTAAAATAGTGCAAGAAATGGCACCCAAGGGCATTTTGATAATTTGCCAAGGGATGTTTCTTGGGAATCGAGCCATCAGAGTACTTGGGCTTGATCAGGATCCAAGATAACATTCCCAGAGCCCAAAAACGTAGGCCCAGTGATATGTGGGAAAAAGTGGCATTAAAATACTATTTTAATGCTGTTTCAATAAAGTAAAGTTACTCGATCAGCACGATAACCGATGAGGTGATCAGATAAAGTCCTGGACTTATCTGGATAGCATTGGAAGGCGTGAAAGGTCCCTTCTAGATGCCACATGGCGTCATATTAGAGGGAGAAGAAAAGTTAAGGACATGTGACACAATCTCAGCCGTTAAGTCCAATTTGTGGGAAATCGGACCGGACCAGTACTGGATTGGACTGGAAATGCTGAGTCAGCTGATGAGGTGTCCAGGAATTGTGACATGTGAAGAATATGGTGATGAGGTGTCCCATGAGGTGGCCTTGAGATGATGTCATGCATGATGCAGTAAAAGGAATAAAAGAAAATAGGAAATTCCGGAAAAACCAGGACCACAGGATCATATGGCTTCAAAATTACAGGAATGCCATTGACCAAAACTATAAATACCCCCCTTTGCTCTTCATTATGCACGGCCCAAGAAAGTTTTAGAGAGAGGAGGAAGTGTTAGAGAGAGAAAGTGAGAGGAAGAAAGAAAGAAAGAAAGGAAGTTCTGGCGGAGCTGGAAGCAGAATAGAGATAGTAGAGTTGTGCTGAGCCTTTGAGGTAGTAACTAATCCTAGCTTTTATGTAATGGATTTGTGATTTGTTGTGCTATTGTTTGGTTGGATTGTTGTCTTATATGTTATGTCTGAAGCTCTGCTATAATGCTATGATCATATGTTATTAAGCATGGAAGCACGCAGCATACTTATCTCTACACAATCACAAGCAAGCACTGTCACTCTGCATTACATATATTGTTATGATTGTTGCTACTGAGATTCCCTCGAATCTCATCCCAATAAATAACCCATTACAGGAGAGGTTATGTCGAAGTGAATTTTGGGAATTTTAAGAGACGCCGTTATGCTGCCGATATTATGACAAGATAAGGAAAGCAGCTGATACGTACTGTGTACGTAGGTACTATCTAAGGAGGCTGAAAGTGAGTGGGCCTAGCCGGTTCATCCAGTCTTTCCTGGGTACTTACGTAGAATGGTAGTTCTCACGGGAATTACCGAATCGGTACAAGATCAGTTACTTTCTGAAGATGTAGCGTAGCGGTTATGCTGCCGGATTTCAGGCAGGAAAAGATGTAATAGAAATATGAGGATTTCATACATGCCCTGATGTATAATGACTTATTATTTAATAAAGATATTGTTTGGCATGTTTGACTGATATGTGATGGATGTATGCATATGTATGCAAAGTAGAAATGCTGAAATTTACCACTATGAACAGTAACATGTGGTGATCTAGTCATGTTTGATAAATAATTAAAAATAGTAAATGGATGAATAAAAGTATGAAATTTTTAGGGTAGATAGTAGACATACCAAGATTAAATTTGATATAAAACGTCTCATTTGGATGTCTACACATTGAAATATAAATTATCAAAGTTGGGACCAGAATGCTGGATTCAGGAGAAAAACGCTGGATGAACAGTAAAGTTGAAACGTTGACTGACGTTGACTCAGTCAATGAATGGTCAACGAGTTATTTTTCCCTGAAATATAATTGAGGTAGATTCAATTATCAATTTGAACCACTTCATTTCAATTTTTGTAGAATTAGTTATGATTTTTCAAAGTCAGGTCACTCATCTGAAATTTTCAAAGTGAACAGTACTCGATAAGAGTAAAACTCCAGATTGAGAAATTGGACTTCAATGACCTTGAAAGTGGTTCTAAGTGCTACCGAATGGTCCCTAAGACGTATGAAAGGAAGGATGTTTCATCTAACGTCTATTAGCTCCTTGTGATCCGACCTAGGTTAGCCTCCACTTACTATTTGTTAGCTTAGTTTTGGTTGATAATTAGAAACGATAGTTATCATTCATACAGCATCATTACTTGCAACAATTCTACACATAACATCATATAACATTTACATTAACCAATCCTAACTCCTCTTCATGCTTCTTCATCCTCTTTCATCATTCATAAACCTGTTGGGATTGGGATTACATGGAGGGGGTAAGATTTCTGGGGAAATCTCAGTAGCAAACAGTACTAAACAATGCATGTATTAATTAAATACTTGTGCTTGCTTGTGAAAGTGTTAACATTGTGTAATGTGCATGCTTCATTGTATCATATGAAATACAGTTGGCCAAAGTAATAATAGAAATAGAGCTTCAATCATATACACATATGCAACACAATTCAACGTAGCCATAGCACAACCAAGCATACATTCAATACATACAAGTTTTGGATAAGTTTACTACCTTATTGCTTTACTTCCTTTCACTTTAACTTTGTTTCTTCCTTATTATTTTTCCTTGATGTGTGGCTGCCTCTTTTGAGTCCACAATCAAATTCTAACATCACATAATCATCCATTCATTACAATCTAACTTCTCTTGAACATTGAGCTTACTTAACTACATTAACTTTCCTTAATCTTTACTAATTGACTTGGCATTTGAATCAATTGATGTCTTGACTTTACCCTACACAATTTCACCTTTTGAATCCATTTATGATCTTAGAATCATGAAATTCCAATTCCCATGTAATGTCTGGACAGATTTAAAAAATATGCATAATTCTTTCAAAAATTCTCATTTTGATTCCAATGCTTCCCATACTTGTTTCTCTACTTTATCCCACACAACTTTTCATTTTAAAACCATTGGAAGCATCAAAATCATGAAAATCCAATCACTGTTCATGCGAGTGAACAGTAACAGAGAAGAATTTCAAACATTACAACCTTCAATTCCAATGCTTCCAAGGTTCAAAATCTATCCAATCCTACACAAAATCATCATATAAATTTAATGGAAGCATTAGATCATTAAAATTCATTCTTCTTCTATCATGAACAGTACATACCAAAAGGTCTCTTTCATGGCAAAGTCAAGAATATAAACTTGATTCAATAACCAATCATCTAAACCAACTTATCTAAGCCTTAATCACATAGTTCTACCTTTATCTCCTTCTTCCTTCTTTAACTTAAGATTTCGACAACAAGTATACTCTAGGTTTAATGGAATTTCCAACCCTAAAACCTAGGTTTTACCCTTCCAAAACACATATAAATAAACTAAGAAGGATTGCTTACCTTTGGTACTTGCTTGGATGGCTTCTCCTTGATCTTATTTTGAGTTCTTTCTTCATTTTGGCATGGTTTCCCCAAGAGTACTCTAGGTTCACGAAATTATGAAGACAAGGTGGGGTATTTATAGCCAAAACTTTGGCACCTTGGGTCCATAATGTCCTCACTTTTCCTAATTATTACAATAGCTTAATCTTGAATTTGATTGGTTAGTTTTTGGATTAATTAACCTTAATCATAATTAGGTTAATTCTTATATTATTTTATTGCATTATATCACATGGGATAACCTTCCTTTCTTCTTCTTGGTGCCAAGTGTAAAGCTTGTGGGACCCACTATGTGTAAAACACTAATCTACTTTATCCCTTTTTTTTCTTTTTCAAAAATCCATAAATTATTCTTTATTGGACTTGGGCTCCAAGACAACTTTTGGGACTTATTGGGCTGCCCTAGGACAAAATCTTAAGCCTCTTTTAGATCTAATAGCTAATTGGCACAAATCCCAATGTACTTCCCTTATACCGATATCCTTAAAATTAGCCTGATCTTGGAATAAATGCTAAACACCTCTTTTAATGGTTCTAACATTTTTATAAATTCATTCTAATATAAAATGAATTCTCTTCAAAGTTTCATAATTTTTTAAAACCCAGAAGTCCTGATAAAAATTCCTTACTTTTTCTCAAAACCCTTTATCGGTGTTTAATTTTACCTTAAATTCTATAATTAATTCTATAGGACTCCTTTTTGACTTCTGTCAGTTTCATAAATCCTTATATTATTTATAAGAATTTACTACCAAATTTCAACCAATTCAGAGGTCCAGAAAATACTGTACTAATTCCTCAATCTTCAAAAAATTTTATCAATTAATTGGGACCTCAAATCAAAATTCTATGTTGCGTTAAACTGATCAATTAATTTTCTCTATCTAATGGGAAAATTTGATGCTAACTATTTTTGGGTATTTTTGGGCCTTTTCCGGCTCAACTTTCCATAATTACCAATTTACCCCCTGAACTTTTGCAAATTACACTTTAGGCCCCCAAATTTTCATAATTACACTTAATGGCCCAAAACTTTTGTCTACTTGCATTTTTGCAGCATAAAACTTTTAGACTTTTCATTTTAGTCCCTCTTCTTTATACCTTTGTCTAATCATCATTTTTTCTCTCTATTCATCATCACAATCTTTTCTAAACCTCTGTCCTCTATCAGTTTTATACAGATAGAGAAAAATTATGATATGATAGAAGTTGTAGTTAGTCATTTACAAATTAGAGAAAGATGTTAGCAAAAGGCGCATAAGTTACCCTACAGGCAAAGAATAACCCGCTTAACTGGGAAGTTTAACTTAAACAATTTTATGAAAGTATTTACCTTAGTCAAATAAAGATGAGCATGAGGCTAAGTTTAAGTGATAAGACAGGGTGAGAAAAGAGACCCTTTGATGGATACTTAGCCAAGTTCATCCACATGAATGATGAGAGATGTACCACTGAGTAGGTGACTTACGAACTGTGTTTTATATTTTAAGAAAGGATTCTTCCCAAGCTGTTACAAAGGTTTAATGGAGCGGTAAGGGCATGCAATATTTTAGAAAAAAGTTTACAATGCCCAAAAAAATGTAAAGGATAGAGGTTGAGAAGAGGTAATGAATTAAGAAGTTCAAACATGCAATCAGTACCTAAGAGATACGAGATATGTGATAGAGACCACAGAAATAATATTTATTTAACAGGTCAAAGAAATTTGCTACAAATATGGCAAGCTAGTGACATTTTGCTAGGGAATATATGCAAAATATAACAGATAAGAATCCCCAGAAAAATAAAAGAGTTTTGCCCTAATTAGAGAAGAGTTAAGGAAGTCACCTGAGATAAATTAAGAGATAGTATGGATTCATGATAGCTAAATATATGTGATATATGACTCAGGTGCTGGTCATTCGTTTATAAAGATGACTGTAAAGGGTAACTAGATCTTCCTATTAGCATTCTGCCATATGATGAATGTGTTCCTATTCCCACTGGCTTAAGGGTAGTAGTACCTTATGCATGTTTAAAAAGTCATGACTAGAATACGTATTGTTAATAGCTATAAAAGAGCTTCAAGTAGAAATTTGGATCACCGCCATACGATTTTTTTAGAATTAGTTATGAATTTTCAAAGTTGGACTGTCAATCTAGAAATTACTAAATGAACAGTATCCAAGAAGTAAGTTTTAAAAATTTTAATTTTTGGTCTAAAGTAATACTTTCTCTAATCAAATACACTTCCGAATACGTACTCTGAGAGGTTAAAAGTAGAATGTTTCAGAAATGAATGGCCAAGATTAGTTTAAGCATTATTTATTCAATGGCCTAGATTTTCTCTTAGCTTGACTTAATCTCCAAGCAACCTTTATGTCTAAGTAAACTTAATCTCCAAGTCTTCTTTTCTCTTATTTGACTAAACATGTGGCGCAAATTGGAGGAGGTGTGGGTCCCACCATGTGCCACCTCCTTATCTCTTGAATTATCTTTTTTCTATGCATAACATATCCAAAATTGACTTGACTTCAATACTTACTCTTGGGCTTATTGGGCCTGCCTATGATGCCATTATTGGGCCTTCCTTGGGCCCAATAGCTAATTGGCATAAATCCCAAGGCACTTTCCTTATACCGATATTCTTCAATTACCCTTATTTACAGATAAATTCTAGACACCCCTTATTTTCACTTTAAATTCCATAATAAATTCTTTAGCAATCCTTTTTTACTTTTGTCAGTTCCATAAATTCTTATATTAATTATAATAATTTACTACAAAATTTTATCTAATTCTAAGGTCTAGAATATACTGTACAAATTTTCAAACTTCAGAAATTAATATCAATTTATCGGGACTTTAAATCAGAATTATGAGAGATATGCCTAGCCCAAATTCAATCCTCTATATATTGGTAAAACTTGGGACCGAAACATTTCCAGGCAATTTTGGGCATTTCCTGGCTCAACTTTCCATAATTACACTTTTGCCCCTGAATTTGGCGAAATTGCACGTTAGTCCCTGAAATTGCCAAATTCTATTTTAGTCCATTTCTACCAAATTTGAAATTCCAATTTAGTACCTGAAATCTCAAAACTCCATTTAGGTCAATGAACTTTCCACTATTTGTAATTTAGTCCTTGGACTTTCACTATTTATAGTTTACTCCCTAGACTTTTACTATTTACAGTTTGTCCCTTTGACTTTATAACTTTATACATTCTCTCTTTCTTTGACTTAAACCTTATTTAATCATTATCTTTTCTTCTAATTACCATCCAAATCCCTTCATAACCTCTTTCCTCTATCAGTCTTATATAGATAGAGAAAATTTGGGATGTTACACTCATCCTATCAAAAATAGCACTGGCCGAATGGTCTCATAAATAGCAAAGCCAAGAATATAATTTAATTTAATAACCAACCATCAATTCTAACTTATCTAAGTTCCTTTTACATACTTGTAGCTTCAATTTCTTCTTTATTCTTTACTCATGAATTTCAGTCAGCAGTATAACATAGGGAATATCCCACTTTTCTTCTATTAAAACCTAGGTTTTAACCTTCCAAAACTCATACAAATAAACTAGAAAGGATCTCTTACCTTATGCCTTAACTATCTTGGACCAAAATACCTTGAATCTCCTATTGAATTTACCTTAAAATGGTTGACTTTTCATTTTACAAAAGGTTCCCCTTAGTTTCTCAAACTTGGAGTCATTTATGAAGAATGGGAGGGGTATTTTTGGCATCTTGGGACTAAAATATCCTTCCATTCACTAATTATTATATAGCCTTAATTTAAACTCTCATTGATTACTTTCTTACTTAATTAAACTTAATCATAATTAGTTTAATTGTTATATTATTTTAATATAATTTAGCACATGGCATAACCCTTTCCTCTTGCATTTGGCACCATGTGGCATTAGTGTGGGTCCCACAAGGACACCTCACATGCCACCTAACCTTATCTCTTGAATTTCTTTAGTTTTTTCCTTTTAAAAGTTCATAAATTATCCAAAGACCAACTTGTGCTCCAAGACACTAACTTGGGCTTCTTGGGTCTTCATGTAACACTATTTGGGCCTCTTCTTGATACCTATTGCTAATTGGCATAAATCCCAAGACACTTCCCTTACAACGATATTCTTAAATAACCCTAATTTTTGAAATAAATTCTATAAAATTCTTTTAATAGTTATGAAATTTTTATAAATTCATTCTACTATAAAATAAATTTCTTACAAAGTTTCATAATTTTCTGAGACTCATAAGTCTTGTTAAAAATTGCATACATTTTCTTTAAATCCTTTATCGGTATCCTATTTCACCTTAAATTCTCTAATTAATTTTATAGAACTCCTTTTTGATCTCTATTAGTTTCATAAATCCTTATGATAATTATAAGAATTTACTATAAAATTTTATCTGATTCTGAGGTCCATAAGATACTGTACTAATTTCCAAACTTTAGAAATTAATATCAATTTATCGAGACTTTAAATCAGAATTCTGAGAGATATGTCTAGCCCAAATTCTATCCTCTATTTACTAGTAAAATTTGGGATCGAAACATTTCTAGGTAATTTTGGGCATTTTCTGGCTCAACTTTCCATAATTACGCTTTTGACCTTGGAAGGTTTTAAGCTTCTCCCTTAGGTCCTTTTTCATTTTCTACCTTCCTTAATACTTTTCATCTTTCCAATTTAGTCCCTTTCTTTATAACCACTCATTTTCCTTCCTTTTAATAACTTAAACCTTATCTAATCATTATTTTTTTCCTTTCAGTCATTGTCATAATCCTTTTCAAATATCTTTCCTCTATCATTCTTATATTGATAGGGAAAATTGGGATGTGACATGACACAACCGAACAAAATGAAGATTAAGCTTCCTTACGATGCCAAGAAAGATATTCTTCCTATAGACCACCAAGACAAGCAACAACCTACTTCTAGTGCTTCTTTTCCTGAGAATGAAGGACACTCCACTGCTAGACCCCAAGTATCCACTGTACCATAATTTAAGGGTGCATCTATTCAAAGGTACCTTCAGATTTAGTTTGCTGAGCTAGAGAGAAGACTCATTGCCTCAAGGAATGAGGCTGATCTGAGTCATGAAAGGTAGAGCTATGGGATTAAAACAATGCTTGAAGCTCATATCAGGGATTTCCAAGGTTTTAAGGATGAAGTCAGGGAGAGGCAAGAGGCCATCTAAAAGAGACAAGAGGCAATCCATGAAGAAGTGTCTGATATGAAGAACATTTTGCTGGCCTATCTGAACAACATTGGACCTTCTTTCTCAGAGGATAAACTCAGGGATCAAGCTCCACCATCAGAGCCTCAGTATGATCTGCATATTCTTGAAGCTTTTAATCCTTCACCTACTCTTATCTCAGAGTCCCCAGCATCTGTGCTCCTTACCTATTCACTTACTATACCATTTTCACCCATTTCCACATCACCTGCCCTTCCTTTACCCCAAGTTCCTCTTATCATTCCTTCATCTCTGGCCCTAACCATTTTAAATGATGTCAAAAAGGGGGACAGTGGAAGTAAGGAAAAGATGAAATCTTCTTCGGAGTCACTTGATTGAGTTAGATGTGTTATAGTATTTAGTTTTTGTTTAAGTTTCTGAATTTTACTTTGAAACTTTGAATTTTTAATTATATGAATTATCCTTGTTATTCAAAGATTATGTGGATTCTTGATTGACATTTAATGAATTAACTCACATGGTTTTTTCATCATTAAAAAGGGACAATGTTAGATTTAATAATATTTTGATTATGTCAAAAGAAAATTCAATGATTTCTATGCTTGAATGATGTAAAAAGTAATTTAAAATAATTCAAAGTGTTTTTGTATTTAAAAGATATTAAAAAAAACTAAAAGAGTTAATCGATTAATGTTACTTAATCGATTAGTCAATCGATTAATGAGTATTAATTAATCGATTAGTTGTTCAATTAATGCAAGGACAGTGTTATGTGAACATCAATTAATCCATTAGTTAATCGATTAATGAGTGTCCATTAAGCAATTAAGTGTTCGGTTAATGCCATAGGATAGCTCTCTGGAACTGAACAGATAAGTCAATTAATCGATTGGTTAATCGATTAAGTTTAATTAATCGATTGTCTATTTGATTATTCTGTTAAGAACAATTTTTATTTTGAACAAAGATAACTCCATTAATCGATTAGTTAATTGATTAATTTACATTAATCCATTAACTGTTCGATTAATCAGTGAATAATCACTTTGCAAAAATCAAATCTAAATCCATTAATTGATTAGTTAATCGATTAATTTATATTAATGGATTAATTATTTGATTAATTTTTGTTGAAAACTTTTGTTTCAATTCTTCCGGAGACATTAATCGACCAGGTATTTGATTAACTTATATTAATCGATTAAATTCATAAATTTTAATTATCTTTCTCTGTTTGTGTTGAAATTGATTGAATCTCTCTTTGAGCTATATATAATTGTTTCAAATATAAAGTATGCATATGTTTCTCATCATTCTTCATTATATATCTTTTGAGAAACTTATCTTATCAAATTACATTATATATGGTTGAAAAATTCTGATCAATATGATGCTCTGTTTTCTGTTTCTTTCATTAATTGAAACATTGATTGAATTAATGATAATTAATCGATTAATATAGTATACTTTTCTAAAAACAATCTGAACTTGTTTATAACCTTGATCTTTAATAAGGACTTGATAATTAATAATTTATACACTTACTCAATGCTTTAATTACTAACAAATCTTTTGAGGTTGAGTGTGTTCAAAAAAGGCTAAGAGTTTGAAATGATTAAGGCTGTAGCAACGTAAACTTGCTACTTCTGGCACTGCATTAAATACTCACCTACCCGTCAATGACCTGTATCGCCTTCACTCCAATGGTTACAAATCTATGTCTAATGGCTACCAACTGAAGTAAATGCTATTTAAAGACTCGACATTGATTAAGAAAAGAACAATAAATGAACTGATCAACTTCTAAATTTATTACATTATCTGTTTCTTCATTCTATAACATGATATTTATTGAGCTTTAGTGTTTATCATCATACATACTCTTTGAGAGAGAGAGATTGTGAAAGATATTTTCATTCATTATGTTTACTTAAGAGATTGGTTATCTTAAGTTGGGAATATTACCTTATGGGAAGTAAGGGAATTATTGAGTGAATCAATTATTGTACTGAGGTATCAAGTGCCCGTTCAAATCTTGGGACTTGATGAAGGACAAGAGGATTGGTCCGAACTAGGATAAACTGACATGTGTTAATTCTTCTATCCCTCAGTAAAATCTTTCTGATCCCTATTCTTTTTATTCAATCATATGTTCATTGTCATTAAGTTTTTAATTTTCATTAAAATTTTCACACCCAATTCACCCTCTCTTGGGTGTATCTACCTAGACCAACAAATCAGTCATGACCATGTTCATTCCTTATCATGATATTTTCTCTCTCTAATTATCTGTCACAACCTGGAAACCTTTTTGGCGCGACTAGATTATCTTTCTGCTGCAAAATTTTTATGTCTAATCCTGATTGTTTGCTTATTTTTTCTGATTATTTCTGTGTTGCATGCATAGAAGAACTGAACCCTTAGTTCCTTTTGATCCTAAAATTGAGAGGTCACTTAGGAAACTTAAAAGAAAATTTAGAGAACAAAGAACTAGTGAAGTTGTAGCTAAAGAAGAGGTGAGAACTATAGAATCTAATTCATCCTATACTGTCCTGGAGTCTGAAATTAGACTTGACTTACAAATTCCCTTAGATATTCCTAATATGGAAAAGATAAATCCTAATAGGCACAATGGGAAAATGGACAAGAAGAGAATGAAATACTTAATCTTGTAGAAGATAATAGGAACATTAGGAAAATAAATCATTCTCATGTGATTATGATCCCTATGGTGTCTATACTGATAAAGTTAATTTTGAGATTAAAGGAGCCTTGATTGTAGCCTTACCTAAATTTCATGATTTTGTAAGACAATATCCACATCGATGTTGGAAATTGTGCCCTAGGGTCCAATCATTGTCTTATAAATATTATTGTTTTATGAATTTCTTAATTATGTTATCACATTATTTGCATGTTTACTGTGATGACCATCATTGGATAACTTATGATCTTATCCTAAATGTCCCTGGTCAGTCATCTATGCGGGAGCAGAGATGAAATAAGACCAGTATGACTTTAAAGATATATAGAGATATAAATCAAAGTCATAGGCACATGTAAAAGTACAAGGTGTTGGACCGACCTGCTATGAGAAAGCTGCATGGGTTAAGTCATAAGCTTCTCTCATATACAAGCCATGTCACTATGCCCTTTGACCTGAGATCATAATGGATTCCTACATGACAAACGCTCAGTTTTCACCTAGTCAAAAGTCACTTTTGACCGAGTGATCATAAAGGCTATGTTCGGGCTTAGTGGTTTTTCATGCGGAGGAATATGAATGGTCAAGATGGAATTTGTCCCTCATATTCGTAGAGAGATATTACTGGGCCCCTCGATGAGTGAGTCTAAGAAATGTATGGCCATACTGTAATGGAAGGGTAGTTTCATTTCTATCGTCAGACTACTCAGGGATCGAGAAAGTAACGGTCAGGAATAGGAGGATGACGTTCACCATGCCTCATCTATGACCGAAATATCTTGTGACAAAAGGAACATGATATGGTTGTATGAAAGGTAACATCGTTCATCGATCCTCATATGTTTTGGGTAGTCGTAATGTCTTGCTAAAGGCCGCTTACGACTTATAGGTTAGTATAGTAACTGGCCCACTGCCAACTTCATATGGGCCTACAGGGTCGCACACAAAATAGCCCAACTCGAGCTGTGATGTCCAGATTCATTGAACCTAAGAGATGTCTAGATTCAATGAATAGTCTAGGATGGATTTATATATTTTATATATGTATATAAATTTGTATATATATATATTATATATATAATATAAGAGATATTTGCAAGATTTAATTTATAAGGATAAATTAAATTTCTATCACTTTTGAATTTGAATTTAAATCGATATGATCTATTTGAATTTGAAATTCAAATTGATAAGATATCTCAAATTTGATTTATGAGAATAAATTAAATATAATTCCGTCTTATCTTTATTTTAAATTAAATAAATAGGTTAATTAAATATGTGAGAAGGATTTAATAAAAACCGTATTTATTTAATTAGTTTCTTATCAAATTATGCAATATATGATATTGTATTAATTTCAGAATTAATATAAGATTAATTCTAAAGCCCGGCCCAATTAGAAGCCCGATAGCATCCTATATATTTGACATTAGGAGCTAGGGTTCAACACACAACACAACTCATAAGAGAAAAAGGGGCAGGAGAGTGCAAAAGGTTTGCAGATAAGAAACTGCCATAATAGAGACAGTGAGGACGAAATCTTGAGAAAATCCTAAAGGGACAAGAGGAAGCCGATCTGAGTTGTCGACTTCTCGCGAACGAGAAAAGAGCACCAGGTACGACGTGGTCGCGACCAGTTGACTCAGAGGTCGCGACTAAATTGGCTTCTGAACGTCAAAAATCCGAAAAGAGACTACAGGTCACGACTAGTAGCAGAGGAGGTCGAGACTAACAACTCCAGAGGCGACAGGTCGCGACGAGAAGCTGAGTAGGTCGCGACTGAAAGTTCCAGATGCGAGGAGTCACGACTAGTGGATACGGAGGTCACGACTAAAGCTCGAATACCGAAGGTAACACTTCTTTCTCCTTGACTTAAACATATTCGGTAGATCCTGGCTGGGAATGGAAAAATTTTTAAAGTTAATTTCCGCTGCGTGTCTTCCAATTCCCTCCAATCGACACCTTCAAACCATGCACATGATTTGTTCTTCTATGAAGCCTCCAATGACTATATTACAGAGATGTTTCCACTTCACTATAGAAGGGAAGGCAAAGGAGTGGCTGTATAATTTGCCAAATTATTTTACCACTCTTAGTTAGGACCAGTTAAAGATAACATCCTTAGAACAATTTTTACCGGCTTCCAATACTATACGAATGAAGAAAGAGATCACTAACATTATGCAACAGGATGGAGAATCGCTGCATGAATATTGGATAAGGTACATAAATTTGCTGGCTAGGTGTCCACATCATAACATCATGAAAGCTAACTTAGTAGACATATTCTTCAATGGTCTATTGCCACATAATAAGGTGTCCTTGAATGCATATGTAAATGGTTCGTTAAAAGATAAAACCCCACAAGAAAGTTGGGAATTATTTCAAAAAATAGATAATGAGGATCACCAATCTGAGGATCCTAGGAGAATGCCCACATCTTCTTTGGATAACTCCAAGGAGATCTTATAAGAGATAGTAACTTTAGGTAATAAGATGAATAAGAGAATGAATCTTATTGAACAAAAGTTGCAGTCTATAAAGCAAGTACATGCTGTAGGTACATCTCAAGCAATAGTGATAGGATGAGTTATGTGGTCTAATGATGCATTCTACAAGTGCATGTGACAAACAATTTGAAGAAGTTATAGCAATGTATCAAGGGAGAGACAATCAATTCCAGAAGGGAGACCCTTCTTCAAATACATATAACCTTGGTTGGAGAGACCATCCAAATTTTAGGTGGGGAGTAATGACAATAGGCCAAGTCAGTTTCAAAGTGGTGGTGTTTCCTCGAGTAACTGCCAAAATAACTCAAGGCCCATTATACCAGCATAACCTCATACCTTAGCAGTACCAAGACCATATGAGACCTCCCAACTTTTGAAGGGCATGGCTGTACAATTGAATAATAATGATGGTAGAACGATGCATATTGACAACAAATTGAAAGAAAATGATGGTCAATTCACCTCCATAGCTACAATTCTTCAGAGTATGCAAAAAAGATAATGCATATATGCAGAGAAAACTTTGAAGAGCTTAGTTATAAGAATGCTGATATAACCAGTCATCTAACTCAAGTCTCTAATACTGTGAGAGATATTCAAGCTAAAAATAGTGCTAGCTTACCTTCGAACACTATCACCAACCTGAATGCTCTGAATGCTATTTCACTAAGGAGTGGAAGAAAAGTTCAATTTAAAGAAGATGAAGCATCAATGAGGAAGGATAAAACCTTGAAATAGAGAGTCCACCACACTTTCCTCAATGAAACTCAGGAAATCTAAGAACACCAAGGAAGAGCAACTTATGACTAAGAGAACAACCCAATAGGAGAATTCACAAGCACAAGGAGAAAGCCAAGAGATTCAAGAAAAGGAAGAGATAGTGCAAAGTTCATCTTATAAAAGAAAACAAGTTGAGGAGAGAGCGAAGTCAAGAAAGTAAGGAACCTATATGCCTATAGGTAAGGAGGTAAGTAATAACTATCTCCCTTTTCCCAAAGCTTATTTTGTTGGAAAAAAATTGATCCTGAATTTGTAAAAGGTGCATATACTCTGTTTAATAAACTCTAAATAAACATCCCCATGGTTGAATTTCTTAAGAGGAATCTTAAGTATGCTAAATTTTTGAAAGAATTGTGTGCTAATAAGAAGAAGTTTAGGCCTCTTAAGAGAATTCAGGTAAGTGCTAATGTGTTATCTCATTTTAAGGTTGAATTACTGATTAAGTGTCAAGATCTAGAATCCTACACCATCCCTTACACAATAGGAAAAGTCCATATTAAGGGAGCTTTGTTAGATCTAAGGGCTTCCATCAATGTAATGCCTTGGTCGATATACTTAGCTTTAGGTATGAAAAATCTTAGAGACACAATAGTAGGACATCAGTTAGCTGATAGATCAATTAGATACCCTAAGGGAATTCTTGAGGATATTCTGGTATAGGTCAAGGACTTAGTTTTCCCAGTTGATTTTTATGTCTTAGATATGTCTAGTGAGTTAGTTAATGAAAGCACTTTAATCCTAGGCAAACCTTTCCTCCAAACTTCCAAGATAATCATTGGTATGAAGCATAGTTCTATTACAATGGAAGTTGGAGAACATGTCATTACTTTTAATATGAATAAAGCCATGAAATATCCTTTTGACAATTTTACTTTTGTTAGGTTGAATGCTATTGATTATGCTATTGAAGAAACTTGAGATGAGCATGAATTGAGTTTGTATGATGGGTATGATTCTATGTTGCATAATTTCCATGATTCCATGAATCATCTCATGAGCATGTTGATTCAAATTCATTTTTGAATGCTTATGATGATTATTTTGTATCTCTTTCTTCTGTTTATTCTTTCTCTTGTTCTTGTGGAAGCAATGCATGTCACATTCCCATTTTTCCCTATCTGTATAAGACTATAGAGGAAAAAGGTTTGGAAGGGATTGTGACAATAAATAGAAAGAAAAGATAATAATTAGATAAGATTTAAGTTATGGGAAGGAAGGAAAATGAAAGGTTATAAAGAAAGGGACTAAATTTTAAAGATGAAAAGTGTTAAGGAAGGTAGAAAATGAAAAGGGCCTAAGTGAAGGGTAAAAGTGTAATTATAGAAAGTTAAGCCATAAAAGGCCCAAAATTACTAAAAAATGTTACAGTCCCAAATTTTACCAGTAAATAGATGACAAATTTGGGCCAGACATATTTCTTAGAATTCTAATTTAAGGTCCAGATAAATTGATATTAATTTCCAAAGTTGAAAACTTAATATAGTACCTTCTGGATCTTAGAATCAGATGAAATTTTATAGTAAATTCTTATAATTATTATAAGGATTTATCAAAACTAATAGAACTTAAAAAGGAGTTCTATTGAATAATTATGAAATTTAAGGTCAAATAGGACACCAATAAAAGATTTAAATAAAATGTATAAAATTTTTATCAACACTTCTGAGTCTCAGAAAATTATGAGACTTTGCAAGAAATTAATTTTATAGCATAATTAATTTTTAAAAATGTCAAAACCCTTAAAGGAATTTTATAGAATTTATCTAAAAAATCAAGGTGATTTAGGATACCCGATAAAGAAAATACCTTGGGATGTGTGCCAAATATTTTGACCCAATTTAGGACCAAAATGGCGTCACATGCAGGCCCTAAATGCTAAGAAATTGTTTAGAAGCCAAATGGAATTTTTATACTATTTTATGAAAAAAGAAGAAGAAAGGAAACTTCAAGCATGAGTTGGCTTGTGAAGTGTGTAATATCCCAATTTTCAGGCCCAAAGACTCAGAAAGTAGCCTGAAATAGATAGGCTACCAGACCCCTTTGAGCAGAAGTTCCAGAAACATACAAAGGGTTTTTAAGGACTAAACTGTAAATAAGTAAAAGTACAGGGACTTGTGTGTAAATAGTAAAAGTCCTAGGGGCATAATGGTCATTTTTGAAAACAAAGGGACTAAAGTGAAAAGTCTAAAAGTTCTATGGTATGAAATGAAAGTACACACAAGTTGTGGGCCATTAAGTGTAATTATGAAAAGTTGAGGGACTTAATTGAAAAGAGAAAAAGTTTTCAGGGGTAAAATGATAGTTATAGAAAGAGTAGCCGGAAGTGGCTAGAACTGACCGGAAGCATCTCAGTCCCAAATTTTATCAGTAGATAGAGAAAGTTGTGCTGGTTAATCTAGCCAAATACAGAAATTTTATTGGAGTTCCAGATAGCTAATACTTATCTGATAGCCTAAAAGTTATCTAAATTTTTTATCAGACCTTCTAGACCTCAGATATAAGTGAAAAGTTACAAGAAGGTGCATCCGATGAAGCCAGTGGTCAGGGAACTGACAGAATCTCGAAAGAAGTTTTGTAGGAAAAGTTATTCATGTTTTAGGAAATTTTGACAAGAGTTTGTAAACTCCCAATATCTGATTACAAAACTTAAGCAGTAAGCTAGCTGGGACTGAATAAGCTCAGATGACGTCCCAGGAAGCCCATGATGATGCCAAATGAAGCCCAGGCCCATGATATCAGTTCATCAGTTAAAGGGACCAGTGTCTGCACATATTCAAAAAAAGTACAAAATTATAAAAATACCCCTGTTATAAAATAATTAAAAAATGAGTGAAAGGCATTTTAGTCATTTTACCCAAGTCAAAAGGTCAAAGAGAGCTACAAGAGTAGTGGACTAGGGTCAGGAAATATTCTGTTAAAATGTGAAAAGACAATAATGCCCCTAGAATTATTAAAGAAAATAAAGAGGAACCAAGGGCATTTTGGTAATTTGCCAAGGGATCTGTAATTAAGTTAATACCCAGTCCAAGAATGTCAATGGTAGGAAGAATCTAGATACTGGATTTAAGATCAGAATATATATTATGGAATTTTAGAAAAATTAAATTCAGAAAACAGTCTAGTTTTTGGGAAATTAGACTGAGCTGGTACAGGATTGGACAGATCAGAGTAAAAGTTCCCAAAAGCGATGACTCACCAGGTGAGGTGTCCCAAGGGCCCACTAAGGTGCCACCTAGCATGCAAGTTGTTCTTGATGATGTCATCTTGATAATGAAGGCAAAGCTTCTTGAGGAAGCTAAGCGATCTGAGCCATTCATCGTGATTCGATCTGAACCGTGCTTTCTATTTCCCTTCATCTATAAATACCCCCACCCCTCCTATTCCATTCACATCCATGGCAAGGAAGAGAAAGAAGATAGAGAGGAAAAAAGAGAAAGAGAGAAAGAAAGAGAAAGAAAGAAAAAGAATGAGTTCTAGCTGAGTTAGGAGTAATCCAAGGAGCTTAGGGAATTAGCAAGCTTAGGAATAAGGCTCTTACTTATGTAAAGAAGGAACCTCAGAGCTATAAGGCTCTTACTTATGTAAAGAAGGAACCTCAGAGCTATAAGGCTCTTACTTATATAAAGAAGGAACCTCAGAGCTAAGGTCAAGGACTAAGGAAAGGCTACACGACAAGATACTATTTTAGAGAAGATGGAGCTTAGGAAAGTGAGGTATGACATTTTTGGTATCAGAGCTAAGGGATTCTGGCTTAGAATATAAGGTTCGGGCACAGAACAAAAGATTCTGACTTAGTGATGCTCTAGTTTAGTTAGACTGACCCCCTTAAAGAAGTTAGAGATTTGAATCCTTAGTGACCAGAGGTTCCCTCCCTAGAGTAAGATATAGGGATGGTGTTCACTGTTTGGAGAATGATTCAGATAAGAGATAGTGACATCCATATAAATAGAACTATAACACATACCTAGCAACTATACGAGGTAGTGTTCAAGGACACAACTACGATAGACTAGTCTTAGTCAAGCCAACTTAACAAAAATACCCCTATATTATAAAATAAGTAAAAAATAAGTAAAGGGTATTTTGGTTATTTGACTAAGGTTAAACAGTTAAGAAAGGTTATCTGGATAGTTGACCAGGGTTAGGGAATACTCTGGTAAGGTGAGAAAAGATAATAATGCCCCTAGACTCATTAAAGTAAATAAAGAGAAACCAAGGGCATTTTGGTAATTTGCCAAGAGATGTTTCTTGGGAATTGAGTCATCAGAGTGCTTGAGCTTGATCAGAGACCCAAGATTACATTCCAAGAGCCCAAAAATGTAGCCCAAGAATTATATGGGTTAAGGTGGCATTAAAATAATATTTTAGTGAGTTTTCAATAAAGTAAAGTTACTAGATTGAAGTGATAACTAGGGAATTGGTCAGGTAAAGCTTGAGAGTTATTTGGAAGCCGTGAGGTGGCGTGAAAGGTACCCATAAGGTGCCACATGGCATGAGCATAGAGGAAAAAGAAAAAGCTAAGGACATGTGGCACGATCTCAGCCGTTCATTCCAGGATAAGACTCTGGAATTCTCTGGAAGAGCTGAGTTAACTAGTGAGGTATCCCAAGGGCCCCACTATTACGCCACCTAAGCTTGTGAGGTGTCCATGGATGACGTCATTTTGATGAGTCATCTAAGATGATGATGTCATCACGATGATACAGGTTAAGCTTCTTCAAGAAGCTAAGCGATCTGAGCCATTCAAGCCAACTTCCTCACCTATAAATAGTAGAGAAAGGAAGAGAGAGAGAGAGAGAGAAAGAGAAGAAAGAAAGAAAGGAAGAGAAAGAAGGAGTTCTGGCTGAGTTAGGAGCAATCCAAGGAGCTTAGGGACTCGGCAAGCTTAGGAATAAGGTAAGTAATTTATTCTATTCCCAGCTCTAATAAATTAGAGGATTATTCTTATAAATTAGATAGTTAGAATAAAGAAATATCTCTCTCTATAAGGTTAGCCGTGGATAGAAAGAAAGCGAAGGGATTGTTAGAATAGGAGTATTGCCTCAGGATAAGCCTGAATTAAGTAAAGTTATGCTAGATAAGATCATAATAAAATATTATTATGCTATGTATAGGTTCTGACCTATGAAAAGGTGGAACCTCAGATCAAAGGTTAAGGACTAAAGGAAGGGCTACACGTCAGGTAGTGAACTTACCTACTTGTATGCTTATGTTGCTTGAATGTTTTATGTGATACTTACTTACTTTGATAATGTGAAGCATGTATGATTAAATGATGCTCTGTTTCTTTTTATGCTATGACCATATGTTATAATTAAGGGACATGAAGCATGTAAGTTATCATTATGCAAGCATGATCATTAAGTACACACATAGTAACATCAAGCATATAGTTGCATACATTGTATGGTTTCTGTTTGCTACTCAGATGCTTCATGATATGTGAATAGAGGAGATAAAGATATGTGAAGAGAAGTTAAGAATTACTTAGCATGATTGATATGTGATTGATGTATGTTATGCATATGTATGTAAAGTTTTGCTAGAATTTGCTACCATGAACAGTAACTCGTGGTGAGGTAATGATCTTTGATCTGTAATTAAAAATAGTAAATGGTTGAATAAATGTATGATATTTTTACAGTAAATAGTAAACATACAAAGCTTCGAATTGATATATAGAACTTCTTATTTTAATGTCTACACATGGAGATATAATTTTTCAAAATTGGGACCAAAATGCTGGATTCAGGGGGAAAACATTGGATGAACAGTAAACTTGTAGCGTTTACTGACATTGACTTGGTTAATGCGTGGTCAATGAGTTATTTTTCCCTGAAAGAGGATTAAGTTAGTTCATTTAGCAATTTGAACCATTTTGTTTTGATTTTTATAGAATTTTATGATTTTTCGAAGCCAGGTCGCTTGTCTGGAAGTTACACAGTGAACAGTACTCAATAGAGTAAAACTCCAGATTAGGAAATTTGACTTCAATGACCTTAAAAGTGGTTCCAGATACTACCAAATGGTCCCTAAGACATAAGAAAATTAGGATGTGATATTTTGGTATCAGAGAAATAGGTTCTGGCATAGAGCAGAAAGGATTCTGGCTTAGAGCATAAGATTCTAACACAAAACAAAAAGTTTTGGCTTAGTGATGCTCTGATTTAGTTAGACTAATTCCCTTAAACAAGTTAGAGATGGTTTCCTCCCTATAACATGATAGCTTAATCTTAGTCAGTTGTTACCTCTGAGGTCTCGTGTTTCTTAGCACGATGTGGCTGGACTAATCAAGATAACGTTGGAGGAATAGTTTCCTCTATTGATAGAGATGGAAGTTGACCAATATAAGGTCAAGGAAGATACAAGAGTAGCTTGAGGTATCATTCCGTGGGTAAATGCAGATGGTGATACATCCAAGTTGTAACACCCCAATTTTTAGGCCTAGAGATGCCAGAAGGAGAATTCAAGGGCATAATCGTAATAATGGGAAAGATCGGGCTGGTAGCCGATGAGTACCATATTTTTCCGGAAAATAGAGAAAATTATGCTGATCATTTCACTGAACTGTGAAATATGCATATGAGGTCTCTATGTGTATGAAAGAATTAGAAATATGACCAAGGGTAAAATGGTCATTTTTGAAAAGTGTGCGTGGGAGCGTACTTTCAGGCTAAAATAGCCCGGTCCGGATAAAATATCTGAAAATACCGGGAGATAGACAAAAGGATGCCGGGTTGAATGACGCAACACAGAATTTTGATTTGAGGTCCCGATTTTTCTGTAAAAATTCTCGAAGATGGGAATTTACAGTTATAATCGGTAAAGGAAAGGCAGTCCGAATAGAGATGATCGGACTATGGCCAGAGGCCATACAGTATTGTCTAAGGCCCGTAGTGACACCAGGGAAGGCCCAGGCCCATAATGTCAGTTCAGTGGTAAGAGGGGCCGGTGTCTGGGAAAAATATGCAAAATGACAAAAATGCCCTTATAATATAGAATAACTGAAGAATGAGTAAAGGGTATTTTGGTCATTTGGCTAAGGTTAGACAGTCAAGAAGGGGTATCTGGATAGTTGACCAGGGCCAGAGAATACTTTGGTAAAATATGAAAGGACAATAATGCCCCTAGACCTAGTAAAGGAAATGAAAGGACTTAAGTGCAATTATGGAAAGTTTCAAGGCCAAAAAGGAAAGTAGACAAAAATGTGGGGTCCTTAAGTGTAATTTTAGCTAAGTAAAAAGGGACTTAAATGAAAAGAAGAAAAGTTCCCTGGGGCTAAATTGTAATTAAAGAAAGTCAGGCCGGAAGTGGTTTGGACTGTCCGAAAGCATTTCAGTCCCAGATTTCACCGGTAGAGAGAGCAAGTGACGCTCGGTAATCTGGCTTAATACATGAATTTTTGAAGACTCCTGAAACATCCTTCCTTTCATATGTCTTAGGGACCATTCAGTAGCATTTAGAACCACTTTCAAGATCATTGAAGTCCAATTCCCCAATCTGGAATTTTACTCTTATCGAGTACTGTTCACTTGAAAATTCTAGATGAGTGACCTGACTTCGCAAAATCATAACTAATTCTAGAAAAATCAAAATTAAGTGGTTCCAATTTCTAAATGAAGCTAACTCAATTATCTTTCAGGGAAAAATAACTCGTTGACCATTCATTGACCAAGTCAACGTCAGTCAACGTGTCAAGTTTACTGTTCATTCCACGCTTTTCTCCCTGAATCCAGCATTCTGGTCCCAACTTTAATAATTTATATCTCCTTTTGTAGACATCCAAATGATACGTTTTATATATCAAATTAAATCTTGGTATGTCTACTATTTACCATAAAAATTTCGTACATTTATTCATCCATTTACTATTTTTAATTATTTACCAAATATGACTAGGTTACCACGTGTTACTGTTCACAATGGTAAATTTCAGCATTTCTACTTTGCATACATATGCATACATCCATCATACAACAGTCAAACATGCCAAACAACAATTATTATTAATTAATAAGTTGTTTTACATCTGGTCATGTACATAAATTCTCATGGTTCTATTACATCTTTTTCTGCCTAAACTCCGGCAGCATAACCGCTACGCTTCATCTGTACAAAGAACTGAACCGTACTGATTCGGTAATCCCCTCATGAGAACTACCATTCTACGTAGTACCTAGGAAAGACTAGATGAACCGGCTAGGTTCACTCACTTCTAGCCTCCTTAGACAGCACTACGTACACAGTACTTATCATATACTGATCTTCAGTCTTTACTTCGGCAGCATAACGGCGTCTCTTAAAATTCCCAAAATTCATTTCGACATAACCTCCCCTGTAATGGGTTATTTATTGGGATGAGATTCGGGGGAATCTCAGTAGCAATAATCATAACAATATATGTAATGCAGAGTGACAGTGCTTGCTTGTGATTGTGTACAGATAAGTATGCTGCGTGCTTCCATGCTTAATAACATATGATCATAGCATTATAGCAGAGCTTCAGACATAACATATAAGACAACAATCCAACCAAACAATAGCACAATAAATCACAAAGCCATTACATAAAAGCTAGGATTAGTTACTACCTGGCTAGCTTAGCAGAACTCCACTATCCTTATTCTGCTTCCAGCTCCGCCAGAACTTCCTTACTTATTTTTTCTCCTTTCTCTCTTCCCTTCCTTCTCATTCTCTCTCTTCTTTCTCTCCCTTCTCCCTTTCATGCACGAATGCAAGAATGGAATGGAGGGGGGGTATTTATAATTGCCTTCAATGGCAATTCTGCAGTTTCTATGAACTTTGATCCTGCGGTCCTGGTTTTTCCTGGATTTTCCTATTTTCTTTAATTCCTCCTTTACTGCATCATGCATGACATCATTGGGACACCTCAGCGCCACATTTTCCACATGCTGAAATTCCTGGACACCTCAGCAGCTGACTCAGCAGGCTGACTCACCGGTCCAGTGTCCTGCCTCGTAGTACGTGTCCTCAACCTTTTCTTCTGCCTTTATGTTGGCGCCATGTGTCATCTTACTGGCACCTGTCACGCCTTTCAATGCTATCCAGATAAATCCAGGACTTTATCTGATCACTTCCTCGGTTATCGTGCCAACCGAGTAACTTTACTTTATTGAAACAGCATTAAAATAATATTTTAATGCCACTTTTTCCCACACATTACTGGGACTACGTTTTTGGGCTCTGGGAATGTTGTCTGGGATCCTGATCAAGCTCAAGTACTCTGATGGCTCGATTCCCAAGAAACATCCCTTGGCAAATTACCAAAATACCCTTGGGTGCCCTTTCTTGCACTATTTTAACCCTAAAGGTAAAATTGTCATTTTACACCCTTCTGTACTCTGTCATGGTATATACTGACTCTCAGTAACTTTATCTGTATGTACCTTGGCTCCTGGGCTTGTTCAGAATTACCAAAATGCCCTTCATTCATCTGTTACCCTTTTGTACAACACAGGGGCATTTTCGTAATTTCGCACTTTTCCGGGGTTCTGCCGGACACTGGCCCACCTATCAGTCCAAGGGTCTTACTGGGCCTCTGTTGGCGCCATTATTGGGCCTTTCTAGGTCCAATACCTTCATGGCACGCATTACGAGGAATCTTTCCCCGTTAATAATTATTGAATATTTTATCTATTTTTCACCGTTTATACACATATCCGGACACCGGCTCCTTCTGTCCGAAACACTAGCCTGCGGTGTTCAGGCATCCCTGTGAGTCTTATCAGTCATCTGACTGAGGTCATCCGAACTCATTCAGTCCCTTTTCAAATACCGATAAATCTCCCTATCGGATCCCCGGAGGCCTCACACTCCCGTCTGGATTTTCTGATTTGCGAATAACTTTTTCTACAGGCCTCCCATCGGTATTCTGTCAGTTTCCCGACATCCGCCCCATAAGGACGTATCATCCTGTATTTTCTCACCTAGATCTGAATTCTAGGATATCCGGTATTAATTTTTATAACTTTTGGATGATCAGTCCATTTCTGGCTATCTGGAGTCTTCAAAAATTCTTGTATTAAGCCAGATTACCGAGCGTCACTTGCTCTCTCTACCGGTGAAATCTGGGACTGAAATGCTGTCGGACAGTCCAAACCACTTCCGGCCTGACTTTCTTTAATTACAATTTAGCCCCAGGGAACTTTTCTTCTTTTCATTTAAGTCTCTTTTTATTTGGCTAAAATTACACTTAAGAAGCCCACATTTTTGTCTACTTTCCTTTTTGGCCTTGAAACTTTCCATAACTGCACTTAAGTCCTTTCATTTCCTTTACTAGGTCTAGGGGCATTATTGTCTTTTCATATTTTACCAGAGTATTCTCTGGCCCTGGTCAACTATCCAGATACCCCTTCTTGAATGTCTAACCTTAGCCAAATGACCAAAATACCCTTTACTCATTCTTCAGTTATTCTATAACATAAGGGCATTTTCGTCATTTTGCACATTTTTCCCGGACACCGGCCCCTCTTACCACTGAACTGGTATTATGGGCTTGGGCCTTCCCTGGTGTCACTACGGGCCTTAGACAATACTGTATGGCCTCTGGCCATAGTCCGATCATCTCTATTCGGACTGCCTTTCCTTTACCGATTATAACTGTAAATTCCCATCTTCAGGAATTTTTACAGAAAAATCGGGACCTCAAATCAAAATTCTGTGACTCCTCATTCAATCCGGAATCCTTTTCTCTATCTCCCGGTATTTTCAGATATTTTATCCGGACCGGGCTGTTTTGGCCTGAAAAAGCACTCACGCGCACACTTTTCCAAAATGACCATTTTACCCCTGGTCATATTTCTAATTCTTTTATACACCTAGAGACCTCATATGCACATTTCACAGTTCAGTGAAATGATCAGCATAATTTTCTCTATTTTCTGGCAAAATATGGAACTCATCGGCCACCAGTTCGATCTTTCCCATAAATACGATTATGCCTTTGAATTCTCCTTCTGGCATCTCTAGGCCTAAAAATTGGGGTGTTACAACTCCAGATAGCCAGAAATGGACTGATCGTCCAAAAGTTATAAAAATTCATACCGGATATCCTAGAATTCAGATCTAGGTGAGAAAATACAGGATGATACGCCCTTATGGGACGGATGTCGGGAAACTGACAGAATACCGATAGGAGGCCTGTAGAAAAAGTTATTCGCAAATTAGAAAATCCAGACGGGAGTGTGAGGCCTCCGGGTATCCGATAGGGAGATTTATCGGTATTTGAAAAGGGACTGAATGAGTTCGGATGACCTCGATCAGATGACTAATATGACTCACAGGGATGCCTGAACACCGCAGGCCAGTGTATCGGACAGAAGGAGCCGGTGTCCAGATATGTGTATAAACGGTGAATGATAGATAAAATATTCAATAATTATTAACGGGGGAAGATTCCTCGTAATACGTGCTATAAAGGTATTGGACCCAGAAAGGCCCAATAATGGCGCCAACAGAGGCCCAATGAGACACTTGGACTGATAGGTGGGCCAGTGTCCGGCAGAATCCCCGGAAAAGTGTGAAATTACGAAAATGCTCCTGTGTTGTACAAAAGTGTAATAGATGAATGAAGGGCATTTTGGTCATTCTGCACAGGCCCAAAAGCCAAGGTATATACAGATAAAGTTACTTAGAGTAAGTATATGCCCTGACAGAGTACAGAAGGGCGTAAAATGACGATTTTACCCTTAGGGTTAAAATAGTACAAGAAAGGGCACCCAAGGATATTTTGGTAATTTACCAAGGGCTGTTTCTTGGGAATCGAGCCATCAGAGTACTTGAGCTTGATCAGGATCCAAGACAACATTCCCAGAGCCCAAAAACGTAGCCCATGAAGTATGTGGGAAAAAGTGGCATTAAAATACTATTTTAATGCTGTTTCAATAAAGTAAAGTTACTCGGTCGGCACGATAACCGAGGAGGTGATCAGATAAAGTCCTAGATTTATCTGGATATCATTGGAAGGCGTGAAAGGTCCCTTCCAGGTGCCACATGGCACAATCTTAAAGATAGAAAAAAAAGTGAGGACACGTATTACGAGGCAGGACTCTGGACCGGTGAGTCAGCTGCTGAGGTGTCCCAGGATTTCAGACATGTGATAAATGTGACACTGAGGTGGCATGCTGAGGTGTCCCGATGATGTCATGCATGATGCAGTAAAGGAGGAATTAAGAAAAATAGGAAAATCCAGGAAAAACCATGACCGCAGGATCAGAGTTCATGGAAATTACGGGATTGCCATTGGAGGAGGTTATAAATACCCCCTTGCTCTTCATTGTGCACAGCTCAAGGCATTTAAGAGAGAGGAGGAGGTGCTAGAGAGAGAAAGTGAGAGGAAGAAAGAAAGAAAGGAAGTTCTGGCGGAGCTGGAAGCAGAATAGAGATAGTAGAGTTCTGCTGAGCCTTTGAGGTAGTAACTAATCCTAGCTTTTATGTAATGGCTTTGTGATTTGTTGTGCTATTGTTTGGTTGGATTGTTGTCTTATATGTTATGTCTGAAGCTCTGCTATAATGCTATGATCATATGTTATTAAGCATGGAAGCACGCAGCATACTTATCTGTACACAATCACAAGCAAGCACTGTCACTCTGCATTACATATATTGTTATGATTGTTGCTACTGAGATTCCCCCGAATCTCATCCCAATAAGTAAACCATTACAGGGGAGGTTATGTCAAAATGAATTCTGGGAATTTTAAGAGACGCTGTTATACTGCCGAAATTATGACAAGAAGGCAATAGTAGAGAAAGGAGCTGATACGTACTGTGTACGTAGGTACTATCTAAGGAGGCTGGAAGTGAGTGGACCTAGCCGGTTCATCCAGTCTTTCCTGGGTACTTACGTAGAATGGTAGTTCTCACGGGAATTACCGAATCGGTACAAGATCAGTTACTTTCTGAAGATGAAGCGTAGCGGTTATGCTGACGGAGTTTAGGCAGAAAAAGATGTGATAGAGATATGGGAAATTTTGTACATACCTAGATTGTAAAACAACTTATTAATTAATAATAAGTGTTGTTTGGCATGTTTGACTGATGTATGATGGATGTATGCATATGTATGCAAAGTAGAAATGCTGAAATTTACCACTGTAAACAGTAACACGTGGTAATCTAGTCATGTTTGATAAATGATTAAAAATAGTAAATGGATGAATTAATGTATGTAATTTTTAAGGTAAATAGTAGACATACCAAGGTTCGATTTGATATATAGTATGACTCATTTGGATGTCTACACAAGGAGACATAAATTATCAAAGTTGGGACCAGAATGCTGGATTCAGGGAGAAAAACGTGGGATGAACAGTAAAGTTAACACGTTGACTGACGTTGACTTGGTCAATTAATGGGAAACTAGTTATTTTTACCTGAAATGTAATTGAGTTAGATTCATTTATCAATTGGAACCACTTCATTTCGATTTTTCTAGAATTAGTTATGATTTTTCGAAGTCAGGTCACTCATCTGGAATTTTCAAAGTGAACAGTACTCGATAAGAGTAAAACTCCAGATTGGGAAATTGGACTTCAATGACCTTGAAAGTGGTTCTAAATGCTACCAAATGGTCCCTAAGACATATGAAAGTAAGGATGTTTCACAAGTCGTGACATAAAGGTTTGTAGGTTGCGACTAGTAGTCACAGAGAATTGAGGTTGCGATGAGAAGGGTCTTATATCGCTACTAATATATACGAAAAAGTTAAGGTTGTGACGTGAGATGAAACATCCTTACTTTCATACGTCTTAGGGACCATTTGGTAGCATTTAGAATCATTTTTAAGGTCCTTGAAGTCCAATTTCTCAATCTGGAGTTTTACTCTTATCGAGTACTATTCACTATGAAAATTCCAGATGAGTGACTTGACTTTGAAAAATCATAACTAATTCTAGAAAAATTGAAATGAATTGGTTCAAATTTATACTTGAACCTAACTCAATTATATTTCAGAAAAAAATCACTCATTGATCATTCTTTGACCAAGTCAACGTAGGTCAATGTTAAAATTTTAATGTTCATCCAGCATTTTTCTCCTGAATCCAGCATTCTGGTCCCAACTCTGATAATTTATATCTCCATGTGTATACATCCAAATGAGGCATTCTATATATCAAATCGAAGCTTGGTATGTATACTATTTACCTTAAAAATATCATACATTTATTCATCCATTTACCATTTTTAATTATGGATCAAACATCATCAGGTCACCACGTGTTACTGTTCATAGTGGTAAATTCCAGCACTCAACTTTGCATACATATGCATACATTCATCACATATCAGTCAAACATGTCAAATAATACCTATTATTAAATAAAAAGTTGTTGTACATCAGGGCATGTACAAAATCCTCATATTTCCTTTACATCTCTTCCTGCCTGAAATCCGGCAGCATAACTACTACACTTCATCTTTAGAAAGTAACTGATCTTACCTTCATGGCACGCATTATGAGGAATCTTCCCTGTTAATGTTCACCGAGTATTTTAGCTATTATACACCGTTTATACACATCTCCAGACATCGGGTCCTTTTACCAGATACACTAGCCTACTGCGTTTAGGCATCCCTGTGGGTCATAACAGTCATCTGACTGAGGTCATTCGAACTCATTCAGTCCCTTTTTAAATACCGATAAATTTCCTAATCGGATCCCCGGAGGCCTCACACTCCCGTCTGTATTTGCTAATTTGTGAATAACTTTTTCTACAGACCTCCTGCCAGTATTCTGTCAGTTTCCTGACATCCGCCCCATCAGGACGCATCGTCCTGTAATTTCTCACTTATATCTGAAATCTAGGATATCCGGTAGGAATTTTTATAACTTTTAGACTATCAGATCAATTTTGGCTATCTGGAGTCTTGAAAAAATCCTGTATTAAACTGGATTACCCAGCATCACTTGGTCTCTCTACTGGTGAAATCTGGGACTGAAATGCTTTCGGGCAGTCCAAACCACCTCTGGCCTAATTTCCTTTAATTATACTTTTGCCCTAGGGAACTTTTCTTCTTTTCAATTAAGTCCCTTTATTTATTAAAATTACACTTAAGAACCCCACCTTTTTTTCTACTTTTCCCTTTTAGCCTTATACTTTTCATATTTGCACTTAAGTCCCCTCATTTTCTTTCTTTTGCAATTTAATCCCTTTCTTTGCATAAATGGCCATCATATCCCTAGGGACTTTCACTATTTACATATAAGTCCCCGGACTTTCACTTATTTGCAGTTTTGTCCCTAAAAACCCTCTGTATGTTTTGGGGACTTCTGCTCAAAGGGATATATCTATTTCAAGCTACTTTCTAAGTCTTGGGCCTGAAAATTGGGATGTCACATTTCTACCCCCCCTTAAAATAAATTTCGTCCTCGAAATTTACTTAGTACCTTAGCCAACTATCCTGGATATATCTCCTCTGTATATCCTTTCCTGGTTTATGACTAAGGCTTGGGGCACTCATCCACTTATACTTATGGATAACTCATTACACTTGTGAGTAGTGTCCATTTCTTTCATACCTTATCCATCAGAATTTTGATGTAATTCTGGGGTCTACATCACTCCTCTTACACTTTGCTAATCTCTCAGGAGAAATATTGTTTTTCTGACTTTCTTTCTCCTGATACAATATCATAATTTATATAATTTCGCAACTTTTCTTAACTGTTCTCATAACTTCATGCATCTATGCCAAACCTTTGTGGCATTAGCACTTTTTCTTATCCTTCTTAGGGCTTATCTATCGTTATGCGACTCTTGCCTTAACATTTTTTGTGCCACTGGGTTAGGGCTAGGTTACTACTCTTATAGCTCTAGGCCCTAATATTTTCTTTCATAGAACTACGTTTTACTTGTGCTTTGCCTTAGACCCTCTACTCTAGGTCTTTCTGGCCTTTTAATCTCTTTACCCTCATCTGGGGGATCTATCTGCTCATACTTTCCTGTTCTCAATACATAGGGGATTCTGTTCTTTGGTTCTCAGGCATAATTCTACAAAACTTTGAATATCAGTACTCAGATTTGAACTTGGACTCTGTCTTCATCTAAGGAGAAACTAAGTTTAGTCTGTATATAATAGAGGCTATATGAAGAAAACCATTTAAAATAATTTTTCTGGGTGAGTTTATCAACTAGTGAAGCTTCCTTACCTTAACTTCATCTTTGGTGTTTATCTTCCCAAAGAGATACTACATTGTACTCATATCTTATGGCTCATTACTTTCCTTAGGCTAGGTCTAACTGCGACCTCGGGATCTGACTGTGATCAACCGTTAGCCTCTTCAGAATCTAACTGCGACTCTGAAGCTGTTAGGATCTAACTATGACCCTGGAGCCATACTAGGATCTAACTGCGACCCTCCAGAATCTAACTGTGATTCTGTTGTACTGTATATCTCTCGGAGATCTTAAACCAACATACTAAGTTATAAGGTTAACTGCTTCCACTTGTTGATAACTCAGTAAAAATTTTTAAAAATATATTTAGTAGCCTCATATTATTTACCCACACTTTACTTATTTCCTCTTGTACTCAGGAGTTCCCTCTCATCTTTCTTACTTTACTGTGGTTTACCATTGGCTATGGTCTAACCACCTGCCATTGCATTCTATTGCTATGGCCTCATCACAGCTTATTTCAATCTGTGCTCTAACTGCGAGCCATTTAAACTATGCTCTAACTACGAGCCATTCTATATCAGATCTAACTCTTATCTGAAGAGTGATCTATAAGCAATCTCTTTACTGTTATCTGCTGCTCTTTCTGTCTACCATTCCTTTCAATAGAAATGGCCCTGAGTACTATATTCACAAGCCTATAGAAATACCTGAGTAACCTCAATCATAAATCATATCTGAATATCATATCATAACTTATCGTCCCATAAACCGAGACTATCTATCATCCTCAATGCATATCATATGGTATGGGAGCAACATACTTTCTCATAACTTTCTCATCTCATATATTTACTCATATATACTCTACCCTGCATGCACCGCAAAAGGGGAGTATCCATTCATCATAGCATACTCTAACATGCATGTCATCATATGACAACTGCAAGGAGATGCAACTATCATATCTTATGGCAACATAAGCCATATCATCATCATATTTTGCTCAACCATCCATCAGACATTGTAATAATCTAAGTAAGCCTCAAAACGTATTTCCTTTATCATATTGCCTATCATATCTTGATCATTTATCCTGAAACATCTATCTATTTCACTTAGGCTGCCACGCTACCCTCTTACCAGGGTATAGACTCAACCCTTCATTACTCTATCTCATATAGGAAATAGGGGAGTCACTTTATCTCTTAACTGTGGCTACCTCTTTACTATCCCTTAATTTCTTCTGTCTATCTATCAATCCCAGTCTATTCTTGACCGGACTATGGTTACTTATTGGACTTTCTTTTTATCCTAACGAACTTGAGTCGCATGGATCTCATTCATCATCTTTTACTATTACTTCTACTTTCTAGGGTACTATACCCTAGGTCTACCACTTCTCCGTGATATAATCCCTCTGCTTAGGGAACATTAACTCTTTATCTATTACCCATCATGTCTTTACCATTATGCCATGTACTAGGATCAGTCCTGGGCAAATCTCATTCTAGTCATCTCATCATAACTCATCATTAGGTTTCTGTTCTCTACTTCCCACTTTTAAAACCTGTAATCATACTCATTCTTATACAAAGGCAACATACTAGGTATAGGGTAGCTCAATAGTGTGCATACTGGACAATACAATCCAATCACAAACAGGATTTATCCATTCATTAGCCAGTGGAAACAGAACACAATTAAATTTGTACCTTAATTTGGCGCAAGAGACTTTCTTATCTCGTTGCCAGTCAAGGTATATGCTCTTCCCTGAGTCGGGTATCTTTCGCCTGTTGTGTTCTGTGGACACTCCCTGGCATAATGTCCAGACTTTCCACACTTATAGCATAAGCCTTGACCTGCTAGACAAGGCCTTGTACCATGGTCTCGACCACAGTTCCCACATATATTAGGCCTTGGTTGCCTACTAACTTCTCTTGACCCACTACCTGGCCTACTTCCCTGCTTCTTATTAACTTCTGGCCCATATACTGGCCCATTTCTCTTTTTGCTGCTTCCTCTCAAGGAACCTGGTGGCACCATTCTTAATGTAGCAGGCTCACTCTTTTCTGGATATTGCACATTCTTCTCTGTGATCCTGCATACCTCTACTGCTTCATTAAACCTTCGTATCTGTCTAGGAAAAACCTTCTCCTTCAGTGTAGGATTCAACCCACGAGTTAACTTCTCAGTGGTCCACCTCTCATCATTCATACAGTTTAGGTAAGTGGAATATCATGAAAGACGAATGAACCTAGCAAGATAATCATCAAAGGGTTCTTGCTCACCCTACTTTAATATTAAAAATTCTGCTTCATGTTCATCTCGTACTGACTGTGGAAAATATTTCTCATTGAACTGCTCAAGAAATATTTTCCATGTAAGTGGAATATTTCTTGATTGCAGAATTACTTCGGTGTTCCTCCACCGCCTATCCGCATCTTTTTCTAGCTTGTAAACTGCCAGCTGGGCCTTTCTTTTAGTAGGACATTCTAAAATCTTAAAAATTTTCTCTAACTGGCTAACCCAATCCTCGGCTACTTGAGTGTCAAAAGTCCCTTCAAACATGGGCGGATTAAACTTATGGAATCGTTCCATCCATGTTTGAAGACTCTCCTGGTTATTGTTATTTCCTATGGACCCCTGATGTCTATTCATTCCAGTCTGCCCATGATCTGGCTGAGGTTCAGGTTCTATATTATTTTCTGGTACCACCTCCTTCTCAGACTGTTGTAATCTTGCAACCGCAGTAGCAACCGCCGTAGCGATAACAGAATCTTGTTCTTGATTTTGGCGAGCCTGGGCTTCCCGCATCTCATCTATTGCATGTTGTTGCTGTTTCAACCTATCTAGAATAATTTGCATAGGGTCTATCTGATTATTAGTACCCTCATCCTGGGGCTCTACCACTTCTGGTCTAACCGTTCTTCTTGTATTAACCATGACTTCTTCTTTTTCTAGAATTGGGAAATATAGTCATATATATGCACAACAATATATGTACACATGTAAAACATTTAGGATAACCCATACCACATACCACACATCTTAACTATTTCAAAGCATCACTAAGCCAGAACCTTCTGTTCTGTACCAGAATCTTATGCTCTGAACTAGAGCCCTTTATGGTCTATGCCAGAACCTTATGCTCTGAAACCAAAATGAAACATCCTTACTTTCATACATCTTAGGGACCATTTGGTAGCATTTAGAACCACTTTTAAGGTCATTGAAGTCCAATTTCTCAATCTGGAGTTTTACTCTTATCGAGTACTGTTCACTATGAAAATTCCAGATGAGTGACCTGACTTTGAAAATCATAACTAATTCTAGAAAAATCGAAATGAAGTAGTTCAAATTGATACTTGAAGCTAACTCAATTATATTTTAGGAAAAAATCACTCATTGATCATTCTTTGACCAAGTCAACGTAGGTCAATGTTACAATTGTACTGTTCATCCAGCGTTTTTCTCCTGAATCCAGCATTCTGGTCCCAACTCTGATAATTTATATCTCCATGTGTAGACATCCAAATAAGGCATTCTATATATCAAATCGAATATTGGTATGTCTACTATTTAACTTAAAAATATCATACATTTATTCATCCATTTACCATTTTTAATTATGGATCAAACATCACCAGGTCACCACATGTTACTGTTCATAGTGGTAAATTCCTGCACTCAACTTTTCATACATATGCATACATCCATCACATATCAGTCAAACATGCCAAATAATACCTATTATTAAATAATAAGTTGTTGTACATTAAGGCATGTACAAAATCCTCATATTTCCATTACATCTCTTCCTGCCTGAAATCCGGCAGCATAACTGCTACACTTCATCTTTAGAAAGTAACTGATCTTGTACCGATTCGGTAATTCCCATGAGAACTACCATTCTAAGTAAGTACCCAGGAAAGACTGGATGAACCGGCTAGGTCCACTCACTTCCAGCCTCCTTAGACAGTACCTACGTACACAGTACGTGTCAGTTCCTTTCTTCGTTACTGCCACTTTGCCATAATTTCGGCAGCATAACGGCGTCTCTTAAAATTCTCAAAATTTACTTCGCCATAACCTCCCCTGGAATGGGTTATTTATTGATATGAGATTCAGGGGAATCTCAGTAGCAACAATCATAACAATATATGTAATGCAGAGTGACAGTGCTTGCTTGTGATTGTGTGCAGATAAGTATGCTGCGTGCTTCCATACTCAATAACATATGAACATATCATTGTAGCAGAGCTTCAAGAATAACATATAAGACAACAATCCAACCAAACAATAGCACAACAAATCACAAAGCCATTACATAAAAGCTAGGATTAGTTACTACCTTAAAAGCTTAGCAGAACTCTAAAATCTCTATACTGCTTTCAACTCCGCCAGAACTTCATTTCTTCTTTCTTCCTTGCTCCTTCTCTCACTAGAACTTCCTTCTCTCTCTATTTCTTGCTCTTGGCCGTGGCAAATGAATGGCAAGGGGGTATTTATAGTTTTGATGGATGGTATTGTCATAATTTTGAAGCCCTCTGAACTTGTGGCCCTGGTTTTTCCGGAATTTCCTATTTTTCTTTATTCCCTTTACTGCATCATTCATGACATCATCCCAAGGGACACCTCATGGGACACCTCATCCCTCACATTTCTCACATGGTGCAAATGTAGGCTCCTTGGACACCTCATCAGCTAACTCAGCGTTTCCAGATAGTTCTAGAGTCTTGCACCGTAATACACGGCTGAGATCGTGCCACGTGTCCTTAACTTTTTCTTCCTCCTCTAAGTTGGCGCCAAGTGGCATCTTGCTGGCACCTTTCACGCCATCCAATTCTATCCAGATAAGTCCAAGACTTTATCTGATCACTTTCTCGGTTATTGTGCCGGCCGAGTAACTCTACTTTATTGAAAAGTCACTAAAACATTATTTTAATGTCACTTTTCCTCACATACTTCATGGGCTACGTTTTTGGGCTTTGGAATGTCATCTTGGATCTCTGATCAAGCTCAAGTACTCTGATGGCTCGATTCCCAAGAAACATCCCTTGGCAAATTACCAAAATACCCCTGGGTGCCCTTTCTTACACTATCTTAACCCTAAGGGTAAAATCATCATTTTACACCCTTATGTACCCTGTAAGGGCGTATACTGACTCTGAGTAACTTGATCTGTATATGCCTTGGCTTCTGGGCTTGTCCAGAATGACCAAAATGCCCTCCATTCCTCTATTACCATTTAATACAACACAGGGGCATTTCCATAATTTCACACTGTTCCGGGGTTCTGCTGGACACTGGCCCACCTATCAGTCCAAGGGTCTTACTGGGCCTTTGATGGTGCCATTATTGGGCCTTTCAGGGTCCATTACCTTCATGGCACGTATTACGAGGAATCTTCCCTGTTAATGTTCACCGAGTATTTTAGCTATTATACACCGTTTATACACATCTCCAGACACCGGGTCCTTTTACCAGATACACTAGCCTACTGCGTTTAGGCATCCCTATGGGTCATAACAGTCATCTGACTGAGGTCATTCGAACTCATTCAGTCCCTTTTTAAATACCGATAAATTTCCTAATCGGATCCCCGGAGGCCTCACACTCCCGTCTGTATTTGCTAATTTGTGAATAACTTTTTCTACAGACCTCCTGTCGGTATTCTGTCAGTTTCCTTACATCCGCCCCATCAGGACGCATCGTCCTGTAATTTCTCACTTATATCTGAAATCTAGGATATCCGGTAGGAATTTTTATAACTTTTAGACTATCAGATCAATTTTGGCTATCTGGAGTCTTGAAAAAATCCTGTATTAAACTGGATTACCCAACATCACTTGGTCTCTCTACTGGTGAAATCTGGGACTGAAATGCTTTCGGGCAGTCCAAACCACCTCTGGCCTAATTTCCTTTAATTATACTTTTGCCCTAGGGAACTTTTCTTCTTTTCAATTAAGTCCCTTTATTTATTAAAATTACACTTAAGAACCCCACCTTTTTTTCTACTTTTCCCTTTTAGCCTTATACTTTTCATATTTGCACTTAAGTCCCCTCATTTTCTTTCTTTTGCAATTTAATCCCTTTCTTTGCATAAATGGCCATCATATCCCTAGGGACTTTCACTATTTACATATAAGTCCCCGGACTTTCACTTATTTGCAGTTTTGTCCCTAAAAACCCTCTGTATGTTTTGGGGACTTCTGCTCAAAGGGATATATCTATTTCAAGCTACTTTCTAAGTCTTGGGCCTGAAAATTGGGATGTCACATGAGAAGACCTATGGTCACAATGAGTAATGTTACAGTATACGACTAAGGAGTCCAGGTCGCTACGGTATAGGAGTTAGGTCACGACTAAAGGACACAGAGATGTCAAGTCGTGACGAGTAGATAGAGATGGTAGCGATGAAAGATCACAGAGAATGTGAGTCGCGACTAGCCAATACTCAGGTCGCGACTAGGATGTATAGAGACCTAATAATGAGAATGAAGGTACCAACCTTGCTGAAGTCCATCGGCTAGAGGATTGGTATAACACATGTCAAGCTAGACAGTACAAAGTACTGAGATACAAAAGATCAGTTTAAGATAATGTTTAAAAGAAAATCCTCTATGTGATAACTAGGAGTAGATCTACATTACAAAAGTTTTATTCAGCTGGTCTTAGAAGACTTAAAAGTTAGATTGAGACTTGCCTAGGAATGATCCTAGCACATGGCCTAAGGCTAGAGACGTGATGGTTAATAGATAAAGAGCTAATGTTCCCTAAGCAAAGGGATTCCATCACAGAGAAGTAGTAGACCTAGGGTTGAGTACCCTAGAGAACATAAATGATAGTAAGAGATGATGAATGAGATCCATGCGACTCAAGTTCGCTAGGATCAAGAGAAAGACCAATAAGGAACCACAGTCCGGTCAAGAACAGACTGGGACTAATATATATACAGAAAAAGTTAAGAGATAGTAGAGAGGTAGCCATAGTTTAAAAGATAAAGTGACTCCCCTATTCCCTATATAAGATAGAGTAATGAAGGGTTGAGTTTATACCCTGGTAAGAGGGTAGCGTGGTAGCCTAAGTGAGAAAGATAGATATTTCAGGTTCCTGAAAGAATGATCAAGATCTGACAGATGATGTGATAAAGGAAATAATGTTTTGAGGTTTACTTAGTTTATTGCAATGTACGATGGATGGTTAAGCAAATTATAATGATGATATGGCTTATATTGCCATAAGTTATGATGAATAGTTACATCTCCTTGCAATTGTCATGTAATGACATGCATGTTAGAGTATGCTATGATGAATGAATACTCCCCTTTCGCAGTATATGCAGGGTATAATATATATGAGATGAGAAAGTTATGTTGCTCCCATACCATATGACATGCAATAAGGAATGTATTGAGGATGATAGACAATCTCAGTGAGTGGGATAGTTGTTGCAGTATGACTAGGGGTTACTCAGGTATTTCTATAGGCTTGTGAATATAGTACTCAGGGCCATTTCTATTGAAAGGAATGATATGCAGAAAGATCAACAGATAACAGTAAAAGAGATTATTTTCAAATCACTCTTAAGATAAGAGTTGGAACTGAAACAGATGGCTCTCAGATATAGCTAGATTCAGATGAGTATAGATCACTATTCAGATAAGAGTTGGATCTGATATAGATTGCTCGCAGTTAGAGCATAATTCAAATGGCTCACAGTTAGAGCACAGATTGAAATAAGAAGTTATGATGAGGCCATAGCAGCAGAATATAATGGCAGGTGGTTAGACCATGATTGCACAAGGCAATAGCCCATGGTAAGCCACAGTAAAGTAAGAAAGATGAGAAGGAACTCCTAAGTAAGAAAAGAAGTAAGTAAAGTCTAGGTAAATAATATGAGGCTACTAGATATATATTTCTTAAAAAAATTTATTGATTGAGTTATCAACAAGTAGAAGCAGTTAACCCTATAATTTAGTCTGTTGGTTTAAGATCTTCCAGAGATAATGATACAGTACAACAGAATCGCAGTTAGATTCTGGAGGGTCCCACTTAGATCCAAGCATGGCTCCAGGATCACAGTTAGATCCTAACAGCTTCGGAGTCGCAGTTAGATTCTGAAGAGGCTAACGGTTGATCGTAGTTAGATCTTAAGGTCGCAGTTAGACCTAGCTTAAGGAAAGTAATGAGCCATGAAGATATGAGTAGAATGTAGTATCTCTGTGAGAAGATGAAAGCCAAAGATGAAGTTAAGGTAAGGAAGCTTCACTAGTTGATAAACTCATCCAGAAAAATTATTTATAATGGTTTTCCTCAAATAGCCTCTATTATATCAGGCTTAACTTAGTTTTCCCTCGAACGAAGACAGAGTCCAAACTAAAATTTGAGTGCTGATATTCAACGTTTTATAGAAGTATGCCTGAGGAACAGAGAAGAGAATCTCATATATTTTGAGAACAGAAAAGTATGAGCAGATAGATCCCCCAGATAAGGGTAAAGAGATTAAAAGGCCAGAGAGACCTAGAAAAGAGGGTCTAAGCCAAAGAAAAGATAGAACACAGTTTTATGAGAAAGAGAATGCTAGGGCCTAGAGCTATACAAAGAGTAACCTAGCCCTAACCCAGTAGCACGCTTAATTGAAAGGTGCTAAGGTAAGAGTAGCCTAATGATTGGTAAGCCCTGAGAAGGGATAAGAAAGAGTGCAAATGCCACCAAGTTTGGCATAAATGCATAAAGTTATGTAAAAGGATAAGAAAAGTTACGAAGAATTAGAAAAGATAGAGAAGTTGTAAAAAGCAAGAGAATAGAACCTCTTATGTTAGAATCATAATCTAAATTATGATTTTGTATCTGGAGAAAGAAAGGCAAAAGAACATTATTTCTCCTGAGAGACTAGTAAAGTTTAAGAGGAATGATGTAGACCCCAGAATTACATCAAAATTCTGAAGGGTAAGATATGAAAGAAATGGACACTACTCATAAGTCTGGTAAGGTGTCAATAAGCATAAGCAGATAAATAGATGATAGCAGAATGATTAGAAATAGAAAGAAGTAGATTTCAACTCGGATTGAGTTGATTCAGAAAAGAGAACATAAGTAGCACAAAAGATGTAAAGTTTTTGGATGATAAGAACACTCAGCCAAATGTCAAGATAATTTGGCTAAGGTATTGATTAAATTTTGAGGACGAAATTTATTTTAAAGGGGGTAGAAATGTAATATCCCAATTTTTAGGCCCAGAGACTCAGAAAGTAGCCTGAAATAGATAGGCTACAAGACCCTTTGAGCAGAAGTCCCGAAAACATACAGAGGGTTTTTAGGAACTAAACTGCAAATAAGTGAATGTACAGGGACTTATGTGTAAATAGTAAAAGTTTCTAAGGGCATAATGGATATTTTAGAAAAGAAAGGACTAAAGTGAAAGTCTAAAAGTTTTATGGTGCAAAGATGAAAGTAGACACAAGTTGTGGGCCATTAAGTTTAATTATGAAAAGTTAAGGGACTTAATTGAAAAGAGGAAATGTTTCTAGGGGCAAAATGGTAATTATAGAAAGTTGAGCTGGAAGTGGCTTAAAACTGCCCAAAAGCATTTTAGTCCCATATTTCATCAATAGATTAAGGAAATGATGCTGGTTAATCTAGCCTAATATAGAAATTTTATTAGAGTTTTAGATAGCTGAAATTTATCTTATAGTCTAAAAGTTATCTAAAATTTTTATCAGATCTCCTGGACCTTAGATATGAGTGAAAAGTTATAGGAATGTGCATCCTTGAAGCCATAGGTTAGGGAACTGACGGAATCCTGAAAGGAGTTATGTAGAAAAAGGTATTCACATATTAGTGAATTTTGACGGGAGCTCGTGAACGCCCGATATCCGATTGGAAAATTAATCGGTAAGCAAACTGGGACTGAATGAGCCCAGATGATGTCACATAGAGGCCCATGATGACACCGAGGGAAGCCCAGGACCATGATATCAGTTCACCGAAAAAAGGGGCCAGTGTCCAGAAATATGCAGAAAATATGCAAAATAACGAAAATACCCCTATATTATAAAATAAGTAAAGAATGAGTAAAGGGTATTTTGGTCATTTGACTAAGGTTAGATAGTTAAGAAAGGTTATCTAGATAGTTTACCAGGGTCAGGGAATACTCTGGTAAGGTGTGAAAAGACAATAATGCCCCTAAACTCATTAAAGTAAATAAAGAGGAACCAAGGGCATTTTGGTAATTTGCCAAGGGATGTTTCTTGGGAATTGAGCCATTAGAGTGCTTGAGCTTGATCAGAGACCCATGATGACATTCCAAGAGCCCAAAAATGAAGCCCAAGAATTATATGGGTTAAGGTGGCATTAAAATAATATTTTAGTGAGTTTTCAATAAAGTAAAGTTACCTGATTGAAATGATAACCGAGGAATTAGTCAGGTAAAGCTTGAGACTTATCCGAAAGCAGTGAGGTGGTGTGAAAGGTACCCATAAGGAGCCACATGGCATGAGCATAGAGGAAGAAGACAAATTAAGGACACGTGAAACTATCTCAGTGTAGGGAATTGGTAGACACGCAGCGGAAATTAACTTTAAAAATTTTTCCATTCCCAGCCAGGATCTACCGAATGTGTTTAAGTCAAGGAGAAAGAAGTGTTACCTTCGGTTTCAAGCTTTGGTCGCGACCTCAGTGTCCACTAGTCGCGACTCCTCGCCTCTGGAACTTTCAGTCGCGACCTCCTCAGCTTCGAGTCGCGACCTGTCGCCTCTGGAGTTTGTAGTCGCGACCTACTCTGCTTCTAGTCGCGACCTGTCGCCTCTGGAGCTTTTAGTCGCGACCTATTCAACTTCACGTCGCGACCTGTCTCCTCTTTTCGGATTTCTGACGTTCAGATGCCCGTTTGGTCGCGACCTAAGTGTGTTCTGGTCGCGACCTTTCTTCGTGTCTGTCCGTATCGTAGAAGTCGACAGCTCAGATCGGCTTCCTCTACCGGTATCCACACGAACAGCGTTCCAATTGCGAACGACGTGCTAGCGCCTCTTGTCCCTCTAGGGGTTCCTAGAGATTCCGTCCTCACTGTCTCTATCTCAGCAGTTTCTTATGTGCAAACCTTTTGCACTCTCCCTGCCCCCTCTTCTCACGTCTGAATGTGTGTGTAGAGATCTATCTTGTGTGTGGAACCCTAGCTCCTAATGTCAAATATATAGGAAGCTATCGGGCTTCTAATAGGGCCGGGCTTCAGAATTAATCTTATATTAATTCTGAATTAATACAATATCATATATTGCATAATTTAATAAGAAACTGATTAAATAAATATGGTTTATATTAAATCCGTCCCACAGATTTAATTCACCTATTTATTTAATTTAAAATAAAGATAAGACAGAATTATATTTGATTTATTCTCATAAATCAAATTTGAGATATCTTATCAATTTGAATTTCAAATTCAAATAGATCATATCCATTTAAATTCAAATTCAAAAATGATGGAGATTTAATTTATCCTTATAAATTAAATCTTACAAATATCTCTTATATTATTTATATAATATATATATAAACTAATTTATATATATATATATATATAAAATATATATCCACCCTAGATTATTCATTGAATCTAGACATCTCTTAGATTCAATGAATCTGGACATCATAGCTCGCATTGGGCTATTTTGTGTGCGACCCTGTAGGCCCATATGAAGTTGGCAGTGGCCCAGTTACTATACTGACCCACAAGTCGTAAGCGGTCTCTAGCAAGGCATTACGACTACCCAAAACATATGAGGATCGATAAACGATGTAACCTTTCATACAACCATATCACGTCCCTTTTGTCACACGATATTTCAGTCAAGGATGAGGCATGGAGAACGTCATCCTCCTGTTCCTGACCGTTACTTTCTCGATCCCTGAGTAGTCTGAATATAGAAATGGAACTACCCTTCCATTCCAGTATGGCCATACATTTCTCAGACTCACTCATCGAGGGGCCCAGTAATATCTCTCTACGAATGTGAGGGACAAATTCCATCTTGACCATTCACATTCCTCCGCATGAAAAACCACTAAGCCCGAGCATAGCCTTTATGATCACTCGGTCAAAAGTGACTTTTGACTAGGTCAAAGCTGAGCGTTTGTCATGTAGGAATCCATGATGATCTCAGGTCAAAGGGCATAGTGACATGGCTTGTATATGAGAGAAGCTTATGACTTGACCCATGCAGCTCTCTCATAGCGGGTCGGTCCGACACCCTGTACTCCTACATGTGCCTATGACTTTGATTTATATCTTTATATATCTTCAAAGTCATACTGTTCTTATTTCATCTTTGCTCCCGCATAGATGACCGACCAGGGACATTTAGGATAAGATCACGAGTTATCCAAGGATTGTCATCATAGTAAACATGCAAATAATATGATAACCTGATACAATGATTGGCTCCTAGGGCACAATTTCCAACATCCTCCCACTTGCACTAGGAACAATCATTAATTTGTCTCAATCCTATTGACCTAACATGACGCTCATGTTTTGCCTGGACAAGCGTTTTTGTTAGAGGATCAGCATCATTGTCTTCTCCTGCTACCTTGCATATTTTTATATCACCTCTATCATTGATTTCTCTGATGAGATGAATCGCCTGAGTATATGCTTGGTCCTTTGATGTGACCTAGGCTCTTTGGCCTGTGCAATGGTACCACCATTGTCACAGAACAAAGTTATTGGATCTGAGATGGTCGGTACCACCCCTAGTTCAGTAATGAACTTCCTGATCCAAACAGCCTCTTTAGCTGCATCAAAAGCTGCTATATACTCGGCTTCCATTGCAGAATCTACTACAGTACTCTGCTTAGAACTCTTCCAGCTTACTGCTCCATTATTCAGGAGGAATATGTATCCAGATTGCGATTTCTGGTCATCCTGGTCAGTTTGGAAACTTGCATCTGTGTAACCAGTTACATAGAGCTCGTCTTCCAATCCACCATAGACCAAGAATAAGTCCTTAGTCCTTCTTAAGTACTTAAGGATATTCTTGACAGCAGTCCAATGGCCCTCACCAGGGTCCTGTTGATATCTGCTAGTCATACTTAAGGCAAACGAGACATCCGGTCGAGTACATAACATGGCGTACATGATAAATCCTATGGCCGAGGCATATGGAATCTTACTCATGTGATCTCGCTGATCTGGTGTACTAGGACACAAATCCTTGCTGAGGTGAATACCATGAGACATGGGTATGAAATCCCTCTTTGATTTCTGCATACTGAACCTATGCAGTATCTTGTCTATATATGTGCTCTGACTCAGTCCTAGAAGCCTTTTAGATCTATCTCTATAGATCCTAATTCCTAGGATGTAGGTGGCTTCACCCAAGTCTTTCATCGAGAAAGATTTTCCTAACCAAGACTTGACAATCTGCAAGGTAGGAATGTCATTCCCAATGAGTAGGATGTCATCGACATAGAGTACCAAAAATACAACTGTGCTCCCACTAACCTTCTTGTACACACAAGGTTCATCAATATTTTGAAGAAATCCAAACTCTTTGACTACTTCATCAAAACGATGATTCCAACTCCGAGATGCTTGCTTCAGTCCATAAATGGACCTTTGAAGCTTGCACACCTTACCAGAGTCCTCAGAACGCACAAAACCTTCAGGTTGTGTCATGTACACATCC
The DNA here is from genome assembly GCA_037074615.1 of Leucaena leucocephala. Lineage (NCBI taxonomy): Eukaryota > Viridiplantae > Streptophyta > Magnoliopsida > Fabales > Fabaceae > Leucaena > Leucaena leucocephala. Next base: position 10,576,500 of record CM073536.1, on the reverse strand, counting down.
TCAAGGAGCTTTCCATTAAGGAAGGCTGTCTTGACGTCCATCTGCCATATTTCATAGTCATAATATGCTGCAATGGCAAGGAGGATTCTGATTGATTTGGCCATTGCAACTGGGGAAAAGGTCTCATCATAGTCCACACCATGAGTTTGAGTAAATCCTTTTGCAACCAGTCGTGCCTTGAAGACATTTACATTGCCATCCATGTCAGTTTTCTCTTTAAAAACCCACTTGCACCCGACGGTTTTTATACCTTCAGGCGGGTCGACTAAGGTCCATACCTTATTGTCGTACATGGATTGCATCTCAGACTTCATGGCATTAAGCCATTTCTCAGAGTTTGGTCCCACTATAGCTTCTTGATAGGTAGTGGGCTCATTATGCTCAATGAGCAACACATCACGACTATCAGAAATCAGAAATCCATATCTCTGAGGCTGAAGTCGTGCCCTATTAGATCGCCTTGGGCCTTGCGTGACTTGAGGAGTCTCAATAACTTCTTGTGAGTCTTCTCTACTTTCCATCTCTAGTTCTGTGGCGTCTTGTGGCTCTCGAACTTCTTCGAGGTGTACCTTGCTCCCAGTGGTTCTTTTAGAGATAAATTCTCGTTCTAGAAAGATACCATTTCTGACAACAAACACTTTGTTATCAGTGGGGTTGTAGACATAATATCCCTTGGTTTCCTTAGGATATCCCACAAAAAGGCACTTTGAAGATTTGGGCGCTAACTTATCTGAGGCTTGTTGCTTAACATAGACCTCACATCCCCAAATCTTGAGAAAAGACAAACTAGGTTTCCTCCCAGTCCATATCTCATACGGAGTCTTTTCAACTGCCTTAGATGGAACACGATTCAGTGTGAACGCAGCTGTCTCTAGGGCGTGGCCCCAAAAGGATGGTGGAAGATCTGTTCGACTCATCATGGATCGAACCATATCCAATAGTGTTCGATTCCTCCGTTCAGAAACCCCATTCCATTGTGGTGTTCCTGGAGGAGTCAATTGTGAGACTATTCCACAATTCCTAAGATGATCGATAAACTCTTGGCTCAAATATTCACCACCTCGATCAGATCGAAGGGCTTTAATTGTTTTGCCAAGCTGGTTTTGTACTTCATTTTGAAATATCTTGAACATTTCAAAAGATTCGGATTTATGTTTCATTAGATAGACATAGCCATATCTACTGAAATCATCTATGAATGTAATGAAGTACGAATAACCTCTTCTGGCATTTGTATTCATCGGTCCACACACATCTGTATGTATGAGGCCCAACAAATCAGTCGCCCTCTCACTGTGCCCAGTGAAAGGCGACTTTGTCATCTTTCCTAACAAACAAGATTCGCAAGTATCATATGATTCAAAATCAAATGAGTTGAGAAATCCATCTTGATGGAGTTTAGAAATGCGTTTCTCATTTATGTGGCCTAGACGACAGTGCCAGAGGTACGTCGGATTCAAATCATTTGGTTTGATCCTTTTGGCGGTTATGTTATAGATATTTCCATGATTGGGTTGTTCCAAGTTTAATATGTAATGATCAACATGCAAATCACCATGAGCGTAGAAAACATCATTACGATAAATGGAACATTTACCATTCCCAGAAATGGAAGTGTAACCTTCCTTATCCAAATAAGAAAGAGAAACAATGTTACTACTCAAAGCAGGAACATAACAGCAATTGTTCAAAACTAACAAAAGCCCAGTGGGCAGAACTAATTCATAAGTGCCTACAGCTAGAGCAGCAACCTTTGCTCTATTTCCAACTCGTAGGTCAACTTCGCCCTTCTTCAGCTTTCTACTGTCCTTTAGGCCCTGCACATTTGTACAAATGTGAGAACCACATGCAGTATCTAATACCCATGTAGTGGAAGTAGAGAGATGAATGTCTATAACATAAATACCTGAAGCGATAGCCCCGCTATCCTTCTTGTTCTTTTTCAGATCTTCAAGGTAGAGTTTGCAATTCCTCTTCCAATGACCCGGTTCATTGCAGAAGAAGCAAACTCCTTCCTTTGGAGGCTTTGCCTTCTTTGGTGCAGGCTTGGTTTCGGGCTTGCCTGACTCTTTGGTCTTACCAGATGAGCCATGACCCTTCCCCTTGCCCTTGCCTTTCCTTTTCATACCCTTTCCTTTCTGAACCATCAAAACAGTACTGGACTTTTTCTTCACAGTCGGCTCAGCAGTTTTAAGCATCCCATGCAGTTCAGAAATGGATTTCTCCATGTTGTTCATGTTGTAGTTCATGACAAACTGGTCATAACTTTCCGGGAGTGAGTTCAAGATCAAATCTGTAGCTAACTCCTGGCTCATGGGAAATCCAAGCCTCTCAAGGTGATCTATGTACCCTTTCATCTTTAAGACATGAGTACTCACTGATGCACCTTCAGCCATCCTGCAGGAATGTAAGGCCTTAGTGGTCTCATACCTCTCTTGCCTTGCCTGTTGCTGGAACATTTCCTTAAGATGCACAATCATCTCATAAGCCTCCATGTGTTCCAGATCTCTTTGAAGCTCCGGAACCATAGTGGCAAGCATCAAGCATCCCACATCAACAGAGTCTTCCTTATGCTTCGCATAAGAATCTCTCTGAGCTCTAGGAGCATTGGCTGCTGGCTCCTCAGGAATGGGTTGATCTAGGACATATACTTTTCTTTCCTGCTTGAGAACAATTCTCAAGTTCCTGAACCAGTCAAGAAAGTTTATCCCATTGAGTTTGTCCTTCTCAAGGACAGATCGCAACGATAATGTAGCAGTATTACTAGTCGTCATGATTCTACAATTAAAATATGCAAGCGAATTAGCAATCTCCCACTGAATAAAATAACCCTCAATGTAATAATTAGTGGGCTAAGATCCATATTTGGCTTAAACTTGAGTCCGCTTTGGCAGGACGCTCAACTTTAAGTTATTTAGGTAGGTAACAACTTTACCAATTACATCACATGTAACTCTTAGATGTTTATGGGATTCCATCATCATATGATCCGGCATGTTTTAATCCCATCTAATGCCTTGAGACCCAAAACCGTTTTGATAATCTCAATTAAGTCAAACAATAACAAACATAAGAGTAGCACCATTACTCTTGCTTATCTCCCCAAGATAACTCAAATGCACCCACTTTGGTGGACCTACAAATGAGCGATCGAGGTTTTGACAAGTGTTCATTAATTGACGGCATATGACTTAAGATTTCTTTTAGAGGGTTTAATTAGTTATCTGGTTTATTAGATGTATGTATCGCGGTTGTATCTCATACAAGTATTATGCATATAAAACATACATGCAGTGATCTAATCAAAAGATGCATAATCTTAAACGTGATACAATATGGCTCACCTATCCTAAGTCCCCTCAAGCCAATGAGAGAAGCTGTCTAATTAGAATAGGAAAATTACATAAGGAAACCTCGTTTTAACATTCAAGGGGAGTGAGATGAGAAGAGAATGTACAACGAGAGTCATTGGAGGAAGGCACGACACGCAGGCCGTATTTAGAAAAATTACAACACTTGTAATCTAGAGCCATATTGTTCACCATACCCAACCATTCAAGAATCAAAATTCATACTATTTGAAGGGCAATAAATGTTTCAAAACATTCATATATCAGGAAAGTCAATACATATTACGATTATGTTGCGCTACGATTAAATAGTCACGGCGGTCCCGCTAGCCGGTTAGCGGGCGGGGTGTGGGGCAGCGCCCCAATAGAAATTTTTTTTTGATAAATAATCAAGAATCTTAATTCTTTTTTCTTAGACCCCATCAATATTAATTGATCAAATCAATTGATATACACCACCGATTTCAGTTTCCTTTTAGATTCCGTATATGTCATACATAAACAGATTCATATATGTCATACATATCACGCATGTTATCATATAATCAGCTAAGAAGTCTAACATACATCACATGTATCAACAATCAAACCTAACTTAAACACAAAACGGCATGGCTCTGATACCACTGTAGGGAATTGGTAGACACGCAGCGGAAATTAACTTTAAAAATTTTTCCATTCCCAGCCAGGATCTACCGAATGTGTTTAAGTCAAGGAGAAAGAAGTGTTACCTTCGGTTTCAAGCTTTGGTCGCGACCTCAGTGTCCACTAGTCGCGACTCCTCGCCTCTGGAACTTTCAGTCGCGACCTCCTCAGCTTCGAGTCGCGACCTGTTGCCTCTGGAGTTTGTAGTCGCGACCTACTCTGCTTCTAGTCGCGACCTGTCGCCTCTGGAGCTTTTAGTCGCGACCTATTCAACTTCACGTCGCGACCTGTCTCCTCTTTTCGGATTTCTGACGTTCAGATGCCCGTTTGGTCGCGACCTAAGTGTGTTCTGGTCGCGACCTTTCTTCGTGTCTGTCCGTATCATAGAAGTCGACAGCTCAGATCGGCTTCCTCTACCGGTATCCACACGAACAGCGTTCCAATTGCGAATGACGTGCTAGCGCCTCTTGTCCCTCTAGGGGTTCCTAGAGATTCCGTCCTCACTGTCTCTATCTCAGCAGTTTCTTATGTGCAAACCTTTTGCACTCTCCCTGCCCCCTCTTCTCACGTCTGAATGTGTGTGTAGAGATCTATCTTGTGTGTGGAACCCTAGCTCCTAATGTCAAATATATAGGAAGCTATCGGGCTTCAGAATTAATCTTATATTAATTCTGAATTAATACAATATCATATATTGCATAATTTAATAAGAAACTGATTAAATAAATATGGTTTATATTAAATCCGTCCCACAGATTTAATTCACCTATTTATTTAATTTAAAATAAAGATAAGACAGAATTATATTTGATTTATTCTCATAAATCAAATTTGAGATATCTTATCAATTTGAATTTCAAATTCAAATAGATCATATCCATTTAAATTCAAATTCAAAAATGATGGAGATTTAATTTATCCTTATAAATTAAATCTTACAAATATCTCTTATATTATTTATATAATATATATATAAACTAATTTATATATATATATATATAAAATATATATCCACCCTAGATTATTCATTGAATCTAGACATCTCTTAGATTCAATGAATCTGGACATCATAGCTCGCATTGGGCTGTTTTGTGTGCGACCCTGTAGGCCCATATGAAGTTGGCAGTGGCCCAGTTACTATACTGACCCACAAGTCGTAAGCGGTCTCTAGCAAGGCATTACGACTACCCAAAACATATGAGGATCGATAAACGATGTAACCTTTCATACAACCATATCACGTCCCTTTTGTCACACGATATTTCAGTCAAGGATGAGGCATGGAGAACGTCATCCTCCTGTTCCTGACTGTTACTTTCTCGATCCCTGAGTAGTCTGAATATAGAAATGGAACTACCCTTCCATTCCAGTATGGCCATACATTTCTCAGACTCACTCATCGAGGGGCCCAGTAATATCTCTCTACGAATGTGAGGGACAAATTCCATCTTGACCATTCACATTCCTCCGCATGAAAAACCACTAAGCCCGAGCATAGCCTTTATGATCACTCGGTCAAAAGTGACTTTTGACTAGGTCAAAGCTGAGCGTTTGTCATGTAGGAATCCATGATGATCTCAGGTCAAAGGGCATAGTGACATGGCTTGTATATGAGAGAAGCTTATGACTTGACCCATGCAGCTCTCTCATAGCGGGTCGGTCCGACACCCTGTACTCCTACATGTGCCTATGACTTTGATTTATATCTTTATATATCTTCAAAGTCATACTGTTCTTATTTCATCTTTGCTCCCGCATAGATGACCGACCAGGGACATTTAGGATAAGATCACGAGTTATCCAAGGATTGTCATCATAGTAAACATGCAAATAATATGATAACCTGATACAATGATTGGCCCCTAGGGCACAATTTCCAACACTCAGCTGCTCATTCCGGGATAAGACTCTGGAATTCTCTGGAAGAGCTGAGTCAGCTGGTGTCCCATGGGCCCCACCATTGCGCCACCTAAGCATGTGAGGTGTCCATGGATGATGTCATTTTGATGAGTCTTCTAGGATGATGATGTCATCACGATGATGAAGGCGAAGCTTCTTGAGGAAGCTAAGCGATCTGAGCCGTTCATCATGATTCGATCTGGATCATTCAAGCCAACTTCCTCCACCTATAAGTAGGCACCCACCCCTTGCCATTTCATACCATCCACGGCAAGAAGAAGAGAAAGGAAGACAGAGAGAGAAAGAGAAAGAGAGAAAGAAAGAAAGAAAGGAAGGAAGGAAGCGACAGAAGGAGTTCTAGCGGAGCTATGAGCAATCTAAGAAGCTTAGGGACTCGGCAAGTTTATAAATAAGGAAAGTAATTTATTCTAACCCCTACTCTAATAAATTAGATAGTTAGAATAGATAAATATCTCTCTCTATAAGGTTAGCCGTGGATAGAAAGAAAGCTAGGGGATTGTTAGAATAGGGGTATTGCCTCACGATAAGCCTGAATTAAGTAAAGTTATGCTAGATAAGATCATTATAAAATATTATTATGCTATGTATAGACTCTGACCTATGAAAAGGTGGAACCTCAGATCAAAGGTTAAGGACTAAAGGAAGGGCTACACGCCAAGTAGTGAACTTACCTACTTGTATGCTTATGTTGCTTGAATGTTTTATGTGATACTTACTTACTTTGATAATGTGAAGCATGTATGATTAAATGATGCTCTGTTTCTTTTTATGCTATGACCATATGTTATAATTAAGGGACATGAAGCATGTAAGTTATCATTATGCAAGCATGATCATTAAGTACACACATAGTAATATCAAGCATATAGTTGCATACATTGTATTGTTTCTGTTTTCTACTGAGGTTTCCCCCGAAATCTCACCCTTTCCATATCAATCCAATTACAGTAGGTCTTCTCAAGATGGAGGACATAAAGATACGTGAAGAGAAGTTAAGAATTATTTAGCATGATTGATATGTGATTGATGTATGTTATGCATATGTATGTAAAATTGGTTGCTGGAATTTGCCACCATAAACAGTAACTCGTGGTGAGGTAGTGATCTTTGATCTGTGATTAAAAATAGTAAATGGTTGAATAAATGTATGATATTTTTACAGTAAATAGTAGATATACAAAGCTTCTAATTCATATATAGAACGTCTTATTTGAATGTCTACACATGGAGATATAATTTTTCAAAATTGGGACCAAAATACTGGATTCAGGGGAAAAATGTTGGATGAACAGTAAACTTATAGCATTTACTAACGTTGACTTGGTTAATGCGTGGTCAACGAGTTATTTTTTCCTAAAATAGGATTAAGTTAGATTCATTTAGAAATTTGAACCACTTTGTTTTGATTTTTGTAGAATTAGTTATGATTTTTTGAATCTAGGTCGCTTGTCTGGAAGTTACACAGTGAACAGTACTCGATAGAGTAAAACTCCAGATTAGGAAATTTGACTTCAATGACCTTAAAAGTTGTTCCAGATGCTACCAAATGGTCCCTAAGACATAAAAAAATTAGGATGTGACATAAAGAAGTTATGGTTATGACAGGAAAAGATCTCTGGTTTAACTGAAAGACACAGAGCTTTCGAGTCGTGAGGAGTAGATTGAGATGGTCACGACTAAAGTTCACAAAGAACGTGAGTCGCGACTAGCCAATACTCAGGTCATAACTGGGATATATAAAGACCAAATATTATGGCAATGACGAGACTGAAGATACCAACCTCTCTAAAGTTTATCAGTTAGAGGCTTAGCATAGGATGCAGGCAAGCTAGACAATATGAGGTACTGAGATACAAAAGATCATTTTAAGAAGATGTTCAGAAGTAGATCCTCCATGTGATCATCAGGAGTAGATCTACGTTACGAAAGGTTTTATTTAGCTAGTCTGAATAGAAGAATTAAAAGTTAGATTGAGATTTACCTAAGAATGATCCTAGTATATGGCCTAAAGTTAGAAACATAATGGTTAACAATTAAAGAGCTAATGTTCCCAATACAGAGGGATCCCATCATGAAGAAACAGTAACCTAGCAGACCTAGGATAAAACACCCTAGAGAGCACAAGTAATAGTAGTAGATGATGAATGAGATCTATGCGACTGAAGTTCACCAGGATAAAGAAAAAAAATACCAGAAAGGAATAACAATATGGTCAAGAATAGACTAGGACTGATATCTAGACAAAAGAAGTTAAGAGACAGTAGAGAGATACAGAAGTTACTCCATAGAAATAGAGATTGATCTGCTCACCTGAGAAGTTTTTCTCAAGTAGTTTTACAAGAAGCATTCCTCTCAGTTAGATAGAGATGAACGTGAGGCTAAGAGTTAAAGCAGGGAAAGAGAAACCCTTTGATGAATACTTAGCCGAGTTCATCCACATGAACAGTGAGAGTTGAATGACTGAGAAGTTTATTCATGGATTGAATTTCGCGTTACAAAGAAGAATTTTCTCGGGTAGTTCAACAGAACGACAGATGTATGCAAGATTAGAAAAAGAAGTTTATGATGTCTAGATATTGAAAGGTAGCCACAGCTTAAAAGATAAAGAGACTCCCCTATTTAAGAAAGAGTAATGATTAAGAAATAGTAGTGAAGGGTTGAGTCTGTACCCTAGCAAGAGGGTAATGTGACAGTCTAAGTAAATGAGTAGTTATCTTAGGTTCCTGAATAAATGATCAGGATCTAACAGATAATATGACAAAGGAAATAATGTTTTAAAGCTTACCTAGTTAATTGTTTAATTGTAGTGTGCGTATGATGGATGGTTGAGCAAAGTATGTGATAATGATATGGCTTATGTTGCTATAAGTTATGATGAATAATTACATCACCTTGCAGTTGTTATACGATGACATGCATGTTAGAGTATGCTATGATGAATGAATACTCCCCTTTCGCAGTACATGCAGGGTAGAGTATTTAAGATGAGAAAGTTATGTTGCTCCCATACCATACGACATGCAATAGGAATTTACCTAGGATGATAGACAGCCTCAATGAGTGGGACAGTCAGTTACAGTATACTGGGGTTACTCAGGTATTTCTATAGAATTGTGAATGCAGTACTCATAGCCATTTCTTATGTTAGGGGTACAACAAGTACCAAGAGGGTGGTAGTGCTATAACTTTATAAAAATAAATGGTATACAGAAAGATCAGCAGATAACAGTAAAGAGGTTATTTTCAAATCACTCTTCAGATAAGAGTTGGATCTAAAACAGATGGCTCTCGATAGAGCTAGATTTAGATGAGTTCAGATCACTCTTTAGATAAGAGTTAGATCTGATACAGATTACTCTCAGATAGAGCACAGTTCAGATAACAGATTGCTCATAGTTAGAGCATAGATTGAGATGAGATGTTATGATATAGCTATAGCAACATAATACAATGTCAGGTGATTAGACCATGATTGCACAAGGCAATAGCCCATGGTAAGCCATAGTAAAGTAAGAAAGATGAGAATGAACTCCTGAGTAAGAGAGAAAATAAGTAAAGTCTTGGTAAATAATATGGGCTACTAGATATATTTCTTAAAAAAATTTATTGATTGAGTTATCACCAAGTGGAAACAGTTAACCTTATAACTTAGTCTGTTGGTTTTAAGATCTTTCAAAGATAATGATACAGTATAACGGGATCACAGAGGATTCTGGAGGATCGCAGTTAGATCCTAGCATGGCTCTAGGGTCGCAGTTAGATTCTGAGGAGGCTTAGGTTGATCGCAGTTAGATCCTGAGGTTGCAGTTAGACCTAGCCTAAGGAAAGTAATGAGCCATGAAGATATGAGTACAATATAATATCTCTCTGGGAAGATGATTACCAAAAATGAAGTTAAGGTAAGGAAGCTTCACTAGTTGATTAACTCATCTAGAAAAATTATTTATAATAGTTTTTCTCAGATAGTCTATATTATATACAGACTGAACTTAGTTTCCCTTAAACGAAGACGGAGTCCAAAGTTCAAATCTGGGTGCTGATATTCAAAGTTTTGTAAAAGTATACCTGAGGAACAGAGAAAAGAACCCCATATGTTTCGAGAATAGAGAAATATGATTAGATAGATCCTCCAGATGAGGATCAGAAGATTAAAAGGCCAAAGAGACCCAAAGAAGAGGGTCTAAGGTAAAGGAAAGATAGAACATAGTTCTATGAGAAAGAGAATGCTAGGGCCTATAGCTATATAAAGAGTAACCTAGCCCTAACCCAATAGCACAAAAGGTGCTAAGGCTAGAGTAGCTTAATGATACCCTCTGAGAAGGGATAAGAAAGAGTGTAAATGCCATAAAGGTTTGGTATAGATATATAACGTTATGTAAGAGGATGAGAAAAGTTAAGAAAAGTTAGAGAAGGTTAGAATCGTAATCTAAATTAAGATTTTATAGCAGGAGAAAGAAAGGCAAAATAATACTATTTCTCCTGAGAGGCTTGCAAAGTGTAAGAGAAATGACAGAGACCCCAGAATTACATCAAAATTCTGAAGGGTAAGATATGAAAGAAATGGACATTACTCACAAGTCCAGTAAGTTGTCCACAAGCATAAGCAGATAAATAGATGATAACAGATGTATGAGTAATAGAAAGAAGTACATTTTAATTCTGATTGAGTTCATTCAGAAAAAGAGAGCATAGTAGCACAAAGGAAAAGTAAAGTTTTTATGGATGATAAAAATAATATGCCAAATGTCAAGATAATTTGGCTAAGGTACTAATTAAATTCCGAGGATAAAATTTATTTTAAGAGGGGGAGAATTGTAATATCCCAATTTTTAGGCCCAGAGACTCAGAAAGTAGCCTGAAATAGATAGGCTACATACCCCTTTGAGAAGAAGTCCCATAAACATACAGAGGGTTTTTAGTGACTAAACTGCAAATAAGGGAAAGTACAGGGACTTATATGTAAATAGTGAAAGTCCTAGGGCATAATGGTCATTTTTTAAAAGAAAGGGACTAAAGTAAAAAGTCTAAAAGTTCCATGGTATGAAATGAAAGTAGACACAAGTTGTGGGCCATTAAATGTAATTATAAAAAGTTGAGGGACTTAATTGAAAAGAGGAAAAGTTTCCAGGGGCAAAATGGTAATTATAGAAAATTGAGACAGAAGTGGCTAGAATTGCCCAAAAGTATTTCAGTCCCAAATTTCATCAGTAGATAGAGAAAGTTGTGCTGGTTAATCTAGCCAAATACAGAAATTTTATTGGAGTTCCAGATAGCTAATATTTATCTGATAGCCTGAAAGTTATCTAAATTTTTTATTAAACCTTCTGGACTTCAGATATAAGTGAAAATTTACAGGAAGGTGCATCCGGTGAAGCTAGGGGTTAGGGAACTGACAGAATCCTGAAAGGAGTTCTACAGGAAAAATTATTCACGTTTTAGTGAATTTTGACGGAGTTTGTGAACGCCCGATATCCGATTACGAAACTTAAGCAGTAAGCAAGCTGAGACTGAATAAGCTCAGATGACATCCCAGGAGGCCCATGATGATGCCAAGTGTAGCCCAGGCCCATGATATCAGTTCATCGTTTAAAAGGGACAGTGTCTGGAAATATTTTAAAAAATACAAAATTACGAAAATGCCCCTATGTTATAAAATAATTAAAAAATGAGTGAAGGGCATTTTAGTCATTTTACCTAGGTCAAAAGGTCAAAGAGAGCTACAGGAGTAGTTGACCAGGGTCAAGAAATATTCTGCTAAAATGTGAAAAGACAATAATGCCCCTAGAATTATTAAAGTAAATAAAGAGGAACCAATGGTATTTTGGTAATTTGCTAGGGGATCTGTAATTAAGTTAATACCCAGTCCAAGAATGTCAATGGTAGGAAGAATCTAGATACTGGATTTACAATTAGAATATATATTATGAAATGTCAGAAAAATTAGATTCAGAAAACAGTCTGGTTTTTGGGAAATTAGATTGAGCTGGTACAAGATTAGACAGATCGGATTGAAAGTTTCCAGAAGTGATGACTCACCAGGTGAGGTGTCCTAAGGGACCCACCAAGGTGCCACCTAGCATGCAAGGTGTCCTTGATGATGCAGGCGGAGCTTCTTGAGGAAACTAAGCGATCTGAGCCATTCATCACGATTCGATCTTAATCGTGCATTCCATTTCCCTTCACCTATAAATACCCCACCCCTCCCATTCCATTCACATCCATGGCAAGGAAGAGAAAGAATAGAGAGAGAGAAAGAAAGAGAAAGAAAGGAAGAAAAAAAGGAGTTTTAGCTGTGCTAGGAGTAATCCAAGGAATTAGGGGACTTGGCAAGCTTAGGAATAAGGCTCTTACTTATGTAAAGAAGGAACCTCAGAGCTAAGGTCAAGGACTAAGGAAAGGCTACACGACAGGATACTGTTTTGGAGAAGATAGAGCTTAAGAAAGTGAGGTAAGACCAAGTGTCCCTTGTGGGACCCACACCATGTGCACAAGATGCCACATGGAAGCTGTAACATCCCTAATTTTCTGTACTGATTTGTATGTACAGATTGAATAAAATATATGTGAGATTTTTCAGGAAAAGATGTGGCCAATTATGTAAAGAAAGGGATTAAATTGAAAAATAAAGAAAATGTAAGGACTTAAGTGCAATTTACAAAAGTTTAAGGCCAAAAGAAAAAGTAGACAAAAAGGTGGGGTCCTTAAGTGCAATTTTAGCCAAATTTGAGGACATAAAGGTAATTTAAGAAAAGTTCAAGGGGCAAAAATGTAATTATGGAAATTAAACCTAACACAAGCATAATCCTGACCGGATTCAGAGCAGTCCCAAATTTTACCAATAGATAGAGCAACTGATGCTGGTTAATCCATCTTAATACAGGAATTTTATTAGAACTCCAGATAGCTTAAATTTATCTGATAATGAAAAAATTATAAAAATTATTATTGGATCTTCTAAACCTCAGATATGAGTGAAAATTTATAGGAAGGTGCGTCCTGTAGAGACGGATGTCAGGGAACTGATAGAATACCGAAAGGAGGTCTGTAGAAAAAGTTATTCACAAATTACTGAATTCAGACGGGAGTTTGTGACCTACGGGTATACGATTGAGAGATTTATCGGTATTTAAATTGGGACTGAATGAGCTCAGATGATATCAGTTAGATGCCTGTTATGACCCAAAGGGATCCCTAGACTTAATGTATCAATTTATCTGATAAAAGGAGTCGGTGTCCAAAAAGGTGTAGAAACGGTGTAAATGGCAAAAATACCTGATGAATATCGCGTGAAAGAGATTTCTTGGGATTCGTACCATAAAGGTGGTGGACCCTATAAAGGCCCAAAAATAGCGCCAACCAAGGCCCAATAAGACACTTGGACTGATAGGTGGGCCAATGTACAGGGAAACCCTGGAAAAGTGCAAAATTATAAAAATGCCCCTGTGTTGTCTTAAGGAGAAATAGATGAATGGAGGGCATTTTGGTCATTTTGGATGAGCCAAAATGCCAAGACATACACAGGAAGAGTTAGTCAGATTCAGTATATGCTCTGATATGGTTTAAAAAGGTGTGAAATGACGATTTTGCCTTTAGGGTTGATATAGTGCAAGAAAGGACACCAAGGGTGTTTTGGTCATTTCACAAGGGATCTGTAATTAAGTTCAGACCCAATATAAGAATGTCTATGATAGAAAGAATCCAGATACTGGATGTAAGGTCAAAAAATATATTATGGAATCTCAGAAAAATTAGATTCAGAAAACAGTCCGGTTTTTGGGAAATCGGACCGGGCCGGTACCGGATTGGACTGGAAATTTTCTAGAGGCTTCTTGGCTCTTCAATTTTGCCATGTGAGTGATTAGGTGTCCCATGAGGAGTCCCTTGAATGATGTCATGATGGTGATGTCATAAATGGAAAAGAAAAGAAAATCCAAAATTAAATCTAAGCCACTAGATCAAATAGTACCCAAAATTATCTTGGCCTTTTATTTCCACTCAAGTGTGCCTATAAATACCCCCCCCCAAATCAGATTCAATTCAGCATGCATGACAACCCTAGGGAAACTCTTGCAAAATTTTCACTCAAGCCAAAAGGAAGCAAGCACCTTGGAGGAACTATCAAGGCAATTAGTTCCCTTGAACCTAGACTATGTTCTAGTAGATTTGCTCTTGGTTTTAAGTGGTTTTTGAGGCATAAATCTTGTGGAGGTGCTGCTGGAATTTCTGTGTATGTGTGAAAAGAATTTGAGTTTTATGTTATGGATAGTTTAGACAAGCTTAAACAAGCTAGAATCAAGTGGTAATGGCTTAGGAATTCAAGTATGTTTGTGAATCCAAGATCATGTTCTATTCTGTACAGTATGCAATCACTGTTCATATGTTGGAATTTTATAGTTTTGATGCTTCTAATGAGTTTAAAATGGAAAATTGTGGGGGGTTATAGTAGGGAAACAAGTATTGGAAGCATTGGAATCAAAATGAGAATTTTTAGAAAAACATAGGCCATTTTTCGGTTCTGTACAGCAGCATGAGATGCAATTGGATTCTGGAATTTTTGAATGCATATTTGAATTCTACATGAAAAATTATGTGGAAATGAACCAAGAGAGTTTAGTTTAGAAAGATATAAGCATAAGTCACAAATTAGAGAAAGAAAGGGGCTTAATAGAACCCTAGCCTTGAGACTGGATTGGAATTGAGTTGTAACTTGGTAATTGCTTTGTTATGCCTAGGTTTTGACATTTGTGGGAAGGAAGGATCAATTCAAGAAGGAATTGGCAAAGATACATAAGAGGTAGCAAGAATACTTAACTATAAACTTATGTTGTTTGATTAATATGCTTACTTGTTATGCATGAAGTTTGGTTGAGCATGATATGTTGTGATGATGATTATGATGATGATGATGAGTTATGAATATGTGCAACTCCTTGCAACCTATGTTATGACAATATGCATGTTAGAGTTTGCTTATGCATGATCATGAATTAACTCCCATTGCACGATAACATGTTAGGCATTTAATCAAGCATGCATAACCTTATAGTTTGTATGACTTGCTATTGAGATTTCCATGAAATCTCATTCCTTCCATATAAATAACCATGCTCTAGGTTCTGGATCTTATCAAGGCAAAAGGGTAAATGTAAATGGATGACTGTATATAACTTAAAGAGTGTGTACTTTACTTACAAGATGATGTTTTGGTGTGTATGTTGTATGCTACTCACAAATCTGATCCGAGGTAGTGTACTTCCAATGGTAGTTTAAGTGACTTATCTGATGAGTTTTCATCTAAAATTGGGCATGAATATATCTAAGATCTAGAGCTTTAAATGGACACCAAGAACGTCTCATTTGGTTAAGAACTCGAATTGTCACGATTTTTCAAAGTCAGGATTTAAAATCTGGAATGAGATAATACGACTACTCAGAGGCAGTGAGGTTCATGCACTAATTTTATATAGTAAATGAATGAATTTTTCCATGAAATTTTGTGAGCTTAAAGTATACATATGGAGATTTAAATCTATATGTAACATGACTCATTTTGATGAATAACCAAAGATAAATGAATTTTTGAAAATGAAGCAAGAAAACTGGAACTTCCAGATTTAACAAATGAACAGTGATTTTCAATGAATAAACTGATTTTATTTGGATAAGAAAATATCATTTTCATATTTTTTCCTCAAATTTAAATGAAAGATATTTAATTATAAATTGGAACCACCTCATTTTGATGTTTCTAGATTTAATTATGAATTTCCAAAGTTCATGGTATAATCTGAATTTAAAAGTGAACAGTACCAATAGCCTAACTCTTGATAATTCATGTTTCTAAGGTAAAATGGTGTTCCAATGATCTAAGATACTTCCAATTGAGTATGTATAAGCATGAGATTAAGGATGTTTCAGAAGCCAAGCAAGAGAGGAGAAGTTTTGGTATGTGTTATATTATATTAAAATAATATAAGAGTTAAGTTATTGACAATTAAGGAATTAAGCAACCAATCAAATGCAAGATTAAGGCTATGTAATAATTAGAGAATGGAAGAATATTTTAGTCCCAAGATGCTAAAGTTTTGACTATATAAACCCTTCCTCCTTAATACAAAGTGAAGTCTGTTTGGCTTGGGGAAGTTCTTGAAAAATGAAGACTCAAACCAAGGCAATTCAAGGAAGAAATCCAAGGTACTTTGATCCAAGAAAGCTAAGGCATAAGGTAAGCAATCTTCCTAATTTGTATATATATGTTTTGGAAGATTGAAACCTATGTTTTAATGGTTAGAAAATGGATTTCTCCTTTGATCCCCTTGCTGACCGAAATGTACAAATAAAGAAAGAAAAGGAAGATTAAGTTAGAATCATGCAATTCACACTTAGATAAGCTAGATAGGATAATTGATTATTGAATTAAATTGTAATTCTTGACTTTGCTCTTGTGAGGGCCATTCTGCCAACTACTATACAGAATCAAGGAGATTGAATTTCATTGTTCTAATGCTTCCATTGAATTCAAATGATGATTTTGTTTAGAATTGAATAAGTTTGGAACCTTGGAAGCATTAGAATAGAAAAGTGAAAATTTGAAACATTCTCTATTACTGTTCATATACATGAATAGTGATAATATTTCATAACTTTGATACTTCTAATGGATTTAAAATAAAAAATTGTGAGGGGTACAGTGGAGAAATAAGTATTGGAAGCATTGTAATCAAAATGAGAATTTTAAAAAAATATTAAGGTGTGCTATACAGTTCTATCCATATCAGGGGTAGTAACTGGAATTTTGAAATTATGAGTTCATAAATTGATTCAAAAGGCAAAATTGTATAGAGTAAAGTTAAGATACAAATTAATTCAAAGGTTAAGACAATTAACAGAAAATAGGAAAAGTTAGGAGTTTATCAAGATGAACCAAGCTTTAAAACTTGTTTGATTAAATTGTAATTTGTATAAGGTAATCCTATATTTAGGATTGAACAATTGTGGCCAAGAGGGCAGCAAGTAGGAAGCAAGAGGTAAAGAGAAAGGATAGGGAAAAGCAAGCTAAAGAGGTAGTGTAACATCCTTACTTTCGTACGTCTTAGGGACCATTCGGTAGCATTTAAAACCACTTACATGACCCTTGAAGACCATTAGCCAAATCTGAAATTCTTACTCTTGGCGAGTTACGATTGATATGGTATTCCAGATTATGCGATAAATTTTGAAAAATCATAATTAATTATAGAAAAAATCAAAATGAAGTGGTTCAAAATTCTACTCGAAGGTAACATATTGAAGTTTAAGGAAAAAATAATTTCTTGAACAAAATTATTAGTAAATTGATACAGTTTATTCGTTAAAATTTACTATTTATTTGGTCAAAAATCCTGAAAACAGATTCTGGTCCCTGACTTTGGAAATTCATTTCTCTTTGTTCCTTTATCCAAATGAGATGAATTACATATGGATTTAAATCTCCATATGTGTACTTTAAGCTCATAAAATTTTGTGAGTTAATCTTTTCATTTTCTAGGTCAAACTGAAGCCACAATAAAACTGCTTCAGGACCTACGTTTTTACCATTTCAGTTTCCTTTCTTTAATTCCCAATAATTGTTCCAACATACATAAACCATCTCTTTGGTCTCTCATACATTTATATACATCATGGACATATTCTATAATTATTTCATACATTTCCATCACATGATTACACACTTTACTTAATTGGAACAAACCATGCATCATAGGTGAAAGCATCAAATTGTTCACTTTCTTTCGCCCATTCTTTAGCTCTTCTCCATGCATACAATTTCCCATCATGCTTGACCTAAATTGGTTGGTTGTGGGAGGGTGAGATTCTAGCGAATCTCAGTAGCAAACATTACCCCTTAAATATGCAAGATGGATGCTAATGCATGATATGTAATTTCATTAAACTTTCTTTAATTAGTGACATGCC
Source organism: Leucaena leucocephala (assembly GCA_037074615.1). Lineage (NCBI taxonomy): Eukaryota > Viridiplantae > Streptophyta > Magnoliopsida > Fabales > Fabaceae > Leucaena > Leucaena leucocephala. The sequence goes on along the minus strand of CM073536.1, from coordinate 10,558,630 downwards.
ATCATGCTATATACTTTGCATAGAAAATGCATGGCTGTCACATCCTTATTTTTATACATCTTAGGGACCATTCAGTAGCACTTAAACCACTTTCAGGGTCATTGAAGTCTAAACACTTAATCTGGAATTTTATTCATATCGAGTACTGTTCACTGTGGCAAATTCCAGATGAGTGACCTGATTTTGAAAATTCATAACTAATTCTAGAAAAATCGAAATGAAGTGGTTCAAATTTCTACATGAATCTAACTCAAATATATTTCATGTAAAAATCATTGGTTGACCAATACTTGACAAATTTAACGTGGGTTAACGTTCCAATATTACTGTTCATCCAATGACTTTCTCCTGAATCCAGCATTCTGGTCCCAACTTTAACCATTTATATCTTTTCGTGTATACATACAAATTAGACATTATATATATCAAATTAAAGCTTAGTATGTCTACTTTTTACCCTAAAAATTTCGTACATTAATTCAGTCATTTACTATTTTTAATGATTTACCAAACATGAATGGGTCTTCACGAGTTACTGTTCACTGAGCCTATTTTCAGCATTTAGTCTTTACATACCCGAGCATACAACCAACACATATCATTCATACAGGCCAGATAACAATTAATATCAAATAATCAACTGTTATATATCAGTGCATGATTAACTCTCTCATATTTTATTACATCCTTCTCTGTCTAAAATCCGGCAGCATAACTGCTACAATTCTTCTTTAGAAAGTAACCGATGTTGTACCGATTCGGTAATTCCCTTATGAGAACTACCATTCTACGTAGTACCCAGGAAAGACTGGATGAACCTTCTGGGTCCACTCACTTCCAGCCTCCTTAGACAGCATTACGTACACAGTACGTATCAGTTCCTTTCTTTGTTCCGTCTTCGTTGCCGGAATTTCGGCAGCCTACCGGCGTCTCTTAAGATTTCCAAATTTTATTTTGACAGAACCTCCCCTGTAATGTTATGTTTGGGAATGAGATTCAAAAGAATCCCAGTAACAATAATCATAACAAAATATGTAATGCAGAGTGACGGTGCTTGCTTGTGACTGTGTACAGATAAGTATGCTGCATGCTTCCATATTCAATAACATATGATCATAGCATTGGAATAGAGCTTCAAGCATAACATATAGGACATCAATCAACCAAACAAAACAACACATCACAAAGACATTACATAAGAGCTAGGATTAGTTGTTACCTCAAAAGCAGAGCTTCAGAACCTCTCTACTACTTCCAACTCCACCAGAACTTCCTTACTTCTTTCTTTCTCTCACTTTCTCTCTCAAGAACTTCTTTCTTCCTCTCTTTCTTGCTTGCACCGAAATGAAGGAGTAAGGGGGGGTATTTATAGTGTTGAGCAATGGCAATCTTGTAATTAGGAAGACTTATGATCCTGTGGTCCTGGTTTTTCCTGGAATTTCCTATTTTCTTTAATTCTCTTTTACTGCATCACCCTGGACACCTCATGGGACACCTCACCACCCATATTCTTCATGTGACGAAATTTGGAGGTTCTGGAAGCTTTCCAGTCCAATCCGGTACCGGCCCGGTCCATCGCCTCGAAAAACGTGCCGTTTTCTGAATCTGATGTTTCTGAAGATCCTTTTTATGTCTACTGACCTCACATTTAGTATCTAGACCCTTTATATCATTAAATTTTTAATACTGGGTCCAGACTCAATTACAGATCCCCTGCGAAATGACCAAAATGCCCTTGGTGCCTTATCTTGTCCTATTTTAACCCTAAGGGCAAAATCGTCATTTCACACCTTTCTGGACCCGATCAAAGCTTATACTGGCTCTAGCCAACCTTATTTATACATGTCTTGACCTCTGGGTCTGTCCAAAATGACCAGAATACCCTTTATTCATCTGCTGCCCTTTTTGTACAACATAGGGGCATTTTCGTAATTTCGCACTTTTCCGGGGTTCTGCTGAACACTGGCCCATCTATCAGTCCAAGAGTCTTATTGGGCCTCTAATGGGGCCATTTTTTGGGCTTCCTGGGTCCATTACCTGTATGGCACGTATTACGAGAAATCTTCCTTTAACACAGTTCATTGAATATTTTAACTATTATTTACCGATTATACACCTTTTTCGGACACCGGCTCTTTTTCCCAGATACAGTGTCCTACTGTGCTCAGGCATCCTTGGGGGTTATAACGGTCATCTGACCGAAGTCATTCGATCGCATTTAGCCCCTTTAAAAATACCGATAAATCTCCAACCCGGATCCCCGGAGGCCTCACCCTCCCGTCTGGATTTTCTAATTTGCAGATAACTTTTCCTACAGACCTCCTATCGGTATTCTGTCAGTTTCCTGACATCCGTCCCATAAGGGTGCATTATCCTGTATTTTCCCACTTATATCTGAAATCTAGGGTACCCGGTATAAATTTTTATAACTTTCGGACGATCAGTCCATTTCTGGCTATCTGGAGTCTTCAAAAATTCCGGTATTAGGCTTGGTTACCCGGCGTCACCTGCCCTACCTTCTGGTAAAATCTGGGACTGAAATGCTGTCGGGCGGTGCAAACCACTTCTGGCCTATTTTTTTTAATTATACTTTAGCCCCAGGGAACTTTTCCTTCTTTATAATTAAGTCCCTTAATTTGGCTAAAATTACACTTTAAGACCCCACATTTTTGTCTACCTTTCCTTCCTTACCTTAAACTTTCCATATTTGCATTTAAGTCCTTTCTTTTCCTTTCTTTTGCAATTTAATCATTTTCTTTACATAAAGGACCACATCTTTTTCCTGAAACAGAGCTCATATATTCCGTTTAATCTGTACATAGGAACCAGTACAGAAAATTAAGGATATTACAATGGCCATGGGAAACATGTTCTTCATAACATATTCAATATCTTTTCTCATGTCACAACATCATTCAAATATCATATACATGTCAACACATAAGCATACCACATCAAGCACAAAAAGAGGTAAGTCCACTACCTTGAACTTAAGCTTTCTTCCTTACTCTTCCACTTGCTCCCTAAGCTTTCCAACCATGAAACCTTTCGGTCAACCACTTTTCAATATCTTCTTGAGCAGAATTGGTGGGGTATTTATAGGCAAATTCCATGGAAAATGAATGGCCAAGATTATTTTGTGCACTATTTGATCTAATGGCTTAGATTTAATCTTGAATTTCCTTTTCTTTAATAATTATGACATCATCATCATGACATCATCAAAGGGGACACCTCATAAGTCACATGGAAAAATTCCAAGGGAGAAGAAGTCTCTGGAAAAATTCCAGTCCAGTCCGGTACCAGCTCGGTCCGATTCCCCAAAAACCAGACTGTTTTCTGAATCTAATTTTTTTGAGGTTCCACAATATGTTTTCTGACCTTAAATCTAGTATCCGAATTCTTTCTATCATTGACATTCTTATACTAGGTCTAAACTTAATTACAGATCCCTTGGAAAATGACCAAAATACCCTTGGTGCCCTTTCTTGCACTATATTAACCCTAAGGGCATAATTGTCATTTCACACCTCTTTGTACCTTATCAGAGCATATACTGACTCTGACTAACTCTTCCTGTACCTGCCTTGGTGTTTTGGCCTGTCCAAAATAACCAAAATACCCTCCATTCATATCTTGCTCCTTAGTACAACACAGGGACATTTTCGTAATTTCGCACTTTTCTGGGGTTCCTCTGGACACTGGCCAACATACTGTTCAGGTACCTTATTGGGCCTCTGGGATGCCATTTTGGGCCTTTGTCTAGGTCCACTACCTTTATAGCAAAAATCCTAAGAACCCTCTCCCGAAAGTATTTATCGGGTATTTTATTATACTGTAAATTCCATTAAAAATTCTACAGGATTATTTTTCTTATCCTATCAGTTTTATAAATTCTCATATTAATTGTAGGAATTTACTGTAAAGTTTTATCTGATTCTGAGATCCAAAATATACTGTAATAATTTTATCTGACTTCAGAAATTTATATCAATTTTTGGAACCTCAAATCAAAATTCTGTGTTGCGTCAAACTAACCAGAATAATTTTCTCTACCTACTGGTAAAATTTGGGTCTGATCTGACTCCTGGCATTTTTGGCCTGTTTTCGGTCCAAATTCTTCATAATTATACTTTTGCCCCTTGACTTTTCATAAATTACACTTATGTCCTCACATTTGGCTAAAATTACACTTAAAGACCCCATATTTTTGTCTACTTTCTCTTTTGGCCTTAAAACTTTTATAATTTCACTTAAGTCATTGCATTTTCTTCCTTTTTCAATTCAATCCCTTTCTTTACATAAATGGCCCCATTTTCCTTAGAAAATCTCACATATATTACTTACAAACTGTACATACAAATCAGTACAGAAAATTAGGGATATTACAGGTAGTGAACTTATACCTAAACTTGCATGATTGATGCTTGAGTGTTGTTAATATGCTGATGGCTTAACTGGATTATGTGAAGCACGTATGATTAAGTGATGCTCTATTTCTTTTTATACTATGGCCATATGTTATAATTATGAAGCATGGAAGCATGTCATTATGCAAGCATGTTTAACACTAAGCATTTAGTTGCATACATTATTTGTGGTATCGTTTGCTATTGAGATTTTTCTAGAAATCTCACCCACTCCATGTCACACCCAACACCAGCAGGTTCTTCAAAGATGGTAGAAGATGAAGATGCAAGAAGAGGAGTTAGGGGATAGATAGCATGATTGATTGTAATTTATGTTATCTTATGACTTATGTAATGTATAAATGAAATATATTTAGTTTCTGGAAGTAATTTATATTTGCCTAAGAAAAATAGTAAATGATTAAATAAATGTACAATATTTTACTGACACTTAGTTAACATGTCAAGCTTCGTTTTGACACCAAGAATGACTTATTTTTATGTCTGTACAAGGAGAACAAATTTTTCAAATTTAGGGACCAAAATCTGTTTCTAGAAAGTTTGACCAAATGAATAGTGATATTTGACACCAATAATGTACATATTGGATGATTATTTGGTCTGAGGTATATTTTTCTCTTAAAATTCATTATGTTAGATTTGTGTATCCTTTTAAACCACTTTGTTTTGATTTTTCTTGAATTAGTTATAATTTTTCAAAGTTCGTCATCAAATATGGAAATACCACGTGAGCAATAACCACATTTGGAAATTCCAGATTTAGTAAAATGAACTTCAATGGTTATTTAAGTGGTTCTAAATGCTACTGAATGGTCCCTAAGATATACGAAAGTAAGATATTATAGCACATCACATTTTAATTGCTTGGACATTAATAGCATGCTCTTTGTTTCCCAAGATTTTACATTCTCATCGAATTTTGATTCTATTTCATCATTCGCAAGTGACATTGCCTTTGACAAGGATATATTGAGTAATTTTGTAGGTTTACAAGATATCATATATGTTGAAAATATTGGAGATAATGCCCTAGGGGCCAATTATTGTATTATGAACATTGTTGATTTATGAATTTCTTAATTATGTTATCACATTATTTGCATGTTTACTGTGATAACCATCCTTGGATAACTCATGATCTTATCCTAAATGTCCCTGGTCGGTCATCTATGTGGGAGCATAGATGAAATAAGACCAATATGACTTTGAAGATATATAGAGATATAAATCAAAGTCATAGGCACATGTAAGAGTACAGGGTGTTGGACCGACTCGCTATGAGAGAGCTGCATGGGTTAAGTCATAAGCTTCTCTCATATACAAGCCATGTCACTATGCCCTTTGACCTGAGATCATCATGGATTTCTACATGATAAAGACTCAGCTTTGACCTAGTCAAAAGTCATAAGCTTATGAGAATGGTCAAGATGGAATTTGTCCCTCATATTCGTAGAGAGATATTACTAGGCCCCTCGATGAGTGAGTCTGAGAAATGTATGGCCATTGTAATATCCCTAATTTTCTGTACTGATTTGTATGTACAGATTGAATGAAATATATGAGTTATTTTTCAGGAAAAAGATGTGGCTATTTATGTAAAGAAAGGGATTAAATTGAAAAAGAAAGAAAAGGTAAGGACTTAAGTGCAATTATGGAAAATCTTAAAGCTAAAAAGGACAAGTAGACAAAAATGTGGGGTCTTTAAGTGTAATTTTAGCCAAATTTGAGGGACTTAAGTGCAAAAAAGAAAAGTTCCCTGGGGATAAATTGTAATTAAAGAAAGTTAGGCCAGAAGTGGTTTGGACTGCTTGAAAGCCTTTCAGTCCCAGATTTCACCAGTAGATAGAGCATGTGATGCTGGGTAATCTAGCTTAATACAGGAATTTTCTCAAGACTCCAGATAGCCAAAATTGATCTGATAGTCTAAAAGTATAAAAAATTCCTTCCGAATATCCTAGATCTCAGATTTAAGTGAGAAATTACAGGATGACGCGTCCCGATGAGGTGGATGTCAGGAAACTGACAGAATACCGATAGGAGGTCTGTAGAAAAAGTTATTCACAAATTAGTAAATTCAGAAGGGAGTGTGTGGCCTCCATGTATCCGATAGGGAGATTTATCGGTATTTGAACTGAGACTGAATGAGGTCAGATGACATCAGTCAGATGCCTGTTATGACCCAAAGGGATGCCTAGACATAGTAGGCCAGTGTATCTGATAAAAGGAGCAGGTGTCCGGAGATGTGTATAACGGCGAAAATACCTGATGAACATTGCCGGGAAATATCCCTCGTGATGCGTGCCATAAAGGTAATGGACCATAGGAGGCCCAATAATGGCGCCATCAAAGGCCCAGTAAGACTCTTGGACTGATAGGTGGGCCAGTGTCCGGTGAAACCCCGAAAAAGTGCAAAATTACGAAAATGTCCCTCTGTTGTACTAAAGAGTAATTGATAAATGGAGGGCATTTTAGTCATTCTGGATAGGCCCAGAAGTCAAGACATACACAGGTGAGGTTAACTAGAGTCAGTATATACCCTGACAGGGTACAAAGAGGTGTAAAATGAAGATTTTACCCTTAGGGTTAAGATAGTGCAAGAAAGGGCACCAAGGGCATTTTGGTCATTTCACAAGGGATCTGTAATTAAGTTTAGACCCAGTATAAAATTTCAATGATATAAAGGACCCAGATACTAAATTTAAGGTCAGAAGACATAATATGGATTTTCAGAAAAATTAGATTCAGAAAACAGTCCAGTTTTCGAGGAAACGGACCGGGTCGGTACCGGATTAGACTGGAAATTTTTCAAAGGCTTCTTGGCTCTCCTAATTTTGCCACATGCTGAATAGGTGTCCCATGAGGTGTCCCTTTGATGATGTCATGGTGATGATGTCATCAATGGAAAAGATAATAGGAAATTCCAGAAAAAATGGTGGCCACAAGTTCAGAGCTCTTGGAAATTACAGAAATGCCATCCATGAAAACTATAAATACCCCCCCTTGCCATTCATTCATCACGGCTAAAGGTAAGAATAATAGAGAGAAGTGAGTTCTAGAGAGAGAAAGTGAAAGGAAGAAAGAAAGGAAGTTCTGGCGGAGCTGGAAGCAGTATAGGGATTCTAGAGTTCTGCTAAGCTTTTGAGGTAGTAACTAATCCTAGCTTTTATGTAATGTCTTTGTGAATTGTTGTGCTATTGTTTGGTTGGATTATTGTCTTATATATTATGCTTGAAGCTCGATTACAATGCTATGATCATATGTTATTGAATATGGAAGCACGCGGCATACTTATCTGTACACAATCACAAGCAAGCACTATCACACTGCATTACATATATTGTTATGATTATTACTACTGAGATTCCCCCGAATCTCATCCCCATATATAACCCATTACAGGGAGGTTATGTCAAAATGAAGTTTAAGAATGCGGAGAGACGCCGTTATGCTGCTGAAATTACGGCAAAGTGGTAGTAATGAGGAAAGGAGCTGATACGTACTGTGTACGTAGGTACTGTCTAAGGAGGCTGGAAGTGAGTGGACCTAGCCAGTTCATCCAGTCTTTCCTGGGTACTTACGTAGAATGGTAGTTTTCACGGGAATTACCGAATCGGTACAAGATCAGTTACTTTCTAAAGATGAAGCGTAGCGGTTATGCTGCCGGATTTCAGGTAGGAAAAGATATAATAGAAATATGAGGATTTTGTACATGCTTTGATGTAAAACAACTTATTATCTAATAATAGGTATTGTTTGGCATGTTTGACTGATATGTGATGGATGTATGCATATGTATGTAAAGTTAATTGCTGAAATTTGCCACTATAAACAGTAACTCGTAGTGACTTAATGATGTTTGACCTATAATTAAAAATAGTAAATGAATGAATAAATGTATGATATTTTTATGGTAAATAGTTTACATACCAAGCTTCTATTTTATATATATAATGCCTCATTTAGATGTCTACACATGGAGATATAAATTATCAAAGTTGGGACCAAAACACTGGATTCAGGGGGAAAATGCTGGATGAACAGTAAAGTTGTAACATTGACCTATATTGACTTGGTCAAGGAGTGGTCAAAGAATGATTTTTCCCTGAAATATAATTGAGTTAGATTCGTGTAGCAATTTGAACCACTTTATTTCGATTGTTGTAGAATTAGTTATAATTTTTCGAAGTCAGGTCACTCATCTGGAATTTACACAGTGAACAGTACTCTATAAGAGTAAAACTCCAGATTGAGAAATTGGACTTCAATGACCTTGAAAGTGGTTCTAAATGCTACCAAATGGTCCCTAAGATGTACGAAGATAAGGATGTTTCACCTATACTGTAATGGAAGGTAGTTCCATTTCTATAGCCATACTACTCAGGGATCGAGAAAGTAACGGTCAGGAACAGGAGGATGGCATTCTCCATGCCTCATCCATGACCGAAATATCGTGTGACAAAAGGGACGTGATATGGTTGTATGAAAGGTAACATCGTTCATCGATCCTTATATGATTTGGGTAGTCGTAATGTCTTGCTAGAGACCGCTTACAACTTGTGGGTCAGTATAGTAACTGGCCCATTGCTAACTTCATATGGGCCTACAGGGTCGCACACAAAACAGCCCAACACGAGCTATGATGTCCAGGTTCATTGAATGTAAGATATGTCTTGATTCAATGAATAATCTAGGGTGGATTTATATATTTTATATATATATAAATTTGTATATATATATTATATATATAATATAAGAGATATTTGCAAGATTTAGTTTATGAGGATAAATTAAATCTCTATCACTTTTGAATTTGAATTTAAATTGATATGATCTATTTGAATTTGAAATTTAAATTGATAAGATATCTCAAATTTAATTTATGAGAATAAATCAAATATAATTTCGTCTTATCTTTATTTTAAATTAAATAAATAGGTGAATTAAATCTGTGAGACGGATTTAATAAAAACCATATTTATTTAATTAGTTTCTTATCAAATTATGCAATATATGATATTGTATTAAATTCAGAATTAATATAAGATTAATTCTGAAACCCAGCCCAATTATAAGCCCGATAACATCCTATATATTTGACATTAGGGGATAGGGTTCTACACACACAAGAGAAAAAGGGGCAAGGAGAGTGCAAAATGTTTACAGATAAGAAACCGCCAAAATAGAGACGGTGAGGACGGAATCTTGAGAAAGCCCTAGAGGGACAAGAGGCGCTAGCACGTCATTCGTGGTTGGAAGGCTATTCGTGTGGATACCGGTAGAGGAAGCAGATATGAGTTGTCGACTTCTTGGGATAGAGAAAAGAGCACCAGGTACGATGAAGTCGCGACCAATTGACACATAGGTCGCGACTAAATAGGCATCTGAACGTCAAAAATCCGAAAAGATACTACAGGTCGCGACTAGAAGCTGAGGAAGTCGCGACTGACAACTCCAGAGGCTACAGGTCGCGACTAGTAGCTGGTGAGGTTGCGACAGAAAACTCCAGAGGCGATAGGTCGTGACTAGAAGCTGAGGAGGTCAAGACTAAAAACTTCAGAGACGAAGAGTCGCGACTACAGCTCGAATACCGAAGGTAACACTTCTTTCTCCTTGACTTAAATATACTTGGTAGATCCTGGCAAGGAATGGAAAAAATTTTAAAGTTAATTTCCGCTGCGTGTCTTCCAATTCCCTATAGAAAATGGAACAAATTTTGAAGGGTCGAGCCTCTGTGATACCACTTCGTGACAAACTAAACCTCCCGTTGTGACTGGAGATCAAATTTTTGTGATACCATATCGGATGATTTTGTGGTTGTCATACCTTACTTTCTTAAGCTCTATCTTCTCCAAAATAGTATCTTGTTATGTTTAGAAAAGATAGGGATGGGATTTCTGAGGAAATCTTAGTAGCAAACGGTACTAAACAATGTATGCATCAATGCTTGGTATTAGTGCTTGCTTGTGATTGTGTCAACATAATGTAATGTGCATGCTTCCATGTAACATATGAAATACAATTGGTGAAATTAATCATAGAACAGAGCTTTAACAATTACATATGAATAACCTCAATCATTCAAGTCATAACACAATCAACCATACATTCAAAACATACAAGTTTAGGTAAGTTTACTACCTATCGTGTAGCTTTTCCTTTAGCCTTAGCTTCTTCTCTAAGGTTCCTTCTTTTTTATAGGTCAGAGCCTATACAAGGCATAATAATATTTCATTATTACCCCATCAGTATAGCTCTACTTAACTCAAGCTTAACTTGAGGTAATATCCCTATTCTGACAATCCCCTAACTTTCTTTCTATCCACGGCTAACCTTATAGAGAGAGATATTTTTCTATTCTAATTATTAAATTCATAAGGACAATCCTCTACTTTGTTAGAGCAGGGACGTGAATAAATTATTTAACTTATTCCTAAGCTTGCCGAGTCCCTAAGCTCCTTGGATTACTCCTATCTCGGTCAGACCTCCTCCTTTTTCCTTCCTTTCTCTCTCTCTCTCTCTCTTCTTCTTATCCTTGTCGTGGTGTGAATGGAATGGGAAGGGGTGGGGGTATTTATAGGTGAAGGGAAGTGGAATGGACGGTCCAGATCAAATCGTGATGAACGGCTTAGATCGCTTAGCTTCCTCAAGAAGCTTCGCCTGCATCATCAATAATACATCATCAAGGACACCATGCAAGCTAGGTGACATCTTGATGGGTCTAATTGTAACACCCTAATTTTTAGGCCTAGAGATGCCAAAAAGAGAAATAAAGGGCATAATCGTAATTATGGGAAAGATCAGGCTGGTAGCCGATGAGTACCATATTTTGCCAGAAAATAGAGAAAATTATGATGATCATTTCACTGAACTGTGAAATGTGCATATGAGGTCTCTATGTGTATGAAAGAATTAGAAATGTGACTAGGGGTAAAATGGTTATTTTTGGAAAAGTGTGCGCGGGAGCGTACTTTCAGGCCAAAATAGCCCGGTCCGGATAAAATATCTAAAAATACCAGGAGATAGAGAAAAGGATTCTGGGTTGAATGACGCAACACAGAATTTTGATTTGAGGTCCCGATTTTTCTGTAAAAGTTCCTGAAGATGGGAATTTACAGTTATAATCGGTAAAGGAAAGGCAGTCCGAATAGAGATGATCGAACTATGGCCAGAGGCCATACAGTGTTTTCTAAGGCCCGTAGTGACACCAGGGAAGGCCCAGGCCCGTAATACCAGTTCAGTGGTAAGAGGGGCCGGTGTTAGGGAAAAATGTGCAAAATGACCAAAATGCCCTTATGTTATAGAATAACTGAAGAATGAGTAAAGGGTATTTTGGTCATTTGGCTAAGGTTAGACAGTCAAGAAGGGGTATCTGTATAGTTGATCAGGGCCAGAGAATATCTGGTAAAATATGAAAAGACAATAATGCCCCTAGACCTAGTAAAGGAAATGAAAGGACTTAAGTGCAATTATGGAAAGTTTCAAGGCTAAAAAGGAAAGTAGACAAAAATGTGGGGTCCTTAAGTGTAATTTTAGCCAAGTAAAAAGGGACTTAAATGAAAAGAAGAAAAGTTCCCTGGGCTAAATTGTAATTAAAGAAAGTCAGGCCGGAAGTGGTTTGGACTGTCGAAAGCATTTCAGTCCCAGATTTCACCGGTAGAGAGAGCAAGTGATGCTCGATAATCTGGCTTAATACAGGAATTTTTGAAGACTCCAGATAGCCAGAAATGGACTGATCGTCCAAAAGTTATAAAAATTCCTACCGGATATCCTAGATTTCAGATCGAGGTGAGAAAATACAGGATGATGCGTCCTTATGGGACGGATGTCAGGAAACTGACAGAATACCGATAGGAGGCCTGTAGAAAAAGTTATTCGCAAAATAGAAAATCCAGACGGGAGTGTGAGGCCTCCGGGTATCCGATAGGGAGATTTATCGGTATTTGAAAAGGGACTGAATAAGTTCGGATGACCTCAGTCAGATGACTGATATGACTCACAGGAATGCCTGAACACCGCAGGCCAGTGTATCGGACAGAAGGAGCCGGTGTCCGGATATGTGTATAAACGGTGAATAATAGATAAAATATTCAATAATCAGTGAAAGGGAGGATTCCTCGTAATGCGTGCCATGAAGGTAGTGGACCCTGAAAGGCCTAATAATGGTGCCAACAAAGGCCCAGTAAGACCTTTGGACTGATAGGTGGGCCAGTGTCCAGCAGAACCCCGGAAAAGTGTGAAATTACGAAAATGCCCCTGTGTTGAACTAAAGAGTAATAGATGAATGGAGGGCATTTTGGTCATTCTGGACAGGTCCAGGAGCCAAGGCACATACAGATAAAGTTACTTAAAGTCAGTATATACCCTGACAGGGTCTAGAAAGGTGTAAAATGATGATTTTACCCTTAGGGCTAAGGTAGCTCAAGAAAGGGCACTCAAGGGTATTTTGGTAATTTGTCAAGGGCTGTTTCTTGGGAATCGAGCCATCAGAGTACTTGAGGTTGATCATAGATCCAAGATAATATTCCAAGGCCCAAAAACGTAGCCCATGAAGTATGTGGGGAAAAGTGGCATTAAAATACTATTTTAATGCTGTTTCAATAAAGTAAAGTTACTCGGTCGGCACGATAACGGAGGAGGTGATCAGATAAAGTCCTAGATTTATCTGGATAGCATTGGATGGCGTGACAGGTGCCAGTAAGATGCCACTTGGCGCCAATATAGAGGAGGAAGAAAAAGTTGAGGACACGTGGCACAATCTTAGCCGGTGAGTCCAGTTTGTGGGAGATCGGACCGGACCGGTACCGGATTGGATTGGAAGGCTTCAAGAAGGCCTCAATTTCGCCATATGAGACATGTGACTGATTAGGTGTCCACTGAGGTGTCCACGATGATGTCATGCATGATGCAGTAAAAGGAATAAAGAAAAATAGGAAATTCCGGAAAAACCAGGACCACAAGATCAGATGGCTTCAAAATTACAAGAATGCCATTGACCAAAACTATAAATACCCCCCCTTGCTCTTCATATGCCACGGCCAAGGGCCTTTTAGAGAGAGGAGGAGGTGCTAGAGAGAGAAAGTGAGAGGAAGAAAGAAAGAAAGGAAGTTCTGGCGGAGTTGGAAGCAGAATAGAGATAGTAGAGTTCTGCTGAGCTGGAAGCAGAATAGAGATAGTAAAGCAAGCACTGTCACTCTGCATTACATATATTGTTATGATTGTTGCTACTGATATTCCCCCGAATCTCATCCCAATAAGTAAACCATTACAGGGGAGGTTATGTCGAAGTGAATTTTGGAAATTTTAAGAGACGCCGTTATGCTGCCGAAATTATGACAAGATGGCAATAGTAGAGAAAGGAACTGATACCTACTGTGTACGTAGGTACTGTCTAAGGAGGCTGGAATTGAGTGGACCTAGCCGGTTCATCCAGTCTTTCCTGGGTACTTACGTAGAATGGTAGTTCTCACGGGAATTACCGAATCAGTACAAGATCAGTTACTTTCTGAAGATGAAGCGTAGCGGTTATGCTGCCGGATTTCAGGCAGGAAAAGATGCAATAGAGATATAAGAATTTATGTACATGGCCAGATGTAAAACAACTTATTAATAATAATTGTTGTTTGGCATGTTTGACTGATATATGATAGATGTATGCTTATGTGTGTAATGTTGGTTGCTGAAAATTAACACTATGAACAGTAACCCGTGGGGACATGAGGATATTTGACCCATAATTAAAAATAGTAAATGGATGAATAAATGTATGATATTTTTAAGGTAAATAGTATACATACCAAGATTCGATTTGATATATATTATGACTCATTTGGATGTCTACACAAGGAGATATAAATTATCAAAGTTGGGACCAGAATGCTGGATTCAGGAGAAAAACGTTGGATGAACAGTAAAGTTTTAACGTTGGCTGACATTGACTTGGTCAATGAATTGCCAACGAGTTATTTTTCCCTGAAATATAATTGAGTTAGCTTCAATTAGAAATTTGAACCACTTCATTTATATTTTTTTAGAATTAGTTATGATTTTTTGAAGTCAGGTCCCTCATCTAGAATTTGCACAGTGAACAGTACTCGATAAGAGTAAAACTCCAGATTGAGAAATTAGACTTCAATGACCTTGTAAGTGGTTCTAAATGCTACAAAATGGTCCCTAAGACGTATGAAAGTAAGGATGTTTCACTAATGGGATAACTCACATGGGGAGTCATCACTTCTAGAAACTTCCAATCCGATCTGTCTAATCCTGTACTAGCTCAGTCTAATTGAAAGGAATTGGAAGACACGCAGCGAAAATTAACTTTAAAAATTTTTCCATTCCTTGCCAGGATCTATCGAATGTGTTTAAGTCAAGGAGAAAGAAGTGTTACCTTCGGTATTTGAGCTGTCATCGCGACCTCCGTGTCCACTAGTTGTAACTCTTCGCCTCTGGAGTTTTCTGTCGCGACCTCCCCATCTACTAGTCGCGACTTGTAGCCTATGGAGTTGTCAATCGTGACTTCCTTAACTTCTAGTCTCGACCTATCATCTCTTCTCGGATTTCTAACGTTCAGATGCTTATTTAGTCTCGACCTATCTGTCAACTGGTCGCGACCTGTCGTCGTACCTGGTCCTCTTTTCTCGATCACAAGAAGTCGACAACTCAGATCGACTTCCTCTACCGGTATCCACAAGAACAGCTAGCGCCTCTTGTCCCTCTAGGGCTTTCTCAAGATTCCGTCCTCACCATCTCTATTTTGGCCGTTTCTTATCTGCAAACCTTTTGCACTCTCCTTGCCCCTTTTGTCATCTCCCAGAACCCTAGCCCCTAATGACAAATATATAGGACGCTATCAGTGTTCTGATTGGGTTGGATTTCAGAATTAATCTTATATTAATTCTAAAATTAATACAATATCATATATTGCATAATTTGATAAGAAACTGATTAACTAAATATGGTTTATATTAAATCCGTCTCACAAATTTAATTCACCTATTTATTTAATTTAAAATAAAGATAAGACGAAATTATATTTGATTTATTCTCATAAATCAAATTTGAGATATCTTATCAATTTAAATTTCAAATTCAAATAGATCATATCAATTTAAATTTAAATTTAAAAGTGATAGAGATTTAATTTATCCTTATAAATTAAATCTTGCAAATATCTCTTATATTATATATAATATATATATACAAATTTATATATATAAAATATATATCCACCCTAGATTATTCATTGAATCTGGACATGTTTTAGATTCAATGAATTTGGACATCATAGCTCATGTTGGGCTATTTTGTGTGCGACCCTGTAAGCCCATATGAAGTTGGCAGTGGGCCAGTTACTATACTGACCCACAAGTCGTAAGCGGTCTCTAGCAAGACATTACAACTACACAAATCATATGAGGATCGATAAACGATGTTACCTTTCATACAACCATATCACGTCCCTTTTGTCACACGATATTTCGGTCATGGATGAGGCATAGAGAATGTCATCCTCCTGTTCCTGACCGTTACTTTCTCGATCCCTGAGTAGTCTGACTATAGAAATGGAACTACCTTTCCATTACAGTATGGCCATACATTTCTCAGACTCACTCATCGAGGGGCCTAGTAATATCTCTCTACGAATGTGAGGGACAAATTCCATCTTGACCATTCACATTCCTCCGCATGAAAAACCACCAAGCCTGAACATAGCCTTTATGATCACTCGATCAAAAGTGACTTTTGACTAGGTCAAAGCTGAGCGTTTGTCATGTAGGAATCCATGATGATCTTAGGTCAAAGGGCATAGTGACATGGTTTGTAGATGAGAGAAGCTTATGACTTAACCCATGCAACTCTCTCATAGCGGGTCAGTCCAACACCCTGTACTCTTACATGTGCCTATAACTTTGATTTATATCTCTATATATCTTCAAAGTCATACTGGTCTTATTTCATCTCTGCTCTCGCATAGATGACCGACCAGGGACATTTAGAATAAGATCATGAGTTATCCAAGGATGGTCATCACAGTAAAAAATTCATAAATCAACAATGTTCATAATACAATGATTGGCCCCTAGGGCATAATCTCCAACACTAATTTCCCAAAAATCAAACTGTTTTATAATCTAATTTTTCTGACATTCTATAATATATATTCTGATCTTAAATCTAGTATTCGGATTCTTCCTACCATTGACATTCTTGGGCTAGGTATTAATTTAATTACAGATCCCTTGGCAAATTACCAAAATACCCTTGGCTCCTTTTTATTTACTTTAATAATTCTAGGGGCATTATTGTCTTTTTCTCATTTCAACAGAGTATTTCCTGACCTTGGTCAACTATTCTGGGAACTCTCTTTGACTGTCTAACCTTAGTCAAATGACCAAAATTGTCGTATCCTTAATTTCACCCTCATATATACTCAATTGGAAGTAGCTTGTACCAATTGAATACCTCTTTAACTTAGAAATATGAATTTTCAAGAAAGGGTTCTCAGTTACTCTTCACTTGGTACTGTTCATTTGGTATTCCAGAATACAGTCTGAACTTTGAAAATTTATAATTAAATCTAGAAAAATCAAAATAGAGTGGTTCTAATTTCTAATGAAAGCTATTTCATTGAAATATGAAGGAAAAATATGAAATTGAGGTTTCCTTGCCCAAATGAAATCAATATATTCATTGAAAAACACTGTTTATTTGGTAAATCTTGAAGTTCTAGTTTCCTTACCTTATTTTCAAAAAATTATTTCTCCTTGTTCACTTATCCAAATGAGACGTGTTCACTATGGATTTAAATCTTCAAATGTTCTCTTAAAGTTCACAAAATTTAGTGGAAAAACTCTTTTATTTGCTATTTGAAATTCGTACATGAACCTTATAGCCTCTGGTTGCTTGTTTTATCTTGTTCCAGATTTTATTTCCAACTTTGAAAAATCATAATAAATTAAATACTTAACCAATTGAGACGTTCTTCGTGTCTATTTAAATCTATGGATCTTAACTATTTTCATACACTTTATCATATACTATGCATTCCATAGTATCATCTCATAAGGTTAAGTAATCAACTTAGCTTATTATACAAGTTTAACCATCCATATTTACCCTTTTTCCTTGAGATGTTCCAGCACCTATAATATGGTTATGTATATGGAAAGAATGAGATTTCATGGAAATCTCAATAGCAAGTCATACAAACTAGAATAACATGCATGCTTGATTAAATGCCTAGCATGTTATCATGATATAGGAGCTATTTTATAATCATACATAAGTAAACTCTAACATGCATATTGTCATGACATTAGTTGCAAGGAGTTGCATTCATTCATACTTCATCTTCATCATCAAAACATCATCTTAAGCTCAACAAAGAATCATAACTAACAAGCAAGCATAAAGTCAAACAAATATAAGATTATAGTTAGGGATTCTTGCTACCTCTTAAGTTATCCTTGTCACACTCTTCTTGAGATGATCTTCTTCCCACACAAATGTTAAAACCTAGCCATTACAAAGTAACATCAAGTTACAACTCAACTTCAAAACAATTCCAAGACTAGGTTCTCACTAGATTCTATTCTTTGTCTAACTTATGACTTATACTTCCATCTTTCTAAAATAAATTCTCATGGTTCATTTCCACATAATTTTTCATGTAGAATCCAAATATGAAATCAAAATTTTCAAAATCAAATCACTCCTTGGCTACTGTACATAATCAAAATGCCTCTTGTATTTTACAAAAATTCTCATTTTGATTCCAATACTTCCACTACTTATTTCTCTACTTTATCCCCACAATATTTTCCATTTTAAACACATTGGAAGCATCAAAATCATGAAATTCTAACATATGAGCATTGATTCATACAGTAGCAGCCAAGAACACAAAATTCTATTTACATGCATACTTGGATTTTCAAGCTAGTACCACTTGATTCCAGCTAATTTAAGCTTGTCTAAACTATCCATAACATAAAACTCATATTCCTATCACATATGAACATCATGTCCAGCAGCACCATCAAGGGAAAAATGCCACAAAAACCTCTTAAAACCAAGAGCAAACTTCCTAGAATAAAGTTCAAGATTAAAGGAACTAGTTACCTTTCTTGTTGCTCCAAGGTATATGCTTCTTTCTTGCTCCAAAGAAAATTTTGGCGGAGGTTCCCTAAGGTTTCTAAGCTGCCGAGTCAGGTCCGAAAGTGGGGGTATATATAGAAAAAGTTGGGTGAAAATGGAAGGCCAAGATTGCTTTAGTTACTATTTGATCTAATGGTCCATAATCCACCTTCCAAGAAGCTTGCCCTAGAAGCCTCATTAATGACATCATCCATGACATAATAAAGGGTTATATTTGGCGCAGATAATGGGGAAATACTAATATGAAAAATTCTAGTCCAGTCTAGTACTGATCAGGTCAGTTACCTTATTGGGCCTTAGGGACGCCATTTTGGGCCTTGATATGGGTCCACTACCTTTATGGCACAAATCCCAAGAAATCTCTACTGAAAGTATTTATTGAGTATTTTATTCTACTATAAATTCTATTAAAAATTCTACAGGATTCCTTTTCTGACTCTGTCAGTTTTATAAATTCTCATATTAATTATAACAATGTACTGTAAAATTTCATCTGATTTTGAGGTCCGAAAAATACTATAATAATTTTTCCTAACTTCTAAAATTCATATCAATTCATCGGGACCTCAAACCAAAATTATGTGTTACGTTAAACTGACTAGAATAATTTTCTCTATTTACTAGTAAAATTTGGGACTAATCTTTTCCAGACCAATTTTGGGTCTTTTCCTGCTCAATTTCTTCATAATTAACTTTTGCTCCTTGAACTTTTAATAAATTACATTTAAGTCCTCAATGGCCCAACATTTATGTGTACCTTCTATTTTGGCCCTAAAACTATTATAAATTTTACTTAGGTCCTTGAACTTTCCATTATTTACCATTTAATCCCTTTCCTTCCTTAAATTGCAACACTTTCCTTAGAGAATCTCATATATATTATGAACAAACTGTACATACATACAAGATAAGAAAATTAGGGATATGAAAAAAATACCATTCACTCATTCTTTAATTATTTTATAACATAGGGGCATTTTCACAATTTTATATTTTTATGAATATTTCTAGACACTGGCCCCTTTAACCGATGAACAGATATTATGGGTTTGGGCCTCACTTGACATCATCATGGGCCTCCTATGATTCCATCTAGGCTCATTCAGTCCAGTTTGCTTACTGGTTATGTTTCACAATCGGATATCAGACGTTCATGAATTCCCTTCAAAATTTACTAAAAAGTGAATAACTTTTCCTACAGGACTCCTTTCGGGGTTCCGTCAGTTCCTTGACCTCTGGCTTCACCGGACGCACCTTCCTGTAACTTTTCATTTGTATCTGAGGTCCAAAAAGTCTGATAAAAATTTCAGATAACTTTTAGACTATCAGATAAATATCAACTGTCTGAAACTCTAACAAAATTTCTGTATCAGGCTAGATTAACTAGCATAACATTCTCTATCTACTGATGAAATTTGGCACTAAAATGCTTCCAGGAAGTTCTAAACCACTTTCAGCTCAACTTTTTATAATTACCATTTTAGCCCTGGAAACTTTTCCTCATTTCAATTAAGTCCCTTAACTTTCCATAATTACACCTAATGGCCCACAACTTGTGTCTACTTTCATTTCTTACCATGGAACTTTTAAACTTTTCACTTTAGTCCATTTCTTTTCAAAAATGACCATTATGACCCTAGGGACTTTTACTATTTATATATAAGTCCTTGTACTTTCACTTATTTACAGTTTAGTCCCTAAAAACCCTCTATCTATTTCTAGGACTTCTGCTTAAAGTGGTCTGGTAGCGTATCTATTTTAGGCTATTTTCTGAGTCTTTGGGCTTGAAAATTAGGATATTACAGTGGTCGCGACTTACGAGTAAAATGATAGAAGGCTTTGTGTAACCTCGTCATGACTACAAGATGGGAAAGTCATGACTATAGGCTCCAGACGTACTCTATGAATTCGTATCGCGGTGAGAAGTTGACAATGTGATAGTTAGGTTGGAACCAGGAGATCTAGACGAAACAATTGAGTGTCAATCTTCTTCAGTTTCACCATCCAATATTTTGGTTAAAAGGCCAACATATCCTAACTCTAATTTTCCTCACTTGCATTCTAAAATTACATCTCATTCCATACTATTTCTAAATGACTTGATCTCTAATAATGATGTAGGTATGAAGGAGGTTAAACTCAAGTATGTTGCAGTTGTAAACCAACCTCAGCTTGGTGTAAATGACAGCTGAAACATCCTAATTTAAACCTCTCAAAGTATGTATTCAGAAGCGTATTTGATTAGCGAAAGCATTACTTTGGCCCAAAAATTAAAATTTTAAAATTTACTTCTCGGGTACTGTTTATTTGGTAAATTCCAGATTGACAGTCCAAATTTGAAAATTCATAACTAATTCTAAAAAATCGTATGGAGGTGATCTAAATTTCTACTTCAAGATATTTCATATCTCTTAAAGGGAAAATATAAATTTGGACATTTACTTTTTCAATCAATACAGTTAAATCGTTATTTTTTACTGTTCATATGGCAAATTCTAGGAATTCCATATTCTGTCTCGTAAATTTGGAAATTCATTTCTCTTGATATACACATACAAATAAAACATGTTACCTATGAATTTAAAGTTCTGGATGTGTACTACATGCTCATAAAATTTTGTGAATTAATTCTTTCATTTGCTAGGTCAAACTGAAGCCATAACAAAACTACTTTAGGACCTACGTTTTTACCATTTTAGTTTCCTTTCTTTAATTCCCAATAATTGTTCCAGCATGCATAAAGAATCTCTTTGGCCTCTCATACATTCATATATATCATGGGGTTATGGCATAATTATTTCATACATTTTTCTTTACATATAATGGCATATTACATAACATTACATAAAAAGGATAACATACATGACATGCTATCACTTGTCTACTTCTCTTCCATTCCTTAGCTCATGTATCAAGCATGATTCTTCCATCATAAATAAACTATTATGGTTGGTTGTGGGAGGGTGAGATTCTGGGAAATCTCTGTAGCAAACATTACCACTTAAATATGCAAGATGGATGCTAATGCATGATATGTAATTTCATTAAACTTTCTTTAATTAGTGACATGCCATCAAGCTAAATACTTTGTATAAAAATACATGGTCATGGGAAACATGTCATTCGTAACATATTCAACATCATTTATCATGTCACAACATCATTCAATCATTATATACATGTCAACACATAAGCATACCATATCAAACACATAAAGAGGTAAGTCTACTACCTCAAAACTTTATCCTTTTCTCTTTGCCTCCAACCAAACATTGGTTGTTTGCTCATCCTCTTTAACTTATTTTCTTTGGCATATCATGGCCCTTAACACAATTACGTTGTGTATACAACTCATTAGAGCCATTACATAAATATGGAATATCAAGTTCCTTAAAACCCCTAACTCTTAACTTAATTCTTGGAGTTAGTGATTTATCTTTGTAATAATTATTTCCTTAGACCAATCCTACATAATTTTGTCCTAGGAATATAAATATGATAGGAATTATAAAAATCAAACTCCTCCTATGAAATCTTTCTAGAACCATATAACACCTTAAATTCCAAAAATTCTCATTTTAATTTCAATGCTTCCAATACTTGTTTCTCTACTTTATCCTACACAATTTTTTATTTTAAAACCATTGGAAGAATCAAAATCATGAAATTCTAACTCCTTCCCAAGTGCATGAATAGTGATAGAAAGGTTCTCAAGATTACAATTCCAAGGTTACATGATTTTCTAAGCTCAAACTACTTAATTCTAGCTTGTTTAGGCTTGTCTAAACATTCCATGACTTAAAATTCATATTTTCCCTTTAATTCCAGATCCTGTCCAGAAGCTAAGATGGAGAGAAAAATGGTGTTTCAACCATCAAAATACAAGAGAAATCTTCCTACAACATAATACAAAGTTGGAGGAAGAAGTTACCTTTGATCCTTGCTTGTTTAGCTACTTGACTTTCCTCTTCTTCTTGCTTGAAATCCATTTTGGCAGCACCTTCCCATGGTCTTCCAAGCCTTACGTATTGCTAAAATGGGTGGGGTATTTATAGAAAAGTTTATGTGGAAATTGATTGCTAAGATTCTTTGGTTAGTATTTGATCTAATGGTCCATATTCAATCTTCAACCAAGCTTGCCCTAGAAGCCACTTGATGACATCATCCATTCCATCATTTAGGGACTTGTTTTGTGAAATTTAGGGCTAGGATATGATTGAAAAAATTCCAATCCAATCCAGAACCGGGCCAGCCAAATTTTACAAAAATCAGATTGTTTAATAACTCTAATTTTTTTGAGATTCCATAATATGTCTTCTGACCTTAAATCTAGTATTCAGACTTTTTCTACTATTGATATTGTTGGACTGGGTATTTATCTGCTTATCATCCCTTGAAAAATGACTAAAATACCCTTGGTTCACTATCTTATACTATATTAGCCTTAAGGGCATAATTGTTATTTCACACCTTTTTACATCTCATCAAGGCATATACTGACTCTGATTAATCATTCATATATCTCCCTTAGCGTTTTAACCCTATCCAAATAACCAAAATACCCTCTACTCATCTCTTGTTCAGTATTGTAACAAAGGGACATTTTCATAATTTTACATAACATAATTGCATTTTCGTAATTTTATATTTTTTAGGGTCTTTATTAACACTAGCCCACATACCTATCCAAAAATATCATTGGGCCTATGAGGTGCCATTTTATGCCCTCTATGTGGTCCCTTGCCTTCATGGGCTTAACTCCTAAGAAATTCCCCCGAAAAGTATTTATCGGGTATTTTATTCTACTATAAATTCCATAATAAATTCTACATAACTTCTTTTTGAGTTGTGTTAGTTTCATAAATTCTCATATTAATTATAAAAATTTACTATAAAATTTTATCTGATTTTGAGGTCGAGAAGATACAGTACTAATTTTTCCAAACTTTAAAAATTTTTATCAATTCATCGAGACCTCAAATCAAAATTCTGTGTTGCGTTAAACTGATCAGAATAATTTTCTCTATTTACTTGTAAAATTTGAGACTGAAATGCTTCCAGAAAGTTTTGGACTTTTTCGGCTCAACTTTCTATAATTACCATTTTGCCCCTGAACTTTTGAAAATTGCACTTTAGTCCCTCAACTTTTCATAATTACATTTAATGGCCCAGAACTTATGTCTACTTCCATTTTGCACCATGGAACTTTTAAACTTTTTAGTTTAGTCCCTCTCTTTCTTCAAAACTCATTAACTTTTATCATTTCTTCTGATTATTGTCACAATCCCTTCCAAAACTTTTTCCTCTATCTATCCCTTATAGGTTCCATTATCTATTCCATACAGATAGGGACAAATTAGGATGTGACAACAGTAAATTAGATAATCTTAATGGGCTAGACAAGAGTAACGTCCAAGATTCTACAACAGGGAGTTTATTTAACTTTATTGATTCTTCTCATCTGATTCCTTCTATTGTTCAAACCCCTAAATTAGAATTGAAAGACTTACCCTATAATCTTAAGTATACTTACCTTCAACTGAATTCAAAATTACCTGTTATCATCTCTAGTTCTTCAATTGATACTGAAGAATCTAGGTTGTTAAGTGTGCTTAGTAAGAATAGAGAGGCTTTGGGTGGCAACTAGCTGATATAAAGGGAATAGATGCCACTATTTGCACTCATATAATTTTATTGACTGAGGATTCCAAGCCTATTAAGCAACCTCATTTGAGATTAAACCTATTGATTTTTGATGTTGTTAGGAAAGAGATTAGTAAATTGTTGAAGGCATGGATCATATATGATATTTTTTATAGCGAATGAGTATCTCTAGTTCAAGTGGTACAAAAAAAGAGTGGAATCATAGTAGTTAAAAATGAGCAAAATGAAATAATACCAACTAGAGTGCAAAATTCATGGAGGGTCTATATAGATTATAGGAAGTTGAATGACTCTACTAGGAAGAACCATTTTTCCCTACCTTTTATTGACTAGATGTTAGAGAGATTAGCGGGGAAGAGTCACTACTGCTTCCTATATGGTTATTCAGGCTATTTTCAGATTTCCATACAGCTGGGGGACTAAGAAAAGACCATATTTATGTTAGACTCCAATGTTTTGATGATGACAATTAATTGAGAAAAGATTTCAAAATGAGTTTTAATTGATATAGAGTATTTATCAATAATCTTATCAATAAGAAAGCTATTTGATAAATTATTCGATAAATGAGAAAGAACTTTTTGAAGGAAAATTTTGATTTCTGAAATACATTTATCGAAGACCTATTCAATAAGATCTCTTATCGATAAAGACTTCGATAAATCAATATAAACTAAGCTTATAAAAATTCTGAGTCATGGTTCTAAACTAATGTTATTCAAAGACTTATTCAATAAGGGGATTTATCAAAAAAGCCTTCGATAAGTATTTCATATACTCAGTTTTGCAAAATGAATTTTATAAAAGTATTTATCAGAGCATTGATCGAACAGAATATTTATCGATAAGACCTTCAATCAATAAATTAGAACACCTCTGGATTTCAAAGACTCATTTATAGATGGACTATTCAATAAGGGGATTTATCGAATAACTCTTCGATATATAAAAGAAAATTCTGAGAATTTCAAAATCTCATTTTTGAGGTTTTTCATATCACTAAAGCTTTGATGTTGAAAATATTCTTATTAGTGATTTGATTAAATTGCTTTCTTCTCAAATTGATCATTAAAATCTTAAGTTATAAATTTAGAAGATCAATTGGAAGAAAGAAATGATAAGATACTTTAAAATCAATTCACTAGAGTTCTAATATTGATTAATGTTTTGATGGTGATTTAATTGATTGAAATGATATTGAAGATGATTCATTGCTCTTAATGTTATTAATTTGTTTGAATCATCTATCTATAGTTGTAAAAGAATATTCATGAAAGATTCAAAGTGAAATTCATTAAGCTCGTATCTATAAAACTCTTCAATCAGACCTCTTGTCGATGATATCTTCGATAAGAAAGCCTAAATTACATTAAATCTATATATCTAATTGATAGTCCTGAGTTTGACGAGCTTATGAATTAATTTGACTTGATTAACGATTAATATTCATGGATTCATAGCCTAATTATTCATTGAATGATTATATGCACATGACTTTTTCTGATATGATAAATCATTCTAAGTTGAGCTTATGATATATGATCTTGTGGTTTGCTCTGATGTCCTGAGTTGCTTAATTATTAATGATCTTATCAAGCTTATGATCTTGTGATTTGATTGATAAATGATATTTTAATCATTTGTTTCCAAGTATATTATTTGAGAAAAGGATTAAAGAATCAAAGAATATGAAAGTATGTTGAAAGATTGAAAGATTATTTTTCAGTATATATCGATAAGCTATTCAAAGAGTTTATTTATCAAAGAATATTTCGATAAATGATGTATTGTGAAATATATCAATAAGTCTGAAAGCATATGTTTGAAAGAATATTTTTTCAAAGAGTTTATCGATAAGGACATTTATCAAAGAACTATTCGATAAATTAAGAACTATCTCTTTGCAATTTATTGAAGATTTATTGAAGTCCTTTTCAATAAGACTAATTAACGAAGAATTGCTCGATAAGTTTTAAACTGTTTCAAATACCATTCTTCAGCAATTTATCAAAGACCTTTTTGATAAGAGTGTTCTTCAATAACTCAAGACATTTTCATAAAAGTATTTTAAACCAGACTTGGGCTTATCTTGATCTTTAATTCTAAGTCATTTGGAAACAAGTGCTATATGCTTACATTGATTATATATCTTCTCTAAAACATGTTTTAAGATCATTTGCTCTAACACTTTACTTTTGTACATCTTTGGGACCATTCGGTAGCATTTAGAATCACTTAAACATCCATTGAAGTTTAATTACTAAATTTGGAATTTCTAAACTTCACGGGTACTTTTCATTTGCTATTTTCAAATTTGGCGATGAACTTCGAAAAATCATAATTAACTCTAGAAAAAATCAAAATGAAGTGATTCAAAATTATACCCGAAGTTAACATATTGACTTTTTAGGGAAAATATCTCTTAGACCAAATGCTAAGCCAATCAACATAGTATTGGTGTCAAAGATTACTGTTCATTTTGTCAAAAATCCTGAAAACAGTTTATGGTCCCTAACTTTGAAAATTTTGTTCTCTCTGTACCGAAGTCAAAATAAGGCATTCTTGGTGTCAAATCAAAGGTTGACATGTTATCTAATTAAATCTAAAATATTATACACTTATTCTATCATTTACTTTTTTTATAAATAGCTACAATTTTACTGCTTTAAAGCATACATTGTACATTACAACATTAAATATAATTATAACAAATTCATATATCATCATACCATCCAATCCCTAACTTTTCTTCATGCAACTTCAACTCCTTCCATCTTGGGAGAACCTGTTGGGATTGGGGTGACATGGAGGGGTGAGATTTTGGGGGAAATCTCAGTAGCAAACGGATACTATACAATGTATGTAACTACATGCTTTTTGTTAATATGTGTACAGTTAATGATCATGCTTGCATAATGATAACTTACATGCTTCCATGTCCCTTAATTATAACATAGGGACATAGCATAAAAATAAATAGAGCATCACTTAATCATACATCCTTCACATAATCAAAGTAAGCAAACATAACATAAAACATACAAGCAACATAAGCATACAATAGGTAAGTTCACTACCTCTATTCCTTGCTTTTCCTTACTCTTTTCCTTTCTCACTTTTCCTTGATGTGTTATTGCCTTCTTTGAGCACACAAGTCAAAGCCTAAACATTGCATAATCATTCATTCATCATAACCAAATTACCTAATATTCATGAACATTAAACTCAATTAACCACTTAACCCCTAACTTTCCTTGTTTGTGGTTAATTGCCTTGTCCTTTGAATTAATTTGAATCTTGACTTTACCCTACACAATTTTTCCTTCTAAATCCATTTATGAACTTAGAATTATAAAATTTCAGCTCCTTCATGGCCTGCTGGACAAAACCGAAAGAATGTATGCTTTCTTTCAAATATTTTCATTTTGATTAAAATGCTTCCAATACTTATTTCTCTACTTAATCACACAAATTTTTTTATTTTAAAACCATTGGAAACATCAAAATTATGAAATTCATATCATTGTTCATGAAAATGATCAGTAGAAAAGAGGGTTCCATATTTTTCACCTTTCCAATTTCAATGCTTCTAAGGTTCCAATTCTATCCAATCCTACATAAAATCATCATCTAAATTAAATGGAAGCATTAGATCATTGAAATTCACATTTCTTGGTCCAGAACAGCCCTAGGCAAAATGGCCTTCATCATTAGAAAAGTCAAGAGCACAACTTAATTCAATAACCAATCACTAAATCTAGCTTATCTAAGTATTAATTACATAATTCTAACTCAAATTTCTTCTTCCTTCTTTATTACACAGTTCTGGACAGCAGCATAACATAGGCAATATCTCACTTTTATTCCATTAAAACCTAGGTTTTATCCTTCTAAAATACTTATAAATAAACTAGGAAGGATTGCTTATCTTAGGTACTTGCTTGGATGGCTTATCCTTTATCTTATTTTGAATTCTCTCTTCATTTTGGCATGGTTTCCCCATGGGTCCTCTAGTTGCACGAAATTATGAAGGGAAAGGGGGTATTTATAGTGAAATTTCAAGGGCTTAGGGACCATTTTACCCCTCAAGTTCATAATTATTATAAGCCCTTAATCTTAAATTTTATTGGTTGCTTTTGGGATTAATTATTCTTAAACATCATTAACTTAATTCTTATATTCTTAAATTTCAAGAACTCTTCTCCCTTGCTCTTGGTTTCATTTGGAAGAGGTATGGGTCCCACTTGGATACCTCAGATGGCACCTTGCCTTATCCTTGACTTTCTTGGATTTTTTTATTATGAAGCCTGGAAGATACTGTACTAATTTCCAAACTTCAGAAATTAATTTCAATTTACGGGACCTTAAATTAGAGTTCTGAGGGATATGCTTAGCCCAAATTTTGTCCTCTATTTGCTGGTAAAATTTGGGATCAAAACATTTTTGGACAAATTTAGGCCTTTTCTTGCTCAACTTTCTATAATTGCACTTTTTCCCTTGAAATTTGCAAAATTGCACTTTAGTCCCTCAAATTACCAAATTCTATTTTAGTCCATTTCTCCCAAATTTGAAAGTCCAATTTAGTCCTTGAAATCTCAAAACTCCATTTAGATCCTTGAACTTGCCACTATTTGCAATTTAGTCCCTGGACTTTTATTATTGATAGTTTAGTCCCTGAACTTTAACTATTTGTAATTTAGTTCCTCTGGCTTCATAACTTTATACCTTCTCTCTTTCTTTGACTTAAACCTTATCTAATCATTATCTTTTCTTCTAATTATCATCTCAATCCCTTCATAACCTTTTTCTCTATCAGTCTTATATAGATAAGGAAAATTTGGGATGTTATATGTATGAGTTGAAATAAAGATCAAATGAAGAGACTGATTAAAGAAACAAAAGGCAGATGCATACGTCAGCAATAAGGGATATATTTTCTGACAGCTTACTCAATGAATTTATGAAGAACCAATCTATAAAACAAGCAAAAGAGAAAAAGTTGAGACTGACGAGATAAGGAATAAGAAGAAATATGAGAAGAAACAAGAGATGATTAACAATGCATTATGATCATATCCATTAATTGTGTTTTGTCTTACTCTGTTTCTTATCTTATGAGCAGAGCATGTTACATTATTTGAGAGAGAAACATATATAGTCTATAATTTCTCTACCCAGAGAGTGGTGTAAAGTCTTTAATCCTTTTCAGATATACTCAAGAGTATGGGACTTTTGAGTGGATTAATACTTTATAGGTTATAAGGAGAGTGAGAGGGATTCTCAAGGGAAATTACCTTACGAGTGGTAAGAAGGAGTGAGAGGGATTCTCATGGTTGTAACCTTACGAGTTGTAAGGGTAGTGAGTGGAATCTCACGTTGATGTATTGTGGCGCTAAGAGCTCGACTAATCTTAGAATATAGTGGAATACTCAGAGGAGCTCTGGGACTGGACGTAGGCCAAGTAGATTGGACCGAACCAGTATAAATTATGGTGTTCAACTTCTCATTCATCTACTTCTTTCATCTTACTACAATCATTGATATCCATCTTAACTCTACTCTTTGATTTTATTTTCATATTCCTAGAGCTTTCAAATTTTTCAAAATCACCCAGTTCACCTCACTTGATTAGAGAAGGTTACTTGTTTAAAGGATCTAATGATCTCAAGTACGAAGATCATGGCTGTATTTGAAGGTTTTGATTATACCATTCCTCCTTTTTAGAAAGATATTGATTTCTATTTTTAGAAAGCACGAATGATGATATTTTTAAAAACTATTGATTTTGATATGAGATATATTTTTAAAATAAGTTTTCTTTCAAAATTAGAAAAGATTGGACTTAGAAAGAAAAGAAAATATATTTCTTGAACATTAGAGAAATAAAAATTTTGTATAGTGCTTTGACTAAAAATGATTATGAGAAAATCAAATCTTGCTATAATACTAGAGATATTTTAGATATCTTGACTCTATTTATGCTTCTAACGATTGTATTAAAGTGAATGTTTCTAATAGCATATGTGAACAAAAGATACCTGATATTGAAGAATGAGTAATCTCAAAACACTTCAATCAGTCTAAGGAAGATGAGTATCAAGGAAAGCACAACATGTAGGAATTAAATGAAAATAAATTACTTCATAAAAGGTAAATATTTCCAATTCTTATTGTGCATCTGTAAAAAATAATTTTGAGAAATTGCATAAACTTGTTTTTCAACCTATTTTTGATGATATTTTAAAAAGAAAAAATGTTTTGCAATTTAAGGATATTATAGAGAAGCCTAATGGAGGAAAGAAGTTATGCACACCGATTATAGATTACTTCCACTCGACCAACACAATATTTGCAAACAAACTCGTAAAGTGCATCATCATATTATTTGCAATTATTATGGTAAATTATGTGACATTTCTCACACATGCTTTATTAGAAGAAATTCTAATGTGAAAAATTTATTTTGGGTTCCTAAAGGACAAGTAAAGTCAAATCCTAACTCTCAAGGACCCAAGCATAAGTGTGTACTAAAACATCCTAATACTTTAATTTTGCAGGATATATCCAAGAATGGAAGGATTAACCCAAAGATGAAGAACTAAGAGAGCTACTCTCACTAGCAACAAGAGAACTCTTAGAGAACCTATTGCTGGAGTTACAACGAATATCTATAAAGAGAAGCAATAGAGAAAAAGAGTATCACGAATCTCAAGGATGGATTATGAAACATCCTCCCTTAGACTCCTCAGAGTACACTTGCGGAAGCAACATTAGCTTGATTATATCTTAACTTAAGCCCAGAAATTCAAAATTTTACTCTTAAGTTCCTTATTCTGAACCTTTAATTTGAGAACTGATTAATCTCATTCTACACAACCAAATGAGGCTTATTACCTATCCGTGTAATGCCCCAGATGTGTATCATTGTCTCACCAAATTTCGTAGCCAAACTCCTTCGTTTACTAGGTCAAACTGAGGCCAGAACACTGCTACCTCAGGACCTACGAATTTCTCCCTTTATTCCCCATTCACAAATTGAACATGCCAAACAATATTTACTATTGAATAATAAAATGTCATACAACAAGGCATACACCAAATTATCATATTTCTATTACATCTTTTCCTGCCTAAAATCCGACAGCATAACCGCTACGCTTCATCTGTACAAAGAACTGAACTGTACTGATTCGGTAATCCCCTCATGAGAACTACCATTCTACGTAGTACCCAGGAAAGACTAGATGAACCGGCTAGGTCCACTCACTTCTAGCCTCCTTAGACAGCACTACGTACACAGTACTTATCATATACTGATGTTCAGTCTTTACTTCGGCAGCATAACGGCGTCTCTTAGGATTCTCAAAATCCACTTCAGCATAACCTCTCTGTAATGGGTTATATATGGGGGATGAGATTCGGGGGAATCTCAGTAGTAATAATCATAACAATATATGTAATGCAGAGTGACGGTGCTTGCTTGTGATTGTGTACAGATAAGTATGCTGCGTGCTTCCATATTCAATAACATATGATCATAGCATTGTAATAGAGCTTCAAGCATAACATATAAGACAACAATCCAACCAAACAATAGCACAACAAATCACAAAGACATTACATAAGAGCTAGGATTAGTTACTACCTCAAAGGCTTAGCAGAACTCTACTATCTCTATTCTGCTTCCAGCTCCGTCAGAACTTCCTTTCTTTCTTTCTTCCTCTCACTTTCTCTCTCTAGCACCTCCTCCTCTCTCTAAAAGCCTCTTGGCCATGGCATATGAATGAATGGGAGGGGGTATTTATAGTTTTGGCCAATGGCATTCTTGTAATTTTGAAGCCATAAGAACTTGTGGTCCTGGTTTTTCCTGGATTTTCCTATTTTCTTTTATTCCTTTTTACTGCATCATCCAGGACACCTCAGTGGACACCTCAGCAGCTGACTCATCGCCACATTTTCCACATGCTGAAATTCCTGGACACCTCAGCAGCTGACTCACCGGTCCAGTCTCTTGCCTCGTAAAGCGTGTCCTCAACTTTATCTGCTTTCTCCAGACTAATGCCATGTGGCATCTGGAAGGGACCTTTCACGCCTTCCAATGCTATCCAGATAAGTACCGGACTTTATCTGATCACCTCCTCGGTTATCGTGCCGACCGAGTAACTTTACTTTACTGAAAAGTCATTAAATCATTATTTTAATGCCACTTTTCCCCCTGAATCACTGGGCCTGCGTTTTTGGGCCTGGGAATATCATCTTGGGTCTCTGATCCATGCCAAGTACTCTGATGGCACGATTCCCAAGAAACACCCCTTGGCAAATTACCAAAATGCCCTTAGTCTCTCTTTCTTTACTTTATTAGGTCTAGGGGCATTATTGTCTTTTCCCATCTTACCAGAGTATTCTTTGACCCTGGTCAACTATCCAGATAACTTCCCTGGACTATCTAACCTTAGGCAAATGACCAAAATACCCTTTACTCATTCTTCAGCTGTTCTATAACATAGGGGCATTTTCGTCATTTCGCACCTTTTTCCCGGACACCGGCCCCTTTTACCACTGGACTGATCTAATGGGCCTGGGCCTTCCCTGGTGTCACTAAAGCCTTAGAAACACTATATGGCCTCCTGGCCGCAGTCCGATCATCCCTATCGGAACTGCTTTTCTTTTACCGATTATAACTGTAAATTCCCATCTTCTGGAATTTTTACAGAAAAATCGGGACCTCAAATCAAAATTCTGTGACTCCTCATTCAACCCGGAATCCTTTTCTCTATCTCCCGGTATTTTCAGATATTTTATCCGGACCGGGCTGTTTTGGCCTGAAAAAGCACTCACGCGCACACTTTTCCAAAATGACCATTTTACCCCTGGTCATATTTCTAATTCTTTCATACACATAGAAACCTCATATGCACATTTCACAGTTCAGTGAAATGATCAGCATAATTTTCTCTATTTTCTGGCAAAATATGGTACTCATCGGCTACCAGCCCGATCTTTCCCATAATTACGATTTTGCCCCTACATTCTCTTTCTGGCCTCATTGCTCATCTTCTCATCCTTTATCTTAAGTTCTAGAAATTCTCTTTCAATAACTCATCCCTTAAACTCTTCGAGAGTCATTGTTAATTGAAAGGCTCGACAACCCGCCCATATCAGGTTATCTTACACAGGAGCCAGCCCATATCAAGCTTCCTGCAGAATTCCTAGGCTTAAGACTTAGGATATTCCTCACATTCCTCATTTTGAACCTAGGTGAACTGTCCCGATTCTGTAGGTTAAAGACTTAACTCATCTTTACATCCTGAAGGACTTAGCTCATCCCTCGGATCCTACAAAATACAGGTAAGTGATCCGCCCATATCAGATTACTACCCTAGGACTACGGGTTTAGCAGCCTGCCCATATCAGACTACTTCCCAGTTCTCCTAGACCCAAAAATCGGGATGTTACAATTCTCCTCCCCTTTTTAAAAATTTCGTCCTCGAAATTTCAAGGGATACCTCATCTTTCCTGAAGAGAACTTCTTACTGACCTATACAGCTATGTGATTCTTATAACGCAGTCATATCTATAACCAGTAAGATCATCCCTCTCTGTCTTATTCGCACTCCAGTGATGGTCTAGAGGAGCAACAGCTTGGTCCCAGACCTTCCACATGGATTCTTAGCAACTAACATCTCTCATTATAGTTGCTTACAGCTATCCATGTCCTAACCCCTCATACAGCACCCTCATCACTGAGTTTAAGACAGATTTATTATCTTACTAATTATTTCTCATGACTCGTTATAATGACCACATTCTCTAGATCAGAAAAGAACTCTTCATCTACATTATCATCTAGGCATATAGTTCCTTACAGCTCAGTCGCCCTTACAGCTATGGTTCCTCTTAACCATTCTTAGGGTCGACCTCAGGGAAAATTGGAGACTCTGTCTGTGGTAAGAGCAAATACCTTTCCTAGGAATGTCAGCATTCGTAAGGCAACTCTCGCCAAGTGGCCTTTCTCTCACCACTGCATTGCCCTGCTCGACACTCCTATGTGCCATGGCTCACCACTTTGACATCTCTGCTCTCCAACCTGATCCTCACCTTGATCAGTCCCCTACCTGAACTATTGCCTCTCTCTCTTGCTATTGGCTTCACAACTTAAGCTACCTCCTAGAGTGCTCTTAGCCAATGCTCTTCTATCTCTTTCTCTCGATCCTAGCGAACTTGAATCGCATGGATCACATTCATCATCTCTATCATTTTTGTTCTCTAGGGTACTCTACCCCAGATCTACTACTTCTCCGTGATGGAATCCCTCTGCTTAGGGAATATTAGCTCTCTAGCTATTAACCATCACATCTCTAGCCTTAGGCCATGTCCTAGGCTCATTACTAGGCAAACATCATTCTAGCTCTTAGCTTTTCTATTCAGCCCAGCTGAATAAAACCTTTACAATGTAGATCTACTCCTAGTTATCACATGGAGGATCTACCTCGTTCTAACTATCTCATCAAACTTTGCACCTTTCAATATTATCTGCTCTCCTTCTTATGGACAACTTACTGCACATATAAGCAGTGTCCATTTCTTTCATATCTTACCTCATCTTGATATAATTTCGGGGTCTACCTTATCTCACTTTCCCATTTAAGAGCTTTACCTCCACTGGGCTTTTCTAAACCTTTATGTACTCTAGGGAAATACCATTTCTAAATCAGAGCATCACTGAGCCAGAACCTTCTGTTCTGTGCCAAAATCTTATGCTCTGAACCAGAATCCTTTCTGGTCTATGCCAGAACCTATTGCTCTGATACCAAAATGAAACATCCTCCCTTAGACTCCTCAGAGTACACTTGCGGAAGCAACATTAGCTTGATTATATCTTAACTTAAGCCCAGAAATTCAAAATTTTACTCTTAAGTTCCTTATTCTGAACCTTTAATTTGAGAACTGATTAATCTCATTCTACACAACCAAATGAGGCTTATTACCTATCCGTGTAATGCCCCAGATGTGTATCATTGTCTCACCAAATTTCGTAGCCAAACTCCTTCGTTTACTAGGTCAAACTGAGGCCAGAACACTGCTACCTCAGGACCTGCGAATTTCTCCCTTTATTCCCCATTCACAAATTGAACATGCCAAACAATATTTACTATTGAATAATAAAATGTCATACAACAAGGCATACACCAAATTATCATATTTCTATTACATCTTTTCCTGCCTAAAATCCGACAGCATAACCGCTACGCTTCATCTGTACAAAGAACTGAACTGTACTGATTCGGTAATCCCCTCATGAGAACTACCATTCTACGTAGTACCCAGGAAAGACTAGATGAACCGGCTAGGTCCACTCACTTCTAGCCTCCTTAGACAGCACTACGTACACAGTACTTATCATATACTGATGTTCAGTCTTTACTTCGGCAGCATAACGGCGTCTCTTAGGATTCTCAAAATCCACTTCAGCATAACCTCTCTGTAATGGGTTATATATGGGGGATGAGATTCGGGGGAATCTCAGTAGTAATAATCATAACAATATATGTAATGCAGAGTGACGGTGCTTGCTTGTGATTGTGTACAGATAAGTATGCTGCGTGCTTCCATATTCAATAACATATGATCATAGCATTGTAATAGAGCTTCAAGCATAACATATAAGACAACAATCCAACCAAACAATAGCACAACAAATCACAAAGACATTACATAAGAGCTAGGATTAGTTACTACCTCAAAGGCTTAGCAGAACTCTACTATCTCTATTCTGCTTCCAGCTCCGTCAGAACTTCCTTTCTTTCTTTCTTCCTCTCACTTTCTCTCTCTAGCACCTCCTCCTCTCTCTAAAAGCCTCTTGGCCATGGCATATGAATGAATGGGAGGGGGTATTTATAGTTTTGGCCAATGGCATTCTTGTAATTTTGAAGCCATAAGAACTTGTGGTCCTGGTTTTTCCTGGATTTTCCTATTTTCTTTTATTCCTTTTTACTGCATCATCCAGGACACCTCAGTGGACACCTCAGCAGCTGACTCATCGCCACATTTTCCACATGCTGAAATTCCTGGACACCTCAGCAGCTGACTCACCGGTCCAGTCTCTTGCCTCGTAAAGCGTGTCCTCAACTTTATCTGCTTTCTCCAGACTAATGCCATGTGGCATCTGGAAGGGACCTTTCACGCCTTCCAATGCTATCCAGAGAAGTACCAGACTTTATCTGATCACCTCCTCGGTTATCGTGCCGACCGAGTAACTTTACTTTACTGAAAAGACATTAAATCATTATTTTAATGCCACTTTTCCCCTGAATCACTGGGCCTGCGTTTTTGGGCCTGGGAATATCATCTTGGGTCTCTGATCCAGCCCAAGTACTCTGATGGCACGATTCCCAAGAAACACCCCTTGGCAAATTACCAAAATGCCCTTAGTCTCTCTTTCTTTACTTTATTAGGTCTAGGGGCATTATTGTCTTTTCCCATCTTACCAGAGTATTCTTTGACCCTGGTCAACTATCCAGATAACTTCCCTGGACTATCTAACCTTAGGCAAATGACCAAAATACCATTTACTCATTCTTCAGCTGTTCTATAACATAGGGGCATTTTCGTCATTTCACACCTTTTTCCCGGACACCGGCCCCTTTTACCACTGGACTGATCTAATGGGCCTGGGCCTTCCCTGGTGTCACTAAAGCCTTAGAAACACTATATGGCCTCCTGGCCGCAGTCCGATCATCCCTATCGGAACTGCTTTTCTTTTACCGATTATAACTGTAAATTCCCATCTTCTGGAATTTTTACAGAAAAATCGGGACCTCAAATCAAAATTCTGTGACTCCTCATTCAACACGGAATCCTTTTCTCTATCTCCCGGTATTTTCAGATATTTTATCCGGACCGGGCTGTTTTGGCCTGAAAAAGCACTCACGCGCACACTTTTCCAAAATGACCATTTTACCCCTGGTCATATTTCTAATTCTTTCATACACATAGAAACCTCATATGCACATTTCACAGTTCAGTGAAATGATCAGCATAATTTTCTCTATTTTCTGACAAAATATGGTACTCATCGGCTACCAGCCCGATCTTTCCCATAATTACGATTTTGCCCCTACATTCTCTTTCTGGCCTCATTGCTCATCTTCTCATCCTTTATCTTAAGTTCTAGAAATTCTCTTTCAATAACTCATCCCTTAAACTCTTCGGGAGTCATTGTTAATTGAAAGGCTCGACAACCCGCCCATATCAGGTTATCTTACACAGGAGCCAGCCCATATCAAGCTTCCTGCAGAATTCCTAGGCTTAAGACTTAGGATATTCCTCACATTCCTCATTTTGAACCTAGGTGAACTGTCCCGATTCTGTAGGTTAAAGACTTAACTCATCTTTACATCCTGAAGGACTTAGCTCATCCCTCGGATCCTACAAAATACAGGTAAGTGATCCGCCCATATCAGATTACTACCCTAGGACTACGGGTTTAGCAGCCTGCCCATATCAAACTACTTCCCAGTTCTCCTAGACCCAAAAATCGGGATGTTACAGATTACCATAGAGTACAGTTCAATTATCCTAATAAGAACAAGAGAAATTGGATTTCTGAAGCATCAAATAAATTACAAGACTTTAAAGCTAGAAATCCAAAATCTCAACATAACAGATGAGATGCATCTGGGACTATGCTCAAAGGAGAGGTACTAGAATTCTACCTACTCATCTACATTACATTAAAAGAACAAAGATAATTGAAAGTAGATGTAACAAAAGACAGAGTCAATTGTCATATTTGACTATTTGATTCTAAGGGCTCACGAATGAATTTTGCAATACTATGAAATGTTATTTTCATTAGAAAATCTATTTTACAAACATCTTTAGAATTACAATATTCAATAACTCTTGTTTGTGCATACATGTTCATGAAAATAAAAAATATTTTCTATATGCATAAAGTAAACATGCTCAATTCATTTGAATTGGTTATATCTATAGAGCATGTAAACTCTGTTATTTTGATTCCTACAAACTAATCATTGTGGATCCAAGCAAAGTTGGATACCAGGAAAGAAAACCAGTTCAATTATTTTGTAAGAAATCTATTTGAAAGGTTCATCTCAATGGCTACAAAGAAATAATTCAAATCTTGATAAAGATGAACCAATAAAGCTTGAATTTTGGTGCTGGAGAAATGCTCAACATCAATTCACCATAATCAAGCTAGCTGCCATAAGGACAAAAAGAAATATGGTGAAATCTAAACTTTACCTTTATTGTGCTTAAATGAATTATTGATATGAGTAATGAATACTTGTCTCTTGTTAACTCCGTTAGCAATCAATGAACTTTGTTAGCAATCAATGAATTCTATTAGCAATCAATGAACTCAATATTGTAAAAACTCTTTCAGATCACTAAATGAATTCTAGAAATGTACATGTTTTTCTATGTTCATACTCTTAAATGCATACTTTAAATTATTTCATGAATTTCAACTCCTAGATTCATATTGATTTATAAAAGTACATATTCATGATTTGAAAGACAAAAGTGAATTTCAAAGTGGAACTTCAAATATTTTCTATTGTACTAAATGCATACAAATGATTTTGAAAATACTCACTTCTGAAAAGAATGGCATCAGTATTGGAGATTCATACATTTGATTAGAAATTCCAAAAATACTCTAAATCCATTTGATATAGTCATCTTTGACCTTAAATATGTTATGTGCTTGAACTCCTTTTCCTCCAATGAGCTAAACAATTCTCTATTCAGGCCTATTTATTCATAATTATTTCATAACATCAAAGCCTATACTTCAAAATATTTATTTGCTGGAATATATGTACAACTTTGTCATTTGGACTAAAGAGTTAATGTGATTCATTGTTTAATCATCATTTTGAAAATTAAGTGAGAAAAGTCCTTGAACTTTTATGTTATTGCTATCCTATTCTATATGACTTTTGCTCTTAGAAAATTTCCAAATATGTTAACATTTATGTTGAACATGATATCCAATATGTTCTTACAAAGAGTAAGTCTCTCCAATATGATGACCTTCAATATTTTTCAAAAATTAATTTTTGAAAGGTCTATATTTTTGAAAAATCACATTGAATTTATTTTTCTTCAAAAAAAACATTATTCATCAAGATAGACTCATTCTAAAGAAGGATAGTTTCATATTTATTTTGTGCATATCATCTTATAAGCTCATCTCTACTTATGTGCACTCATTGAGAATTGATATGTTTTTATGATGAGTTATCTTTATATGGTCTTACATAAAAATTATTATATTCAATATACTAGACCATACTAACCATTCTCCTATAAAGAAAGAAAGTTTTCATCATCTGTGATAGGAGAATAAAGAAAAAGTCTCGATGGATTACACGGTAGTATGATCCAATAGAGACAAGGAAGCACTAAAGCTAAAAAGTTTAATTGGCAACAAGTTGAAAGGATCATCATCCTTGCTAATATAAAAGGTGCTTAAATACAACCAAGAGAGGAAAGCGATAGAATTTCATGGATCAATTCATCATATTGCCAAAACAAAATGAGCATTTCTAAACCCTCTCTCTTTATAATTGAATACATATGAAATCTTTGATGATAATGCATCCATGCTATATGTGTCTGTGTGCCTTTGACAAAAATCTTCTTTGATGCATTATTGAAAGTAAGATATTGTTTTAAAAGTTCATATTTTCAAAATATCATATGAATTTGTGAAAGAAGTCATGAGTTTATCGAACAACTTATCAATAAAGGCACTTATCAAAAAGCTATTTGATAAATTGAGTATTTCTAAAGAAAACAATTGATGTTTTTGATAGAATGACACATTGATAAGTTTATTTATCCAAGAATTCTTCCATAAATATTATGTGGTTTATTGAAGATTATTATTTAGTGAAAATTTGACCGTTACTATTCAGTTCATCAAATTCCTCCTCGAATAATCTATCATTTTCCCTAAACCCAAAAACTCAATTATAATTCTATAGACTCCAAACATCAAAATCATTTTCCTCAACATTCCCATAACATATTACCCACTCGTCATAGTTACTATTCATTATCAACTTACATAAAAAAGGTGAGAACCAAAGTATCTGAGCCTGTCTGGAAAGATCAAAGGGAAACCAAAAGGCTAGTTCTTCAAGTTCCAAATTCAAGCCTAAAGTAAGAAAGGATAAGAGCCCTCCAAGAGACCAAGTTACATCTACTCCAGTAGCTCAAGTTCAAGTTCTAATACAAGAGTCTCCAAGTCCAGTTGACGGAGTGCACGACAAACTTTGAAAAGAAAAAAGCACCTTCTATCTTTGGTATCGAGAAATTGGTGTTAGAGTTTATATGTTTTGATGATGTCAAAAGAAGATAAAGAATTAAGTTGGTTTATGAAGTGAAAAGTGTTTTTAAAGTAATAAAAAAGAGTTTTTTAAACAAATAAAGTTAAAAGAAAAGAAGAAGCAATTACTCGATTATTAATAATTAATCCATTAGTTAATCGATTAATATCAATTAATCGATTGGATTATAGATTAATAGAAAGGCAACATTCTGTTTTACAAAGGAAAATCAATTAATCTATTGGTTAATCGATTAATGAGTGACCATTAATCGATTAAGTGTTCGATTAATGTCGAGAGCTTGCCTTCTAGAAGTGTATTTATAAGTTAATTTATCGATTGGTTAATAGATTCATCTATTGAAAACAATTTTTCTCCTGAACAAAGATATTTCAATTAATCAATTAATTTATATTAATCTGTTAACTGTTCAATTAATTAGTGAAGCATCAATTTTATGAAATTCAAATATAAACCAATTAATTGATTGGTTAATTGATTAATTTGCTCTAACAGATT
This sequence comes from Leucaena leucocephala, assembly GCA_037074615.1. Lineage (NCBI taxonomy): Eukaryota > Viridiplantae > Streptophyta > Magnoliopsida > Fabales > Fabaceae > Leucaena > Leucaena leucocephala. The sequence continues at coordinate 10,517,493 of CM073536.1, read as the reverse complement.
AATTGTTCGATTAATTTATGTTGAAATATTTTAATTCAAATATTCCAGACACATTAATCGAATAAGCATTCGATTAACTTCATAAACTTCAAAAATTTCAAATGTATCTCTATTTTAAAGCTTAAAATTGATTTCATCTTCATATGATTCATTTAAGTGATAATATGCCTAGGTTTCTCATTATTCTTCATGATAAACCTATTAAGAAACTTGTCTTACCAAAATTGTATCATATATGCTTGAATAATCTAATCAGTATGGTGCTCTATTTTCTATTTTACATGTTAATTCTAATTAATCGATTGGGTAATCGATTAATATAGAATAATCTTTAAAAACAAGTAGAATCTTTACATGATCTTGAAATGTTTATGACTGAATTAATTTTATACACTTGATCATTGATTGGGCTATCAAATATGAGTAAGCATGCATTATTCTTAGAACAGTCTTGTAGTGATTAGTCTAATTAGAATTTAAATTCAGTTTATTCAATCCTCAATTTACATACTTATCTACTAACGATTATATCTTGAAGTCTTTACAGGATTAATGTTAAGAGTTTAAATTCTGTTAAGTTTAAAGCTAGAGATGAGAATAAACAGAGATAAAAGCCAACGGATGTTCAACGATAAAAAGACAAATAAGACTTAGTGGCTATAACAGTTAGTTCAACAGTCATATTTCCAATGGGAAGAAAATGTCAATAGAAAGATTGATCAGCAGTCATAAGTATCAACTATAAATAAAATAGCATTCAAAGTTTAGAGGGTGGAGATAATGGATAAAAAGCTATAAATGATTAATCATGCCAGAAATATCTCAACCTAGAAAGCATTCAAACTCTCTATTCATTATGTATGATTCTATTTTGAGAGAGAAAATATTAAGAGCTACAATGTCTATCTATCCACTATCTCTGAGAGTAAAACCTTAGAATCAGGGGATTTAAGGTTAGGAGTTGCTCGTATCTGTTTAAGGGGGAGTGTTGCCACACAAGTATGGTGTAACCTCAGGATTGATATGGTTCTAAATTAGCTGTTAAAATTGAGGTTATAAAGGCTAACAAGAGCCTGTTGTAATTTTTGTGTATAGTGGATTGGAAAATCTCAGTAGGAAGCTGAGGATTAGACGTAGGTCAAGGAAAGACCAAACCAGGATAAATTCTTTGTGCAAATTATTCTTTCATAACTCTTTGATCTCCAGTAACCTATTTTCAATCAAAGATTTTCATTTTATATTATTTTATTTATTAGATTTTCAAAGAGTTGCGAAAATATTTTAAGTCATTGTTCACCCAATTCACCCCCTTCTTGGGTGATCCAGCCTATCTACCTAAATCTAATATTTGGTATCAGAGTATGTCACTTGTTTAAAGGATATAACGATCTCAAGTGAAAAGATCATGGCTAGATTAGTCAGTGAATTGCTTTCTGAAGGTTTTGATTTTACCATTCCTCTGACTATAGAAAATTCTGAGTTTTTGTATTGGAAAGGTCGAATGACCATATTTTTTAAAACTCTTGATTTTGATATGAGAAAAATTATTTCAAATGAATTTTATTTTAAACTAAGAAAGGATTGGAATGATTGTGAAAAGAAATTATTTTCACTAAATCTTAGAGCAATGAAAATTTTGTATAATGCTTTATTTGAAAGAGATTATTTGAAAATTAAGCATTGCTCTAATGTCAAAGATATTTTTAACACTCTTGATTTTAACTATTCCTCTGACAATCAAATTCACAGTATTGACAGTTCATCAGAATCAAAAAATGATTTATCTACTGATGATGAACAAATAGAAATAGAGAGTTTTAAAGGAAAAATCCAAACTGACTTCCATGAATCAATAAATTCAGAACAAGAGGAAGAAGAGAATCAAGAACTCAATACTTATGAACTAGAGAAATCATCATTAGAGCTAAAAAATTGTCAACGATAAAAAGTTCTAATTCCTCTTGTGATTTTAACAAAAGTAATTTCAAAAGTTTTTATGAAATGATTTTCAACCAATTATTGATGCTGTTTCAAAAAGTAAAAATATTTTGCATCAAAACAATTTCACTAGAACATCTAACAGAAAGGAAGAAATTTTACATAGTGATTTTAAACTTCCTCCTCTCGACCAACACAATACTTGTAAGTATGCTTAAAAGGTGTATCATCCAATTACCCACAATTATTGTAGTAAACAAGGTCATATTTCTCACACATGTCATTTCAAAAGAAACTTAAATGTGAGATTTGTTTGGGTTCCTAAAGGACAATTAAGGTCAAAAACTAATGATCAAGAACCTAAAGTTAAATGGGTACCAAAGTGTCCTCTCAGTGTGCCAAATGTGCAAAATAATCTTCAGAAGATTGGACACAGTACATGGAGAATAGGGCTTCCGAGAATCTCACGTGCGTCAGTGAAAGTAACATCACTTAGGAGAACTCATTGAGCATCTATTGTTGATATATCAAAGGTAATCTATAAGAAGCAACGAAAGCCTAAGAGTACGTTCTGCCTCAAGAATGGACTATCACAGAGTACCATTCAACTATCTTGAGGAGAACAAAAGAAGAAGAAGGATCACTCAAGCCTCAAAGTTCAAATTAGTTGATAGACCATTACAAGCATTTGTCAGAAGCAATCAAAAGATGCAATTGGTACGCAAAGGCAATCCTTCTTCCACCTGAGGTAAAGGTACAATAGTAAACTTCGTGAATTATCATGTCTAACTTATCTTTCAAGTTTACATCTATATCCTTAAAAATGAATATTGCAAGTGATTTCAAATTATCTTTATATATACTCCTGAGAAAAACTTAATTGACAAATATTTCTTAAAGGAGAAAAAGCAATGTTCTGAAGCATAAATCTTTATGCATACATGATTTTGAAAATGAAAAATATCTCTTTTATGTATAAAGACATATTTCACTATGTTCAATTATCTCAAATTGATTATATTTTTTATGTGCATATGAAATCTATGTATTTCTTACAAACTAACCATGAGTGGATCCAAGTGAAGTTGGATCCCATGAAATAAAAGATTGATATTATAGGAAAGAAAAAGCTCCACCTCAGGAATATGGTTACACATAGACAAGTTTACATTGTGAAGAAGCAGACATTTGTATTTGGTGGTGCTAAGTCTCACAAATCAGAAGAATTATTAAGCAGCCCACAGTAACCAAGTATATATTGGAATAAGTATTATGATGGTGAAATCGATTCTTACCCTTGTGTTTATTAAATAAATTTATAATTAGGTAATGGATTCTTGTTCCTGGTTAAAGTCTATTATAGTAAGTTCTACAAATTTTGTCTAAAAACATTGTTTTATAAATCCACTAATTTATTTATAAACATGTATTTTCATATTTTCAAGAAAAGTTTTCAAACCTCTACATCAAAATTCAAATATTTCTTGTTGCATACAAATAACTTTGAAGACGTTTGATTCTTGAAATATGAAGATATCAATGTTGGAGATTAATACATAAAGGGAAATTTTCCAAACAAGGTATTCAATTTGTGTTTAATATTTCTCTCCAATCACTTGACTTTTAACATGTTTAAGAAATCAATTCTCCAGAGAATCAATTTTGAAAAATGACTTTGAAAATGCAAATTTGTTTATAAGCTCAATCTCTTTTACTCATCTAGCCTTATTCATTGAAAATGTATATTTTGATGATGAAGTTATCATAATATGTTTTCACATCTATTTTAAAGTTAATACTAACCATTCTCCAAAGAAAGAAAGAGATTTGTTTTATAACAAGAGAATAAGGAGATATTTCAAAGATGAGTCAGCTATGGAAATCACTTCCAAATTCCCACCTAAAATCACTTCCAAATTCCCACATTTCACCTATCAATCCTTCAAATTCCAGAAGTGATGGCGTGAATCAAAACCACAAACGTGATGGATTTGAGAATCAACCTCGAATTCCATATCCAATACTCCTCAGGCATCCCAATCGAATGAAAAGAGAAAGAAATTTCAACCAAAAGTGGCCAAGGACGGGCTAGAATCTAAAAAGAGAAAGGGGACGATTTTGGCGAGCAAGGCACCGGTGAAGGGATAGAGCCAAATCTCTGAGCAATCTCCACCGTCCAAGAGGAAGGCCAAGACTCAATAGGTAAACTCTGATACTGACTCTGATTCAGAGTTCATAGTGATGCTCACTACTGGAAAAAAAGCTTTCTACACCGGTTTAAAATAGCATTATATATCACACATATAACCGGTGTAGAAACGGACCGTGTAAAAAGTGAGATATTTTACACCGGTCACATAACCGGTGTAGAATATATACTTTTCTAAACCGGTCTAAAATTTAAAGCGGTTCACATTTATATCCGGTGTATTATTTAGTAACATCTACACCGGTTGAATATAGGGACGGTGTAGATTATTCAAATGTTAACACCGGTTGTATATACGTCCTATGTAGATGCTATTAAATTTATATTATTATATATGTTCTTTCTACACCGGCAGGTATATACGTCCGATGTAGATGTTATTAAATTTATATTAAATATATTTTTTAGAAAGAAGCCATTAATTGTTTCGTTGGCCTGAAGCTTCATAAATAAACTGCCCAAATATGAAGCTACTCAAAGGGCATGATCATCGATCAGTTCAAGATGGCAGAGACATATATAATTCAATTGCTCATTATATTATTCATTTAATAAAATTCAATACAAAAATGCTACAATTTGAATAGAAAAGTAGAAAAATGTATTCAGTGAAAGACAAATACTATTGAAAAGGAAGGAATTGAACAAAAATCTTTGCCCAACGATTGCGCAGGTCCTTAATATCTTGTTCAAAAAATGGATCAGGTTGATCAAACATCTAAAATATGTCTAACTATGTAGAAGCCGCACAAGTTGCTTTCTCTGGGTTGCCTTCGACTCTGTAATATTAACATGATAAAAATTATTTTTCATCATCAAAACGTGGAACCTAACACCTAATATATACTTTTATTGCCTTCGGTGTGATCCATTCAGGGTCCCTTACCAAGTTAGCGTGTTTAAGGCCCCTTACAATTGCAAACGTCCTCATAGCCCTATGACCAAAGTTCTAAAGTTACTAACCCATTTATTACAAAGACCATTGTTCTGTATAGAAGAAAACTCACGTGTTCATGATCTTCTTGACATCAACCGATGGCTTGTAATGGAGGGAGCATAAGAAAAAAAACTTTATAACTATGCTTACAGAGGATGACCAATTGCCAATGATTGCTGTAGAGATTAATTAAAAGAGAATGAGTATTATCATTAAGCAAATACAAAACTAGTATGAAATAAAATAAAATATTATTATTCTTACTCCTGCATATATGGTGCGAAGAAACAATCAATATCGGTTTCACCGAGCCTCCTTAAAATGTATTCAAGCCTCAAAGATTGAGATGTCCCTTTTGCATAAATCTGATATAGGCATAGGAAGTTGGCTGGGGGATGACGCAATGTGATCCGAAATAAGATGCTTTGGCCACAATATGAAAGTCCCTTTTGCTTGGCTCATTGTCTTCACCTCATCAGTGGGAATTGGGACAAGAACATCTTCAATTATCATGTCTTCAACTGTCACCCTTAATTGATCGTCTTGAATTTGGATATGGTGAACAGTTGCCCCTAAGCTATGGATGGAACCATGTGCCACTAAGAGTCTAAGAGGATCCTCCACATATAGATCACAATGTTCTGCATCCTCTGATACTGGCAAGCAACAACTCCCTTTAGTGCTATGACGGGCTACAATTGAGAGCATTTGGGGATTACTTGGCTCCTGCTGCCTTGATGTCATCATGGACAACATTTCTTCCTTGATTTTTGCCAACCCCTCTTGTAATCGTGCCTCAATTGAAGCTTCTGCTTGTGCCCTAGCCTCTATCCAAGCCTCTGCCTTATCCTTTGCCCTTATGGTAGAGAACAAGGATTCCAACTCTGCCCTTGGCACCACATGTGGGGAACATCTTTGAGATGCTCCAAAGAAATCTCTTATACCCATACCTCTTCCAACTCCCCTGACACAGCCCCCATGCTCTTGTTTACCAGTTGCAACAGTCAAGATGTTATTCCTACCATCTGACTTGAAGGATCCATGGGACTTGTAACATCCCTAATTTCTGTACTAAGTTATATGTACATATTGAATAAAATATATGAGATGTTTAGGAAAATATGTGGCCATGTTTATGTAAAGAAAATGATTAATTGGAAGAGGAAGAAAGTCTAAAAGCCAAAGTGCAAAATTACGAAAATGCCACTGTGATGCCCTAAGAAACCAGAAGTAAATGGAGGGCATTTTGGTCATTTCACACAATGGATGGATATCAGAGGAAATTTGATAGTAAATTATTATAATTAATATGAGAATTTATGGAGTTGACAGAAGTAAAAAAGGAGTCCTGTAGAATTAATTATGGAATTTACGGTGAAAAATGACACCGATAAAGGGTTAAAGGAAACATATGTAATTTTTAACAGGACTTCTGGGTCTCAGAAAATTATGAAACTTTGTAGAGAATTCATTTTATATTATAATGAATTTCTAAAAATGTTAGAACAATTAAAAGAGGTGTTTAGCATTTATGCTAAGATCAGGGTAAGTTACGGATATCGGTATGAGGAAAGTACATTGGGATTTGTGCCAGTTAGCTATTGGACCTAAAAGAGGCCCAATATTTCGTCCTAGGCCAGCCCAATAAGGCCCAAAAGTTATCTTGGAGCCCAAGTCCAAATAATAAATAATTTATGGATTTTTGAAAAGAAAGAAAAAGAGAATAAAGTAAGAATTAGGTGTTGCACATGGTGGGACCCACAAGGACACAAGAATGGCACCCAAAAAGAGGAAGGGTTAGGTGTACCAAGGGAGGCCATGCTAGTGATGTCATGGTGGTAAGGTCTTGAGTGAAAAGTGAAAGGACATTCCAAGATCAAACCTTTAACCATTAGATCAAATAGTTTCCAAAGTGATCTTGGCCTTCAAATGGCACATGACTTTTGCTATAAATACCCCCCTTTCCATTCATTCTTCACACCCAAGAGCTCCTTTAGAGAGAGAAGTGAGTTCTAGAGAAAGAAAGTGGAAGAAAGCAAGGAAGAAGCAAGGAAGAAGCAAGGGTCTTGAAAGAGCAAGTAAGGTGAGTTGATGCTCTTCACTTTACCATTTCGGGTTGCACTGTTCATGCACTGTTCATGATAGAAGAAAATGGAATTTCAATGATTTAATGCTTCCATTGAGTTTATATGATGATTTTGTGTAGGATTGGAAAGGTTTTAAACCTTGGAAACCATTGGAATTAAAAGTTATAATGTTGAAAATTCCTCACGGGTACTGTTCACTCGCGTGAACAGTGATTTGAATTTCATAATTTTGATGCTTCCAATGGTCTTAAAATGAGATTTTGTGTGGGGGTAAAGTGGAGGAACAAGTATGGGAAGCATTGGAACCAAAATGGGAATTTTTGGAAAAAGGGAGTTTATTGAAACTAGACTTGGATTTTGTTTGGAATGGAGTTATAATTTGGTAATTATCTTGTAATGCCTAGGTTTTGACATTTGTGGCAAGGAAAGACCATTACAAGAAGGAAAGGAACAAGGATCTACAAGAGGTAGCAAGAATATCTAACTATAAACTTATGTGCTTTGATTGTTTTGCTTACTTGTTATGCATGAAGGTTTGGTTGAGCATGGAATGTTGTGTGATGATGATGATGATGTGATATGAGTATGTGATACTCCTTGCAATATATGTCATGACAATATGCATATTAGAATTGCTTATGTATAAGCATGAATTAGCTCCCATTGCATGATAACATGTTAGGCATTCAATCAAACATGCATAACCTTATAGTTTATATTACTTGCTATTGGGATTTCCATGAAATCTCATTCCTTCCATATAATTAAACATGCTCTAGGTGCTGGATCTTCTCAAGGAAAGAGGGTAAATGTTGATGGATGACTGTACATAATTTAAAGAGTGTGCACTTTAATTACAAGATGATGTTTTGGTTTGTATGATGCATGCTACTCATAAATCCGATCTGAGGTAGTGTACTTCCATCAGTATTTTGATTGACTTATATGATGATTTTTCATATGAAATTTTTCATGAACATAGATAAGATCTATAGCTTTAAATGGACACCAAGAACGCCTCATTTAGTTAAGAAGTCGAATTGTTATGATTTTTCAAAGTTAGGAGTTGAAATCTGGAATAAGGTAAAACGACTACTCAGAGGTAGTAAGGTTCATGCGCTAATTTCATATAGTAAACGAATGAGTTTTTCCTCAAACTTTTGTGATATTAAAGTAGACATATGGAGCTTTAAATCCATATGTAATTCAACTCAATTGGATAAGTATACAAGGAGAAATGAATTTTTGAAAATGGGGCAAAGAAACTGGAACTTCCAGATTTATCAAATGAACAGTAAAGTTCAATGAATAAACTGATTTGATCTGGACAAGAAGATCTCATTTTCATATTTTTATCTCAAATTTAAATGAAATAGCTGTCATTATAAATTGGAATCACCTTAAAATGATTTTTCTAGATTTAATTATGAATTTCCAAAGTTCAGGTTGTAATCTGGAATTACCCAGTGAATAGTGGCAGTGAACAGTAACCGTAAGCCCAACACTTAGAAATTCATGTTTTTGAGGTTAAGACTTAAAGATATTTGTTAGAAAATACCGTTGTGCTGGTAGACTATACAAAGTACTGTGTACGTAGGTGCTGTCTAAGGAGGCTGGAAGTGAGTGGACCTAGCCGGTTCATCCAGTCTTTCCTGGGTACTTGCGTAGAATGGTAGCTCTCATGGGGAATTACCGAATCAGTACAGTTATTTTCTACCAGAATTTTCGGCAAGAGAGATATAATCCACTTCAAGAGAGCTATAGCAAAAGTACTTTGAGAGATATAAAGGAGGATGTTTCAGGACTCTTATTGTTTAAGATCAGTCTATTACATAGAAAGAACAAACATAAAGAAAATGATATAATTATAGTCTACTAAAATAAAATAATACAAGTAGTTCTTATAATTTTTTTCCGCATGCGAGCATTATCACTTGTATATGTTATGCTCCTTCTTTTGGCGAGTGTACAACCATTTTTCTTCACGACGTATCGGAGATGGGGGTCAAGAATAACACTAGGATCCAACCCAGCATTTTCTTCTAGCCTCTTCCTCTTGGCCCCTAACAACTCTCTTTCAGCCTTCGTGTAACCCCCTCGAGACATTGTGTGGGGGCAATCATTCTTGAGCGCGTATTCAATCGCTTTTGCCCTTTTTTCCTACAAGACTTGAAGTAGTTAAAATCAATACATATGATATTCTGATACGTTTTCTGCCAACACATACAAAAGGATACACTTACCATTGCTACTGGTGTAGTCTGTAACATCCCAATTTTCAGGCCCAGAGACTCAGAAAGTAGCCTGAAATAGATAGGCTACCAGACCCTTTTGAGCAGAAGTCCTAGAAACATACAGAGGGTTTTTAGGGACTAAACTGTAAATAAGTGAAAGTACAGGACTTATATGTAAATAGTGAAAGTACGGGACTTATATGTAAATAGTGAAAGTCCTAGGGGTATAATAGTTATTTCAGAAAAGAAAGGGACTAAAGTAAAAAGTTTAAAAGTCTCTTGGTGCAAAAGTAAAAGTAGACACAAGTTATAAAGCCAAAAGAGAAAGTAGACAAAAATATGGGGTCTTTAAGTGTAATTTTAGCCAAATGTGAGGACATAAATGTAATTTATCAAAGTACAAGGGGCAAAATGGTAATTATAGAAAGTTGAGCCGAAAGTGGCTTAGAACTGCCCAGAAGCATTTCAGTCCCAAATTTTACCAGTAGATAGAGGAAATGATACTGGTTAATCTGGCTTAATATGGAAATTTTATCAAAGTTCCAGATAGCTAAAAATTATCTGATAATGAAAAAGTTATCTATAATTTTTATCAGGTCTCCTGGACCTCAGATATGAGTGAAAAGTTACAGGAATGTGCATCTTGTGAAGATGGAGGTCAGGGAACTAACAGAATCCCGAAAGGAGTTCTGTAGAAAAAGTTATTCACGTTTTAGTGAATTTTGACGGGAGTTTGTGAACGCCCGGTATCCGATAGGGAGATTTATCAGTAAATAAACTGGGACTAAATAATCCCAGATTACGTAATGCATATGTCCATAGTAACGCCAAGAAAGCCCCAGACCCAGGATATCAGTTCATCGGATAAAAGGGGCCAGTGTCCGAAAAAAGGTGCAAAATGACAAAAATGCCCTTATGTTATAAAATAGCTAAAGAATGAGTAAAGGGTATTTTGGTCATTTGACTATGGTTAGACAGTCAAGAAAGGTTATATGGATAGTTGACCAGGGTCAGAGAATACTCTGGTAAGATGTGAAAAGACAATAATGCCACTAGACTCATTAAAGTAAATAAAGAGGAACCAAGGGCATTTTGGTAATTTGCCAAGGGATGTTTCTTGGGAATCGAGCCATCAGAGTACTTGAGCTTAATCAGATACCCAAGATAGCATTCCCATAGTGCAAAAACGTAGACCAAGGAATATATGGATTAAAGTGGCATTAAAATAATATTTTAGAGAGTTTTCAATAAAGTAAGGTTACTCGGTTAATGTGATAACTGGGGAATTGATCAGATAAAGTCCTGAGCTTATCTGAAAGCCATGGGATTTCATGAAAGGTGCCCTAAAGATGCCACATGGCATTAATCTAGAGGGAGAAGAAAAAGATGGGGACACGTGGCACGATCTCAGCCATTGATTCCAGTATAAGACTCTGGAATTCTCTGGAAACGCTGAGTCAGCTGGTGAGATGTCACCATTACGCTACCTAAGCATGTGAGATATCCCATGATGATGTCACTTTTGATGATTCATCATGGAGGATGATGTCATCATAGTGATGTAAGCAAAGCCTTGGTGAGCAAGCAAAGCGATCTGAGCCGTTCATCGAGATTCAATCTGGACCGTTCATTCCACCTCCCTCCACCCCCTCCTATTTCATTCATCCCACGGCAAGCAAGAAGAAGATAAGAGAACAGAAGAGAGAGAAAGAGAAAGAGAGAAAGAAAGAAAGAAAGAGAAAGAAAGGAATAGAAAGGAGTTAGAATAGAGAAATATCTCTCTCTATAAGGATAGCCGTGGATAGGAAGAAAGCTAGGGGATTGTTGGAATAGAGGTATTACCTCAAGATAAGCCTGAGTAAAGTGTAGTTATGCTGGATGAGATAATAATAAAATATTATTATGCTATGTATAGGCTCTGACCTATGAAAGGTGGAACCTCAGATTAAAGATTAAGGACTAAAGGAAAGGCTGCATGCCAGGTAGTAAACTTACCTAAACTTCTATGTGTTGAATATATGATTGATTGTGTTATGGCCTGATTGATTGATGTTAATATGTAATTGTTGAAGCTCTGTACTATGATTACTCTGGCCAATTATATTTAATATGTTACATGGAAGCATGCATATTACATTATGTTGACATAATCACAAGCAAGCACTAATACCAATCATTGATGCATACATTTTCAGTACTGTTTGCTACTGAGATTTCCCCCGAAATCTCACCCTGTCCATATCAATCTAATTACAACAGGTCTTTTCGAGATGGAGGAGATGAGGATATATGAAGAGAAGTTAAGAATTATTTAGCATGATTGATATGTGATTGATGTATGCATATGTATGTAAAGTTGGTATGCTGGAATTTACATAGTGAATAGTACTCGATAATAGTAAAACTCCAGATTGAGAAATTTGACTTCAATGACCTTGGAAGTGGTTCCAGATGCTACCAAATGGTCCTAAAGACATATAAAAATTAGGATATGACATAGTCCGAATCCTAACAAATTCTTCCCAAGTAGCTTCATCAATGAATTGATACTTGCTGCATGGAGAAGGTTGAGGATGACATTTTTATCCCTTCCATACACATAATGACGAGCTAGTTGTGTCTTGAATGCCCTCCAACGCTCAGCGTAATAAGACAACGTCTTCTTCTTCAAGACTTCATTCTTGGGAACATCGTAAGTAAGCTGCAATGATTTCCATTGAAAGCAGAGTAATTAACAAACATTTGTGTATTTGGTATTGCTCTGCATACAATATAAAATAGATAGTTCCTATGCCCGGATAGTGTCCCAAATTTGATTCTTCACGCGATCATCAACAGCATCCCAAGTCTCTATGGTGATGTTAGGCTTGTTGCGTACTAGGAGGCTGACATAACTTACGTACTTGGTCCTGTGTTCACCAATTGGGTTCCAGTTTCTGTCAAACTCAATCGGCAGCAGTTTCCCCTCTTTCCTGTCTTTCGAAATATCTTTCAAACGAGTCGTACTTCTGCCCTTCCTTTACGTAGTGTCTCTTGGAGCATCGCTGGCCTCATACTGAATAACTCTATCCCCCATATTCCTATATACGCAATAACAAAATCAAACATTGTAAACAGACTTAACCCTTTTTCCTTCAACCCGCCAGAGTATACAAAACTTGTTCCTTTAGCAGTTATAAATGGAAAGAAGTGCAAGCATTTATCAGGAAAAGTAGAAAACCTAGATTAAACGAACATAACTGCTAATCTTTCCATCAGAAATTAAACCGTTTTTATGTTCGTTTAATCTAGGTTTTCTATTTTTCCTGATGAATGCTGGCACATCTTTCCATTCATAACTGGTAAAGGAACAAGTTTTGTGTATTCTGACGGGTTGAGGGAAAAAGGGTTAAGTCTGTTTTCAATGTTTTTGATGTTGTTATTGCGTACATAGGAATATGGAGGATAGAGTTACTCAGATTGAGGCCGGCGATGCTCCAAGCGCCACTAAGCAAAGGAAGGGCAGAAGTACGACTCGTTTGAAAGACATTACGAAGGACAGGATAGAGGGGAAACTGCTTCCGATAGAGTTTGACAGAAACTGGAACCCAACTGTTGAACACAGGACAAAGTACGTAAGTTTTGTCATCCTCCAAGCACGCAACAAGCCTAGCATCACCTATTTGACTTGGGATGCTGTGGATGATCGCGTGAAGAATCAAATTTGGGACACTATCTGGGTATAGGAACTATCTAATATTGCATGCAGAGCAATACCAAATACACAACTGTTTGTTGATTACTCTGCTTTCAATGGCAAACATTGCAGCTCACTTACGATGTGCCCAACAATGAGTTCTTGAAGAAGACGTTGTCTTATTGCTGTGAGCGTTGGAGGGCATTCAAGACACAACTAGCTCGTCAGTATCTGCATGGACAGGACAGAAGTGGTCATCCTCAACCTTCTCCATGCAGCAAGTATCAATTCATTGACGAAGCTGCGTGGGAACAATTTGTTAGGAATCGGACCACGCCAGTAGCAATGGTGAGTGTATCCTTTTGTATGTGGTTGCAGAAAACGTATCAGAGTATCATATGTATTGATTTTAAATACTTCATGTCTTGTAGGAAAAAAGAGCAAAAGCGATTGAATACGCCCTCAAGAATGATTGCCCCCACACAATGTCTCGAGGGGGTTACGCGAAGGCAGAAAGAGAGTTGTTGGGGGCCAAGAGGAAGAGGTTAGAAGAAAATGCTGGGTCGGATCCTAGTGTTCTTCTTGACCCCCCCTCTCCGATACGTCGCGAAGAAAAATGGTTGTACGCTCGCCAAAGAAAGAGCGGAGCTTTTACAAGCGACAATGCTCGCATGATTGCTGAAAAAATTGTAAGCACTACTTGCATTATTTTGTGATAGTAGACTATATATAATTATATCATTTTCCTTATGTTTGTTCTTTCTATGTTATAGAGTGATCTTAAACAACAAGAGTCCCATGGATCCTTAAAGTCAGATGGTAGGAATGACATCTTGACTGTTGCCACTGGGAAACAAGAACATGGGGGCCGTGTCAGGGGAGTTGGAAGAGGTGTGGGTATAAGAGATTACTTTGGAGCATCTCAAATACGTTCCCCACATGTGGTGCCGAGGGCAGAGTTGGCATCCTTGCTCTCCACCATAAGGGCAGAGGCTAAGGAAGAGGCTTGGATAGAGGCTAGGGCACAAGCAGAAGCTTCAATTGAGGCGCGATTACAAGAGGGGTTTGCAAAGATGAAGGAAGAAATGTTGTCCATGATGACATCAAGGCAGCAAGAGCCAACTGATCCCCTCCCGCCCTCAACTGCAGTCCGTCCAAGCACTAAGGGGAGTTGTTGCTTGCCGCTGTCAGAGGATGCAGAACATTGTGATCTATATGTTGAGGATCCTCTTAGACGCTTAGTGGCATGTGGCTCCATCCATAGCCTAGGGGCAACTACTGTTCACCACGTCCGTATTCAGGACGATCAATTAAGGGTGACAGTTGAAGCCGTGCTAATTGGAGATGCTCTTGTCCCAATTCCCACTGATGAGGTGAAGACAGTGAGCCAAGCAAAAGGGACTTTCATATTGTGGCCAAAGCATCTTGTTTCGGATCACGTCACCTCATCCCCAGACCAACTTCCCACCCCTCCCGCTTTGAATGCCATGCAACGTGTGATCCTAATGGCATATGACAAAATGTTCCATGTGGACACGTTGCCTATGGATTCAGTTGTGGGAGACATGGGGGCACCAGCCTTCCTGGACCATGCGGACGTCAAATCTCTGATCACTCCCAAGGAAGAACTGACCTCCGGCTGCATCCAAGTGTTTTTGATGTAAGTATAATTTAAATGTAAATATATGTAATAACAAAGTTCAAGTCTTACAACTAATGTCGTGCATGCATTGCCTGTAGGTACATGCAAGCTGAGTTGGTTTCCTCCAAGGGCAAACAAAAAAAATTCGGATTCCTATGCCCACTTCAGATTTATGCTAAAGGGACCTCTCAATCTTCGAGGCTTGCATACATTTCACAGAGGCTCGGTGAAACCGATATTGATTGTTTCTTCGCACCATATATGCATGAGTAAGAATAATAATGTTTCATTTTATTTTATATATACTAGTTTTGTATTTGCTTAATTATAATACTCATTCTCTTTTAACTAATCTCTACAGCAATCATTGGCAACTTGTCATCCTATGTAAGCATAGCTATAAAGTTTTCTTCTTATGCTCCCTCCATTACAAGCCCTCGGTGGATGTCAGGAAGATCATGAACACGTACGTGAGTTCTCTTCTATACACAACGATCTGTGTGATAAATGGGTTACTAACTTGTTAACTTTGGTCATAGGGCTATGAGGACATTCGCAGTTGCAAGGGGCCTTAAGCACGCTAATTTGGTGAGGGACCCTGAATGGATCACACCGATGGTAATAAAAGTATATTAGGTGTTAGCTAGGTTCCCCGTTTTGATGATGAGAAATAATTTTTATCTTGTTAACATTACAGAGTCGAAGGCAACCCAGAGAAAGCAACTTGTGCGGCTTCTACATAGTCAGACACATGGTCAATATTATCTTGGCAAATAGGATTGACCTAACTGGGGAGGTAAAATTGTATTTTGAATGATTTCATATTACTTAATTGTCAATCTAATCTAAATTAGTAATGCCTTAATTTCTTTGATTTTGATTTCATATTTCAGATGTTTGAACAACCTAATCCATTTCCTGACCAAGATATTGAGGACCTGCGTAATCGGTGGGCAGAGTTTTTTGTTCAAATCCTTCCTTCTCAATAGTATTTGTCTTTCACTGAATACATTTTTCTGTTCAAATTGTAGCATTTTTGTATTGAGTTTTATTCAATGAATAATATAATGAGCAATTGAATTATATATGTCTCTGGCATCTTGAACTGATGATGATCGATGATTGAGTCATATATTACATTTGGGCAGTTTACTTCTGAAGCTTCAGGCCAACGAAATCTATCAAATATAAATTTAATAACATCTACATCGGAGGTATATACCCACCGGTGTAGTAACAACATATATAAATTAAATTTTATAACATCTACACCGTCCCAATATTCAACCGGTGTTAAAAATTGAACAATCTACACCGTCCCAATATTCCAACCGGTGTAGATGTTAAAACATAATACACCGGATGTAAATGTGAACCGCTTTAACATGAAGACCGGTGTAAAAAAGTCTACATTCAACACACCGTCCCATATTTAACCGGTGTTAACATTTGAAAAATAATACACCGGATGTAAATGTGAACCGATTTAAAATTTAGTCCGGTGTAAAAAATTATACATTCTACACCGGTAACAGGACCGGTGTAGAATGTATGACTTTTTACACGGTCCGTTTCTACACCGGTTGTGTGTGCGATGTTGAATGCCATTTTCAACCGGTGTTGAAATGCTTTTTTCCAGCTGTGATTCTACTTTATATCTCTCAGAGTACTCTTGCTATAGCACTCTCAACTGGATTATATCTCTCTTGCCGGAAATCCTAGCAGAAAAAAACTGTACTGATTCAGTAATTCCCCATAAGAACTACCATTCTACGTAAGTACCCAGGAAAGACTGGATGAACCGGCTAGGTCCACTCACTTCCAGCCTCCTTAGACAGCACCTACGTACACAGTACTCTGTATAGTCTACCAGCACAACGGCATTTTCTAGTAAATATCTTTAAATCTTAACCTTAAATCTTGACCTTAAATCTTAACCTTACATATACTCAATTGGAATTATCTTAGATCGTTGGAATACCTCTTAACCTTAAAAACATGAATTTTCAAAAGTTAGGCTTACGGGTACTGTTCATCGCTACTATTCACTTAGTAATTCCATATTACAGCCTTAACTTTGGAAATTCATAATTAAATCTAGAAAAATCAAAATGAGGTGATTCCAATTTCTAATGAAATCTATTTCATTTAAATTTATTAGAAAAGTATGAAAATGAGGTTTTCTTGTCCAGATCAAATCAGTTTATCCATTGAAAAATACTTTTCATTTGGCAAATCTGGAAGTTCCAGTTCCTTTACCCCATTTTCAAAAATTCATTTCTCTTAGGTTACTTATCCAAATGAGTTGTGTTACATATGGATTTAAATATCCATATGTCTAATTTAATATCATAAAATTTTGTGGAAAAACTCATTCATTTACTATATGAAATTAGCGCATGAACCTCACTACCTCCGAGTAGTCGTATTATCTTATTCCAATGATAGTTTAAGTGACTTATCAGTTTAAGTGATAGTTTAAGTGTGTTTCCAATGATAGTTTAAGTGACTTATCAGTTTCGGTTTATATACAGTCATCCATCTACATTTACCCTTTTTCCTTGAGAAGATCCAGCACCTAGAGCATGGTTATTTATATGGAAGGAATGAGATTTCATGAAAATCCCAATAGCAAGTCATACAAACTATAAGGTTATGCATGTTTGATTAAATGCCTAACATGTTATCATGCAATGGGAGCTAATTCATGCTTATACATAAGCAAACTCTAATATGCATATTGTCATGACATATATTGCAAGGAGTGGCACATATTCATAGCATATCATCATCATCATAAACATCATCACACAATATCCCATGCTCAACCAAACCTTCATGCATAACAAGTAAGCAAATCAATCAAAGCACATAAGTTTATAGTTAGGTATTCTTGCTACCTCTTGTGAATCCTTGTCCTTCCCTTCTTGAAGTGGTCTTTCCTTGCCACAAATGTCAAAACCTAGACATTACAAGACAATTACCAAATTATAACTCCATTCCAAACAAATTCCAAGTCTAGTTTCAATAAGCTCCTTTCTTTCTCTACTTTGTGACATATGTTTATATCTTTCTAAACTAAACTCTCGTGGTTCATTTCCACATAATTTTTCATGTATAATCCAAATATGTATTCAAAAATTCCAGAATCTATTTGCTTCCTAAAGTTCTGCACAATACCAAAAAGTAGCTCCCTTTTTTCAAAAATTCCCATTTTGGTTCCAATGCTTCCAATACTTGTTTTTCTACTATAACCCCACACAAAATTCCATTCTAAACCCATTGGATGCATCAAAACCATGAAATTCCAACATATGAACAGTGATTTTGTACTGTACAGAAAAGAACACCTTCATGGATTCACAAACACACATGGATCCCTAAGCCATTATCATGTGATTTAAGCTTGTTTAAGCTCGTGCAAACTATGTAGAACATAAACACATGTTCCTATCACATATCCAAAGAAATTTCAGTAGCATTTACCCAAGATTCAAGCCTCAAAACCAACTTAAACTCAAGAAGATATCATAAGAACAAAGTCTAGAAGCAAGGGAGCAACTTACCTTACAAGCTTCTTCAAGATCCTTGCTTCTTCCTTGCTTGAGAAATATTTTGCAAGAGGTTCTCCACCCTTTCTTGCTCACAGTTTTGGCTTGAAAATGAGGGGGTATTTATAGCAAAAATCTTGGGAAAATTGAACACCAATATCACCTTGGGAACTATTTGATCTAATGGTTAAAGGTTTGATCTTGGAATGTCTTTTCTCTTTTCACTCATGACCTCACCACCATGACATCACTAACATGACATCACTTGGGACACATAATCCTCCTCTTGGCGCCATTTTGAAGCCCTTGTGGGTCCCACCATGTGCAAACCCTAATTCTTACTTTATTCTCTTTTCTTTTTCTTTTCAAAATCCATAAATTATTCATTATTGGGCTTAGGCTCCAAGATAACTTTTGAGTCTTATTGAGCAGGCCTAGGACAAAAATGTTGGGCTCTTTTTAGGTCCAATAGCTAATTGGCACAAATCCCAATGTACTTTCCCTATACCGATATCCTTAAATTACCCTGATCTTAGAATAAATGCTAAACACCTCCTTTAATTGTTCTAACATTTTTATAAATTCATTATAATATAAAATGAATTCTCTACAAAGTTTCATAATTTTTTGAGACCCAGAAGTCCTAATAAAAATTACATACATTTCCTTTAACCCTTTATCGGTGTCCTTTTTCACCGTAAATTTCATAATTAATTCTACAGGACTCCTTTTTTACTTCTGTCAACTCCATAAATTCTCATATTAATTATAATAATTTATTATCAAATTTTCTCTGATATCCATCCATTGTGTGAAATGACCAGAATGCCCTCCATTCTCTTCTGGTTTCTTAGGACATCACAGGGGCATTTTTGTAATTTTATACTTTGGCTCTTAGACTTTCTTCCTCTTCCAATTTAATCTCTTTATTTACATAAATATGGCTACATCTTTTCCAGAAAGAATCTCATATATTTTATTCAATCTGTACGTACAACTTAGTACAGAAATTAGGGATGTTACACCATCACTTTGAGAGTTGGTTGAGGATTAGTGAGGCATATAGCTTGGAGGTAGTTAGAAGATTTTACAGCAACATGGAGATATGTGACTCTTTGGATTAAGAGGAGAATATCGTAGACAACTACCTAACTATCAGACTCAGGGGTAGAGAGATAAAGTTAGACTTCAGTATGATCAACGATATGATTGGAGCCCATCCCTCTACAGTAATAAAGCCATTAGATCAAGCCAAGACATACCATAACCTCCTCCAGACTAACAAGCCATTTCTGGGATCCTTGACTTTCACCCCTAAGTCAGATATGCGATCATTACTGCATCATCCATTACATCTACTCCTAGTGTATGATAGTCAAGTCCTTAAGCTTCAGTTACATGAACTAGTAGGACTACATCACTCTAGAAATGATCATCAAAAGAGAAAAGCTCAATCTTGGAGTTTTCATATATAGTTAGATAAGGGAGTTCTGTCTGAAGAGAACAAGGACTACACCAAAGCCCTACCCACAGCTCGTCTCCTTCATCCTTAAGTAGTACAACATCCATCATCTAGAGGGAAGGAAGAAGGAAGAGATTAGTGCATTTGGGATGATGCAGCTAAACAAGATAAAGATTAAGCTACCATATGAAGCCAGGAAGGGCAAGCTTCTGAGGGACCCTCAAGCCAAGTAGCCAACAGCCAGTACCTCTCTTTCTCAGGATGAAGGTCATTCCTCTGCTGGACCTCAAGTTTCTACAGCATTATCCTTTCTGAGTACATCCATTCAGAGGTACCTTCAGATAGAGTTTACTGATTTAGATAGCAGACTCACTGTCATACCTTATTTTCCTAAGCTTTATCTTCTCCAAAATAGTACTATGTTATGCTTGGAAAAGATAGGGGTGAGATTTTAGGGGAAATCTCAGTAGCAAATGGTACTAAATAATATATGCATCAATGCTTGGTATTAGTGCTTGCTTGTGATTGTGTCAACATAATGTAATGTGTATGCTTCCATGTAACATATAAAATACAATTGACAAAAGTAATCATAGCACAGAGCTTCAACAATTACATATGAATAACGTTAATCAATCAAGCCATAACACAAGCAACCACACATTCAACACATACAAGTTTAGGTAAGTTTACTACCTGTCGTGTAGCCTTTTCTTAGTACTTAGCTTTTGCTCTAAGGTTCCTTCTTTTTATAGGTTAGAGCCTATACAAGGCATAATAATATTTTATTATTACCCTATCGGTATAGCTCTACTTAACTCAAGCTTAACTTGAGGTAATACCTCTATTCTGACAATACCCTAACTTTCTTTCTATCAACGGCTAACCTTATAGAGAGAGACATTTCTCTATTCTAACTATTAAATTCATAAGAACAATCCTCTAATTAATTAGAGCAGAGACTAGAATAAATTACTTACCTTATTTCTAAGCTTGCCAAATCCCTAAGCTCATTAGATTACTCCTAACTCAGCAAGAACTCCTTCTTTTTCTTCCTTTCTCTCTCTCTCTTTCTCTCTTTCTATCTCTCTCTCTTCTTCTCCTCCTTGTCATGATGTGAATGGAATGGGAGGGGTAGGGGTATTTATAGGTGAAAGGATATGGAATGGACGGTTCAGATCGAATCGCGATGAACGGTTCAGATCGCTTAGCTTCCTCAAGAAGCTTCGCCTGCATCATCAAGATGGCATTTTCATAATTTTATATTTTTCATGGTCTTTATTAGCACTGGCCCACATACTTATCTGGAAATATTATTGGTCCTATAAGGCACCATTTTGGGCCCTTTACTTGATTCCCTACCCTCATGGGCTCAACTCCTAAGAAATATCTCTAAAAAGTATTTATCGGGTGTTTTATTTTACTGTAAATTCTATCATAAATTCTACATAACTCCTTTTTGAGTTTTATCAAGTTGATAAATTCTTATATTAATTATAAGAATTTACTATAAAATTTCATTCGATTATGAGGTCCAGAAGATACTGTACTAATTTCCTAGACTTCAGAAATTAATATCAATTTATCGAGACCTCAAATTAAAATTTCGTGTTGCGTTAAACTGATCAAAATAATTTTCTCTATTTTAGTTTCAAATTTGGGATTGAAATGCTTCTGAACAGTTTTGGGCTTTTCTAGCTCAACTTTCTAATAATTACTATTTTGCCCCTGAACTCTTAGGAATTGCACTTTGGCCCTTGACTTTTCATAATTACAGTTAATGACCCAAAGCTTATGTCTACTTCCATTTTGCACCATGGAATTTTTAGAGTTTTCACTTTAGTCCCTTTCTTTTCCAAAATGACCACTATTTCCTTGAATCTTTCATTAATTACAATTTAGTCCTTAGGCTTTCACTAAATTGCAATTTAGCCCATTTTACTTTATAACTTTACACCATCTCTCTTTCTTTAGCTTACAACTTATCTTAATCATTATCTTTTCTTCTGATTACCATCCCAATCTCTTCATAACCTCTTTCCTCTAACAGTCTTATACAAATAGGAAAAATTTGGGATGTTGCATTTCTACCCCCTTAAAATAAATTTCGTCCTTGAAATTTAATTCGTACCTTAGTCAAAACAACCTTGGATATAACTTCTCTTTCTATGCTCTTTTGCTTTATGACTATGGCTCGAGGTATCTATCTCTTATCTTCTATCTTAGCTTCTAGCAGAGTACTCTCAACATCCGCGGACCTTCTTGTCTTTCTCGTGCTGTTGTGCTCCTTTTTCCTTAGTCAACTCAATTAGAGTCGAAGTCTGCTTCTTTCTATTACTCACTTACTTGTCATGCATCTATTCGTTTTATTACGTATCTTTACTTGCGTATTCCTCATTACGCATTGTAAATCTTTCATTACCCATTGCGTATCTCATTACGTGTTTCTTATGGCATATCTCGAAATACCATAAATCTAATCATTCTCCTTGACTTATAGCTCTGTCGGCATTTGAGGAGGATCTTGCTCTTAAGACTTTCTAACCTCTTCCTAACATAAAACTATAACTTAAATCTTTCCTTTCAAATCTGTATTACTCAGATCTGATATAAGGGTTATAATCCCTTACCTTTTCTAACTCTTTCTAACTTTTTTGTCTATCTATCTGTCTCTTTCCTCTACACAGTTCCTCTTCTTGGAACAGGTATAAGGAAATACTTGTCATCTAACTATCTCTTTCTTTCTTTACAGTTCTGTTATTTGGAACTAGTACAAGGGATACTGAAGTCCCATATTTTATCTACTGAGCACTTATGTTATTCTTTCTTTTTATTAGGCTAGCTAGCAATATTCTTTCTCATTGTTCTAGAACATCTTTCTAACTTTGTGACTACACACTGTGCTTCCCAGTGGGTCACCCATCTCTAGGCTACTCTGGCCTGAGCACCTTTCAGTTAAGTGTGCTGTTAGGTTAGGGCTAGGTTACTATTCATATGGCCTTGAGTCCTAGCATACTCTTTCTCATATAACTATGTTCTAACTTTACTCTATCGTAGACCCTCTTCTCTAGGTCTCTTTGGCCTTTTAATCTCTTTATCATCATCTAGAGGATATATTTGCTCATACTTGTCTATTCTTAAGACATATGGGGTTCTCTCTAAAAGGAATTGGAAGACACGCAGTGAAAATTAAATTTAAAAATTTTTCCATTCACTGCCAGGATCTACCGAATATGTTTAAGTCAAGTACAAAGAAGTGTTACCTTCAGTATCGAACTATGGTGGCGACCTCAGTATCCACTAGTCGCGACTCTTCACCTCTAGAGTTTTATGCCGTGACCTCCTCAGCTACTAGTCATGACCTGTAGCCTCTGGAGTTGTCAGTCGCGACTTTCTCAGCTTCTAGTCGTGACCTGTCGTCTCTTTTCGATTTTCTGACGTTCAGGACGCCTGTATGGTCGCGACCTCAGTGTCTACGAGTCGCAACTTGTCGTCATACCTGGTGCTCTCTTCTCGATCGCAAGAAGTCAATAACTCAGATCGGCTTCCTCTACCGGTATCCACACGAACAGCGTTCCAACCACGAACGACGTGCTAGCGCCTCTTGTACCTCTAGGGCTTTCTCAAGAATCCGACCTCATCATCTCTATTTTGGCCGTTTCTTATCTGCAAACCTTTTGCACTCTCCTTGCCCTTTTTGTCTCTCCATGAACCCTAGCCCCTAATGTCAAATATATAGGATGCTATCGGTGTTCTGATTGGGTTGGATTTCAGAATTAATCCTATATTAATTCTGAAATTAATACAATATCATATATTGCATAATTTGATAAGAAACTAATTAAATAAATATGGTTTATATTAAATCCATCACACAGATTTAATTCACCTATTTATTTAATTTAAAATAAAGATAAGACGAAATTATATTTGATTTATTCTCATAAATCAAATTTGAGATATCTTATCAATTTAAATTTTAAATTCAAATAGATCATATCAATTTAAATTCAAATTTAAAATAATAGAGATTTAATTTATCCTTATAAATTAAATCTTGCAAATATCTCTTATATTATATATAATATATATATACAAATTTTTATATATAAAATATATATATCCACCCTAGATTATTCAAGAATCTAGACATGTCTTAGATTCAATGAATCTGGACATCATAGCTTGAGTTGGGCTATTTTGTGTGCGACCCTATAGGCCTATATGAAGTTGCAGTGCGCCAGTTACTATACGGACCCACAAGTCGTAAGCGGTCTCTAGCAAGACATTACGACTACCCAAATCATATGAGGATCGATAAACGATGTAACCTTTCATACAACCACATCACGTCCCTTTTGTCACACAATATTTAGGTCATGGATGAGGCATGGAGAACGTCATCCTCTTGTTCCTGACCGTTACTTTCTCGATCCCTGAGTAGTCTGACTATAGAAATGGAACTACCTTTCCATAACAGTATGGCCATACATTTCTCAGACTCACTCATCGAGGGGCCCAGCAATATCTCTCTACGAATATAAGGGACAAATTCCATCTTGACCATTCACATTTCTCCACATGAAAAACCACTAAGCCCGAACATAGCCTTTATGATCACTCGGTCAAAAGTGACTTTTGACTAGGTCAAAGCTGAGCGTATGTCATGTAGGAATCCATGATGATCTCAGGTCAAAGGGCATAGTGACATGGTTTGTATATGAGAGAAGCTTATGACTTGACCTATACAGCTCTCTCATAGCGGGTCGGTCCAACACCTTGTACTCTTACATGTGCCTATGACTTTGATTTATATCTCTATATATCTTCAAAGTCATACTGGTCTTATTTCATCTCTGCTCCCGCATAGATGATCGACCAGGGACATTTAGGATAAAATCACTAGTTATCCAAGGATTGTCATCATAGTAAACATGCAAATAATATGATAACATGATACAATGATTGGCCCGTAGGGCACAATTTCCAACATCCTCCCACTTGCACTAGGAACAATCATTAATTTGTCTCAATCCTATTGACCTAACATGACGCTCATGTTTTGCCTGGACAAGCGGTTTTGTTAGAGGATCAGCATCATTGTCTTCTCCTATTACCTTGCATATTTTTTTATATCACCTCTATCATTGATTTCTCTGATGAGATAAAATCGCCTGAGTATATGCTTGGTCCTTTGATGTGACCAAGGCTCTTTGGCCTGTGCAATGTCACCACTATTGCCACAGAACAAAGTTATTGGATCTGAGATGGTCGGTACCACCCCTAGTTCAATAATGAACTTCCTGATCCAAACGGCCTCTTTAGCTGCATCAGATGCTGCTATATACTCAGCTTCCGTTGCAGAATCTGCTACAGTTCTCTGCTTAGAACTCTTCCAGCTTACTGCTCCATTATTCAGGAGGAATATGTATCCAGATTGTGATTTCTGGTCATCCTGGTCAGTTTGGAAACTTGCATCTGTGTAACTAGTTACATAGAGCTCGTCTTCCAATCCACCATAGACCAAGAATAAGTCCTTAGTCCTTCTTAAGTACTTAAGGATATTTTTTGACAGCAGTCCAATGGCCCTCACCGGGGTCCTGTTGATATCTGCTAGTCATACTTAAGGCAAACGAGACATCTGGTCGAGTACATAACATGGCGTACATGATAGATCCTATGGCCGAGGCATATGGAATCTTACTCATGCGACCTTGCTGATCTGGTGTACTAGGACACAAATCCTTGCTGAGGTGAATACCATGAGACATGGGTATGAAACCCCTTTTTGATTCCTGCATACTGAACCTATGCAGTATCTTGTCTATATATGTGCTCTGACTCAGTCCTAGAAGCCTTTTAGATCTATCTCTATAGATCCTAATTCCTAGGATGTAGGTGGCTTCACCCAAGTCTTTCATCGAGAAAGATTTTCCTAACCAAGACTTGACAATCTGCAAGGTAGGAATGTCATTCCCAATGAGTAGGATGTCATCGACATAGAGTACCAAAAATACAACTATGCTCCCACTAACCTTCTTGTACACACAAGGTTCATCAATGTTTTGAAGAAATCCAAACTCTTTGACTACTTCATCAAAACGATGATTCCAACTCCGAGATGCTTGCTTCAGTCCATAAATGGACCTTTGAAGCTTGCATACCTTACCAGAGTCCTCAGAACGCACAAAACCTTCAGGTTGTGTCATGTACACATCCTCAAGGAGCTTTTCATTAAGGAAGGCTGTCTTGACGTCCATCTGCCATATTTCATAGTCATAATATGCTGCAATGGCAAGGAGGATTCTGATTGATTTGGCCATTGCAACTGGGGAAAAGGTCTCATCATAGTCCACACCATGAGTTTGAGTAAATCCTTTTGCAACCCGTCGTGCCTTGAAGACATTTACATTGCCATCCATGTCAGTTTTCTCTTTAAAAACCCACTTGCACCCGACGGTTTTTACACCTTCAGGCGGGTCGACTAAGGTCCATACCTTATTGTCGTACATGGATTGCATCTCAGACTTCATGGCATTAAGCCATTTTTCAGAGTTTGGTCCCACTATAGCTTCTTGATAGGTAGTGGGCTCATTATGCTCAATGAGCAACACATCACGATTATCAGAAATCAGAAATCCATATCTCTGAGGCTGAAGTCGTGCCCTATTAGATCGCATTGGGCCTTGCATGACTTGAGGAGTCTCAACAACTTCTTGTGAGTCTTCTCTACTTTCCATCTCTAGTTCTGTGGCGTCTTGTGGCTCTCGAACTTCTTCGAGGTGTACCTTACTCCCAGTGGTTCTTTTAGAGATAAATTCTCGTTCTAGAAAGATACCATTTCTGACAACAAACACTTTGTTATCAGTGGGGTTGTAGACATAATATCCCTTGGTTTCCTTAGGATATCCCACAAAAAGGCACTTTGAAGATTTGGGCGCTAACTTATCTGAGGCTTGTTGCTTAACATAGACCTCACATCCCCAAATCTTGAGAAAAGACAAACTAGGTTTCCTCCCAGTCCATATCTCATACAGAGTCTTTTCAACTGCCTTAGATGGAACACGATTCAGTGTGAACGCAGCTGTCTCTAGGGCGTGGCCCCAAAAGGATGGTGGAAGATCTGTTCGACTCATCATGGATCGAACCATATCCAATGGTGTTCGATTCCTCCGTTCAGAAACCCCATTCCATTGTGGTGTTCCTGGAGGAGTCAATTGTGAGACTATTCCACAATTCCTAAGATGATCGATAAACTCTTGGCTCAAATATTCACCACCTCGATCAGATCGAAGGGCTTTAATTGTTTTACCAAGCTGGTTTTGTACTTCATTTTGAAATATCTTGAACATTTCAAAAGATTCGGATTTATGTTTCATTAGATAGACGTAGCCATATCTACTGAAATCATCTATGAATGTAATGAAGTACGAATAACCTCTTCTGGCATTTGTATTCATCGGTCCACACACATCTGTATGTATGAGGCCCAACAAATCAGTGGCCCTCTCACTGTGTCCAGTGAAAGGCGACTTTGTCATCTTTCCTAACAAACAAGATTCGCAAGTATCATATGATTCAAAATCAAATGAGTTGAGAAATCCATCTTGATGGAGTTTAGAAATACGTTTCTCATTTATGTGGCCTAGACGACAGTGCCAGAGGTACGTCGGATTCAAATCATTTGGTTTGATCCTTTTGGCGGTTATGTTATAGATATTTCCATGATTGGGTTGTTCCAAGTTTAATATGTAATGATCAACATGCAAATCACCATGAGCATAGAAAATATCATTACAATAAATAGAACATTTACCATTCCCAGAAATGGAAGTGTAACCTTCCTTATCCAAATAAGAAAGAGAAACAATGTTACTACTCAAAGCAGGAACATAATAGCAATTGTTCAAAACTAACAAAAGCCCAGTGGGCAGAACTAATTCATAAGTGCCTACAGCTAGAGCAGCAACCTTTGCTCTATTTCCAACTCGTAGGTCAACTTCGCCCTTCTTCAGCTTTCTACTGTCCTTTAGGCCCTACACATTTGTACAAATGTGAGAACCACATGCAGTATCTAATACCCATGTAGTGGAAGTAGAGAGATGAATGTCTATAACATAAATACCTGAAGCGATAGCCCCGCTATCCTTCTTGTTCTTTCTCAGATCTTCAAGGTAGAGTTTGCAATTCCTCTTCCAATGACCCTGTTCATTGCAGAAGAAGCAAACTCCTTCCTTTGGAGGCTTTGCCTTCTTTGATGCAGGCTTGGTTTCGGGCTTGCCTGACTCTTTGGTCTTACCAGATGAGCCATGACCCTTCCCCTTGCCGTTGCCTTTCTTTTTCATACCCTTTCCTTTTTGAACCATCAAAACAGTACTGGGCTTCTTCTTAACAGTCGGCTCAGCAGTTTTAAGCATCCCATGCAGT
Organism: Leucaena leucocephala; assembly: GCA_037074615.1. NCBI lineage: Eukaryota > Viridiplantae > Streptophyta > Magnoliopsida > Fabales > Fabaceae > Leucaena > Leucaena leucocephala. Next base: position 10,489,330 of record CM073536.1, on the reverse strand, counting down.
TCAGAAATAGATTTCTCCATGTTGTTCATGTTGTAGTTCATGACAAACTGGTCATAACTTTCCGGGAGTGAGTTCAAGATCAAATCTGTAGCTAACTCCTGACTCATGGGAAATCCAAGCCTCTCAAGGTGATCTATGTACCCTTTCATCTTTAAGACATGAGTACTCACTGATGCACCTTCAGCCATCTTGCAGGAATGTAAGGCCTTAGTGGTCTCATACCTCTCTTGCCTTGCTTGTTGCTGGAACATTTCCTTAAGATGCACAATCATCTCATAAGCCTCCATGTGTTCCAAATCTCTTTGGAGCTCCGGAACCATGGTGGCAAGCATCAAGCATCCCACATCAACAGAGTCTTCCTTATGCTTCGCATAAGAATCTCTCTGAGCTCTAGGAGCATTGGCTGCTGGCTCCTCAGGAATGGGGTGATCTAGGACATATACTTTTCTTTCCTGCTTGAGAACAATTCTCAAGTTCCTGAACCAGTCAAGAAAGTTTGTCCCATTGAGTTTGTCCTTCTCAAGGACAGATCGCAACGATAATGTAGCAGTCTTACTAGTCGTCATGATTCTACAATTAAAATATGCAAGCGAATTAGCAATCTCCCACTGAATAAAACAACCCTCAATGTAATAATTAGTGGGCTAAGATCCATATTTGGCTTAAACTTGAGTCCGCTTTGGCTGGACGCTCAACTTTAAGTTATTTAGGTAGGTAACAACTTTACCAATTACATCAAATGTAATTCTTAGATATTTATGGGATTCAATCATCATATGATCCGGCATGTTTTAATCCCATCTAATGCCTTGAGACCCAAAACCGTTTTGATAATCTCAATTAAGTCAAACAATAACAAACATAAGAGCAGCACCATTACTCTTGCTTATCTCCCCAAGATAACTCAAATGCACCCACTTTGGTGGAGCCTACAAATGAGCGATCGAGGTTTTGATAAGTGTTCATTAATTGACGGCATATGACTTAAGATTTCTTTTAGAGGGTTTAATTAACTATCCGGTTTGCATGTATCTCGGTTGTATCTCATACCAGTATTATGCATATAAAACATACATGCAGTGATCTAATCAAAAGATGCATAATCTTAAACGTGATACAATATGGCTCACCTATCCTAAGTCCCCTCAAGCCAATGAGAGGAGCTCTCTAATTAGAATAGGAAAAGTACATAAGGAAACCTCGTTTTAACATTCGAGGGGAGTGAGATGAGAAGAGAATGTACAACGAGAGTCATTGGAGGAAGGCACGACACGTAGGCCGTATTTAGAAAAATTACAACACTTGTAATCTAGAGCCATATTGTTCACCATACCCAACCATTCAAGAATCAAAATTCATACTATTTGAAGGGCAATAAATGTTTCAAAACATTCATATATCAGGAAAGTCAATACATATTACGATTATGTTGCGCTACGATTAAATAGCCACGGCGGTCCCGCTAGCCGGTTAGCGGGCGGGGTGTGGGGCAGCGCCCCAATAGAAATTTTTTTTTGATAAATAATCAAGAATCTTAATTCTTTTTCCTTAGACCCCATCAATATTAATTGATCAAATCAATTGATATACACCACCGATTTCAGTTTCCTTTTAGATTCCGTATATGTCATACATAAACAGATTCCATATATGTCCTACATATCACGCATGTTATCATATAATCAGCTAAGAAGTCTAACATACATCACATGTATCAACAATCAAACCTAACTTAAACACAAAACGGCATGGCTCTGATACCACTGAAGGGAATTGGAAGACACGCAGCGGAAATTAACTTTAAAAATTTTTCCATTCCCAGCCAGGATCTACCGAATGTGTTTAAGTCAAGGAGAAAGTGTTACCTTCGGTTTCAAGCTTTGGTCGCGACCTCAGTGTCCACTAGTCGCGACTCTTCGCCTCTGGAACATTTTAGTCGCGACCTCCTCTGCTTCTCGTCGCGACCTGAAGTCTCTGGAGTTTGTAGTCGCGACCTCGTCAGCTTCAAGTCGTGACCTGCCTCTTCTTTTCGGATTTCTGACGTTCAGATGCCCGTATGGTCGCGACCTCAGCGTGTTCTAGTCGCGACCTTGCTTCGTGTCTGGTCGTATCATAGAAGTCGATAGCTCAGATCGGCTTCCTCTACCGGTATCCACACGAACAGCGTTCCAATCGCGAACGACGTGCTAGCGCCTCTTGTCCCTCTAAGGCTTTCTAGAGATTCCGTCCTCACCGTCTCTATCTCGGCAGATTCTTATGTGCAAACCTTTTGCACTCTCCCTGCCCCCTCTTCTCACGTCTGAATGTGTGTGTAGAGATCTATCTTGTGTGTAGAACCCTAGCTCCTAATGTCAAATATATAGGAAGCTATCGGGCTTCTAATAGGGCCGGGCTTCAGAATTAATCTTATATTAATTCTGAATTAATACAATATCATATATTGCATAATTTAATAACAAACTAATTAAATAAATATGGTTTATATTAAATCCGTCTCACAGATTTAATTCACCTATTTATTTAATTTAAAATAAAGATAAGACGGAACTATATTTGATTTATTCTTATAAATCAAATTTGAGATATCTTATCAATTTGAATTTCAAATTTAAATAGATCATATCCATTTAAATTCAAATTCAAAAATGATAGAGATTTAATTTATCCTTATAAATTAAATCTTACAAATATCTCTTATATTATATATATAATATATATAAACTAATTTATATATATATAAAATATATATATCCACCCTAGATTATTCATTGAATCTAGACATCTCTTAGATTCAATGAATCTGGACATCATAGCTCGCTTTGGGCTGTTTTGTGTGCGACCCTGTAGGCCCATATGAAGTTGGCAGTGGCCCAGTTACTATACTGACCCACAAGTCGTAAGCGGTCTCTAGCAAGGCATTACGACTACCCAAAACATATGAGGATCGATAAACGATGTAACCTTTCATACAACCATATCACGTCCCTTTTGTCACACGATATTTCGGTCAAGGATGAGGCATGGTGAATGTCATCCTCCTGTTCCTGACCGTTACTTTCTCGATCCCTGAGTAGTCTGAATATAGAAATGGAACTACCCTTCCATTCCAGTATGGCCATACATTTCTCAGACTCACTCATCGAGGGGCCCAGTAATATCTCTCTACGAATGTGAGGGATAAATTCCATCTTGACCATTCACATTCCTCCGCATGAAAAACCACTAAGCCCGAGCATAGCCTTTATGATCACTCGGTCAAAAGTGACTTTTGACTAGGTCAAAGCTGAGCGTTTGTCATGTAGGAATCCATGATGATCTCAGGTCAAAGGGCATAGTGACATGGCTTGTATATGAGAGGAGCTTATGACTTGACCCATGCAGCTCTCTCATAGCGGGTCGATCCAACACCCTGTACTCTTACATGTGCTTATGACTTTGATTTATATCTCTATATATCTTCAAAGTCATACTGGTCTTATTTCATCTCTGCTCCCGCATAGATGATCGACCAGGGACATTTAGGATAAAATCACTAGTTATCCAAGGATTGTCATCATAGTAAACATGCAAATAATATGATAACATGATACAATGATTGGCCCTTAGGGCACAATTTCCAACAATTGAGCCATCAGAGTACTTGAGCTTGATCAGAGACCCAAGATGGCATGAAAGGTACCCATCAAGACGCAACATGGCACTGATATGGGGAACGAAGAAAAAGTTAAGGACACATGGCACGATCTCAGCCGTTTATTCCGGGATAAGACTCTGGAATTCTCTGGAAGTGCTGAGTCAGCTGGTGAGGTGTCTCGAGGGCCCCACCATTGCGCCACCTAAGCATGTGAGGTATTCATAGATTATGTCATTTTGATGAGTCATTGAGGATGATGATGTCATCATGATGATGCACGTGAAGCTTCTTAAGGAAGCTAAGCGATCTGAGCCGTTTATCGTGATTCGATCTGGACCGTTCAAGCCAACTCCCTCCAACTATAAATACCCCTTCCCCCTCCCATTCAAGGCATCCCATGGCAAGAACCAAGAAGAGAAGAGAAAAGAAGAGAGAGAAAGAGAAAGATAGAAAGAAAGGAAGAGAAAGAAGGAGTTCTGATTGAGCTAGAAGCAATCCAAGAAGCTTAGGGACTCGGTGAGCTTAGGAATAAGGTAAGTAATTTATTCTAATCCCTGCTCTAATAAATTAGAGGATTGTTCTTATGAATTTAATAGTTAGAATAGAGGAATATCTCTCTCTATAAGGTTAGCCGTGAATAGAAGAAAGTTAGAGGATTGTTAGAATAGGGGTATTGCCTCAGGATAAGCCTAAATTAAGTAGAGTTATGCTGGATAAGATAATAATAAAATATTATTATACTATGTATAGGCTCTAACCTATGAAAAGGTGTAACCTCAAAGCAAAGGTTAAGGATTAAGGAAAAGCTGCTTGACAGGTAGTAAACTTACCCATTCTTGTATGCTTGATGTACATGCATGTGTGTTAATATGATTATGATATGTGATGATGATGTATGATGTATGATGTATGATGAGTGATATATGCTCTGCCTTTTATGAGGTTATAGTCATGCATGATAGAAATAGGTATGGAGCATGATAGTATGCAAATGGAAGCTAAAGGAAGATAAAGGGACATGTCATGCACTTGCATTCATCTTGTATGCATTGAATGGTACCGTTTGTTACTGAGATTTCCCCCAAAATCTCACCCTTTCCATATCAATCCAATTACAGCAGGTCTTCTCAAGATGGAGGAGATAAAGATACGTGAAGAGAAGTTAATAATTATTTAGCATGATTGATATGTGATTGATGTATGTTATATGTATATAAAGTTGGTTGCTGGAATTTGCCACCATGAACAGTAACTCGTGATGAAGTAATCATATTTGATCTGTAATTAAAAATAGTAAATGGTTGACTAAATCTATGATATTTTTATAGTAAATAGTAGATGTACAAAGCTTCTATTTGATATATACAATGCCTTATTTAAATGTCTACACTTGGAGATATAATTTTTCAAAGTTGGGATCAAAATGCTAGATTCAGGGGAAAAACGTGAGATGAACAGTAACATTATAGCTTTGACTGATATTGACTTGGTCAATGAGTAATCAACGAGTTATTTTTTTCTGAAAGAGGATTAAGTTAGCTTCATTTAGCAATTTGAACCACTTTGTTTTGATTTTTCTAGAATTAGTTATGATTTTTCGAATTCAGGTCACTTGTTTGGAATTTACACAGTGAATAGTACTCGATAGAGTAGAACTCCAAATATAGAAATTTGACTTCAATGACCTCGAAAGTGGTTCCAGATGCTACCAAATGGTCCCTAAGATGTATGAAAATTAGGATGTGACACATTTAGTCCCAGTTTGCTTACTGGTTATATTTCATAATCAGATATCGGGCATTCACGAACTCCCGTCAAAATTCATTAAAACATGAATATCTTTTCCTACAGAACTCCTTTCAGGATTATGTTAGTTCCCTAACCTCTGGCTTCACCGGACGCACCTTCCTATAACTTTTCACTAATATCTGAGATCCAGAAGGTCTGATAAAAATTCAGATAACTTTTAGGCTATCAGATAAATATCAGCTATCTAGAATTTCAATAAAATTTTTGTATCTAGCTAGATTAACTAGCACAACTTTCTCTATCTATTGATGAAATTTGGGACTAAAATACTTCCGGGCGGTTCTAAACCACTTCCTGCTCAACTTTCTATAATTACCATTTTGCCCTTGGAAACGTTTCCTCTTTTCAATTAAGTCCCTTAACTTTTCATAATTACACCTAATGGCCCACAACTTGTGTCTACTTTTATTTCATACTATGAAGCTTTTAGACTTTTCACTTTAGTCCATTTCTTTTAAAAAATGACCATTATGCCTCTAGGGACTTTCACTATTTACATATAAATCCCTATACTTTTATTTATTTGCAGTTTAGTCCCTAAAAACCCTCTGTATATTTTTGGGACTTCTTCTCAAAGGGGTCTGTTAGTCTTATCTATTTGAGGCTACTTTATGAGTTTATGGGCCTAAAAATTAGGATATTACAGTATCCATGTAATTATGGTTTTATGCTCTTGGCTGCTACTATAGGTATCACTATTCATATATGGGAATTACATGATTTTGATACTTCCAATGGATTTAAAATGAAAAATTATGTGGAGTAAAGTAGAGAAACGAGTATTTAAAGCATTGGAATCAAAATGAGAATTTTTTAAAAATAAGGAGGGTATGTTCGGTTCTGTACAGCAGCTAAGGTAAGAGTTGGAATTTTGAAATTCTAACCTCATATTTGGATTCCTTGGACAAAATTATATAGGATTGGTCTAAGGAAATAATTATTACAAAGTTAAACCCCTAACTCCAAGATTTAAATTTAAAGTTAGGGTTTTTAAGGAAGTTAGTGTGCAATGTTTATGTAATGGCTCTAATGAATTGTATACACAATGTAATTATGTTTAGGGCCATGATATGTCAAAAAAAATAAGTTAAAGAGGATAAGCAAGCAACCAATGTTTGGTTGGAAGCTTAGGAAGCAAGTGCAAGAACAAGAGAAAAGCTTATGTTTAAGGTAGTAGACTTACCTTTTTATGTGCTTGATGTGATATGCTTATGTATTGACATGTATATGATGATTGAATGATGTTGTGACATGATAAATGATGTTGAATATGTTATGAATGACATGTTCCTGAAACATCCTCCCTTAGACTCCTCAGAGTACACTTGCGGAAGCAACATTAGCTTGATTATATCTTAACTTAAGCCCAGAAATTCAAAATTTTACTCTTAAGTTCCTTATTCTGGACCTTTAATTTGAAAATTAATTTATCTCGTTCTACACATCCAAATAAGGCTTATTACCTATCCACGGAATGCCCCAGACGTGTACTACTGGCTCACCAAATTTTATAGCCAAACTCCTCCGTTTACTAGGTCAAACTGAGGTCAGAACACTGCTACCTCAAGACATGCGAATTTCTCCCTTAATTCCCCATTCACAAATTGAACATGCCAAACAACATTTATTATTAAATAATAAAATGTCATACAACAAGGCATACAGCAAATTATCATATTTCTATTACATCTTTTCCTGCCTAAAATCTGGCAGCATAACTACTACAATTCTTCTTTAGAAAGTAACCGATGTTGTACCGATTCGATAATTCCCTCATGAGAACTACCATTCTACGTAGTACTCAGGAAAGAATGGATGAACCTGCTGGTTCCACTCACTTCCAGCCTCCTTAGACAGCACTACGTACACAGTACGTATCAGTTCCTTTCCCTGTTCCTGCTTCCTTGCAGGAATTTCGGCAGCATAACGGCGTCTCTTAAGATTTCCAAATTTTATTTTGACAGAACCTCCCCTGTAATGTTATATTTAGGAATAAGATTCGGGGGAATCTCAGTAGTAATAATCATAACAATATATGTAATGCAGAGTGACGATGCTTGCTTGTGATTGTGTATAGATAAGTATGCTGCGTGTAACATCCCGATTTTTGGTCTAGGAGATCGGGACAGTTCATCTAGGTCCAAGATGAGGAATGTGAGAAATGTCCTAAGTCTCAAGCCTAGAAATTCTGCAGGTAGCTTGATATGGGCTGGCTCCTGTGTAAGATAACCTGATATGGGCGGGTTGTCGAGCCTTTCAATTAACGATGACTCCCGAAGAGTTTAAGGGATGAGTTATTGAAAGAGAATTTCTAGACCTTAAGATGAGGGATGAGAAGATGAGCAACGAGGCCAGAAAGAGAATGTAGGGGCAAAATCGTAATTATGGGAAAGATCGGGATGGTAGCCGATGAGTACCATATTTTGCCAGAAAATAGAGAAAATTATGTTGATCATTTCACTGAACTGTGAAATGTGCATACGAGGTTTCTATGAGTATGAAAGAATTATGGAAAGTTTAAGGACAAAAAGGTGGGGTCCTCAAGTGTAATTTTAGCCAAATAAAAAGGGACTTAAATGAAAAGAAGAAAAGTTCCTTGGGGCTAAAGTGTAATTAAAGAAAGTCAGGCCGAAAGTGGTTTGGACTGTCCGACAGCATTTCAGTCCCAGATTTCACCGGTAGAGAGAGCAAGGGACGCTCGGTAATATGGCTTAATACAGGAATTTTTGAAGACTCCAGATAGCCAGAAATGGACTGATCGTCCAAAAGTTATAAAAATTCATACCGGATATCCTAAATTTCAGATCTAGGTGAGAAAATACAAGATGATGCGTCCTTATGGGGCGGACGTCGGGAAACTGACAGAATACCGATAGGAGGCCTGTAGAAAAAGTTATTCGCAAATTAGAAAATCCAGACGGGAGTGTGAGGCCTCCGGGTATCCGATAGGGAAATTTATCGGTATTTGAAAAGTGACTGAATGAGTTTGGATGACCTCAGTCAGATGACTGATATGACTCACAGGGATGCCTGAACACCGCAGGCCAGTGTATCGGACAGAAGGAGCCGGTGTCCGGATATGTGTATAAACGGTGAAAAATAGATTAAATATTCAATAAGCATTAACGGGGGGAGATTTCTCGTAATGCGTGCCATGAAGGTAATGGACCCTGAAAGGCCCAATAATGGCGCCAACAAAGGCCCAGTAAGACCCTTGGACTGATAGGTGGGCCAGTGTCCGGCAGAACCCCGGAAAAGTGCAAAATTACGAAAATGCCCCTGTGTTGTACTAAAGGGGTAGTGGATGAATGAGGGCATTTTGGTCATTCTGGACAGGCCCAGGAGCCAAGGCTCATACAGATAAAGTTACTTAGAGTCAGTATATATCCTGACAGAGTACAGAATGGTGTGAAATGACGATTTTACCCTTAGGGTTAAAATAGTGCAAGAAAGGGCACCCAGGGGTATTTTGGTAATTTACCGAGGGATGTTTCTTGGGAATCGAGCCATCAGAGTACCTGAGCTTGATCAAGATCCAAGATAACATACCCAGAGCCCAAAAACGTAGGCCCAGTGATATGTGAGAAAAAGTGGCATTAAAATACTATTTTAATGCTGTTTCAATAAAGTAAAGTTACTCGGTCGGCACGATAACCGAGGAGGTGATCAGATAAAGTCCGGGACTTATCTGGATAGCATTGGAAGGCGTGAAAGGTCCCTTCCAGATGCCACATGGCGTCATCTTAGAGGCAGAAGAAAAGTTAAGGACACGTATTACGGTGCAAGACTCTGGACCGGTACTAGATTGGACTGAACTGCTGAGTCAGCTGATGAGGTGTCCAGGAATTGTGACATGTGAAGAATGTGGCGATGAGGTGTCCCGGTGAGGTGTCCTGGATGATGTCATGCATGATGCAGTAAAAAGGAATAAAGAAAAATAGGAAAATCCAGGAAAAAACCAGGACCACATGTTCAGATGGCTTCAAAATTACAAGAATGCCATCCATTAAAGCTATAAATACCCCCCTTCCCCTCCCATTTTAGGCATCCCACGTTTTTGGCAAGAAAAGAGAGAGAAAGGAGAGAGAGAAGGAGAAAGAAAGAAAGAAAGAAAGAAAGGAAGTTCTGGTGGAGTTGGAAGCAGTATAGAAGTTCTGGAGCTCTGCTTTTGAGGTAGTAACTAATCCTAGCTCTTATGTAATGTCTTTGTGATTTGTTGTGCTATTGTTTGGTTGGATTGTTGTCTTATATGTTATGCTTGAAGCTCTATTACAATGCTATGATCATATGTTATTGAATATGGAAGCACGCAGCATACTTATCTATACACAATCACAAGCAAGCACCGTCACTCTGCATTACATATATTGTTATGATTATTGCTACTGGGATTCTTTTGAATCTCATTCCCAAAAATAACATTACAGGGGAGGTTCTGTCAAAATAAAATCTGGAAATTTTAAGAGACGCCGTTAGGCTGCCGAAATTTTGGCAACAGAGCAAGGACAAAGAAAGGAACTGATACGTACTGTGTACGTAGGTGCTGTCTAAGGAGGCTGGAAGTGAGTGGACCTAGCCGGTTCATCCAGTCTTTCCTGGGTACTTACGTAGAATGGTAGCTCCTATGGGAATTACCGAATCGGTATAAGATCGGTTACTTTCTACAGAAGGAATGTAGCAGTTATGCTGCCGAATTTTAGACAGGAGAAGATGTAATAGAAATATGAGAATTTGCTGTATGCCTTGTTGTATGACATTTTATTATTTAATAATAAATATTGTTTAGCATGTTCAATTTGTAAATGGGGAATTAAGGGAGAAATTCGCAGGTCTTGAGGTAGCAGTGTTCTGACCTCAGTTTGACCTAGTAAACGGAGGAGTTTGGCTACGAAATTTGGTAGTCCAATCGTACACATCTGGGGCGTTACGTGGATAGGTAATAAGCCTTGTTTGGATGTGTAGAATGAGATTAATCAGTTTTCAAATTAAATGTCCAGAATAAAGAACTTAAGAGTAAAATTTTGAATTTCTGGGCTTAAGTTAAGATATGATCGAGCTAATATCGCTTCCGTAAGTGTACTCTGAGGGGTCTAAGGGAGGATGTTTCACTGCGTGCTTCCATATTCAATAACATATGATCATAGCATTGTAATAGAGCTTCAAGCATAACATATAAGACAACAATCCAACCAAACAATAGCACAACAAATCACAAAGACATTACATAAGAGCTAGGATTAGTTACTACCTCAAAAGCAGAACTCCAGAACTTCTATACTGCTTCCAACTCCACCAGAACTTCCTTTCTTTCTTTCTTTCTCCTTCTCTCTCTTCTTTCTCTCTCTTTTCTTGCCAAAAACGTGGGATGCATAAAATGGGAGGGGAAGGGGGTATTTATAGCTTTAATGGATGGCATTTCTGTAATTTTGAAGCCATCTGAACATGTGGTCCTGGTTTTTCCTGGATTTTCCTATTTTTCTTTATTCCTTTTTACTGCATCATGCATGACATCATCCAGGACACCTCACCGGGACACCTCATCGCCACATTCTTCACATGTCACAATTCCTGGACACCTCATCAGCTGACTCAACAGTTCAGTCTAATCCAGTACCGGTCCAGAGTCTTGCACCGTAATACGTGTCCTCAACTTTTCTTCTGCCTCTAAGATGACGCCATGTGGATCCTGGAAGGGACCTTTCACGCCTTCCAATGCTATCCAGATAAGTCCTGGACTTTATCTGATCACCTCCTCGGTTATCGTGCCGACCGAGTAACTTTACTTTATTGAAACAGCATTAAAATAGTATTTTAATGCCACTTTTTCTCACATATCACTGGGCCTACGTTTTTGGGCCTGGGAATATCATCTTGGGTCTCTGATCCAGCCCAAGTACTCTGACGGCTCGATTCCCAAGAAACATCCCTTGGCAAATTACCAAAATACCCCTGGGTGCCCTTTCTTGCACTATTTTAACCCTAAGGGTAAAATCGTCATTTCACACCCTTCTGTACTCTGTCAGGGCATATACTGACTCTAAGTAACTTTATATGTATGTGCCTTGGCCCCTGGGCCTGTCCAGAATGACCAAAATGCCCTCATACATCTACTATCCCTTTAGTACAACACAGGGGCATTTTCGTAATTTCGCACTTTTCCAGGGTTCTGCCGGACACTGGCCCACCTATCAGTCCAAGGGTCTTACTGGGCCTTGTTGGCGCCATTATTGGGCCTCTCAGGGTCCATTACCTTCATGGCACGCATTACGAGGAATCTTCCCCTGTTAATAATTATTGAATATTTTATCTATTATTCACCGTTTATACACATATCCGGACACCGGCTCCTTCTGTCCGATACACTGGCCTGCGGTGTTCAGGCATCCCTATGAGTCATATCAGTTATCTGACCGAGGTTATCCGAACTCATTCAGTCCCTTTTCAAATACCGATAAATTTCCCTATCGGATACCCGGAGGCCTCACACTCCCGTCTGGATTTTCTAATTTGCGAATAACTTTTTCTACAGGCCTCCTATCAGTATTCTGTCAGTTTCCTGACATCCGCCCCATAAAGACGCATCATCCTGTATTTTCTCACCTAGATCTGAAATCTAGGATATCCGGTATGAATTTTTATAACTTTTGGACGATCAGTCCATTTCTGGTTATCTGGAGTCTTCAAAAATTCCTGTATTAAGCCAGATTACCGAGCGTCCCTTGCTCTCTCTACCGGTGAAATCTGGGACTAAAATGCCGTCGGACAGTCCAAACCACTTCCGGCCTGACTTTCTTTAATTACACTTTAGCCCCAAAAAACTTTTCTTCTTTTCATTTAAGTCCCTTATTATTTGGCTAAAATTACACTTAAGGACCCCACCTTTTTGTCCTTAAACTTTCCATAATTCTTTCATACTCATAGAGACCTCGTATGCACATTTCACAGTTCAGTGAAATGATCAGCATAATTTTCTCTATTTTCTGGCAAAATATGGTACTCATCGGCTACCAGCCCGATCTTTTTCATAATTACGATTTTGCCCCTACATTCTCTTTCTTGCCTCATTACTCATCTTCTTATCATTCATCTTAAGTTCTAGAAATTCTCTTTCAATAACTCATCCCCTAAACTCTTCGGGAGTCAACGTTAATTGAAAAGCTCGACAACCCGCCCATATCAGGTTATCTTACACAGGAGCCAGCCCATATCAAGCTTCCTGCAGAATTCCTAGGCTTAAGACTTAGGATATTCCTCACATTCCTCATTTTGAACCTAGGCGAACTGTCCCGATTCTGTAGGTTAAAGACTTAACTCATCTTTACATCCTGAAGGACTTAGCTCATCCCTCGGATCCTACAAAATACAGGTAAGTGATCCGCCCATATCATATTACTACCCTGGGACTACGGTTTTAGCAGCCTGCCCATATCAGACTACTTCCCAGTTCTCCTAGACCAAAAATCGGGATGTTACATTTCCCATGGCCATGCATTTTTATACAAAGCACATAGCATGATGACATGTCACTAATTAAAGAAAGTTTAATAAAATTACATATCATGCATTAGCATCTATCTTGCATATTTAAGTGGTAATGTTTGCTACTGAAATTCCCTAGAATCTCACCCTCCCATAACCAACCATAATAGGTTATTTATGATGAAAGAATCATGCTTGATACATGAGCTAAGGAATGAAAGAGAAGAAGTAGACAAGTGATGGCATGTCATGTATGTTATCCTTTTTATGTAATATTATGTAATATGCCATTATATATAAAAAAAAATGTATGAAATAATTATGGCATAACCCCATAATGTATATGAATGTATGAGAGGCCAAAGAGATGGTTTATACATGCTGGAACAATTATTGGAAATTAAAGAAAGGAAACTGAAATGGTAAAAATATAGGTCCTAAAGCAATTTTGTTGAGGCTTCAGTTTGACCTAGCAAAATAAAGAATTAATTCACAAAATTTAATGAGCATATAGTACACATCCAGAGCTTTAAATGCATAGGTAACACGTTTCATTTGGATATGTATATCAAGATAAATGAATTTCCAAATTTACAAGACAGAATCTGGAATTTTTCATAATTTGCCATATGAATAGTAAAAAGTAACGATTTAATTGTATTGATTGGCAAAGTAAATGTCCAGATTTATATTTGTTCCTTTAATATCTATGAAAGAACTTCAAGTAAAAATTTGAATCACCTCCATACGATTCTTCTACAATTAGTTATGAATTTTTAAAGATAGACTATCAATCTAGAAATTACCTAATGAACAGTACCCGAGAAGTAAGTTCTAAAATTTTAAATTTTGGGTCAAAGTAATGCTTCTGCTAGTTAAATACACTTCCGAATACGTACTCTGAGAGATTAAAAATATGATGTTTCATTTTGGTATCAAAGCAAAATGTTTTGGCATTAGTACAGAATAAAGTTTTACCACATAACAGAGGTTCTAGTGCAAGATAAACTTGTCTAATTAGGAAACAAAGCATGTAGCGGATTACCTAAGACCCAATTGAGATTGAGGTTAGTGATGGGTTAATTGTTCATAGTCTAACTAAGATTATAGATTGGAGATTAATGCTCTAGGGAAACTGAACACTGAGATTTAATAAGAGATAAAAGTGATTTCTTAGTTAATTGAGATAAAGTTTAAATATAAAAAGCTTTGATTCAAGTGATTAGTTTTAAAAAGAGTCAAGACAATAAAGATGATACAATTTTTCATTAACAAATAACAATATATATATGTCTTACTAGGAAATAATGGACCACAACTCCATTTGAACTTTTTTTTTCTCCTCTCAATATAAAAATCTAAATACTAGCTTCTATACTTGTAACATAGTTTTAAGGAGAGAACGGTATTAACTGAGAGGAAAGAATAAGAAATAGATATTAATTTTATATATATTATATCATATTTAGATAAAATAGATATAAATTTTAGATATAATATACAAATATATAATTTAAAATAAATAATATACATACTTTTATGATCAAATAGTTTAGATAATATTAGATTGTATTGATAGATATTTTATATATATTTGATCTGATTTATTTTACATTTTTTCCTAAATCTAATACTATCTAATTATGAGGATAAAAATATTTTTTTAATAAAATCTACTTTTATAATTTTATTTTGTAAGAAATATTATAAAATAAATTAGATCAGATATATATAAAATATATCTTAAGAAAGATAGGATTAGATTTAGGGAAATATATAAAGTAAGATGAATGTAAAAGAAGAAAGATGTAGGAATCTCAATAAAGATGAGGTATTTAATTATAACTTTTTCTAAAGTCTAAGAATAAAAGGAGATAGATGATGGAAGCATGAGAGGACTTAGGTCATTAATTATAATTTTTTCTAAAGGGATATTTAGCTATGATTAAGACCAATATATATATTATATATATAAATAATATTAAATAGGCCAAGCTCACAAATTTGTAAGTTAGACTTTAAAAAAAATCTGACATATTTAAATAAATATATTTTTAAATAGATCTAAAGCCTGATTTTTTTGTTAAACAAGTTAAGTTTTATTAGACTCTAACCAAAATTAATTGTAGACCCCAATTAAAAACCTAACATATTTTATGACTTATCTCCCAGCAAGACAGGACCACTTCTTCACCCTAATTCTCCTCTCATTCTTTTCTTTTCATTCATTTATTTTTTTTGTAGAAAATAATAATATTCTTGTTCGTTTTCCTCCGCTCATTCCCCAGTTTTATATTTCCCCACCTATTTTTTTTTTCTTTATTAACTATTCCTGTCTCTGCGTTTGGGGTTTTGGAAATGGTCCCAAATTCTTTTTTCCCTCTTTCAATTCTGTGGACCACGTCCAGCGGCTGTCCCTGAAATGACTTTTCACAAATCTGGATTGGTATATTAACTATAGTTTATTTATTATTGTTCATATAGTATGAGTGACCACCCAGTGTCCCGCATTTTTTTTACATATATTTTATTATTAGGTATTTAAATAATTAATTAATTTATATCAAAGTTTTACTATTAAGATACCTTTCCCAGGGTTCTTTTTTAATAGGGTTAATCTGTAAATTTATCCTAAAATTTTTTATTTAAGAATAATATTACCGTAGAAATTTGTGGGTTCTATATTGCTATAGAAATTTTAAAACATAGCAATATTATCTCTCCCTGGTAAACATTGATAATTAAAAAAGTAATATTGATTATTAATATTTTAACGGTAACAAGTAACATTATTATAATTTAATATTTTTAGAGTAATCTTAAATCTAAAAAAATTTATAGGGCAATATTATTTTTGAGTGAAAATTTTTAAATAAATTTATGTCTTAACCTTTTTTAATAAGATGACATTTGAATATCAGTTCTCTTATTTTATAGTCTAAATAATCTATCATTAGTTCAATTCTCCCACTTTAAAGTATAATTAATCTTTCAAATCAAATATTTCTCTTCTCATGTGGCCCTTCAAACCCAAAACTCCATGGATCTCTCTCTCTCTCTCTCTGTGAAATCATTGTGCAATAGTATATACCAAAAAAAAAAAATCATTGTGCAATATTTTAACCCTAAACTTTTATGGTTCATAGGATGAGAGAGAATAAACACTTGAATTAGTGCTTGGGCCATTGTGAACAACAGCGAAGTACGTGGTCATCTTGAGTCTCTCAAAGGTTCAGTCGTTAGAATCTGAGCACACCCCATGTTTGAAAATTGACTCATTGGGTTAATAAACAAGCTGAGATCAATTCCTTTCTTAATTTCTTTAATTATATATTGCCTGAATCTCAAGGTTTTGTGAGAGAGAAAGAGAGCTACATTATAGGGTTTCTCAAATAATATTATATATATTCCCCTCCTTAATCAAACCAATTTTTTTCATTAAAAATTTTAAATAAATTGAATCTTCAAGATATATATTTGCAAACTATTTACTGAAAAAATTAACAAAAAATTTGAATTTATATTTTTATAAAATATAGAATATATCTTTATCAATTGAATTAATCTTTAATTTCTTAACATGAATCTCTCAAAGTTTTGTGGCTATAATAAATAATAATGGTGCTGCAGGCTTGGGTAGCAAAGTTGTGAGAATCATAAATGAACTAGTTTAATCTCGATCATTGTCTTGAATATGATATAATATGAAATTAATACTTTAAAATATGATATAATTAATTTAATCTGCTGTTACTTTAAATGATGTTGGCTTCATAGATTTATTATTAATTTAGCAGCAATTATACCTGTAGATGCCTCAGTATGACACATGTCTATGAGAGGAATATTCTAAATCCCTATGACATGATCCCATTAAAAGAAAAACACTGTACTTTTTGAGGAGGTACCTAACAAAATCAATTCCTTATTAATTAATAATATATATATATATATATATATATATATATTCTCCAAATCATATAACTAGAGATTCAGCAAGTAAAGTGATTATAGCATACAGTGGAACAAACCCAAACATTAGAAATTAAAAAGCCATTGACCTGTAAGATTGAAGAAAAGTTTAATCAAAGCTATTAAAATGATATCCTTTTAAACTAAATAGTTAAATAACTAATTTAGATAGATTAAAAAAATTAGTTATATTGATTATTTGTAACTAATATGGTATATTATATTTCATCATGATTATCCTTAAATAAAAACTCAAACGATTTAGATCAGCTAGCTAGGATTATTCTAGCTTAATTAAAAGTCACTAGTTGGATCTTTTAAAAATGCAGCACCCTAAAGACTAAGGGCACTAACCTTAATAGTTATTATCATACCTCGATCTGGATTAGTCTGATTTATAATTTTTTAATAGGTTGACTAGGATATTGAGTGCTTAAATAAAAAAATAATAATTTAGAGAAAATTATAAATTTAAGTGACAAAATATATTAAAATCTTATATTTAAAATTAAATTTAAACTCCCAACAACCTCTTATATGAATAATTGGAGCCGAGGGAGTATATCTGTGAATAATATGTATTGTGTGCATGGCAGAAAGCATGAAAATTATTTGTTGTGCATAGTCAAGGAAAAGACAAGCAAAAAATGAGTGCATTCTTCAAGACTTTTCCATCAGAAACCATACACAGAGTGACTACACTGAGGAGCACTATTTTAACTTTAAAAGCATTTTTTAGATTGAAGATAAATTTAATTGGGGACAGGAATAAATACCAGGACAGTGACAAGTTAACACAGCAGAGATCTCTTAGCTTATATATATTTAAGCTCAAGATTAAATTGAAAAAAAGTGGTTCGGGAGAAAGGGTTAGAGATACCAATACGCTTCTTAACTAAGACTGCAAAGATGATTACGATGAGGTTTTTAATGAAAGTGACCAATGTTTCAATTTTGGAGCACCACCAAAATGGGGTTCATATCATAACTGCAATCAGTGTGTCACAGAAAAATGAGCCTTTAGGGATTAGATAATGGTGGAAACTAGTAAACTATAAAAACGACCCTTCAACCTCTGGAGAACTTAAAATATATATGATCTGTCCTACTTGTGTGTACCATATTTACAAAGGTTCATACCATTTTTGGTCCCAGGAGCTTCTGAACTACAGTTTCACACCCACCTGCACACAGTCCCGCTATATCAAGAAACAACAGCTCACTCGTGAAACCACGAGGAGTCGTCTAGAGATTAAAAAAAAGAGTTTAATTTGGTCTGATTTTGTGCTGTAAGTTTTCTCATAAAAACTGTAGGTAATTTTAAAGTTTTTTTCTATCAATATCTCCCTATCTGAAGTGTTTAAAAAAGGTGTAATATTGCCATTAACCATTAAAAATATTGTTAAAGTCTAATTCTCCTAAAAAATTTTGCGTTGGAGCTGTTACGATATGAAAGTTTTTGTAAGATTAATATTAGTTTGGAAGTAATAAAAAAGAAGTAGAGTCACTACAACTATTAAAAAATTAACATTGACTATTAACATTTTTAATAATCAGAGTGATATTACTTTTTTTTTACACTTTAAGAGTGATACAGATATAACAAAAACTTCTATATATCTACAACTCTTACATAAAAAAAAATTGAACATTGACACTAAAATTATTAATGGTTAAAGTTAACTTTTTGACTGATAGAGTAATTTTACTTCTTTTTCAAGGTTTCATATAGCGATATTATTCCAATAAAACATCTTGTATACCCACAATTGGTTTTTTTACCATAATACTATAAATAGTAAAAGAATTTACCCAAAATACTATACAGTGAAAAGTACTTACTAAAAATATACACTCAAAGTCATTATTTACTAGATGAACTTTAAATTTCTAAAAAAGTTGTTCACCACTAATACGGCTTTGAAGATAAGACAATTTTTTAAATTATAAAAATTAAAAGTTGTTCTCTGACAAAACAACTTTGATGATGGGAAAGTTTTAAAATTATGAAAATTAAAAGTTATTCTATGATAGAACAACTTTTGAAATTCATTTGGCCAGATCTAATTTGTTCAATACTTGGCTTCACTACACTAGTTAAAGGGCAATAAAAGTGTACTTTAGAGTTACACTTTATAAGTTTATCACCCAAACATTGACTTTTTTAATATTCTATTTTTTTATTCAAATGCAATAAAAATTCATTTTGGGGGTAAACGACTTTAAAAGTTCATCACTACAAGAACAACTTTATCATCTTAATGTCTTCTGTCTCTTCCGTCTCCTCTTAACATGAAAATGAAATGATTTATATAATAATTTTGTAATTATTTTATTGAAAATTTATGGGAAAATAAATAATTGGAGGAAAGCGTTAATAATAAATACATAATAACACTAATAATAGTTATGAAATTAATATGGGTGTATTAAATAAAAATAATTAATTAAAAATGGTACTAGAATGTTGAGAATTGATTTACTTGACAAATAGTTACTTTCGGTGCCACATCTTGTTCATATTCTCACATGTTAGGGTCGTTGTTATATGTTCACTTTTTTTTGAAATTCAAGTGTCTCATTTATTTGTGTATTTGGTATATTTAAATCAAACCAAGGTAATTCAACTAAAGAAATTGATAGTCAATGGGTGATAAATGATTCGTTTGATAGATCACCTTGCTCAAAAGTAAAAGAAACATTGTATTCGGTTGAAAATAGTATCGAGTCGTCAAATAATGGCATAAATGATTGAAATTTAGCATGATTTGGTGAGTCAAAATGTGATGATGTCAATAAAGGTAACATGTAATAAGGCTCACATTAATTAGGATTATGAGAGGTGATAGGAGATGATGATGAGATTAACCTGTAATGTGACTGACTAAAAATTTGAGGCTCTTGTCCTTCAATATTTTTATTTTGAATTTGTGGTTGGGTAGACAAGTAGCCGCCACATCGCTTGCTCAGTCTATCCCAAAGAATTTGTGGCCGTGGCAAATCAACTGTCGATGGAACAGGCTGAGGGTTTATGTTAAGTAGTTTTTCTCTCATTGCAAGTAAGATGTTGTGTTGGTCTCGAGTAACTCTTTCTCAAAAATCAATGCAATCAGAGCATGCTAAATGAGAACCAATCACCAACCTGTATAACTCTTGTGCTATGTCAGCATGAAAAAATAAGATGTTTTGGTGTAACACTTGTTATCAACTGAAAATAAAAAGATGGTATTAATGAAAATAGGTGAAAAACTTACCACGTAGCCAATATCACCACTAATATGTTGGATCCATCATCTTATATGTCTCCAATACCATTGCATATATCATATGTTTGATCAAATTCATCAAGCATAACAGGAGTGTGAATAATAGCATGTGGCCATCTATTCCATACTTGAATGAAGTTTGAATATTATTGGGTCTAATTTGTAGTTGTCCTAACATGCAATTGTATTGGATGGTAATTTCCCAAATGAACAGGTGGGGTAAAAATTGGTTGTTGATGACCGAATTACCTCAATATACGATCAGGGTGATGCCATTCAATAATATGAAAGTATATGAAGAGGAACATTAGTTAGCCAAATTTCAAGTGTTGTCAAACAACACTCTAAAATTAATTGACAGACTTAGGGGGATTCATATGGCCGCTAAATTATCTCATCACTTGTCATTCTATCAAGAAAACTCCTATAATGGAGTAAAGACATTGCTGTTGGATGAGGGTATCGTCCAACATTTTTCTACCTATTATGATCACAAAAATAATGTTAAAATTTGTATAATAATTTTAATAATAAGTGCATATCAAATATATGTGGGGTGAATTTATCATACCTAAAAACTAAGGGAAGTAAAACAAAAGGGTGTGCAATGTTTATATAGAGAAAGGAAGGAACTAATAAAGAAGAAGAGAAATGGATGGTGAAAGAAAAAAGGAGCATGTAATGTTTATATAGATCTAACACTTATTACTCTCACACACTATTTTTTCTTCTGTCACTTTAAATCTTCAGCTTTATACTATGTCTTCTTGAGCTCACATGAGAAGCCTTAGACTTTGTGAAGAGAAAGAATATCATAAATTGATGTTTGATTAGGTTCACTGATAGGAATCTTAGAGAGAGAGAATGACACGTCGGAGTACTATTTGGATGGGGACAAAATTAAAGTTATTCTGTCATAGAACAACTTTTAAAATTGTTTTATCAGAGAATATTTTTTAATTTTTAAAATTTAAAAAATTATCATATTTTTAAAGTCGTATTGATAAAAAATAACTTAAAAAATTGAAAGTTTATCTAGAATAACTTTAAGTATGATTTTTTTATAAATATTTTTATAGTATTATAGTAAAAAAGCCCCCACAATTCCTAAACCAAGATTTTCACAATGGTGCATGTGAAATTTACAGTGTACAAACGTTAATGATGATGGGTAATTACTGGTTTTTGGTGGGAGCCGGGTTTTAACATCAGGGTAAGGGGGGATATTCTGCTGAGATGAGTCAGGTGAACTGCAGCAATTTACTGTAATTTTACAGAGTGTTTTTTTTCTCTTTTTAATTTTTCTTTGTGTTACTCCAGAGTTGAGTGGTGAGCACAGAATCATCCCACTTATGGGACAGATGATACCACCTGTTTAGGTGAGTGTACCTCCCAAATCCCAAGAGAAGCGTAGCAGCTCGTAGGGTAGGGGCCCTACATTTTCATAGCTTTGGTTGCTTTGTTGTTTCAGATTCAATTCGAGATTTGTGAGAGGGATAAAAAATTTTGAGTTCATTTCCCCTCAGATTAGGGTACCTGTGGGAAAAAGCAGAGATTTTGTTACTATCTCTTATATCTATCAATCAATTTCATAGATACCACACCTCATTGTCATACATTAAACACAACCCCCGCTCTTTCCTCTCTCTCTCTCTCTCTCACAATCGGACTCCTTCTCTCTCCATCTGTTCCCTCTTTTTCATCAGTCACTTTTCACTCCCAATACCTACTCACTCGATCTATCACTCACATTAAAATCCATCCTTTTCTCTTTCTCTGTTTCTTAATTGCTCCGCCATGATCAAAGAATCCCATAGAAACTCGACTTCGACCCGTGGGTGAGTGGATATATTTTTATTTGAACTGAGTTTTGTTTGCGTTTTTTTGTTCATGGGGTCCTATGAACTATCAGCAGCCGGCGGCGGCGCCTCCTCCAATGGTAGCTCCTCGAGCTCTGGAACCAAGCCAACGGAGATGGACGGGCTCCTAGCTGGCGCTGGATATAAGGTCAAGTCGTCGGAGCTTCATCATGTGGCTCGACGCCTCGAGCGCCTCGAGAATGTAATAGTCAACTCTGCTGCAGACATTTCTCAACTCGCTTCCGATGCTGTTCACTACGACCCCTCCGATATCAGCTCTTGGGTTGACACTCTTCTCACTGAATTGAACCAGACCGTTTCTCTGCCTTGTGATCTGTTGGAGTTGCCGGATCTCCCAACTTGTTCGTTGCTTGAAGATACTGCGGTAGATAATCGATGGGTTGTGGCTCAGAATGATCAGAGCCACCATAGCTTCACTTCTCAGCAGCAGCAATTTCAGCAATTGACGGTGGTAACATCGATGGAAGAGAACTCCGGGATAAGGCTGGTCCACATGTTGATGACCTGTGCGGATTTTCTTCAACGTGGCGAGCTAGCTCTTGCCGGCTCCCTTATCGAGGACATGCAGGGTTTGTTGGCGCACGTGAACACCAGCTGTGGCATCGGAAAAGTTGCCGGATACTTCATCGACGCCCTGAACCGCCGGATCTTGGCGCCACGGACCATCGTCACTGGCTCCTCCTGCACCGGCTCGCCTTATGAGGACGAGGTTTTGTACCATCACTATTACGAGGCTTGTCCTTACCTCAAGTTCTCTCACTTCACGGCGAACCAAGCCATCTTGGAAGCCTTCAACGGCCACGATTGCGTCCATGTGATCGACTTCAACCTCATGCACGGCCTCCAGTGGCCGGCCTTGATTCAAGCTCTAGCGCTCCGTCCCAGTGGGCCCCCTTTACTGAGGTTGACAGGCATTGGCCCGCCGTCTCCGGACGGCCGTGACACTCTCCGTGAAATTGGGCTGCGACTCGCTGAGTTAGCTCGGTCCGTCAACGTCCGATTCGCTTTCCGTGGTGTGGCAGCTTCCAGACTCGAAGACGTAAAGCCATGGATGCTCCAGGTAAGCCCAAAAGAAGCCGTGGCGGTGAATTCCATCATGCAGCTTCACCGCCTCCTCGGATCCGACCCAACAAGAGAACCTGCCATCCAATCCGTCCTTAGCTGGATCCGAAGCTTAAACCCGAAAATCATGACAGTGGTGGAACAAGAATCGAACCATAACCAACCTGGGTTCTTAGACCGTTTCACAGAAGCTCTGTATTACTACTCCACAGTGTTCGACTCGCTAGACGCTTGCTCGCTCCAGCCGGATAAAGCCTTAGCTGAGATATACATACAGAAGGAGATTTGCAACGTTGTGTGCTGTGAGGGATCGGCTCGCGTGGAGAGGCACGAGCCACTGGCTAAGTGGAGAGATCGGCTCACTAAAGCCGGCTTTAGGGCTCTACACTTAGGATCAAATGCTTTCAAGCAAGCCAGCATGCTCTTGACTCTGTTCTCAGCTGAAGGCTATTGTGTTGAAGAGAACGAAGGGTGTTTGACTTTGGGTTGGCACAGCCGACCCCTCATCGCGGCTTCGGCTTGGCAAGCTGCGTCAGAGTATCAAGTGGCTTGATCAAGTAACACAAGAAGGATAGTACTGTAAATTTCTATTATGCTTACTGGTTAAAGCCTTATCATCGAATGCTTCATCATCTCACTTGTCATTTTTTCTTTATCTTTCCTTTACATATAATATAACTTGTTTGGTGATTTCAAATAAAATATATTAGAATACGAATATAACTAGCGATCTTGTCAATTTGTCAATGGAGAAAAACGCACTTGAATAATTAAATGTTGACAACAAGATGTTGTGTCTGTTAATTACGAGGTGGTTGGGGGAGATTGTCCGGAAATAATTCAGATAATCCATTCTTAAAAGGTTTGAAAACTGTTAATTTAAATTTGAAATGGACATGAAAAAATTGTAAGCCACACGAGGGCCTTTTAAATCTGATACCATATAATAATGATAATATAATTGAGTTCTTAATCTGTGGGACTGATGATTGAATGGTTTGTGTAACCAAAACGACATTGCAAATTACTATTGATGCAATTTTGAGGTTGAGGTTTCAATTCAGTGAATTATTGTGTGTTGTGCAAGGTGGGGTCAGAATTGATAATGCAGTAACTCTGGCAAATGGGTCAGAAGAAAATAAGGAAGCAAGTACTAATTTGCGGGGCTATAAAAGGAAAAGTTTGAAGGGAAGCTACTTTCTTCTATAGTATTTTAAAACTAAAATATTAATCTATGACAATGGGAGAAAGAGAAGGGATCTTTTAAGATCACCTACAAAAATAGTATGGAGAATTTGTTAGATAAAAATTAGTATTTTATACTATCAACTCGTGCTAGTACATATATAATATTGTGAGTATTATAGGGTTTGACCGTGATGGCTTTTTCTCACTGTGATTTTACTATTTAAAATAAGATTTTTATACATAATAGGTTGTGTCAATTTAGATCTCTGATATATTTTTAAAAATATTTATAAAAATATATAAGGTTTAGAATTTAAGTTTGTATTGTTTAGATCTAATTCAAATTTTTTAAATTATATAGATTTTTTATTAAAAAATCCAAAATAAATCCAATATGTCATTTACAAATTTGGATGAAACGACCAAATTATTTTTATAGTTGTAAAAGTTTTACAGAGAGTTGTGAAAATTATTACTAAAGTTATAAATTCTATTTCAGGAGTTACAAATCCGAAAGCAATTTCAAGTACGTTGTTAGAGTTGTAAATGTCTTAGGGAAAGTTATGAAAATCATTATTGAAGTTATAAATCTTATTGCAGGAGTTGCAAAGTCAAAAGCAATTAGCTCCAATTTTATATTAGTAAATATCTTAGCTGAAGTTGTCAAAACTATTACTGAAGTTTCAAATTCCATTAGAGAAGTTACAAACCTGAAAGCAATTAGTTCCAATTTAAGAGTTATAAATGTCTTAGAGAGAGTTTGTTAGAACTTATATTCAATAATATTTTGATGATGTTAAAATGAACTCAAAATAATCGTGTCAAAAGTAACTCAAAATAATAAAAAATATTTCTGTGTTTAAATGATGTTAAAAAGAAAACATAAGGAGTTAATCGATTAGTCAATCGATTAATGGGTATCAATTAATCGATTAGGTGTTCGATTAATGTCAAGACAGTGTTATGTGCTAATAAAGAAAATCAATTAATTGATTAATTAGTGTCTATTAATCGATCAAGTGTTAGATTAATATCATGGAATTGCTCTCTAGAATATAAAGATAAGTCAATTAATCGATTAATTCTAATTAATTGATTAGTTAATCGATTAATTCTAATTATTCGATTGTCAGTTCAATTAATTTGTTCAGAACAATTCTTCCTTTATTCAAAAGAAACTCTATTAATTGAGTAGTTAATCGATTAATTTATATTAATCCATTAACTGTTCGATTAATCAGTGCAGAATCATTTTGTGAAATTTAAATATGATCGATTAGTTAATCGATTAATTTATATTAATGGATTAATTGTTCAATTAATGTGTGTTGAAAATATTTCTATATCAATTCTTACAGAGACATAATCGACTAGGTATTCAGTTAACTTACATTAATCGATTGACTTCATATATTTTAAAGATATTTATCTGTTTGCGTTAAAACTGATTGAATATCTCTTTGAGCTATATATGATTGTTTCAAATAAAAAATATTCATATGTTTCTCATCATTCTTCATTATATATCTTTTGAGAAACTTATCTTATCAAACTACATTATATATGGTTGAAAATTCTGATCAATGTGATGCTCTATTTTTAGTTTCTCTCATTAATTGAAACATTGATTGAATTGATGATAATTAATGGATTAGTTAATCGATTAAATACATAATATTTTTCTGAAAGCCATCTAAACTTGATTAGGAACTTGATCTTTTATAATGAGTTGATTATTAATGGTTCATACACTTAATCAAAGATTTAACTACTAACAAATCTTTTGAGATTGAGTATGTTTAGAAAAGGCTAAAAGACTAAAATGATAAAGGCTACGTCAACGAAAACTTGCTACTTTTGGCAAAGCTTTAAATGCTTACCTAACCACTAATAACGCCTTCACTCCAATAGTTACAAGTCTGAGTCTAATGGCTACCAAATGAAGTAAATGTTGTTTAAGAACTCGACATTGATGAAGAAACAACCAACAGATGAAAAAACAACTTCTGAATTTATTACATTCTCTGTTTATTTATTATTCTGTAACCCGATATTATTGAGCTTTACTATTCATCATCATATGTACTCTTTGAGAGATATTGTGAATATTTTTCAATCATTCTATTTATTTAAGAGATTGATTCTCTTAAGTTGGGATTATTACCTTACGAAAAGTAAGGGGAGTGATTGAGAAAATCAATTGCTATACTGAGGCACCAAGAGCCCGTTCAAATATTGGAGATAGTTGAAAATCTCAGAAGGCGTCTGGGGACTCGACGTAGGACAAAAGGATTAGTCTTAACCAGGATAAACTACTTGTATTAATTCTTCTATCCTTCATTGAAATCTTTCTAATACCTATTCTCTTTATTCAATCATATTCTCGTTGTCTTTAAGTGTTAAAATTTTTGTTAAAAAATTTAAAAATACCTAATTCACCCACTCTTGGGTGTATCTCTACCTACACTAATATTTGGTATCAGAGCATATCTCTTAGAAAAGATCTAACAATCTCAAGAGATCTAGTATGTATGGTAGGATTTAGAGATAGCGTGTTACTAAAAGGAAACTCCACCACAAAGCCTCTAGGTTTCAATCGAGAGAACTGTACGTTTTGGAAAATAAGAATGAAGACCTTTATCAAAGCCTCTGAGTATGGTCTCTGGGATGTTATACAATATGGGAACTATGTTCCAACAAAAATTGTTGACAGAGCTAAAGTTTCAAAGCAGCGAAGTAAATATAATGACGATGACAAAAAGATGATATAACTCAATGACAAGGCCATTAATATTATAACATGTGCCTTAAGTTAGAAGGAGTATTTCTAGGTGTCTAGTTTGGAAATAGCTAAGGAGATGTGGGAAGCCCGAAAGTAGCTCATGAAGGAACCTCTGGTGTTAAAGAAAGCAGAGTAAGCATGTTTGAGCTTTTCTGAATGGTTGATAGAGAAAGCGTCCGAGACATATAAGTAAGATTTTAATATCTTATCAACCATCTGACTGCTTTTGGTCAATCGTATAGCTCAAGAGATCAAGTATGCAAGATTCTTGATGGTTTTACGAAGGAATGGGAGCCAAAGGTCACAACCATTGAAAAGACTAAAGGAGAATCCATGAGGTCTATCATTGCTCTTTTTGGAAGTCTAGCTGAATATGAGAGCAAACAGAAATACAAGAAGGAAATCAAAGAAAAGAGCAGAAAAGGAATTGCTCTTAAAGCTCAAGAAAGTGATATTGATGATGAAGAGCTCAAAGATGATGAAATGAGTCTCATAGTTCAGAGATTCAAGAAATTATATAGAAACCAAGCAACTAAAACTTTTTAACCAAAGAAAGGTTCTTCATCATCAAAGGAGCAAAAATATCAGATTATTTGCTTTAAACGCAAAAAGCCAGGTCACATCAAAGTCGAATGTCCTCAACTCTCCAAGAAAGACAAAGAGAAGAAGAGATAAAAGTTTCAGAAGAGGAGAGCATTCATTTCATCAATCTGGGGAGAAAGCTCTTCGAAAAGTAAAGAGAGCGATAACGATGAAACAACAAATATTTGTTTGGTTGCTCAAGAAAAAAAATGATTTAGAGATAGAAGAGGTAATAAATACTGAACCTACCTATGATGAGTTACTTTTTGAATATAATGAATTACATTTCAAATTAGCAAAAGAGTTAGTAAACTCTAAGAAGATTCAGAGTTTATAAGAAAAGATAAGTGTAATACCTTAGGTTGTATCAAAGTGTGCTAAGTGTGAGGAATCAGTAAAGAAAAATAGAGTTAAACAAAACTCTCCAAAAATTCACTAATGGTACTAAAATGCTCAACGTTATACTTGAAAATCAGAGATATGTCTCTAATAAGTCTAGAATAGGATAGATCCTAACTTAGACAAGTATAGAGGAAAGAAAAAATTAGGTAACAAATCATATTTGCATTACTTATACATATTGTACATACTCAAATACATTTGCTCTATATTCATATTGCAACCACAATGGTCACTCTACTACTTCTTGTTATCATAAGAAGAATAGACCCTACGACACATTGAAATGGGTTCCAAAAGGCATTTATGTACCTAAGGTAATCCAAACTAACTTGAAAGGACTCAAGAAAGTCTGGGTACCTAAAGTAAAATGATTTTGTTTCATTTTGTCTTAAAGCATCCAAGACCAACAAATGATACATGGATAGTGGATGCTCCAGACATATGATTGTAGACACAAAGAAGTTCTTTAAGCTTCATTATAAGGAAGGCGAAAAAGTAAGCATCGGAGGAAATCAATCTGGGAAGATTGCTGGGATTAGAAAAGTTGGAAGTGTAACATCCCGATTTTTGGGTCTAAGAAAATTGGGAGGTAGTCTGATATGGGCAGGCTGCTAAACCCGTAGTCCCAGGGTAGTAATCTAATATGGGCGGATCACTTACCTATATTTGGTAGGAATCCGAGGGATGAGCTAAGTTCCTCAGGATTTAAAGATGAGTTAAGTCTTTGACCTACAAAATAGGGACAGTTCACCTAGGTTCAAAAAGAGGAATGTAAGGAATATCCTAAGTCTTAAGCCTAGGAATTCTGCAGGTAGTTAGATATGGGCTGGCTCCTGAGTAAGATAACATGATATGGGCGGGTAATCGAGCCTTTCAATTAATGATGACTCCCAAAGAGTTCAGGGGATGAGTTGTTGGAAGAGAATTTCAAGAACTTAAGATGAAGGATAAGAAGATAAGTAAACATACAGAAAGAGAATTCAGGGGCATAATCATAATTATGGGAAAGACCGGGCTGGTAGACAATGAGTACCATATTTTACCAGAAGATAGAGAAAATTATGCTGATCATTTCACTGAACTGTGAAATATGCATATGAGGTCTCTATGAGTATGAAAGAATTAGAAAAATAACCGAGGGCATTCTGGTCATTTCACACAATGGATGGAGATCATAGGGAATTTGATAGTAAATTATTATAATTAATATGAGAATTTATGGAGTTGACAGAAGTAAAAAAGGAGTCATGTAGAATTAATTATGGAATTTACGGTGATAAAGGACACCGATAAAGGGTTAAAAGAAATGTATGAAATTTTTATCAGGACTTCTGGGTCTCAGAAAATTATGAAACTTTGTAGAGAATTCATTTTATATTAGAATGAATTTATAAAAATGTTAGAACAATTAAAGGAGGTGTTTAGAATTTATTCTAAGATCAGGGTAATTTAAGGATATCGGTATAAGGAAAGTACATTGGGATTTGTGCCAATTAGCTATTGGACCTAAAAGAGGCCCAACATTTCATACTAGGCCAACCCAATAAGTCCCAAAAGTTATCTTGGAGCCCAAGCCCAATAATGAATAATTTATGGATTTTTGAAAAGAAAGAAAAAGAGAAAGAAAGAGAATAAAGTAAAAATTAGGGTTGGCACATGGTGGGACCCACAAGGACTTCAAAATGGCTCCAAAAAGGAGGATTAGGTGTACCAAGGGAGGCCATGCTAGTGATGTCATGGTGGTAAGGTCATGAGTGAAAAGAAAAAAGACATTTCAAGATCAAACCTTTAACCATTAGATCAAATAGTTCCCAAGGTGATATTGACCTTCAATTTTTCCAAGATTTTGCTATAAATACCCCCCTTGCCATTCATTCTTCACACCCAAGAGCTCCTTTAGAGAGAGAAGTGAGTTCTAGAGAAAGAAAGTGGAAGAAAGAAAGAAGGAATGAAGTGCTGGCGGAGTTGGAAGCAATATAGAGAAGCAAGAGTTCTGCTAAACTAGCCAGGTAGTAAACTTACCCTAAACTTGTATGTATGATTGATTGTGTTATGACTTGATTGGTTGTTGTTAATCTGTAATTGTTGAAGCTCTGTGCTATGATTGCCTTGGCCAATTGTATTTCATATATCGCATGGAAGCATGCACATTACATTATGTTGACACAATCACAAGCAAGCACAAATATCATCAATGCATACATTGTTTAGTACTGTTTGCTACTGAGATTCCCCCAAATCTCATCCCCTATTTATAACCCATTACAGAGAGGTTATGTCGAAGTGAATTTTGAGAATGCTGTAAGACGCCGTTATGCTGCCGAATTTTAGACTGAACATAAGGAGATGATACGTACTGTGTACGTAGGTACTGTCTAAGGAGTCTGGAAGTGAGTGGACCTATTCGGTTCATCCAGTCTTTCCTGGGTACTTACGTAGAATGTAGTTCTCACGAAAATTACCGAATCAGTACAAGATCAGTTATTTATAAAGATGAAGCCTAGTAGTTATGCTGCCGGATTTCAGGCAGGAAAGATGTAATAGAGATATGAGGATTTTGTCCATGCCCTGTTGTATAACAACTTATTATTTAATAATAAGTATTGTTTGGCATGTTTGATTGATATGTGATTATTGTATGCATAAGGATATAAAGTTGATTGCTGGAATTTGCCACCATAAACAGTAACTCGTGGTGATATAGTGATGTTTGATCTATAATTAAAAATAGTAAATAATTAAATAAATGTATGATATTTTTATGATAAATAGTAGACATACCAAGCTTCGATTTGATATATAGAATGTCTCATTTGGATGTCTACACATGGATATATAAATTATCAAAGTTGGGACCAAAATGCTGGATTCAGGAGAAAACGTTGGATGAACAATAAAGTTGTAACTTTGACTGACATTGACTTGGACAAGGAATGGTCAACGAGTTATTTTTCCTTAAATAGTATTGAGTTAGCTTCATGTATCAATTTGAACCACTACATTTTGATCTTTCTAGAATTATTTATGATTTTTCGAAGTCAGGTCACTCATCTGGAATTTACACAGCGAACAGTACTCGATAAGAGTAAAACTCCAGATTGAGAAATTGGACTTCAATGACCTTGAAAGTGGTTCTAAATACTACCAATTAGTCCGTAAGACGTACGAAAATAAGGATGTTTTATTTTGGTATCAGAGCAATAGGTTCTGGCACAGAATAAAGGGTTCTAGCTCAAAGTATGAGGTTCTGGCACAGGATAGAACGCTTTGTTCATAAGTATAGAGGTTTAGAAAAGCCCAGTGGAGGTAAAACTCCTAAATGAGTAGGTAGTATGATGTTATTGTGTTCACTTTTCTTTTTCTAATTGATAAGGAACAAGATGGAGGAGCCACACGTAGAGGAAGCTGGCAACTCCAATGAGGTAGATCTTATGCGAGTTATCCTTGCTAGGCTAGATCAGCAGCAAAGGATGATGGAAGAAATGAAGGCGGAACAAGTTCGCCGAGATCAAGAAAGAGATGCAACTATAGCTACCCTTAAAGCTATAGTTAATCAATTGCGGACTCCTAATAGACCAGCAGAAGGGATGTCAAGAGTTCCTCCAAATAATGAGCAGTTGAGAATAGAGGATCTAGTGGCAGATCCTAATAGTAATCAGCAGTAGATGGAGCGATTCCAGAAGTACAATCCTCCGGCGTTTGAGGGGACGTTTGACGTCCAAGTAGCTGAAGATTGGATAGATCAGCTAGAGAAGATTTTTGAGGTGCTAGACTGCCCATCAGGAAGAAGAGCCCGGATGGCCATCTTCAAGCTAGAAAAGGATGCGAAGATGGTAGAACAATACCGAGCTTATTCTTAAAGTAAAAGGAATACCTATTAGTAACCAGCGTTCTGTATTTTGTCCTTTTTAAAACCTTTCCAGCATGCATGGGGTCCATTTGGCATTTTAATAATCATAACACTTTCGATGCAACAATTTCTATTAAAATTGTTCATAATCATGAAATCCCCCAGCATGAACATTTATGATAAGTCATTAAAAGATTTTGTCAATCATATAATCAATTATTCAATAATGAATTTAAATAAATCATTTATAACATGTAAAGCCATGAGTTCATATGCTCGCTTTTCGTAAATCATGCTAAAATTATCTTTTAACTGAAATGTCAAATAATTAAATATATTTCAAAATATCATGGTTAGGGAACGTTATTCACTCATCTGTAATGCTCTAATATAACTTAATTTTGCTCTAAGCTTCAGAATATCATTCTCCTTTCATTTCCCTAAATTTTTCTAAAGTAAAACATTCCATCAGTACTTACTATTCATCTCTTTGTACCATATACCATTTATTATCATTCATGAAAATAGGATACTTTTCCACATAAACTCCTCTTCTACCAAACATGAAACATACATTCATAAGCAATAACCTCTCAAAACTTCTCCTTTCACCTCCATAACCTATGAGGAAGACCATTCACCATTTATATGTCTAACACCCTTAACTTGCTTTGATAGCATCAACTTACACATATACACTTACTCAAACCTAAACTCCAAAGATTTTACAACATTATCTTACCTATTTCAAATATGAGATTTTAAATCTTGATTCCAATATCTCACATCATGCATGCATATAATCATCATTTCCATTTTCAAAACAGTGAGCTCAATAACTCACTTTTAGTTTCAATCCTTAAACCCAAATCCACTGTAACCAACATTATAAGCTCATATATATATGTATGCACATATACTATGCAAAACCATTTCCCATAGCTCAAACACGCACACACCAGCAGTAAATTTCTAAACTACCAAGACAGCGATATATATATACATTTACACAACTCCAACTCACGGTGGGTACACAGCACAAAGAACCAAATCTTTACCCTCATATCAAACACAGGCTTATCACATATGGGAGGAAGAAAAATGAAATCTTTCAACCCCAACTAACAGGAGTTAAATGGAAGGAGGGATGTAAAGCTCACCACACACTTCACATGGCGGCATTTTGTAATAGAAACAGAGAACCTCCAACGATCACCACTCCTAAACCAATGACAACATAAGTTATCTGCAGCGACGAGAAGGATGGAACCAACAGAAAGAAATGGAGGAAAACACACACCCAAAGTGAAGCACCAACTCACCGCTACATTGCACCAAGACGGAGGAGGAAAGTTCTGACTACCATTCACCACACATAATGGCTTCAACAGTGGCAGGGTGTCGGGCGCAGCTGAAACAGAAAGAACAAACACAAACTAAGCTCCTATAGACGCCAACTAGCAGCGACGGTGATGCCAACCTAAAGTAAACCAAACGGAGACAGGGAAGAAGCTCGGAGCACTGTAGCTACTACAGTAACCCAACCAGCAAACTTGCAGGTCAACGGAAAGAAAGAAAAAAATGGTGGAAAGATATTGAGAAAGCTAACCTCAGTCGGGATCCGTACCGATGTACGCTATCCAAGCTCTGACGACGTCCTCCACGGCCACTGCTTCTATCGTGACTCTCACTCTTTAGCTCCTGTCACCGCCTCTATCCCTCTCACTAACCCTTACTCTTACTCTCCTATTATAGTTGGGAACGATGGAGAATGAAAAATGAGAGGAGTTGCTTTAGTCTCACTGCCTTCGCCTCCACTTCCCGTTTGCCTCTGCTCTCACTCTCTCACTCATGGACACTGAAGCAAAATGGCAGGAGGAGTGTTTCAAAATAAAAACCGACAGTAGTGTCTAATCACACAGTAGCTGACATTCCTGTGCCGCAAAGTTTCCTCTGCGTTGCTCACCTACTCTACTCTTACCCATGGCAGCGTCTGGTCACGCCATCGGAGGAAAAATAGGGAGGAGGAAGCGGGATTTGGGATAAAAAGGACAGAGGGGCAAAGTCATAATTTCAGGTCCAAAAAATGAAAAAGAATTCTTACTTCTGCAGGCGCTGGGGCTCGAACAGGGGACCTCATGCTTAATTCCTCCGTCTCCAACTACTCAGCTATCCATGATTATTTGTGAAAATTTTGCACGAAATAATATTTATAATATCTTTCATTTATTTCCAGGTCATTACGTTCTTCCCCTCTTAAGAAATTAGATCCTCCAAATTTGAAAATACGCTCACCTCAATTCTTGAATAGGTGCGGGTACTTATTCCGTATCTCACTTTTAAATTCCCAAGTAGCCTCTTCCTCTGAATGATTACACCACAATACTTTCACAGAAGGAATATCCTTTTTATCTCAACTTCTTTACTCACCTATCAATGATAGCTACAGGATATTCATCATACGACAAGTCTTCATCTATGCCAATTTCTTGATATTTGACGACATGAGAGGGATCGCATAAATATTCCCATAGTAATGACACATGAAACACCGAATAGATGCCAGATAACTCTTATGGTAAAGTTAATCGATAAGCTACTAAAGAGAATTGGAAGACACGAAGCGAAAATTAACTTTAAAAATTTTTCTATTCCTTGCCAGGATCTACCGAATGTGTTTAAGTCAAGGAGAAAGAAGTGTTACCTTCGGTATTTGAACTACGGTCGCGACCTCCGGATCCACTCGTCGTGACTCTTCACCTCTGGAGTTTTCAGTCGCGACCTACTCAGCTTATAGTCGCGACCTGTCACCTCTGGAGTTTTCTGTCGTAACCTCCTCAGTTTCTAGGCACGACCTGTCATCTCTGGAGTTGTCAGTCGTGACTTCCTCAGCTTCTAGTCGCGACCTGTCATCTTTTTTCAATTTTCTGACGTTCAGGACGCCTGTATGGTCGCGACCTAAGTGTCTACCGTCGCGACTTATCGTCGTACCTGGTGCTCTCTCCTCGATCTCAAGAAGTAGACAACTCAGATCGGCTTCCTCTACCGGTATCCACACGAACAGCGTTCCAACCACGAACGACGTGCTAGCGCCTCTTGTCCCTCTAGGGCTTTCTCAAGAATCCGACCTCATCATCTCTATTTTGGCCGTTTCTTATCTGCAAACCTTTTGCACTCTCCTTGCCCTTTTTGTCTCTCCATGAACCCTAGTCCCTAATGTCAAATATATAGGATGCTATCGGTGTTCTGATTGGGTTGGATTTCAGAATTAATCTTATATTAATTCTGAAATTAATACAATATCATATATTGCATAATTTGATAAGAAACTAATTAAATAAATATGGTTTATATTAAATCCGTCCCACAGATTTAATTCACCTATTTATTTAATTTAAAATAAAGATAAGACGGAATTATATTTGATTTATTCTCATAAATCAAATTTGAGATATCATATCAATTTAAATTTCAAATTCAAATAGATCATATCAATTTAAATTCAAATTCAAAAGTGATAGAGATTTAATTTATCATTATAAATTAAATCTTGCAAATATCTCTTATATTATATATAATATATATAGGAATTTATATATATAAAATATATATATCCACCCTAGATTATTTATTAAATCTGGACATGTCTTAGATTCAATGAATCTGGACATCACAGCTCATGTTAGGCTATTCAATGAATATGAAGTTGGCAGTGGGCCAATTACTATACTGACCCATAAGTCGGAGCGGTCTCTAGCAAGACATCACGACTACCCAAATCATATGAGGATCGATGAACGATGTAACCTTTCATACAACCATATCACGTCCCTTTTGTCACACGATATTTTGGTCATGGATGAGGCATGGAGAACGTCATCCTCCTGTTCCTGACTATTATTTTCTCGATCCCCTAGTAGTCTGACTATAGAAATAGAACTACCTTTCCATTACAGTATGGCCATACATTTCTTAGACTCACTCATCGAGGGCCCCAGTAATATCTCTCTATGAATGTGAGGGACAAATTCCATCTTGACCATTCACATTCCTTCGCATGAAAAATCACTAAGCCCGAACACAGTCTTTATGATCACTCGGTCAAAAGTGACTTTTGACTAGGTCAAAGCTGAGCGTTTGTCATGTAGGAATCCATGATGATCTCAGGTCAAAGGGCATAGTGACATGGTTTGTATATGAGAGAAGCTTATGACTTAACCCATGCAGCTCTCTCATAGCAGGTCGGTCCAACACCTTGTACTCTTACATGTGCCTATGACTTTGATTTATATCTCTATACATCTTCAAAGTCATACTGGTCTTATTTCATCTTTGCTCCCGCATAGATTATCGACCAGGGACATTTAGGATAAGATCATGAGTTATCCAAGGATGGTCATCACAGTAAACATGCAAATAATGTGATAACATAATTAAAAAATCAACAATGTTCATAATACAATGATTGGCCCGTAGGGCACAATTTCCAACAGTTACAACAACCACTCTATCCAAGATCTCAAATGGACCAATATACCTTAGATTTAGCTTGCCCTTTTCCCCTAACCTTATGACACTTTATTAGTGATACCTTTAAAATTACTTTATCCAAACCATGAACTCTAATTCCCTAGCTACAACAGTGTACCACATAATATTTTTATCGACTCTAAGCTGTCAACAATCTTTGCTTGATCACCTTCACATTGTGTTTAGCATCATGAACCAAATCTGATCCTAAAATCATTTTGTCACTGACTTTAAACCATCTAATTGTTGATCTATATTGCCTTACAGATAATCTTTCAAAAGGCGACATTTGAACACTTGCATAATTGCTATGATTATAATCAAATTCTACCAGCGGTAATTAATTATCATAGCTTCCACTAAAACGACGATACAAGACCTCAACATGTCCTCAATTATTTCAATTGTTTTCTCGAATTGCCCACTAGTTTATGGGTGAAAAACTATACTTAGATCCAATCAAGTACCCAATGCTTTTTGAAATGATTTCAAAAATTGAGAAGTAAATCGAGACTCTAATTATCACTTAAAAACCTTATTTAATCTTTGCAATAATTCCTATTATCTTCAAAGAACTTTTATTCTCCATATATTTTATGGCCATTCACTAACTCATCTATTTTCTTATCTCCTATTAAAATACCTCAAAATAGTAGGCATTTACTAAAACCTCAGCCTCAAGGAATTTAACATTATCAACATTTAAACTTCTTTTATATCTCTATTAAGGAATATGACGCCCGTGTTTATGAAATAATAACCCTCCTACGTTTACAATCAGTGTTTTCTTAACAAATTTCACTACTAATCTGTTTAGTAAAAATCCTTCTTTACAACTACTTACATTAAAATGTGGTTTAACCATTAAACCTCTGGTCGACTAAAGCTAAAGATTCTTCTTCTTCTTCTTCTTGTTTTTTTTAAACCAAAATATAACTCACATATTTAAGGTTTTACAGATAAGTTTCTCATGTAAAATTATAGCCTAAACCTGAACCTATATGCACAACTAGATTACCAGAAGCCCTTTAAATGGAACAATGTAAGGAGTCATTTTATAAACTCTTACCAAACATTTCATATGCATCAACCAAGTCAATCTTTTTTCTTGGAAAATATGGTCTAATAACCACACTTAGGGTCCAAATTTCAACAAACTTGTGAAGCATTTAAATAATGATGTTTGGCATAAAAAATTATAATCAAACCAATTTATATATTAGATTTCAGCTAATTCCACCAAGTACAATTAAATCAAACTGTCGACAAATTTGTCTGATAATAATTGAGTAATTGAATTTGAAGTATTAATTTGTCCAAATTCACAAAATATACTGGCCCACATCAATAAGTGGCAACGCACACACAAAAGTAGAATTTAGAATTCTATTACTTTAGGTCAAATCCATAAATTCAGTCCTTTAAAACTTCCTAATATAATTCAATAGGATTCCATCTTCAAGAATATTGCACCATGCTTTATGTTGGAACCTTAATCATGATCTAGAAATTTGAATTACTCTTCTATATCCAATCATACGTATTCCATGTTCTCCAAACAATCCACATGTAAACAATACTTGAACCACAAAAAGATATACACCTTGCAACATTATAGTAATACCATAATCAAAAGAATGTCTCCTTTTTAAACATCCAAATTTAAATCTATAAAATGAATCCATCATTGCTCAATTTCAATTCTAGTCCTTTATAGCTTGAGTACATTATAACCATTAAAACAATAAAGCTCCTCTTGAATTTATAATGTCTAGATAATCCCTCAAATATTATATTGAAACTTAATAAATTCTCAAAACTAACCTCCAACTCCTCTTTTTTTTTCTAGCTTTAACTCAAGCATAACTTATTACTTCCAAGGAAGTATACATAATTAGAATACTCTTACAAACCTAAAAAAAATTTCAACTATTATCTAAAATAAGCATTTAACTTCCTTCTGCCTCAAACAAGAAGTTAGATATATATAAGTTCCAGCTTCAAAGCCTTAATTCAATCCTTTCTTTAAGTGTCTCGTTAAATACTCCTTTATACCTTATTAAACTTTTATTGCCTAAATCAATTTCTCTTATTCACAAGATTCAAGCCTATGCATTCCAGAAATCCACATCAAACTAACAAAGGGAAAATTTATCATTTACCCTTCTATTACCACTGATTATCAAGGATAAAAATCATTAAGATATATCCAAAGACCTCAAAAAAATCACTTTATAATGGTAGATAATCTCTATGTATGCATTAAACAAGCTCCTATACATCTTATTCCTAAAGAAACTAAAAATACAACACTAAAGCAAATTATAAGCTCAAACTCTACAAGCACAGGCAATTTTTTTTTTATAATTTCTGACTTCAAAAATATTATCTTTTATACTTGTAAGCCATTTTAGATTCAATACTCCAAATTAATCAGCATCATTCATAATACTTTTATATTTTGACATTCCAGGTACCTTCCATAACCTTTGAAGAAGAAATTGTATAACTATGGAGTTAATATGAGAAATTCTCAGCTTTACAAAATGTTATCCTAGTCATCCTTTACAATACTTAGGCATGCCTTAACAATCCATAATACTTATTTATCTTTGTAAAGTGCCAAACAACAGGTTCTTTACCATTTTGACCCCAAAAATCTGAACTCAAAAACTTCAAGCAACACACACATATATTATATTAACTTAGAGACACCCTCTAATTCCCAAACTAATTTTGAATGGTTTGGCTCTAAATAAGATTTCTTATAAAGGTCTAAGGGATTAACTTTCCCAAATCCTAACTCTCCTATGACCTTATTCTCTCCTCTAGAGGCAGTTCACTTTGCTGAGCGGAGCCTCTTTCCAAAACTCTGTCATTTCTAGAACTTTTACCAGCTGGTGGACTTCTTAGCGATATTTTTGATTTATACCAAAAACATAGAAAATATTCAATTTCAAGAAAAACAATTCTTTATACTATACGAAAACTCTTTTAAATTCCCTAAAAAGGACTTCAATGATGTCTCAACTATAATTATGCCCGGGTTTATAATGATACTTGAGACCCCACTGAAGCATCCCTGCTCCACTTAGTTATAGAAACCATTGCTTTGATACCAAACTGTCACGTCCAAAAAATTTGAACCTTGACCGGCACAAAATATGAATAAATTCATATTCCTTAAGCCTTCAACTTCAACTAAAATGTTCTGAATAATAATAATAATGAAAATTTCATTTTAATCAAAATGCAAGTCATTTGTAGGAGTTTCGACATGATCATGTGTATAACTGATCTCCCGAAGACCCTACAACGAACTGCAAATATTTCAAATCATTTACAGACGTATTCCAAAATAACCAGAATCTTATCTATAAGTTAGGTGGAGCATCTAAACCTTTAACAAAATAATACACAAGTTCTCAAAAAGCTTAATTACATTAAAAGAAATATGTCCGCCAACGCTGCTTCAGAGTGACATGGAGGCTCTTCAGTGCTCAGCTGGATGATTAGGGTCGACAACACTATCTGAATCCAAATAATCTACTCATGAATAACGTCCCAAAAATATGATTTGAAATACAAAAATAATTGATTTTTAATACTTTTAAATATAAATCATAAAGTTTCGCAATTCAATGAGAATAGTTCGGTAAACATTTTCTTTTTAGAAAAACCATTTAAAATAATCATTTTGAAATAATACTTTCTTCGAAGGACTTTAACAGAACTAAAACAGGCGTGGACACACAGTCCACAAGGGAAACTAACCAATCAGGCGCGGTTCGAGGCCACGAAACAGGCGTAGGTACGAGACCCACGAATAACAGGTGCGAGAATAAATCCCATGAAATAAATCTGTTGGCTCCAAGCCACTAACTGTCAAGCTCGAGTATAATCATGGTGCACTAAGGACTAACAGTACTACTGTTAGTAACTAGCGTTCTGTATTTCGACCTTTTTAAAACCTTTCCTGCATGCATGGGGTCCGTTTGGCATTTTAATAATCATAACACTTTTGATGCAACAATTTCTATTAAAATTGTTCATAATCATGAAATCCCCCAGCATGAACATTTATGATAAGTCATTAAAAGATTTTGTCAATCATATAATCAATTATTCAATAATGAATTTAAATAAATCATTTATAACATGTAAAGCCATGAGTTCATATGCTCGCTTTTCGTAAATCATGCTAAAATTAACTTTTAACTAAAATGTCAAATAATTAAATATATTTTAAAATATCATGGTTAGGGAACGTTATTCACTCACCTGTAATGCTCTAATATAACTTACTTTTGCTCTAAGCTTCAGAATATCATTCTCCCTTCATTTCCCTAAATTTTTCTGAAGTAAAACATTCCATCAGTGCTTACTAGTCATCTCTTTGTACCATATACCATTTATTATCATTCATGAAAATAGGACACTTGTCCACATAAACTTCTCTTCTACCAAACATGAAACAAACATTCATAAATAATAATCTCTCAAAACTTCTCTTTTCACCTCCATAACCTATGAGGAAGACCATTCACCATCTATATGTCCATCACCCTTAACTTACTTTGATAGCATCAACTTACACATAGCTAAACTCCAAAGATTTTACAACATCATCTTCCCTATTTCACATATGAAATTTTAAATCTTCATTCCAATATCTCACATCATGCATGCATATAATCATCATTTCCATTTTCAAAACAGTGAGCTCAATAGCTCACTTTCAGTTTCAATCCTTAAACCCAAATCTACTGTAACCAACATTATAAGCTCATATATATATGTATGCACATATACTATCCAAAACCATTTCCCATAGATCACACAGGCACACACCAGCAGCAAATTTCTAAACTACCAAGACAGTGATATATATATACATTTAAACAACTCTAATTCATGGTGGGTATACGCACAAACAACCAAATCTTTAGCCTCATATCAAACACAGGCTCATCACACAGGGGAGGAAGAAAAATGAAATCTTTCAACCCCAACTAACAGGAGTTAAAAAGAAGGAGGGATATAAAGCTCACCACACACTTCACATGGCGGCATTTTGTAATAGAAACAGAGAACCTCCAACGATCACCACTCCTAAACCAATGACAACATAAGTTATCTGCAGCGACTAGAAGGATGGAACTAACAGAAAGAAATGGAGGAAAACACACACCCAAAATGAAGCACCAACTCACCGCTACATTGCACCAAGACGGAGGAGGAAAGTTCTGACTACCATTCACCACACATAATGGCTTCAACAGTGGCAGGGTGTCGGGCGCAGCTGAAACAGAAAGAACAAACACAAACTAAGCTCCTATAGATGCCAACTAGCAGCGACGGTGATGCCAACCTAAAGTAAACCAAATAGGGACAGGGAAGAAGCTCGGAGCACTGTAGCTACTACAGTAACCCAACCAGCAAAGTTGCAGGTCAACGAAAAGAAAGACAAAAAATGGTGGAAAGATATTGAGAAAGCTAACCTCAGTCGGGATCCGTACCGATATATGCTATCCAAGCTCCGACGACATCCTCTACAGCCACTACTTCTATCGCGACTCTCACTCTCTAGCTCCCGTCGTCGCCTCTGACCCTCTCACTAACCCTCACTCTCACTCTCCTGTTGCAGTTGGGAACGATGGAGAATGAAAAATAAGAGGAGTTGCTCTGGTCTCGCTGCCTCTGCCTTCACTTCTCGTCTGCCTCTACTCTCACTCTCTCACTCTCTCACTCACGGACACTAAAGTAAAATGGCAGGAGGAGTATTTCAAAATAAAAAGGCGACGGTAGTGTCTGATCACACGGTAGCAGATATTCCTCTACCGTGAAGCTTCCTCTGTACCATTCACCTACTCTACTCTCACCCATGGAAGCGTTTGGTCACATTGTAACATCCTGATTTTTGGTCTAGGAGAACTGGGAAGTAGTCTGATATGGACAGGCTTCTAAACCCGTAGTCCCAGGGTAGCAATCTGATATGGGCGGATCACTTACCTGTATTTTGTAGGAATCCGAGGGATGAGCTAAGTCCTTCAGGATTTAAAGATGAGTTAAGTCTTTAACCTACAGAATCGGGACAGTTCACCTAGGTTCAAAATGAGGAATATGAGGGATATCCTAAGTCTTAAGCCTAGGAATTCTGTAGGTAGCTTGATATGGGCTGGCTCTTGTGGAAGATAACCTGATATGGGCAGGTTGTCGAGCCTTTCAATTAACGATGACTCCCGAAGAGTTTAGGGGATGAGTTATTGAAAGAGAATTTCTAGAACTTAAGATGAAGGATAAGAAGATGAGAATAGATGCCAGAAAGAGAATGCAGGGGAAAAATCGTAATTTTGGGGAAAGATCGGGCTGGTAGCCGATGAGTACCATATTTTGCCAGAAAATAGAGAACATTAAGCTGATCATTTCACTGAACTATGAAATGTGCATATGAGGTCTCTATGTGTATGAAAGAATTAGAAATGTGACCAGGGTTAAAATGGTTATTTTGGAAAAGTGTGCGCATGAGCGCTTTTTCAGGCCAAAACAGCCCGATCCGGATAAAATATCTGAAATATCGGGAGATAGAGAAACGGATTTCGGGTTGAATGAGGAGTCACGGAATTTTGATTTGAGGTCCCAATTTTTCTGTAAAAATTCCCGAAGATGGGAATTTACAGTTATAATCAGTAAAGGAAAAGCAATCCAAATAGAGATGATCGAACTGTGGCCAGAGGTCATACAGTGTTTTTAAGGCCTTTAGAGACACCAAGGAAGGCCCAGGCCCATTAGATCAGTCCAGTGGAAAAAGGGGCCGGTGTCCGGGAAAAAGGTGCGAAAAGACAATAATGCCCCTAGACCTAATAAAGTAAAGAAAGAGAGACTAAGGGCATTTTAGTAATTTACCGAGGGGTATTTCTTGGGAATCGTGCCATCAGAGTACTTGGGCTGGATCAAAGACCCAAGATGATATTCCCAGGCCCAAAAACGCAGGCCCAGTGATTCAGGGGGAAAAGTGACATTAAAATAATGATTTAATGACTTTTCAGTAAAGTTACTCGGTTGGCACGATAACCGAGGAGGTGATCAGATAAAGTCCGTGACTTATCTAGATAGCATTGGAAGGCGTGAAAGGTCCCTTCCAGATGCCACATGGCGTCATCTTAGAGGCAGAAGAAAAGTTAAGGACACGTGGCACGATCTCAGCCGCTGATTCCGGTGCAAGACTCTGGAACTATCTGGAAATGCTGAGTCAGCTGATGAGGTGTCCCGGGATTTAGACATGTGAGAAATGTGCTACTGAGGTGTCCGCTGAGGTGTCCACTGAGGTGTCCTGGATGATGCAGTAAAAAGGAATAAAAGAAAATAGGAAATTCAAGGAAAAACCAGGACCACAAGTTCATAAGGCTTCAAAATTATGAAAATGCCATCGAAGGAAACTATAAATACCCCCTCCCCATTCATTTGCATCACGGTTTTGGGCAAGAAAGAGAGAGAAAGAAGAAAGAGAAGGAGAAAGAAAGAATAAAGGAAGTTCTGGCGGAGCTGGAAGCAGTATAGAGATAGTAGAGTTCTGCTAAGCTTTTAAGGTAGTAACTAATCCTAGCTTTTATGTAATGGCTTTGTGATTTGTTGTGCTATTGTTTGGTTGGATTGTTGTCTTATATGTTATGCTTGAAGTTCTATTACAATGCTATGATCATATGTTATTGAGTATGGAAGCACGCAGCATACTTTTCTGTACACAATCACAAGCAAGCACTGTCACTCTGCATTACATATATTG
Organism: Leucaena leucocephala; assembly: GCA_037074615.1. Classification (NCBI taxonomy): domain Eukaryota; kingdom Viridiplantae; phylum Streptophyta; class Magnoliopsida; order Fabales; family Fabaceae; genus Leucaena; species Leucaena leucocephala. The sequence continues at coordinate 10,445,108 of CM073536.1, read as the reverse complement.
TTATGATTATTACTACTGAAACTCCCCCGAATCTCATTCCCCATATCTAACCCATTACAAGGAGATGATGTTGAAGTGAATCTTAAGAATTTTGAGAGACGCCGTTATGCTGCCGAATTTAAGACTGAACATCAGAATATGATAAGTACTGTGTATGTAGGTGCTGTCTAAGGAGGCTGGAAGTGAGTGGACCTAGCCGGTTCATCCAGTCTTTCCTGGGTACTTACGTAGAATGGTAGTTCTCATGAGGGAATTACCGAATCAGTACGGTTCAGTTCTTTGTACAGATGAAGCCTAGCGGTTATACTGCCGAAATTCGGGCAGAAAAAGATGTAATAGAAATATGAGAATTTTGTGTATGACTTGTTGTATGACATTTTATTATTTAATAATAAATATTGTTTGGCATGTTCAATTTGCGAATGAGAAATAAAAGAGAAATTCGCAGGTCCTGAGGTAGCAGGGTTCTGACCTAAGTTTGACCTAGTAAACGAAGGAGTTTGGCCACAAAATTTGGTGAGCCGGTTGTACACATCTGGGGCATTACGTGGATAGGTAATAAGCCTTGTTTGGATGTGTAGAATGAGATTAATCAGTTCTCAAATTAAAGGTTCAGAATAAGGAACTTAAAAGTAGAAATTTTAATTTTTGGGCTTAAGTTAAGATATGATCGAGCTAATATCGCTTTCGTAACTGTACTCTGAGGGGTCTAAGGGAGGACGTTTCACACGCCATCAGAGGAAAAATAGGGAGGAGGAAGCAGGATTTGGGATAAAAAGGACAGAGGGCAAAGTCATAATTTCACGCCCGAAAAAATGAAAAAGAATTCTCACTTCTACAGGCACTGGGGCTCGAATAGGGGACCTCATGCTTAACTCCTTCGTCTCTAACTACTCAGCTATCCATTACCATTTGTGAAAGTTTTGCACAAAATAATATTTATAATATCTTTCATTTTTTCCAAGTTATTATAGTGATAGTTGATGACTATTCGAGATGTACTTGGACTTTATATCTTTCATCCAAAGATGAGACTTTTAAAGCTTTTGTCTTGTTTGCCAAGAAGGTGCAAAATGAGAATGGTATTTCTATTATGTCTATCAGGATCGATCATATAAGAGAATTCAAAAACAATGAATTTATTGAATTTTGTGACAACTATGGGATTGATCACAAATTCTCTGCTCTAAGAACGCCACAACAAAATGGAGCCGTTGAAAGGAAAAATAGAGTTCTCACTTAGATGGCTAGAGCAATGCTTAATGACAAGGGTGTCTCGTAGGTTTTCTGGTCAGAGGCTATAAACATAACATGTTACATATCTAATCGAGCCTACATCAGACCACTACTCAACAAAACACCATATGAGCTCTACAAAGCAAGCAATACTAATCTTACTCATCTGAGGATCTTCGAGAGCAAATGTTTGATCCACAACAACAAATAAAATTTGGGTAAATTTGATCCTAAATATGATGAGGGTATTTTTCTTGGTTATTTAATCATAGTAAGTCATATAGACTTTTTAATAAAAGAACCTTTACAATAGAAGAGTATATACATATAGTATTTTTTGAAACAGAACCAATTTTAAAGCCTCTAGATGATGAAGCTAAGATAATATAGGGTCTTGAAACAATAAAATTGAACAAAGAAAAAGAACCCATAGTTGATCCACCTAGTAATCAGCCTAGTGAGTTAGAAAAAGATCAACATAGAGTCTGGAAACATAATATAAATCATCCTTTAGACCAGTTTATTGGTGAAGTCGATTAAAGAGTAAGAACCTGGAGATAAGTGTTCAATGAAGTGCATTACTCTTCATTTATTTCTAACATTAAACCCACCAATCTAGATAAGCACTATTAGATGATTTCTGAATAGTTGCTATGCAGGAAGAGCTAAATCAATTTGAACTGAATCAAGTTTGAAACTTGGTACCTAGACCCAATCATCACCTAGTCATTGGGACTAAATGAGTATTAAAGAATAAGCTTGATGAATCTACTGTAATCATTAGAAATAACGCTATTTTAGTTACAAAAGTCTATAATCAAGAAGAAGATATTGATTATGAGGAAACCTATACTCCAGTGGCAAGATTAGAAGCCATACAAGTACTCTTAGCCTTTGCTTACATTAAAAGATTTTAAACTCTATTAATGGATGTCAAAAGTGATTTTCTTAATGTTTATATAATTGAAGAGGTCTATGTAGAACAACCTCCTAGTTTTGAAAATCATCGTTTTCTAGATCGTGTATATAAACTTAAGAAAGCATTATATGGGTTAAAACAAGTACCTAGAGCGTGGTATGATCGTCTCAACAAGTTCCTGATAGAAAAAGGCTTTGAAAGAGGAAAAGTAGATAATACTTTATTTATTAAAATAAACAAATCTGATTTATTAGTAGTTAAAATTTGTGTTGATGATATTATCTTCGGTGCTACTAATGATGATCTTTGTCAAGAATCTACCAAGTTAATGCATGGAGAATTTAAATTGTCTTTGATGGGAGAACTGAACTTCTTCCTTGGACTTCAAATCAAACAATGGAAGAATGACATCTTCATCTCACAGACAAAGTACTTGAAGGATCTCCTGAAAAAGTTTGAATTGGATCAAGCCAAAAGTGTATCAACACTAATGAGTACAAGTGCAATGCTAGATAAGGATGAGAATGGAAAAGATTTCAACATTACAAAATATCGTGGAATAATTAGATCTTTTTATACCTCACTGCAAGCATACTATCCATACAATTCAGTGTGAGGATGTGTGTAAGATATAAGCTGCTATAAAGGAATCACATGCTGAAGCTATAAAGAGGATATTAAGATATTTCGTTGGAACCATTGACCTTGGGATATGGTTTCCCAAATGAGGAGCATAATACTTGATATCATACTCATACTCTGACCATTAAGGATAAAAAATAGATAGAAAAACACGAATGGACAATGTGAATTCCTTGTTGTCTATTTAGTCTCATGGTTCAGTAAGAAGCAATACACGGTAACTATCTTAACAACAGAAGCTAAGTATGTAGCTATTGGGAGTTGGTATGCACAAGTACTATGGCTCAAACAACAATTGCAAGATCTGAGAATACATTTGAATGAGATTCCAATTCTTGGTGACAACACAAGCATAATCAGTTTGCCAAAGAATTACGTACTTTATTCTCGGACAAAGTACATTGATATCAGACACCATTTTATAAAAGTTTACGTGCAGAAGAAAGATATAAAAGTTAAATTCATCCCAACTCATCTTCAACTAGCAGATATCTTCACCAAACCACTAGCTCATGATCAATTCAATTACATTAGGAGAGAATTGGGAATGGTAAATCCCAATGGGCTGTAAGGATTCTATTTTTTTATAATAAACTTACAAATTTTTTTGTTTTAAGCTTTCTTCAGCCTTCATCTTCTCAAAATAATTGTTGAACACTTATGTTTTAATGATTAAAGTTGCTAACTTAAGCTTTGGAATGTACGGTAAAATTAGAATTATGAGAAATACGTTTAGTCCAAGTTCTATCATCTATTTACTGGTAAAATTTGTGAATGTAAATTTTTTGGGCAATTTTGGGCATTTTCTGGCTCAACTTTCTATAATTACACTTTTGCCCCTAAATTTGATAAAATTGCACTTTAGTCCCTAAAATTGCCAAATTCTATTTAGTCCATTTTCTACCAAATTTGAAATTCCAATTTGGTCCTTGAAATTTCAAAACTTTATTTAGGTCCTTGAACTTTCCTCTATCAGTCTTATACAAATAGTTCAGGGACTAAACTGTAAATAGTGAAAGTCTAGGGACTAAATTGTAAATAGTGGAAAGTTTATGGACCTAAGTGGAGTTTTGAGATTTTACATACCAAATTATGTGCTGCAAGAAAGAATTCTTCTCAAGTGTTACAGAGGTTCAACATAACAGTAGAGGTATGCAAGATGCAAGATTATAAAGAGAGACTTGCGATGCCAAGATAAAGGCAACCCTAACAGATGAACTCCTTTTGGTGTTTTCGATAGGGATGTTCCAGAGGACCTTTAGTTTCTAGAAGAGGTAATAAGAAGTAGGAAAAGTTAGAATGTGAGCACAAGGTTTAGAATAGAAAAGTAGTAAGCTAGGAGATACAGACATGCAATCAGAGTCTGACAGATATGAGAGTTGTGGTAGAGACCACAGAGATAGGCTTTGATTGGCAGGTCAAGGAAGTCACCTAAGATGAGGTAGTTAGTGTTAGTTAATCCTCAAGGATTAAGATTAAGATTAGAATAGAAATTAGGACTAGGATTATAGTTAGATTAAAGTTAGGAATACGGATAAGAGTTTGAGATCAGTTGATGAGAGTTAGTTAGATGAGAAACCTAAAGTAGGATAGTAATAGAAAGTATCTAGAATAACAGACAATCTTAGCAAGTGGGACAGTCAATTACAGTATGATTAGGGTTAATCAGGTATTTCTATAAGCTTATGAATACATTACTCAGGATCATTCCGTAAGGTAGTGTTATGCCAATTACCAAGGGGTGGTAATGTTATAACTCTATTAAAAGGAAGGGTTATTTTCAAAGGAAGTGTACAGAGGATGTGTTATTAATAATAGTACAGCATGAGTATGCAATATTCCTCTCGTATGAGATAAGCATGACAACAATAAAAGAGATTGTTTTCATATCACTCTTCAGATAAGAGTTTGATCTGAAATAGATGGCTCTCATATGGAGCTAGATTCAGATGAGTTCAGATCACTCTTTGGATAAGAGTTAGATCTAATACAGATTGCTCTCAGATATAGTATAGTTCAGATATAGGTTTCTCATAGATAGAGCACAAATTCAGATGAGAAGTTATGATATGACTGTAGTAGCAGAAGGCAATTGCATATTGCAATTGCAGGTGGCTAGGCCATGATTGCACATGGCAATAGCCCATGGTAAGCCACAGTAAAGTAAGAAAGTCGAGAAGGAACTCCTGAGTAAGAGAGGGAATAAGTAAAGTCTTGATTGATAATATGGGCTACTGGATGTGCTTCTTAAAATTTTTATTGGTTGAATTATCAACAAGAAGGGAGTGATTGTAACATTCCAATTTTTGGGTCTAGGAGAACTGGGTGAGAGTCTGATATGGGTAGGCTGCTAAACCCGTAGTCCCAGGGTAGTAATCTGATATGGGTAAATCACTTACCTGTATTTTATAGGAATCCGAGGGATGAGCTAAGTTCCTCAGGATTTAAAGATGAGTTAAGTCTTTGACCTACAAAATAGGGATAGTTCACCTAGGTTCAAAAAGAGGAATGTAAGGAATATCCTAAGTCTTAAGCCTAGGAATTCTGCAGGTAGCTTGATATGGGCTGGCTCCTGTGTAAGATAACCTGATATGGGCTGGCTCCTGTGTAAGATAACCTGATATGGGCAGGTTGTCGAGCCTTTCAATTTACAATGACTCCCGAAGAGTTTAGGGGACGAGTTGTTGAAAGAGAATTTCTAGAACTTAAGATGAAGGATAAGAAGAGGAGTAAAGATGCCAGAAAGAGAATTCAGGGGCATAATCGTAATTATGGGAAAGATCGGGCTTGTAACCGATGAGTACCATATTTTACCAAAAAATAGAGAACATTATGCTGATCATTTCACTGAACTGTGAAATATGCATATGAGGTCTCTATGAGTATAAAAGAATTATGGAAAGTTAAAGGGACTTAATTGAAAAGAAGAAAAGTTTCCAGGGGCAAAATGGTAATTATAGAAAGTTCAACCGAAAGTGGCTTAGAACTGCCTGGAAGCATTTCAGTCCCAAATTTCACCAGTAAATAGAGGAAATGATGCTGGATAATCCAGCTTAATACATGAATTTTCACAGGACTCCAGATAGCCAAAATTGATCTGATAGTCTAAAAGTATAAAAAATTCCTACCGGATATCCTAGATCTCAGATATAAGTGAGAAATTCAGGATGATGCGTCCTGTTGAGGCGGATATCAGGAAACTGACTAGATACCGATAGGAGGTCTGTAGAAAAAGTTATTCACAAATTAGTAAATTCAGACGGGAGTGTGTGGCCTCCGGGTATCCGATAGGGAGATTTATCAGTATTTGAACTGAGACTGAATGAGGTCAGATGACATTAGTCAGATGCCTGTTATGACCCAAAGGGATGCCTAGACACAGTAGGCCAGTGTATCTGATAAAAGGAGCCGGTGTCTGGAGATGTGTATAAACGGTGTATAACGGCAAAAATACCCAATGAATATTACCGGGGAAGATTCCTCGTGATGTGTGCCATAAAGGTAATGGACCCTAAAAGGCCCAAGAATGGCGTCATCAAAGTCCCAGTAAGGCCCTTGGACTGATAGGTGGGCCAGTGTCCGGTGGAACCCCGAAAAAGTGCGAAATTACGAAAATGCCCCTGTGTTGTGCTAAAGAGTAATAGATGATGGAGGGCATTTTGGTCATTCTGGATAGGCCCAGAGGCTAAGGCACATACAGATAAAGTTACTCAGAGTCAGTATATGCCCTGATAGGGTACAGAGAGGTGTAAAATGACAATTTTACACTTAGGTTAAGATAGTACAAGCAAGGGCACCAAGGGCGTTTTGGTCATTTTGCAAGGGATCTGTAATTAAGTTTAGACCCAGTACAAAAATTTCAATGATATATAGGACCCAGATACTAAATTTAAGGTCAGAAGACATAATATGGATGTTCAGAAAAATTAGATTCAGAAAACAGTCCAGTTTTCGAGGAATCGGACTGGGCCGGTACCGGATTGGATTGGAATTTTTCCAGAGGCTTCTTGGACTTTCATTTTCTCCATGTGAGTGATTAGGTGTCCCATGAGGTGTCCCTTGGATGATGTCATGATGATGATGTCATAAATGGAAAAGAAAATAAGAAATTCCAGGAAAAACGGTGGCCACAAGTTCAGAGTTCTTGGAAATTATAGAAATACCATCCATGAAAACTATAAATACCCCCTCCCCCTTGCATTATCCTCACGGCCAAGAGCCCATTTAAGAGAGAGAAGGAAGTTCTAGAGAGAGAAAGAGGAAGAAAAGAAAGAAGAAAGGAAGTTCTGGCGGAGCTGAAAGCAGCATAGAGATTCTAGAGTTCTGCTAAGCTTTTGAGGTAGTAACTAATCCTAACTTTTATGTAATAGCTTTGTGATTTGATGTGCTATTATTTGGTTGGATTGTTGTCTTATATGCTATGTCTAAAGCTTTTCTATAATGCTATGATCATATGTTATTAAGTATGGAAGCACGCGGCATACTTATCTGTACACAATCACAAGCAAGCACTATCACGTTGCATTACATATATTGTTATGATTATTACTACTAAGATTCCCCTAAATCTCATTCCCCATGTCTAACCAATTACAGGGAGGTTAGTTGAAATGAATTTTGAGAATTTTAAGAGACGCTGTTATGCTGCCGAAATTATGACAAAATAGCAGTAGTGAAGAAAGGAGCTGATACTTACTGTGTACGTAGGTGCTGTCTAAGGAGGCTGGAAGTGAGTGGACCTAGCCGGTTCATCCAGTCTTTCCTGGGTACTTACTTAGAATGATAGTTCTCACGAGAATTACCGAATCAGTACAAGATCAGTTACTTTTAAAGATGAAGCCTAGCCGTTATACTGCCGGATTTCAGGCAGAAAAAGTTGTAATAGAAATATGAGAATTTTGTGTATGCCCTGTTGTATGACAATTTATTATTTAATAATAAATATTGTTTAGCATATTAAATTTGTGTATGAGAAATGATGAGAGAGAAATTTGTAGGTCCTGAGGTAGCAGTGTTTTGACCTAGTAAATGAAGGAATTTGTCCACGAAATTTGGTGAGCCAGTGGCACACATCTGGGACAGTACGTGGATAGGTAATAAGTTTCATTTGGATGTGTAGAACGAGATAAATTAGTTTTCAAATTAAAGGTTCAGAATAAGGAACTTAAGAGTAAAATTTTAAATTTCTGGGCTTGAGTTCAGGTATAATCGAGCTATCTAGCTTCCGCAAGTGTACTCTGAGTGGGCTAAGGGAGGATGTTTCAATGATCAACCTTTAACTTTGTTTGATGGTAATTTTTCTAGAAAGAAATCACAGTTGATCCTAACATGATTTGTAGAAGAGTGAGACCACAGTTGATCATGATGTGAATCATCAAAAGAGGAATAGGACAACTTGATATTTTTCTGGTAAGATGATCATCAAACATAAGTGTTAATTAACTCAATCAAAGAAAGTATTTATAATGTTTTTCCCAGATAGCTAGTAGGCTGAACTTAGTTTCTCTTAAATGAAGATGGAGTCTAAGTTCAAATCTGAGTACTAGTATTCAAAAGATTGTAGAAGTATGCCTGAGGAATAAAGAACAGAACCCCATGTCTTGAGAACGGATAAGTATGAGCAGATAAATCCTCCAGACGAGGATAAAGAGATTAAAAGATCAGAAAGACCCAGAGAAGAGGGTCTAAGGCAGAGTAAAGTTAAAACACAGTTCTATGAGAAATAATATGCTAGGGCTCAGAGCTATATGAAGTGTAATCTAGCCTTAACCTAGCAACACACTTAACTGAAAGGTACTCATGCCAAAGAACTCTAGAGATGGCTGACGCACTTGTCAGTATAGTGTTGAGTCATAAGATTAGAAAAATGTTATAATATACAGAAAGAGTATTGCTAGCTAGCATTGAAAGGAAACAAAATAACATAGAAAGAAATAATAGCATGATTAAAGAATAAAAAAAAGAAATAATAGCATGAGCAAAGAAGAGCATAAGCAGAGAATAACATAAGTGCCCAATAGAGAGAAAGTAAGGGATAATAGAATTCCTTGTATTAGTTCCAAACAGAAGAATTGTATAGAAAGAAAAAGTTAAAAAGAAAGAGATAGTTAGATGAAAGTACTTCCTTACATCAGTTCTAAGAAGGGGAACTATGAAAAATGAAAGAGACAGATAGATAGAAAAGTACTCCAAGTAGCTAACCAAAACCCTAGCATCTAATATAGCAAAGTTATAAAAAGTTCAGCATGAAAGAAATGAACACTACTCACAAGTCTAGTAAAGTGAGTTGTCCATAAGTATGAGTAGATAGATAAGAAGCATAGTAGCACAAGAAAGATATAAAGTTTCGCAAATGTTGAAAGCACTCCTCAAATGCCAAGATAGAAGATACGATTCCTGAATATACCCCGATCCTTGAACTTTTACTATTTGCAATTTAGTCCCTTTGACTTTATAACTTTATAATTTCTCTCTTTCTCTAACTTAAACCTTATCTAACTATTGTCTTTTCTTCTTATTATCATCCTAATCCATTCATAACCTCTTTCCTCTATCAGTTTTATACAGATAGGAAAAATTTGGGATGTTTCACCAGATCTAACCCTCAGATTCTTAGCCATCAAGTTTGCCTTTCCTACAAGGTAACCTGGACTTAGACTTTGATATGTGTAATATTCCTAATTTTCTGTACTGATTTGCATGAACAGTTGTACGTACTATATGTGAGATTTTCTAAGAAAAATATGGCCATTTATGTAATGAAAGGGATTGAATTGAAAAAGGAAGAAAATGTAAGGACTTAAGTAGAATTATAAAAGTTTTAAGGCCAAAAGAGAAAGTAGACAAAAATGTGGGGTCTTTAACTGTAATTTTAGCCAAAGTTGAGGACATAAAGGTAGTTTATGAAAAGTCAAGGGGCAAAAGTGTAATTATGAAGAATTTGGACCGGAAACAAGCCAAAAATACCCAGAGTCAGATCAGACCCAAATTTTACTAGTAGATAGAGAAAATTATTCCGGTTAGTTTGACGTGTAACAGAATTTTGATTTAAGGTCCAAAAAATTGATATAAATTTCTGAAGTCAGATAAAATTATTACAGTATCTTTTGGATCTCAGAATCAGATGAGACTTTACAGTAAATTCCTATAATTAATATAAGAATTTATAAAATTGATAGGATCAGGAAAGGAATCCTGTAGAATTTTTAATGGAATTTACAGTGGAATAAAATACCCGATAAATATCGCCGGGAGAGATTTCTAGGGATTCGTGCTATAAAGGTAGTAAACCCTAAAAAGGCCCAAAAATGGCATCATGATGGCCCAATAAAATGATTAGACTGATAGGTAGGCCAGTGTCCCGAGGAACCCCGAAAAAGCGTAAAATTATGAAAATGCCCCTGTGTCGCACTAAGGGAGAAATAGATGAATGGAGGGCATTTTGGTCATTTTGGATAGGCCAAAATGCCAAGGTAGGTACAGGAAGGGTTAGTCAGAGTCAGTATATGCCCTAACCAGGTACAGAAAGGTGTGAAATGACGATTATGCCCTTAGGGTTAATGTAGGGCAAGAAAGGGCACCAAGGGTATTTTGGTAATTTTTCAAGGGATCTGTAATTAAGATTAGACCCAGTATAAGAATGTCAATGGTAGAAAGAATCTGGATACTGGATTTAAGGTCAGAACACATATTATGTAACCTAAAAAAAATTAGATTCAGAAAACAATCTGGTTTTCGGAAAATCAGACCGGGCCAGTACCTGATTGGACTAAATTTTTTCTAGGAGCTTCCCACCATGAGAATGGTACCAAGTGTCCTATGAGGTGTCCCTTTTGATGATGTCATGGTGGTGATGTCATAATTATTAAGGAAAAGAAAATCCAAGATTAAATCTAAGCCCTTAGATCAAATAGTGTACAAAGTGATCTTGGCCTTCCATTTCTCCCAAATTTTTCTATAAATACCCCCCAATTTCGGACCATTTCGGTGAAGCCAAGAACCTTGGGGAAACTCTTGCAAAATTATCACTCAAGCTTGGAGGAAGCAAGCACCTTGAAGAAACTAGTAAGGTAAGTTGTCCCCTTGATCCTAGACTATGTTCTAGCAAGTTTTTTCTTAGTTTTAAGAGGTTTTTGGGACATATTCCTCTTGATGGTGCTGCTGTTCATTCTGTTTTGATGTGAAAGGAAGATGAGTTTTATGTTATAGATAGTTTAGATAAGCTTAAACAAGCTAGAATCAAGTGGTAATAGCTTGGAAATTCAAGTATGCTTGTGAATCAAAGATTGTGTTCTGTTCTGATACTGTACGAATCACTGTTCATATGTTGGAATTTCATGATTTTGATGCTTACAATGGGTTTAGAATGGAAAATTGTGTGGGGATATAGTAGAGAAACCAATATTGGAAGCATTGGAATCAAAATGAGAATTTTTGGAAACAAGAGAGGTGTTTTCGGTTCTGTACAGTAGCATGGGATGCAATTTGATTTTGGAGAATCTGAATGCATATTTGGATTCTACATGAAAAATTATGTGGAAATAAACCATGAGAATTTGTTTTAGAAAGATGGAAGCATAAGTCATAAATTAAAGAAAGGATGGAACCTAGTTGAAACCCCTAGTCTTGAAATTGTGTTGGAAGTAAATTGTAACTTGATGTTACTTTGTAATGGCTAGGTTTTGACATTTGTGAGAAGGAAGGATCAATCCAAGAAAGGAATAGCAAAGACATTTAAGAGGTAGCAAGAATACCTAACTATAATCTTATGCTTGTTTGATTGTATGTTTGCTTGTTATGTATGATTATTGGTTGAACATGAGATGATTTTATGATGATGATGATGAGATATGAATGGTTGCAACTCCTTGCAATGAATTTCATGACAATATGCATGTTAGAGGTTGCTTATGTATGTTCATGAAGTAGTTCCCATGTCATTATAACATGTTAAGCATTTAATCAAGCATGCATGTTATTATAGTTTGTATGACTTGCTATTGAGATTTCCATGAAATCTCATTCTTTCCATATATATAACCATGTTCTAGGTGCTAGATCTTCTCAAGGCAAAAGGTTAAATGTGGATGATTAATTTGTATATGACTTAAAGTTGGGTACTTAACTTGAGAAGATGATATTTTGATGTGCATGATGTATGTTCTAAGAATCCAGTCTGAGGCAGTACACTTCTGACGTTAGTTTGTATGATCTATTCAACGTATTTTCGCATGAAATTTGGCATGAACATAGTTAAGATCTAGAGCTTTAAATGGACATCAAGAACTCCTCAATTGGTTAAGAATTCGAATTGTTATGTGTAATATCCCTAATTTTTTGTATTGATTTGTATGTACAGTTTGTACGTAATATATGTGAGATTTTCTAAGAAAAATGTGGCCATTTATGTAAATAAAGGGATTGAATTGAAAAGGAAGAAAATGCAAGGACTTAAGTGAAATTATAAAAGCTTTAAGGCCAAAAGAGAAAGTAGACAAAAATGTGGGGTCTTTAAGTGTAATTTTAGCCAAATTTAAAGGACTTAATTAAAAAGAAGAAAAGTTTCCAGGAGATAAGTGAGCCAGAAGTGGTTTAGACTGCCCGAAAGCATTTCAGTCCCAAATTCCACCAGTAGATAGAGTAAGTGATGCAGGATAATCTGGCTTAATGCAGAAATTTTATTAAAGTTCAAGATAGCTGAAATTTATCTGATAGTAAAAAAGTTATCCAAAATTTTTATCAGATCTCCTGGACCTCAGATATAAGTGTAAAGTTACAGGATGATGCGTCCTGTGAAGACGGAGGTCAGGAAACTGACAGAATGCTGAAAGGAGTTCTGTAAGAAAAGTTATTCACTTTTTAGTGAATTTAGACGGGAGTTTGTGAGCTCCTAGGATCCGATAGGGAGATTTAGCAGTAAATAAACTGGGACTGAATGAGCCCAGATGGCGCCACTCAGAGCCCAAAAATGACACCAACTAAGGCTAGGCCTATGATATCAGTTCATTGGGGAAAAGGGCCAGTGTCCAGAAATTTGCCTTAAAAGTGTGAAATTACGAAAATGCCCTTGTGTTGTACTAAGGAGCAAGAGATGAATGGAGGGCATTTTGGTCATTTTGGATAGGCCAAAATGCCAAGGAAGGTACAGGAAGAGTTAGTCAGAGTCAGTATATGCTCTGATAAGGTACAATGAGGTGTGAAATGACAATTATGCACTTAGGGTCAATGTAGTGCAAGAAAGGGCACCAAGGGTATTTTGGTCATTTTCCAAGGGATCTGTAATTAAGTTTAGACCCAGTATAAGAATTTCAATGATAGAAAGAATCTGGGTACTGGATTTAAGGTCAGAAAACATATTATGGAATCTCAGAAAAATTAGATTCAGAAAACAGTATGGTTTTCGGGGAATCGGACTGAGCTGGTACCGGACTGGACTGGAATTTTTCCAGAGACTTCTTCTCCCTTCAATTTCGCATGTGCATGATTAGGTGTCCCTTGAGGTGTCCCTTTGATGATGTCATGAAGGTGATGCCATAATTAAGAAAGAAAAGAAAATCCAAGATTAAATCTTAGCCATTAGATCAAATAGTGCACAAAGTAATCTTGGCCATTCATTTTCCATGGAATTTGCCTATAAATACCCCACCAATTCTGCTCAAAACCGTGGCAACAAGAACCCTTGGGGAACCTCTTGCAAAATGAAAACTCAAGCCAAGACAAAGAATTCAAAGGCCAAAGTTCAAGCAATCTAGAGATTAAAGGTAAGCAATATATCCTAGCTTATTTTCCTTTGATTTGGGAGCTTGAACTTAGGGTTCTCATCGAAGAAAGATGAGTTTTCTCTAAGGTTTATATGCTGTCCAAAACCTTAGCTGAAAGGAGAAAGAAGATATTCAAGTTAGAGTTGTGAGATTAAAGCTTAAACAAGCTAGCTAGATGATTGGTTGTTGAATCAAGTTGATATTCTTAACTTTGCCATGGATTAAATATTTCGGTTTGCACTGTTCATGCACTGTTCATGATAGAAGGAGATGGAATTTTAATGATCTAATGCTTCCATTGAATTTATATGATGATTTTGTGTAGGATTGGATAGGTTTTGAACCTTGGAAGCATTGGAATTGAAAGTTGTAATGTTTGAAATTCTTCTCTATTACTGTTCACTTGTATGAACAGTAATTGGATTTTCATGATTTTGATGCTTCCAATGGTTTTAAAATGAAAATTTGTATGGGGTAAAGTAGAGAAACAAGTATGGGAAGCAATTATGTGTGTTTTGCAAATTCTGTCCAGAACAGTGCATAGTTGCTGGAATTTGGTTATTTTGAGTTCATAAATGGATTCAAAAGGCCAAATTGTGTAGGGTAAGGTCAAGACGTCAATTGATTCAAAGGCCAAGTGAAACATCCATACTTTCGTACGTCTTAGGGACCATTTGGTAGCATTTAGAACCACTTTCAAGGTCATTGAAGTCCAATTCCTCAATCTGGAGTTTTACTCTTATCGAATACTGTTCACTGTGTAAATTTCAGATGAGTGACCCGACTTCGAAAAATCATAACTAATTATAGAAAAATCTAAATGAAGTGGTTCAAATTGATACATGAAGCTAACTCAATTATATTTCAGGAAAAAATACTCGTTGACCACTCCTTGACCAAGTCAACGTAGGTCAACGTTACAACTTTACTGTTCATCCAACATTTTTCCCCTGAATCCAGCATTTCGATCCCAACTTTGATAATTTATATCTCCATGTGTAGACATCCAAATGATGCATTATATATATCAAATCGAAGCTTGGTATGTCTACTACTTACCATAAAAATATCATACATTTATTCATCCATTTACTATTTTTAATTATAGATCAAACATCGTTAAGTCAACACGAGTTACTGTTCATAGTGGCAAATTCCAGCACTCAAATTTACATACATATGCATACATCCATCACATATCAGTCAAACATGCCAAACAATACCGATTATTAAATAATAAGTTGTTATACATTAGGGCATGTACAAAATCCTTATATTTCTATTACATCTTTTCCTGCCTGAAATCCGGCAGCATAACCGCTACGCTCCATCCTTAGAAAGTAACTGATCTTGTATTGATTCGGTAATTCTCGTGAGAACTACCATTCTACGTAAGTACCCAGGAAAGACTGGATGAACTGGCTAGGTCCACTCACTTCCAGCCTCCTTAGACAGTATCTACGTACACAGTACGTATCAGCTCCTTTCTTCATGACTGCCACTTTGCCATAATTTCGGCAGCATAACGGCGTCTCTCAGCATTCTTAAATTTCACTCTAACATAACCTCCCTGTAATGGGTTATATATGGGGATGAGATTCGGGGGAATCTCAGTAGTAATAAGCATAACAATATATGTAATGCAGTGTGATAGTGCTTGCTTGTGATTGTGTACAGATAAGTATGCTGCGTGCTTCCATACTCAATAACATATGATCATAGCATTGTAGTAGAGCTTCAAGCATAACATATAAGACAACGATCCAACCAAACAATCGCACAACAAATCACAAAGCCATTACATAAAAGCTAGGATTAGTTACTACCTCAAAAGCTTAGCAGAACTCTAGAATCCCTATACTGCTTCCAGCTCCGCCAGAATTTCCTTTCTTTCTTCCTTTCACTTTCTCTCTCTAGAACTCATTTCTCTCTCTTATTCTTGCCTTGATCCGTGAAGACAAATGAAGGGGGAGGGGGTATTTATAGTTTTCATGGATGGCATTTCTGTAATTCTTAAGAACTGTGAACTTGTGGCCACCGTTTTTCCTGGAATTTCCTATTTTCTTTTCCATTTATGACATCATCACCATGACATCATCCAAGGGACACCTCATGGGAAACCTAATCCCTCACATGGAGAAAATGAAGGTCCAAGAAGCCTCTAGAGAAATTTCAGTCCAATCCGGTACCGGCCCGGTCTGATTCCTCGAAAACTGGACTGTTTTCTTAATCTAATTTTTCTGAAAATCCATATTATGTCTTCTGACCTTAAATTTAGTATCCGGGTCCTTTATATCATTAACATTTTTATACTGGGTCTAAACTTAATTACAGATCCCTTGCGAAATGACCAAAATGCCCTTGGTGCCTTTCTTGCACTATCTTAACCATAAGGGTAAAATCATTATTTTACACCTCTCTGTACCCTGTCAGGGCATATACTAACTCTGGTTAACCTCACCTGTGTATGCCTTGGCGTTTTAGCCTATCTAGAATGACCAAAATGCCCTCCATCATCTATTACTCTTTAGTACAACAGAGGGGCATTTTCGTAATTTTGCACTTTTCCGGGGTTCCTCCAGACACTAGCCCATCTATCAGTCCAAAGGTCTTACTGGGCCTTTGATGGCGCCATTATTGGGCCTCCTAGGGTCTATTACCTTTATGACAAGCATTACGAGGAATCTTCCCCTGCAATGTTCATCGGGTATTTTCGCCGTTATACACCGTTTATACACATCTCCGGACACCGGCTCCTTTTATCAGATACACTGGCCTACTGTGTCTAGGAATCCCTTTGGGTCATAACAGGCATCTGACTGATATCATCTGACCTCATTCAGTCTCAGTTCAAATACCGATAAATCTCCCTATCGGATACCCGGAGGCCACACACTCCCGCTGAATTCACTAATTTGTGAATAACTTTTTCTACAGATCTCCTATCGGTATCCTGTTAGTTTCCTGACATCCTCCTCAACAGGACGCATCATCCTTTAATTTCTCACTCATATATGAGACCTAGGATATCCGGTAGGAATTTTTTATACTTTTAGACTATCAGATCAATTTTGGCCATCTGGAGTCCTGAGAAAATTCCTGTATTAAGATGGATGACCTAGCATCACTTGCTCTATCTACTGGTGAAATATGGGGCTGATTTGAATATGATCACTGTTTTTGCTTGTTTCCGGTCCAGGTTTTCATAATTACACTTTTGCCCCGGAAACTTTTCTTCTTTTCAATTAAGTCCCTTTATTTGGCTAAAATTACACTTAAAGACCCCATATTTTTGTCTACTTTTCCTTTTTAGCCTTAAACTTTTCATAATTGCACTTAAGTCCTTACATTTTCTTTCTTTTTCAATTT
The DNA here is from genome assembly GCA_037074615.1 of Leucaena leucocephala. Classification (NCBI taxonomy): domain Eukaryota; kingdom Viridiplantae; phylum Streptophyta; class Magnoliopsida; order Fabales; family Fabaceae; genus Leucaena; species Leucaena leucocephala. The sequence goes on along the minus strand of CM073536.1, from coordinate 10,428,182 downwards.
AATCCCTTTCTTTACATAAATGGCCACATCTTTTTCCTGAAAAATAACTCATATATTTTATTCAATCTGTACATACAAATCAGTACAAAAAATTAGGGATATTACATTTCTCTCCCCCTTAAAATAAATTTCATCCTCAAAATTTACATTATACATATCCTATGGACACAACTCAGGATACTTCTCCCTCATCTTTTCTTCTATTTCCCATGTAGCTTCATGTTCAGTCAAGCCTTTCCAGATCACTTTGACTAGAGGAATTTACTTATTCCGCAACTGCTTGACCTTTCTATCGATAATTCGTACCGGTCCAACCTCATAGGTTAGGTCATCTCGCAGTGTGACTTCATCTTGCTCAATCACATGAGATGGATCTGGAACATACTTCTTTAATTGGGAAACATGAAACACATCATGTATCTGGCTGAGATTTGGAGGAAGGGCCAACCTGTAGGCTACTGTCCCTATCTTTGAGAGAATTTGGAATGGTCCGATGTATCTTGGATGTAACTTCTTCACTTTGATCGATCGTCCGGCTCCTGTAGTTGGAGTTAACTTAAGGAATACATGTTCTCCTTCTTCAAACTCCAACGGCTTCCTTCTAACATCTGCATAGCTTTTCTGTCTGCTTTGAGCCGTCAACAATCTTTGTCTAATCATTGCAATCTGTTCTGCAGTTTGATCCACTATATCAGGACCAAGAATTCTCCTCTCACTCAACTCTAGCCAGCACAAGGGGGATCTACATTTACGTCCATAGAGTGCTTCAAAAGGTGCCATCTCAATGCTAGTCTGATAACTATTATTATATGCAAACTCTATGAGTGGTAAATGGATATCCCAGCTGCCTTTGAAATCCAAAACGCATGCTCTCAATATATCTTCTAGCGTTTGGATTGTTCTCTCAGATTGACCATCTGTTTGAGGATGATAAGCTGTACTGAATCTGAGAGTAGTGCCCATTTCTTCCTGTAAAGCCCTCCAGAAATTAGAAGTAAATCGAGGGTCTCTATCGGACACAATGCTACTTGGAATACCATGAAGCCTAACAATCTCTGTTATATACAACTTTGCTAGCTTCTCCAGAGAATCCCTCTTATTGATTGCCAGGAAATGTGCTGACTTCGTCAATCGATCAATTACTACCCATACTGCATCATGTTTACTTGGAGTCATGGGTAGTCCTTCCACAAAGTCCATGGCAATACCATCCCATTTCCACTTAGGGATATCTAGAGGCTGCAATGTTCCCGCTGGCTTTTGATGTTCAATTTTTACTTTCTGACAGGTCAAGCACTTAGACACATAAGCCACTACATCTTTCTTCAATCCAGGCCACCAAAACAACCTTTTAACATCATGGTACATCTTGGTCATACCTAGATGTACTGTATACCAGCTTTTATGTGCTTCCTCCAGAATCTTTTCTCTTAATCCCATAGCATTAGGGATATAGGGCCTTCCCCTAAACTGTAACAATCCATCTGGGGAAGTCTCAAAATTCCTGGTCTTCCCTCTCTCCAGCTTATCTTTAAATATTGCTACAAGCTTATCCTGCTTTTGAGCCTCTTTTATCTCATCTTCTATACAAGCTCTAACATGAACTCCTCCGTAAGGACTCTCTATCAGTTGTATTTGATACAGAGGGCTCCAATCTCGCACATCTTCTATCAATTTCAACTCTTTGATCAACATGTGTGCTACCTGCACCACTTTTCTACTCAGAGCATCAGCTACCATATTGTCTTTTCCTGGATGGTATTTAATTTAAAAGTCATAATCTTTTAACAATTCCATCCATCGCCGTTGCCCCATATTCAGCTCTTTCTGATCCTGTAGATACTTCAAGCTTTTGTGGTCACAATACAACTCTATAGTTGCTCCATATAAATAATGTCTCCATATCTTCAGAGCATAAAGCACCGCCGTAAGCTCCAGATCATGAGTGGGATAATTCTCTTCATGTGGCTTTAACTGTCGAGAGGCGTAGGCTACTACTCTACCTTACTGCATCAGCACACATCCCAACCCCTACTTACTAGCATCAGTGTAGACTACATAAGTCTGAGTTGGGTCTAGAATAATCAGCATGGGAGTAGTGGTTAATCTCTGCTTTAACTCTTGAAAGCTAGCCTCGCACTTCTCATCCCACTTAAACTGCTGATTCTTTCTGGTAAGCTTAGTACGTGGCAAGATAATTCGAGAAAAGTCTTGAATAAATCTTCTATAGTACCCTGCTAAGCCAAGAAAACTTCTGATCTCTGTCACTATCTTCGGCTGCTCCCAGCTCAAAACTGCTTCAACTTTGCTAGGATCCACAGCTACCCCATCTCGGGATATGACATGACCGAGAAATTTGACTTCTGAAAGCCAAAACTCGCACTTACTCAGCTTAGCATAGAGTTTCTTTTCTTTAAGGGTACTAAGAATAATTCTCAAATGCCTTTCATGCTCCTCTACAGATTTGGAGTACACCAGGATATCATCAATGAAGACCACAACAAACTGATCTAAATAAGGCCTGAAGATTCGATTCATATAATCCATGAAAATAGCAGGTGCATTCGTTAGCCCAAAAGGCATCACAAGGAACTCAAAATATCCATAGCGCGTCCTAAAACAGTCTTTGGAATATCATCTGACTTAACCCTTAGCTGATGATAGCCAGATCTCAAGTCAATCTTAGAGAATAAGCTCGCTCCTGCCAATTGGTCTAGTAGGTCATCAATTCTGGGGAGAGGGTACTTATTTTTTACCGTAATCTTGTTTAACTCCCGATAGTCAATGCATAGCCTTAGGCTGCCATCCTTCTTCTTGACAAATAGCACTGGAGCACCCCATGGTGATACACTGGGTCTTATGAAACCCTTCTCTAATAGCTCCTCAATTTGCTTCTTCAGTTCCATCATTTCATTAGGAGCCATTCAGTATAGGGCTTTGGATACTGGTCCAGCTCCAGGTACAATGTCAATCGCAAACTCTACTTCACATTCTGAAGGCAATCCCTGAATCCCTTTAGAAAGACTTCAGGAAATTCATTGACTACTGGAATCTCATCAATTCCTTCTTCCATTTCTGTTTGAATAGAAAAGAATACCATATATCCCTGACATCCTTTCCACAGACATTTATCTGCCTGAGCCTTTGTTAAGAAATCCAATCTTACTTCTGACCTCAGATCAGTGACCTTTGGACCAAGAACAAGAGTCTTATTCTTGCAGTCCAGCATTACATTATTGGAGGCTAACCAATTCAAACCAAGTATGACATCGATCTCTCGGAAAGGCGTACATATCAAGTCTAGGGTGGTACAACAGTGCTCATAATGCACAATACTATTCAAACAAGCATCAGATGCAACTACCCTAGCATTGGTGGGAGTTATCACATGTATATCATAATGCAACTTGCTAATCAGAAGGCCTAGGCATTTAGCACACTCACAGGAAATAAAGGAATAACTTGCACCCGAATCAAACAGAGCAGTCACAGCATGATCATTGAGATAGATTGTACCTTGGATCATCTCAGGTGATCGTTGGGCGTCCTTCCTGGTGAGTGCAAACACTCGTCCTGGTGTCCTTGGCCTTTGATTAGTTGCAGCTTGAGGGCATTCTCGAGAAAAATGTCCGGGCTTTCCGCAGGTATAACAAACATTTTGGCCCATTAAACATTGTCTATCACCATGATTCTTCTCACACTTGTCACATGCTCGGGCCTTTGAATCTCTGCTGTTGGACCTTCCGCGGAAATTTCCTCTATTTGGCTTCCTGTTCTGCTATGGTCGCTTTCTTTTTCTGTAGCCGCTACCACTTACAGCTTCTTGGTTTTGACCGGCCTTATCAGGAGCTGCCTGATCCCTGTTCCCTGATCTGAACAGCATTCGGTGATTCATTCTATTTTCAATAATACGACATGCCTCGATGGCCTTATTAAACTGGTTGTATTGTTGAGGAGTTAACTTCTCCTTTAGTGTGGAGTTCAACCCTCGAATCATCCTTTCCGTCATCCAGCGCTCATCATCCACTTGACGCAGATAAGTAGAATATTGAGATAGCCGGATAAACTTAGCAAGGTATTCATCAAAAGATTCTTTCTCTCCTTGTCTCAGTACAAGGAATTCCGCCTCTCTTTCATCTCTGACTGACTGAGGGAAATATTTTTCATAAAATTGTTCAAGAAACACTTCCCAGGTAATCGGAATGTCTCTTGCTTGCAAAAGTAACTCAGTGTTCTTCCACCACCTGTCAGCATCTTTTTCTAGCTGATAGATGGCCATTTGAGCTTTTGTTTCAGTCGGGCAATCAAGGACCTTGAAGATCTTTTCCAGTCTGCTAATCCAATCTTCCGTTATCTGCACCTCAAATGTTCCTTCGAACACTGGAGGATTGTGCTTGCAGAACCTGATCATCCATTGTTGGATGCTAACTACATCCTCTCTCGGATCAACCTGTCTCTGGGGCTATACCGGCTGCTGTTGTACTCTCTCCAGTTCTCTACTAGCCATTCCTGAAGGCTCGGGCGGTCTTAGGTTACTTACTGCTTTTGCTACTGCTGCAGCTATGGCGGCATCTCTCTCCCGCTCATTGCGTGCCTGAGCTGCCTGCATCTCCTCAATCCTCTTTTGCTGTTGTTCTAATCATTATAAAATTATTTGATTAAGATTTCCAGCCTCTCGTGGTTCCTCTGCTGGAATAGTTCTTCTCGTTTGAACCATTTTTTATACTATAAGGCAGAAAAAGAATGCGATAAATAACATAATTCACATTCCATTCCAAACATAGTATACATACAGGGTATGCGTATATGTCACAGTCATACATACACTACCATACTAGTCTTTCATACATCACATACATTGAGAACATTACCACTTCTAACATACCCTAATCCTTCTTAAACTTTATTCTACTAAACTCTCCTACCAGGTAAATCCAATCAGATATGGTACAATAAGGTTCTTCGTCAAAGTACTGATCCAACTCTGTTCTCCAGGTAGGGGTAGTTGGCAACACATCATCCATAATCTCTGTCCAAAGCCTTAGGGTCAACACATTTGGATCACAGGCTTGGTAAATCTCCTTTACCCTTGTGATAAAGTCCTGATAAACCGTATAATCTTGATCCACATTTCTGTCCAAGGTCTGCCTCAACTCATACAGCTGTCTGGCTAACACTACTGATCTCTCAAATTGTTCTCCACTCATGTTCTTCCCTGGTACCATCTCTATGATCAGATCTCCCAAAGATATCTCTACCAGTGTCAGTCTAGGTCTACTAGGACCTGGCATATCTGTCTGGTCAGGTACTCGACTGGGTCCTAGAATGTCTGAAACATGTCCTACTGCACCTCCCTGACTTGTCTCCATACCAATATCTGTTATTGAAGTCTAATTTCTCAATCTGGAGCTTTACTCTTATTGAGTACTGTTCACTGTGTAAATTCCAGATGAGTGACCAGACTTTGAAAAATCATAGCTAATTCTAGAAAAATTGAAATGAAGTGGTTCAAATTGCTACATGAATCTAAATCAATTATATTTCAGGGAAAAATTACTCGTTGACTACTCCTTGACCAAGTCAACATAGGTCAACGTTACAACTTTACTGTTCATCCAGCATTTTTCCCCTGAATCCAGCATTGCGATCCCAACTTTGATAATTTATATCTCCATGTGTAGACATCCAAATGAGGCATTATATATATCAAATCAAAGCTTAGTATGTCTACTACTTACCATAAAAATATCATACATTTATTCATCCATTTACTATTTTTAATTATAGATCAAACATCGTTAAGTCAACACGAGTTACTGTTCATAGTGGCAAATTCCAGCACTCAAATTTACATACATATGCATACATCCATCACATATCAGTCAAACATGCCAAACAATACCGATTATTAAATAATAAGTTGTTATACATCAGGGCATGTACAAAATCCTTATATTTCTATTACATCTTTTCCTGCCTGAAATCCGGCAGCATAACCGCTACGCTCCATCCTTAGAAAGTAACTGATCTTGTATTGATTCGGTAATTCCCGTGAGAACTACCATTCTACGTAAGTACCCAGGAAAGACTGGATGAACCGGCTAGGTCCACTCACTTCCAGCCTCCTTAGACAGTATCTACGTACACAGTACGTATCAGCTCCTTTCTTCATGACTGCCACTTTGCCATAATTTCGGCAGCATAACGGCGTCTCTCAGCATTCTTAAATTTCACTCTGACATAACCTCCCTGTAATGGGTTATATATGGGGATGAGATTCGGGGGAATCTTAGTAGTAATAAGCATAACAATATATGTAATGCAGTGTGATAGTGCTTGCTTGTGATTGTGTACAGATAAGTATGCTGCGTGCTTCCATACTCAATAACATATGATCATAGCATTGTAGTAGAGCTTCAAGCATAACATATAAGACAACGATCCAACCAAACAATCGCACAATAAATCACAAAGCCATTACATAAAAGCTAGGATTAGTTACTACCTCAAAAGCTTAGCAGAACTTTAGAATCCCTATACTGCTTCCGGCTCTGCCAGAACTTCCTTTCTTTCCTCCTTTCACTTTCTCTCTCTAGAACTCACTTCTCTCTCTTATTCTTGCCTTGAGCCGTGAAGACAAATGAAGGGGGGAGGGGGTATTTATAGTTTTCATGGATGGCATTTATGTAATTCTTAAGAACTCTGAACTTGTGGCCACCGTTTTTCCTGGAATTTTCTATTTTCTTTTCTATTTATGACATCATCACCATGACATCATCCAAGGGACACCTCATGGGAAACCTAATCTCTCACATGGATAAAATGAAGGTCCAAGAAGCCTCTGGAGAAATTCTAGTCTAATCCGGTACCGGCCCGGTCCGATTCCTCGAAAATTGGACTGTTTTCTTAATCTAATTTTTCTGAAAATCCATATTATGTCTTCTGACCTTAAATTTAGTATCCGGGTCCTTTATATCATTGACATTTTTATACTGGGTCTAAACTTAATTACAGATCCCTTGCAAAATGACCAAAATGCCCTTGGTGCCTTTCTTGCACTATCTTAACCATAAGGGTAAAATCATCATTTTACACCTCTCTGTACCCTGTCAGGGCATATACTAACTCTGGTTAACCTCACCTGTGTATGCCTTGGAGTTTTAGCCTATCTAGAATGACCAAAATGCCCTCCATCATCTATTACTCTTTAGTACAACACAGGGGCATTTTCGTAATTTTGCACTTTTCCGGGGTTCCTCCAGACACTGGCCCATCTATCAGTCCAAAGGTCTTACTGGGCCTTTGATGGCTTCATTCTTGGGCCTCCTAGGGTCCATTACCTTTATGGCACGTATTACGAGGAATCTTCCACGGCAATGTTCATCGGGTATTTTCGCCGTTATACACCATTTATACACATCTCCGGACACCGGCTCCTTTTATCAGATACACTGGCCTACTGTGTCTAGGCATCCCTTTGGATCATAACAAGCATCTGACTGATGTCATCTGACCTCATTCAGTCTCAGTTCAAATACCAATAAATCTCCCTATCGGATACCTGAAGGCCACACACTCCAGTCTGAATTTACTAATTTGTGAATAACTTTTTCTACAGACCTCCTATCGGTATCCTGTCAGTTTCCTGACATCCGCCCTAACATGACGCATCATCCTATAATTTCTCATTTATATCTGAGATCTAGGATATCAGGTTTTCATAATTACACCTTTGCCCCTGGAACTTTTCTTCTTTTCAACTAAGTCCCTTTATTTGGCTAAAATTACACTTAAGGACCCCACATTTTTGTCTAGTTTTCCTTTTTAGCCTTAAACTTTTCATAATTGCACTTAAGTCCTTACATTTTCTTCCTTTTTCAATTTAATCCCTTTCTTTGCATAAATGGACATTATATCCCTAGGGACTTTCACTATCTACATATAAGTCCCTGGACTTTTACTTATTTATAGTTTACTCCCTAAAAACCCTTTGTATGTTTCTGGGACTTCTGCTCAAAGGGATATATCTATTTCAGGCTACTTTCTAAGTCTCTGGCCTGAAAATTGGGATGTTACACCAATCCTCAGCTATCTGAACATCGAATGTTCCTTAGAAAACTGGAGGATTATGCTTGCAGAATCTGATCATCCACTGCTGGATGCTAACTACATCCTCTCTCTTATCAACCCGTCTCTGGGGCTGTACTGACTTCTGTTATACTCTCTCCGATTCTCTACTGGCTATTCCTGAAGGCTCGGGCGGTCTTAGGTTACTTACTGCTTCTGCTACTACTGTAGCTATGGCAGCGTCTCTATCCTGCTCATTGCGTGACTGAGCTACCCGCATATCTTCGATCATCTTTTGTTGTTGTTCTAATCGTTCTAAAATTATTTGATTAAGATTTCCCGTCTCTCTTGGTTCCTCTGTTGGAACAGTTCTTCTTGTTTGAACCATTTTGTCTTACTATCTAACAAGAGAGGAATACGATAAGTAACATAATTTACATTCCATTCTAAACATAATATACATACAGGGTATGCATATATTGTCACAGTCATAGATACATTACCATACTAGTCTTTCATACATTACATACATACATCGAGAACATTACCATTTCTAAACATACCCTAATCCTTCTTAAACTTTATTCTTATAAACTCTCCTATTAGGTAAATCCAATCGGATATGGTACAATAAGGTTCTTCGTCAAAGTACTGATCCAACTCTGTTCTCCAGGTAGGGGTAGTTGGCAACACATCATCTATAATCTCTGTCTAAAGTCGTAGGGTCAACATATCTGGATGAGAAGCCTGGTATATCTCCTTTACCCTCGTGATAAACTCCGGATAAACTCTGTAATCTTGATCCACATCTCTGACCAAGGTCTGTCTCAGATCATACAACTGTCGGGCTAACACTACTGACCTCTCAAATCGTTCTTCACTCATGTTCTTCCCTGGTACCATCTCTATGATTAGATCTCCCAAAGATATCTCTACCAATGTCAGTCTAGGTCTACTAGGACCTGGCACATCTATTTGGTCAGGTACTCGACTGGGTCCTGGAATGTCTGAAACATGTTGTAATATCCCTAATTTTCTGTACTGATTTGTATGTACAGATTGAATAAAATATATGAGTTATTTTTCAGGAAAAAGATGTGGCCATTTATGTAAAGAAAGGGATTAAATTGAAAAAGAAAGAAAATGTAAGGACTTAAGTGCAATTATGAAAAGTTTAAGGCTAAAAAGGAAAAGTAGACAAAAATGTGGGGTCTTTAAGTGTAATTTTAGCCAAATAAAGGGACTTAGTTGAAAAGAAGAAAAGTTCCAGGGGCAAAAGTGTAATTATGAAAATCTGGACCGGAAACAGGTAAAATAGTGATCGTATTCAGATCAGCCCCATATTTCACCAGTAGATAGAGCAAGTGACGCTGGGTAATCCAGCTTAATACAAGAATTTTCTCAGGACTCCAGATAGCCAAAATTGATCTGATAGTCTAAAAGTATAAAAAATTCCTACCGGATATCCTAGACCTCAGATATATGTGAGAAATTATAGGATGATGCGTCCTGATGGGGCGGATGTCAGGAAACTGAAAGAATACCGATAGGAGGTCTGTAGAAAAAGTTATTCACAAATTAGTAAATTTAGACGGGAGTGTGTGGCCTCCGGGTATCCGATGGGGAGATTTATCGGTATTTAAACTGAGACTGAATGAGGTCAGATGACATCAGTCAGATGCTTGTTATGACCCAAAAGGATGCCTAGACACAGGAGGCCAGTGTATCTGATAAAAGGAGCCGGTGTCCAGAGATATGTATAAACGGTGTATAATAGCTAGAATACTCGATGAGCATTGCCGGGGGAAGATTCCTCGTAATGCATGCATTAAAGGTAATGGACCCTAGAAGGCCCACTAATGGCGCCATCAAAGGCCTAGTAAGACCCTTGGACCAATAGGTGGGCCAGTGTTCGGCAGAACCCCGGGAAAGGTGCGAAATTACGAAAATGCCCCTGTGTTGTACTGAAGAGTAATAGATGTATGGAGGGCATCTTTGTCATTCTGGACAGGCCCACAAGCCAAGACATACACAGACAAGGTTAACCAGAGTTAGTATATGCCCTGACAGGGACAGAGAGGTGTAAAATGATGATTTTACCCTTAGGGTTAAGATAGTGCAACAAAGGGCACCCAAGGGTATTTTGGTCATTTTCCAGGGGTATAGAGATTCTAGAGTTCTGCTAAGCTTTTGAGGTAGTAACTAATCCTAGCTTTTATGTAATGGCTTTGTGATTTGTTGTGCTATTGTTTGGTTGGATTGTTGTCTTATATGTTATGCTTGAAGCGCTACTACAATGCTATGATCATATGTTATTGAGTGTGGAAGCACGCAGCATACTTATCTGTACACAATCACAAGCAAGCACTGTCACTCTGCATTACATATACTGTTATGATTATTACTACTGAGATTCCCCCGAATCTCATCCCAATAAATAACCCATTACAGGGGAGGCTATGTCCAAGTAAATTTTGGAAATTTTAAGAGACGCCGTTATGCTGCCGAAATTATGGCAAAATGGCAGTAACAAAAGAAAGGAACTGATACGTACTGTGTACGAAGGTACTGTCTAAGGAGGCTGGAAGTGAGTGGACCTAGCCGGTTCTTCCAGTCTTTCCTAGGTACTTACGTAGAATGGTAGTTCTCACGGGAATTACCGAATCGGTACAAGATCAGTTACTTTCTAAAGACGAGGCGTAGCGGTTATGCTGCCGGATTTCCGGCAGGAAAAGATGTAATAGAAATATGAGGATTTTGTACATGTTCTAATGTATAACAACTTATTATTTAATAATGGGTATTGTTTGGCATGTTTAATTGGTATGTGATGGATGTATGCATATGTATGCAACGTTGAGTTCTGGAATTTACCACTATAAACAGTAACATGTTGAGACTTGATGATGTTTGATCCATAATTAAAAATAGTAAATGGATGAATAAATGTATGATATTTTTATGGTAAATAGTATACATACCAAGCTTCAATTTGATATATAGAATACCTCATTTGTATGTTTACACATGGAGATATAAATTATCAAAGTTGGGACCAGAATGCTGGATTCAGGGGGAAAACGCTGGATAAACAGTAAAATTTTAATGTTGACCTACGTTGACTTGATCAAATAGTGGTCAATGAGTGATTTTTCCCTGAAAGACGATTGAGTTAGATTCATGTATCAATTTGAACCACTTCATTTTGATTTTTCTAGAATTAATTATGACTTTTTAAAGTCAGGTCACTCCTCTAGAATTTGCACAGTGAACAGTACTCGATAAAAGTAAAATTCCAGATTTAGAAATTGGACTTCAATGACCTTGAAAGTGGTTCTAAATGCTACCAAATGGTCCCTAAGACGTACGAAAATAAGGATGTTTTATTTTGGTATCAGAGCAAAAGGTTCTGGCATAGACCAGAAAGGGCTCTAGTTCAGAGCATAAGATTCTGGCACGGAACAGAAGGTTTTGGCTCAGTGATGCTCTGAAATAGTTTATTATGTTATTCAAGATGTGTGGCAGGTGTTATGGGTTATTCTAAATGTTTTACATGGGTACATATATTGTTGTGTTGTATGAATATATGTTATGCATATCTATGATTGTAATTCCCAATTCTAGAAAAAGAAGTAGAAGTCATGGTTAATACAAAAAGAATGGTTAGACCAGAAGTGGTAGATCCCCAGGATGAGGGTACTAGTAATCAGATAGACCAGGTGCATATTATTCTAGATAGATTAGAACTGTAACAACATGCAATAAATGAGATACGGGCAGCCCAGGCTCGCCAAGATCAAGAATGAGATTCTGTTATCGCTACGGCGGTTGCTGCTGCAGTTGCAAGCTTACAACAGTCTGAGAAGGAGGTAGTACCATAAAATAATGTAGAACCTGAACCTCAGTCATATCATGGGCAGACTGTAATGAATAGATATCAGGGGTCTACAGGAAATATCAATAGCCAGGAAAGTCTTCAAACATGGATGGAACGATTGCATAAGTTAAATCTGCCCATGTTTGAAGGGACTTTTGACACTCAAGTAGCCAAGGTTTGGGTTTGCCAGTTAGAGAAAATCTTTAAGATTTTAGAATGTCCTACTGAAAGAAAGGCCCAGATGGCAGTTTACAACCTAGAAAAGGATGCTGATAGGCAGTGGAGGAACACAGAAGTAATTCTGCAATCAAGAAATATTCCACTTACATGGGAAATATTTCTTGAGCAGTTCAACGAGAAATATTTTCCACAGTCAGTAAGGGATGAACATGAAGCAGAATTTTTAATGTTAAAGCAGGGTGAGCAAGAACCCTTTGACGATTATCTTGCTAAGTTCATTCGTCTTTCACGATATTCCACTTACCTAAACTGTATGAATGATGAGAGGTGGACCACTGAGAAGTTAACTCGTGGGTTGAATCCTACATTGAAGGAGAAAGTTTTTCCTAGACAGATACGAAGGTTTAATGAAGCAGTAGAGGTATGTAGGATCACAAAAAAGAATGTGCAGTATCTAGAAAAGAGTGAGCCTGTTACATCAGTACCATTGAAAATGATGCCACAAGGTTCCTTAAGAGGGAACAGTAAGAAGAGAAATGGGCCAGTATATGGGTCAGAAGTTAATAAGAAACAGGGAAGTAGGCTAGGTAGTGGGCCAAGAGAAGTTAATAGGCAACCAAGGCCTAATGTATGTGAGAACTGTGGTCGAGACCATGGTACAAGGCCTTGTTTAGCAGGTCAAGGGTTATGCTATAGGTGTCTGGACATTATGCCAGGGAGTGTCCACAGAACACAACGGGCAAAAGATACCAGACTCAGGGAAGAATATATACTCTGACTGGCAACGAGATAAGAAAGTCTCTTGCATAATTAATGTACGAGTTTATTTGTGTTCTATTTCCACTGGCTAATGAGTAAATAAATCCTGTATGTAATTGGATTATATTGTCCAGTATGCACACTATTGAGCTACCCTATACCTAGTATGTTGCCTTTGTGTGAAAGTGAATATGATTATAGGTTTTAAAAGAAGGAAGTAGAGAAAACATATACAAAGTAGTTAGCATTAGTCAAACCTTTGACATTAAAATTAAATTTGAGATAATATAAAGGAGATACCCAGAGTAACAGACAGTCTCAGTAAATGGGACGTCAATTACAGTACGGCAGTTAGATGCAATATGATTGGGGGGTTACTCAGGTATTTCTATAGGCTTGTGAATACAGTACTCAGGGCCATTTCTATTGAGCGGAATGGTATACAGATAAAGTAGCAGATAACAGTAAAGAGATTGTTTTCAGATCACTTTTCAGATAAGAGTTGGATCTGGATTGCTCGCAGTTAGAGCATAGTTCAAATGGCTCGCAGTTAGAGCACAGATTGAAATGAGAAGTTATGATGAGGCCATAGAAATAGAATGCAATGGCATGTGGTTAGACCATAGCCAATGGTAAACCACAGTAAAGTAAGAAAGATGAGAAGGAACTCTTGAGTAAGAGAGGAAATAAGTAAAGTCTGGGTAAATAATATGAGGCTATAAAAATTTTAATTTTTTTTATTTATTAAGTTATCAACAGGTGGAAGAAGTTAACCTTATAACTTAGTCTGTTGGTTTAAGATCTTCGGGAGATATACAGTACAACAGAATCACAGTTAGATTCTGGAGGGTCGCAGTTAGATCCTAGAATGGCTCCAGGGTCACAGTTAGATCCTGAAGGGTTGCAGTTAGATCCTAACAGCTTCAGAGTCGCAGTTAGATTCTGAAGAGGCTAACAGTTGATCGTAGTTAGATCCCGAGGTCGCAGTTAGACCTAGCCTAAGGAAAGTAATGAGCCATGAGATATGAGTACAATGTAGTATCTCTTTAGGAAGATGAATGCCAAAGACAAAGTTAAGGTAAGGAACTTCACTAGTTGATAAACTCATCCAGAAAAATTATTTTATAATGGTTTTCTTCAGATAGCCTCTATTATATACAGACTGAACTTAGTTTTCCTTAAATAAAGACGGAGTCCAGGTTAAAATCTGAGTGCTGATCTTCAAAGTTTTGTAGAAGTATTCCTGAGAAACAGAGAAGAAAACCCCATATATATTTTGAGAATAGAAAAGTATGAATAGACAGATCCCCCAGAGAAGGGTAAAAGAGATTAAAAGGCCAGAGAGACCTTGGAAAAACAAAAGGGGGTCTAAGGCAAAAGAACACTATCTCTCCTAAGAAACTAGCAAAGTGAAGGAGGAATGAGGTAAAACCCGGAATTATATCAAAATTCTGAAGGGAAAGATATGGAAGAAATGGACACTACTCACAAGTTCAAAGGGTTGTCCATAAGTATGGGTGGATGAATGCCCCAAGCCTTGGTCATAAACCAGGAAAGAATATGCAGAGGAGTATTATCCAGAATAGTTGACTAAGGTATTGAGTAAATTTCGAGGACGAAATTTATTTTAAGGGGGTAGAAATGTAACATCCCAATTTTCAGGCCACAGACTTAGAAAGTAGCCTGAAATAGATATATCCCTTTGAGCAGAAGTCCCAGAAACATACAGAGAGTTTTTAGGGACTAAACTGTAAATAAGTGAAAGTTCAGGGACTTATATGTAGATAGTGAAAGTCCCTAGGGATATAAGGGCCATTTATGCAAAGAAAGGGATTAAATTGAAAAAGGAAGAAACTGTAAGGACTTAAGTGCAATTATGAAAAGTTTAAGGCTAAAAAGGAAAAGTAGACAAAAATGTGCGGTCCTTAAGTGTAATTTTAGCCAAATAAAGGGACTTAGTTGAAAAGAAGAAAAGTTCCAGGGGCAAAGGTGTAATTATGAAAACCTGGGCCGAAAATAGGCAAAAACAGTGATCATATTTAGATCAGCCCCATATTTCACCAGTAGATAGAGCAAGTGACGCTGGGTAATCCTGCTTAATACAGGAATTTTTTGAGGACTCCAGATAGTCAAAATTGATCTGATAGTCGAAAAGTATAAATTTTTTTTACCGGATATCCTAGACCTCAGATATATGTGAGAAATTACAGGATGATGCATCCTGATGGGGCGGATGTCAGGAAACTGAAAGAATACCGATAGGAGGTCTATAGAAAAAGTTATTCACAAATTAATAAATTCAGACGGGAGTGTGAGGCCTCCGGGTATCCGATGGGGAGATTTATCGGTATTTAAACTGAGACTGAATGAGGTCAGATGACATCAGTCAGATGCCTGTTATGACCCAAAAGGATGCCTAGACACAGTAGGCCAGTGTATTTGATAAAAGGAGCCGGTGTCCGGAGATGTGTATAAACGGTGTATAATAGCTAGAATACTCGATGAGCATTGCCGGGGGAAGATTCCTCGTAATGCATGTCATAAAGGTAATGGACCCTAGAAGGCCCACTAATGGTGCCATCAAAGGCCCAGTAAGACCCTTGGACCAATAGGTGGGCCAGTGTCCGGCAGAACCCCGGGAAAGGTGCGAAATTATGAAAATGCCCCTGTGTTGTACTGAAGAGTAATAGATGTATGGACAGGCCTAGAAGCCAAGAGATACACAGGCGAGGTTAACCAGAGTCAGTATATGCCCTGACAGGGTACAGAGAGGTGTAAAATGATGATTTTACCCTTAGGGTTAAGATAGTGCAAGAAAGGGCACCCAGGGGTATTTTGGTCATTTCACAAGGGATCTGTAATTAAGTTTAGACCTAGTATAAAATGTCAATGATATAAAGGACCCAGATACTAAATTTGAGGTCAGAAGACATAATATGGATTTCCAGAAAAATTGGATTCAGAAAACAGTCTAGTTTTCGAGGAATCGGATCGGGCCGGTACCGGATTGGACTGGAATTTCTCCAGAGGATTCTTGGCCCTCCAATTTTGCCATGTGAGACATGTGAGGCATGAGGTGTCCCATGAGGTGTCCCTTGGATGATGTCATGGTGATGATGTCATAAAAGGAAAAGAAAATAAGATATTCCAGAAAAAACGGTGGCCACAAGTTCAGAGCTCTTGGAAATTACGGGAATGCCATCTATCAAAACTATAAATACCCCCTTGCCTTCATTCATCACAGCCTAGAGCCCATTTAGGAGATAGAAGGAAGTTCTAGTGAGAGAAGGTGCAAGGAAGAAAGAAGAAAGGAAGTTCTGACGAAGCTGGAAGCAGTATAGAGATTCTAGAGTTCTGCTAAACTTTTGAGGTAGTAACTAATCCTAGCTTTTATGTAATGTCTTTGTGATTTGTTGTGCTATTGTTTGGTTGGATTGTTGTCTTATATGTTATGCTTGAAGCTCTACTACAATGCTATGATCATATGTTATTGAGTATGGAAGCACGCAGCATACTTATCTGTACACAATCACAAGCAAGCACTGTCACTCTGCATTACATATACTGTTATGATTATTACTACTGAGATTCCCCCGAATCTCATCCCAATAAATAACCCATTATAGGGGAGGCTATGTCGAAGTAAATTTTGGGAATTTTAAGAGACGCCGTTATGCTGCCAAAATTATGGCAAAATGGCAGTAACAAAGAAAGGAACTGATACGTACTGTGTACGTAGGTACTGTCTAAGGAGGCTGGAAGTGAGTGGACCTAGCCGGTTCATCCAGTCTTTCCTGGGTACTTACATAGAATGGTAGTTCTCACGGGAATTACCGAATCGGTACAAGATCAGTTACTTTCTAAAGACGAAGCGTAGCGGTTATGCTGCCAGTTTTCGGGTAGGAAAAGATGTAATAGAAATATGAGGATTTTGTACATGTTCTAATGTATAACAACTTATTATTTAATAATGGGTATTGTTTGGCATGTTTGACTGATATGTGATGGATGTATGCATATGTATGCAAAGTTGAGTGCTGGAATTTACCACTATAAACAGTAACATGTGGAGACTTGATAATGTTTGATCCATAATTAAAAATAGTAAATGGATGAATAAATGTATGATATTTTTATGGTAAATAGTATACATACCAAGCTTCGATTTGATATATAGAATGCCTCATTTGTATGTTTACACATGGAGATATAAATTATCAAAGTTGGGACCAGAATGCTAGATTCAGGGGGAAAACGCTGGATGAATAGTAAAATTATAACGTTGACCTATGTTGACTTGATCAAAGAGTGGTCAATGAGTGATTTTCCCTGAAAGATGATTGAGTTATATTCATGTAGCAATTTGAACCACTTCATTTTGATTTTTCTAGAATTAATTATGATTTTTCAAAGTCAGGTCACTCCTCTGGAATTTGCACAGTGAACAGTACTCGATAAAAGTAAAATTCCAGATTTAGAAATTGGACTTCAATGACCTTGAAAGTGGTTCTAAATGCTACCAAATGGTCCTTAAGACGTATGAAAATGAGGATGTTTCAATTGGATCAGTAGACTGGAGAAAATCTTTAAAGTACTTGATTGTCCGACCGAGATGAAGGCTCAAATGGCCATCTATCAGCTGGAGAAGGATGTGACAGGTGGTGGAAGAACACAGAACTGCTCTTACAAGCATGAAACATTCCAACCACTTGGGAAGTGTTTCTTGAACAATTCTATGAAAAATATTTCCCTCAGTCAGTCAGAGATGAAAGAGAAGCAGAATTCCTTGTACTGAGACAAGGAGAGAAAGTATCTTTTAATAAATACCTTGCTAAGTTTATCCGGCTATCTCAGTATTCTACTTACCTGTGCCAAGTGGATGATGGAAAGGATGATTAGAGGGTTGAACTCCACACTGAAGGAGCAGTTAACTCCCCAACAATACAGCCAGTTTAATAAGGCCGTGGAGGCATGCCGTATTGTTGAAAATAGTATGAATCACTGAATTCTGTTCAGATCAGGAAGCAGGGAACAGGCAACTCCTGAAAAGGCTGGTCGAAACCAAGAAGCTGCAAGTGGTAGCGGCTACAGAAAAAGAAAGCGACCATGGAAGAACAAGAGGACAAATAGAGAAAGTTTCTGCTGAAGGTCCAACAACAGAGATTCAAGGGCCCGAGCATGTGATAAATGTGGGAAGAATTATGGTGATAGACCATGTTTAATGGGCCAAAATATTTGCTAGACCTGCGAAAAGCTTGGATATTTTTCTCGAGAATGCCCTCAAGCTGCAACTAATCAAAGGCCAAGGACACAAGGATGAGTATTTGTACTCACCAGGGAAGACGCCTAGCGATCACCTGAGATAATCCAAGGAATAATCTATCTCAATGATCATGCTGTGACTGCTCTGTTTGATTCGGGTACAAGTCATTCCTTTATTTCCTATGAGTGTGCTAAATGCCTAGGCCTTCTGATTAGCAAGTTGCATTATGATATATATGTGATAACTCCCACCAATGCTAGAGTAGTTGCATCTGATGCTTGTTTGAATAGTATTGTGCGGTATGAGCACTGTTGTACCACCCTAGACTTGATTTGCATGCCTTTCCGGGAGATCGATGTCATCCTTGGTTTGAATTGGTTATCCTCCAATAATGTAATGCTGGACTGCAAGAATAAGACTTTAATTCTTGGTCCAAAGGTCACTGATCTGAGTTCAGAAGTAAGATTAAATTTCCTAACAGAGGCTCAGGCAGATAAATGTCTACGAAAAGGATGTCAAAGATATATGGTATTCTTTTATGTTCAAACAGAAGTGGAGGAAGGAATTAATGAGATTCCAGTAGTCAATGAATTTCCTAAAGTCTTTCCAAAGGAGATTCAGGGATTGCCTTCAGAACGAGAAGTAGAGTTTACGATTGACATTGTACCTGGAGCTGGACCAGTATCCAAAGCCTCATACCGAATGGCTCCCAATTAAATGATTGAACTGAAGAAGTGTAACATCCCTAATTTCTGTACTAAGTTGTATGTACAGATTAAATAAAATATATGAGATGTTTAGGAAAATATGTGTCCATGTTTATGTAAAGAAAAGGATTAATTAGAAGAGGAAGAAAGTCTAAGAGCCAAAGTGCAAAATTACGAAAATGCCACTGTGATGCCCTAAGAAACCAGAAGTAAATGGAGGGCATTTTGGTCATTTCACACAATGGATGGATATCATAGGAAATTTGATAGTAAATTATTATAATTAATATGAGAATTTATGGAGTTGACAGAAGTCAAAGGAGTCCTGTAGAATTAATTATGGAATTTACGGTGAAAAAGGACACCGATAAAGGGTTAAAGGAAACATATGTAATTTTTTAACAGGACTTCTGGATCTCAGAAAATTATGAAACTTTGTAGAGAATTCATTTTATATTAGAATGAATTTCTAAAAATGTTAGAACAATTAAAGGAGGTGTTTAGCATTTATTCTGAGATCAGGATAATTTAAGGATATCGGTATAAGGAAAGTACATTGGGATTTGTGCCAGTTAGCTATTGGACCTAAAAGAGGCCCAACATTTCGTCCTAGGCCAGCCCAATAAGGCCCAAAAGTTATCTTGGAGCCCAAGTCCAAATAATAAATAATTTATGGATTTTTGAAAAGAAAGAAAAAGAGAATAAAGTAAGAATTAGGTGTTGCACATGGTGGGACCCACAAGGACACAAGCATGGCACCCAAAAAGAGGAAGGGTTAGGTGTACCAAGGGAGGCCATGCTAGTGATGTCATGGTGGTAAGGCCTTGAGTGAAAAGTGAAAAGACATTCCAAGATCAAACCTTTAACCATTAGATCAAATAGTTTCCAAAGTGATCTTAGCCTTCAAATGGCACATGACTTTTGCTATAAATAGCCCCCCTTTCCATTCATTCTTCACACCCAAGAGCTCCGTTAGAAAGAGAAGTGAGTTCTAGAGAAAGAATGTGGAAGAAAGCAAGGAAGAAGCAAGGGTCTTGAAGGAGCAAGTAAGGTAAGTTGTCTCCTTGCTTCTACCTTTTGTTCTTATGGTTTGTGCTTGAGTTTAAGCGACTTTTTAGGCTTAAATCTTGGGGAAATGCTGCTGGAATTTTTGTGTATATGTGAAAGGAATATGAGTTTTAAGTCATAGATAGTTAAGACAAGCTTAAACAAGTTAGTTACATGCTTGGTTGTTGGATTAAGTTGATGTTCTTGACTTTACCATGGAAGAACATTTCGGTTTGCACTGTTCATGCACTGTTCATGATAGAAGGAAATGGAATTTCAATGATTTAATGCTTCCATTGAGTTTATATGATGATTTTGTGTAGGATTGGAAAGGTTTTGAACCTTGGAAACCATTGGAATTAAAGGTTATAGTGTTGAAAATTCCTCACGGTTACTGTTGACTCGCATGAACAGTGATTTGAATTTCATGATTTTGATGCTTCCAATGGTCTTAAAATGAGATTTTGTGTGGGGGAAAAGTGGAGGAACAAGTATGGGAAGCATTGGAATCAAAATGAGAATTTTTGAAAGAATTATGCATGTTTTTCAAATCTGTCCGGAACAGTGCATAGTTGCTGGAATTTGGTTGTTTTGAGTTCATAAATGGATTCAAAAGGCCAAATTGTGTAGGGTAAGGTCAAGACATCAATTGATTCAAAGGCTAAGTCAATTGGTAAAGATTAAAGGAAGTTATGTTACTTAAAGTAAGCTTAGTGTTCAAGAGAAGTTAGATTGTAATGGTTGGATAGTAATGTGATGTTAGGAATTGCTTGGTGTGCTCAAAAGAGGGCAGCCACATAGCAAGGAAAAGTAAGAAGGAAGAAGCAAAGTTAAAGTGGAAAGAAGTAAAGCAATAAGGTAGTAAACTTACCCTAAACTTGTATGTATTGAATGTTATGCTTGATTGTGCTATGACTTTGTTGAATTGTGTGCATATGTGTATATGATTGAAGCTCTGTTTCTATGATTACCTTGGCCAATTGTATTTCATATGTTACATGGAAGCATGCACATTACACAATGTTTACACTTTCACAAGCAAGCACAAGTATTTACTTTAATGCATGCATTGTTTAGTACCGTTTGCTACTGAGATTCCCCCGAATCTCATCCCCTATTTATAACCCATTACAGAGAGGTTATGTCGAAGTAAATTTTGAGAATGCTGTAAGACGCCGTTATGCTGCCGATTTTCAGACTGAACATAAGGAGATGATACGTACTGTGTACGTAGGTACTGTCTAAGGAGTCTGGAAGTGAGTGGACCTAGTCGGTTCATCCAGTCTTTCCTGGGTACTTACGTAGAATGGTAATTCTCACGGGAATTACCGAATCAGTACAAGATCAGTTATTTTTACAGATGAAGTATAGTAGTTATACTGCCGGATTTCAGGCAAGAAAGATGTAATAGAGATATGAGGATTTTGTTCATGCCCTGTTGTATAAAGATTTATTATTTAATGATAAGTATTGTTTGGCATGTTTGTTTGACATGTGATTGATGTATGCATATGTATGTAAAGTTGCTTGCTGGAATTTGCCACCATGAACAGTAACTCGTGGTGATATAGTGATGTTTGATCTATACTTAAAAATAGTAAATTATTAAATAAATGTATGATATGTTTATGATAAATAGTAGATATACCAAGCTTCGATTTGATATATAGAATGTCTCATTTCGATGTCTACACATGGAGATATAAATTATCAAAGTTGGGACCAAAAGGCTAGATTCAGGAGAAAAACGCTGGATAAACAGTAAAGTTGTAACTTTGACTGACGTTGACTTGGACAAGGAATGGTCAACGAGTTATTTTTCCTTGAAATAGTATTGAGTTAGCTTCATGTAGCAATTTGAACCACTGCATTCTGATTTTTCTAGAATTAGTTATGATTTTTCGAAGTCAAGTCACTCATCTGGAATTTACATAGTGAACAGTTCTCGATAAGAGTAAAACTTCAGATTGAGAAATTGGACTTCAATGACCTTGAAAGTGGTTCTAAATACTACCAATTGGTCCCTAAGACGTACGAAAATAAGGATGTTTCAAGAAGCAGATTGAGGAGCTATTGGAGAAGGGTTTCATAAGACCCAGTGTTTCACCATGGTATGCTCTAGTGCTATTTGTCAAGAAGAAGGATGGCAGCCTAAGGCTATGCATTGTCTACCGGGAATTGAATAAGATTACAGTCAAGAATAAGTATCCTCTCCCAAGAATTGATGACCTACTAGATCAGTTAGCTGGAGCCAGTTTATGCTCAAAGATTGACTTGAGATCAGGCTACCATCAACTGAGAGTTAAGTCAGATGACATCTCAAAGACTGCTTTTAGAACTCGTTATGCGCATTTTGAATTTCTGGTGATGCCTTTTGGTCTGAGGAATGCACCTGCTATTTTCATGGATTACATGAACCGGATCTTCAGGCCCTATTTAGATCAATTTGTTGTGGTCTTCATTGATGATATCCTGGTGTACTCTAAGTCTGCAGAGGAGCATGAAAGGCATTTGAGAATTGTTCTTGGTACCCTTAAAGAAAAGTAGCTCTATGCTAAGGTGAGTAAGTGCGAGTTTTGGCTTTCAGAAGTCAAATTTCTCGGTCATGTCATATCCTGAGAAGGGGTAGCTGTGGATCCTAGCAAAGTTGAAGAAGTTTTAAGTCGGGAGCAGCCGAAGACAGTGACAGAGATCAGAAGTTTTCTTGGCTTAGCAGGGTACTATAGAAGATTTATTCAAGACTTTTCTCGAATTGCCTTGCCACTTACCAAGCTTACCAGAAAGAATCAGTAGTTCAAGTGGGATGAGAAGTACGAGGCTAGCTTTCAAGAGTTAAAGCAGAGATTAACCACTACTCCCGTGCTAATTATTCCAGACCCCACTCAGACTTATGTAGTCTATATTGATGCTAGTAAGCAGGGGTTGGGATGTATGCTGATGCAGCAAGGTAGAGTAGTAGCCTACGCCTCTCGGCAGTTAAAGCCACATGAAGAGAATTATCCCACTCACGATCTGGAGCTTACGGCGGTGGTTTATACTCTGAAGATATGGAGACATTATTTATATGGAGCAACTATAGAGTTGTATTGTGACCCCAAAAGCCTGAAGTATCTGCAAGATCAGAAAGAGCTGAATATGAGACAACGACGATGGATGGAATTGTTAAAAGATTATGACTTTCAAATTAAATACCATCCACGAAAAGCCAATGTAGTGGCTTATGCTTTGAGTAAAAAAGTAGTGCAGGTAGCATATCTGATAATCAAAGAGTTGAAATTGATAGAAGTTATGCGAGATTGGAACCCTTTGTATCAAATGCAAATGACAGAGAGTCCTTACGAAGGAGTTCATGTCAGAGCTTGTATGAAAGATTAGATAAAAGAGGCTCAAAAGCAGGATAAGCTCGCAGCAATCTTTAAAGATAAGCTGAGAGAGGGAAGACCAGGAATTTTGAGATTTTCCCAGAAGGAATGTTACAGTTCAGGGGAAGGCCCTATATCCCTAATGCTATGGGATTAAGAGAAAAGATTCTGGAGAAAGCACATAAAAGCCGATATACAGTACATCCAGGTATGACCAAGATGTATCATGATGTTAAAAGGTTGTTTTGGTGGCCTGGATTGAAGAAAGATGTAGTGGCTTATGTGTCTAAGTGTTTGACATGCCAGAAAGTAAAGATTGAACACCAAAAGCCAGCAGGAACGTTGCAACCTCTAGATATCCCTGAGTGGAAATGGGATAGTATTGCCATGGACTTTGTGGAAGGACTACCCATGACTCCAAGTAAGCATGACGCCGTATGGGTAGTAATTGATCGATTGACGAAGTCAGCTCATTTTCTGGCAATCAATAAGAGGGATTCTCTAGATAAGCTGGCAAAGTTATATATAAAAGAGATTGTTAGACTTCATGGTATCCCAAGCAACATTGTGTCCGAAAGAGACCCTCGATTTACTTTTAATTTTTGGAGGGCTTTACAGCAAGAGATGGGCACTACTCTTCGATTTAGTACAGCCTATCATCCTCAGACGGATGGCCAGTCGGAGAGAACAATCCAAACGCTAGAAGATATGTTGAGAGCATGTGTTTTGGGTTTCAAAGGCAGTTGGGATATCCATCTATCACTCATAGAGTTTGCATATAACAATAGTTACCAGACTAGTATTTAGATGGCCCCTTTTGAAGCAATCTATGGACGTAAATGTAGATCTCCCTTATGCTGGCTAGAGTTAAGCGAGAGAAGAATGCTTGGTCCTAATATAGTAGAATAAACTGTAGAACAGATTGCGATGATTAGACAACGATTGTTGATGGCTCAAAGCAGACAGAAAAGCTATGCAGATGTTAGAAGGAAGCCGTTGGAGTTTGAAGAAGGAGACATGTATTCCTTAAGTTAACTCCAACTACAGGAGCCGGATGATCAATCAAAGTGAAGAAATTGCATCCAAGATACATCGGACCATTCCAGATTCTCTAGAAGATAGGGTCAATAGCCTACAAGTTGGCTCTTCCTCCAAAACTTAGCCAGATACATGATGTGTTTCATGTTTCCCAGTTAAGGAAGTATGTTCCAGATCCATCTTATGTGATTGAGCAAGATGTAATTGCATTGCGAGATGACCTAACCTATGAGGTTGGACCGGTGCGAATTGTCGAAAGAAAGGTCAAGTAGTTGCGGAATAAGCAAATTCCTCTAGTCAAAGTGATCTGGAAAGGCTTGACTGAACATGAAGCTACATGGGAAACAGAGGAAAAGATGAGAGAGAAGTATCCTGAGTTGTTTTTATAAGATATGTATATTGTAAATTTTGAGGAAGAAATTTATTTTAAAGGGGAGAGAAATGTAATATCCCTAATTTTCTGTACTGATTTGTATGTACAGATTGAATGAAATATATGAGATATTTTTCAGGAAAAGATGTGGCCATTTATGTAAAGAAAGGAATTAAATTGAAAAAGAAAGAAAACGTAACGACTTAAGTGCAATTATGAAAAGTTTAAGGCTAAAAAGGAAAAGTAGACAAAAATGTGGGGTCTTTAAGGGTAATTTTAGCCAAATTTGAGGGACTTAATTGCAAAGAAGAAAAGTTCTCCAGGGCCAAAGTGTAATTAAAGAAAGTTAGGCCAGAAGTGGTTTGGACTGCTCGGAAGCATTTCAGTCCCAGATTTCAATAGTAGGTAAAGCAAGTGATGCTGGGTAATCCAGCTTAATACAGGAATTTTCTCAGGACTCCAGATAGCCGAAATTTATCTAATAATGAAAAAGTTATAAAAATTATTATCAAATATCCTAGATCTCAGATATACATGAAAAATTACAGGATGATGCGTCCTGACGAGGCGTGTAACATCCCAATTTTCAGGCCTTGAGACACGGAAATAGCCTGAGAATGAGAGGCTACCAGACCCCTTTTGAGCAGAAGTCCCAGAGACATAAGAGAGTTTTTAGGGACTAAGCTGCGAGTAAGTAAAGGTACAGGAACTTATGTGCAAACAGTGGAAGTCCCAAGGGGTAGAATGGCCATTTGGGGTGATGTAAAGGTCAAAGGTTGAAGAGTTACGAGCTGACCGTTCTGGTCGCGACTAGAGTAAAGCATGGTCGCGACTAGTGGTTACAGAAAGAGCTATACGCGACAAGAAAGCATTATGGTCGCGACGTAAAAGAAGTATG
Organism: Leucaena leucocephala; assembly: GCA_037074615.1. Classification (NCBI taxonomy): domain Eukaryota; kingdom Viridiplantae; phylum Streptophyta; class Magnoliopsida; order Fabales; family Fabaceae; genus Leucaena; species Leucaena leucocephala. The sequence goes on along the minus strand of CM073536.1, from coordinate 10,402,611 downwards.
GTCGCGACTAGAAAGCAGTGATATCGCGACTAATAGTGGCAGAAAGCCTTAGACGCGACTAAAAAGTGTTATGGTCGCGACTAAAATGTGTTGTGGTCGCGACGATAGAATGTTTTGGTCGCGACGAGAAGATGTTTTGGTCGCGACTAATGTACACAGAATTGTAAGGTCACGACAAGATGATGTTGAGGTCGCGACTAGTGACTAAAGTGGCGCTAAGCGTACGGGCCAAGAGTGGTGAAGGTCCAAGAGAGATAGTTACCCGGTTGGAGATAGACCGGAGGCAGGATATCAGATACAGGAAAGGTTATCTGGAAACCATGAAGTAAACTGATAAGGTATACTCATGGGTCCCACAAGATGCCACATGGCATTAAAGTAATGGTTTAGTAGAATAAAGTTACTCGGTTGGCACAAAAACCGAGGAGGCACGATAACCGAGGAAATGATCAGATAAAGTCAGGGACTTATCTGGGTGGCATTGGCAAGCGTGCAAGGTCTCTTCCAGTTGCCACATGGCATTAGTCTGCAGAAAGCAGATAAAGTTGAGGGCACGCATTACGAGGCAAGAGACTGGACCGGTGAGTCAGCATGATGAGGTATCCCAGGAATTCAAGCATGTGATAAATGTGGTGCTGAGGTGTCCCGGTGAGTTGGCACGATGATGCAGTAAAAAAGGAATTAAGAAAAATAGGAAAATCCAGGAAAAACCAGGACCGTAGGATCAAAGTTCATGGTAATTACAGAATTGCCATTGAAGCCTATTATAAATACCCCCTCCCCTCATTCCATTCTTGCATCACGCATGGAGAGGAGAATGAGAGGGAAAGGGAAGGAAAGGAAGAGAGAAAGGAGAAAGGAAGAAAGGAAGTTCTGGCGGAGCTGGAAGCAGAATAGAGATAGTAGGGTTCTGCTGAGCTAGCCAGGTAGTAACTAATCCTAGCTTCTATGTAATAGCTTTGTGATTTGATGTGCTATTGTTTGGTTGGATTGTTGTCTTATATGTTATGTCTGAAGCTCTGCTGTAATGCTATGGTCATATGTTATTAAGCATGGAAGCACGCAGCATACTTATCTGTACACAATCACAAGCAAGCACTGTCACACTGCATTACATATATTGTTATGATTGTTGCTACTGAGATTCCCCCAAATCTCATCCCCATCCATAACCCATTACAGGGAGGTTATGCTGAAGTGGATTTAGAGAATCCTAAGAGACGCCGTTATGCTGCCGGAGTAAAGACTGAACATCAATATATGATAAGTACTGTGTACGTAGTGCTGTCTAAGGAGGCTAGAAGTGAGTGGACCTAGCCGGTTCATCTAGTCTTTCCTGGGTACTACATAGAATGGTAGTTCTCATGAGGGAATTACCGAATCAGTACGGTTCAGTTCTTTGTACAGATGAAGTGTAGCGGTTATGCTGCCGGAGTTTAGGCAGAAGAAGAGCTAGTATAGCTTCCGCAAGTGTACTCTGAGGGCTGTATGGGAGGATGTTTCAAGGCGGATGTCAGGGAACTGACAGAATACCGAAAGGAGGTATGTAGAAAGTTATTCACAAATTAGTAAATTCAGACGGGAGTGTGTGATCTCCGGGGATCCGATTAGGAGATTTATCGGTATTCAAACTGAGACTGAATGACGTCAGATGACATCAATCAGATGCCTGTTATGACCCAAAGGGATGCCTTGACGTAGTATACTAGTCTATCTGATAAAAGGAGCCGGTGTCCGGAGACGTGTAGAAACGGTGTATAATGGAAAAAGTACCCGATGGATATCGTCGGGAGAGATTTCTCGTGAAACGTGCCAAAAAGGTAATGGACCCTAAAAGGCCCAAAAATGGCTCCATCAAAGGCCCAGTAAGACACTTGGACTGATAGGTGGGCCAGTATCCAGTGGAACCCCAGAAAAGTATGAAATTACGAAAATGCCCCTATGTTGTCTTAAGGAGAAATAGATGAATGGAGGGCATTTTGGTCATTTTGGACAGGCCAAAATGCCAAGGCATACACAGGTGAGTTTAGTCAGAGTCAGTATATGCTCTGACAAGGTACAAAGAGGTGTGAAATGACGATTTTTCCCTTAGGGTTAATATAGTGCAAGAAAGGGCACCAAGGGTATTTTGATCATTTCACAAGGGATCTGTAATTAAGTTTAGACCTAGTATAAGAATGTCAATGATATAAAGAACCCAGATACTGAATTTAAGGTCAGAAGACATATTATGGAATCTCAGAAAAATTAGATGTAGAAAACAGTCCAGTTTTTGAGGAATCGGACCAGGCCGGTATCGGATTGGACTAAAACTTTTCCAAAGGCTTCTTGAACCCTAGAATTTCGCCACATGCTGAATAGGTGTCCCATGAGTTGTCCCTTGAGTGATGTCATCAAGGTGATGTCATAAATGAAAAAGAAAAGAAATTCCAAGATTAAATCTAAGCCACAAGATCAAATGTAACCAAAATGATCTTGGCCTTTCATTTTCACCCAAAATTGTCTATAAATACCTCCACTTTCAGCTTCATTTCGGTATGCATGAGGAACCTAGGGGAAACTCTTGCAAATTGAAAACTCAAGCCAAGAGGAAGCAAGCACTTTGGAAGAAATATCAAGGTAATTAATCCTCTTGATCCTAGACTATGTTCTAGTAGATTTGCTCTTGAGTTTAAGTGGTTTTTGAGGCTTAAATCTTGTGGAGATGCTTCTGTAATTTCTTTGTATGTGTGAAAAGAACATGAGTTTTATGTTAGGGATGGATTAGACAAGCTTAAACAAGCTAGAATCAAGTGGTAATGGCTTAGGAATTCAAGTATGCTTGTGAATCCAAGATTGTGTTCTGTTCTGTACAGTATGAAATCACTGTTCATATGTTGGAATTTCATGATTTTGATGCTTCCAATGAGTCTAAAATGGAAAATTGTGTGGGGTTATAGTAGGAAGACAAGTATTGGAAGCATTGGAACCAAAATGAGAATTTTTGGGAAACAAGAGGTCACTTTTCGGTTCTGTACAGAAGTGAAAGATGCAATTGGATTCTGGAATTTTTGAATGCATATTTGGATTCTACATGAAAAATTATGTGGGAATGAACCATGAGAGTTTAGTTTGGAAGGATGTAAACCTAAGTCACAAAGTAGAGAAAGAAAGGGGCTTAATGAAACCCTAGTCTTGAGAATGGTTTGAATTGAGTTGTAACTTGGTGATTGTTTGATTATGCCTAGGTTTTGACATTTGTGGGAAGGAAGTATCAAGCCAAGGAGGAACTTACAAAGATACATAAGAGGTAGCAAGAATACTTAACTATAAACTTATGTTATTTGATTGATATGCTTGCTTGTTATGCATGAAGTTTGGTTGAGCATGATATGCTATGTGATGATGATTATGATGATGATGATGAGTTATGAATATGTGCAACTCCTTGCAACCTATATCATGACAATATGCATGTTAGAGTTTGCTTATGTATGATCATGAATTAGCTCCCATCGCATGATAACATGTTAGGCATTTCATCAAGCATGCATAACCTTATAGTTTGTATGACTTGCTATTGAGATTTTCATGAAATCTCATTCCTTCCATATGTATATAATCATGCTCTAGGTGCTGGAACTTCTCAAGGAAGAGGGTAATTGTGAATAAATAATGTGTATATGACCTAGATGGCATGTATTTAACCTAGGAAAGATTGTATGGTATGTAAAAACGTATGCACTCACTGGAACCAACAGAGGCAGAACGTTTCCATCGATCTTTTGAGTGACTTATTCGATGACTTTTCACATGAAATTTTTCTTGAACGTAGCTAAGATCCATAGATTTAATTGGACACCAAGAATGCCTAATTTGGTTGAGTTTTCGAATTGATATGATTTTTCAAAGTTGGACCTAAAATCTGGATCAAGATAAAACGAGCCCTGAGAGGCAGTGAGATTCATACGCGGTTTTCATATAGCAAATGAATGAATTTTTCCTCAAACTTTTATGATCTTAAAGTAGACATATGTAGATTTAAATCCACGTGTAACACGACTCATTTGGATAAGTATACAAAGAGAAATGAATTTTTGAAAATGAGACGCAGAATTTGGAAGTTCAAGATTTACCAAATGAACAGTGTTTTTAACGAATAAACTGATTTCATTTGGACAAGGAAATCTCATTTTCATATTTTTCCCTCAAATTTTAACGAGAGATATTTCATTATAAATTGGAACCACCTTATTTCAATTTTTCTAGATTTAATTATAAATTTTCAAAGTTCATGCTGCAAACTGAAATTACCAAGTGAACAGTAAAGTGAATAGTACCCGATAGCCTAACTCTTGGAAATTCATGATTCTAAGGTAAAATGGTTCAATGTTCTAAGATACTTCCAATTGAGCATATGTAAGCATGAGATTAAGGATGTTTCAGTAGAGGCATGTCGCATAGTAGAGAACAGCTTGAATCACAGGATGATGTCTAGGCCTCTAAGCAAGGAACAGACAACTCCTGAGAGGGCCGGTCGAAGCCAAGATGCTGCAAGAAGTAGCAACTATAGAAAAAGGAAGCAACCATGGCAGAATAGGAGACCTGGCAGAGGAAATTACCGAGGAGGGCTGAGTAACAGAGACACAAGAGCCCGAGTGTGCAACAAATGTGGGAAAAATCATGGGGATAGGCCTTGTCTAGTGGGCTAAAATGTCTGCTATACTTATGGAAAGCTGGGATATTTTTCTCAGGAATGTCCTCAGGTAGTAACTAATCAAAGGCCGCGGACGCGTATTTGCACTTTCCAGAGAAGATGCACAGAAATCACCTGAGATGATTCAAGGTACAATCTATATTAATGATCACTCAGTGATTGCTCTGTTTGATTATGGTGCAAGTCATTCTTTTATTTCCTATGATTGTGCTAGACGTCTAGGCCTGGTGCTTAGTAAATTGCATTATGACATATATGTGACAACTCCCACAAGGGCTAGGGTAGTTACCTCCGATGCTTGTTTGAATATTATTGTCCGGTATGAGCACTGTTATACAACCCTAGACCTAATATGCATGCCTTTCCGAGAGATTGAGGTTATACTTGGTTTAAATTGGTTATCCTCCAATAATGTAATGCTGGATTGCAAAACAAGACGCTAGTTCTATTGGGAATTGGAAGACAAGCAGCGGAAATTAACTTTAAAAATTTTTCCATTCCCAGCCAGGATCTACCGAATGTGTTTAAGTCAAGGAGAAAGAAGTGTTACCTTCGGTATTCAAGTTTTGGTCGCAACCTCAGTATCCACTAGTCGTGACTCTTCGCCTCTGGAACTTTTAGTCGCGACCTACTCTGCTTCTAGTCGCGACCTGTCGCCTCTGGAGTTTTTAGTCGCGACCTCCTCATCTACTCGTCGCGACCTGTCGCCTCTGGAGTTGTTTGTTGCGACCTCCTATGCTTCTTGTCGCGACCGGACGTCTCTGGAGTTTGTAGTCACGACCTCATAATCTTCAAGTACGACATGTCTCCTCTTTTCGGATTTCTGACGTTCAGATGCCCGTATGGTCGCGACCTCAGTGTTAATAGGTAGCGACCTGTCTTCGTGTCTGGTTTCTTTTCTCAGATTGGCTTCCTCTACCGGTATCCACACGAATAGCGTTCTAATCACGAATGACATGCTAGCGCCTCTTGTCCCTCTGGGCTTTCTAGAGGTTCCGTCCTCACTGTCTCTATTTCGGCAGTTTCTTATCTGCAAACCTTTTGCACTCTCCCTGCCCCTTTTTCTCACGTCTATATAGATGTGTAGAGATAGATGTGTAGAACCCTAGCTCCTAATGTCAAATATATAGGATGCTATCGGGCTTCTAATTGGGCCGGGCTTCAGAATTAATCTTATATTAATTCTAAAATTAATACAATATCATATATTGCATAATTTGATAAGAAACTCATTAAATAAATACGGTTTTTATTAAATCCGTCCCACAGATTTAATTCACCTATTTATTTAATTTAAATAAAGATAAGACGGAATTATATTTGATTTATTCTCATAAATCAAATTTGAGATATCTTATCAATTTGAATTTCAAATTCAAATAGATCATATCCATTTAAATTCAAATTCAAAAGTGATAGAAATTTAATTTATCCTTATAAATTAAATCTTGCAAATATCTCTTATATTATATATATAATATATATATACAAATTTATATATATAAAATATATAAGTCCATCCTAGACTATTCATTGAATCTAGACATCTCTTAGATTCAATGAATCTGGATATCACAGCTCGAGTTGGGCTATTTTATGTGCGACCCTTTAGGCCCATATGAAGTTAGCAGTGGGCCAGTTACTATACTAACCCACAAGTCGTAAGCGGCCTCTAGCAAGACATTACGACTACCCAAAACATATGAGGATCGATGAACGATGTTACTTTCATACAACCATATCACGTCCCTTTTGTCACACGATATTTTGGTCATGGATGAGGCATGGAGAACGTCATCCTCCTGTTCCTGACCGTTACTTTCTCGATCCCTGAGTAGTCTGAATATAGAAATGGAACTACCCTTCCATTCCAGTATGGCCATACATTTCTCAGACTCACCCATCGGGGGCCCAGTAATATCTCTCTACGAATGTGAGGGACAAATTCCATCTTGACCATTCACATTCCTCCGCATGAAAAACCACTAAGCCCGAACATAGCCTTTATGATCACTCGGTCAAAAGTGACTTTTGACTAGGTCAAAGCTGAACGTTCGTCATGTAGGAATCCATGATAATCTCAGGTCAAAGAGCATAGTGACATGGCTTGTATATGAGAGAAGCTTATGACTTAACCCATGCAGCTCTCTCATAGCGGGTCGGTCCGACACCCTGTACTCTTACATGTGCCTATAACTTTGATTTATATCTCTATATATCTTCAAAGTCATACTGGTCTTGTTTCATCTCTGCTCCCGCATAGATGACCGACCAGGGACATTTAGGATAAGATCACGAGTTATCCAAGGATTGTCATCATAGTAAACATGCAAATAATATGATAACATAATTAAGAAATTCATAAATCAACAATATTCATAAGGTAATGATTGGCCCCTAGGGCACAATCTCCAACATCCTCCCACTTGCACTAGGTACAATCATTAATTTGCCTAATTCCCATTGACCTAACATGACACTCATTTTTGCTTGCACAAGCGGCTTTGTTAGAGGATCAGCAACATTGTCTTCCCCTGCTACCTTGCATATTTTTATATCACCTCTATCATTGATTTCTCTGATGAGTTGAAATTGCCTGAGTATATGCTTGGTCCTTTGATGTGAACTAGGCTCTTTGGCCTGTGCAATGGCACCACTATTATCATAGAACAAAGTTATCAGATCTGAGATGGTAGGTATCACCCCTAGTTCAGTAATGAACTTCCTGATCCAAACGGCCTCCTTAGCTGCATCAGATGCTGCTATATACTCGACTTCCATTGCAGAATCTGCTACAGTGCTCTGCTTAGAGCTCTTCCAGCTTACTGCTCCATTATTCAAGAGGAATATATATCCAGATTGCGATTTCTGGTCATCCTGGTCAGTTTGGAAACTTGCATTTGTGTAACCAGTTATACAAAGCTCGTCATCCAATCCACCATAGACCAAAAATAAGTCCTTAGTCCTTCTTAACTACTTAAGGATATTCTTGACAGCAGTCCAATGGCCCTCGTCGAGGTCCTGTTGATATCTGCTAGCCATACTTAAGGCAAACGAGATATCCGGTCGAGTACATAACATGGCGTACATGATAGATCCTATGGCCGAGCCATATGGAACCTTACTCATGCGACCTCGCTGATCTGGTGTGCTAGGACACAAATCCTTTCTGAGGTGAATACCATGAGACATGGGTATGAAACCCCTCTTTGATTCCTGCATACTGAACCTATGCAGTATCTTGTCTATATATGTGCTCTGACTTAGTCCTAGAAGTCTTTTAGATCTATCTCTATAGATCCTAATTCCTAGGATGTAGGTGGCTTCACCCAAGTCTTTCATTGAGAAAGACCTTCCTAACCAAGACTTGACAATCTGCAAGGTAGGAATGTCATTCCCAATAAGTAGGATGTCATTGACATAGAGTACCAAAAACACAACTGTGCTCTCACTAACCTTCTTGTACGCACAAGGTTCATCAATGTTTTAAAGAAATCCAAACTCTTTGACTACTTCATCAAAACGATGATTCCAACTATGAGATGCTTGCTTCAGTCCATAAATGGACCTTTGAAGCTTGCACACCTTACCAGAGTCCTCGGAACGCACAAACCCTTTAGGTTGTGTCATGTACACATCCTCAAGGAGCTTTCCATTAAGGAAGGCTGTCTTGACGTCCATCTGCCATATTTCATGGTCATAATATGTTGCAATGGCAAGGAGGATTCTAATTGATTTGGCCATTGCAACTGGGTAAAAGGTCTCATCATAGTCCACACCATGAGTTTGAGTAAATCCTTTTGCAACCAGTCGTGCCTTGAAGATATTTACATTGCCATCCATGTCAGTTTTCTCTTTAAAAACCCACTTGCACCCTACGGTTTTTACACCTTCAGGTAGATCGACTAAGGTCCATACCTTATTGTCGTACATGGATTGTATCTCAGACTTCATGGAACTAAGCCATTTTTTAGAGTTTGGTCCCACTATAGCTTCTCGATAGGTAGTTGGCTCATTATGCTCAATGAGCAACACATCACGATTGTCAGCAATCAGAAATCCATATCTTTGAGGCTGAAGTCGTGCCCTATTAGATCGCCGTGGGCCTTGCTTGACTTGAGGAGTCTCAACAACTTGTTGTGAGTCTTCTCCATCCATCTCTAATTCTGTGGTGTCTTGTGGCTCTCAAACTTCTTCGAGATGTACCTTACTCCCACTGGTTCTTTTAGAGATAAATTCTCGTTCGAGAAAGATACCATTTCTGACAACAAACACTTTGTTATCGGTGGGGTTGTAGACATAATATCCCTTGGTTTCCTTAGGATATCCCATAAAAAGGCACTTTGAAGATTTTGATGCTAACTTATCTGAGGCTTGTTGCTTAACATAGACCTCACATCCCCAAATCTTGAGAAAAGACAAACTAGGTTTCCTCCCAGTCCATATCTCATACGGAGTCTTTTCAACTGCCTTAGATGGAACACGATTCAGTGTGAACGCAATTGTCTCTAGGGCGTGGCCCCAAAAGGATGGTGGAAGATCTGTTCAACTCATCATGGATCGAACCATATCTAATAGTGTTTGATTCCTCCGTTCAGAAACCCCATTCCATTGTGGTGTTCCTGGAGGAGTCAATTGTGAGACTATCCCACAATTCCTCAGATGATCGATAAACTCTTGGCTCAAATATTCACCACCTCGATCAGATCGAAGGGCTTTAATTATTTTACCAAGCTGGTTTTGTACTTCATTTTGAAATATCTTGAACATTTCAAAAGATTCAGATTTATGTTTCATTAGATAGACGTAGCCATATCTACTGAAATCATCTATGAATGTGATGAAGTACGAATAACCTCCTCTAGCATTTGTATTCATCGGTCCACACACATCTGTATGTATGAGGCCCAACAAATCAGTGGCCCTCTCACTGTGCCCAGTGAAAGGTGACTTTGTCTTCTTACCTAACAAACAAGATTCGCAAGTATCATATGATTCAAAATCAAATGAGTTGAGAAATCCATCTTGATGGAGTTTAGAAATGCGTTTCTCATTTATGTGGCCCAGACGACTGTGCTAGAGGTATGTCAGATTCAAATCATTTGGTTTGACCCTTTTGGCAGTTATGTTATAGATATTTCCATGATTGGGTTGCTCCAAGTTTAATATGTAATGATCAACATGCAAATCACCATGAGCATAGAAAATATCATTACGATAAATGGAACATCTACCATTCCCAGAAATGGAAGTGTAACCTTCCTTATCCAAATAAGAAAGAGAAACAATGTTACTACTCAAAGCAGGAACATAATAGCAATTGTTCAAAACTAACAAAAGCCCAATGGGCAGAACTAATTCATAAGTGCCTATAGCTAAAGCAGCAACCTTTGCTCTATTTCTAACTCGTAGGTCAACTTCACCCTTTTTCAGCTTTCTACTATCCTTTAGGCCCTGCATATTTGTACAAATGTGAGAACCACATGCAGTATCTAATACCCATGTAGTGGAAGTAGAGAGATGAATGTCTATAACATAAATACCTGAAGCGATAGCCCCGCTATCCTTCTTGTTCTTTTTCAGATCTTCAAGGTAGAGTTTGCAATTCCTCTTCCAATGACCCAGTTCATTGCAGAAGAAACAAACTCCTTCCTTTGGAGGCTTTGCCTTCTTTGGTGCAGGCTTGGTTTCGGGCTTGCCTGACTCATTGGTCTTACCAGATGAGCCATAACCCTTCCCCTTGCCCTTGCCCTTGCCTTTCTTTTTCATACCCTTTCCTTTCTGAACCATCAAAACTGTACTAGGCTTCTTCTTAACAGTCAGCTCAGCAGTTTTAAGCATCCCATGCAGTTCAAAAATAGATTTCTCCATGTTGTTCATGTTGTAGTTCATGACAAACTGGTCATAACTTTCTAGGGGTGAGTTCAAGATCAAATCTGTTGCTAACTCCTGGCTTATGGGAAATCCAAGCCTCTCAAGGTGATCAATGTACCCTTTCATCTTTAATACATGAGTACTCACTGATGCACCTTCAGCCATCTTGCAGGAATGTAAGGCCTTAGTGGTCTCATACCTCTCTTGCCTTGCCTGTTGCTGGAACATTTCCTTAAGATGCACAATCATCTCATAAGCCTCCATGTGTTCCAGATCTCTTTGGAGCTCCGGAACCATGGTGGCAAGCATCAAGCATCCCATATCGACAGAGTCTTCCTTATGCTTCGCATAAGAATCTCTCTGAGATCTAGGAGCATTGGCTGCTGGCTCCTCAGGAATGGGTTGATCTAGGGTATATACTTTTCTTTCCTGCTTGAGAATAATTCTCAAGTTCTTGAACCAGTCAAGAAAGTTTATCCCATTGAGTTTGTCCTTCTCAAGGACAGATCGCAATGATAATGCAGCAGTATTACTAGTCGTCATGATTCTACAATTAAAATATGCAAGCGAATTAGCAATCTCCCACTGAATAAAATAACCCTCAATGTAATAATTAGTGGGCTAAGATCCATATTTGGCTTAAACTTGAGTCCGCTTTGGCAAGACGCTCAACTTTAAGTTATTTAGGTAGGTAACAACTTTACCAATTACATCAAATGTAACTCTTAGATATTTATGGGATTCCATCATCATATGATCCGGCATGTTTTAATCCCATCTAATGCCTTGAGACCCAAAACCGTTTTGATAATCTCAATTAAGTCAAACAATAACAAACATAAGAGTAGCACCATTACTCTTGCTTATTTCCCCAAGATAACTCAAATGCACCCACTTTGGTGGAGCCTACAAATGAGCGATCGAGGTTTTGATAAGTGTTCATTAATTGACGGCATATGACTTAAGATTTCTTTTAGAGGGTTTAATTAACTATCCGATTTGCATGTATCTCGATTGTATCTCATACCAGTATTATGCATATAAAACATACATGCAGTGATATAATCATAAGGTGCATAATCTTAAACGTGATACAATATGGCTCACCTATCCTAAGTGCCCTCAAGCCAATGAGAGAAGCTGTCTAATTAGAATAGGAAAATTACATAAGGAAACCTCATTTTAACATTCGAGGGGAGTGAGATGAGAAGAGAATGTACAATGAGAGTAATTAGAGGAATGTACGACACGCAGGCCGTATTTAGAAAAATTACAACACTTGTAATCTAGAGCCATATTGTTCACCATACCCAAACATTCAAGAATCAAAATTCATACTTATTTGAAGGGCAATAAATGTTTCAAAATATTCATATATTAGGAAAGTCAGTATATCTTACGATTATGTTGATATAGAATCTTAATTCTATTTTCTTAGACCCCATTAATATTAATTGATCAAATCAATTAACATACACCACCGATTTCAGTTTCCTTTCGGATTCCGTATATGTCATACATAAACGGATTCCATATATGTCATACATATCTCGTATATTATTATTAATCAGCTAAGAAGTCTAACATACATCACATGTATCAACAATCAAACCTAACTTAAACACAAAACGGTATGGCTCTGATACCACTGTTGGGAATTGGAAGACACGCAGCGGAAATTAACTTTAAAAATTTTTCCATTCCCAGCCAGGATCTATCGAATGTGTTTCAGTCAAGGAGAAAGAAGTGTTACCTTCTGTATTCAAGTTTTGGTCGCGACCTCAGTGTCCACTAGTCGCGACTCTTCGCCTCTGGAACTTTTAGTCGCGACCTCCTCATCTACTAGTCGCGACCTGTCGCCTCTGGAGTTTTTTCTGGAGTTGTTTGTCGCGACCTCCTATGCTTCTTATCTCGATCAGACGTCTCTGGAGTTTGTAGTCGCGACCTCGTAATCTTCAAGTCATGACCTGTCTCCTCTTTTCGGATTTATGAAGTTCAGATGCCCGTATGGTCGCGACCTCAGTGTCAATAGGTCACGACCTGTCTTCGTGTCTGGTTTCTTTTCTCGATCGTAAGAAGTCGACAGCTCAGATCGGCTTCCTCTACCGGTATAGATGTGTAGAGATAGATGTGTAGAACCCTAGCTCCTAATGTCAAATATATAGGATGCTATCGGGCTTCTAATTGGGCCGGGCTTCAGAATTAATCTTATATTAATTCTAAAATTAATATAATATCATATATTGCATAATTTGATAAGAAACTAATTAAATAAATATGGTTTTTATTAAATCCGTCCCACACCTTGTATATGAGAGAAGCTTATGACTTAACCCATGCAGCTCTCTCATAGCGGGTCGGTCCGACACCCTGTACTCTTACATGTGCCTATGACTTTGATTTATATCACTATATATCTTCAAAGTCATACTGGTCTTATTTCATCTCTGCTCCCGTATAGATGACCGACCAGGGACATTTAGGATAAGATCACGAGTTATCCAAGGATTGTAATCATAGTAAATATGCAAATAATATGATAACATAATTAAGAAATTCATAAATCAACAATGTTCATAAGGTAATGATTGGCCCCTAGGGCACAATCTCCAACAAGTTCTTGGTTTGATGGTAGCAGATCTGAGTCCAGAAATACGACTGAATTTCATAACGGAGGCACAAGCAGATAAATGCTTACGGAAAGGATGTCAAGGCTACATGGTTTTCCTCTCTATTCAAGCAGAAGTCGAAGAAGGAATTGAGATGATTGCAGTAGTTAATAAATTTCCTAAAGTCTTTCCAAAGGAAATTCAAGGATTGCCTCCAGAGCGAGAAATGGAGTTTGCAATCGATATTATGCCTGGAGTGGGACCAGTATCTAAAGCTCCATATTGGATGGCTCCTAATGAAATGAGTGAGCTGAAAAAGCAGATGGAGGAGCTTTTAGAGAAGGGTTTCATACGACCTAGTGTTTCTCCCTGGGGTGCTCTAGTGCTATTTGTTAAAAAGAAAGATGGCAGCTTAAGACTGTGTATTGACTACAGAGAGCTGAACAAGATCACGGTTAAGAACAAGTACCCTCTCCCCAGAATTGACGATTTGCTAGATCAATTGGCTGGAGCGAGTCTATTCTCCAAGATTAATTTACGATCTGGCTATCATCAGTTGAGAATTAAGTCAGATGACATTTTAAAGACTGCTTTCAGAACACGTTATGCGCATTTTGATTTTTTGGTTATGCCTTTTAGTCTGACTAATGCGCCTACAATTTTCATGGATTATATGAACCGGATCTTCAAGCCTTATTTAGATCAATTTATGGTGGTCTTTATAGATGATATTCTAGTTTACTCCAAGTCTGCTGAGGAGCATGAAAGGCATTTGAGAATTATTCTTAGTACCCTTAAATAGAGGCACTTCTATGCTAAGCATAGTAAGTATGAGTTTTGGCTTTCAGAAGTCAAATTTCTTGGTCACGTCATATCCCAAGACGGGGTAGCTGTGGATCCTAGCAAAGTTGAAGCGATTTTAAGCTGGGAGCAGCCAAAGACAGTGACAGAGATCAGAAGTTTCTTGGGCTTAGCAGGGTATTATAGAAGATTCATCCAGGACTTTTCTCGAATTGCCTTGCCACTAACCAAGCTTACTAGAAAGAATCAGCAGTTTAAGTGGGACGAGAAGTGCGAGGCTAGTTTTCAAGAGTTAAAGCAGAAATTAACCACTACTCCCATGCTGATTATTCCAGACCTAACTCAGACTTATGTAGTCTACACTGATGCTAGTAAACAGGGGTTGGGATGTGTACTGATGTAGCAAGATAGGGTAGTAGCCTACGCCTCTCGGTAGTTAAAGCTGCATGAACAGAATTATCCCACTCATGATCTGGAGCTTGCAGCGGTGGTTTATGCTCTGAAGATATGGAGGCATATTTATATGGAGCTATAATTGAATTGTACTGTGACCACAAAAGCCTGAAGTATCTGCGGGATTAGAAAGAGCTGAATATGAGATAACGATGATGGATGGAATTGTTAAAGGATTATGATTTCCAAATTAAATACCATCTAGGAAAAGCCAATGTAGTGGCTGATGCTTTGAGCAGAAAGGTGGTGCAGGTAGCATATTTGATGATCAAAGAATTAAAGTTAATTAAGGATATGCGAGATTGGAGCCCATTGTATCAGATGCAAGTGACGAAAAGTTCCTACGGGGGAGTGCTTATCAAAGCTTGTATAGAAGATGAGATTAAAGAGGCTCAAGAACATGATAAGCTCGCAATGATTTTTAAGGACAAGCTGGAAAGAGGGCAGAATAAGAATTTTGAGATTTCCTCAGATGGATTATTGTAGTTTAGAGGAAGATCCTACATCCCTAAGGCTAGGGGACTAAGGGAGAAAATTCTAGATAAAGCACACAAAAGCCGATATACAGTGCATCCAGGTATGACCAAAATGTACCATGATGTTAAAAGATTTTTTGGTGGCCTGGATTGAAGAAAGATGTGGTGCCTTATGTGTCTAAGTGCTTAACATGCCAAAAAGTGAAGATTGAGCATCAGAAGCCAGCAGGAACATTGCAACCTCTAGATGTTCCTGAATGGAAGTGGGACAGTATTGCCATGGACTTTGTAGAAGGACTACCCATGACCCCAACTAAGCATGATGCGACCTGGGTGGTGATTGATCGGTTGACAAAGTCAGCTCATTTCTTGGCAATAAATAAAAGGGATTCTCTAGAGAAGTTGGCAAAATTGTATAAAAAGGAAATTGTTAGACTGCATGGAATCCCAAGCAGTATTGTATCTGACAGAGACCCTCGATTCACATCAAATTTTTGGAGGGCTTTACAGCAAGAAATAGGTACTACTCTCAGATTCAGCACAGTTTATCATCCTCAAACCTATGGTCAGTCTGAGAGAACAATCCAGACACTAGAAGATATGTTGAGAGCATGTGTCTTGGATTTTAAAGGCAGTTGGGATACTCATCTACCATTCATAGAATTTGGATACAATAATATCTATCAAGCTAGTATTCAAATGGCCCCATTTGAAGCTCTTTATTGATGAAAGTGTAGATCTCCCTTATGCTGGCTTGAGTTAAGTGAGAGAAGAATGTATGGTCCTGATATTATGGATCAGACTGCTGAGCAGATTGCAATGATCAGAAAACAGATGATGACAGCTCTAAGTTGACAGAAGAGTTATGCTGATATCAGACGAAAGCCGTTGGAGTTTGAAGAAGGCTAGCATGTATTTCTTAAGTTAACTCTAACTACGGGAGCTGGACGATCAATCAAGGTGAAGAAGTTGCATCCTAGATACATCGGACCATTTCAGATTCTCTCAAGGATAGGATCAGTGGCCTACAAGTTGACACTTCCTCTAAATCTCAGCCAGATACATGATGTATTTGAAGGGAATTGGAAGACACGAAGCGGAAATTCTTTAAAAGTTTTTCCATTCCCAGCCAGGATCTACCGAATATGTTTAAGTCAAGGAGAAAGAAGTGTTACCTTCGGTATTCGAGCTTTAGTCGCGACCTCCGTATCCACTAGTCACGACTCCTCGCCTCTGGAACTTTCAGTCGCAACCTACTCAGCTTCTCGTCGCGACCTGTCGCCTCTGGAACTTTCAGTTTTGACCTACTCAGCTTCTCGTCGCGACCTGTCGCCTCTGGAGTTGTTCGTCATGACCTCCTCTGCTACTAGTCGTGACCTGTAGTCTCTTTTCAGATTTTTGACGTTCATAAGCCAATTTGGTCGCGACCTCTGAGTCAACTGGTCGCGACCTCGTCGTACCTGGTGCTCTTTTCTCGTTTGTGAGAAGTCGATAACTCAGATCGGCTTCCTCTACCGGTATCCACACGAATAGCGTTCCAACCACGAACGACGTGCTAGCGCCTCTTGTCCCTCTAGGGTTTTCTCAAGATTCCGTCCTCACCGTCTCTATTCTGGCAGTTTCTTATCTGCAAACCTTTTGTACTCTCCTGCCCCTTTTTCTCTTGGGAGTTGTGTTGTGTTTAGAACCCTAGCTCCTAATGTCAAATATATAGGATGCTATCGGGCTTCTAATTGGGCCAGGCTTCAGAATTAATCTTATATTAATTCTGAAATTAATACAATATCATATATTGCATAATTTGATAAGAAACTAATTAAATAAATACGGTTTTTATTAAATCCGTCTCACAGATTTAATTCACCTATTTATTTAATTTAAAATAAAGATAAGACGGAATTATATTTGATTTATTCTCATAAATCAAATTTGAGATATCTTATCAATTTGAATTTCAAATTCAAATAGATCATATCTATTTAAATTCAAATTCAAAAGTGATAGAAATTTAATTTATCCGTATAAATTAAATCTTGCAAATATCTCTTATATTATATATAATATATATATACAAATTTATATATAAAATATATAAATCCACCCTAGACTATTAATTGAATCTAGACATCTCTTAGATTCAATGAATCTAGACATCTCTTAAATTCAATGAATCTGGACATCACAGCTCGTGTTGGGCTATTTTATGTGCGACCCTGTAGGCCCATATGAAGTTGGCAGTGGGCAAGTTACTATAATAACCCACAAGTCGTAAGAGGCCTCTAGCAAGACATTATGACTACCCAAATCATATGAGGATCGATGAACGATGTTACCTTTCATACAACCATATCACGTCCCTTTTGTCACACGATATTTCGGTCATGGATGAGGCATGGTGAACGTCATCCTCCTATTCCTGACCGTTACTTTCTCGATCCCTGAGTAGTCTGACGATAGAAATGGAACTACCCTTCCAGTACAGTATGGCCATACATTTCTTAGACTCACTCATCGAGGGGCCCAGTAATATCTCTCTACGAATATGAGGGATAAATTCCATCTTGACCATTCATATTCCTCCGAATGAAAAACCACTGAGCCCGAACATAGCCTTTATGATCACTCGGTCAAAAGCAACTTTTGACTAGGTCAAAGCTGAGCATTTGTCATGTAGGAATCCATGATAATCTCAGGTCAAAGGGCATAGTGACATGGCTTGTATATGAGAGAAGCTTATGACTTAACCCATGCAGTTCTCTCATAGCGGGTCGGTCCAACACCTTGTACTCTTACATGTGCCTATGACTTTGATTTATATCTCTATATATCTTCAAAGTCATACTGGTCTTATTTCATCTCTGCTCCCGCATAGATGACTGACCAGGGACATTTAGGATAAGATCATAAGTTATCCAAGGATGGTCATCACAGTAAACATGCAAATAATGTGATAACATAATTAAGAAATTCATAAAACAATAATGTTTATAAGACAATGATTGGCCCTTAGGGCACAATTTCCAATAGTATTCCATGTTTCCCAGCTAAAGAAGTATGTTCCAGATCAAACACATGTAATTGAACAAGATGAAGTTGCGCTGCGAGATGACCTGACCTATGAAGTTGGACCAGTACAAATAGTTGATCGAAAGGTCAAACAACTACGTAATAAGCAGATTCCTATAGTCAAAGTGATGTGGAATGGCTTAACAGAGAATGAAGCTACCTGGGAAACAGAAGAAAAGATGAGGGAGATGTACCCTGATTTATTTCGGTAGAGTGTATATGTTGTAAATTTTGGGGACAAAATTTATTTTAAGGGGGAGAGAAATATAACATCCCTAATTTTTGTACTAAGTTGTATGTACAGATTGAATAAAATATATGAGATTTTTTTTCAGGAAAAGATGTGGCCATATTTATGTAAAGAAAGGGATTAAATTGGAAGAGGAAGAAAGTGTAAGAGCCAAAGTGCAATTATGAAAAGTTTAAGATTTAAAATAAAAGGTAGACAAAAATGTGGTGTCTTTAAGTGTAACTATGAAAAGTTGTGATTTGTGGTAAGTCAAGGGGCAAAACTATAAATATGGGAACTTTGGACTAAAAATAGGCCAAAAATGACCGTGTTCTGATCGGACCCAAATTTTTTCAATAAATAGAGAAACTTATTCCGGGTTGTTTGACGTCACACAGAATTTTGATTTGAGGTCCCGAAAAATTGATATAAATTTTTGAAGTTAGATAAAATTATTACAATATTTTTCGGATCTCAGAATCAGATGAGGCCTTCCAGTAAATTCCTATAATTGATATAAGAATTTATAAAATTGACAGGATCAGAAAAGGAATCCTGTAGAATTTTTAAGGGAATTTACAGTGGAATAAAATACTCGATGAATATTGCCAGGAGAGTTTGCTAGGAATTTGTGCCACAAAGGTATTGAAACCTAAAAGGCCCAAAAATGGCGTCATTAAGACCCAATAAAATAAGTGGACTGATGGGTGGGCCAGTGTCCAGAGGAACCCCGAAAAAGTATAAAATTATGAAAATGCCCTAAGAAACCAGAAGTAAATGGAGGGCATTTTGGTCATTTTGGACAAGCCAAAACACCAAGACAAGTGCAGAAAAGGTTAGTGGAGTCAATATATATTTTGACAAGGTCTAAAGAGGTAAGAAATGATAATTATGCCCTTGGGTTTAATAAAGTGCAAGGAAAAGCACTAAGGATATTTTGGTAATTTTCCAAGGCATTTAAAATTAAATTTAAACCCAGTATGAGAATGTCAATGGTATGAAGGATTTAAATATTGAAAAAATATATATTATGAAGTCCCATAAAAATTAGATTAAGAAAACAGTCCGGTTTATGGAAAATCGGATCGGGCCTGTACTGGATTGGACTGGATGGGACTGGATTGGGTTGAAACTTTTCTTTGAACTCACACACAAAATGGCGCCAAATAGGAGGCTTAGGTGTCCCAAGTGATGTCATGGTGGTGATGTCATGAGTGAAAAGAGAAAAGACATTCCAAGATCCAACCTTTAACCATTAGATCAAATAGTTCTCAAGGTGATCTTGGCCTTCAATTTTCCCAAGATTTTACTATAAATATCCCCTCATTCTAAGCCAAAACCGTGAGCAAGAACCTTAGGGAACCTCTTACAAAATATTTTCTCAAGCAAGGAAGAAGCAAGGATCTTGAAGAAGCTTGTAAGGTAAGTTGCTCCCTTGCTTCTAGACTTTGTTCTTATGACTTCTTCTTGAGTTTAAGTTGGTTTTGAGGCTTGAATCCTGGGGAAATGCTGCTGAAATTTCTTTGGATATGTTATAGGAACACGTGTTTATGTTCTAGATAGTTTGCACAAGCTTAAACAAGCTTGAATCACATGATAATGGCTTAGGAATCCATGTGTGTTTGTGGAGCCATGAAGGTGTTCTTTTCTGTACAGTACGGAATCACTGTTTATATGTTGGAATTTCATGGTTTTTATGCTTCCAATGGGTTTAGAATGGAATTTTGTGTGGGGTTATAGTAGGAAAACAAGTATTGGAAGCATTGGAACCAAAATGGGAATTTTTGGAAAAAGGGAGCCACTTTTTAGGTTTCTGTACAGAACTTTGGGAAGCAATTGGATTCTGGAATTTTTGAATACATATTTAGATTCTACATGAAAAATTATGTGGAAATGAACCATGAGAGTTTATTTTAGAAAGATATAAACATATGTCACAAAGTAGAGAAAGAAAGGGGCATATTGAAGCCTAGACTTGGAATTTGTTTGGAATGGAGTTGTAATTTGGTAATTGTCTTGTAATGTCTAGGTTTTGACATTTGTGGCAAGGAAAGATAACTTCAAGAAGGGAAGGACAAGGATCCATAAGAGGTAGCAAGAATATCTAACTATAAACTTATGTGCTTTGATTGATTTGCTTACTTGTTATGCATGAAGGTTTGGTTGAGCATGGAATATTGTGTGATGATGTTTATGATGATGATGATGTGCTATGAATATGTGCCACTCCTTGCAATATATGTCATGACAATATGCATGTTAGAGTTTGCTTATGTATAAGCATGAATTAGCTCCCATTGCATGATAACATGTTAGGCATTTAATCAAACATTCATAACCTTATAGTTTGTATTACTTGCTATTGAGATTTCCATAAAATCTCATTCCTTCCATATCAATAAATATTGCTCTAGGTGCTGGAACTTCACAAGGAGGAAGGTAAATGGGAATGAACAATGTGTATATGACTTGGAAAGCATGCCTTTAATTTATGTGATGATATATTGGTATATACATGGTAAATACTCACTGGATCCGAGTGGAGGGAGTGACCTTCCAGCGATAGTTTGAGTGACTTATCCATTTCAGTTTCACATGAAATTTGGTATGAACATAGATAAGATCCAGAGATTTAATTGGACACCAAGAATGTATAATTTGGTTAAGTTTTCAAATTGATATGATTTTTCAAATTTGGACTTAAACTCTGGATCAAGATAAAACAAGTCATCTGATACAGTAAGGTTCCAATGCGGTATAGCAAATGATCTGATATAGCAAATGAATGAGTTTTTCCGTGATTTTTGGTGAGCTTAAAGTACACATTCTGAGATTTAAATCCATAGGTAATTCGACTCAATTGGATAAGTATACAAGGAGAAATGAATTTGTGAAATGGGGCAAAGAAACTGGAACTTCCAGATTTACCAAATGAACAGTAAAGTTCAACGAATAAACTGATTTGATCTGGACAAGGAAACCTCATTTTCATATTTTCTCTCAAATTTAAATGAAATATATTTCATTATAAATTGAAATCACCTCAATATGATTTTTCTATATTTAATTATGAATTTCCAAAGTTCAGGCTATAATCTGGAATTACCTAGTGAACAGTGATAGTGAACAGTACTGAAGCCTAACTCTTGGGAATTCATGTTTTTAAGGTTAAGAGGTATTCTAATGATCTAAGATAATTCTAATTGAGTATATGTAAGGTTAAGATTTAAGTTTAAGATTTAAAGATATTTGCTAGAAAATACCGTTGTGCTGGTATGTTGGAAATTGTGCCCTAGGGGCCAATCATTTTCTTATAAACATTATTGTTTTATGAATTTCTTAATTATGTTATCACATTATTTGCATGTTTACTGTGATGACAATCCTCGGATAACTTATGATCTTATCCTAAATGTCCCTAGTCGGTCATCTATGCGGGAGCAGAGGTGAAATAAGACCAGTATGACTTTAAAGATATATAGAGATATAAATCAAAGTCATAGGCACATGTAAGAGTACAAGGTGTTGGACCGACCCGCTATGAGAGAGCTGCATGGGTTAAGTCATAAGCTTCTCTCATATACAAGCCATGTCACTATGCCCTTTGACCTAAGATCATCATGGATTCCTACATGACAAACGCTCAGCTTTGACCTAGTCAAAAGTCACTTTTGACCGAGTGATCATAAAGGCTATGTTCGGGCTTAGTGGTTTTTCATGCGGAGGAATGTGAATGGTCAAGATGGAATTTGTCCCTCACATTCGTAGAGAGATATTACCGGGCCCCTCGATGAGTGAGTCTGAGAAATGTATGGCCATACTGTAATGGAAGGGTAGTTCCATTTCTATCGTCAGACAACTCAGGGATCGAGAAAGTAACTGTCAGGAATAGGAGGATGATGTTCACCATGCCTCATCCATGATCGAAATATCATGTGACAAAAGGGACGTGATATGGTTGTATGAAAAGTAACATCGTTCATCGATCCTCATATGATTTGGGTAGTCGTAATGTCTTGCTAGAGGCCGCTTACGACTTGTGGGTTATTATAGTAACTAGCCCACTGCCAACTTTATATGGGCCTACAGGGTCGCACACAAAATAGCCCAACACGAGCTGTGATGTCCAGATTCATTGAATCTAAGAGATGTCTAGATTCAATGAATAGTCTAGGGTGGATTTATATATTTTATATATATAAATTTGTATATATATATTATATATAATATAAGAGATATTTGCAAGATTTAATTTAAAAGGTTAAATTAAATTTCTATCACTTTTGAATTTGAATTTAAATAGATATGATCTATTTGAATTTGAAATTCAAATTGATAAGATATCTCAAATTTGATTTATGAGAATAAATCAAATATAATTCCGTCTTATCTTTATTTTAAATTAAATAAATAGGTGAATTAAATCTGTGAGACGGATTTAATAAAAACCGTATTTATTTAATTAGTTTCTTATCAAATTATGCAATATATGATATTGTATTAATTTCAGAATTAATATAAGATATATTCTGAAGCCTGGCCCAATTAGAAGCCCGATAGCATCCTATATATTTGACATTAGGAGCTAGGGTTCTAAACACAACACAACTCCCAAGAGAAAAAGGGGCAGGAGAGTACAAAAGGTTTGCAGATAAGAAACTGCCAGAATAGAGACGGTGAGGACGGAATCTTGAGAAAACCCTAGAGGGACAAGAGGCGCTAGCACGTCGTTCGTGGTTGGAACGCTATTCGTGTGGATACCGGTAGAGGAAGCCGATCTGAGTTATCGACTTCTCACGAACGAGAAAAGAGCACCAGGTACGACGAGGTCGCGACCAGTTGACTCAGAGGTCGCGACCAAATTGGCTTATGAACGTCAAAAATCTGAAAAGAGACTACAGGTCACGACTAGTAGCAGAGGAGGTCATGACGAACAACTCCAGAGGCGACAGGTCGCGACGAGAAGCTGAGTAGGTCAAAACTGAAAGTTCCAGAGGCGACAGGTCGCGACGAGAAGCTGAGTAGGTCGCGACTGAAAGTTCCAGAGGCGAGGAGTCGCGACTAGTGGATACGGAGGTCGCGACTAAAGCTCAAATACCGAAGGTAACACTTCTTTCTCCTTGACTTAAACACATTCGGTATATCCTGGCTGGGAATGGAAAAAAATTTTAAAGTTAATTTCCGCTGCGTGTCTTCCAATTCCCTTCATGTAGACTATACGGAGTACTGTGTACGTAGGTGCTGTATAAGGAGGTTGAAAGTGAGTGGACCTAGCCAGTTCATCCAGTCTTTCCTGGTTACTTAGTAGAATGGTAGTTCTCATGGGAAATTACCGAATCAGTATAGTTATTTTTTGCCAGGATTTTCGGCAAGAGAGATATAATCCAGTTGAGAGTACTATAGCAAGAGTACTCTGAGAGATATAAAGAAGGATGTTTCTAGCAATCTCCAAGAATCTACAAATGGGAGTATCTCTAATTTCATTGATTCCCCTTATCTAATCCCTTCTATTGTTAAACCCCTAGACATAGAATTAAAATATTTGCCTTCTAATCTTAAGTATGCTTATCTTGAGCCAGACTCAAAATTGCCAGTAATAATTTCTTGAACTATTAATGAAGAGTCTAGGTTATTAAGCATGCTTAAGAAGAATAGAGAGGCTTTGTGTTGGCAATTAGCTAATATAAAAGGGATAGATGCCACTATTTGTACTCAGAAGATTTTGCTAAATGGAGATTCCAAGATAATTAAACAACCCCAAAGGAGATTGAATCTATTGATCTCTGATGTTGTTAGGAAGGATTTTCGTAAACTATTAAAGACAGGGATCATTTATGCTATTTCAAATAGTGAATGGGTATCTCCTGTTCATGTAGTGAATAAAAAGAGTGGAATGACAGTAGTAAAGAATGGGAATAATGAATTGATACCTACTAGAATGCAAAAATTCATGGAGGGTTTATATTGGTTATAGGAAGTTGAATGACTCTACTAGGAAATATCATTTTCCCTTACTTTTTATTGATCAAATGCTAGAGAGATTAACAGGGAAAAGTCATTATTATTGACTAGATGTGTAATGCTCCTGGCATATTTTGGTGTTGTATGCTTTCTATATTTGTTGATTTTATTGAAAAATGTATAGATGTGTTCATGGATGATTTTACTGTATATGGCAATTCTTTTGATCAGTGTCTAGAGAGTCTTGATAAAATTCTTGCAAGATGTATTGAGAAAAAACTAGTTTTAAACTTTGAAAAATGTTATTTCATGGAATAGTACTTAAACATCTTATCTCTAGCAAAGGAATTAAGGTGGATAAATCAAAAATTCAAGTAATTTCCTCGTTTTCCTACCCCACAACGTTAAAAGAATTATGATCTTTTTTGGGGCACATTGGATTTGATAGAAAATTCATCAAAGAATTTAGCAAAATTCCTTTACCACTCTCAAAGCTTCTCCAAAAAGACATTGAATTTGTTTTTTCTACTAAATACAAAAAGGATTTTGAAAATTTGAAGGATAGGTTGATTTCTCCACCTATTCTAATGTAATATCCCAATTTTCAGGCCCAGAGACTCAGAAAGTAGCCTAAAATAGATAGGCTACCAGACCACTTTGAGCAGAAGTCCTAGAAACATACAGAGGGTTTTTAGGGACTAAACTGCGAGTAAGTAAAAGTGCAGGGACTTATATGTAAATAGTGAAAGTCCTAGGGTATAATAGTCATTTCAGAAAAGAAAGGGACTAAAGTGAACAGTTTAAAAGTCTCTTGGTGCAAAAGTAAAAGTAGACACAAGTTATAAGACCGAAAGAGAAAGTAGACAAAAATATGGGGTCTTTAAGTGTAATTTTAGCCAAATTTGAGGGACTTAATTGAAAGAAGAAAAGTTTCCAAGGGCCAAATGGTAGTTAAAGAAAGTTGAGCCAGAAGTGGTTTAGATTTCCCGGAAGCATTTCAGTCCCAAATTTCACCAGTAGATAGAGGAAATGATGCTGGTTAATCTGGCTTAATATGGAAATTTTATCAAAGTTCTAGATAGTTGAAAATTATCTGATAATGAAGAAGTTATCTAAAATTTTTATCAGGTCTCCTGGACCTCAGATATGAGTAAAAAGTTACAAGAATGTGCATCCTGTGAAAACGGAGGTCAAGGAACTGACAGAATCCTGAAAGGAGTTCTGTAGAAAAAGTTATTCATTTTTTAGTGAATTTTGACGGGAGTTTATGAAAGCCTGGTATCCGATAGGGAGATTTATCAGTAAATAAACTAGGACTAAATAAGCCCAGATTACGTAACACAGATGTCCATAGTAACGCCAAGAAAGGCCCAGACCCAGGATATCAGTTCATCAGATAAAAGGGGCCAGTGTCCATAAAAAGGTGCAAAATGACAAAAATACCCTTATGTTATAAAATAGCTAAAGAATGAGTAAAGGGTATTTTGGTCATTTGACTAAGGTTAGACAGTCAAGAAAGGTTATCTGGATAGTTGACCAAGGTCAGAGAATACTCTGGTAAGATATGAAAAGACAATAATGCCCCTAGACTCATTAAAGTAAATAAAGAGGAACCAAGAGCATTTTGGTAATTTGTCAAAGGATATTTCTTGGGAATCAAGCCATCAGAGTACTTGAGCTTGATCAGATACCCAAGATAGCATTCCCAGAGTGTAAAAACGTAGCCCAAGGAATATATGAATTAAAGTGGCATTAAAATAATATTTTAGAGAGTTTTCAATAAAGTAAGGTTACTCGGTTAACGTGATAATCGGGGAATTGATCAGATAAATTCCTGAGCTTATCTGAAAGCCATGGGATTGCATGAAAGGTGCCCTACAGATGCCACATGGCATTAATCTAGAGGGAGAAGAAAAAGATAAGGACACGTGGCACGATCTTAGCTGTTGATTTCGGTACAAGACTCTAAAATTCTCTGGAAGCGCTGAGTCAGCTGGTGAGGTGTCACCATTGTGCCACCTAAGCATGTGAGGTGTCCCATGATGATGTCACTTTTGATGAGTCATCATGGAGGATGATGTCATCATAGTGATGTAAGCAAGACTTGGTGAGCAAGCAAAGCGATCTGAGCCGTTCATCGCGATTCGATCTGGACCATTCATTCTACCCCCTCCCATTTCATTCATCCCACGGCAAGCAAGAAGAAGAGAAGAGAAAAAAAAGAGAGAGAAAGAGAAAGAGAGAAAGAAAGAAAGGAAGAGAAAGAAGGAGTTCTGGCTGAGCTAGGAGCAATCCAAGGAGCTTAGGGACTCGGCAAGCTTAGGAATAAGGTAAATAATTTATTCTAGTCCCTGCTCTAATAAATTAGAGGATTGTTCTTATAAATTAGATAGTTAGAATAGAGAAATATCTCTCTCTATAAGGATAGCCTGGATAGGAAGAAAGCTAGGGGATTGTTGGAATAGAGGTATTACCTCAAGATAAGCCTGAGTAAAGTGGAGTTATGCTAGATGAGATAATAATAAAATATTATTATGCTATGTATAGGCTCTGACCTATGAAAGGTGGAACCTCAGATTAAAGATTAAGGACTAAAGGAAGGGCTGCATGCCAGGTAGTAAACTTACCTAAACTTGTATATGTTGAATATATGATTGATTGTCTTATGGCTTGATTGATTAATGTTAATATGTAATTGTTGAAGCTCTGTACTATGATTACTCTAGCCAATTGTATTTCATATGTTACATGGAAGCATGCATATTACATTATGCTGACACAATCACAAGCAAGCACTAATATCAATCATTGTTGCATACATTGTTTAGTACTGTTTGCTACTGAGATTTTCCCCGAAATCTCACCCTATCCATATCAATCTAATTACAGCAGGTCTTCTCAAGATGGAGGAGATGAGGATACATGAAGAGAAGTTAATAATTATTTAGCATGATTGATATGTGATTGATGTATGTTATGCGTATGTATGTAAAGTTGATTGCTGGATTTTGCCACCATGAAAAGTAACTCGTGGTGACGTGGTGATGTTTGATCTGTAATAAAAAATAGTAAATGGTTGAATAAATGTATGATATTTTTATGGTAAATATTATACATACCAAGATTCAATTTTATATATAGAATGCCTTATTTGGAGGTCTACACATGGAGATATAATTTATCAAAGTTAGGACCAAAATGCTGGATTTAGGAGAAAATATTGGATTAACAGTAAAGTTGTAACATTGACTGACGTTGAATTGGTCAAGGCGTGGTCAATGAGTTATTTTTCCCTGAAAGATAATTGAGTTAACTTCATGAAGCAATTTGAACCACTTTATTCCCATTTTTCTAGAATTACTTATGAGTTTTCGAAGTCAGATCACTCGTCTGGAATTTACACAGTGAACAGTACTCGCTAAGAGTAAAACTCCAGATTGAGAAATTTGACTTGAATGACCTTGAAAGTGGTTCCAGATGCTATCAAATGGTCCCTAAGACATACAAAAATTAGGATGTGACATCTAACTTCACCAGATTGGGATCTTCCTTTTGAACTATCATGTGATGCTTCCAATTATGCTGTGGGAGCTATGTTAGGTCAAAAGGAAGGTAATTTATCTAGGGTGATTGCCTATGCCTCATAAACACTTGATGTTGCTCAAATTAATTATACCACTACTAAGAAAGAATTATTTGCTATTATAGTGGCTTTAGATAAATTCAGAGTATATCTCATTAATTCCAAAGTTATTGTCTACACAGACCATGCAGCAGTCAAATATTTGTTCCATAAACCTCAATATAAGCCAATACTTTTTACGATGGATGCTACTACTTCAAGAGTGCGATATAGAAGTGAAGGATTGAGCTAGAAATATGAACCACATTGCATATAATCTAAGTAGATTACCTACAAAGACAAGGGGAGTACTTAGTTCTGATCTTATTTGTGATTCTTTCCCTAATAAATCTCTTTGTTTGGTTATTATGTAGAAGCTTAGTATGCTCATTTAGTTAATTTCATTGAAACTCGCCTAATTCCATCCCATTTGTCTAAATTTTAGGCCCAAAAGCTCATAAGTGAGTCTAAATACTTTATTTAGGACAAACTTTTTCTGTGGAAGATGTGTTCAAATCAAGTATTAAGACGATATCCCTGACCAAGATCAAAAATCAGGTTTGGAAGCCTATCATTCATGTGTTCAAAAGCTCATAAGTGAGTCTAAATACTTTATTTAGGACAAAACTTTTCTATGTAATATGTGTTCAAATCAAGTATTAAGAGGATATCCCAGACCAAGATCACAAATCAGTTTTAGAAGCTTGTCATTAATGGGTGTGTGGGGGTCATTTTGGGGGACAAGGACTGCACGTAGAGTCCTTCAATCTGGTTTTTATTGGCCTTCCATTTTCAAAGATGCTTTTAAGTTTTGTAAAGCAGGTGATAGGTGCCAAAGATTTAGGGGATTAGTAAGCGTCATAAGATGCCATAATAACCTATTATGTTTTGTGAGCTTTTTGATGTATGGGGAATAGATTTCATGGGACCTTTTCCACCTTTAGCTGGATTTCATTACATTCTTTTGGCTGTAGATTATTTATCTAGGTGGGTAGAGCTATTCCTATGAGACTAGATGATGCCTAAATGGTCTCCAAGTTTATAAGGTCTCACGTCTTTAGTAGATTTGTAGTATTGAAAGCTTAATTAGTGATCAAGGTACCTCTTTTTGCTATAAGTTAATCAATAACTTATTGGCAAAATATGTTGTAACTCATAAATTCTCAACCCCATACCACCCTCAAACCAATGGTTTAGCAAAAGTTTCTAATAGGGAAATAAAGCATATTTTAGAAAAGATTGTCAAACCATCCAATAAGGATTGGAACTTAAGATTAGATGATGCTTTATAGGCGTACAAAATAGCTTTTAAAACCCCTCTAGGCATGTCCCCTTATAGGATGATTTTTGGAAAAGCATATCATATGCCTATAGAAATAGAGCATAAGACATATTGGGCAGTGAAAGCTTGTAATAAGGACCTTGCAGAAGCTAGTTTAGAAAGGTTATTGCAGATTTAAGAGCTAGAAGAGATCATATTAGCTGCTTATAGCAGTTCTAAAATTTATAAGCTCAGGATAAGATTAATTCATGATGCTCGTATTCTAAGAAAGAGGTTTAAGGAGGGTGATAAAGTGTTAAGGTACCAAGCTAGGTTCAAGTTTAAACATGGTAAATTCAAAACTATTTGGGATGAACTTTACACAGTTGTTAAAGTTCATGATTTTGGGATGACTAAGTTAAAAGAAGAGGCGATAGGCAAAATCTTTCAGGAAAATGCCACCTTTTGAAATTTATGAGGAATCTGCTTTGCCTCCTTAAGGCCAGGTTGTCCCTTTCCTATCTCTTACCTTTTATACACTTTTCTAATATGATGTATGCTTAATATGATGGTTTGATCGTTGGAAAGGGATGACTAGTAGTATATTGTTTATTGTTGTTTATTTCTATTTTGAATAACAGTTCCTTTGTGTCCATGAATTTTTTACTTATTGTTGTATATCTAAAGCACTTACACACTCAATTGCATGCTATGTCTTACCCATCCTGTCATATTTGCTTTTCTCAAATTGGTTTGTATTATTAGAATGTGACTGTGTGCCTCATTGTGGAAGTTGCATTGAGTTCTGTGTTGGTTTGCTGTGGGAAAGATTTAGGGTGATTTAGGGGGATTAGCAAAAGGTTTAGAGTCTATTAGAGAGTAATAGTTTACATAGGTAGCGACTATATCCAATATGGTCGCAACTAATATGGATCTAGGAAGAATTAAACTCTCTGATTCTATTAGTCACGACGTGAGTACATTTTAGGCATGACTATACCTCTCTGTGTATTATAGTCGTGACCTAATCCCTTTATGGTCGCGACCTCAAAAAATTATTCAACTTTGCATGTTGAGCCTCAAACCTTTTAAACTTCACTTGCCCACATACCCTATAACCCTAGTCATCGTGCGTAACCCATCTCTACTTTTTCTCTATTTCAGTTTACTCTCTATTTCTTCTTCTTTCCTTCTAAGGATATTCTCTTCTGAAGTATTTTCGTTCTCCTTCCTTTAGCCATAGTTGTCTCTGGCATGCTATCAAATTCTACTTTAGAAATTTATACAGCCTAACATTTTCCATTTCTTTTCTGACAGAAGTTCAAACCTTCCCAGCCAGTCTTTTACTGTAGTGATTCAAGGGAGTTCTTTATTCCCTTTTGGCTTTATTTTAGTTTTTTTATTCCTTTTATATAGATTATAGGTTTTAGTTTATTTTAGGGAACATTTGAGAACTTACAAATGATGTTGTAGTAGTAGGTAGTGATTTTTCAGGTTTCATATATGTTTTAGGCTGAACTTTGGTGGGTTTGGTTTAAGTTTAATGGTCACTGCTGATATTCTCGATGATTTGAAAAGTTTTATGCTCTGGTGGCGACCTTGGAGTATTTTAGTCAACCAAAAGTTACAGAAGCACAAGGTCGTGACACGTGAGTCTTTGGGTCACGAATAAACACCTCAGACCACTATTTTGAACTCATTTTGTAAAAAAATTAGCCAATGTACCATCAATCTTAGTGAGAGGGATTTTTTAAAGGATAGGGAATGTCTTTGTATTGAGTAGGGTTGTTTGATATGTGTGCTTAGATGGTTTGAATAAAGAATCCCAAAGTAAGCGAAAGATCCCGATCAAGAGCCCCTACCAACTTAAACTGGAAGATGGCTAAAGAAATGTTCAACACCAGAGGCATGTTCAAGAAAAGGAATTCCCAGAAACTGATGAGTTTGATTTTTATAAGCTAGCTATAGATCAAGGATTTAAGGAATTGATGAAGAAGAGGACTAAACCTATTGTTACTTTAGTGAGGAAATTCTATATTACTTCTGCCTTAGAGGAGTCCTTAAGGATTGGATTTAAAAATAAGGAGTTCTTCATTAATGACTTTGATTTTAAAGCATTTTACAAATTGCCTACTCATTTTGAATGTCAATTTCATCAGCTGAAGACTTATTTGGATGAGGTCCCTTGGGATACAATGTTGCCTATTTTGGGAAGGGAAGGAGCGAAATTGACTATTGGGGCAAAAAAGATATTTGGAGAGGAAAGTCATGAATGATGAAGCTAGAATCTGGCTCAACTTTATGACTTATAAAGTCACATTTATGATATTAATGAGGAAAGAGTCATTGTGCTTTATTTGTTGATGACTCAGTAGCCTGTTGACCTTCCTCACATTGTTTATAACTCCATTTACCATTATGTAAATTCTGCAATAACTCCTTATTTTCCCTCACCTGATTACTAATTTGTGTAAGATGCAATAACCAAATATTATAGTGTTTCAAAGGCTAATAAGAAAGCTGGTGAGTTGAGGAGTGCTAAAAGGGGAAAAGGGTAGTCGAGGGGGATTTAGAGGAGGAGCAAATTCAGGAGGAGGCTACTGAAGGTGATTCTGTTTGAGTGATCAGCATGTAGCCATATCAAATTAATTGGTCAAAGTTACTTCATAGCTATAAGAGCAGAGGGCAATCATTATGAACCAAGAATTTAGAAGATAGTAGTTCATTGATCCATTAGTTCTTAAGATTGCTCAATCACTTCATATAGCTTTGACTCCAGGATTTGAAGAGGCATTTTTCAAAAGTAATATCCCTGCCTTTGCTTTCTTTCAAGAAGGTCCAGGTGAATCTTCAGGGGCAAGAGCTGCAGATATTAGAGAAGATGATAGGACGGCTGCTAGGGTGAATGAGGAAGAACACGCTACTAAGGGCATTGAAGAATAGAGGAATGCATAGTCTGGAAGTTGTTTGCTTTGTATTTTTCTTTGATGTTATTTGCATTATGTTGTAATTGAGAAGGATGTTGATGACTAAAACTATCATTGTTGTTATTTCTCTCACTTTATATATATGCATTCACTCTTATTGCTTCACTATTGTGATTGTGTTTTTATAACTCTACTGACAGTGAGGACACTATAAGTTTAAGTGTGGAGGAGATGTTCTTGTTTCTGTGCTAAAAAAGGCCAAAATATTTTATAAATCCAATCTTTCATCACAAATATTATTTGTCTTTGATCTTAATGAGTGATGAATTGTTGAAAATTGGATCCCTACTTTAAACTCTTTTGTTGTTTGCTAAAAAGGGCTTAATGTAAAGAGCAAGCACTCAACGTGAAATTTGGTCGCAACCTACACTATTTTTAGTCGCGACTAGAATGTGCAAATGTCCATTTATCTTCTCTTTGCTTTGTGCAATGATGTATAGAAGGATTCCTTTTGAGCTACTAAGGTGCTTTTATAAATGATTTATTGCCTTTTTGTTTTTAACCTTTTGCATAAATAGTTTTATAGAAACAATTTTCACACTTGAATATTTTAGAATCTTAGAAATTAAATTGGAAACACTTAAGTTTTTACTGTTAAACTTGGGATTATTACATGATTCTAAGTGATTACTTTGGAACTTTTAATCATCATTTAAGAAGGTTTTCAATTGTGATAAGTGTTCTAATGCCTAGTGAATAATGAATATTGTTTGAGACTTTAGTGTATGAGCAATTTAGATACAAACTTAGAAGGATTCTCAGCCTTAATTCCTATATTGAGTGATTATTAAATTAGTTTATATCCTCTAGAACTTGTCTTGGCTCTGAGTTGAAATTTACTTGCATATTTATGTTATTGAATATGATAGAGGCATTCATTTCTAAACCTTTGGGACTAAACACAAGCCATAAATTTTGAGCCATTATTTACCTATTGAAACTTCATTGGTATTCCATTGTTATCCATTTTTTGTTTGTGTCTAAGTTGCATTATAATTAATTCAAGTTCATCTTTTACTTGAACCCATATAACCTTCAAGGAGCTTGTGGAAGTATTGTATATGAGCTGGTTGAGTTTTGATTAAAAAAATAGAGTTGTAGCAATGTCAAGAAGCTATAGCAAAAGAATAAAGGAGAAATAAGTACTCATCTGTAATAAAAGGATATGGTTTGAGTTATTTAGATGAATTTTGACTTATATTATCTTTAATTAAGACACTCAATTCTATTCCTTTCCCTTTAATTTGATATTTCCATCATTTCACCCTTAAAATATCTCTTGATTCTTTGCATGAGTGTTGTATAGTTGAGGAGATTTAGATCCATTACAAGCATATGGTAGCGTATTTGCCAATTTGAATTTGAGTGAAAGAACCCTAATAAGGAGAGGTTAGAGAGCTAAACACTTACATCCTTATAGAGAATATATTACGCTCATACATTTAAGGTTGATTTCATTTAGTAGGTAATTCCTTGGCATTGCTCATATTATCATTTGTGCATTCCCAAAAGATGGTGAATTAATTGCCTCAAGGTTTCACTGTGGATTATGTTATGTTGGATTTAATAGCATTAGCTTAAATGTGATTCATTTCTTTATCCAAGAGTACAAAGGTTCAAGTATGAGGGAATTGATAGGATACAAATTGTATATGGTTTCTTTGACACTTTTAAGGGTTTTGTGATAATTTACCATTCATTTTATGCCTATAATTGTGTTTTTATGGTAATACATGATTATGCATGGTAATGTGCTGATTAAAGGGTAAAATGGTAAATTGACTCTTCTAAACTGCATATATGTTTTCTTTAATTAGTTGAACTTTTATAGTGAGATTTTATTTTAAATTGCAGGTATTTTGGAGGAGAACCAAGGACCAATATGAAGCAGAGAAGGAATTACTAGGCAAAGAGGACTTGAATCATGAAAGTCAGCTTCTGTGATGTTTAGTAGCGACCTATTTTTCTCTTGGGAGGTTCTCTATGTTCTCAGGTTGCGACCAAAATAAGGAACTAGTCGTAACTAAAATGGTCAGTATTGAAGCTGTGCATTTTCATTTAGGTTACTCTACAATTAAGGCAAAGGAGGAGTAGTCAGACAGAGGGAGGCTAGATTTTAGCCGGATTTGGCTAAGAGGCAGTTGCTTATTCTCTCTTAACATCCTCTCTAACACCTCCACTCACGCCTTCCATTTTTATTCATCTTTCTATAGATTTTTCACATTTCTAAACCGATTAATCTACTTCTACCATCTTTCTCTTTACCTTTCCATCACCTTTTTCTGCATATCTCATAGCATCAGTTCTAGAAAGTAATTGTAGCACAGTAGGAGCTATGAGAGGATAGATCTTTAGTCTTTTGGCAATGGATAGCATATCTTGAGTTCATGGACTACAGTGGGGAGTTTTCTATCCTAATCTGCACCTATTTCAAGTTTTGACATTTCTAGATTTAGGGATTGAATGTCGATTGATTATTCTTAGATTATATATTCACAATTGACATCGGATGATGTGATTGTTGGTTTTAATATAAATATTTTAGTTTTGATTTTTAGATAGTTTGATTATTATAAACAATTGTTGATGTTTAATTCAATTGCTTGAAGTCTATGGTTTTTTATTTATGACTATTTGAGGGCATTATCATCATCTGATTTAATTACACACTTAGTTGTTTTCAACAGTGCATTAAGAAGTTTTCAAACAAGCTTTGATCAAAGGAGTTCAAGAACCATAAATGCACTGGACTCAATCGATTGATTGAGATTTTATTTAAGACATAGTGATTTCAAAACTCCCATATCAAATTAAGAGTAAGGATAAATATATTTTCATCATCAAGAGTCTTTCTTAACATATTTTATTGCATCAATATTCGATCAAACCCAAAACCCATGCTTTTACTTAGGTTTTCAATGGCTTCATCCACCAATTTGCTAGGATTCTAATAAAAAGGCTCATTGAGAAGAATGATAGGGTTGTTCCTTATACTACATTAGTGGGAGCAATCATTATTTTGATGGACCGAACGGCAATAATCTGGTCCTATCATTAACTCTCTGTTTTACTTCTCAAATTCTTCAGAGTTAGTACATTTTGATGTAATCTCAGAGGTTGTATTTATCTTTTCTAAACTCAGAATTCTCTTTTTAGAATTTACTAACTTTTTTGCTAACCTAATGAATTCAGAGTGTAATTCATTATATTCAAAAAGTAATTCATCATAGGTGGGTTCCTTATTTATTACCTCATCTGGCTATGACTTATGTTCCTCTTAAGCGACTAGGCAAATATTTGCTTTTTCTTTGTAGTCACTGTCTTCCTCTTCTAATGAACTCTCTCCCCTATTGATGAGACAAATGCTTTCCTTCTTTAAAATTTTTCTTTCTTGTTCTCTTTGTCTGAAACATCCTTACTTTCATATGTCTTAGGGACCATTTGGTAGCATTTAGAACCACTTTCAAGGTAATTGAAGTCTAATTTCTCAATCTGGAGTTTTACTCTTATCAAGTACTGTTCACTATGAAAATTCCAGATGAGTGACCTGACTTCAAAAAAACATAAATAATTCTAGAAAAATCTAAATTAAGTGGTTCCAATTGATACATGAAGCTAACTCAATTATATTTCAGGGAAAAAAACTCGTTGACCATTCATTGACCGAGTCAACTTCAGTCAACGTCACAACTTTACTGTTCATCCAACGTTTTTTCTCCTGAATCCAGCATTCTGGTCCCAACTTTGATAATTTATATCTCCTTGTGTAGACATACAAATGAGTCATACTATATATCAAATCGAATCTTGGTATGTATATTATTTACCATAAAAATTTCATACATTTATTCATTCATTTACTATTTTTAATCATTTATCAAACATGACTAGATCACCACGTGTTACTGTTCACAGTGGTAAATTTCGGCATTTCTACTTTGCATACATAAGCATACATCCATCATACATCAGTCAATCATACCAAACAACACTTATTATTAATTAATAAGTTGTTTTACATCATAGCATGTATGAAATCCTCATATTTCTATTACATAATTTCCTGCCTGAAATCCGGCAGCATAACCGCTACGCTTCATCTTCAGAAAGTAACTGATCTTGTACCGATTCGGTAATTCCCGTGAGAACTACCATTCTACGTAAGTACCCAGGAAAGACTGGATGAACCGGCTAGGTCCACTCACTTCCAGTCTCCTTAGACAGTACCTACGTACACAGTACGTATCAGCTGCTCTCTTTATCTTGTCATAATTTCGGCAGCATAACGGCGTCTCTTAAAATTCCCAAAATTCACTTTGACATAACCTCCCCTGTAATGGTTTACTTATTGGGATGAGATTCGGGGGAATCTCAGTAGCAACAATCATAACAATATATATAATGCAGAGTGACAGTGCTTGCTTGTGATTGTGTACAGATAAGTATGCCGCATACTTCCATGCTTAATAACATATGATCATAGTATTATAGCAGAGCTTCAGACATAACATATAAGACAACAATCCAACCAAACAATAGCACAACAAATCACAAAGCCATTACATAAAAGCTAGGATTAGTTACTACCTCAGAAGCTCAGCAGAACTCTACTATCTCTATTATGCTTCTAGCTCCGCCAGAACTTCCTTTCTTTCTTTCTTCTTCTCACTTTCTCTCTCTAGCACCTCCTCCTCTCTCTAAAAGGCCCTTGGCCATTCAGCATATGAAGCAAGGGGGGTATTTATAGTTTTGGTCAATGGCATTTCTGTAATTTTGAAGCCATCTGATCCTGTGGTCCTAGTTTTTCTGGAATTTCCTATTTTTCTTTATTCCTTTTACTGCATCATGCATGACATCATCTCAAAGCCACCTCATGGGACACCTCATCATGCACAGTTCTCACATGGCGCAATTGCAAGCTTCTTGGACACCTCACCAGCTGACTCAGCAGATCCAGTCCAATCCAGTACCGGTCCGATCCGATTTCCCACAAACTGGACTCACCGGCTAAGATTGTGTCACATGTCCTTAACTTTTCTTCTCCCTCTAAGATGACACCATGTGGCATCTGGAAGGGACCTTTCACGCCTTCCAATGCTATCCAGATAAGTCCAGGACTTTATCTGATCACCTCCTCGGTTATCGTGCCAACCGAGTAACTCTACTTTATTGAAACAGCATTAAAATAGTATTTTAATGCCACTTTTTCCCACATACTTCATGGGCTACGTTTTTGGGCTCTGGGAATATTATCTTGGATCCTGATCAAGCCCAAATACTCTGATGGGTCGATTCCCAAGAAACATCCCTTGGCAAATTACCAAAATACCCTTGGTGCCCTTTCTTGCACTATTTTAACCCTAAGGGTAAAATCATCATTTTACACCCTTCTGTACCCTGTCAGGGTATATACTGACTCTGAGTAACTCTATCTATAGGTGCCTTGGCTCCTGGGCCTGTCCAGAATGACCAAAATGCCCTTCATTCATCTGTTACCCTTTAGTACAACACGGGGGCATTTTCGTAATTTTACACTTTTTCGTGGTTCTGCTGGACACTGGCCCACCTATCAGTCCAAGTGTCTTGTTGGGCCTTTGATGGCGCCATTATTGGGCCTTTCAGGGTCCACTACCTTCATGACACATATTACGAGGAATCTTCCCCTGGCCATATTCCTTGAATATTTTAACTATTATTCACCGTTTATACACATATCCGGACACCGACTCCTTCTGTCCGATACATTGGCCTGCGGTGTTCAGGCATCCCTGTGAGTCATAATAGTCATCTGACTGCGGTCATCCGAACTCATTCAGTCCCTTTTCAAATACCGATAAATCTCCCTATCGGATCCCCGGAGGCCTCACACTCCCGTCTGTATTTACTGATTCGTGAATAACTTTTTCTACAGGCCTCCTATCGGTATTCTGTCAGTTTCCTGACATCCACCCCATAAGGACCCATCATCCTGTATTTTCTCACCTAGATCTGAAATCTAGGATATACGGTAGGAATTTTTGTAACTTTTTCACTATCAGATCAATTCTGGCTATCTGGAGTCTTGAAAAATTCCTGTATTAAGCCAGATCACAGAGCGTCACTTGCTCTCTCTACCGGTGAAATCTGGGATTGAAATGCTATCCAACAACCCCAAAGCTGTTAGAGCCTCACAGATCATCAGCAGGCTCATGGATGACATTGTTTCCAACGAGGTAATTAATAACAATTTCAAATTATTTAGATGTTCGATAAAGGATAAAGTAGTATCCATTACCCTGATATTATTTTCCAGTTACTTTTAGTACTCTAATTTTATTTATAGTGTATATAGGTCTAACACTTTTGTGTTATTTTTCCTGTGCTTTTAACACCGTAATCTTATTTATAGTGCATCTAATAACTTGAACTATAAATAAGGTTAGGGTGCATGGTGTAACTATAAAATAATATTGATGCATGAACTAGAAAATAACATCAGGGTGCTATATGGTTGCACCATTAATAAGATAAGAGTGTTAGTTACTATTGAGAAATAATAATAAGATATTGAATGTTCCTTTATCCTTTTATATATAGAGTCAATAATATTTTCTGCGTTTGCGCGGTATCTGTTAGGATGAGCAAAAGAGAGGGGATGTAGCTTCGGCCATAGAGTGCTACATGAAGCAACATGGCGTGGAGAGAGAAAACGTCATTGATGAGTTGAAGAGGCAAGTGATGAGTGCATGGAAGGATATAAATGAGGAATTGATTGAGCCTACGCAAGTGCCAAGGCCTTTGTTGATGAGAATTCTAAACATGACTCGCGTAATGGACGTGCTTTACATGGATTCTGATGGCTACACCGATTCTGCAAAATCAACAAAAGATCACATTACTGCTTTATTTTTACACGCTTTTCCTCTTTGAATATGTGATTATAAGGTAATTTTGGAGAGGCGTGAATATATTTCTGTAACGTCTTTTATACAGTGAAGGCGATCAACTATTTATAGCCTTCACATCTAGACTTTTATTTGATAGGACCTTCATGGCAGGTCGGATGGTATAGTAAATAATGGTGATAAGTATAATCCTTAGTTTTCTTTGTTCCTTTTGCAGACTTACTGACATGGCTGTTTGTTCCCATGTTATCTCCCAAAGTTGTTTTTTCATGTTAGCTGGAATTCAGTGTGAACGCAGCTATCTGTAGGGCATGGCCCCAAAAGGACGGTGGAAGATCTGTTCTACTCATCATGGATCGAACCATATCTAATAGTATTCGATTCCTCCATTCAGAAACGTCATTCCATTGTGGTGTTCCTGGAGGAGTCAATTGTGAGACTATCCCACAATTCCTAAGATGATTGATGAACTTTTGGCTCAAATATTCACCGCCCCGATCATATCGAAGGGCTTTAATTGTTTTGCCAAGCTGGTTTTGTACTTCATTTTTTGAAATATCTTGAACATTTCAAAAAAATCAGATTTATGTTTCATTAGATAGACGTAGCCATATCTACTAAAATCATCTATGAATGTGATGAAGTACGAATAACCTCTTCTGACATTTGTATTCATCGGTCCACAAACATTTGCATGTATGAGGCCCAACAAATCAGTGGCCCTCTCACCATGCCCAGTGAAAGGTG
Organism: Leucaena leucocephala; assembly: GCA_037074615.1. Classification (NCBI taxonomy): domain Eukaryota; kingdom Viridiplantae; phylum Streptophyta; class Magnoliopsida; order Fabales; family Fabaceae; genus Leucaena; species Leucaena leucocephala. The sequence continues at coordinate 10,362,945 of CM073536.1, read as the reverse complement.
ACTTTGTCAATAACAAACAAGACTCGCAAGTATCATATGATTCAAAATCAAATGAGTTAAGAAATTCATCTTGATGGAGTTTAGAAATGCATTTCTTATTTATGTGGCCCAGAGACAATGCCAGAGGTATGTCGGATTCAAGTCGTTTGGTTTGACCCTTTTGGTGGTTATGTTATAGATATTTCCATGAATCGGTTGTTCCAAGTTTAATATGTAATAATCAACATGCAAATCACCATGAGTATAGAAAACATCATTACGATAAATAGAACATCTACTATTCCCAGAAATGGAAGTGTAACCTTCCTTATCCAAATAAGAAAGAGAAACAATGTTACTACTCAAAGCAGGAACATAATAGCAATTGTTCAAAACTAACAAAAGCCCAGTGGGCAGAACTAATTCATAAGTGCCTACAGCTAAAGCAGCAACCTTTGCTCTCTTTCCAACTCGTAGGTCAACTTCGCCCTTCTTCAGCTTTCTACTGTCCTTTAGGCCCTACACATTTGTACAAATATGAGAACCACATGCAATATCTAATACCCTTGTAGTGGAAGTAGAGAGATGAATGTCTATAATATAAATACATGAAGTGATAGCCCCGCTATCCTTCATGTTCTTTTTCAGATCTTCAAGGTAGAGTTTGCAATTCCTCTTCCAATGACCCGGTTCATTGCAGAAGAAACAAACTCCTTCCTTTGGAGGCTTTGCCTTCTTTAGTGCAGGCTTGGTTTCGGGCTTGCCTGACTCTTTGGTCTTACCTGATGAGCCATGACCCTTCCCTTTTCCCTTGCCTTTCTTTTTCATACCCTTTCCTTTCTGAACCATTAAAATTGTACTGGGCTTCTTCTTAACACTCGGCTCAGTAGTTTTAAGCATCTCATGCAGTTCAGAAATAGATTTCTCCATGTTGTTCATGTTGTAGTTCGTGACAAACTGGTCATAACTTTCTGGGAGTAAGTTCAAGATCAAATCCGTAGCTAACTCCTGGCTCATGGGAAATCCAAGCCTCTCAAGGTGATCAATGTACCCTTTCATCTTTAAGACATGAGCACTGACTGATGCACCTTCAGCCATCTTGTAGGAATATAAGGCCTTAGTGGTCTCACACCTCTCTTGCCTTTTTTGTTGCTGGAACATTTTATTGAGATGCACAATCATCTCATAAGCCTCCATGTGTTCCAGATCTCTTTGGAGCTCCGGAACCATGGTGGCAAACATCAAGCATCCCACATCGACAGAGTCTTCCTTATGCTTCATGTAAGCATCTCTCTGAGCTCTAGGAGCATTGGCTGCTGGCTCCTCAGGAATGGGTTGATCTAGGACATGTGCCTTTCTTTCCTGTTTGAGAACAATTCTCAAGTTCCTGAACCAGTCAAGAAAGTTTGTCCCATTGAGTTTATCCTTCTCAAGGACAGATCGCAACGATAATGTAGCAGTATTACTAGCAATTAAAATATGCAATTGAATTAGCAATCTCCCACTAAATAAAACAACCCTCAATGTAATAATTAGTAGGCTAAGATCCATATTTGGCTTAAACTTAAATCCGCTTTGGCAGGACACTTAACTTTAAGTTATTTAGGTAGGTAACACCTTTACCAATTACATCAAATGTAACTCTTAGATGTTCATGGGATTCCATCATCATATGATCCGTCATGTTTTAATCCCATCTAATGCCTTGAGACCTAAAACCGTTTTGATCATCTCAATTAAGTCAAACAATAACAAACATATGTGAGTAGCACCATTACTCTTGCTTATCTCCCCAAGATAACTCAAATGCACCCACTTTGGTGGAGACTACAAGTGAACGATCAAGGTTTTGACAAGCGTTCATTAATTGACGGCATTATGACTTAAGATTTCATTTAGAGGGCTTAATTAACTATCTGGTTTACAAAATGCATGTATCTTGGTTGTATCTCATACAAACAATATGCATATCGAACATACATGCAGTGATATAATCATAAGATGCATAATTTTAAACGTGATACAATATGGCTCACCTATCCTAAGTCCCCTCAAGCCAATGAGAGGAACTCTCTAATAGGAAAATTACATAAAGAAACCTCGTTTTAACATTCGAGGGGAGTGAGATGAGAAGAGAATGTACATCGAGAGTAATTAGAGGAAGGCACGACACGTAGGCCGTATTTAGAAAAATTACAACACTTGTAATCTAGAGCCATATTGTTCACTATACCCAAACATTCAAGAATCAAAATTCATATTATGTTAAGGGCAATAAATGTTATGAAACCAAAACATTCATACATCAGGAAAGGCAGTATATGTTACGATTATGTCGCGCTACGACCAGGTAGCCACGGCGGTCCCGTCAAGAATCTTAATTCATTTTCCTTAGATCCCCGTCAATTTTAATTGATCAAAATCAATTAACATACACTACCGATTTACACATAATCGCACAAAATAGGTAACGAACAATTTCAGTTTCAATTCGAATTCTTTATATGTCATACATAAAACGGATTCCCTATATGTCATACATAATTCGGATTCCTTATATGTCATACATAACTCACATGTTATCATATAATCGGCTAAGAAGTCTAACATACATCACATATATCAACAATCAAACTTAACTTAAACACAAAACGGCATGGCTCTGATACCACTGAAAGGAATTGGAAGACACGCAGTGGAAATTAACTTAAAATTTTTTTTCATTCCCTGCCAGGATTTATCGAATGTGTTTAAGTCAAGTAGAAAGAAGTGTTACCTTCAGTATTCGAACTATGATCGCGACCTCTGTATCCACTCGTTGCTACTTGTCTGCTCTGGAGTTTTTAGTCGCGACTTCCTCAGCTTCTCGTCGCGAAGGGTAGACTCTGGAGTTGTCAGTCGCGACGTCCCCAACTTCTAGTCACGACGGGTAGTCTCTTTTCGGTTTTCTGATGTTCAGGATGCCTATATAGTCGTGACCTGAGCGTTTCTGGAGTTATCAGATGAGACGTTCACAGCTTCTCTTTGCGGCTGGTGGTTTCTTTTCGATCGCAAGAAGTCGACGACTCAGATCGGCTTCCTCTACTGGTATCCACACGAACAGCATTCCAACCACGAACGACGTGCTAGCGCCTCTTGTCCCTCCAGGGCTTTCTCAAGAATCCATCCTCACCGTCTCTATTTTGGCAGTTTCTTATCTGCAACCCTTTTACACCCTCCTTATTCCCTCTTGTCAAAAATCCTAGCCGCTAATGTCAAATATATAGGCTGCTATCGGTGTTCTGACTGAGTTGGATTTCAGAATTAATCTTATATTAATTCTGAAATTAAACAATATCATATATTGCATAATTTGATAAGAAACTAATTAAATAAATATGGTTTATATTAAATTCATCCCACAGATTTAATTCACCTATTCATTTAATTTAAAATAAAGATAAAACAGAATTATATTTGATTTATTCTTATAAATCAAATTTGAGATATCATATCAATTTGAATTTCAAATTCAAAAGTGATACTTGCAAATATCTCTTACATTATATATAATATATATATACGAATTTATATATATAAATATATACATCTACCCTAGATTATTCATTGAATCTGGACATGTCTTAGATTCAATGAATCTGGATATCATAGCTAGTGTTGAGCTATTTTGTGTGCGACACTGTAGGCTCATATGAAGTTGGCAGTGGGCCAGTTACTATACTGACCCATAAATCGTGAGCGGTCTCGAGCAAGACATTACGACGACCCAAATCAAATGAGGATCGATGAACGATGTAACTTTTCATACAATCATATCACGTCCCTTTTGTCACACGATATTTTGGTCATGGATGAGGCGTGGAGAACGTCATCCTCCTGTTCCTTACCGTTACTTTCTCGATCCCTGAGTAGTCTGACTATAGAAATGGAACTACCTTTCCATTACAATATGGCCATACATTTCTCAGACTCACTCGTCGAGGGGCCCAGTAATATCTCTCTACGAATGTGAGGGACAAATTCCATCTTGACCATTCACATTCCTCCGCATGAAAAATCACCAACCCCGAACATAGTCTTTATGATCACTTGGTCAAAAGTGACTTTTGACTAGGTCAAAGCTGAGCATTTGTCATGTAGGAATCCATGATCTCAGGTCAAAGGGCATAGTGACATGGTTTATATATGAGAGAAGCTTATGACTTAACCCATGCATCTCTCTCATAGCGGGTCGGTCCAACACCTTGTACTCTTACATGTGCCTATGACTTTGATTTATATGTCTATATATCTCCCGCATAGATGACCGACCAGGGACATTTAGGATAAGATCATGAGTTATCCAAGGATGGTCATCACAGTAAATATGCAAATAATGTGATAACATAATTAAGAAATTCATAAATCAACAATATTCATAATACAATGATTGGCCCCTAGGGCACAATATCTAACAATTTTGCACTGCAGTATCATCATTCTGTGTGCATAAGAAAATATTTTGATACAACAGTTTCTTGTGATTCAAAAGCCAAAAGGAACTTCTGAGGAGTAAATCTCGTGCGGATGAGTGTATGTGACAATTAAAAGAGGTTGAAGTGACGTCTTAGTCAATATTGATAAGGAAAAGCTGAACAGAAGGATCTAATGTGAAGGGAAATAGTTTGGGGTATTCTTTAGTTTTGAAAGTTGAGTAATTATTTCATGAATGGTCCTAAGGGGAAGGAGAGTATTTGCATTTTTGCTAAGCAAAAGAATTCCTTGATAACTTTATGGGTTGGATCAGTTGCATGACTACAAATATGTAGAATTCTAGAATTTCAGAGTTGTGTTTCAACTCTGCATTTCAAAATTTTATTTCTTCCATTTTCATTGAAAAAAATTATTTCTTACTATTCTGTGGAGATAAATCAGGTTAAATATGGAGAAAAATAATAGTCAAGTTATAAAAAACAATAAATTAGAAGGAATGACTAAATATCAGGAACTAGAAAGGAAATAAAACAGAATAAAGACATAATTAATTATTTATTCCTTAAAATCAGTTCCATATATGCAAGATTTGAACAAAATATAAGCACGTGTTTTCCAAAATTTAATGATTTACTTTGCATTAGGATTTTCTTTCAAGGAGATCAATCTTATAATGGCGAGTACACATCAAATTGAATGCTGCCACTTCTCATCTGATGGAGAGTTTCTTGCTACTGCTGGACATGATAAAAAGGTAGTTGTATTTCTTGAACTTCAACTGTGATCTCCTTTCAAGGAGAAATGCTATGATTTGTTATTAATGGAAATTTTATTATTCATGATTTTGAACTTCTGCATGGAAGTGAAATCAATTTGTTTGCTGTTATTTCGTGGTACAGGCTTCATTGTGGTGCACCAAATCATTTGATTTGAAGTTTGCACTTGAAGAGCACACTGAATGGATAACTGATGTTCGATTTAGTCCAAGCTCGTCACACCTTGCTACCTCCTCAGCTGACAAAACTGTTAGGGTTTGGGATATTGATAATGTTAGTTATAATCTCTTATACCTAGTTGAATTGATTAAAGTAAAATTGAATTTAGTTGAACTGAGATTAAGAGAGAATTAATTTAATTATTAAAACTGTATTCGATATGTATTGTGCGCGCGCTCATCATCCCCTCTTTGTCTATTAGCATTGCAAATTTTCAGAAACATTTTATAAGAATCATAATTATTGATGAAGTTTATGGGAAATCCCTTCTTGAATGTTTATTATTTTTCTGGTAATTATGAAAATAATTAATTATTGTAAACAGTTAAGATATTATGAGAGATATAGGGAGATAATAGGAGAGATATTATGATGATTAATTCATATAAGATTAGGATCTCCTAGGATATTATTGTTATCTTCTATCTAATTGTACTCTATAAATTCAGTAGCTCATATGAATAAAATCATGGCAATATTCAGGCCCTAGAAACTCTAAATGATACCAAAGCCAGTAGCTCCTAGGATAATAGGAGATATAGAGAGATAATAGGAGAGATATTAGGATGATTAATTCAGATAAGATTAGGATATCCTAGGATATTATTGTTATCTTCTATCTAATTGTATTCTATAAATTCAGTAGCTCCTATGAATAAAATCACGACAGTATTTAGGCCCTAGAAACTCTACATGGTACCAGAGCCAGTGCCGTCACCATACCTTCAACATTGTCGAGCTAGTGCCAGCACAAATCCGTGAAAGAAGTGCTGATAGTTCGACGACCCATAATCTGACGACAAGGCAGCCTCCGATAACCCATAGTCAAACGGCCAACGATTCTTGCCAGCGGCGTGCGACGGCCCAACCTTTGACAGCTTCAGTCGGTTTCTATTCTGCTCTAACTGCGCCCAGCCTTTGACGACCCAGACACTAACAGCCCAGCCTCTGACAACGGCTGCCACTCCTTCTGCTCTAGCCTAGTCAACACTCTACCCAATGCTCACGCAAGGCCAGAAGTCGGGTAGTGTGATGACCCAGCCTCCAACGGAGCCAGGTGCTCCTTCTGCTCCAGCCTCAAACGAGTCGCCGTTCTGCCTAAGCCAGAAGTCAGGTAGCCATAGGTGTAGCATCTAATATATTGAGTTTTTTTTTGAGTTACAGGCTCAAAAAAACAGAAAAAAGAAAAAGGGTTTCTATTCCTTCTACTTTTATAAGTCCAATTTATTTATGATGGATACTTCATTTGATAGTTCTTTAAAAATGGATTCTCCAAGACCTAGCGGTTCCTTGGGATCAATCTCTACCTTTGATGGTTTGCCTATGATGATTGTTTCAGAAAATCTCACCCTCACATATTACAGGGATTGGGTACAAGCAGTTCAGTTCGCTGTAGGTGGTCGTGGCAAGTTAGGTCACTTAACCGGAGACACACTCGTACCATCTGATCCTACAGACATGAACCAGTAGAAAACAGGTGATTTATTGGTCTGCTCTTGGTTGGTCAATGCTATCTCTCCTCAACTCAAGGAGTTTCATGTATCTCCCTACTGTTAAAGCAATTTGGGAGGCTATTCGTGACTCCTATTTTTATGGGAAATACCATTCTCGGGAATATGGTGTGAGGCGTAGAATTTGAATATCCACACAAGGTACACGAAGTGTTACAGAATTCTGACTTGATCTTGTGGCTCTATGGCAAGAACTTGATCTAATGATAGAGGAGACTTGGGACTCTTCGCATGATCTAGCCCGTAATAAACAAAACATCGAAAATGAATGAGTGTTACTTTTTGTGGTCGGCCTCAATCCAGAATTTGGTGATGTCTGCAGACGGATATTAAGCACACAGGTTCTTCCACAACCTTGGGCGGTATATGCTGAGATCTTACGTGAAGAGTCTCGGCGTGAGGTAATGTTTTCTATACCTAAATCACCTGCTTCCGCTGATTCCGCTGCTTTTGTAAATCAGGGTACCAACTATAGCTCGACTCTTGGAAAAGTAACTTGCGGCCATTGCAAAAAGGTGGGTCATACTAAAGATACGTGCTAGGAAATCCACGGTAAACCTACTGACTAGAAGTCAAAAAGAGGTAAGCCTCGTGCTAATCAAGTCTCTCAATCTCAAGAGAGTGCTCCAGCCCCTGTGCCAACTATGAGCAAAGAGCAAATGGGACAACTGTTCGAGTATTTCAAAACTCTTCATATTGAACAACAGTCTTTATCCGCTGCTACTGTTGCTAACCGAGGTAACCATGCTGCATCCTTACATACCTTCGTCCCTACCAAATGAATTGTTGATACAGGGGCTTCCGACCACATGACTTCAGAAGTCAAAATGTTTGATTCCTATCTTCTTTTGACTGGAAGTCAATCAATTAAGATAGCTATAGGTTCCTCTTCTCTTATAGTAGGCACTGGAACGGTCCATCTATCAGATAAATTACACCTTTGACTCTGTTTTACATGTCCCTCACTTGTTTTGTAATTTACTATCTATAAGTAAACTAACTCAACAACTCCATTGCTCGGCTCATTTCTTTTCATCTTATTGTGTTTTTCATGATCTCTCATCGAGGATGATGATTGGCACAACTAAGGCATATGAAGGACTCTACTACCTTGATATTTCTAACGTGAGTGTTTTAAGTAGAATAAGTGGTTTAGCCTCAACAACAAAGGACAATAATATTATATTATGACATGAACGGCTGGGTCATCCTAGTTTTTCTTATTTATAGCACATGTTTCCATATTTACCTTTGACTAAAAGTACTATTCTCTATTGTGATATTTGTGAGTTAGCTAAACACCATCGTACTACTTTCACACCATCTATTTATAAGTCCACTCGCCCTTTCTCTATTATTCACAGCGATGTTTGGGGTCCCTGTCGTATCCCAAATCGTACCCAGTCCAAATATTTTGTTACGTTTATTGATGACCACACACGCATGTGCTAGGTTTACCTGTTAAAAGACAAGTCAGCTGTTACCTCCATTTTTATCGAGTTCTATCACTATGTCAAAAATCAGTTTAATACCACATTGCAAGTCCTTTACACGGATAATGGGACAGAATATTTTAACCAATCCCTCGAGAATTTTCTTAAATCTAATGGTATTGTGCACAAAAGTAGTTATCCTTACAGTCCTGAACAAAATGGTATTGCCGAATGGAAAAATAAACAACTTCTTGAAGTTGCTCGTGCACTCTTGTATACCTGTTATACTCCAAGTTTTTTCTGGGGGATGTTATACTCACGGCTACTCATCTAATTAACCTATCTTCCTAGCCATGTTCTGTCCTACATTGCACCACTAGATAAGCTTCGTGAGCCCACACTGTCACTCACCTTGAATACTCCTTACCACTTCGAGTCTTTGGTTGCTCTGTCTTTGTCCATCAACATCACCCACCATCTAAGTTTGATCCCCGATCTATCAAGTGTATCTTCTTAGGCTATTCCAATTCCCAGAAAGGATACCTGCGTTATGATCCTATCACTAAATGCCTCTTCATCAGCCGAGATGTTACCTTTGCAGAAAATGAACCTTATTTCACCACCTCTTCAACACAGGGGGAGAATTGGAGTGAGTTTCAGCTTGAGTATATTCCATAACCCATACCTCCATCCACGCCCATTCTGCTGTCTACGGACCCATCCTATGTTATGCCAAATGTCATGCCATGACTGGAAGTCCAAGCTCAAAAGTTTGATAATATTTACTCACGTAGAAATAAACAGGTAGTTGGGTCCAACATACCCGAGGATGTCCCAATCTCATCACTGGTGGACGGTCCTGGAATGCTGATGAGGATACTCGGGCAACAGACTCAAGAGAGGAAGAATTTCCTATTGCATTAAGAAATAAACCTCGAGCATGTATCAAACATCCTATTCAGAAGTATGTTTCTTACTCCACTCTCTCTAAGAAGCATTACTGCTTTGTTACCAATCTTGATCAGATTCAAGTCCCAAAAACCGTATATGAAGCTCTTGAGAGTCCATAATGAAAAAATGCAATAATGGAAGAAATCAGAGCATCAGAAAACAATGAGACATGGGAGTTCACTGCACTACCAGAGGGAACCAAACCCGTGGGATACAAATGGGTGTTCACACTAAAATTTAACGCTGATGGTTCACTAAATAAGTGCAAGGCAAGGCTAGTTGCCAAGGGATTCACCCAGACTTATGGAATTGACTACAATGAAATGTTTGCCCCTGTTGCTAAGTAAATGCCATTCGGGTCCTACTCTCCGTTGCTGCAAATCTCGACTGGCCACTCCAACAACTTGACATCAAAAATGTGTTCCTTAATGGTGAATTAAGGGAAGAGGTCTACATGAGTATCCCACCCGGATTTGATAAAGGGAAAAATGGTCAGGTATATAGACTAAAAAGCTCAATTTATGGTCTAAAGCAATCACCACGTGCTTGGTTTGACAGATTCTCTACAGTATTCAAAGCTGAAGGCTACAAACAAAGCTTATCAGATCACACCATATTTGTGTTGAAAGAGAGTGATTTGATAACCATCCTCATTGTATATGCGGATGGCATTATTCTCACAGGGAATAACATCAAGGAGATGGAGAGAGTTAAAATGGCACTCAATAAGCAGTTTGAAGTAAAATATCTTGAAAAACTGAAGTATTTCCTTGGTATGGAAGTAGCAAGGTCTCAAAAAGGGATCTATGTTTCTCAAAGGAAGTATATACTGGATTTCTCAAGGAAACAAGAATGCTTAGGTGTCGGCCAAGCAAAGTACCTATTTGTACCAAAAAGAAACCAACAAAGGAAAAAAAGGAAGCAGCTCAAAAAAAGAGGCAAGAGGAAAATGAGGCAGCAACAGATAAAGGCAAATATCAACGACTAGTTGGTAAGCTCATATATCTTTTGCATACTAGGCCAGATATTGCCTTTGCAATAAGTGTAGCCAGTCAACACATGCATGCTCCCAAGAAGAAGCATCTAGATGCATCTTATAAAATTCTAAGGTATCTTAAAGGTACACTTGGCAAGGGATTATTCTTTAAAAAGAATAATATCAGAGACATTGAAATCTTTACAGATGTAGATTGGGCAGGAGATCAGGATGATAGTAGGTCTACGTCTGGCTATTGCACCTTTGTATGGGGTAATCTAGTAACCTGGCAAAGTCAGAAGCAGAGAGTTGTTGCCAAGAGTAGTGCAGAATCTGAATTAAGAGCCCTATCTCAAGGTATTATTGAAGGGCTATGGTTGAAAAGAGTGGCAGAAGAAGCCCATTTTCAGTTTGATTCTCCACTAAAATTCTACTATGATAACAAAGTAGCTTTAAGTATGGCATTGAATCCTGTTCAACATAGCAGAACCAAACATATGGATGTGGACATGCATTTTATTATAGAAAAAGTTGAAGATGGGATTATCAGTCTATCATATATTCCCACCAAGTTACAAGTGGCCGACATCCTTATTAAAGGACTACCAGAAGATGTGTTCGAACGCTTTGTAGACAAGTTGGATATGATCAATATTTATGATCCAACTTGAGGGGGAGTGTGGTAATTATGAAAATAATTAATTATTGTAAACAGTTAAGATATTATACGAGATATAGGGAGATAATAGAAGAGATATTAGGATGATTAATTTAGATAAGATTAGGATATCCTAGGATATTATTATTATCTTCTATCTAATTGTACTCTATAAATTCAGTAGCTCCTATGAATAAAATCCCTAGAAACTCTACAATTTTCTATATCAACATATGTTGTTGAATATTGTGGCTAAGCTATTATTTGAAATCCTCTGACATAATTTCAGTTTGCATAGCTCCATGTGTCCAACTGATTCTGAAAGAAATCTTATCCTCATCTCAATGCTTTACAAATTATCTGATCATTTTATATATAACTTGATCATTTTAAATCTTGTTTCTGATTTATGACTAATAATTCTTACTTTCTTATACCTAGTATATGGTTGTATTTACTTCTTACGACAACAGTTTTTTATCTACTGTGATGCATCATGAGGACTGAAATTAGTCAAGGAAGATGTGATCTCTTGTAAATCTTTTACCCAGTCCTCTGACAAGATAGGCTGCATTTGGCAGGAAAAGTTTATTAGCTTGATAGTTTCCACTAGATCAACTTGTGATGTGAATCCCCGTCAGTAGCTTTTCACTTTCGCCTGTTCTTCAGTCTGCTGAGTGTATCATGAACAATATTTTAATCTGTTTCAGTGCTCTTATATGGCATATGATCATTGCTGAAATTGAATTACTCTTTACAGCCTGTTTATTCACTCCGTACATTCACTGGACACTCAACAACTGTAAAGTCACTGGACTTTCACCCCTGTAAAGTGGATCTTATCTTCTCTTGTGATAATCATAATGAGATAAGATACTGGAGCGTCAAGAATGGTAGTTGTGCTGGGCTTTTAAAGGTAAAATACCACTTATTAATCTCAACATAATTATAACGCTGATTGCAACATAATTTTTTCCCCTTCTCAAGCATATGAAATGTTAGTTTGTTCTTCATTTTTGTTAGGGTGGTGCTACTCAGCTGAGATTTCAACCTTCGGGATCGCTTCTTTCTGCTGCAGCTGATAATTACATATCTGTTATTGATGTAGAAATCCCGTTTTGCAGACTTAAATTACAGGTACCCTTTGAATCTTTGTTTTGAGCTTTGTATTACCTTATTAACTTGTTAGGCTTCCCTAGTAAACATTCAATAATACTCCTTTGGTCCTTCATATAGGACCTAATTAGGGAGTTAATTTTGGTCTTAAATATAGGATATATTTTTTATATTCACCAACTCTTTCCTAAATTACCCCTATTGATACTCCCTCAACAATAATCAAGTAAAGGAGGGAGGGAGAGAGTTAAGGAAGATGATTGTGATATTTTAGACAAAAACACATCATATTAACTAACTTAACTAACTTCCTCTTAATCTAATCAAATTAGTTAAATAGGTCATATATTAAGGACATGAGTAGTAATTTCATTTCCCCATTTGTATCTTTGGGCTTTTGAGTTATTTATTGAAAAAAATTGCATTAACCTTGTGAAAATGGGGTGGTATTGTCATTTTTATTTGAAGGACCGTATAGCTCAAATGTGTTTTGGATTAATTAACTATATAATTCAATGAAACACGCTTTCATAATGAAATTTTAACCTATTTTGTTGTTTATCTGTATTATCTGTCAGATAAGATAGATTAATGTGTTTTCATCTGAGAAAAAATAGTGAATGAGAGCATAATGAGTTAGTAAAGAAATTTCATGGATTTTTGTGGGTGTTTCTAGTTGAGGCTTGATATTCAGTCGCACTGTGGTTTCAGTGTGACCAATATTTTCTTGTCTCCTATGTCAAGGAATCTGTTTCTTTTTGGGGTGATTGATTGTTTTGTCATTACTTCAAATTCTCCCATAATTAAATGGAATGTCTGCATCTTATACTGAAGAACTTTTGCCAGGTTTTCTGTGGCTTCTCCTGTTTTGTTTGGCATATTTAAATCTTGTTCTATTAATGTTTGACTGAAAGTATCACTTGTTCCAATTAATGTGACTGCACAAATTCAACCTAATAAAAACATAGTAAGTGTTTTTTATTTCTTATTGTGAATTGGAGTTATTCATGTTGACCAAAGTTCATGATTCCAGGAAGAGTGTTATTTCTGGTGTTACAGAAGATAGATGTGGCTGATATTTGGAATCTTAGCTTCTCTCATTTTTTTTCTCTCAAAATGATTGGAAACTGGTTATTTATGATCAATTGTAATTTGATGCTTATTTTAGGGCCATAAAAATGCGGTCCGTTCTGTGTGCTGGGATTCTTTTGGAGAATATTTGGCATCTGTGAGTGATGACTTGGTTAGGGTGTGGACCGTGAAATCTGGTAAAGGGGAATGCATTCAAGAGTTGAATGCATCTGGCAAGCAATTCAATTCCTGTGTTTTCCATCCTTCCTATCCTTTGTTGATTATTGGCTGCCATGAGGTTAGCTACCTATTTCTCATCATTTTTGTACTCTCGCCAATTATTATAAATTATATAAACATTCCCTCTTTTTTCGGATCAAATGCAAACTGCTTCCGAATTTTTCTAAAATTACGCAAATCTCTCATTTAGACCTCTCTTCATCATGGAGTATATTTTACAAATTTCTTTTCAGTATCATCAAAGTTACATGTGCCTTCTCTTTATTTCCAAAATATCCACAAACCTCACCTGAAAAATAGTGAAGAAGCTAGTGTAATTCCTCTAGAACTTTGAGGAGGTCAGCATTTTTAGAAAAATTAAGAGGATATCCATGTAATTTACATACTCCTTCTGGTGCTTATTATAGGGCATATTCTAGAAGCAATTTTTGGTCTTTATTATAAGGCTCCTACAACCTCATTAATTGCTTTTTTCCCATTTTACTCTTGTTTGTTATTAATTGATTTTTAATATTTTGTCAATGAGACTTCTCGAACTCCATTTTTTAAAGAGGGGTAAAGTTGGAAAAAATTATCAACTTAGGATCAAATTTGATGACTTTAACTTCCATTTCTTGGTAAGTGAGAAATAGTTAAAAATGCCTGAATAATAAGGACTAGAGGGAGTATTGTTTTTGGGAAAAGTATATGCAAGTCTTGAAAAGAAAGAAAAAAACTGGGAAGACTCTTAATAGTTTCAGCAAAATTTAAGGAAAGCCTGCCAAATTCACTGCCAACATTGAACTGATAATAAGAATCTTCTTTCACATGTGGAATGATATGATGTTTCAGACTCTTGAGCTGTGGAACTTCAGTTTGAAAAAGACCATGTCTATACTTGCACATGACAATCTTGTATCTTGTTTGGCTACTTCAAATGCTACTGGTTTGGTGGCCTCAACTCATGACAATCATGTCAAGATTTGGAAGTGACTGCAATTAAATTGCAATATAGGTATACCTTCTCCACATCATAGCTTTTCTTGATAGGTCCTTCTAGAACCTTCTATAACCATATATACATATAAATACATATATATATATATTTTGACCCAGATCTTCGTAACCAACATACTAGCTATGCATGCCCCTGTGACAGGAAATGATGTTGCACAGTTTTTTGTTTAGACATAGATATTGGTATATAATGAAAGTACTAGACCTTAGAAGAACCAGTTTTTGGCTGTGTACTGAGGGATGATATTTAATACATATAATATATAGCTTTATTTTGCACTAAGAAAATTTCCCCTTTCTCTTTTTCCTGAAGAAATTGTTGTTATAAGTTATTATCTATAATTGTGACGAAGTGTGAACTCTTGTTGATGGTTATCAGTGGATGTGGAATATCTTTGATAGGAATTCACCTCTCTGTTTCTTCTCTTCTTCTTTTTTTAATGCATCTCCTCAATTGCTAAGGGATCGATAAGAATGAAATGTTATAAAAGAGACATTTGATTTTGCAATTTAAATAGTGTGTCCCTTGATTAAAAAATAATAGTAAAAAAATAGTTTTTGTTAAATAATAATAATATAAAGCATACTGTAGATATTATATATTTCATTCTTGTATAAAAGAAAAGGAAAAGATGACCTTTTATGGCCAACTAGCGTGTGCTCCCTCGTGCATTGCATGGGAAACTTATAAATCACAAGTTATTGTATCTTAGTTGTACTTAAGCTTACAGTTCTCACCTAATTGGACAACCTTACCTTAAGCTCCCATATCTTCTATATGATCACATATGACTAGGGCCAACTTTGCCTTCTCATCTTTCTTAGAGCCATCATTTTCATGTGTAATGGTAAAGTGTTTTTTTTTTTTTTTTTAAAGAAAAGGACAAAGACAGGAAAACCAATGTACATTGAATGTGTGTGTTTGGATGGTCTCATAAAAAGCAACCCAAACACATTGTTTTCTCACAATCAATTTTTTTTAGTATAATAGTTTTGTGAAAAATGATTATTAGAAGTTATTTTTTTACTTATACAAAACCAGGGTTTTCTTACCCAAAAAAAAAAAATGATTGTGGGAAAAAGAGGGTGTTTGGGTAACCTATACAAACCATAGTTTTTGATGAAAAAGTTGATGAAGCACATATGGTTGTCTTATTAAATCTTGTTAGGGTTGATTTCTCAGAGGATGGTTAGTTGCTGGAAATGTCAAGTTCTGACGAAGAATGGGAATTAAACCACCATGTTGTAGCATAACCCTCCACTTGAGCAAACCTACGCGATAAATCCATGGGCTACATGCAGTATCTGGCACTCATTTTTTGTTCTTTCACATTCACAACAATGATGTCCAAGTTAATATCACAGTTTAACAAAAGTCAACCAATAGGTGATGGTCCAAGTGGAAGCAGCAATTTTACCCGCTTAGCATGAAATCTTGAATTCGAGTCTATATAAATACAGAAAAATAATTTTAGGAAATCTATCTTTTAAGTTCAACAATACTTGAATTTAATTAAATTAAATAGCTATATAAAAAAATAAAAATCAATGGAATTTAATGCAAACCCACAAATTATGCAACACAATCCTAACATATTATTGATTTCTTTCAAAAGCATTTCATCAATGACATAACATCCTATTTATAACATGGGTATCTATTCATAAGAAGCTACCTACTATTTGTCAGCCCGTATTATCTGCTTTAAATAACAATGTATTTTTGAACCGTTTAATTGCGTGGTTTGGGAAATGAATCATGATGACGACATGTCGAATATTCCATTAGTCGGACAATTCGTTTGCAAAAGATGACGTTAATTACAAACGTCATTAAATGAAGCATATGCTTTCTGCAATTTAGGACAAAAAATATATAATTTACGTGAAAGAAAATAAACAGCTTTTTGGAAAAATATGACAAAGGGAACTTGTTTCCTAAAGAATGATAAACTTGTAGGTACTATTAAGCCCTCAAAATAGATGTACACATCCTAGAGCCAAGACATCGACCTTCTGCATTGTGTACAGTGCCCAACATTAGTGAGCAAAGAACAAAGCACTCAACAAATGACAAAGACATAACTAAAGGGGTTGATACGAGTAGTAAGCAGCTCGATATCACTTAAACGAGGTTTTGAATTTGAGCCTTAACGTATACAGAAAATTCATGTTAGGAGACTCACCCACCATAGCTAGGTGCGCGACACGGGTCGGATCCGAATGTAGTCGGGATAAAATTTTGATGAACTGGGTAGGCAACAAAAAAAATGACAAACACATATGCAAATGTTATAGGTGAAAAATAACTAGGAATTGGGAAATGAGAGATTGAAAAATAAAACGACATGCCCTGAAAATGATTACTACCCAACCAACATCTGTATCTTTGCTTTGAGGATATCTTTTATGTTACTAATTATATAATATGAAATTACCTAAGGTCAAATCTTTTGTAAATAATAATGATAATTTGTATGAGATTTAATTAAGGATTTGGGAATAATTAAGCAAGGGGCCATACTTACGTCAAATTTTTTATATCCATTGTATCAAGTTCTCCAACTACACTTTGCGATATGCACTATTTTTTTATTTGGCCTTTAAGTTAAATGAAGATATTAAAAAAATAAGATACCTATAAAAGTAAGATTGGAGAACTTAATTAAATAGATATAAGAAATTTGATCTAAATTTTCTCTTTAACTTAAATACAAGTTGAATTTAAGTTCTCATTTTATATTAAAACTAAATTATTATGATAAATAATTTTTTTAATATAATTAAATTATAAAGGTTAAGTCATTATTTATTATGACATTACACAGACTGATTGGTCTATAAGGTCACGTAAAGATTCCGGTGGGTCCTTCTTCGGAATCAGAACAATAAGCGTACCATGCATTGACATTAATGTCTTGCGGGTTAGATAACAGATGCTTAATATAGTTAAAAACAGCATTACATACCGTTCCCCACTGATTCTGATAGAAGAGAGCATTGAAGCCATCTGTTCCTGGAGACTTAAGCGCTCCCATGCAGGAATTTGCTTCTTTGATTTCCTCCGTAGTAACATTTCTCCCACATATAGCCAAAGCATTTTCGTCAATTCTAGGGAAAGCAACACTACATGTCAGCTCTAGCCTTCATACCTTCTCTTCAGTGAAAAGTGTTGAGAAGTGATCAGTTGCCATCCTCTTAATACTCGAGGCATCATAAATCCAGGTCCCTTCATCATTACGTATAGGTTCCACTCGGTTTCTTTTTCTTCTTCCATTTGTCCGAGCTTAAAAATGGCGGGTGTTACGATCACCAAAAGCAGACCACTCCAATCTAACCTTTTGAGCCCACAACAGAGATTCTTGGTGCAACACGTCCTCAAGATGCTCTCTCCTTCCGTAACGGGTCACTAAATTATTAATGCCATGAAGTCTTCGGAGGAGATTTCTCTTTCGCGACTCTGTGTGCCCAAAAACAGTTTTATTCCATGAGGAGCAAGATTCCGCAAACTGTTCAATATTGTCCTTCCATCCTAATTCCTCACACCAAGCTTGTTTCACGAAATCATCAAACTTGTCATGCAAAACCCAAGAAGCAATGAATCTAAAAGGCCGATTGGGTCTTCTTCCTTGGTCAATCTGGTCTGTTAAAATAAGTAATGGCCTGTGGTCAGATTTGTAGAAAGGTAGGAGGGACACAGAAGCGTTGCGAAACATTTGAAGCCTCGATTCATTCGCAAGCGCTCGATCAAGTGGTGCCTCGGCATCACCTCTTTTCCATGTAAACTCAGGACCCACAAATCCAATATCAATCATATTCATCGTTTCCACTCAGGGCCCTATCAAGAGAACGCCTCTCACTATTAAACAAAGTAAGCATTGAGGTCGCCACCCAGCAATCAGGCCCCCTGAATGCTCATGCCAACCTAACTCAATTCAGCCCAAAGAGTACGCCGGGACAGATAGTTGGGGCTTTCATATACCACAGTAAGTACCCACGAAGACGAGTTAGAGGGCTATTTTTGCAAGTTAATAAACTGAGTATGTCGGTCTAGCACACTGATATTAAAGATTATTAGCATCCCGAAGGCACCATATGCCACCGCTGTATCCATATGCATAAACAATTGCTGAGTGTTGAAAACCAAACTGCTCATCTCGCTTGTTAGTTACATTTTTATCACGAGTTTCTAAGATAGCCATAAAATCCACACTAAAATGTTTTTTAAGGTCTCGCACAAGTGCTGGGAAAGAACGAGCACCCCTGCCTCTCGCATTCCGTATTACAGTATTTATTTATTTATTTTAATTGCCCGCCCGGTTCACCAGAGTTTTACCCAACTACATCCGGATCCGACCCGCATCGTACACCTGGGTATAGTGGGTAAGTCTCCCAACGAGAATTTTCTGCATACGCCAAGATTCGAACTCGAGATCTCGTTTAAACGATACCGAGTCGCTTACTACTCGAACCAACCTGGTTGGTCATATTACAGTAATTATGAAGATACATTTTGTGTTTGGTGGGTAATCAGGACCGCCACCTGACCTTGAACCGAATCCTTCATTGTATCATCATCCCCTTGGGATCTGTGTCGTGGACTGCTCTTCCACTAGCACCACATCTGGCACTTAGCATTCAGGCGTTCCCCTTTAGGCAGCCCAACGATTCCACTAATTTCTGTGGCTATAGTTTCGTGCTGAAGCCCATGAGGCATAATGGGCTGGGGCTGTTTGGGTTGCAACATATCTCTTTCAGTCATAGGCCTATTATCATTCTCAAGCACTGAGAAGGGGTTAACTGTGTTGATGGGGGCTTCCCACTTGGGCCCACCTTATCCCACTTACCCCTGGCTCATTGGTTATAGGCCTGTTCTCTTTTCCCCTCTGTCTGGCCTTAATTTCACTATTCTTACCACGAGAGTTAGTCAGAATGGCAAGCGGTTTAGTATCGCTAAAGCGAAATCTCGAGTTCGAGCCTTGGCGTATACAGAAAATCTCCGTTGGTAGATTTACCCACCATAGCCAGGTGCGCGATGCGAGTCGGATCTGGATATAGTCAGAGTGAAATTCTGGTGAACCGGGTGGCAACTAACAAAAATTCACTCTTCTTTTGGCACCTGCTGGGACCCATCCCCCATTTTCTGGGAGATATCCTTCCCATATCTGCTATTATTATCCAATGATTGCACCCACATTCGTTGACTTGCCTCCCTATTTCTTATCTCTCTCTTCTTAACTACCCCAGATTTTTTTGCTGATCCCAAGTTCGAAGCGCGAGCATTTGATACTAGTTTGAATTTTTGAAAATCCCGCCCTAATACCTGTAGATTACCATACGGGTGATCTTACGATTCTCCCTTGCCGACAGCCGGCGAGTTATTTTTTCCGGCCATTCCCTCACACCCCTGTGCATGTCCACTAGTCAACCCCACTTCTGTCACTGATGGTGAATCCACTTCGCTATCCTTCTTACTCGTAGCCTCTCCACACTTCGTTGGACATTTAATTTGTTGGTGCCCATACCGTCTACAAGAGAAGCAAACCATATGTAATCCTTCCTAGATAACTGGCCGATCCTCTCCAAAAGCGTCAAATGTCGGAAGGAGTGGTTGCTGGAGGTCCACCTCAACACAAATCCGTGCGAACCCACCCTTATCATAGATCGCTGTCGAGCGATCAATCTTGATGATTCTGCCGATCATGTTACCTATTCTTCTAAGTGACTCTACATTGTAAAATTCCATTGGGAGATTGGGTAAGCGAACCCAGGCGACAATCTGTCTTTGTAAGTCAGCCTTCCACTGGTTAAAATTCGTACGCCATCTCTGGACAATCAAGTAGTGATTATCAATCATCCATGGGCCCTCCTGAAAAGGGTAATTCCTATCCTCTTTGGTTGTGAAAGAGACAATGCAGTAACCATTACTGAGCGCAATCATATTCATGGGATCTTTGGGTTTCCACATCCGATTAATGCGATCGTTGATGATATACAGGGGAATATCAGCGCCCAAAACCTTGATAATCAGCGAGTTCATCCCAAGTTTGTTGGACAAACACATCACTAAATGGTAATTAAATTATTGCACGGTTCACAAGATATAGTAATAGCAGAAAACTTAAACGAATATCTCTTTGCATGTTAATTGATCTGAAGCAAAAAATTACAAGGCTCCAACTTTAAAATAACAAGTACTAAAATACAAAGCATAAGGTCGTCAGGATAATACAAATAATAGTAATCAAGAATTCTTCTAACTGGAAGATAGGCGTGATAAGAATAGCTGTTACCAGTCAAGGAACCCTTATGGGAGCAAAGTATCTATTTTGTGATTTTTGATTCAATATCACTTATTGTAACCCTAAATCAGTTTATCTTATTTTTATAACCTCCCATCAAGGTTAATAATAATAGGTAATTTGACTGAATAATATCTTAAATTAGATTTAGTACAACTGAGTCAATGGCTACAATCAGGAGATATTTTATTCAAATTAAGAAACCATAATATCTGGAATATATTATAATTATTGTAATATTTAGAATATCTAGATTTAATAAAGAATTTCCAATTTCTAAATATATCATAATAATATCCAGATGTAATTCATCTATTTGAGTTAACAAGATATTTTATAATAATAATTAATAAAATATCTAGCATTCTCCCACTTCCCGCTAAATAAAGTTAGTCATCCTATCTAGGTTCATTTAAGCAATATTACAGGAATTATGGCGATAAGTCCTCTTCATTCGAGTATTACCTTCCATGGATTACAAGCAGTACCCTTACTTAATGGATCAAAACCTTATGTGTCACGTCCCAAAAATCGAGAGGTGACTGATACAGAATATGAGAGAACTCACATTCCGTAAGCTTGTAAACATCATAATTAATAAAATAATAATCTTCGATATGCATGAACCATTTTATTATTTATCATAAATGAAAATATTTATACTTTCCAAACTCATAAATACCATACCATATACAATTGTTTATATATCTCGAAAAGACAATAGAGGACAAGAATCCTGCCTATAAATTATGTAGAGCATCTATAGGTTTTGAACAATCATGAGAGCCTTCTCTGTTTTGATAGAGGAGCAAGGTTGACGGTGCTATCTGAGGCCAAAATAATCTACCGATGAATAACGTCCTATTATAAAAATAATTAAAAATATGAAAAGAAACAATTAAAACATGTTAAACTGTGAACAATAAAGCTTGTTAATAAATCTAGATTTCCATCATATAAAATCATAACAAGAATGAAATTGTATAAAAATTATTAATCAAATCAGTTTCATAGCCAGTGCAACATTTTATTTAGAGAAGTCAATTTAGAATGATAATTCCTAAACCTTATCTTTTCGTAAGACTTCAACAGAACGAATTATCTGGTATGGACACACAGTCCACGAGGATAACTAACCATTTCGGCGCAGCTCGAAGCCACGAAAATAGGCGTAGGTGCGAAACCCATGAATAACAAGCGCGAGATTAAATCCCAAGAATATCCAGCGTGAGTACTGTGCTCACGAATATCTATCGAACTCAAGTTTAACCATGGTGCACCAATGACTAATAATACTGCTATTAATAACCAGCATTATGTATTCAGTTCTCTCCAAAAATATTTCCAAGCTTACATAGAGTCAACTTATAATTTATAAAGAATAAGATCTTTCAATACCGAAATCTCATAACAATATTTCATAATCAAGAACCTCAGAATGTAAATCCAAATAGAATTTCAAGATTTCTTCCAATTTATATGCATTAAGACTCTTTTCAATAATAAAAGTTCATATAAGAATATTTTGGAATGAAAAATTATCTCAATATAAAAATTTAAATCTTTTAAAATTTTCTTTGTCCATTCCATAAATAAGCATGACAGTATAAACCATTCAAAAGAAAAATCAATGACAATAATTAAAGCCCTTAATTCATATAAACATGCTTTTAACAAATCATGATTAAAAATTAATATTTTAAATAAATTGCATCAAGTGTCAAGATATTATTAAAATGTTACTATAATAAAACGTTATTCACTCATCTGTAATACTCTAATATATCTTACTTTTGCTCTATGTTTCAGAATAACATTCTCTCTTTAATTCTCTAGATTTTCTGAAAATAAAACAGTCTATAAGCTAACATACGGAAACCATAATTTAAACAAATTCAACATTTGCAAACAACTATAATCATTCACTAGAAACCTTAGCTTTATTTTCTTTTTTTAAGCTGTTCAATTCCGTATTCCTATCCAAAAAAGCCTATCTTTTCCTGTCCATCATTTTATCACACTTAATGAGCATCCATAGGCAAATAAGTTCATCATACTTCTCAAACTCTGTATTCCATCAAGAAATGCAATTAATCTCTTTTATACCAAATACTTTTAATTTACCACAAACGGCAAGTCACAAATATACTTACTAATACTTAATTATTCCAACAGTTTTCCTTATCATCTTCTCCATTTTACTTTATAACACTTAAACTACGAAACCATAACCTTTAATTTAACTATAAAAGTTTCAATCTTTGCAACCATATTTAATTTCAAGATCTTTATCCAAATTTCGTATTCTTCAATTCAGCTCAACACCCATACATCAACAAAGTTTTCCAATAGCAATCAATATATAAATACAAGCTAAGCTTCCAGATCGCAAAGGTTCCACAATACATTTCTTTTTCCTTTAACAGTACCAACTAGAAATTCCCAATTCAAAAATCAACCAATACAAGTATCCTTTAGTCTTTTCTTACTCTTACTGTTTATACGAGTTTTCATTGAAAGCTAAAAATTTCCAAATCTGAAAATGCTCACAACTGCAAGCTTCTGCAACAACAAAACAACTCTCCATTACTCATGACAGTAGCTTATATATATACACTATCCAATTACAGGTAGAGATGGGAAAACGGGCTGGCCCGCCGAAAACGGGCCAGCCCGCCCCCAGCCCGCAAGAAAGAGGGGGCGGGCTATGCAGCCCGCCCAAAAACGGGCTGGCAAAATGCCAGCCTGAGCCCGCCCCCTCTTAGTGGCGGGCTGGCCCGCCAGCCCGCCACTTTTTTAAATTTAAAAAAAAAATTAATATTTTTAAAATACTAATAAAAAATTAAATATTACAATAATCCATAACATCCATCACAATCTAAATTAATATTAACAACATAATATTAATCCATCACACAATCATAGAAATGTCAACACATAAAACAAACAATAATCGTCTTTGCAGCTTTGCTAGTCCGTCAAATTTGGAGTATTTGAAGCAATATCTGAAATTGTAACAGTGTCATCAACAGTACAATGAGCACCTTCTTCTTCCTTAGTCTCATCTGCCACATAACACATCACACAACATTTTTAAAAAAAGTTAATATGATTGAATTAATATGTAAAAGAAAAATATAAAATGGAAAAAATATCTAATTAAATTATCACCCCATGAATAACCCAGCATCCAATTACGAGTGCAAATAATAGCTTCAACATTCTCTGGAAGAAGACAACTTCGGTACTTTGTAAGAACTCGTGAACCAATACTAAAAGCTGATTCGCTTGCAACTGTGGTGATTGGAATAGATAGTATATCACAGGCCATCTTTGAAAGAGAAGGAAATCGAGCCGCATTAGTCATCCAGTAAGTCAACAAATTAAATTTGATAGACAATCTAGGATCAAGTGTTGCTTCTTCCAAATAAATCTCTAGCTCAGACTTTTGAAACACCTCAGTATCTTTATTCTTTGCTTCAAAAAATCCTGCATCATATAAATTAAATGTTATCATCGATGACATGATAATTACATAAATTAAGAACTAACATTAAATATCTCAAACTTACTTCAAAAGCATCCAGGTAGTTGTTTTCATCATATATAGAGGACTCAATAGCACTACGTTCGAAAGACATTGTTGTTGGCACATTGATATTAGAGCTTGATTCACCTCTGACAAAAGGGACTGAGGATGATGAAGATGATCCTATGCTTTTATATTCATTGAACACATAGTATAACTTTCTCCTAATGTGTTCAATCTTCTCTTCATAATTTATGGGATCAAGTTTTACATAAGAAAACTTTACAACATCAAACTTCATCCGTGGGTCAAGGATATTTGCCAATGCAAGAATGACACTACAATCACCCCAATATTTATCAAACTTTCGAAGCATCCTCTCAGCCATATCTTGAATCAAAAGATCATCACTTTCCACATGTTGTTTCAGTAGTGTCTCAATTTTGGAGATTTGCATGAAATACATGTTAGATGTCGGATAAGATGACCCAGAAATCAGATTTGTAATCACTGTGAATGGTTTCAAGAATGCGCATATCACTTCTGCTCTAGTCCACTCTTCAGGTGACGGACAATGTCTATAGTTGCTGTCATGTAAAGATAAGTTCACAAAAGCACGACGATATCTGATTGCACTTTGGAGCATTGCATGTGTCGAATTCCATCTAGTGGGGACATCTAATCTCAACCCCATTGAACTATCAATGCCCCCAACCTGTTGAACACACTTTTTAAAGTTTGTCAACCTCGAATCTGAGTGCTTCACGTATGTAATACTGCTCCTAATCTTTTGCACAGCAGAACTTGCTACCATCAACCCCTCCTGCACTATAAGATTTAAGATATGGGTACAACATCTCACATGGAAGAACTCCCCATTACATATCAAACCATTACATAAATTCAATCTATCTCTCAACAAAGATTGCATGTTGTCATTTGCTGAGGCATTATCCAAAGTAATAGAAAATATTTTTCCTTGAATACCCCAGTCTGTAATGATATCATGTGCCTTATTTGACAATTCAATACCAGAGTGTGGAGGCTTCATCCTAGCAAATGCCAGTATCTTGCTATTGAGATTCCATTTCTCATCAATAAAGTGTGCAGTCAAACAAAGATACCCTTCAGTAGCTAAAGAAGTCCAACAATCTGCAGTTAAACATACTCTACCAGGACTCCTTGCTAACTGATCTTTTAAGTTCTCTTTTGCTTTAAGATAGAAATTCATTACATCAATTGTAGCAGTTTTTCTGGTAATGGGCTTGAACTCAGGATTTAAATATGAAGAAAAGTCTCTAAATGCCTCCCACTCAACAAAAGAATATGGAACATCATGTCTGACGATCCAATAAGCTAGCAAATCTCGAACTTTGTTCTGATCAAGTTTTCTACCTCTAACATTTCCTGCATTGTCTAACATCATGGCACCCACATCTTTATACTTAGGGATTGCTGCACAAATATTGATATGACGTCGAAGATGTGAAGTCCCATAATCCTTACCTCCAACACTATATGATTTTTTACACCCTTTACATTCAGCTTTTTCTTTTCCATCTACTTTACCGATTTTAGTAAAGTAGTTCCAAACATCAGAGGTATTTTTCTTTGTTCTCTTACTTACATTGGCTTCTATAGAAACAGAGGGGTCAGCTTGTTCAGATTGATTTTCCTGTTCCATATTGATTGCATCATGATCACTCTTTCTTTTATGCTCTTCATTACCCGAATCCATCTTAAATTCTATCTGTAACAGGGAAAAGCACAGAACAGCAACAATTACGATATAAAATAATGACAGCAACATTCATTCACAGAATTCCCAGCAGCATTCATTCACAGAATTCACAGCAGCATTCATTCACAGCATAAAGTCACTTAACTTTGGCAAATATTGATGCTAATGGTGACTAGCGACACTGTGAATGTTTAACTTTGGCAATGTTTTCTAATCACCGTGATTTCTAACTCTGTAACTCTGGTACTCTGGCACAAATTAGCTAACAAAGTTCAGAGACTACAAAACCTGTCAGTATAGAGAAAATCACGGTGACTACAAAAACTCTGGTAGTCGGTTTAGAGACTATAAAACTCTGGCATAAAAGTATCGACTAACAAAGTAACCAGACATCGACTAGGCGACTACCAGAGTACCAGAGTAACTGAGTAACTGAAGAAAACATTGATTAATCACGGTGATTAGAAATTTCAGAGTCTCAGAGTTACAGTTTACCAGGGCGTCGACGACCGTGAGGCTGTGAGCAGGTGTAGCCGTGATCTCGTGACAGTGAGGCTATGGCGACTAGCGACGCACGACTGGACCACCGCAGGGTACTGAAGAAGTGAGCGACTCCGACTCCGCTAGGGTACTGAAGAAGTGAAGTAGAAGAGGCCGCTTGCTGTGCTGATGCTCCACTAATCCACTTATGACTTATAGGCTATCGCAGCGTGAGGCTATGGTGACGCACGACGCCACCGTGAGCGACGCCGACTCGGCGACTCTGCTAGGGTACTGAAGAACAGAAGAAGTGAAGAAGAAGAGTAGTCGCGTATCGCTGCGCCGCGCCTTCTTCGGTCCGCACTCCGCAACAATCCCTAATTTCCCTTTCCCAAATTCCAATCCGCAGCCAGCCAGCCAGCAGTCCAGACCAGGCACCAGGAAGGCAGGAAGGCAGGAACCCCGAACCCTGATTTCTGTTTTCCCTGCGTGCTGCTGCTGCGTCCTTCGACCCTTCTCTTTAATTAATATTAATTAAAAAAAATAAAAAAAATATAAGCGGGCTAGCCCGTTTAAAAACGGGCTAGCCCGCTTTTTTAACAGGCTCATACGGGGCGGGCTGTGCAGCCCGCCAAAAAATGGGCTAGCTTTTTGCCAGCCCGAACCCGCCCCGTTTTATTATAAAACGGGCTGAGCCCGCGGGCTGAGCCCGTTTTCCCAGCTCTAGAAAGGAGGAGTGTTCTGAGCTAAAATAAATAGAGGGGTATTATGGTCATTTCGCGTGATGGCGGAACAAAAATAAAATCCCACTTTAGCTTGTGCTGGGGTTCAAACTCAATACCTCACACTTAGCTACACTGTCTCTTACCACTCAACCATCAACTTTCCTTTGTGATATCATTGCAAGATATAATATATACCTATTAAAATTGTATTATTTATTTATGTATTTATGGGGTCATTTCATTATGAATAAACTTGAATTTTTATTTAGTTCATATCTCAATATTTATCAAACTCAAACAACATGAATGTATACATAACTGAAATGTAGATATGATAAATCATGAATTGAAATTTTTTGGTTGTCCACCCAATTCACTGGAGCTTTGCCCCGATGACATCTAGATCCGACCCGCGTCGCGAACCTAACTATGGTGGATGAGTCTCCCAACGGGGATTTTTTGTATACACTAAGGCTCAAACTCGAGACATCGCTTAAGCGATACGAGCCGCTTATCACTCTGACCAACCTCCGTTGGTATCATGAATTGAAATTTCATTGTATTATATACCTTGATTCATGATAGTAAGGCTCAAGGCCCATATGAAGCACATGTGAAACAAAATCTTTTGGTTACATCCCTTTAGCAAAAGGATCAGCTAACATTTCCTTTATATTGATGTGTTCAACCGAAATTCCTTACTCTATCATTCAAGGAACAGAATTTCAGTTTAATGAACTTACTTTTACTCCTACTGCTTTTGTTATTGGCGATGGTTACTATAGCTTTGTTATCATAATACATGTTAATGGGCCTAGAAATTGAATCCATAATCTTAAGTCTAGTAATAAAATTTCTTATCCAGATTTCTTGTGAACTTGCTTCAAAACAAGTCATGTACTCAGCATCACGAGTCGAAGGAGCTACAAGTGTTTGTTTTACACTTTTCCATGATATAGCACCCTCTGTTAATAGAAAGATATAGCCAATAGTAAATCTATTTGTATCTCGACAACTAGCTAGATCAGAATTAGAGTACCTAATCACTTCAAGATTGTCAGTTCTTTTATATGTGAGCATATGAAGTTTTGTAACTTGAAGGTACCTCAAAACTTTCTTTGTAGCTATTCAATAAGCCTGACCTTGTGGAAAAATAAACCTCTTAATTGTGTTCAAATGAGTTTTTATTTTTTAAAATAAAATATTTATTTTTTTAAAAAATAAAATAAATCGTGAAGTTTTTAGATGAGTCATTAGTTGAGTTATCGTATTTTGATTGTATGGAGTTTATATGACATGACACTCATTGAGTATGTAAGTATTTATCTATGCATGCATCGTCAATTTCTCACCCTGTCTCTCCCAAAATTTCACTTTTGTCCCTGCAATTTCTCCTTCCTTCTCGACTCTCTGAAGAACAACATTAAGCATTAAAGACTGAAGAACATCTGATTGAAGGAAAACAAGAATGAAATACCTGTTGAGATTATGAAATTTGAAAACCGAAAAGGTGGTTTGAAATCTATTCTTTATATTTTTAAGTTTAATAAAAAAAAGGATAATATACATTCATAAGTCATGACGGTACATAATATAGATTGATCATAACTCATACGTATTGAAATATGAATTAGATTGACATATTTTAAGCACTTAAATGATAAAAGAGTAAGAAAAAAAGAGCATAAAGAAATAATTAATATCATTTAGATTAGAAGTAGATAGATAACAGCTAAAAAAATAGAAATAACATTTATATTGTGTTACTTTATTAATTATTACTTTTATTAACATATAAATTGTTGTTATAATGCTAATTACTTACTCCATTAGTCCTATTTATAAGGTAGATAGAGAAGGTTTATTTTGGTCCTATTTATAGGGCAAATAGAGAAATTTTTCATATGAATACTATTTTGCCCTTTACTTATTATGTTGGCTTTATTTCCATGGAGTATAGTGTATATTAAATAGGAGTAAAGTTAGAAAGTTATTAAAATTTATGACATAGTTAATAAAATTTAAGATTTTTCTTGATCTGTATGAAACATGCTAGAAGTGACTTCTAAATATGACCAAATGAGTATTAACAAAGAAAGAGTAGTGATGTTTAATATTTATAATTTTATATTGTATATGTTGGATTTTTTTACATAATTGTTTTAAAAGTATGATTCCCTATATTTTGATAGATTTGAGATATATTTTGGTATATTTAGGAAGTCATAAATGTAAAATTAACAGGATTTATTTGAGATTTTGACAAGAGATCAATTGTAGGCATTAATTTAGGAATTTAATTATATATATCATATTTTTAATTAAAGTTAGATATTGTTTAGATTAGGAGGAAAAGAAACAAAAGTAAATAGTTAGAGTTTCCTAAAATTAAAAGAAAAGGAAAAAAGTTTCAGTGTGTTGTGGCTTTATTTTACGTTAATGTGTGAATTGATTTGATTTTGAATTGTTTTTGTTTTATTTTTAATTGAGTTTTTATTTCCTATTTTTGTAAGTGGAGAGCACTCACCATTTGGAGTATTGGGGAGTTTAAAAACCTAAAGGTACTATTCATCTTAGGGAGGAGAGGACGGGAGAGAAGAGAACGAAGACCAGAGGAGGACTTGAATCATGCCGTTTATCTACTCATCTTCATCTTTTTTGAGGATGCCATTTTCTGCTGCTACCTTTCTTTGTTTTATTTGATTCTGAACTTATTTGGGTTGAGATAATGTTCGATTTGCTTTATACTTTGTTCATGACAATATTCAATTTACATAGTTAAGCTTTTATTTTGGATTATTATAGTTTGATTATGGATTAGTGGATTATAACTTCAATCTTTAATTGCTTTAATGTTATGTTTGTTAATTCAATTGTGTGCTTTATAGCTCTGAAACAAGAGACATCTGATTGTAACTATTTTGGTGTTGTACATGAGCCTAGACATAGGGAATGTAGATTAGATATTCAACTGAATCTTTTGTAGGAATAAGTATTCTATGCTTGATTTGCTTATAGGATAGACATATACATATCGGCCCTACATAGTTATTTTAGGCTTTGACTTAATTTAGTCTAATTAAGTAATCACCTAAAAAATTAGGGATTAACATAATTAGAATGCCTTTTAGTAGATCAAAATACACTCTTTGGTAATTAAGAGTTAGGACTAGCAAAGGAAATTTTAATTGTAATTAATGGGAGAAATTAGACACTATAAAATAATCAAGGCTATAATAATCCAGTCACCGCTTAAGTAATTTAGAATCACCCTTAGCATTAGTTATAGTTTAGATTTGCTTGGTTATTCTATTTAGAATTTTGTTTTTGTTTTATCGTTGTTCAATCTTTGTGTATTACTCAACTTAAGCAAAAGTATAAAATTAATTTTCAACTAAGTTGTTGGTACCAAGTCCTCGCGGAAACGATACTTAACTCACTCTTTATTACTTGATATGGCCCGTGCACTTGCCGAACTAGGTTTCACAATTTTACCCATCAAAATTCAAACATTTACTATTGTTAGTATTGCTAACTTTATCAACGAAGAGCTTATGTCATTAAACATCGTTGATATCTCTTTTTCACAAAATTTGAAGATTCATCAGTTTTTTATTCAAAATTTTACCAGAGTGACAAATAAAATATATTAAAAAAATAGAAATTCTTTATATTTTTAAATTAATATATGATATATAATCTCAACACACTTTATCCAGTACACTAGCTGAGAGACCCATTTTATCGAGTATGTACACCAGCCGCCCATCACCAAATAGGCTATTATGCATGCGTACTGAAATTACTAAATGACCCAGGGACAAGAAGATCAGAATATTGATATTTGAAGGTTTCCATTGTGGGCAATTACAAAAATTAACAATACCAACCAACCTCGAGGTGTACAACAAGCTATTCTGTTAGAATGTGTGTTGAATACGGTTTGCTTTTATTTTTTGAGAGTTTCCTTCATTCTTACATTTCCATTGTAACCAGTTTCCTTGCTCAGCAGAATGATGAGCATAGGGAGCTCATCATCAGCACATTGTTTCACTTAAAGGGAAAAACATCTTAGAGGTCTATTCAATGATAATCTCAGCCACCCATCTTTTTATTTGTCATATCAATATATAACTCTTCAATCTTTAGAGTAGAGGGCAAGGCATTGACTTATCATCCAAATCTCTAGCTTGTCACTAACTTTTGGAGGGAAATGCCTTCCTAACTTCTGCCATTGAAGATTGGAAGGTGTCACACTTCAGTGTAGAGAAAATTTTAGATCGAAGAAAAAGGTGTTTCTAACTTTCTTCCATCCCTTTTGATAGTTTATTTAATACATGTACATATACACAGTCTCGAAACGGCAACAGACGAAATGCCCAAGTCGAATTTTAGATGGACTGTTTATTTAATATATACATGACCAGAAAGCCACGGAAGGGACAATTATATATATATAGATATGATGTGTGTATATGCGGAACATAGGTGGGTTCTTTCAATATATATATATATATATATATATATATATATATATTATATTATAGGTGTGTTTTGTTTTTTATTTAGTTTATCAATGTTATTTGATTTTATATTATGATAATAGTTAATATTTACAATATGATTTTTAAAATTATATCTTTTATTGTATACAGGAGATCATGGAAGATGAACTTAAACTCAAAATTGGGAGAGAGTTCGGAAGTTTGGATGAAGCATGGAAATTCTGGAATGAATATGGGAAGAAAATAAGGTATGGAGTTAGAAAGTATAATGGTCAAAGACAAGAAAAGATGGTTCTATTATTACATATAAATATGTATGTTGTAAGGAGGGTGTTCGGAAAAAAAAGATAAAAGAGAGAAGATTTATTCTAGATACTGGCCAGAGACAAGAACCAACTGCCAGGCAAGAATGATTGTATCTCGTGTTGATCAAAAGTTCAAAGTCACTAAATTTAATGAAGAACATAATCACCCTCTTCATACTGAAGAAACAAAGTACTCTTTACTATCACAAAGAAATTTATCAAAACTGCAGGCTTATGAAATAGATCTTGTAGAAGAATCTGGGCTTGAACCCAAGGAAACTTTTAACTTAATGAGTACATATGTTAGTGGTAAAGAAAATCTTGGTTATACCATGGTAGATGCAAGGAACTACTTGATGAGAAAAAGGTGAAGACACAAAAAGTTTGGAGAGGTGGCATGT
The DNA here is from genome assembly GCA_037074615.1 of Leucaena leucocephala. Lineage (NCBI taxonomy): Eukaryota > Viridiplantae > Streptophyta > Magnoliopsida > Fabales > Fabaceae > Leucaena > Leucaena leucocephala. The sequence continues at coordinate 10,330,558 of CM073536.1, read as the reverse complement.
ATAATTGAATATTTTCAAAAAACATTGCAGATAATCCTTCTTTTTACTAGGGGTGTTCATGAGACGGGTCAGGACCGGGACACCCCCGTCCCGTCCTGAGCCTGTTACGGGATGGGAATTCCCGAATCCCTTTGAACAAACTATTGGGAATTGGAAGACACGCAGCGGAAATTAACTTTAAAAAATTTTCCATTCCCAGCCAGGATCTACCGAGTGTGTTTAAGTCAAGGAGAAAGAAGTTTTACCTTCGGTATTCGAGCTTTGGTCGCGACCTCAGTGTCCACTAGTCGCGACTCCTGCCTCTGGAACTTTCAGTCGCGACCGGACGTCTCTGGAGTTTGTAGTCGCGACCTCTTCAGCTTCAAGTCGCGACCTGTCTCCTCCTTTCGGATTTCTGACGTTCAGATGCCCGTATGGTCGCGACCTTGCTTCGTGTCTGGTCGATCGCAAGAAGTCGACAGCTCAGATCGGCTTCCTCTACCGGTATCCACACGAACAGCGTTCCAATCGCGAACGAAGTGCTAGCGCCTCTTGTCCCTCTAGGGCTTTCTAGAGATTCCGTCCTCACCATCTCTATTTCGACAGTTTCTTATCTGCAAACCTTTTGCACTCTCCCTGCCCCCTTTTCTCACATCTGAATGTGTGTGTAGAGATGTTTAGAACCCTAGCCCCTAATGTCAAATATATAGGAAGCTATCGGGCTTCTAATAGGGCCGGGCTTCAGAATTAATCTTATATTAATTCTGAATTAATACAATATCATATATTGCATAATTTAATAAGAAACTAATTAAATAAATATGGTTTATATTAAATCCGTCCCACAGATTTAATTCACCTATTTATTTAATTTAAAATAAATATAAGATAGAATTATATTTGATTTATTCTCATAAATCAAATTTGAGATATCTTATCAATTTGAATTTCAAATTTAAATAGATCATATCCATTTAAATTCAAATTCAAAAGTGATAGAGATTTAATTTATCCTTATAAATTAAATCTTACAAATATCTCTTATATTATATATAATATATATATACAAATTTATATATATATAAAATATATATCCACCCTAGATTATTCATTGAATCTAGACATCTCTTAGATTCAATGAATATGGATATCATAGCTTGTATTGGGCTGTTTTGTGTGCGACCCTGTAGGCCCATATGAAGTTGGCAGTGGCCCAGTTACTATACTGACCCACAAGTCGTAAGCGGTCTCTAGCAAGGCATTACAACTACCCAAAATATATGAGGATCGATAAACGATGTAACCTTTCATACAACCATATCACGTCCATTTTGTCACACGATATTTCGGTCAAGGATGAGGCATGGTGAACGTCATCCTCCTGTTCCTGACCGTTACTTTCTCGATCCCTGAGTAGTCTGAATATAGAAATGGAACTACCCTTCCATTCCAGTATGGCCATACATTTCTCAGACTCACTCATCGAGGGGCCCAGTAATATCTCTCTACGAATGTGAGGGACAAATTCCATCTTGACCATTCACATTCCTCCGCATGAAAAACCACTAAGCCCGAGCATAGCCTTTATAATCACTCGGTCAAAAGTGACTTTTGACTAGGTCAAAGCTGAGCGTTTGTCATGTAGGAATCCATGATGATCTCAGGTCAAAGGGCATAGTGACATGGCTTGTATATGAGAGAAGCTTATGACTTGACCCATGCAGCTCTCTCATAGCGGGTCGGTCCAACACCCTGTACTCTTACATGTGCTTATGACTTTGATTTATATCTCTATATATCTTCAAAGTCATACCGGTCTTATTTCATCTCTGCTCCTGCATAGATGACCGACCAGGGACATTTAGGATAAGATCACGAGTTATCCAATGATTGTCATCACAGTAAACATGCAAATAATATGATAACATAATTAAGAAATTCATAAATCAACAATGTTCATAAGGTAATGATTGCCCGTAGGGCACAATCTCCAACACAAACAACATGCATAGCTGAAATTCCTGAATTCACAAATGAACGAGCTGCAACAGTATGACATTATAATTAACAAATAATATTCAAAGCCAAAATACATTATAATATTAAGTTGTTTTGCTTCTTCAATTCTTCCACTTCACCTACTGGAGTAATTTACATCTAGACAACCTCGAGCTTTAGCTGTATCATCCATAAGTTTCTGAACATCCTCCAGGTTGATCTCACTTTGTATAGCTTTCACTACATCATTACCAACCTTGAAACTGTCAAACATAGCCTTCTGTTTGCAAGCCAATTCAATATATACTATTGGCAGAAGAGAAATAATAATAAGTTGAATGTTAAAGACTTCAAATATTACATGGTGCTCAACATTTATAAGCCAGGCATCAACTTGCTTTGACAACTCTTCTTGTGCCTTTTTCTTCCTTAATGCTAACAAGGCCCTATCCTTCTTCTTTTCACGAATTAAGTCTCTTGCAGCTTGCTTATCTTCTTCAATAACAACATGAAGCTGAAAAAGTAAGCGTGAAGTTTGTTAACCATAGTTGACAATACATTAGTAGTGAGGATAAAACTGCAATTACAAGGCTCAAAAAGCATCCCTTACCTCCATTCAAAAAAGGGAAACAAAAAAAACACAACATGAAAACATTCTAAAGAATAAAACAAAGGAACAAACCAACAGTCCAAAACTAAAGGTATGTGTTACTTCTTCAATTATTCCACTTCACTTAATGAAGTTACTGCTTCATCTACAAAGAAACAAAAGGACAGAGATGATAATTAAGAAATAAAGCAAGGGTAAACAAATAAAATCATCTATGAAATAAAACAAATAATATGGTATAACCTATACCATTTTCGGCAGCTAAAGTTTCGTTAAAGTTGTCAATATCAAAGTCTTATAATTTCAATGTAGATGGAGATAACCAATTTTGTGCACAAATTAACACTTCAACCATCTTAGAGGATAGTGAACTTCTGAAGTCATCAATAACATGTCCCCCTGTACTGAATACTGATTCAGAGGACACAGTAGAGACAGGCATGGCTAACACATCACGTGCAATCAATGAAATGACTTTGTACTTGTTAGCATTCATTTTCCACCAATCTAAAAGATTAAATGTAGGATTATGATAGTCAGCTAACTCTACTTGTAGATACCTCTCTAACTCCACATGCTTATCTGTTTGACTCTCAAAGTCAGTGTGGGCAAGGAACCTTTGAATTGCACAAGAACCCTCCGCATCATCAAAAGAATCTAGCTCCAAGACATCTGTGATACAAAAAGCTTGAGTTGATACTTGTGATTGACTCTAACTTTGACTTGCACTAAGAGTTTCAAGCTGAGATGCATCATATGCATTTGAATAATGATCATACAAGCGATACAAGACTGCAGAGACGTTTTTGTACATGGCGTCACGATGTGTAGGATCAGAAAACATATCCTCAAAAGCAAACTTCAAAAACTTCATTTTATACCTAGGGTCAAGCACCACTGCAATCACCAACAAAGGATTTAAGTTTTCAAATTTACCCCAATACTTGTTATATTTGGCCTGCATACTCTTAGCCATGTGACACAATAAAGAATTTGGATTGTTTGCCCTTCTCCTCAAAAGAACAGCCACATTAATGATTTGTTGGAAGGCCAAATTTGAGGTCACATGAAGTGATCCTGAAAATTTCAAAGTGACATTGTAGAACACCTTCAAGAATGCAACAAACTCCTGAGCTTCTTTAAATGCCTTAGCTGTACGTAGGGGGATCAATTAATTTTTTATCCTTAAATTGTTTTTTGTACTCTGTATCAAATTCCTCTATCCTTACAAATACGCTATTGAATTTAATAGTATTCTTCAACATTATGTAAGTTGAATTCCACCTAGTGGGACAATCTATCCTCAAGAGACTTTTTGAATTGATCTTCATTTTGTCCACAAGCTCTTTGAATTTTTGGAACCTTGCAGGAGAAGATCTTACATATTTAACTACATTCTGAATGGCTTCAATGGAGTCATGCATTTCTCTCACACCATTTGACATAATCAAATTCATGATATGAGCACAACATCTCAAGTGGAAGAAGTCCCCATCACAAGCAAGACTATTCCAATGTCTGAAAATTGACTTCAAAGTTGATAATGCATTGTCATTTGAAGAAGCATTATCAACTGTGATGGTAAAAACTTTATCGATCTCCCATTCCAATAAATGTTTCTCAATTTCTTCTGCAATTGTATCACCTTTATGTTCTTCAACTACGCAGAAATTCAATATTCACTTTTGCATATGCCAATCTTCATCGATCCAATACGCAGTGAGACATATATAGTTGAAATTCTAATTGGAAGTCCATGTATCTGTAGTAAGGGAAACTCAGAATTTTGTTCTTTTGAAATAACTTTTCAAGTTGCTTTCTTCTTCAAGATACACCTTTAAGCAATCCCTAATTACCGTTGACCTTGATGGAATTTGAAAGCATGGTTCGACCAGACTCATCATACGTCTAAAACCTTCACATTCAATAATTTGAAAAGGCATTTCATCCAATATGATGTACTCTGCAACGGCTCGTCTACATCGCTCTTGAGTAAATATATGGTGCCCAATAGTTTTAGAAGACCCTACTGCAGTGAACATAGCTTGCCTCATCTTATTTATTTTGTTCAGATTTAGCGGGCACTTCTCCAAAAGTTTTCGCAATCCACTTGTCTCGTGTGTGACAGGATTGCAAGCGATCTTTACTGGATAATACTTGCACTTGGCTTTGGGCTCTCTATTATTTTCATCCAAAGGAATCTTATCAAAATGCTCCCAAATAATATATTTGAGTCTTTTTCTTATTTTCTCTTCTTCCTCAATTTCTACTGCTTCTCCCTCTTCATGTTCAACTACAGCTTCATGTTCAACATTTTTCGTCTCTTCTAAGTTCTCTTGAGCAGTAGGTACAGTTGCCATCCTCCTGTAAAATATAAAAAAATTTGTAATCTATGATAGCATTCTGTGTTATTAGCAGTTATAGAAAATATGCTTCTGTTACTAGGTACAGTAGGTACAGTAATCTATGATAGCACTCACCTTTTGCACAAATATGCTTCCACTAGTTCAGGATTCAAGTCAATTGCCTTGTTTGTGTCAGCAACAACTTCTACTCAAAGCATAGAGTAAGGAAAAGAGCTTCATATCCAATTCAAGTATACATACAATACAGAAAAGAGCTTCCATATACAAAAGCAACCAACATCAAATGAGTTATACACACACGTGCACAGTGGAATACAGTAAGGAACACAAGAATATTGCATCTGTTTATTACTTTGAGAACTGTAAATTACACATTTAATACCTTCAGTTTAATTCCATTTCAAAAATTAACTTGACAATATTAGATACATCCCATAAAAGCAAATGAAAGGAAAACACGATGTTGTTGGAGGTTATGAGTGGAATACCTTAAGTCAACACATGATTAATTAGAAATGAATCAGATATTAGTATAAAATAATTATACGGGACAAAGACAGATGCTATGAGTAATCATTATTAGCTTTGAAGCTACCTTACCAGACACGCTCTGGTTCTGGTTCCTAAACAATCAAAAATTATACCATCAGCTAACCTCAAGCTTTCTGAAGAATAAACATCCCTAGTTGAGTACTGATTAAAACCAATAAAGGCAGGGGATCAAGAAATGTACAATGAAAGAAATATCAAAAGCAGGGTATAACAACAAAAGAAAACTCTATCATAGCTGCAAATGGACAACATATCAAATATATCTTCTGGAATAGAGTAAGGAACAGAGACTGAAATTCCAAAGGATAGCTGAAGAGAGAGAATGAAACTCGGCAATCAGAATAGAGTAAGGAACTCGACTAAAATTTGAAAAGTTGATTGCTTATGTAAAACCTAAAAATAAAAGGAAATTGAAAACATACACACACAAGGATCCAAAAGATTTACGCATTGAAATTCTAAACATTACTGGCAATTTCTCAAAATCGAGCAAGGGACTAGGTTAAGTAAGAAGCGTACAAGTGTAGTTGCTCAGTTTGATGAGATCATCGACAAAAGCCTCTTTGCCTTTGGCTTTGAGATCTGTTGCCCTAAATCCACAATGTTTGAGGTGAATGACAATGATGTATTAAAGCCGATAGGAGCGATGGTCGGAGGTTACGGGCAGCAGTGGGTGGCAATTGCAAAGTGAAGATGAGAACACGGACGCGAGGAGCGACTTCGTGAGAGGGAGACCTACTGAGGTTAACTTGGATGCTGAGGACGCGAGGGTTGAGGGGGTAGGGTATATGCGTATATAGTTATTTGTAAAAAAATATATTAACATGCCGGGACATGACGGGACGGGATGACCCGAGGGTCGTGCCGAGACCCGTCCTGTCCCAACATACATTTATTCCCGTCTTAAATTTTTTCCGTCCCGGTCCTCCACAGGACGGTACGGATCCATCCCGATATTACCGGGATCGGGACGGGAATATATTGGACACCCCTATCTTCAACCATCATAGAAGTGTGGTTATTTTTGGAGCAACACTATTGTATGATGAGACCACTTAATCTTTCAAGTGGCTACTAGAGACCTTCACACACAAAACAAGCCTTAAACTATATTTATTGACCATGATCAAGCTATAGCCAGAGCATTGAGAGAAGTTCTTTTTGATATAAGGCATTGTTTGTGCACTTGGAATGTATTGCAAAATGGCATTAAATATCTTGAGAACTTGATGAAAGAAGGCTAACACTCTTTGATTGACTTCAAAAAATGAATGTTTGATTATGATCAAGTGGATAAGTTTGAAGAAGCATGGAGTGAATTATTATCCTTTTACAATATCCATGAAAATGGGTGGTTGAACTCCACTTATAACATTAAGGAGAAATCGGCTAGGTTCTATATAAAGGATGCTTTCATACTAGGAATGAGAAGCACACAAAAAAGTGAAACTGTGAATGCTGAGGTGAAGAGATGTACAAAGCCAAAATTAAACATTATTTGATTCTTCAAGAGGTTTGACAAAGTTGTAGCAAAGAAGTGATGCAAGGAAGTTGAACTTGAGTATGAATCTCAGTAAAAGATACTTAGGATAGCCAATCCAGGTGCACTTATATTGCGCCAACTTGTGCAATCTTATACCCCTAGTGCCTTTGAAATGTTCCAAGAACAATGGGACCTCCAATTCTCTATAAAGTTTATTGAACGTGATGAGAAAGAACTATTGTTTGTATATATGTCCCATATGATAGATAAAGAGGGGGAATAGAGACTTGAGTTTAACCCTGATACACATGAAATTTGTTGTAGTTGTCGAAAGTTTGAAACCACAGGGATATTGTGTTACCATGCATTAAAAGTATATGAGTCCAAAGATGTAAAAGTTATGCGAACAATATATTCTCAAACGTTGGACCAAGGAAGCAAGGAATGGTGTTATGCCTGATGTCAAAGGAAATGAGATACAAGTAGATCCTAAACTTGACAAAACACAAAGGTACAAACAACTAATGATTGACATGGTAAGATTGACATCAAAGGCTGCTGATACTCCTAAGAGATGTACTCGTCTTCAGAGATGTATAAAGGAGTTATAAAATGAGATTCTTGATAGCAATGAAAATGATACTTCTGAACAAGTCATAGAGCCACAAAATATGCCAAAGAGAGGGAAAGTCAAGAAAGATACGTTCGAAAAGTTGGAGAGAGAAGAATCTACAAATAAGAAGAAAAGTTGTATCAAAGGAATTGAATTTTAGTTTATATGTAAGAAAAAAAATGCTATTGCTTATTTTGTATTTGTATTCATTTATTGTATGACTCTTAAGAGGCTTCATCATCTAAGAAGCCATCTAAGAAAAGAGAAGGGGCTTCATCACAAAATAGAAGAAGAAATGTTGATCAAATGAAAGATACACAAATTCAAGTTTCAACAGTTTTATACTTAGAAGCTCCAACACAATCTGCACAAACACAAGATTCAATATCTTCATTCTTAGTTCCTCCATCACAACATATTTTTCAACCCTCAAAATTACAACCACTGTCATTAAAAAGCTTATTAATGGTATGAATCAATAAATTGATTACTACTAAGTGTTATACATAGCTATCATATTTTAATATCATAACCACTGCTATTTACAATTGTAGGCATAAGGTAATGAGGTTACATTACTTGAAGCCATATACCTTATGGAAAACCACACACAAGATAATCAATAAAAAAATTGATACACACATTTTGCCAAAAAAAATAAGATTTTATTCTTTTCAATATTGTCAAGTACAAGTTGCTTCTGGTATACATAACCAATCTTAAATTTCAATCTCTATACAGACTTTACAGGTTACAAACCTAACTCAATACATAATTTTCCCTTCATACTATATAGGAAAATACACACTGGACTCTTCTTTTACTTTTGGTGACAGCATTGCGTGGGACAACTTTTGAATTTTGGCTTTTGTGGACAGCATAGACTTTACATGTTTTAGATAGTTTTTCACTTTTTGCACAGCTCACAGGAAAAATTCTTCTAGGACGGTGCTTGCTTTGCATCAATCCTCTACCTACAATATATGTGCAAATCAATTTTTATCCTTCATTATACAGTCTTTTTTGTGAATTTCCAGCAAGTGCTGTAAAATCACAATGTCCTTTATTTATGTCTATAGTATTTTCAGCAAGTATACCAAACTATCAAATAATTTCAATATCTTGCTATTACAAGGAGATAATCTTGATGCAAACATAGTTGATTGTAATCGAACATCACTGTTCAACTAGAATAATGCATAACTTAACAAAAGGATTTGCTACACTTTAAACCTATTACAAATCATCACAATTTTCTACAGTAGGAACTACTTTATCTCTTGCTTAAAAGGATATTGGGTGAAGTTTGGTCTATTCTACAATATTTTAATTGGGTTATAGAGGTTGAACACACTTCCCCCTAATTTAAGAAATAATTTGCTTTGTTCGACCTACTACCCAAAAGAAAGGTCAAGTATGACAGATTGAGAGAATCATGCCAGTCAAATGCTTCCAACGGAGATTAATTTCATAATTAGCAGATAAAAAAATTAAGTTTGAACCAATTGATGAAAATTGAAAAACAAAATTCTAATAGAAAAATCAGAAATGAAGAGATGGATAAAGATTACCATTTTAATTGTTTTTCTGTTCCACCATTTGAATCCGGTAAGGCCACTTTTTTACAAGAGATGAATGAGAATTAGCATATGAACCATGATTTTTTTGCAATGGCTTCGGGTCTTCTCTTCTTCAAATCCTATCTTGGTTCATGAATCCTTACACCATCAAACCAAATCCATAATCCTTTCAAGTCATGTGTCGTCTTCTACCTCCTTGTGTTGAAGCATTGCAAAGCCTCCATGCGCCGTCCAAGGATAGCCACCGACAATAAGGCTCATAATACTCATCGTTTAGCTGAGTCTCCTTGCCCTCTAAAGACTAAGGAGATATTATGAAGGGATTATTAATGAAATGAAAAATAAATAAATGAATGAATAAATAAACATGGATGGTTGAGATAAACACTAAACATACAGCCAATATCTTTTTCCTTTAAGTAAAACGGTGCGAAGATGATGAGCACCCCATGCTCATCATTCTGTTAAGCATGGAAACAGGTTCTTATTTCTATTTCCCTAAACCCTAACCATTTGTCACTATAAAACATCTCTCCCCCATTTGTTTCTCTCTCTAAAAAATGCAGAGCCTCCTAACAATGGTCACTGTAAAACCACCCTCACTCTCCTTTCTCTCTCATATTCATTTTTCTCTCTAAAAAACCACAGAGCACAGCTTCATTCCTCTTCTTGACTGTAAGGTAATGGTTCTTTCATTTTCTCTTTCTGATCATTGTTTATTTGTTCATTTCTCTGATCCTTTCTCTCTATAAAACACAGAGCACATCTTTATTCCTCTTCTTTTAACGGCAAGGCAATGCTTCCTTCATTTTTTCTTTCTGATAATTGTTTATTCGTTCATTTCTCTGATCCTTCTCTCGCTAAAAAATAGAGCACAACTTCATTCCTCTGATCTTTCTCTCTCTAAAAAAGCATAGAGCACAGCTTTATTCCTTTTCTGGATGTCAAGGTAATGGTTCCTTCATTTTCTCTCCCTCAATAATACAATAGATTTAGTCACTCCATTTACTCTTTCCTGATCGTTTCTCATTTATCTAATCTTGCGGCATTTCATATCGATGCTTTCTCTCTTTAAACAACACACAACAGCGTCACTCACTAGCAAGGTAATAGTTCTTTTATTTGCTCAAGTTCTCTTAATCAATCGATTCCCACTTGAGGCTTTCATATTTGATCTTTGAAATGGTTGATGCGTTTGATTGGAACTAGTTCTTAGGTTTCAGTAAAATGCCTTTGATTTCAATTGGGACCTAAACATTATGGTTCTTTTTAAATTACTCTAGCACCAAACATTTTGATACATGATGTCTAGTTTTATAGCTCTTCTTCTCGTGGTATATGTTTAGTTGTATGGTTCTTTCTTAAATGCTTGCTACTGCATATTCATCATCTCAAATCGTCACTTTAATTTACATATAGAAGTATAGAAACAAAGAAAATCTTCTAGATGAAATCTTTTCCAAGGGCTTTACCACATCTCTTCAATTCTTTCTTATAAAATCTATCGTCTTCTTAAACTCATTTACTTTCGATATAAAGGATTATGTGAAGAAACCTCAAAAAGCATATTCCTGACATGAACTGAGGAAGGTGAGGTAGACAGAGCCAATGACAAGCAACAGAGAGTAGAGCCCTACTAGAGCATATCAACATAACATCATATACAATGCTGCACCACAAGGAGTAAGAAATGATGAAATATGTATAAGAGTAAGCCTAACCAGCAGACCAGTCTAGTCACTTTTAAACCAAAAACCCTCTTCAATCCTTCTCCTCAAAGATGTAACAACAGTAGGTAACATGTCACGTCCTAAAATTTGAGCCGTGACTGGCACAGAATATGAATAAATTCACATTCCTTAAGCCTTTAAACTTACTAAAATGTTCAAATTAATAATCGTAATATCAATTATATTTAAATCAAAACGCAAGTCATTTGTAGGACTTTCGGCAAGATCGTCTATGAAACTGACCTTCCGAAGACCCTACAACGAACTACAAATGCTTCCAATCAATTACAGACATTTTCCAAAACAACCAGAATATTATCTATAAGTTAGGTGGAGCATCTAAACTTCTAACAAAATAATACATGTGTTTCTCAAAATATTTCATTACAGGATAAGGAGATACATCCACAAAAGCTGCTTCGGATGTACGCGGAGGCTCTTCACTGCTCAACTAGATGGTTAGGATCGACGACACTATCTGAATCCAAAATAATCTACTCGTGAATAATGTCCCAAAAATATAATTTGAAATACAGAAATAATTGATTTTCAATACCTTTAAACGTAAATCATAAAGTTTTGTAATTCAATGCAAATATTTCAGTAAACATTTTTATTTCAGGAAATCCATGTGAAATAATCGTTTCAAAATAATACTTTTTCCGTAGGACTTTGATAGAACGAAAATATGCGTGGACACACAATCCACGATGGTAACTAACCAATCCGACGCGGTTCAAGGAGACAAAAATAGGTGCAGGTACGAGACCCACAAATAATAGGCACGAGAATAAATCCCACGAATAACTATCGAGCTCGGGTTTAACCATGGTACACCAAGGACTAACAGTACTGCTGTTAGTAACCAGTGTTCGTATTCCATCCGTTTTAAAACCTTTCCAGCATGCATGGGGTCCATTTGGCATTTAATAATCATAACACTTTCAATACAATAATTTCTATTAAAATAATTCATAATCATAAAAACTCCCCAACATGAACATTTACGATAAACCATTTAAAATATTTTGTCAATTTATATGAATCATGAAATTTGAATAAATCATTTCTAACATGTAAAGCCATGATTTCGCAACTCGCTTTTCATAATTCGTACTAAAATTAACATTTAATAAAAATGTCCAATAACTAACTATATTTCAAAATTTTATTGTTAAGGAAAGTTATTCACTCACCTGTGATACTCTAATTCTTACTATTGCTCTCCGCTTCAGAATATCATCTTCCCTTTATTTCCCTAATTTTTTTGAAAATAAAACATTCCATAAGCTAACATACGGAAACCATAATTCATAAAATTTCAATCTTTGCAACCAACTATACTCATACACTAAAACCTTATCTTTGTTTCTTTTCAACTGTCTAATTTCCACTTTCCATCAACAAATGAAATTCGTCTCTTTTATTCCTAATACTTTTGATTTATCACAACTACAACCATCCCTTAACTCTGAAAGTTTCAACTTTGTACCCCTATTTAATTTCTAAATCTTGATTCAATTTCAGATTTTCCAATTCCTACCATTCAACATATATATATACACACCAGTCGCAACCACATCCCCCTTTTTTTCTCCTTTCTTTCTTCTTTCTTAATCAAACAGCAACATATATACATGTATGTAAACAGCAACAACGTCCAAACTCATCCCCACAGCAGCGACACTCACACAACCAACAGGGGGACACAATTCAAATCATCCACAAACATATATGCATACATCCATCCTTCAAGTCAGTAACTCCACGCATATAGACACACAAGCTATCCAGACACAAGCATCACAGCACACACACAACCTTCTCTTATTCACTCTTCCACCATCAATTTCCCTCAGGCTCTCGGCAAGAAGAAAATGACAACCATTACTCAACCACCAGGAACACTTATCAACAGAGAAGGAAAATAAGAAATAAATCTTGACTTACACTAAAGTACCCTAAAGGATAGAGCAACGAAGAGCATCCAACGACCACAGCTCTTGAACCAGAGATGACGTGAGTTGCCAGTAGTAAGGGAAAAGATGGAGTTAAACAGAATGAGACCGGTAGTTACCAAGAACAATGACGGTGAAGCTACACCGCGCAACTGATCAGAATAGAGGAGGAAGATGGAGATTACAATAATAGTACGACATATACATTCATGGTGCCGTGGCTCACGGAGGACCAACAGAGACTTGATTCAGAGGCAGAAATGACGAATGCTCCTTCTCCACAACCAACGATCTCACAATGCTCCTCCCTCCACTCTCGCTCTACCTCACAGAGGAGAAAGACGATGCCCGATGAGACAACGTCATTAGTGAGCCACTTAGTCGACGGCAGTAGAGAGAACTCACAGCAGCCATGGATTCTCAATCTAGGGTCATGAAACCTCACCAGATTTTCCCCTTCTACTGCTCACGACCGCAGTTGAAAAAAAAATGGAAGGAGAGAGAAATTCCCACCACTTGCCTAGATCCATGAGCCCCAGAAGAACACAGCGAATGGTGAAGCCACTAGCGCGGTTAACTGGTAGGAAGATGAACTCATGGCAGTGAACAATTATAGAACCCTCGAAGCTTCCTCTGAAATTCCTTTCTGCTCTCACTCTCGCTTTGCTTCAGCCACAGAAATTGAAATGAGAAAGAGTGCTTCAGACTAAGGGTATGTTTGGTTCAATGGAGGGGAAGGTAGGTTAGGTTAATTTAAGGGAAGGTAAGTAAGGGTAGGGGAGGTTATAAGTGTGAAGGTAGGGGAGGAGAGATGATATTTTTTGTTTGGTTCAGGAAGGGAGGGGAGGGGAGGCAATGAAAAATTGACAAATATACCCTCAGGCCTTTATTTAAATTTTTTTATTTTTTATTTACAATATTTATATCAGAATTGTTATTTTTTTATTTATATATTTAAAAAAACTTTTTACTCATTTATTTATATATATGATTATTATTATTAAATATAAAATTAAAATAATTGTTTGAGAATTCTATATCCAAAACATATTGCAATACCTAAGCTTCACCTACTCTTATTTTCAATTACGAATGGTAGTATAAAAATAGTTGATATTGTATTAAAAAAGCAAAGGTAACAATTATTTTAAAACTGAAAGAGAATTATCGTAATCTAATTATAATTTATTTATTCAATAATCTCTGCGTTGTATAAACTTTGTATAACTTATAAATAGAATAGTAATTCACAAGTGACGAGTGCAGAATTACTTAAAAATTCTTATTGCCTCTATTTTTTATTTAAAAAATAATAATTATTAATATAACTTATATTCTTGTAACCAATTATATTGACAATTGATGGGATTTTTTATGTATTTGACCCTGGATTTGCCAAGCAAAATGTATACAACCCAAAACAAGGACTTGATTCTTTGGTGATAACTCCAATTTCGCAAGCATCAGCGAAGCAAAGAGCTGGGCGTGCAGGGCGTACTGGGCCTGGGAAGTGTTACCGCCTCTATACTGAGGCTGCATATAGAAATGAGATGTCTCCTACTACTGTTCCAGAAATTCAAAGGATAAATCTTGGGATGATGACTCTTACAAAGAAAGCTATGGGTATAAATGATCTTCTGTCTTTTGATTTTATGGATCCTCCTTCACCCCAGGCTCTCATTTCTGCCATGGAACAACTGTACAGTCTTGGGGCATTAGATGAAGAGGGCCTTTTGACTAAATTGGGAAGGAAAATGGCAGAATTCCCTCTAGATCCACCATTATCGAAGATGCTACTCGCGAGTGTGGACCTCGATTGTAGTGATGAGATACTGACCGTAATTGCCATGATTCAAACTGGCAATATTTTTTACAGGCCTAGGGAAAAACAAGCCCAAGCTGATCAGAAGAGGGCAAAGTTTTTCCAGCCAGAGGGTGACCATCTTACTCTACTTGCTGTGTATGAGGCTTGGAAAGCTAAAAATTTTTCTGGACCCTGGTTTTTGAGAATTTTGTTCAGTTTCGATCTTTGCGGAGGGCAGCAGTTGGTGGTCGCGCGATGGAGAAGGAGGCAGAGCACAACGCTGAAGCTGGAATGGCAGAATGCGAAGGGAAAAGGGATTTTACACCACGAGGGCAGTCCTGACAATTCGAAATATAGGCAAGGGTAATTTAGTCAGGATTGTACATAATATTTCTCACCCCTCCAAAAAACCCCAAATTTGGAGGGGTGAGAGAGAGGGGTGGGGGAGCAGAAAATGACAAAAATATTCCCCTCCCCTCCCCTCCATTTTTTTCAACCAAACACACTTATATCTCACCTACCCTACCCTCCCCTTCAAAACCCCCCAACTAAACAATGCCTAAAAGGAGACAGTTGTAGACCTTACGTGCCGTGCACGCCCTTCCCGTGCCACTCGCTGACCTGCTTTGCTCTTCCCTCACGCAGCACTTCCTCGTCTGCTCTGAAATGGTCACTGTTCGCAGAATGAAAATGGAGGAGGAGATGGGAATTAGGTAAAAGGACAGAGGGGCATTTTTGTCATTTTACTCCTAAAAAACAAAAGTAAATCTCCCCTTCTGTAAGCGTTGGATCTCGAACAGAGGACCTCATGCACAGTGACATTGTTTTTAACCACTCGGCTAACCCTGACTCTTTAAAATTTCACTGAAGGAAATAATATATGTACTTTAATAAAATGGTTCCATATCTTTGAAATTTCTAGGATCATTACACAACAAATCTGGTGGGATTCTCAAATATCTAATCAAACAAAAACCTAATTACACATACTAATTTCCACAAGAAAAAGATATTAAACACTAGAAACTGTATCAGAAGCAAGCAAAGCCAGCTAAACAAAATCCACAGAATACTATCAAAGAGAAACAATCCCACGCCACCATCAGATTAGAGAGTGGAGTCCACAAAATCATAATGATGGAATGTCGAAGCTAGAAAGCCCTTTTTCATAAGCTATCCATAAGTTATTTTTTAAAATCATATCCAAATAGGCCCTAACTCCAAGATTTAAGTTTAGAGTTAGGGGTTTTCAGGAAGTTAGTATGCAATGTTTATGTAATGACTCTAATGAGTTGTATACACAATGTAATTGTATTTAGGGCCATGATATGTCAAAGAAAATGAGTTAAAGAGTATAAGCAAGCAACCAATGTTTGGTTGGAGGCTTAGGGAGAAAGTGCAAGAATAAGAGCAAAGCTTATGTTTAAGATAGTGAACTTAACCATTCTTGTATGCTTGATATATATGCTTGTGTGTTGATATGATTACGATATATGATGATGATGATGATGATGTATGATATGTATGAATGATATATGCTCTACCCTTTATGAGTTTATGGTTATGCATGATAGTGATAGGCATGGAGCATGATAGTATGCAAATGGAAGTTAAAGAAAGATAAAGAAAACATGTCATGCACTTACATTCATCTTGTATGCATTGAATGGTACTGTTTGTTACTGAGTTTCTCCATAATCTCACCCTCCCACAACTAACCAATTTAGGTCAAGCATGATGAAAATGTATGCATGGGGAAGAGCTAAAGAATGGAGGAAAGAAAATGAATAAACTGATACTCTAGCTTATGATATATGGTCTTTCCTAGTTATGTAAAGTGTATATTTATGTAATAAAAATGTATGAAATAATTATTCCATAACCCCATGATGTATATGAATAATGAGAGGCCAAAGAGATGGTTTTTGCATGCTGGAACAATTATTGAGAATTAAAGAAAGGAAACTAAATTGTAAAAATATAGGTCCTGAAGTAGTTTTATTGTGGCTTTAGTTTGACCTAACAAATGAAAGAATTAACTTACAAAATTTTATGATCAAGTAGTACACATCCATAGCTTTAAATTCATATGTAATATGCCTCATTTGGATGTGTATATCAAGAGAAATGAATTTCTAAAGTTAAGAGAGAGAATCTGGAATTTTCAGAATTTGTCATATGAATATTAAAAAGTAACTATTTAACTGTATTGATTGGAAAAGCAAATGTCCATATTTATATTTTTTTCTTAAAGAGCTATGAAAGATATTCAATTAAAAATTTGGTTCACCTCCATATGATTTTTCTACAATTAATTATGAATTTTTAAAATTGAACTGTCAATCTAGAAATTACTTAATGAATAGTACTCGAGAAATAAGTTTTAAAATTTTAATTTTTAGGCTAAAGTAATGCTTCCGCTAATCAAATACGCTTCAGAATACATACTCTAAGAGGTTAAAAGTATGATACTTCATTTATACATTTCTTCTTCTTTTTAATTTATTAAAAAATTAATTTTTTATCTTTATAATTTTGACTTAATTGTAACTTAATGTGTGAGCTTATGGGGAGGTCTAGCTTCCGGTGAGGTCCAGCCAAATGGAAGGCATTATATTATATTTTACCTTTTCAGCCCTTTACTCTAATCATTCTATCACTGACTTATAACTAGTATGATTTAAGTTTAAGAAAAACTTGCATTATTTAACAATGTTATATTTTATAGAGATATTAATTAATAGATACTCAATTATTGGAGGTGTGCACTTTGCACCAGAGCCCTTTCCTAATTAGTTTAATATCTAAAATACATTAACCACTTTTCTATTTTACTAAAATTAAATAAACATTCCTTCTATTTTGACTATATGTATAACTTACTTAAAATTGTAATGTATGTTACACAACCTTATTTATATATTTAAAATTTTATTTCTATCCATTCAACAATTAGTTGACAGTTAATCTTAACTCTTAAACATTTATTTGGGCCAAAATACTCCTATTTAACATAAGAATTTTTTAAACACTTATATGCTCTTGCTTTTAGAAAGAAAAGCGAGTAACTGGATAAAAACAAAATAAAACCCTGAAAATAAAAAGCAAAAATATAATTCTAGGTTATAGGAAATAGTTAAAGCACTAATAAAAAAGTACTTCCTCCAGGTCCTTAATATAAAAACTAATTGGAATGTTAGATTTAATCTTAAATATAAGATCTTAATTCACTTTGTAACCTTAAATTTATAATTTTTTCCTAAAGTATCTCTATTGATTGCACACATTAAAAGGTTTCCATCTAAAAGTAGTTATGATGAAATATGGTATTTTAAGAAAATTAAACTATATTTGTTGCAAATAACTAATATAACTAACTTCGTCAATCTACCCAAATTAGTTATCTACCTCTTATATTAAGGACCAATATTATTTAATTCTTAATATGGTATTGAATTAAATATTGCGGCTCAACGGGAAAAATCAATATGATTTTTTTTTGTTATAAACAAATTTTAGGTGGATTCGGCACCTATTTCCTACTAAGGTCAGGGCATAGTCATAGGGCTCATAGAGCGTTTATAGTGAATTTACGAGATTGTCTACTAAATGAGCCCTCACAACGATAGCGAGAATTGAACTCACTTCTTTGTAAAATACAAGTCTATTCTTTACTATCTGTGTCAACTCTAATTAGCAATCAATATTATCATACATAGTAAGGTAGCATACTTGAAATTGGTGGAAGACAAAACAAGGTAGGTCTTGGGTTAGAATGAGTTTGGACCGTAGTGATTCTGCCTAACATTTTGGACTTTGGATTTGTGTTTTCTCGTTTTTTATGGTTTTCTCCTTTTGGGCCATTATTGTTGTTGGGCTCAATCATAATACATAAAACCATCATAGACAGCTAGTAGAGTGAAGTCAAAGCTTGCAACATGGAAGGAGAATACTTTGTCCATAGCTGCTAGAATTACGCTTGCTACATCGGTGTTGAGCTCTATTCCTCTCTATCTAATACAGGTGGCTAAGATCCTAGAGTCTGTCTGTAGAGAGGTTGAACGATTGCAAAGGAACTTCATATGGGAAAGGAGTCAAAATGATCATACTTTTCACCCAATCAGGTGGAATCAGGTGGCTCAACCTAAGCTAAATGGCGGACTTGGTTTTAAACGGCTGGGTTCTTTGAACAGGGCTTTTGGGGCAAAAATTGCATGGAATCTAATTTCTGGTTCAACGAGTTTATGGGCTGAAGTCTTATGGCATAAATATATGTTGAGAAATGAAGAGAATTTGTTACATTCGCGTAAGGGGGACTCAGTACTTTCGAAATTTATATCTGACCAGCAGGAAATCATAGATAAAGGATTGAAGTGGACAATTAGAGATGGGACTTTGGCGCAATTTTTTGATGATTTTTGGCTATTTCCTAATATGAAGATTAGAGAGGTTTGTCTTAGATCTCTAACAAATGAGGAGGAATTAACCATAGGAGCAGACTGGGTTATGGATGGGTCTTGGGACTTCCATAGATTGGCTACCATTGTACCGAGTATGGTTTTTCAAAGACTTATTTCGATAGAATCTACTGCCAATAGAATCTTTACAGTAAGAAGTGCTTATTATCTATTAGAGGAAAGTGTATCCACGAATCTTACTTTAGTATAGAAAGCCATATGGAAATGGCGAGGTGCAAAGAGAATTAGAGTTTTTATATGGATTGCTGTTAACAATAGGTAGTCGACTAATACTTGGAGAAGCATATGGTCTTCGACTTCTGATGTATGTCTGAGATGTAACTCGGGAAGTGAAGACACATTACATATTTTAAGAGATTATGATTATACTAGGCATATTTGGATTCATTTATTATTACCAAGGTATCATTCTACTTTCTTTGCTGCCCCTTTTTCAGATTGGTTTGCTTTGAATCTGAAGAGACTATTGGGCAACATGGAGATTGACTGGAAGCTAATCTGGGAGTAGCTATTTGGAAGCTCTGGTTATGGAGGAATGAGATTATTTTTAACTCATATGCTATAAGACCTCAACCACCTGAGATGGCTATCTTGCAAGGATGGAAGAGGTATGTGCAGATAGATGATAGTATTACTCTACAACAATTGTCGCTAACAGAGAATTTGATTTGGCAACCTCCTCCTCTAGGATGGGTTAAGATCAATGTAGATGGGGCCATGATTCTGTCTAACAATAAAGCTGGATGTGGTGGGGTATTAAGATATCACAATGGCAAGTAGATTTATGGGTTTTCACACTTTATTGGAGTCGGCAGTGCTGTTGAATCTGAGGACTGGGCTATTTTTAAGGGGCTCCAAAGTGCATGAGATAGAGGATTTAAGAAGGTTATTCTTAAATCAGATGTCAAATACCTCATCGATATGTTGGGGAAAATAATGTAAGGCAAAGAGGCAGTTTGTTACTAGAACAAATTGAGCACTTCAGAAACAAAATGTGGGAGTTGAAACTACAATTCATACCGAGGAAGTCAACTGGGTTATAGATGTACTTGCAAAGGAAGGCCTATCTAGATCTACTAAGTTTGAAATATGTCCAACATAGATGTGCCAATTAGCGGCTTCAGAGTGTATAGGATTAAATTCCTCAGTAGTTTAGATTTTCTTAATTTGGGCTTTTGCCCTCTCTAGTATAAAAAAAAGAAAGAAAGTGCAAAACTAAACATTGTTTCAATCAAACCTACTAGGTACAGAGGTTTATGTTTAGAGTGAATCTTTGATACAAGGTGATTGACTAAAACATCTGACTTGTTGATGGTTCTTACTGCAACTAAATTACTCAAGCCTTGTTTCTTCAAAAAAACACGTTAATACATCCTTTGCTTATTCCTTTTCATTATTGAGACGCCTTATGGGTTTCATATAGGACACTTCGACATAGTAGTTCACTGGTATTTGTCAAATTTTTTGGTATTAAAGACGAACGAATTTGCTAGAAGAGGGAGAAGCAGATAAAGAACAGGGTTAAGGGAAGCCATAGAAGCAAATAAAGAACAACGTTGTCTCCCATATTCACATTAAACGTTATTCTCCTCAAACACCTTCATTTTCTTCGATGGAGCAACTCAGATCTTCCCTCTTCCCTGTACGCTCTAACTCTCGCTCTGCTCCTCAAATTTGTGAACCTAAAATTGCAGAACACTGAATGTGTGGATTTGTTATTTTTTTAAAAAAAAATTAATTACACAGTTGGAAGTTAAATAACGAGGTGGAAAATAAAAAAGCTTACGTGGACAATCTTTAACAGAGAAATTAACAGAAGTTAATGGAGGGTGTTGATTACACCTAAAAAATTATTTTAGAGTGCTAATTGTACCTTTAAATAGTTTAGGGTGTTAATTGTAATACTATAATTAGTTTGGGGTACTAAGTGTACCTTAACCTTATAAATAATGGGTTTCTTTTAAAAATTTTCATCCAGATGGGAAATGTCAATAACAATTTATTTCGATCCAAAATATTCCCATTTGCAATGAAAATTCATATAAAAACTTGTTATATTTTATGATTTGTTAACCTCTTCTATATTAATACTAATAAGTCAATTTGCATATTGTCTTCCACCATTTATTACCTGATGCGTCCCAATTAAAGTTATTTAAATAACAACTTATTATTTTTTGTAATTCATTACTCTTATTCACTTAAAAATATAAAAAAATAATTAATTTTATTCTGCCATTTATGTTTTTTAAAAAATATTTTTTTATTTTTTCTAAAATATTTAACATGGTGCAAATTAAAGTCTATAAACAATTTGTTATGCTTTATAATTTGTCATTCCCATGAAGATTAAAAAATTAAACTATATATTTTGTTCTAAAAATTTATTTTCCTTATGTTGCCACGTGTACTATAAGTTATTTTAATATCAGCTTATTTTTTTTATAGTTTGTTATTCTTTTACATACAAAACATATAGAAAATAATTTAATTTGTTCTCTAATTTATTATTTTGTACATTTAAAATTCACGGAACAAATTATTTTATTTAAATTTTGTCATTTGATGTAATTTGAAAAATTCAAACAACAAAAATTTTAGGTGGTACCCTCAATGTTTTGCAATTTGTGCAAATTACATTAACCATTAATTTTATAGAGGATTATAAATATCGGTTGATTCAACGACTGATTGATTAGCATTTGTTTTCCCAAACTCATCACTGTTCATGTTCTTTTCTAATTTAACGATGACTCGTCATTTTTTTTTCTACTTAGAGCTTTTACAAGGGTAGTTCATTTGAATTTTCACGAGAAATTATTTGTCAAATAAATTCTGCAATTAAATTGAAAAAAATGAATTATTTCGTCGATTCAGAAACAGTTATTCAATTTAATATATACACACATTAAAATAAAACAATGATCTATATTATTTTTTAAATTCTAAATATAAAATAAAATATAGGAGGTTTTGTTAGGGGCAAATTGGTATTTTTAAATTTAATGTTTAGTATTTGGTCCTTTTAAATGATTACAATTTTTACGATCTTCCCCAATAAATATTATTTTTAATAAAATAATATTATTTTTAATAGTTCCTTTATTCTAATTTTCTCTTAATTTTTTAAGAGTTAACGTGCATGCAATATTTTAAAATACTTTTTGAGGTGTATCCAAGAAATTAAGAGAGAGAAAAGGTACATAAATAAAGTTTTATAAGCCTGGGTGGAAATCATATAGAGGGAACAGATAAACACTATCATGTAGATGGATCCAAATATAATGCTGCAATATCTGTTTAATGGCTGTGTTTAAACGATATCAATTACAAATTATCACGTAATTGACTTTTACTTACCACTTTATTTCTATATGTAAGTTATTTATAAAAAATAAATTTAGTCTTAAATATAAATTATTTGTAGGATAATTAATAATATTGTTTTAATTTTAACCCTATTGAATATAAAAAAATTTATAAGGTAATTAATAACTTTTTTTTAATTTATTTTTTTAATAAGGGCAAATGTAAAAAAAGAAAATTTATCAATTTAATAGATTTTTTAGTATGAGGTACAAGTGATTTACGTATAAAATCTAGTAGTAGATGACATGTTACCTTCATAAAATAAATGCCCACAAGTCACAACTACTATTTTGTTTCCTCCAATAAATAATTTCATCAGGATAAAATAAAACAAAATAATTTGAATTTGTAGCACCAAGTGCATAGTCATCTTTTTAATTTTTAAATTGCGACCCCAAATGAAATGTCATCAAATGAACTAATAAGTAGAAATGCATAAAAAAGATTGATAGTTCATTTGTTTTTATTATACAACAACAACCATCAAACCTTATCCCATTAAATAGGATCGACTATATGGATCATATGATGCCATTGTACTCTATCAAAAATTGAATCTTTGTTTAAATTATTGACCAGGAGATCCCGCTCAATGACCTCGTTGAACGTTCTCTTTGGCCTTCCTCTATTCCTTTTAACCGGGCTCCATACTATTTGATCCACCATCCTTGTTGGCGCATCCCTTGGCCTTCTTTGTACGTGTTCAAACCACCTAAGACAGATCTCTACCATTTTTTTCTCAATAGATGCCACTCCAACTCTTCCCCGTATTTGTTCATTACGAATTTTATCTTTTCTTGTATGCCCACACATCCATCTCAACATCCTCATCTCAGTTACCCCAACTTATGCTCTTGCTGTCCTTTTAAATCCCAACATTCACTTCCATAAAGCATTGCTGGTCTTATAGCAGTGCGATAAAACTTTCCTTTTAATTTATCTGGTATTTTTCGATCACATATAACCCCAGTAGCCTTTCTCCATTTAAACCACCCAGCTTGAATTCTATGATTAACATCCTCCAAAATTTCACCATCCTTCTGTATAATTGATCCCAAATATTTGAACTTATCTATTTGTGGAATAACTTGATCTCACAATTTAACCTCCAAGTTATTTCTAACTTGCCTCTTATCAAAATTACAATGCATATATTCAGTCTTACTTCTACTCAGACGAAAACCCTTCGACTCTATAGTACTTCTCCATAAGTTAAGTTTAAAATTAATCTCTTCTCTTGACTCTGCCACAACTCTGCCTATGCATGTAGCCGGTCCCAAGCCTGGGTAAAGGAGGAGGGTTGTGTTAGGCCCCGACAGCCAACGTAAAAATTTATCGAATCTTATGAACATGGACATTTATTTTTATTATAAAAAAAATTTAAATAGTCCACAGCACATACCAGAGTTCACAGTTTTATTCGATAGAAAGTAACATTGTATCACAATTGCAGCTCTTCATGAACTAAAAATGGCGGGTCTTGGGTTAGAATGAGATTGGGTCTGCCATTTTGGGTTTGGATTTTTGCTTTATTTGGTTTTTATGGTTTTCAATTTTGAGACATTTTCTTTTTTGATATAAGAATTTTTGAAAAAGGGTTAGGTTCACTTATTATCTAAAAATAGGATAAATTTTTTTCCCTAAATAATACTAATGTCAGACAGAGAAAGCTGTCTATTACTTTCAGGTATAAAGTTAAGTACCTAGGAATTAAGATGACATCTCAAACGTTACGAATAGAACCATAATAAAATAGTACTCTCTAGGGATCAAACAGGCTTTAAATTGAGCCATTTTTGTTGTTGGGCTCAATCATAATAAATAAAATAATCACAGTAACTTTTTAAACTCATTTTGGGTTTTTTAGTTTTAATGATTTTTTTATTAATTTTTTTTTGGGTACAATTTTTTTATTAATTTCGATTCTTTTAGGACTTCCAACATTTTTTGGGTCACAGTTTAATAATTTCTGGTTTAAATTTAAACCTTTTCAGACTTGGGCCATTCTGGGTTTGAGCTCAACTTTAAATTTTTCTTTTTAGGAATTGCAATGAGGTCCAAATAAAAAATTTAGTTACTAAAAAATTTTAAACAACATAAATTTTTTATCAATTCTTACATTAAAATTTATCATTGATCTTTAGTTGTCATTAAGACTTTTCATATTGCATATGAATGTTTAATTCATCGAAAAATTTTCATTTTCCTCTATTTTTATCATGACCGCAGTCATTGATGCTGTTAGTTATGTGTTTAGAATAGGGAGGATGCAAAAACTTGAACATCAATCTAGGCGGGTGGAGACTTGTATAATCTAGTCTTAGATATGAAAGTTACAAGTCTTTTTATATTGTATTTTGATTTGATGGAGTGAAAAGACTTCTTTCATGTATTTTGAATTAGAATTTTACTATGAGTTATGGGGGAGTATATTTTAAGGATTTATTTGGCTAAAGTATTTTTTTATCTCTTTAATTTTATACTTAAGTAATTCATTTTAGTATTTTCACTTTAAATTTCTTTTTAATATGTTGATTTTGATTATTTTATGATTTTAGTCCTTTAACTTTGTTAAAAATATAAAGTATAACTTCTTGAGGACTAACTTTAACTAAATATATAGTTTATTCAGCATTTAATATGCAAATTAATATGTTTTATTATTATTTATTCATCTCTAATAATTGTAAATTACAACCATTAAAATGAATTTTTTTACACAAAAGTCTCATTAAATTTATTACAAGAAAATTTTAATAACACACATTTTATTATTATGGGAAAAAGAAATAAAAGACTATTTGAATTTGAGAATGGGTATATAAATATATAAAAGGACAGATTAGGCAAGAGGTTCAATCTGTCCTTTTCAAATTTTGGTGAAAAGACCAAATTATTCCTGGAGTTGTAAATGTCTTAGGGAGAGTTTTGAATATTATTATTGAAGTTGCAAATTTCATTGTAGGAGTTGCAAACCCAAAAGCAATTGCAAGTACATTATTAGAGTTATAAATATTTTAGAGAGAATTGTCAAAACTATTACTAAAGTTATAAGTCTCATTGCAGAAGTTATAAACCCGAAAGTAATTAGTTCTAATTTCATATTTGTAAATGTCTTAAGGAGAATTATAAAAAATATTACTAAAGTTGCAAATGTCATTGCAGGAGGAAAGCAATTAGTTACAATTTCAGAGTTATAAAGGTCTTAGCTGAAGTTGTCAAAACCATTACTAAAGTTGCAAATGCTATTAGAGGAGTCGTAAACTCAAAATCAATTAGTTCCAATTTAAGAGTTGTAAATGTCTTAGAGAGAGTTGTAAAAACTATTACTGAAGTTGCAAATTACATTACAAGAGTTATAAACCCGAAAGCAGTTAGTTATAATTTCAGAATTGTAAATGTCTTAACTCAAGTTGTCAAAACTATTACTGAAGTTGTAAATGCCATTAGAGGAGTTGCAAACCCGAAAATAATTAGTTTCAATTTATGAGTTGTAAATATCTTAAGGAGAATTGTGAAAACCATTACTAAAGTTGTAAATCCTATTGTAGGAGTTGCAAACCCTAAAGCAATTAGTTGTAATTTCAAAGTTGTAAATGTCTTAGCTGAAATTGTCAAAACTATTACTGAAGTTGCAAATGGTATTAGAGAAGTTGCAAACCCTAAAGCAATTAGTTTTAATTTCAGATTTGTAAATATTTTAGGGAAAGTAGTGAAGACCGTTATTGAAGTTGTAAATCCCGTTGCAGGAGTTACAAATCTGAAAGTAATTAGTTGCAATTTCAGAGTTGTAAATATCTTAATTGAAGTTGTCAAAACTATTACTGAAATTGCAAATGTCATTAGTGGAGTTGTAAACCTGAAAGCAATTAGTTTCGATTTTAGAGTTACAAATGTCTTAGGAAGAGTTGTCAAAACTATTACTAAAATTGTAAATCCCATTGCAGGAGTTGCAAATGAACAAAGGGCAATTTCGTCTTTGTCCTAAGTTTGCAAAGTACAGATTAAGTAAGAGGCCCAATCTATCATTTTTAAAATTTAGAGATCCTTTTTATCCTTTTGAATTTCAAAAGTCTTTTATTGTCTTTTTCCCTATTATTATTATTAACAATTAACATAGTTTTTCAATTTTCTATTTTAAATATGACATTAAACAATAAACACCATCTCATGCATCATACAGGGACAAGAACCTAATTTAAAAATATAAAAGATGAAGGAGCGGGGCAACAAGTGTTAAGCAGATTTTCAACAGGTTTTAACTGATATATGTTACACCTTACTTTAAGGTCATTTATAATTTCTTATTCTGCAATTAGTATCAAAATGTGGTATCAAAGATTGGTGAAAGAGCTTGCTCTCCAGTAATTATAGTCTCTTAAGTTTGCTATTTCTAGAAGGCACAATAAAAATAACAGATAAGATTTGAGAACTATGAAACCTAGAGCAGTTTAAATTGAATTAATTAAGTATAAAATTAAAGAAGTGAAAAAAATACTTTAACCGAATAAATCCTTAATATATACCATTCATCATAATTCACAGTAAAATTTAAATACAAAATATATGAAGGCTCTTGACTATATCAAAATAGAATATAAAAGTCTTAAAACTATTTTATATCTAAGACTAGGTTATAACTCTCCACGTTGAAATTCTAGATTAGCTCCTTCAATACTTTAATCTTATAACCAATAGCCTTGATGGCTCCGCTCAAGATAAAAAAAACATAGGAAAATAGAAAATTTGTTGCTGGATGATAGATTCTCATATAGCGACAATTACACGAAGGTAGGATAATAAAATAGACAAACTCCATGTTTAGTCCATATGTGTAACATCTCAATTTTTAGGCCTAGAGACGCAGAAATAGCTTAAGATTGAGAGGCTACCAGACCCCCTTTGAGCAGAAGTCCTAGAGACACACAGAGAGTTTTCAGGGACTAAGCTGCGAGTAAACGAAGGTACAGGGATTTATGAAAGTCCCAAGGGGTAGAATGGCCATTTTGGGAAATGTGAAAGTCAAAGGTTGCAGAGTTAAGAGTTGACCAATTTGGTCGCGACGATAAAGTAGTATGGTCACGACTAAGTTTTACAGAAAGGTCAAGACGCGACTGGAAGATATGTATGGTTGCGACTAAAAAGTGATGAGGTTGCGGCTAAATAGTGTTTGGGTCGCGACTAAATAATGTTTAGTTCGCGACTAATGAATGCAGAAGGCATTAAGTTGCGACAGAAGGATAGTTAGGTCGCGACTGTGTAATGAAAAGATGTTAGACGTCAGAAACCAAGTGGGCCAAGAGTTGTGGAGGTCCAATGAAGATTGAAATGATATTTTAATAAAGTATAGTCACCCGGTCAGAGATAGAACTGGAAAAAGGATCAGATAAAGTAAAGGTTATCCAGAACCATGAGGTGGCATGAAAAGGTGTGCTCATGGGACCCACAAAATGCCACATGGCATTAAGTTAAAGGAAAGAGAAAAAGTAGAAAAAGGTAAAGGACACGTGGCACAGTCTCAGCCGCTCATTCACGGAAAAAACTCTGGAATTCTCTAGAAGCGCTGAGTTAGCATGCGAGGTGTCCCAAGGGCCCCACCAAGGCACCACCTAAGCATGTGAGGTGTCCTAGGGTGATGATGTTATAAGTGATGAGTCATTGGAGATATGATGTCATCATGATGAGGTAAGCAAAGCTTCTTGAGGAAGCAAGCAATTTGAGCCATTCATCGAGATTTGATCTGGGCCATCCATTCCACTTTGCCTCCACTATAAATATCCCCACCCCCTTGCCATTCCATTCCACGCCAAGAGCAAGAGAAGAAGTAGAGAGAAGAGAGAGAAAGAGAAAGAGAGAAAGGAAGGAAGAGAAAGAAGGAGTTCTGGTTGGGCTAGGAGCAGCTTGAAGAGCTTGAGAATAAGATAATTTATTCTAGTCCCTGCTCTAATAAATTAGAGTATTATTTTTATAAATTCAATAGCCAGAATAGAGGAATATCTCTCTCTATAAGGTTAGCCGTGAATAGAAAGAAAGTTAGGGGATGAACATGATAGGAGTATTATCTCAATATAAGCTTGAGTTAAATGGAGTTATGCTAGATAATATAATAATGAAATATCATGATATGTATAGGTTCTGGCCTATGGGAAGGTGGAACCTCAGATCAAAGGTTAAGGAAAGCTGCATGCCAGGTAGTGGACATACCCATTCTTCTATGCTTGATGTATATGCTTGTGTGTTAATGTGCCTATGATATGTAATGATGATGTATGCTCTGTCTTTTTATGAGATGATGGTTATGCATAATAGTGATAGGCATAGAGCATGAAAGTATGTAAATAAAATTTAAAGAAGGATAAAGGAAACACATATCATGCACTTGCATTCATCTTGTATGCATTGAATGGTACCGTTTACTACTGAGATTTTCCCAGAAATCTAACCCCCTACCTTTTTCAACCATAACAGGGTGCTGGTTTGGAGAAGACGGAGCTAGGAGAGTAAGGATGTTTGAATATGCATTTGAGAACCAGTTTAAATATAACAACTAGATATAAAAGAATATGTTTCCGTATCCCATTATATATTGAAAGGCTTTTAAGGCATTGAGGATGTTGTTACTAACATATAAATCATCTCAACAGATTGTTTTAATTTCTCGTGCCAATGTTAGGGACATTAATTCCACAAGAGACCGACCGCCATAGGCTCTGAAAGCTTTTCCCAATTTATGATGAGCTAAAAAAGAAAAAAACATAATACTAATAATAAAAGCAACACCAATATAATTAATAACAGTTTTCATAAAAAATATAATAAGAAGAATAATAATACCTTTTCGGTTTTGGAAAACAATGTAAGCGGCAACCCCATAGCCATCAGTAGAACTATGGCAGAGTAAAAATAATGTATATCCTAATGCCTGAAATAAGTTTTGTAATTATAAAAGTTAGAAAATATTATGATAGTTGCCTATCAAAATTCACAAACTTACTATTTTTAAATAATTTTTATTTATCTCTATTTTCAAATAAATATCACATTGAATTAAAATTCAAATAAATCATGAATTGTTTGTTTAACTACTTTTTCATTTAAAATAGATTTTAAGACAATGCATTAGAGTAAAGAGAAATACTAGTTCATGACTATCATATATTATCTGAACTCTGTTTAATTAAAATATAACACATCATATAATTTTAATCTTAGTCAGCTGATGACTCATATAAAAAAATTTATATTTTATTTTGATTTTAGGATAAACATTTCATTAGTATTATTTTTATTATTCTGTTAAATCTTGTTAGGAGTTTATTTTTCTTAAAAACAAAATAAAATGTGAATTCTTTCCTATGAGTCATTAGTCAATTAGGATTAAAATTAGATAATTTTTTATATTTTGATTGGACAAAGTTTGAATAATGTGAAACTCTTAAAATATGTAAGTATTTCTCTAGAGTAAAATGTTAAAACGCAACAAAATAATGTTATTTTAAAAAGATTTACGCATAAACATATTGAAACTAAGGTGATTTAATATAGCAACAGCTTGTTTAATAGCAAGTATGTTCCTAATACACATAAAAATAAAATAAAATAAAAAAAATAAAAAACATATGGATATGAAAATATGTAACATAAAAATGGTTATTAGTAGAACAAATAGAATTACAAATTAACAAATTTTAAAACAAATTGTATAGTTGAAAGAGAGAAGAACCTATATCCATATGGATTAATTAGAAGAATTTATTAGTAAAACTTACACACCAATTAAGGGGTTGTGCTGATGGTGGTAGCACCATTGGTATAGGAAGTTAGTTGGTGGTGCCGCTTGTATATGAGGGGATTGGCCTGGGTAATACTTGTAGATTGATATGCGCCATTGAGATATGCCGTTCAAATTTATCATGCAAATATATTGTAGATAATATCATATCATATCTTATAAATATAATATTGAGATATGGTATAGAAACTAGCGGGGTTAAATCCCGCACATGTAGGCGCTGCCATCTGTATATATGGTCATCATAAGTACATGAATAAACAAGCTATTTATTCCATTCCCACGTGCTCCCATCTTTTATGGTATTAGAGGCATTTTAAGGGACCACGATGACAAATATGAGTGAGTCAGGGAATGAGAGAAACAATGCTTCATCAACCAATTCAACATCGTTGTATTATCTGCATGCATCAGACAACCAAATTAAAGTCAAATATTTGTGAGTGAGCTTCTCAACGTAGACAACTACGGCAAATGGGTGAGCGACATGAGCAACGCTCTCTTCGCTAAGAACAAGATGGGGTTAGTGGACAGATCGATCGAGCAGGCAACGGCGAACTCCGTCGACTTAGCGTCGTGGACGCGATGCAATGCGATGGTGAAAGGCTGGCTCAAAAGTGCAATAGGGAAAGATGTCCACAGCAGCTTACGGTACGTAAAGACGGCACACGAAATCTGGGCCGACCTCAAAGAAAGGTTCGGGACAGGAAATGCACCCAGATTGTACGAACTAAGGAGGGAGGTGGCCCTTCTCAGAGAAGGAGAAGATGAACGTACCATCCTTCAAAACAAAGTTGAAGGCTCTATGGAATGAGATTGAATTGTTGATGCCATGGCCTAAGTACAGGTGTGGAGGCTGCAATTGTGGGAGCTGCACATGTGATGTGCAGAAGAAGATGTTGCAGATACGTCAGACTGAGCAATTATACGATTTTCTCATGGGTTTGGATGAAACATTCAACACTGTTCGAACCCAGATCCTAAGTGCGAAGCCCATGATGAGTTTGGGCAATGCATACCACCTCGTTGCAGATGATGAGAAGCAACGCAAAATCTCCATACAAAGGCCGACAGCTGAAGGAACAAACAAACAAGCATGAGAAAAGAAAAACCTAAGTACGCATACTGTCAGCACATAGGTCACACCGAAGATCAGTGCTATGAAATAATTCGGTATTCGTCTGACTGGAAAAGATCTGGACGTGGAAAAAGAAAGGGGGCGTAGAACGAGAAGCCGAGAGGACCTAGAGCAGCCTGCGTAAGATCAGAAGAGAGCCCGATTCCAGGTTTCTCGATGGACAAATATGAACAGGTAGTCAGGCAGTATCCAAGAACGGTCAACAGAACCTTCCTAATGCAAACATGGCAGGTATAACTCTACTCGAAAAACCATGGATTATGGACTCTGGAGCAACTAACCACATTACCTGTGATGATAACTTGATTAAAGATAGAAAGAATGGATATTAAAAACCAGTCCAAATTCCAAACAGTCAAAACATTGTTGTGAAGATCTCAAGAACAGTACACCTATACAGTGGACTGAAATTAAGAGATGTTTTAAACATTCCTTTTTTAAATGCGACTTACTCTCCATTAGTAAGGTGATCAGTGAATATGATTGTGTAGTCATTTTCACTAGAGATTTTTGTATAATACAGGACTTGTGGCCCAAGAGATTGGGTCACGTTTCTGATAAGAAGATTTTGAAGTTAGATTTAATTCCTAGTATTACTAGAGTCAATAAAGCATTGCGATTCTTGAATGAAGGCAAAGAAAACTCGATTGTCATTTCCAAAAAGTACAATAAAAAGTGTTTCTTGTTTTGAACTCATTCACTGTCATGTTTGGAGCCTTTACAAAAGCCCATCTTTGTGTGGGGGTGAGATATTTCCTTACTATTGTTGATGATTATAGCAGAGCAACATGGGTGCATTTTAATGCGAAACAAATCCGATGTAAGCACGTGATTCTCCACTGAGCAGATAATGGGAGTGAATTTCAGTCCCACTCAATGCTGACGTTGTATGCAAAAAGAGGGATTGAAATACAAACCACATGCCCATACACACCGCAGAAAACCAGAGTAGTAGAGCGATGACACAGGCACATACTCGAGATCGCCCGACCTCTAAGATTCAATGAACAAATGCCAAGATGTTTTTTGGTGCTAATGTGTGCTGGCGGTAATCTATATCATGAATCGAGTTCCCAGCAAGGCCGTCAAAAATCGAACGCCCTATGCCGTCCTCACCGGCATACACCAAACTACAGTCACATGAAGACCTTCGATTGTTTAGCATACTACAAAGACTTAACGACGATTGACGAAGGACAAGTTCGAGCCCAGGGGGAGGCGTGGCCCATTTGTCGGGAACCCATTAAGACAAAATGGGTACAAAATATATTATTTTGACAAGAGACAAATATTGGTCTCCAGAGATGTGGTGTTCTTCGAGAATGAATATCCTTTGTCCATGGAAGAGGCCGATGCCAACGAGCTTCCATGTCACGTGCTCAGTATGGCACCAATTTACGACGATGTTTATAGGCGTGAGATGCCAAGGAACGAGGCTGAGAATGCAGCAGGCCTACCTAACATTGACAGTAGGCCTAATCATGAAGACCACCAAGATGGGCTCAGTGATAACAGTGGTCCAACGAACACTGTAGAAAGGACCCATGAGCCACCACGCAAAAGCTCACTTACACGAGAAATGCCAAAGAACTACCAACGGGGGTTGGTCCGAGTGGTAAGCTGCTCGGTATCGCTTAAGCGAGGTCTTGAGTTCGAGCCTTGACGAATGCAGAAAATCCCCGTTGGGAGACTCACCCACCATAGCCAGGTGCGCGACGCGGGTCGGATCCGGATGTAGTCGGGGCAAAGCTCCGGTGAACCGGGTGGGCAAAAAAAAAAAAAAAAAAAGAAATGCCAAAGAACTCCAAGACTATGCCATTGATCTGCCGCACTCCATAGTGCCATCCTAACCCGACCCACACCTAGGAACCTCGAAGGTATATTGTCTATCCCACTTTATCTCTTATGAAAATTTCTCACCGTAACACAAAGCCTTCCTAGCGGCCATCACTACTGAGGATGAGCCGAAGTTATGAGCCGAAGTTTTTTGTAGAAGCAGTGAAGCACGAGTGTTGGTGAAAGGCTATGAAAGAAGAGATCGAGCCCTTAGAAATAAATGGAACGTGGACTTTGGAGAAGTTGCGGACGGGCAAGAGAGCTATTGACTCAAAGTGGGTCTACAAAAAGAAATTTAAACCTAACGGAACGTTGGATCAAAACAAGGCCTAACTCGTTGCAAAGGGATACACGTAGGTGGAAGGTGTCAATTACATGTGTAGAAAAATGGGGCGGTCTACCTTTAGTGTATTAGGCCTAGACCCATATATGTGTATGTTGGACTGAAATATAAATACCCAAAAGAGTTGGGTCATCAGTGTGAATATCCTAAGATATTCAAACTGATGGAGGGAGTGGTTATGAGGTAACAACCCCTCTCACCCATTATCTAATCATGCATGACTCGGGGAGGTTGCATTGTTGTTTTTCACACACAATACAGAATAGTTTTGGTGGGGCTACTCTGAGTGTGCTCTCAGACAAAACAAGCTTTCTTCTCTTGACAAGACAACAACTCTCTCTTTTCCTCTCTTCTGTGTCTTTGATGTGTACTAGAGACCCAAGTCTAGTAACGGTGCCGGGTTGCCTTGTGGGTACTTGAAGTAAGTAAACAGACAACAGGTACGCCTAAAAACCTACAATGGTATCAGAGCTAGGATCTTATTTTTGTAATTATTTTCGCTGCATGAATCTGTCTCTGCTATTTTTTTTATTGTTAGTCCGTGTTGTAAAAGTAAGAGGATGAAAAATAGCATCGTACAATAATTACAAATTTTTGGGTTTCTATAAACAACTGTTTTAGCCTCTAAAATTAGTACTATTGAGAAGAGCTTATGAAACTAATGAGAATAGACTCCAAGTGTAACATCCCAATTTTCAGGCCTAGAGATGCAGAAATAGCCTAAGATTGAGAGGCTACTAGACCCCTTTTTAGAAGTCCCAGAGGAACGTAAAAAGTTTCAGGGACTGAGCTGCGAGTAAGTAAAGGTACGGGGACTTATGTGTAGACAGTGGAAGTCCCAAGGGGTAAATGGCCATTTGGGGATGATGTAAAGGTCAAAGGTTCAAGAGTTGACCAGTTAGGTCGCGATGATAGAGACTTTGGTCGCGACGAGAATGTATTATGGTCGCGACTAATATTGGCTTGAGGCTTGGTCGTGACGAATATGTATGTGGTGTCGCGACTAATGAGTAGAATAAGCCTGGTTGCGACTAAAAAGTGATGTGGTCGCGACGAAAGACTGTTATGGTCGCGACTAAAGGATGTTGAGGTCGCGACTAGAGAATGCTGTGGTCGCTACTAATGAACACAGAAGGTGTTAAGTCGCGATGAGATGATGGCTAGGTCGCGACTAGTGGCTAAAGTAGTGCTAAGCGTATGGGCCATGAGTTGTGAAGGTCCAAATGAGATAGTTACCCGGTTAGAGATAGACCGGAGGCAGGAGGCCAGATACAGGAAAGGTTATCTGGAAACCATGAGGTGGACTGATAAGGTATCCTCATGGGACCCACAAGATGCCACATGGTATTAGAGTAGTGATTCGGTAATCTTTCAGTAGAGTAAAGTTACTCGGTTGGCACAAAAACCGAGGAGGTGATCAGATAAGTCTGGACTTATCTGGATAGCATTGGGAAGCGTGCAAGGTCTCTTCCAGTCGCCACATGGCATTAGTCTGGAGAAAGCAGATAAAGCTGAGGACACGCATTACGAGGCAAGACACTGGACCGGTGAGTCAGCATGCTGAGGTGTCCAGGAATTGAGACATATGATAAATATGGCGCTGAGGTGGCATGCTGAGGTGTCTCGATGATGTCATGCATGATGCAGTAAAGGAGGAATTAAAGAAAATAGGAAAATCCAGGAAAAATTAGGACCACATGATCAAAGTTCATGGTAATTATAGAATTGCCATTGGAGGAGGTTATAAATACCCCCCCTCCATTTCATTTCACGCATGGCAAGGGAGAAGGGAGAGAAAGAAGAGAGAGAAGGAGAAGGAAAGGAAGAGAGAAAGGAGAAAAGGAAGTAAGGAAGTTCTGGCGGAGCTGGAAGCAGAATAGAGATAGTAAGGTTCTGCTGAGCTAGCCAAGTAGTAACTAATCCTAGCTTTTATGTAATGGCTTTGTGATTTGATGTGCTATTGTTTGGTTGGATTGTTGTCTTATATGTTATGTCTGAAGCTCTGCTGTAATGCTATGATCATATGTTATTAAGCATGGAAGCATGCAGCATACTTATCTGTACCTAGTCACAAGCAAGCACTGTCACTCTGCATTACATATATTGTTATGATTGTTGCTACTGAGATTCCCCTGAATCTCATCCCCATACATAACCCGGTACAGGGAGGTTATGCTGAAGTAGATTTTGAGAAAGCCAAGAGACGCCGTTATGCTGCCGAAGTAAAGACTGAACATCAGTATATGATAAGTACTGCGTACGTAGTGCTGTCTAAGAAGGCTAGAAGTGAGTGGACCTAGCCGGTTCATCTAGTCTTTCCTGGGTACTACGTAGAATGATAGTTCTTATGAGGGAATTACCGAATCAGTACAGTTCAGTTCTTTGTACAGATGAAGCGTAGCGGTTATGCTGCCGGAGTATAGGCAGAAAGAGATGTAATAGAGATAGTAAGATTATGTATATGTCTTGTTGTGTATGCCTTGTTGTATGACATGATGTTATTCAATGATAAATATTGTTTGGCATATGCAATTTATGTATGTTAAATTAAGGGGGAAATTCGCAGGTCCTGAGGCAGCAGTGTTCAGTCCTCAGTTTCACCTAGTAAACGGAGGAGTCTGGCCATGAGATTTGGTGAGCCGGTAGTACACATCTGGGGAATTCCGTGGATAGGTATTAAGCCTCATTTGGATGTGTAGAAGGTGAGAAACCAGTTCTCAAAGTAAAGGTTCAGAATAAGGAACTTAAGAGTTAAAAGTTCAATCTGGACTTAAGTACAGCTAGTATAGCTTCCGCAAGTGTACTCTGAGGAGTATAAAGGAGGATGTTTCACCAAGAACGTTGAAAACAGACATAGGAGGGTAGAGTTATGAAGGAGAGAAGTTTCAAGTAAAATTGGGTCACCTGAAAACCTCCGATAAGTTAGGCTTTAAAAATAGTCCGATTGTGTAGAGTTCGAGAAAACGATGAAAAATGACTCCAAAAATATCAAAAACGGACGTCGGACAGCGGAGTTAAACCCGCTCACCTCTATAAAATGGGTTGTCGTGATCCGGCTGGAGGTTGAAGATGACCTATAACCAAAACAAAGCCGTTTTGGACACCTCATTTAAAAAAAGCAAAATCCTAGCGCAAAAAAATATTTATTTGTTTTGGGCTACAAAGAGGCCCATCTAGGAAATTAAAAAACATTGTTTGTTTTAAGTTGCTGAGAGGCCCATCCGAAAAATTAAAAAAAAAGGGATTAGGCCAAGGGATACTGGACTGGGTCAGATTAGTGGATTAAACCCTGATCCATAATAATAAAAAAATGAAATTATAAAAAAAATTCCATGTACGTGCCATGTGGCTACTGGTGAGTGAGACACATGGCAATTGTAACATCCCAATTTTTGGGTCTAGTTGAACTGGGAGGTAGTCTGATATGGGCAGGCTGCTAAACCCGTAGTCCTAGGTAGTAATCTGATATGGGCGGATTATTTACCTGTATTTTGTAGGAATCTGAGGGATGAGCTAAGTTCTTCAGGATTTAAAGATGAGTTAAGTCTTTAACCTACAGAATCGGGACAGTTCACCTAGGTTCAAAATGAGGAATGGGAGGAATGTCCTAAGTCTTAAGCCTAGGAATTCTGCAGGTAGCTTGATATGGGCTGGCTCCTACGTAAGATAACCTGATACAGAGGGTTGTCGAGCCTTTCAATTAACAAGGACTCCCGAAGAGTAGGGGATGAGTTATTGAAAGAGAATTTCTAGAACTTAGGATAAAGGATAAGAAGAAAGTGAGATAAGATAGACCCCATAATTATGCTAAGATTCTGTGGGGTGAGATATGAAAGGAATAGGCACTGAGCAATAGAGTTGTCCATAAGAAAGAAAGCAGATGTATGAGGAAGATGTATTGGTGACTTTTGGTCGCGACGAGTAAGTATATTGGTCGCGACTAATATTGGCAGAGAGGTTTGGTTGTGACGGATATGTATGTGGTGTCGCGACTAATAAGTAGAATGAGCCTGGTCGCGACTAGAATATGTTGTGGTCGCGACGAAAGACTGTTGTGGTCGCGACTAGAGAAAGTTGTGGTCGCGACTAATGAACCAAAAGGTGTTATGTCGCGACGAGATGATGGCTAGGTCGCGACTAGTGACTATAAGTGGCGCTAGCCGTATGAGATCTAGTGGGTCAAGAGTTGTGAAGGTCCAAATGAGATAGTTACCCGGTTAGAGATATACCGGAGGCAGGAGGCCAGATACAGGAAAGGTTATCTAGAAACCATGAGGTGGACTGATAAGGTATCCTCATGGGACCCACAAGATGCCATTTGGCATTAGGGTAGTGTTCAGTGACCTTTCAGTAGAGTAAAGTTACTCGGTTGGCACAATAACCGAGGAGGTGATCAGATAAAGTCTAGGACTTATCTGGATAGCATTGGAAGACGTGAAAGGTCCCTTCCAGGTGCCACATGACGCAATCTTAGAGGCAGAAGAAAAGTTGAGGACACGTATTACGAGGCAGGACTCTGGACCGGTGAGTCAGCATGCTGGGTCAGCTGCTGAGGTGTCCAGGGAATTTAGGCATGTGGAAAATGTGGCGATGAGTCAGCTGCTGAGGTGTCCCCTGAGGTGGCACTGATGATGCAGTAAAAGGAAAATAGAAAATTCCAGGAAAAACCAGGACCGCAGGATCAGATGGCATGGAAATTACGAAATTGCCATTGAGGATGTATATAAATACCCCCTTGCTTCATTTCCATTCACGCATGGGCAAGGGAAGGGAGAGAAAGAAGAGAGAGAAGGAGAAGGAAGGGAAGAGAGAAAGGAGAAAAGGAAGTAAGGAAGTTCTGGCGGAGCTGGAAGCAGAATAAGGATAGTAGAGTTCTGCTGAGCTAGCCAGGTAGTAACTAATCCTAGCTTTTATGTAATGGCTTTGTGATTTGTTGTGCTATTGTTTGGTTGGATTGTTGTCTTATATGTTATGTCTGAAGCTCTACTGCAATGCTATGATCATATATTATTGAGTATGGAAGCACGCGGCATGCTTATCTGTACACAATCACAAGCAAGCACTGTCACACTGCATTACATATACTGTTATGATTATTACTACTGAGATTCCCCCGAATCTCATCCCCCTTGTATAACCATTTAAGGGAGGTTATGTCAAGGTAGATTTTGAGAATTTTGAGAGACGCCGTTATGCTGCTGAAATTTTGACGGAGATAGCAGTAGTGGAAAAAGGATATGATGCGTACTGTGTACGTAGGTACTGTCTAAGGAGGCTGGTAGTGAGTGGACCTAGCCGGTTCATCCAGTCTTTCCTGGGTACTTACGTAGAATGTTAGTTCTAATGAGAGAATTACCGAATCAGTACAGCTAGTATAGCTTCCGCGGGTGTGCTCTGAGGAGTCTAAGGCAGGATGTTTCAGCAATTCTTGACTGGCGTGTGTAATCCACGCGCTATTACCGAGAGTGGGTCTGTCTAGTTTTTTATTTTTTCTAGATTTAATCTTCTATGGGCGCGTGAGGAATCGTCTGGACTCTGATTGAGGCGCGATTTATTCCTAAAAATTCCTAAAATTAAGATCTTCATTTTGGTATATAATTTGCTCATTTTATGGTAATTTTGGATCTGTTTATGAGCATTTAGTATATTTTCTGGCCCTTTTAGATGTTCAAAAATTTTAAGAAATTATGAAAGATTTTAACATTAAATTTCTATGTGAAAATGAGTCAAAGGACTTCATGTAGCACTGAAATTACTGAATATAGTTCTTTAAACTCCTCACATCTAGATGATAAAGTTCTAGAAAATGAACCTCAGAGTGAGGATTTAGATCCTGAACTTCTTGAAGAAGAAGATCCAGAGGAGCTTATAAAGATTACTGGTCTAGAAGAAGATCTTGATGAAGACCTTAAAGAAAATCCAGATATAGATCTAGAAAGGGATCTTGAGTAGAACCCTAAGTAGGATCATGAGGATCCAGTGGAAGAACCTCTTCTTGAGGAGCTTTAATTGATGTTTACAAATTTTAGATCTAACTCTGCGTCTTCTCTTCTTAAATTATGAATGGGGAAGAAGAAGTAATCTAACCTAAGTACCCCAACTTTGGCTAGGAGGATAGCTAAAGATCAATCAGCCAAACATACAAACATAAAAGACATTTATAAATTTCTCCATAATTATACCAAAATTTCTCCATAATTATGCCAAGTTCATGACTAATAAGAAAGAAAAAAAAATCTACAGTGAAGTCATGATAGAATACATAAAACAATCAAAAGGTAGAGGCTGACATACCAGAAAATCTTTCTGGATTGAAGCTATAGAGATAACTTTAAAATTTATGCTTAAGTCATCAAATTTAATTCCAATATTATCTTGAATGATATCTTTTAAGTTCTGGCACTCCTTATATTTTATATTGCTATTGAAGACATGATTTCATGTATTGTAAATGGAAAACAAGTTTTACTTTATTTAAAGAAGTTAATTTAAAATACAATTTGATTATTCATGTATAATCTATGCATGCTTCTTATA
The DNA here is from genome assembly GCA_037074615.1 of Leucaena leucocephala. Taxonomy (NCBI): domain Eukaryota; kingdom Viridiplantae; phylum Streptophyta; class Magnoliopsida; order Fabales; family Fabaceae; genus Leucaena; species Leucaena leucocephala. The sequence goes on along the minus strand of CM073536.1, from coordinate 10,290,392 downwards.
AGTGGGAGCTTTTAGAAGATGGGGCTTCTAAAAGTAATATTTTATTATTAAAGTACTCATATAGAATTCTTGATAGTATATAATGATTGTTGTTAGTATCTATGTTATGGGAGGTACAAACGTATGCTCCTAATAGTGGATCTTGTAGTATCATTATTTTCTAGTTAAGAATAATATAAGTACACGATATTATATACTTCACTATGCTATATGACTCAAATGTTCTTCAATACGATTCTCTTTATAAGAGAACCTAGATTTGCCTAATAATTGTGGCAACCAAGACATTATTGCTAAACTAAATAAGGATGAAAACTCAACGGAGATAACTGGGATATCTGACACTAAAAGGTCCAATACATCTTAAAGGAATAAAATGCTATTGAACCTTTGACGACTACTATAGCTGACCAAGATGCTTACCAAGCTTGGAGGAAGATGAATAGTATAGCTAGAATTACGCTTCTTAGTACCATGGCATATGAAATCATGTGTGAATTTAAGACGCACAAAACCGCTCAAGCCATGTGGATTGTACTAAAGGATAAAGTTGGCAGTGTTTCTACCACTGAGCTTAGGAGGTTGACGATTAAGTTCAATACTTATAACCTTACGCCAAACACTCATGTGAAGCAACATCTGAGGGAGATGACCAACATAATTAGAGAGCTGAAAGAAGCTTGTCATACCTTGTCTAAATCACAATGAAAACATTGTTACTTTTAAATATACATCTAGGTATTTGGAGCTGGAAGATGAGCATATAGAGGCTTATAGAACCTCTGCACATGCCTATTTGATTGAGGATGCTGGCACTTCCCATTCAAAGTCCTATTTTAAAGAGGGCATGAAGTTCCAAAAGAAAGGGAAGAAGGGCGGTCCTTAATTTCAAAAGGGCAAGAAACAATTCAAGAAGAAGGGTTAGAAAAATTGAAAGCAAAAACTGGACCTAAAGAAGGTCAAGTGTTGTGCCTGCCAAAGGATGGGCTATTCCGCACGTAACTATTCTAAACAGGACAAAAGTGAAAAGGTATTAGTGAATTATATGAATTTGCATGCCTCATATGTTTCTAGTACTGTTTTCCTAACATAAACAATTTCTTATTCTTCAATTATTGATTAAAGCTCCATATACCATGTAACTAAGGATTGATAATCCTTCATGGACTATCGTCAATGCAAGTGGCTTTATGTAGGGAACAATATGAGAATCAAGGTTAGAGGTATTGACACCTAAAAATTTACTTTACGTGATAGAAAGACCTTGATACTCTATTATGTGCTTCATGCTCCTGACATCCGACAAAACTTGTTCTCTGCATTATTTTTTCAGAGTTTGGGTTTAACGTGAACTTCTATGATAAAATTGCAGACATTGCTAGTGACTTTGTCTCTTATGGTTCAATTTTTCTATTCAAAAAGTTCTTTGTTATGAATATTATTGGTGGTTCTAGTGTTAATGAATGCTTTGAAATTTCTTCCAATATTATTGATATGAATGTCTGGGATGCTAGACTAGGACATATTATTCAAAATATGATTAAACTGGCAAAAGAAGGATTGATGGGTTCTATTACAAGTATGGAAATGTCTTAATGGGAAAATTGTCTAGTGGACAAGGCAACAAGAAAGCCTTTCAGTAAGGGAACAAGAGCTCAAAGTCCATTGCAATTAACCCATTCAGACATTTGTAGTCCATGAGGGTGAGGGCAAGGCACAGAGCTTGGTATTTTGTTACCTTTATTGATGACTTTTTACGATATGGTCGTATCTATTTGATCTCACATAAGTCTGAGGCCCTTGAGTATTTCAGATGATACATTAATGAGATAGAGAATTAAATGGATAATAAAATCATAGCGTTACTCACTGATTGAGGTCATGATATTTGTCTAGCTCAAGCAAACCTACCAATTTCATATTGAGGTGACGCTTTGTTGACAACAACATTCATGCTTGACCGTGTTCCCTCAAAATCAATCGCTTCTATGCTTTAAGAGTTATGGATAAAACACAAGCCGGACTTAACCATTCTTAGACCATGAGGGTCAGCCGTATATATCCATGATGATTCCCTTAGGTATGGGAAGCATGGTCCTAGAGGAAAGAATTGTATCTTTATAAGGTACTCAAAATAGTCCAAATGATACGTTTTCATAGGTGAAAATGAAGATGAAACAGTGACTGGCATAGAATCAAGAGATGCCACATTCATTGAGACAAAATTTTCCAGCAGGGGAGATGCTGACCACACTGTATCTCTTTATAAGACTCAGTTATAGAATAGTGCCGAACAAATTGACATACCAGAATCCTCTAGGTATATCAATCTGAGTGGGAAGTAAGAAATGTCAACATAAAAATTGAGACAAAAAAAAGATAAGCAAGTAGCCCAGGTCAGAAGGAGTAACAGGGAAAGTGTTCCAAAGAGACGCTTCTGAAGAAGGAGAAGCGATCTTAGTTACTCCAGAAGGGGATGTTAAACCTCGCTCTGTTCATGAAGCCTTGACAGGTCCTGCTAAGGAGGAATAGAAGAAAGTAATAGAAGAAGGAATAGACTCAATGAAAAAGAAACAAGTCTGGGAGTTAGTTGATCTTCCAAAAGGGCGTAAAGCCATTGGGAACAAGTGGGTTCTCAAAATCAAGAGAAAGGTGGATGGATCAATTGATAAATTTAAAGCCCAATTGGTTGCAACGGGATATACACAGCAGAAAGGTATATATTATAAGGATACTTTTTCACCTATTGTGCGCTTTAATTCGATAAGACTTATTCTGGTAATAGTAAACAGTTTAAATCTGGAATTACATCAGATGGATGTAAAAATCGTATTCCTGAATGGTGATATGGATGAAGAAATTTATATAGAACAATCAATAGGTTTTATTGAAAAAGGGTTTGAACACAAGAATTGTAAACTCTAAAGATCTATTTATGGATTAAAATAGTCATTTAGATAGTGGTACTTGAGATTTCACAAGGTGATAACCTCATATAACTTCCAGATGATAAAGGAAGACAACTATGTCTACATTAAGCGGTTTGAGGGTAACTTTGTAATATTATCCTTATACATAGACGATATACTCTTAGCTAGAAATAGTCTTGACTCGGTGATAGCTATTAAAGAATGGCTCTCATTGAAGCATAATACATTTTCAGAGTTAAGATCCAAAGAGATCACTCAAGAAGGATCCTCTCTCTTTCACAAGGGGGTTATATCAAGAAAATACTTGAGCGATTCAACATGAGTAACTGCAATCACATGGATATCCCTTTGGTCACTGGAGTGGCATTGAGTTCTAACATGTGTCCCAAAAACTGAATAAGACAAAAAGTAGATGGAAAGAGTTCCATATGCCAGAGCTATTAGCAGTCTAATGTATGTAATAAAGTGTACAATACTAGATATTTGTTATGCAGTAGTGCTGTTAAGCAGATTCTAATCCAATCCCAATGAGAAACACTAGAAGACAATGAAAAAGATCTTGAGATACTTGCAGGGCACAAATTATGCACTGTGTTATGAGGAAAGCGATCTACACTTAGTGGGATACTAGATCGACTTTGGGTTATACGTTCTTGTTGAATAATGTCGCCATATGTTAGAGTAGCAAGAAGCAAATGTGTATTGCCTTACACTTTATAGAAGCTGAGTATATGCACTATAGTAGTGCAAGAGGCTTTGTGGCTAAAAAGATTCATAGAACACCTTGGATTTAGAAATAAGACTATCAATCCGGTGATAGTTCACTATAGCATTACTTCGGCCATAACCTACACTAAAGACCCTAAGTATCATAGCAAGACTAAGTATGTTAACATAAAGTACAATTTTGTGAGGGATTATATAATACAAAAAATTATTACTGTGCAATACATTTTCATCAAATATATGGTAACAGATCCCCTAACAAAGCCAATAGGCAAAGAAGTCTTTGAGAGACATGCAAAAGCTCTTGGCATGCATAAAATATGAAATGTAAACCTTAGGTGATGCTTTTATAATTGATGGAATTATGTTTTTCATCATTACATGATGTGTCTGTGTGAAAGTATACAATGTCCAATATGTCGTACAGGCAACAAAGGTTGTCTCTCTGACACGAGCAACCGCCTTTGACACTCAGGTAGAGTGTGCAAAGATGAGACATTTGTGTTCATCAGTAAAGCGACAAAGAGTGATGATATGGTAGAGAAGAAACATAAACTATATGTCACCTTGGCTAAAGTATGACAAGTTGAGATGAGACCTATATATATGAAATTGGATCAAACCATGGAAACCTACTTCCATGATGCCTGTAGTTAGATAACAAATCTTTCAACATTGACGTCATATATATGAAGTTGAAGAAATTAGGTTTAGATGCTAAGAGTGTCTAGACTTAAATCTGTATGGTGTTTATAATAAATGCAAAATGACGTACGCTCTTAAAGTATAAGAGTAACACCGTAGCATGTGATTCATATCACATGTGCTAGAAGAACTGCAAAAGAAAAGCAAGTGAAATATCACTATTTCATTTCTGTGTGAGCCTAGGAAGGAACAATCCTTCCATTAATGTCATTTGACTTTGACAATATCATGGAGGTATATCTTAACGACTGCTGCTTTAGCATATATCTTATGATCATGATAGATACTATCTAAGGAATTACGCTAGGAAAGCGATTGATCCATATCGAAGTAATATATGGGCGAAAGGAAGATTACCTATAATATGCATACGTATGCTAGTGTCTGTGACATATCCCTTATGATATTTTATTTTTATAAGTGTGGATACTAGGCTTATAAGAAAGTCAATTTGAGTCAAGTTTGATTCAAGAGGGATTAAATTTGCCATAGAAAAGTGTCTATGGGTAAATCTAAGACATATGAGAAATATTATTAAACTCAAGCTACACGACGGAAAGGTTATCTTGTGCTGGCCCTTTAAAAGGGATTTCTAGTACAGGCACCTAGATGCAGAAGTCATGCCCTTGCGGTCACGGCAAAGTACTTAGTATAAAAGAAGGAAAAAAGAGTATAAACACACGATCCCTAACCCACCAAGTGTGAGTGGGAGATGTAGGAAAATGGGCCGTCCACCCTTGGTGTATTGGGCCCAGACCCATATATGTGTATGTAAGACTGAAGTGTAAATACCTAAAAGAGTTAGGTTATAGTGTGAATATCCTAAAATATTCAAACTGATGGAGGGAGTGGTTATGAGGTAACCACCCTTCTCACCCATTATCTAATCATGCGTGACTGGGGGAGGTTGTATTGTTGTTTTTCACACACAATACAGAATAGTTTTGGTAGGGCTGCTCTAAGTATGCTCTTGGACATAACAAGCTCTTTTCTCTTGGCAAGATAGTAACTCTCTCTTCTTCTCTCTTCTGTGTCTTTGATGTGTACCAGAGAGCTGAGCCTAGTAACAGTGTCAAGTTACTATGTAGGTACTTGAAGCAAGTGAACTAACAACAGGTACGCCCGAAACTTACACCATGAAACCTTCGCGCCTTTGGCAAAGCTCATCATGGTACGGACACTGTTTACTATAGCCGCCAAAAGAATAAGGGAAATACACCAACTTGATGTGAACAACATGTTCCTACAAGGTGAATTGGAAGAAGAGGTTTACATGAAGATTCCTTAAGGTTTTACAAAGATAGGTGATACAAAGGTAGTCGCCTCTAGAAGTCCTTATACCGACTCAAGCAAGCCTCAAGGAACTGGAGCAAGAAATTCACTCATGTTCCTTTAAAAGCCAATTTTTGTCTGTCCCGTGCCGACCACTCTCTACTCATTTACAAGACTCAAAGAACATTTGTTGCCGTCGTAACTTACGTCGACAAAATTATCATGACTGGGGATAACGCAGAAAAGATAGCGGAGTTTAAGAGATACTTGCATGAGAAGTTTAGTATCAAGGACCTTAGCCTACTCAAGTACTTCTTGGGAATCGAGGTCTCCCCCAACCAATGTAAGCACTGTGTTGAGTCAGAGAAAATATGCATTAGATATACTGCTAGATGCAAAGATGGAGGATTACAGACCAAGCCCTACCCTAGTGGAAGAACATTGCAACATTGAACCCTTAGAGGGCGATAAAGAAGTTAATGAAGGATAATATAGAAGGTTGATTGGGTAGTTGTTGTAACTCATAATAACAGACCAAACCCTCATATACCTAGTGAACGTCCTTACTCAGTTCTCAAGTAAACCCACGAAGATGCATATGGATGCTGTAGAACGGGTCCTATGCTGCTTGAAAGGTATACCTAGACAGGGGATCCTGCTTTGAAATTATGGGATGTGAGAACTTATAGCATACTATGATACCAATTGGGGTGGCTATAAAATTGACGAGATGGTCATGCACTAGTTATTATCACTCTAGGAGGCTCGCCCATTTTATGGCGATAAAAAAAGTAGTGTTGTGGCATGTTCCTCTATAAAGGCAAAATATAGAGCAATGGTCATCATGATAAGTAATCTAGTATAGCTGCGATGGTTGCTATAAGAACTCGGGGATAAGCAATCGAAGGCCACGACAGTATTCTGTGACAACCAGGTATCATTACATATTACTTCGAATCCTATCTTCCATGAGTGAACGAAGCAAGTTGAAATAGATTTCTATTTCATTCGGGATCGAGTATAAAGTAATGAAGTAGGGCCTACTAAGATATAGACCAAGGTGCAACTCGAGGACATATTCACAAAACCACTTGGCCCAAACAAATTTCGCAGGATTACAGGCAAGTTGGGCGTCATCAATCTACATGCCCTAATTTGAGGGGAGTATAGATTGATAGACGCCATTGAGATATGCCATTAGGATTTATCATGCAAATATATTGTAGATAATATCACATCATATCTTGTAAATATAATATTGAGATATGGGATCGAAACTAACGTAGGTTAAATCCCGTACATGTAGGCATTGCCACCTATATATATATGGTCATCATACGTACATGAATAAACAAGCCATTTATTCCATACCCACGTGATCCTATTTTTTAGCACTGTTGCTGTTACGCCCTAAAAATCAAAGAGTGGCTAGTACAGAATATGAGAGAACTCACATTCTATAAGCCATTAAACATTATAATTAATATAATAATAATTTTAGACATGTAAAGCCATTTTAAATTTTCATATATGAACATATTTTTACATCCCAAATAGGATAAAAGATTATAGGAATCCTGCCTATAGACTATGTAGAGCATATACAAGTTTTGATTAGCAATTCGGGGGCCTTCACTGTTTCACTGGTGATGCAAGGCTAGCAGTGCTATCTGAGGGCAAAATAATCTTTCAGTGAATAATGTCCTATTAATAAACCAGTTCACGAGGGCAACTAACCATTCAAGTATGGCTCGAACCCACGAAGATTAGTGTGGACATATAGTCCATAAGGGTAAGTAACCATGCATAGTACAAGGCCACAAAAATAAGCACAGGTATGACACCTACGAATACAAGCGTAAGAATGAATCCTATGAATATCAAGAGTGAGTATTGTACCCAAGAATGTCAAGCGCTTGAGCTTAATTTTTACCATGGTGCGCCAAGGACTAATAATACTGCTATTAGTAATCAGCGTTATGTATTTGGTCATCTCATACAATACTATCAAGTATGCTTGGAGTCACTTTACCTTTCATAAATAGAAATATTCTCTTGGTAGTATAAACCGATAAAGACTATTATATAACAGAAGACTCCAGTATGAAGGTTCAAAAGAACATCTCAGATTTCCTTTGAGGTTCGTGAATGGTCATTCAATAAAATCAAAATTGAAGTAGAATAAATAAATAAAATCTTTATTCATCTAAACAATTAATTGTCAATAATCAAAAGACATAATTTGAATAAACTTGCTTTGATTAAATAATATTTAACAGAATTGAATAAATTGATAAAAGTATAACAAATGGTTAAAATATCATCTGTTACGCTTCCAAATATACAACTTACTCTCAATAATTCATCTCCTAAATTATTCTCACTCCTCAATCCCCTAATATCCCAAAACAAAAATCAATAATACCATTAGAATTTCAAACTTCACAAGTCTTTAACATAATAATTTTGATAACAAAATACCCCATCTTAATTCTCAAACTTCAATAACTCAATAAAAAGGACACCCCTGCTTTAATTCATTTTGCATAAAATATTGTATTTGGGTTCAACTCCAACATATAATATGATTATTCTCAAGCCAATTTGTCTAATATTAGCTTCCATAGTAACCAATTTCAAAGACTTACATGAGAGCAAACAACTTGATCTTTGAATTATAAATCTAATACTTTTCCAATTATTTCATTAATTCTATACCGACTTCACTACCAATAGTAATAATTGGTTCTCATACCATAATCAACAAATAATCCCACAACAACCCACCAATTCTTCTCTTATACATTACCACAAACACCTTGTAGGCATTCAAATTTGTTTGCCAAAGCAAGCATCTTAATTCACCCGTTAATAACCATACTTCCTCAGCATCCACATAATCTATAAAAATTTCCTCAAGTTTATAACTTTTACCAAAATCATGATACAAATCAAAATAAATAGCACCTTATCAATCTCATACAAATTTTTCAATCAAACATTATAGAATACCCATTAAAGTAATACTTCCTCTTTAATACTTCTACAACCCCTAAACTCAATCCCTCTTTTATTAACTTTTTATGTGATTCCCTTCCTTTTATACTTCCAGCTTGTTTATACTTGTTTTAATAATTCCTTTTCAATTTTACCATTTATCCAATTCTATATATGGCGGCCCTTGATCATGCTAGCACATAGACCTTATGAATTTATCGGTAGGAAAGAAATTTATTGGGTGTAAATGAATATTGACTACTAAAACTAGAGCTGATGACACACTTGAACATCTTAAGGCTCGCCTTGTTGCTAAAGGCTATGCTCAGAAATATGGTGTTGACTACTCTGAGAATTTTTTCCCCTTGACCAAGCTCTCCTCTGTTCATCTCTTCATCTCTTTAGCTGCTACTTATGGTTAGGATCTCTCTCAATTGGATATACAAAATGCATTCTTAAATGGTGATCTTCTTGAAGAAGTGTACATAGAGAAACCACTAGGTTTTGTTGCTCAGGGGGAGCGTGGTAAAGTATGTCACCTTAAGATATCTCTATATGGTTTAAAGCAAAGTCCTTGGGCATGGTTTGACATATTTAGTACTGTTGTGAAGGATTTTGGCATGTGCTAGAGTAAGTGCGATCATTCTGTGTTCTATCAAAGAACAAGTGATGGAATGATTATACTAGTTGTGTATGTCGATATATTGTGATTACGGGGAGTGACACCTCAGGGATCTCATCACTCAAGTCATTCCTTAACTCTTACTTTCAGATGAAGGGTTTGGGTTCATTAAAGTACTTCCTGGGGATTGAAGTCATGAGGAGCAGGAAGGGCATCTTATTGACTGATAGAAAATATGTTACTAATATACTAAAAGAAATTGGAAAACTAGGAGCTGCCCCAACTAGCTTCCCTATGGTTTATAATATCCTGCTTAATGTTGATAACAGTATACCGTATGAAAATCCCATTAAAGCTGCTAAGAGCAAGCCATTTGAGAACCCATAGAGGTACATGAGATTGATTGACAAATTGAATTATCTTACATTAACCTGTCCTAATTTCACTTATCTAGTGAGTGCCTTTAACCAATTTATGGTCTCGCCAACTGTCTGACAATAAGAAGCCTTAAAACATGTGTTACATTACTTGAAGGGATCTCCAGGTCATGGGATATTGTACAAGAATCTTGATCACATACATATTGATTATTTTTGTGATGCCAATCATGGTGGATCAAAAGTTACAAGACAATCTACTATAGGATACTATATTTTTATAGAAGGAAATTAGATATCTTGGAGAAGCAAGAAATAAAATGTGGTATCATGATCGAGTGTAGAAGCGAAATACAGAGCCATGGCATAATATGTATGTGAGATAGTCTAGATATATCAGTTACTGAAGAAGGTTAGCCTTAGAACCTTGTTACTAGTAAAACTGTGGTGTGATAATAAAGCAACCCTACACATAGCTTCTAATTCGATATTCCATGAACGCACGAAACATATTGAGATCGACTATCATTTCATTTCAAGCTCAAGGAAACCTTCATCTCTACAGAGCATGTCAGATCCAGTGATCAATTAGGTGATCTCCTCACTAAAGCTCTTAATGGGGTTCGAGTTGAATATTTTTGTAACAAGTTATGTAAAATTGACATCTATACTCCAACTTGAGGGGGAGTGTAGAGATATTATAAGATATGTAAATATCTTGTAATTAGTATATAGGATAAGATATAATATTATATCATTAATATCTAGGATTCTATAGTACGTGTATATATATCCCTTCAGAATATCATTAAAGGACAAGCATTTTCATCATATTTTCTCTCCAAAACAATAAATATCCCACAAAAATAGGAACAATCAGTCAAACTACAATAGACGGTTATTAGTTGATGACCGAAAACTTACTAACTGGAAAACTGAATCTATGATATCTATAACAGTAAAAGGACAAGATAACATACCCTTTGATCCTAAAGCAATAGAAGTAAACCTACATGGTAGTGAATTAGGTAAAAAATACGTAACACTTAGTCCTATTGGTTGCCAATAGTGAACTCCATTATATGAGAAGACGCTTAAAAAATGAAGAATCGTTGAGGTTTTGAAATAATAATTCATTGATCATATGTGTACAACACTCTCATAAATACCATTACTTGAAACTATAAGTACCCCCTTTCCCAACTCATATGCATTTAAATTTATTCTTTAGTTACAAACACCGAAATACATGTCCGACATCAAATACTCTTAGAAGTTAATTACCTAACGAAGGAGGATTACTTTTTAGATCACACTCTCTGATTACATAAAAGACTCAATGCTCCTTGACAATGTTATAATAATGTTCAATTATAAATAAATTGAACCCGTAATGTAATTATATTATCTTATATGTTACAGGAGAAAAATTGAGTACTATTGATATGTTGCAAATTAAAAAGTTTAATGTGTGACTTTGGCTGATTAATTATAAATCAACTTAAATAAGTAATTTTGAATAATAATTAAAATGAAGAAACAGATAATTTAAAGATCCTAAAAAAACATGAAAAATTATTCCAACTATGACAGATGTTGATTTGATTATGACTAAAATCTTCCTAAATCTAATGGCAATCTGTAGCTAGGAATCATGCACCCAAAACCAGGAAGCCAACCAACTATTATATCACACCTCAAGTAATCATGCGCCAACAGTAAAGTAGCTTAAATAAGTACTTCAAAATAGTAAATAAAATGAAGAAACGAAAAATGTAAAGATCACACAAAAACAGGGAAAATCATTCTAACTATGACAGAGGGTGATTTCATGATGAATGAAATCTTAGTAAATGTAAGGGAATCTATAGCTAGTACAGAAACCAATGTATACTTTCAATGTGTACTTGAGCAAAACTTTTTGAATCCATCTTATAAGGAGGACTAAAGTGAATGCATTGTCATTATAGCCATCCAAAAAAGAAAGAAGTCAAATGAATACATTATAAAAGCTATGACTTATGATTAACATACAACAAACAATCGTCAAGGAAACTACTTCATCCAAGATCAGAAGCAATAAAAAAAGCAAGCAACACATATTGGACGTAAAGAATTTAAAAAAAACTAGAAAAATTTGTAACCTAAAATTTTGTTGATATAGTCGTTCTATATGAACAAAACTTATATATTGAAAACTTCTATAAAGATAACGCTTAACCCAAATTTATTGATATAGTCATTGTATATCAGTAATAATATTTAAATAGTATTTAGAAACTATGACAAAATCTATGCGTTGTAACCACAATGGGCTTGAGGACACAACCAAAACTAGGAAGTCAACCAACTCTTAGATCACACTTCAAGTAATAATGCACCAATAGTAAAGCAAGTTAAATAGGTACTTCAAAATAGTAGATAAAATGAAGATACGAAAAAGGTAAAATTCCCACAAAATCAGGAAACATCATTCCAAATATGTGAAACGGTGATTTTATGATAATTGAAATAACAGTGAAAATGGAGAGAACAACATACTCTTTGATCCTAAAGGATTACAAGTAAACTTACAGGACAGTGAATTAGTTAAAAAAAATTAATTGTCATCAGTTTCCACTAGCGAAAACCAAATAAACAATTAATTGAAAACACACTTCTGTAATGAACAACCTGTTAATTTTTCATACGTTCCACATTCAAATAAACTAACTAACATTAAAAATATAACCATTTAAATCCTACACAGTGTCATTTACAGAAGTTGCAATTATTAGTATAAGCAATACCACTAATTAATGTTTAAAATTCATAACATTCAGGGCAAAAACATGTAAGAAATGTACAAAATATTCACGACAACCACCAGCATCATCCCTTACTTATACATCCCATTTAAACTAATAAGTTTGAAATAAAATATGCAGCCAAATTAATTAATTACATGAAGTTGAAGGACAATGAGGCCCCAAAAAACCAAAAAACCTAATGTTTAACTCACTACCTAGCCATCGCAAGGGCCATTAGATCCCTCCTTTCCTATACAAGTTAGTTGAATGTGGCATTCCAAAACACCCTAGTAGTAAAGAAGTAGTTGACCAACGAGACATTACCTGCAATAAAAATGAGATAATATTACTAATCATTGGTAACATAATTATACATGCAACATACATAAGTTATCTCATTCATCTCTTTCCTTCTTGACTAATACGTACTATATGAGCACTGATAGAGGACTCATGTTCTTAACAAGCAAGATGTCCTTCCATTCCTTCTTAGCAAGAATCCATGAAGGTCCACAGCAATCTTTCTTTCCCTACACACAAAAATCTTATTCTAATTATCCATAATTAGGGACATGAATAACTTATAGATACAAAAAAAAAAAGGAAAACCTCTTATCCTCCACAATAAATGATAATACATCTGTTAGGACACCAGTAACATGCTCATACCACTTTGCTCCAACCTAACAAACTAACTCAAAAATGTAAGAAATAGTATAGATGATATACTTATTAAGTAAAACATATACAAATATTACCACTACAAGGTGTAAAGTATACCACAAAACTATTACACTCTTGATATCAGCCACATCCTTCAGCATGAACCCTTGAATAGGAACGTACTCAAAACACTCAGTCACTATTATAAAAGACAAAACCACTATATGTTAGTTGTTGTAACATCCCAGATTTTTCCTATTTGTATAAAACTGATAGAGGAAATATGTTATGAAAGGATTGGGATGGTAATCAGGATAAAAGATAATAATTAAGATAAATTTTAAGCCAAAGAAAGAGAGAAGATATAAAGTTATAAATAAAAAGGGGCTAAATTACAATTTAGTGAAAGTCTAGGGGCTAAATTATAATTAATAAAAGTTTTAAGGACATAATGGTCATTTTAAAAAAGAAAGGGACTAAAGTGAAAACTCTAAAAGTTCCATGGTGCAAAATAGAAGTAGACATAAGTTTTAGGCCATTAAGTATAATTATAAAAAGTTAAGGGCCTAAAGTGCAATTTCCAAGAGTTCAGGGGCAAAATGGTAATTATGAGAAAATTGAGCCAGAGATAGTAAAAAAAACTGCTAGAAAGTATTTCAGTCCCAAATTTTACCAGTAAATAGAGAAAATTATTCTGATCAGTTTAATACCACAAAAAATTTTGATTTGAGGTCCCGATAAATTGATATGAATTTTTCAAGTTTGAAAAATTATTACAATATCATATGGACCTCAAAATCATATGAAATTTTAAATTAAATTCTTATAATTAATATAAGAATTTATAAAATAGACAAAACTCAAAAAGGAGTTATGTAGAATTTATAATAGAATTTACAGTAGAATAAAACACCCGATAATTATTTTTCAGGGGAATTTCTTAGGAGTTAAGACCATGAAGGTAGGGGACTAAGTAAAAGGCCCAAAAAGGCACCTCATAGGTCTAATGATATTTTCATATAGGTATGTGGGCCAGTGCTAATAAATACCTTAAAAAATGTAAAGTTACAAAAATGTCATTATGATGTACCAATAAGCAAGAGATAGATGGAGGGCAATTTGGTCATTTGACCAAGGTCAAATGGTCAAGGAGGGTTATCTGAATAGTTGACCAGGGTTAGGTAATACTCTGGTGATATTTGAAAAGACGAGAATGTCCCTAGAGATTATTAAAGTAAATAAAGAACCAATGGCTTTTTGGTAATTTGCTAAATGATCAGTAATTAAGTTAGATCTAGTCCAAGAATGTCAATGGAATCTCAAAAAAAATTAGATTTATAAAACAGTCTAGTTTTTGAGAAATTGGATTAAGCCAATACCAGATTGGACTAGAATTTTTCAAGATATTTCTTTCCCTTGGAATTTCGCCACATGGGGTATTAGGTATCATTTGATGATGTCATGGATGATGTTATCAAAAGCTTGTTGGGTAAGCCAAGTTTTAAGATTGATCATAGACTATTGGATCAAATAGTACTTGAATTAATCCTAGCCATCCATCTACCACCTCTCAAGTATATAAATAACCCTCCCTTCCTTCATATTTGCGCCAAGAATAAGAAGCCTTGGGGAGGTGCTGCTCAAATGAAAACCAAGCCAAGACAAAGAGAAATTCAAGGACCAAAGTTCAAGCTAGCTAGGGATTAAGATAAGCAATCTATCCTAGCTTATTTTTCTTTAATTTGGGGGATTGAAGTAGGGTTTTTATGGAAGAAAAATAAGATTTCTCTAGGGTATATATATATGATGTCCAAAACCCTAGATGAAAAAAGAAAGAAGTTAGAACAATGTGATTAATATTTAGATAAGTTAGTTTAGATGATAGGTTATTGAATCAAGTTGATATTCTTGACTTTACCATGGTGGAGGCCTTTCGGCCAAGGTTGTTTTGTGTAGGATTGGATATGCTTGGAACCTTGGAAGCATTGGAATTGAAAAATGAATTTTTGGAGACAAAGAAGAAATGTTTTGGTTCTGTCCAAAATAGTGTGTAGCTTCTGGAATTTGGGAATTTTGAGTTCATAAATGGATTCAAAAGGACAAATTGTGTAAGGTAAGGTCAAGGCATCAATTGATTCAAAGGTCAAGTCAATTAGCAAAGATTAGGGAAAGTTATTTTAGTTAAGTAAGCTCAATATCCAAGGGAAGTTAGATTGTAATGAATAGATGATAATGTGATGTTAGGATTTGAATTGTGTGCTCCAATAAGGCATCCACACATCAAGGAGAAGTAAGAAGCAAGAGGCAAAGATAAAATAAAGGAAAATCAAGCATGTGAGGTAGTAAACTATCCTGAACTTGTATGTATTAGATGTTATGCTTAGTTGTGCTATGGCTATGTTGAATTATGTTACATATGTGTATATGATTGAAGCTCTGTTTCTATAATTACTTTGGCCAATTATATTTCATATAATACATGGAAGCATACACATTACATAATGTTAACACTTTCATAAGCAAGCACAAGTATTTACATTGATGCATACATTATTTAGTACCGTTTGCTACTGAGATTTCCCTAGAAATCTCACCCCATCCATGTAATCTCTATCCCAATACGTTCATGAATGAAGAAGCATGAAGAGAAGTTAGGGATTGGATAATGTAAATGTTATATGATGAGTGTATGAATTATTGCATGTAATAATGTTATATGATCAGCTTGAGCAATAATGTTTATGATATAATGAAAAATAGTAAATAATAGAATAAATATATGAAATTTTATAAACATTTAGTTAACATGTTAAACTTTATTTTGACACTAAGCATGCCTTATTTCGATGTCTGTACAAAGAGAACAAAATTTTCAAAGTTAGGGACCAAAAACTCTTTCCAGAAATTATGACTAAATGAACAGTAAACTTTGACATCAGAGTTAACTCAGTTGACTGGTCAATTGATCCAAGGAAGTATTTTTCCCTTAAAGTTCAAAATGTTAGCTTCATGTAGCTTTTTGAACCGCTTCATTTCAATTTTTTGCTTCATTTAGATTCGTGTCGCCGAATCTGGATATACCATATGAGCAGTAACTCATGAAGAGTGAAATTCCAAATTTAGCTATTGGACTTCAAATATCATGTAAGTGGTTCTAAATGCTATCGAATGGTCTCTAAGACTTACAAAAGTAAGATGTTACAGTTGTCATGAACTCCTTCCCGACCAAGCCTGAACTTGAAGTACTCAATATAGTATCATTTGTTTACAACAAACATGTTGCAGAAATTATCCATCAACTTGTCACCAGAAATCCTTAGAATCATCCGAGAACCCTACTTCCAAATGCTAGTCAGCAACAAAGACATAAAAACTACATGTATGTTATAATTTTTGGTGAAACTTACATTGTCGTTGAAGACTATAAAGTCCATTGATAGAACCAGGTTAGGATAATCAACACCAGCATCTAATAGTTCATGTTCACTCTGGAAGAAAACATGGTCAATCTTAATCAGTATCCTCCACGTACACGTCTTAGGCATAATCTGATCAAGCCTATGGAATGAGATCGCCATTGCAGTAAAGAGGTATTGAAATGGAAGGGGGAAAAATTGACTGAGAGGTTATGCAGAAAAAATAGGGAAACCAAAGTATACAATATGTCTAAGTAAAGAACCTTCCCTCTTCAATTTCTACAAGCGTGACATTTGACATTCACACTAACGGTATCATTTATTAACTTACAACAACTCAATGAGAATAATGAATAAAAGGATGAAGTTACAATGTAATGTGTAAAATGCCATTTTCGGGATATTAAATAACAAATTAATAAATATCACTACCACCACCCAGCATCAATTAAAGTGAAGATGAGCACACATACTGAATCAAATGTGTATAGTACAAGCATTAATTGGACTTCCCAACATTAGACAACTTCAATAAAGTATGGACATTCCAACCTAACTTACTATATATACCTATTTATTTTACAATCTAACTTGCTATATATACATATAGACATTCTAATAAGCGTTAACCGACTTTGATTCAGGAACACATTTTAGAGAACTAACTTAACTTGTAATCCTATATGCATAAGTCGCATGAGATACCTTCATCTTCTTATTCATCAAGCGATGGCCATCCTCTATCCAATCTCTTGATTTCTTACAAGCCATAGCAAATGTTTGAACCACAAAAATGCCCTAGACCACTATTATTATTATTAGTCCCAAACAATGTACGAATACGATCATTGATCCACATAATCTTTAAAGTCGCCTTCACCTTGTTCCTGTATTTCTTCACACACTTGCACTTTCCCAGAAAATGTAGCAACTCAAAACCTTGTTTCCTCTCTTTTTTAACCTCGCTAAATAGTAGAATCATCCCATAGACATATTTTGCACCAGTGTGACCCTTCTCTGAAGCCTCCTTAAATCTTTGATGACTAGACTCAAGATTCATGAGAGGGGATACTAAAGTATTGCACCATTCCTTCTCTGTACAAGCTTTCTGGGTTTTTGTTCTTTCTGTAACATCTCAAGAAGGAAGATTTATGGGGTATCATGAACCATGGAATGTACAGAAAGTTCTACATTCACACATGCTAGTATATGTAGTCATCTTCTTCAATAAGATTTAGAAACCGTTTAAAGCAAGTCTTGAGACTATAGAGATCGGCCAAGAAGAAGACGAGCCTCTTGCTAACACTTGATAATATAGGGTTTGGAAGAGATTCCATGGTGTTAGGAGTGAAGGTTGTGCAATGAATTAAATCAATAGCCGAAAGAAGATGTACCAATAGCCAAAACACGACCAGACAAGGATAAACTAATTATGCAAACCCCGTATTTGCAGTTGCTTCTCCTTAATCATTGTGGACACCAGGTCTCACCAAAATCCTCACACAGTCAAAGTACCAAAAATTGGACTAAAAATAGAAGAAATAAGTGCAGAAAAAGAACCAATATGAAAGAAATAAAAAATGCATCTAAGTAGAGAACCTTCCCTCTTTAGTTTCTACAGGTGTGACTTTTGACATGAACGACTACCATATCATTTATTAACTTACAACAACCCAATGAGAGTAATGAATAAAATGATGAAATTACATTACATAACTAATTAATAAATATCACTACCATAACCACCTGTGTAGGAAAAAGAATAATAAATGTGGATATATGTGAAGAAAAATAACACCTGTGAACTCAAAGTAGAAATGTTGTAGATCATATTGGTGAGACTGAAGTTCCTCAACGGCAATATGTATAGCAAAAAAGACGTATGAGACGAAAAGTTCAACTTCCAACTGGGGAGGCATGAAAATAAAGGCAGAAAATAAAGGGATAAAAATATTTCATTGGAGAAGTACAACTAATTTTACAAAAAAGAGCGGCAAAGGTGTAAATCCCCAGATACCAGAAATCTGTCGCTAAGTAAATCCTCTTTGCTGTGATAAACATGTTCATTCAACAAGTTCTTTGAATCCATATTCTTTGTAGGAATTCTGAGTCAAACAACCAATGTAAAAAGTAAAATAGACATTGTTGGTAGTTACACAATGGTAGGAAAGAATTACATTCATTTTCAAATTTTTTAGATCTAGATTCTCTTTTCAAAAATACATGTTCTAACACTCAATCTTCCATACTGACCCAGAAATGTGTAATGATTGATCAAGTCGATGTGCAAACTGAAACATCCTCCCTTAGACCACTCAGAGTACACTTACGGAAGCAATATTAGCTCGATTATATATTAACTTAAGCCCAGAAATTTAAAATTTTACTCTCAAGTTCCTTATTCTGAACTTTTATTTTGAGAAATGATTAATCTCATTATACACATCCAAACAAGGCTTATTACCTATCCACGTCATGCCCCAGATGTATACAACTGGTTCACCAAATTTCGTGGCCAAACTCCTTCGTTTACTAGGTCAAACTTAGGACAGAACCCTGCTACCTCAGGACCTGTGAATTTCTCTTTTCATTTCTCATTCGCAAATTGAACATGCCAAACAATATTTATTATTAAATAATACAATGTCATACAACAAGTCATACACAAAATTCTCATATTCTATTACATCTTTTCCTGCCCGAACTTCGGCAGTATAACCGCTAGGCTTCATCTGTACAAAGAACTGAATCGTACTGATTCGGTAATTCCCTCATGAGAATTACCATTCTACCTAAGTACCCAGGGAAGACTGGATGAACCGGTTAGGTCCACTCACTTTCAGCCTCCTTAGACAGCACTACGTACACAGTACTTATCATATTATGATGTTCAGTCTTACATTCGGCGGCATAACGGCGTCTCTCAACATTCTTAAAATTCACTTCAACATAATCTCCCTGTAATGGGTTAGACATGGGGAATGAGATTCGGGGGAATCTCAGTAGTAAATAATCATAACAATATATGTAATGCAGTGTGACAGTGCTTGCTTGTAATTGTGTACAGATAAGTATGCTGCATGCTTCCATACTCAATAACATATGATCATAGCCTTGCAGTAGAGCTTCAGACATAACATATAAGACAACAATCCAACCAAACAATAGCACATCCAATCACAAAGCCATTACATAAAAGCTAGGATTAGTTACTACCTCAAAAGCAGAACTCCAGAACCTCTATACTGCTTTCAACTCTGCCAGAACTTCCTTTCTTCTTTCTTTCTCTCACTTTCTCTCCAAGAACTTCCTCCTCTCTCTAATCTTGCTCTTGGAAATGGGATGCATGAAATGGGAGGGGGAGGGGGTATTTATAGTTTCTCTCAATGGCATTCCTATAATTTTGAAGCCATCTGAACATGTAGTCCTGGTTTTTCCTGGAATTTCCTATTTTCTTTTATTCCTTTTTACTGCATCACCCAGGACACCTCACCGGGACACCTCATCGTCACATTCTTCACATGTCACAATTCCTGGACACCTCATCAGCTGACTCAGCATTTCCAGTCCAATCCAGTACCGGTCCGGTCCGATTTCCCACAAACCGGACTCAACGGCTGAGATTGTGCCACATGTCCGTAACTTTTCTTCTTCCTCTAAGATGGCGCCATTTGGCACCTGGAAGGGACCTTTCACGCCTTCCAATGCTATCCAGATAAGTCCTGAACTTTATCTGACCACCTCCTCGGTTATCGTGCCAACCGGGTAACTTTACTTTACTGAAAAGTTATTAAATTATTATTTTAATGCCACTTTTTTCCACATATATACTGGGATACGTTTTTGGGTCTGGGAATATCATCTTGAGTCTCTGATCCAGCCCAAGTACTCTGATGGCACGATTCCCAAGAAACACCCCTTGGCAAATTACCAAAATGCCCTTAGTCTCTCTTTCTTTACTTTACTAGATCTAGGGCATTATTGTCTTTTCACATCTTACCAGAGTACTCTCTGATCCTGGTCAACTATCCAGATACCCTGTCTGGACTGACTAACCTTAGGAAAATGACCAAAATACCCTTTACTCATACTTCAACTATTCTATAACATAAGGGCATTGTCGTCATTTTGTACCTTTTTCCCCGACACCGGCCCCTCTTACCACTGAACTGATATTATGGGCCTGGGCCTTCCCTGGTGTCACTATGGGCCTGAGAAAACACTGTATGGCCTCTGGCCACATTCCTATCATCTCTATTCGGACTTCCTTTCCTATACCGATTATAACTGTAAATTCCCATCTTCAGGAATTTTTACAGAAAAATCGGGACCTCAAATCAAAATTCTGTGTTACGTCATTCAACCCGGAATTCTTTTCTCTATCTCCCGGTATTTTCAGATATTTTATCCGGGTCGGGCTATTTTGGCCTGAAAGTACGCTCCCGCGCACACTTTTCAAAAATAACCATTTTACCCTTGGTCATATTTCTAATTCTTTCATATACATAGAGACCTCATATGCACATTTCACAGTTTAGTGAAATGATCAGCATAATTTTCTCTATTTTCTGGCAAAATATGGTACTCATCGGCTACAGCCCGATATTTCCCATAATTACGATTATGCCCCTGCATTTTCTTTCTGGCCTCGTTACTCAGCTTCTCATCTTTCATTTTAAATTCTAGAAATTCTCTTTCAATAACGCATCCCTTAAACTCTTCGGGAGTCATCGTTAAATGAAAGGCTTGACAACCCGCCCATATCAGGTTATCTTACACAGGAGCCAGCCCATATCAAGCTACCTGCAGAATTCCTAGGCTTAAGACTTAGGACATTCCTCATATTCCTCATTTTGAACCTAGGTGAACTATCCCGATTCTGTAGGTTAAAGACTTAACTCATCTTTAAATCCTGAAGTACTTACTCATCCCTCGGATTCCTACAAAATACAGGTAAGTAATCCGCCCATATCAGATTACCACCCTAAGACTACGGGTTTAGCAGCCTGCCCATATTAGACTACTTCCCAGTTCTCCTAGACCAAAAATCGGGATGTTACATAAACCCTTCTGATTTGTCAAGTATATGCTAATTATCTTCAAAATGAAACTTTCTTTTGGTTATTCCAAACAAATATTGATATGGGGTTTCTTGCGGAGAGACGAATAGTTGTTCACTATTATCTGGTTTTGGTAACCTTCTGTTGGTAAATGCTACTGCGCTGAGATGGCATTGCTTACGTTTCCTTGAATATGTATTTGATCTCATTGGGGGAGATTGTGTAACATCCCTAATTTCTGTACTAAGTTGTATGTACAGATTGAATAAAATATATGAGATGTTTAGGAAAAGATGTGGCCATATTTATGTAAAGAAAATGATTAATTGGAAGAGGAAGAAAGTCTAACAGCCAAAGTGCAAAATTATGAAAATGCCACTGTGATGCCCTAAGAAACCAGAAGTAAATGGAGGGCATTTTGGTCATTTCACACAATGGATGGATATCAGAGGAAATTTGATAGTAAATTACTATAATTAATATGAGGATTTATGGAGTGACAGAAGTCAAAAAGGAGTCATGTAGAATTAATTATGGAATTTACGGTGAAAAAGGACGCCGATAAAGGGTTAAAGGAAACATATGTAATTTTTAACAGGACTTCTGGGTCTCAGAAAATTATGAAACTTTGTAGAGAATTCATTTTATATTAGAATGAATTTCTAAAAATATTAGAACAATTAAATGAGGTGTTTAGCATTTATTCTGAGATCAGGATAATTTAAAGATATCGGTATGAGGAAAGTACATTGGGATTTGTGCCAATTAGCTATTAGATCTAAAAGAGGCCCAACATTTCGTCCTAGGCCAGCCCAATAAGGCCCAAAAGTTATCTTGGAGCCCAAGTCCAAATAATAAATAATTTATGGATTTTTGAAAAGAAAGAAAAAGAGAATAAAGTAAGAATTAGGTGTTGCACATGGTGGGACCCACAAGGACATAAGAATGGCACCCAAAAAGAGGAAGGGTTAGGTGTACCAAGGGAGGCCATGCTAGTGATGTCATGGTGGTAAGGTCTTGAGTGAAAAGTGAAAAGACATTCCAAGATCAAACCTTTAACCATTAGATCAAATAGTTTCCAAAGTGATCTTAGCCTTCAAATGGCACATGACTTTTGCTATAAATACCCCCCATTTCCATTCATTCTTCACACCCAAGAGCTCCTTTAGAAAGAGAAGTGAGTTCTAGAGAAAGAAAGTGGAAGAAAGCAAGGAAGAAGCAAGGGTCTTGAAGGAGCAAGTAAGGTAAGTTGTCTCCTTGCTTCTACCTTTTGTTCTTATGGTTTGTGCTTGAGTTTAAGTGATTTTTTAGGCTTAAATATTGGGGAAATGCTGCTGGAATTTCTATGTATATGTGAGAGGAACATGAGTTTTATGTCATAGATAGTTTAGACAAGCTTAAACAAGCTAGTTGCATGGTTGGTTGTTGGATTAAGTTGATGTTCTTGACTTTACCATGGAAGAACATTTCGTTTTGCACTGTTCATGCACTGTTCATGATAGAAGGAAATGGAATTTCAATGATTTAATGCTTCCATTGAGTTTATATGATGATTTTGTATAGGATTGGAAAGGTTTTGAACCTTGGAAACTATTGGAATTAAAGGTTATAATGTTGAAAATTCCTCACGGTTACTGTTCACTCGCGTGAACAGTGATTTGAATTTCATGATTTTGATGCTTCCAATGGTCTTAAAATGAGATTTTGTGTGGAGGAAAAGTGGAGGAACAAGTATGGGAAGCATTGGAATCAAAATGAGAATTTTTGAAAGAATTATGCATGTTTTTCAAATCTGTCCGGAACAGTGCATAGTTGCTGGAATTTGGTTGTTTTGAGTTCATAAATGGATTCAAAAGGCCAAATTGTGTAGGGTAAGGTCAAGACATCAATTGATTCAAAGGCTAAGTCAATTGGTAAAGATTAAAGGAAGTTATGTTACTTAAAGTAAGCTTAGTGTTCAAGAGAAGTTAGATTGTAATGGTCGGATGGTAATGTGATGTTAGGAATTGCTTGGTGTGCTCAAAAGAGGGCAGCCACATAGCAAGGAAAAGTAAGAAGGAAGAAGCAAAGTTAAAGTGGAAAGAAGTAAAGCAATAAGGTAGTAAACTTACCCTAAACTTGTATGTATTGAATGTTATGCTTGATTGTGCTATGACTTTGTTGAATTGTGTGCATATGTGTATATGATTGAAGCTCTATTTCTATGATTACCTTGGCCAATTGTATTTCATATGTTACATGGAAGCATGCACATTACACAATGTTTACACTTTCACAAGCAAGCACAAGTATTTACTTTAATGCATGCATTGTTTAGTACCGTTTGCTACTGAGATTCCCCCGAATCTCATCCCCTATTTATAACCCATTACAGAGAGGTTATATCGAAGTGAATTTTGAGAATGCTGTAAGACGCCGTTATGCTGCCAATTTTCAGACTGAACATAAGGAGATGATACGTACTGTGTACGTAGGTACTGTCTAAGGAGTCTGGAAGTGAGTGGACCTAGTCGGTTCATCCAGTCTTTCCTGGGTACTTACGTAGAATGGTAATTCTCACGGGAATTACCGAATCAGTACAAGATCAGTTATTTTTACAGATGAAGTATAGTAGTTATACTGCCGGATTTCAGGCAGGAAAGATGTAATAGAGATACGAGGATCTTGTTCATGCCCTATTGTATAAAGATTTATTATTTAATGATAAGTATTGTTTGGCATGTTTGTTTGATATGTGATTAATGTATGCATATGTATGTAAAGTTGCTTGCTGGAATTTGCCACCATTAACAGTAACTCGTGGTGATATAGTGATGTTTGATCTATAATTAAAAATAGTAAATGATTAAATAAATGTATGATATGTTTATGATAAATAGTAGACATACCAAGCTTCGATTTGATATATAGAATGTCTCATTTCGATGTCTACACATGGAGATATAAATTATCAAAGTTGGGACCAAAATGCTGGATTCAGGAGAAAAACGCTGGATGAACAGTAAAGTTGTAACTTTGACTGACATTGACTTGGACAAGGAATGGTCAATGAGTTATTTTTCCTCTAAATAGTATTGAGTTAGCTTCATGTAGCAATTTGAACCACTGCATTCTGATTTTTCTAGAATTAGTTATGATTTTTCGAAGTCAGGTCACTCATCTGGAATTTACACAGTAAACAGTACTCGATAAGAGTAAAACTCCAGATTGAGAAATTAGATTTCAATGACCTTGAAAGTGGTTCTAAATACTACCAATTGGTCCCTAAGATGTACAAAAATAAGGATGTTTCAGATTGCACCTATATATGTTCTGCATAATCTTTGGAGGGGCAAGTCATGAGATGTATATCCAAAACTATGACGTGGATCGTTCTATCATTTTTTTAAAAAAATAAGGGGAGTAGGTGTACTATTATATGGTGGTAGTAATTCTAGAATTTAACTTCTAGGCTCTAAAAAAGTTTTTTTGGATGTTGGGGTGGGGATGGGGGGAGTTTTGATATTTGCAGTTTTAGTATTGAAATATTTAAATCCATTTAAAAAAAAAAATTGTGTCATGCTTGACATATATTTTTATATACTTAAATAACATTTCTCTTTTTTCACATTTAAAATTCAATTTTAACAATTGTTTTAAAGGTACCAAATTCAACTTGATTGTATTGTCTTTTAATTCTATAATCTACATTTACCCATTTATATTAATTTTACCTTTTTTTTCTTTTAAGTTCATTTTCTATTTTAAAAAATGAAGAAAATATAGTTTACGGCCATGCTCAACCAAATATTTTTAAGTGGTAGATGAATTTTTAATAGTCAATTATAAAAAAAAAAAAGTATATTTTCAACCTTAATTTATTCTCTGCATATTTCTTTTTAGAAAAATTGTCTTGACAACTCTTTGATTAACTGCAACGCACAGGGTAAAGTGGTCGAGATGAGATGAAGATCTAAGCCATTACAAAGGGCTGTGATTCATTTGTTTTCGGCATTCTATGTTTGGATTATAATTTGGATTCCATGCCATTCCAAGTTTTCCAAGTTCTTAATTGACTGGAACAATTATTGTGCACTTCATTGCAATTCCATGAAGATGATCGTTATTCATGTCAATACTTGCTCGCATAACAAATTTGAGTATCAATTATTAACCGTGCAATGCATGGGGTTATACCATCTAGTTGAAATAATCAAAATCGAAATCAAGCTAACATGTATCTACCTTCAATTTTCCTTTTTAACTACAAATAGACATCTCAATCTTTTAACAACATTCACAAATCCTAATAGAAACCTCTTGGCCTACTTAGAAATTTCTTAAAATTATAAAGTTGAATTTAAATTCTAGTATTTCATCTTTATTTAATCGAAACTTTTCCTAATTTAAAATATAGATGTCTGTTGGCAAAAATTTTAAATACATATATGCTTTGGTTAGGATTTAATATGAAATTAATAAATTTTTATTATTTATTCATCTTTAACTAAAACGATTTTTTTACACACAAAAGCGATTTCTCAAAATTGTTAAACTCATTAAATTTGTTACAAAAATATTTTAATGGCATATATTATTATTAAGGCAACTCTTTAATTTTATATTTTAAATATCACATCAAACAATAAACACCATCTCGTGCATTATACAGGTACAAGAATCTAATTCAAAAATAAAAAAGATGAAGGAGCAAAACAAGTGTTAAGAAAATGTTTCAGTGATGATGTGTAACACTTTACTGTAAAATTATTTATTAGAGTTGTTTAATTATTTAAAAAAAAACGTGACCTAATTAGTACCATTGAAAAGTTATACTAAGAGAAACTTTGTTTAAGTCTTGGGTACTATTTTTTTATTCTTCTATTAGTACTAAAACTTGATATCAAATATTGGTATCAGAGCTTATCTCTAGTAATAACAGTCTTTCGAGTTTTCCGTTTCTAGAAGGCGGAATAAAAATGAGAACATATAACATTTGAGAACTATGAAACATAGAGTAATTTAAAATGAATTAATTAAATGTAAAATTAAAGAACTGAAACAACTACTTTAACCAAATAAATCTTTAAGATATATCATTCATCACAATTAGCAAAAAAATGGTAGATGCGATTTGATCATATCATAGAGTGTTAAAAAGAAACCACACAATACAAAATGCAAGTGTGGAAACAAAGACATATACATAATTCATAATTACAATCTATTTTTTTTTAAAAGACCATGACAATCCTGCAACAAGATAAAACTTTGTTATTTTTCATCTTATCAATTTATTTTTAAATAATAAGTACAACATGAAAATTTAAATAAGGCATGAATTGTATGTTTAACAACTTTTTCATTCAAAATATATTTTAAGACATTAGAATAAAATGTTAAGACACAATAAATAAGGTTTCTTTAAAAAAAACTTACTAAAGAATGAATTGAAGCGGAGGAATTTAAAAAAATTGTTTAGCTGAAAGAGGGAGAGAGAAAGAACCTAAATCATGGCTTAGTAAGAAAAACTTATTTTTAAAACTCACATACTTTAAGGAAGTTGTTCTGCTTGCTCCTCTATTGATCTCATCGCTAATTCACTTAGTGAGGTCACAAACCTAAGAAAACCAAGAATATGTCACGACAATACAACGGGGCACAATCACTCTAGAACAATATATAAGTGAAAAATATGGAAATTAGTGAAAACAAAATGACTACTCATAGCAGAAAGATGGTATTTGAATGGTATAATAAAACTAAGTAATTAATGGAAAATGCAAAACATGCCTATGACATATAAGATTTTGCTTAATTTATAAAATACTATGTGAACACCTAATCATTAGTACAACACAAAAACATTGATCCTTCTTTTCAAACTATTATCATGAAGAGGTTTACACTCATAGTGAAATATATATACACACACACCATGCCAAAAGGTTTATACGAGATATCATATTAAATTATCTACCTAAAAGCAGGACAAAGTTATGAGAAACCACACACACAAATATGCATTAAGTGCTGTATAAATGTTATACTCATTTTTAGCAGAAGAAGTGTTAGTTGTGGGATCGTTCAACTT
This sequence comes from Leucaena leucocephala, assembly GCA_037074615.1. Classification (NCBI taxonomy): domain Eukaryota; kingdom Viridiplantae; phylum Streptophyta; class Magnoliopsida; order Fabales; family Fabaceae; genus Leucaena; species Leucaena leucocephala. The sequence goes on along the minus strand of CM073536.1, from coordinate 10,262,762 downwards.
CAACAGGTGAACTTGGGTGATGAGTTGGTGACTCCATATGTGAAAGAGGAAAGAAGGGACATTTAGTGAAAGCGGAACTCCCAATCATAGCATGAAGATGTGATGAGGGGATATAGGAAGTTTAGGCAAAATAATTAAGAAATAGAGCATTATTATTGGTTGTAACATTCTACTGGCTAATTCAAAATGCACACAATGAATACCGTGTATCCCAAACAGAGATCTTGTCACCTCACAAAAGTTTGGAAGCAATCATAATTGATTTCTTATTCTTAAATTGATATCAGAATTTGGTATAGGATATTGGTATAAGAGCTTGATCTCTATGACTAGAATTTTGAACTAGAAGGAAAACAGAATAAGAGTGAAGAAAGATAGGGCAATAGAACATACGAGTCACTGATGGTAAATAGAAGCACAATTTTGCTAATTTACTTTAATTCCCCCTTACACAGGCGCAATATCTTATAAAAAAACAATATCGTTATCTCTTTTCTTGAAAATTAATATTAAATAAAATAAAGCTATATAATTAATGAAATTTTTTTTGTTCAATATAATTTTCTATAACTCATATATATATATATATGTATATAGCGTATGATCACTTGGACCATTGTGGACGAATTCAAACAATTTTTTAACGAGTTAATTTTTCTTAATTGTGTGTTGTTTAGGCCCCATTTCCAATTTAAGACTTACGTAACAAAGTGAAACTATATATAATATGTTTGTTAATTGGGATAGTTTGGGGAAACTAAAATTTATTACTAGTTTAAAAATAATAATTTTTTAAAAAATAATAATTATTAAACTTAAACTATAAACCCTAAACCTTTTAGGTTGTGTAATCAATAGAGATACTTTAAAAAAATTATAAATTTAGAAAATAAAGTGAATTGAGATCTTATACTTACTTATAAAAACAATTAATTTTTTAAAAATAATATATTAATATTAGTTGACAGATGTAACATTTACGTCTATATCATTATTTTTAGTTAAATGTTTTCTCTTGAACGATGAACTAATCGAGGTTGACAAAATTTGATAGTTTTGTACCAATTTTTAAATCTTATAGATACTTTTATACCTTCAAATAAAAATTAATGAATATTTTTATACATGTACCCATAATAATAGTCCGCTACATATCATAACAGCCCATGTAAATGTGCCAGACATATAATTGGAGGACCACGTGACAGGGAAAGTTGTTCCATGCAGTAAAACTAGTGATTGTGATTGGCAACTATCAACGAGAAGAAATTAAAGCAAATTTGAATAGAAAAGTCTATGTGCGCATAGTAAACGCAGCGTATACTATAGGATAAATAAGAGTGTATCAAGTACTCTAAATTAATTTTAAAAAAATAATTAATATTTTAAAATATTTAAAGATATAATTAATATTTTAAATTAATTTTAGAAATATAATTAATACTTAATGTATTTAAATTGTTATATTTTTATTTTTTTACTAATAAAAATATAAATTTTTATTTGATATATGTCACATAAATTTTTTATTTCGACATATTATTGTTTAAAAAGTCACATGTGTAATATTATTTTAATAAATTGCACTAAATAAATAATAAAATTTCTCAATCTTCACATATAAATTATATACAATGTTAATTTTAGGATTTATTCAATACTCTTTTTTAAATAATATGACACATGTGATATTTTAAATAATAAGGTATTAAAATAAAAAGTTTACATGACATGGATTAGACATAAATTTATATTTTTATTAATAAAAAGATAAAATTATACCAATTTAAATACTTTAAGGTGCGATCAAAATTAGTTTAGGTGTTAATTACACCCTTAAATATTTTAAGGTATTAATTAATTTTTTAAAATTAATTTAAAATATTATATATACATTTACCCTATATTATATAGCCCTCTGCTCCACAACACAAGTTGCTTTTGAACAGATTTTTAATAAATAAAAATTTAAGAAAATAACAGTATACAAAACAATAAATTAGAAATAAAATTGTAAATTTATATAATAAATTGAATGAAGCAACTTATATTAAGGGAAAAACACTCGCTGACCTATAAATACAACTAAGAGTATTTCTAATAAGGATTAACGAATGTGAAAATTGGCATGTAAAAGAAGTTTTATAAGTGAAATAAATAAATCTATGGATTATTCGTCTAATTCTTCTCTCAATCCCAACAATGTGGAGAGCGTAGAAGCCTCAGCAACCGTAAAACTAATCATATATTATTATTATTATTATTATTATTATTATTATTAAATACTGAAAAAATAGAAGGAGACAAAGATGAATAGGTCTTTTACAAGAAAGCAAAGAAAGGACAAATGGCAAAAGTTGATGTAAAACCCGCTAAATACTAAAAGCTAATCATATATTATTATTGTAATATTAAATGCTAAAAAAATATTAAATAATGCATGTCATGTGTTACAGGATTAGTAAGTATTTAAATTTAGTAAACAAAAACTTAAATCCATTTGTTTTTATTTAATAAGTGATACAAGCAAGTGGATCTAAGTTTTGTGCATAAATTTACCATACATATGTATAAATAAAGTTATTGAGTTTATTTAAAAAAAAAAAAAGTTTTCCTTAACTAATTTACGTGATTATATAAATTTTGTTTAAAAAATTTAAGTGTGTTAAGTGAGATTATATATCATATATTAAAATATTTTAATTTTAAAAATATAAAAAAATTAAATTTTATATTTTTTTAATTTTTTATTCACTTTATATTGAAAATTTGAATAAAAAAAATTGATTGATCTTGTGTAAAAACGACATATCAGCATTTAATTAAAGACATAAGTGTTATGAATATAATATATATATATATATATATATCTCGCTATTAAGAGTTTGTTATTGATCACTTATAATCTTATACATGATATGAATGTATGATATTGTTTTTATTATTATCTATAATATTTATATTTCATACTTTATCATTTAAACATTCAATATTTATTATATTATATAGTGTAATTATGATTAACAATATTGTGAAAGATGCTTAAGGTAAGTTTGTTAATGAGATTATTGTTCATTACATGAAGGCCTATGAATATGTTTATTCCTAACTTTGTTAAATATTTAATTATTTAAAATCTTAGATTTATTATTATGATTATGATTATCTCAATTTCATAACAACTGAATTAATGTATTGGAAAACACAATAATAAAATAGTCAATATCTATATTAATTTTATTATGTTAATTCATAATTTTATGAGTAAAGGGCGGAAACCAAATCACTTTAAATTTCACTTTGTAAAAGATTATTTTGAAGTCTCTATGAGGAATATGTATTTGTAAAACTTTTGGGGCACTATTTAAAAATCATAAAAGACATGGCCTTGAAAGCCGAATGTTTGTTTATTTAAATTATTTCTAAAGGAGCTAAGCGCACCATGCAAACATGGAATTGTAATTTCTTCCATAACTGCATGACAATATTCTTGAACGTGTGAAGAATGATGGTCCAGCCATCAACTATATTTTATTACCAAGTATTTCAATTACCTTTATTTCTCTTATACTGCTATTAAATATTTTAGTATTATAAAAGTTTCTCATTACCAAGGCACTCCAATACTGTGTAGATTAATATGCATGGCCATCCAAATTCAAATGATTTTAAGATTTTATACCAAGCAAAGTATTTTTTTGGGTTTTTTTCTCTTTTTATGGATATCTTTGCCCGGAATATCATCAAATATGAAAGTATCTGTAAAAGTTGAAAATTGATCAAAATGAAACTACCCTAACAAGATCTTGGTAGGCAGTTTCTAATTTGGAACAAAAGGGGAAATGGTATGACAAACATACCCCTAATATATATTTCTTTTCGGCTATTTCAGCTGTCAGAAAAATATGTTGGAATGTGTCAGGATTTGAATTTTTCTAACGTTTTTATAGAAAAACGTTATCTCTAACCATTTATTTTATGACATCAAAATAAAACCAAATCATTATCAACATTCATACTATTTATTGAACTGATACTTATTTTCCAGTTGCAATACACATGATGTGCTTCAAGTTTTATAAATTTTAGGGAGGAAAACAATGACCTCATTCATACTTGCAGGAACCTATTTTAGTACTCATCACAGCATCATGGTGCCTATCTATCATTATAGTAAAATCTATATAGTTTAAATATAATGTCAATAGTTTAAATTTAAAATTTGTAAATGATGATTATTAAATAAAAAAATACTTTTTAAAAAATTGACAATTAAAATATTATCTTTATTTTATATTAGTATAATTATTTTGTAGATACTTGTACTTATTCTTAATTTTTAATTAAATCATTTGACTGTCTTGTTAGCGCCCAGTATGCTAACGGAGTAAAGTTATCACGATTAATAGTGCTAACAAAATAAAATTAAAAATTTAATTAAGAAAAAAAATAAATAAGTACCAAATTAAAAATTGAGGAAAAGTAGAGATATTTAAAAAAAAAAAGTTTTTTCCTTTTAGATTCTATACACATAACTTTTTTTAAGAAAATAATCAGTAGAAAATTTCAGTTGAAATTGACACTCTCAACGGTGATGAGCAGTGTGGCAATAACTAATAAGCACCGAAATTGAACTCGCCGTATGAGCATCAATATTTAATGAGTATATGTCTTGCAAACAAAATATGACAATGATATGACAAAAATAGTAGTATCTACAACTGTAACAAGCAATGGCATAATAAAAATTGGCACTTGCTTTCATAAATTTGTGATAAATGATAATAAATTTATGTCCCTTTACAATAAAATATAATTTGAATTGGGTAGAACACAATAATGTTTGAAAAAGTAAAATCTTATTAGTTTATACAAACCCTAAATAAAAGCACACTTGTTTTTTTGGCATAGGGTAATAATTTTACTATACAAGTAACCAATGTCAAACTTAATTGGAAAAATGTGACACAACCTTAGTAGTAGTAACAAAACTCTCACGGCATGCAAATCTAACCCTATCATCTCCTTTGGAAATTGAAGGATTTAATTGCAAATGCAAATATTATTGCAAAAAATATGCAGAAACCAGGCACCATTATAGCAGCAAAGCGCAAGAAATCATGCTTATAACCAAACACTTCAACCAGCACCTGCCTTATTGGTCTCAAGTTCATTCCATCGGATAGCTTCACAAGTTTATAATCGTCACCATATTGAGAAGTTACCAAACCATAGAGGGTCCAGGCCACAGGGTTTGCCCAGTAATACCATCTCCACCATATTGGGATTCTCTGAGAAAGGGACCAGCACAAATTAATCAGTATAAGTACCAATATAAAATCATTGTAAGTCACATTTGTTACGAGTATCAAATAGTGCAGTCTATTTGATTACGACACCTCCCTCTGTTCTATAATGTATTTAATTTTACTTTTTGTCCTGTTATAACTAGTACTTTATAATATTCTTATTTTATTAATATCATTTTGACCTATTATAAAAAAAAAAGTTCAGTCTATTTACAGAACAAAACATTGGATCTATTTATACTATCTTCGGTCCTAAATATAACTTCCTCATGTTTTTTTAAAAAAATTGTTACATTCTTAACTTGTCGAAAAATAGAGCTTAAGATTTCATTTTTAAGCTTATTAATGAGAAGAATATAAACCTCATTACATGACTCTAAGACAAGAATTTCGTCATGTATATGATGGCAATCAAATTGCTAAGGAAAGAACAACAAGGAATAATCAATTAATTAAGGTCTGCCATGGATCTATCTAGGAACAAGAATATTTTTAAAATTTATTGTCTTTAATTAACTAAAATTATTTTAAACAATTTGATGATTTTATGGATACCAATCTTCATTATAAAAAGTGGGTAAAAATTCAAATGAAATTTACCAACAATTACAACTATTAGTTCCTTAACAAGAAAAAGGGGGGGGAAATTATTACAAAGTCTAAAAAAAAAAGACTTAATCACCCAAAAGTTCAATAACAACTGAAGAGCATACAATGATAAGTTTTAGTATAAGAAATGATAATAAGTTTATGTTGTTCACTTATCATTGGACCCCACACACACACACCCCAAAAAACAAAGGATAAGTCCAAAATCTAACCGAGCCAAACCTAGGAAACACGTAATGAGAGCCAATATCTTTAGCAAAGGCCATCATGAAAAATGTGGTTTGGCAAAACAAAATCAGTTTTCCCCCTTATATCAAGAGAGTTTGAACTTTAAATCTCTCTTGAAAATCAATTATTTTAAGATACCCATTCAAAGGTCCAATATTGAATGTAAGCATTAATTCTAAACAGTTACTCCTTAATCAAACAAAAACGTCGACACTAAACACTTTTAGAAAGCAATGAGTTCCCATACCTTATGAGGGATCATGAAACCGCTGAAAAGGTTCCACAACATATAAAATGGAGCAGCAATAATGGCAGCAACATGATGATTTGGTGTGACAGCCGTGGTCATCATTCCATAGAAGGTAAAATACAGCATGCTAAAGTACATGAAGAATATGTACCAAATGAACTTAACAGCAGTCCATTCAAAGCAAGCCATGGAATAGAATATGGAGCAGTATATAAGAGACTGGGCAAATACGTAAGGAAACTCAATAGCACCCTGCATAACGAAATATATAACACGTTTATCAACTTTCTGAAACGGCAGTTTTTATTTTGAATTTGAATCAAAAGTGCAGAAAAATATATGTTCTGATAAAAATAAACCTGAGCAAATGCAAATGGTAAGGCCGAATACATCCCTGCTGCTCTTTCTCTATATGAAACAAATCTTTCAACAGAAAGAACAGGTTGAACGGCTGAGCCGTTTGTGATGCCAATAAAGAGGATGGCTGCGTACATAGATCCCATGGCATTAAATATATCTTGCTGCGTCTCCCTGTGAAAATACAAGGAAGTTGCCAGTTGATACAGGAAATTAGAATTAAAGAAAATAGTGAGATCCTATAATCCAGGATAGATGTGTTAGTACATTAGATCCAGTGGTAGATATTGAGGTTGAAATAGAATTGAGAGCGTTTCATTAATCATCCCAATCTTAAGTAGCCATTCAAGGAACAGCAGATATCATTTTAACGCGTAAGATTGGTCTTCACTGCATATTGACCAGACTTTCTAAACATAAGAAATTATGTCTCTTTCAACTGGTTGTTTCTAAGGGTTTTATATGCCTATTCTATTCGTGCACTAAGCAATGAGCATAGAAAAACACATTTATGCCGTGGATCATGGAAAAACACAATGTAAAATGCAGGGTAAACGACCTTTTGGCACCAAATCTCCAGCATATAGTTCCAAGCATCAATGAGATGATGACAGTGTAGAAGAAGCGAACAGCTGTGTATTGTGGGTTACGCCAATAAGATAGATTTTGCTTCCTGAGACAAGTTAGGAACTGCTCAAAATATGACCGACAGTACTTGCTAGGAAAATTCAATTCTTTTGAATTACTACTTGGCTTGCTCAAGCTTTCAACCAACTCTTTGTTTCGTCTGAAAAAGAAAAGAACGAAGACAATATCAATAAGAGAGCAGCAGTTGCATATATTGTAAATTAGGGAAGAAAAGTTGACATAAGAATTGCATTTACAGAAATAAGCTTGATCTTCGGTAGATTTCAGCAAAGTCCACTTCTAGACGGCTTTCTTCCAATTGAGAAGTAACCTCCAGCATCCATGTAGAAGGGTTATATCCGGTTCTGATCTTTGGAACACCTTCAATCGACTACACAATTTCGTACAAGAAATAATGAATTTATATCCATCATCACTCAATGAATGAATTATTCTATAAAAACTAAGAGTGCATTTGCAGACCTCAAAATAACTTATTAGCTCACAAGACTTGGGGCCGAGCGGACCAGCATATATTAGCTCACCTCCACGCTTCATACAGAAAAGCTGCAAAAATTTTGGAAAATGGTTCGACTTGTGAGGAGATAGAAATGCTTAGAGAAATTCATGAAGGATATATACGATCCCTCAAACTATTGATCTAATTGGATAATTGATAGAATATTAGATACTAGATAAAGATAATACAGCTACAGGTTTAGTTTCCGCAGCCAATTGTGATATAAACATACTAATTTATCACAAAAACATCAACATAATTTGAACAAAGGTTAGCCACCGCCATAGATGAATCCTGCCTCAAATACTCATTATTAAATGAAACATATCTGAAAAAACACTTTCATTAACAATACCTCATCAAAGGATTCAAATATTTCTATGCTAGGCTGATGGATTGTGCAAACAATAGTTCTTCCAGTATTTACTATATTCCTCACAGTTCGCATCACAATGGCGGCTGCCCGAGCATCCAACCCTGATGTTGGCTCATCCATGAAGACTATAGAAGGGTTGGCAACCAGTTCAATTGCTATAGTTAACCTTTTTCGTTGTTCTGTTGACAAACCATCAATTCCAGGTAAACCCACAAGTGCTCCACTCAATGAAGTGAGCTCCACAAGCTCCATTACCTCCTCAACAAAAGCCTGACCATCAAAATTCCTGAAAAATAAGTATGTGCCCATGGTTTGGAAAAAGGTTAAGTCATGTTTCAACGTTTTTACCTTTTGTATCTCCAAGCTAACATCTGAAGGTAATCGAAGCCAAGCAGAGAATAGTAGTGATTCCAAGACGGTCAAGCAAGGAGAATGAACATCAGTCTGCTCACAATATCCAGAAACTCTTGCAAAAGTGTCTTGTCTTTTCGGATGACCAGATATGTATATACTCCCTTCTATGGTTCCACCAGTTTTTCTTCCAGCTAATACATCCATGAGAGTGGTTTTTCCAGCACCACTGACTCCAACCAATGCTGTCAGCACACCAGGCCTGAAAGCTCCTGTAACATTAACTAGAAGCTGCAACTTGTCTTCTGATATCCCTTGTTGTTTCAGTTCCTGAAGCAGATATTTGAATATAACAGGAATTTAATATAATGAATAGAAAAAACAAATATCGAGAAATGAGCCAATTTTACGCACCACAGGGACATCCACATAGTAATTGATATTGCTGAAAGTCATTGAAAGTGGTTGAAAAGGGAGAACCATCCCTCGTTGCTTAAAATGTTTTCCTGAAAAATGACAATTGGATAACATGCAACTTCCCAATTATGTATAGAAGCAGAAAATATAGAAGAATGAAGATGCGATGCATAATTTACAAACCATTTGATGCTGAATGCTGGAAGTACTCTCTGAGCTCAATGACAGAACTTTCACCTCTCCTCCTTTTTTCTCTCTTTTCCAGCTCCTCCTTTGAGACAACAGCTTGTGGCCTTCCCCAAGCTGAACAAATTATAGAAGAGATTATTGAACGTTAATACTTCGGATTCATGCAGCGCCAGAAGGAAAAGTAAAAGTAGATTATTTGAGGACTTTACAAAAAGGATCTCGTCTTACGATTAAGGTAAGCTAGGAAGATAGTAAATAATGTATTGAACAAAATTGTATATCCAACCATTGCACCAACACCAATCCAATACCAATAGCCCTCTGGATACAAACTCCGCTCTGTTAATAATGCTTTACCCAACGAAAGGGTGGTATGATTTCCAGCTTTCTACAAAACGAGAAAACAAAGTGTGTGCTTCAATGCAGTACAAAAAAAAGTGCTAACCAGAACTATATTAAAAGCTCGGGAAAATGCCACTGCATCTCTTGATGAGCCAAAATGATAGTTTCCAGGTACTGTAATCTGTAAAGAAAATTCCACAAATGATAATAACTGCTAAGGAACAAGGATTATACCTTATGCCATGAATGTCCAAGGAACTCATTTACAGAAGCAGAATTTTGTCCATACATTAACGGAGAAATCCAAAAGCCCCATATCCACCAAGGAGGTATACGATCTGCTCAACAGGAGGGAATTTTAGGTGGGAAAAATTAGGTTGTCAAAATAGATTTAAGAACATGAAAAGATTGCAACTCTAGTTTGACCTCTTGAAATTATGTATCCTCCAAGAGCCATCACAATCAACATGGCAAAGGATCCAAAGGTGTTGGCTACTATCATGTTCCGGCCCAAGGATCCTATCAAACGGAAGAGACCAATTGACATCTGGTGTAGAAGGAAGTATAGCAAAAACTGCTTAAAAAATCTGCACATTCAGAAACATACATAATTTTCATTAGCCAAAAAAACACACACACAAGTCCATGCCATGTAATAGTCACTCATTATCAACCATTACAATATAGAACAATGCAGAGTGTACTCTGGATTTACCTAGAAACAGCAGGATCATATCCAATCGTATAGTACGAGACTACCACCCAGCATCCGGCCTCCATGAGGGAAGTGGGGATACTAAGGAGCCAAGAAGGGAGTGTATAAACCCAACTGGGATAGAAGTGCAAGTCTCTGTGCTTGTAAATTACTGGAAGCTTTGCAACCAACATTGACACCTCCGTAAAACCATTGAAGAGGATAATTACCATAGAGAAGTACAGGGCCCCAAGATATAAGCCTCCGTCGTCTATTGTGTTTTTATGCATTGTTGTCCGGAAGAAAACACTCATTGTGATCAAAGCAACCAAAAGAAGCTGAAAATAGTATGGACCTTAAGATCAACCTTAAAATCTTTGCATCCAGAGTGTAATTGATTCAAAACCGAAACAAAAGATAGTTTTATATATATCAGAGAGCATAAGCAAATAAGTAAACAAAAAATAAACTGACCAATGACGGTAAAAAAAAATTGAAGTAAATAGCCAGAATTGAGATACTCTTCAATATTTTTAAAACAAGCGCTGTTGGATAATCAAAATAAGAAATAAAGAAAGGCAAGCAATGATATCAAAAGGACAACAAAAGGGGAAAAAAGAGAGATTAAAATCAATTTTCCTGGTAAAAAAGTATCTAGTTCAAAATACGGCAAGAATTGTTTGTTTTTAAGTGACAAAACCACTAGAGTTACCCTTATAAAATAACCTGTATAACAACAATTATTTTTGGCTACGGCAGATTTGATAGAGGTAAGTTTACCTGAACAAATTTAAAAACATAAATAAATGAATTTCGTTTCATCAGCAGCCTCTGCCATTGGTAGCTAGTTTTGAGCAGTTCAAGCTTTTTCACTCCATAGTTAGTAGTTGCCAAGGCTGCTGGATGATTAAAGCGTTTATTAAAAGGGACTTTTAGTTCCTCAGACAAATTCTTGCCATCACGATATAAGGCAAAAGCTTCTGCAAACTGCCCAACAGGGATGTACCGGTAAGGACGGTCGAGGATAGACCAGTACTGTTCCTGGTCCTTCTTGGATGTAACCTGTTTACCAGAACTAGAGCAATCACTAAAAGCATACATATCAGAATAGGAAGCTGTTATGATATCTTTACCACTCACTTCTTGCAAGAAGTCTGCCACATTCTTTCGCTCAGGACAACTAAATCCCATCAATTTGAAAAATTCAAGAGCAGATTCACGAGGTCCCTGATACACAATCTGACCCTCGCACAAAAGAATGACATCATCAAACAATTCATATGTCTCGGGAGCTGGTTGTAGAAGAGATATGATAGTGGTTGTATCAAGTGCACGGGTCGAATGCTTAAGATATCTGATAATTTGGTAAGTAGTTGAACTATCAAGACCAGTTGATATTTCATCCATGAACAGCACTCTTGCTGGACCAACCAGTAATTCACCTAGCAATAACACACACCAGTTGAAAATCCTTTAAATGCATTTGACTTGGTGATGCACAAAATAAAGCTACACGCCCACACATACCTGTTGTAAGACGCTTCTTTTGCCCTCCTGAAATTCCCTTGAGCATTTCATCTCCTACCAATGTGTCAGCACATATGTCCATACCTAATATCTTTGTCATAAATATTTTAGTACTTCAGAAGATTTATAGAACTAAACAAGAAAATATCACACGAATCTGATATAATACTTATCTCCCTTTTTAACGCATACTAAGACACTTCTTTCATCATTCAATTAGCCAGTCAGAGTTAAAAGAACCGCATTAATAGGGACATTAGAAATGTTCTTAATAAGTTGATGAAATATTTCTAGTCATAATCATCAAGGCAGTTCTTTGTGCATTCAGGGTTAAAAGGCTAGCAGCAGTTAGAGAGTACCTTCATGACGTACTCCACCACAAGATTTGTTTCCTGTTCACCGAGTGCTAATGACTACCAAAAAAAAAACTATATTTAATTAAGTAGTGTAAATAAATTAAAGTAATTTAACCAAGAAAGCAACATTACGGGAAGCACCTTCATGAATATATCAAGATCTTCATCAGGTTTTATCCCAGAATTCTTTTCTCTTCTGGCCAGTTCAAGCAACATATCTGTTTTAAGAGTTGAGAATTTAGAATTCAGCATTTAAATGTGCAAATTAACACGGTCTCTTTAAGAGCATACCATGTTTAAATCCAACGCCTTGACAACGGCCAGCAAAATCAAGAGTTTCCCTTACAGTCATCTCTGGCACGTGTGAATCTTGTTGGCTGACATAAGCAGCTGTTCTCTGAGGAACAAACTCATTGAGAGAATGTCCATTGTATGTGATGCTCCCTGACATCTTCAAAAGGGCATACCAATATAAATAAGCAAAAGAAAGGATAACAAAGAAGAAGCCACAAATCAAAACAGAGTATTCTAGACTAGTGTAAGTCTTTCAGTGAATTAGACTACTTAGAATGTTCCAATGTGAATAAATTAAAGAAAACGGATAGCCAAAACCTCACTGTACTTAAAAGCGAATATATATTAAGGATGACGTGCAAACCTAACGCAGCAAAGCTTAGGTACGTAGTAGCTCCAGTTATTAGGTCAGGTATTAATTTCAAAGAACCGTTTGATAATATATGATGTGTAATTCCAGCTCACTTATAAAAGTAAAAAAAAAAAACAATTCCAGCTCACTTAGGGCATTGAAAATCTGAGTACCTGCAAACCAGGTCCCAACCTGCCAGCAAGAGCCAAGAGTAGTGTCGTTTTTCCAGAGCTTGGCGGACCCAACAGTAGAGTCAATCTTTAAAGAAAATAAGACCAACGTGAGAGCTAATCAAATATGAAACTGGTCCAAGTTCAACGCAAGTGCTTTATGCACGATCCACAAACATGCCACAAGTAACATGAGACAGAGTGTAAAATTTCTATTATGAGGAATTAAACGACTGAATAAATCCATCAATTTTAAATATATCAATTTTCTAAAAAAAAAAAAAAAGAATCTCGTATAGAATGTTAAAAACCTGGCATTCAAAATCGCAATTGAAGGAAATGCTTTACTCATTTTTTAGGCAAAGAAATTTTAATCCACAAAATGGTGGCTTTATCTATAATAATTAATTGTGCAAAAGGAATCCAAGTAGCAGGTATAAATAGCTCGTCATTTTAATGACAAAAAGAAAACCCAAACTTGATTAAAAATCTTTTACCACCTACCTTGAAGGTCTAAAAATCCCACTAATGTCGGCTAGAATTGTCAATTTACTTCGCTTTCTTCTGTATAGTCGCAACTGTCTTAAAAGAGCCTAAACGAATAATAAGACCGAAAATTACAGAATTATCATGTTAGATGACCAAACAACAACCCTTGTTAAACAGAGGCCCGATAAAAATGAACCCAAAAAAATAAATAACCAAACAAAAAAGAGAAAGTACCTCGGTCATATTGCAGATAAAATTAGGAATCGTAGGCAGCGCTCTGCTTCCAACATGAACATAAGTTTCAACCGTCAAGTTTTGAAATCGAACTTGAATCTTCGGAAACCTTAGCTTTACCCTGAGAGAGATCATTCATAAGAGTCAAAAGAAAATAATGAAAACTTGTATTCACACGATTGAGCTAAAGCAAAGGTATAAAACAGAGACAATTTTCTAAACACTAAAAATGAGAGCATAATTGAAAAGAATGAGAACATGTAGAAGCACACGGCAATGATCTTCAGTTGAAATGCTCGGATACTGAGAGATTATAAATGACTTAGCATTATTTTCTCCTAATCGCACATTTTCCCAGAAACTAACCGAGTAAAAATCAACAGAAAATTACTTGTCAAATCGGCTTCTCATCTGATCGAAGAACTTCTCGAGGTCATCACCACCGGAATTAGTCAATCTATCAAGAACAAGAATCCGCTCATGTGCTTCCAGCTCGCTCACATCAATCTCCTTCTTCTCACCAGTTAGGTCGTTGAAAATGCCTCTGCGTGCTCGCGAGTACGTCGGCAGCCTCTCCAGTGAGGCCCACCGGAGCTCCTCCTCGTCGTCCAAGTCCTCCCTAAACGACGCCGACCTGGCAAATGCATTATTGGCGGAGTTCCACATGGCGGCCGCTGTAGATCTACAGCACCTCTGTCTCCCCCAAAACGCCAACCAGTTCTTAGTGTTTGAAAGAAGGTGAGAATGGAAGAAAGAGAAATAGAAAGAGAGAGAGAATGAAGTGTGTTGCGGTGAGAATGAGAGAGTGTGGGTGGGTGTTGTAGCGAGAGTGCTTCTAAATTCCAAGAGAGGATTGGTGGTTGAGCTCAGCATTAATGGCCGCACTGGACCTTTCTCTCTTTCTTTCGCTGAGTTAGTTGCCTACGTTAAAGAGGGATGCAAGTGATCACAGTACCCTCTCATTCAATAGCCGCGGGAAAGACAAATTTCGTGGATGTTGGTATGCTTTTTCACGCGCCTACATGTTATCATCTACGTTACTCTCGCTATTTATTGTTATTAGTAGTTTTTTTAGTTTAATAGAATATATTTAATTAATTTAATTATATTAAAAAATAAGTTATATGATATATTTTTTTAAATATTCTAATTATTTTTTTAATTATATTTTTTCTCTCTTATTTAACTATTGTTAATAAAATATCAATAGAGATAATTTTAAAAAAGTTATTAAATATAAGAAATATATATTATGTTTAAGATTAAAATCAATTCCACAATTAGGTCTTATATTAAAGATTGGAGGAGTATTAAGTATAAATATCCCATGTATAAGATAATTCTATTTGAAATATTATCGGGCACTAACATAGACATTTATCTTCGTAGGGATTTTTTTTTTAAGTATAGATATCCTCCTATTAGAAGTAACCATATTTAAGATGCTATTGGACACTAAATATGGACATATTTTTTAATATGTATTCGAATATTAATTCGTTATGTTATAAGGGACTAGCCTATTCCACTATACCTAACTCCAGTTGGATTCTCAATAGGAATTTAAATACTAATTAATCATATTATAAGGGATCAACTTCCTCTACTAGATTTATTTTAATTTTTTTAATCAAATTTTTAGAAAGGGGTTGAGCTCACCTACGATCTAAGGGCAGGACGAAATCTCTCTTCCTCCTAAATGATACTAATGTTAGGCAGGACAAGCCGTCAATTATCCTCAAGTGTAAACCTAAGCACCTAGGAGCTAAGATGTCTTCCTAAATACCGCGACTGGAACCACAATAAAGTGGTACTCCCTAAAGATTAAACACGCTTCAAATAATTATATATCTTACCCTTTCATCAGCTCAACCTTAAACACTACTAGATTTAAACTAGGTTGGTTTAGTATTTTTTTTTTCTTTTGCTATATTCTTGTTATTATTATTGGCGTATTGTTTGGCCCACGTTACTGGCATTATTTAAGGACTACTTTTTCACTCGATAAGAAATTAAGAATAGTTGTCAATGAAAATTAGTTTAGATAATAAAAAATAAGCTCATATCTTATAAAGATGTGAATTTGATTCATACTATTGTTAGTAGGTGATCTTGTAATTTTTCTGTAAGCGCTCTCTGAACTATAGAACTATATCTTAACTTTAATAAGAGATTGGTGTCAAATTTATCTAAATTTTTTTGTTTGTAAAAAAAATATCATCAGTCTCATGTTGTGATAGGGTATGAGTAATATTTATAATATATTTTAATAAATTAATACTTTTTAATTTTTATTACTTTTAGAAAATAAATACGAAAAACTGGTTTTAACCTTTAAAGAGGTAAGGTACACCCAACATTAGACTATTTTTAAAGGTGCAATAGAGTGCAATTTTGTCGTAATGTATTAAAAATGGAGCACTTGACACTCCCAACTAATAGAACTTTAACCTCTCGTTATATATACTGTTCATCATCATCATCATATAGAGACGCCATTGATTGTTCTTCTCCCTCCTCCTCTTTCCTTGGACAGAGGCTGTGGACGTTGGGAGAAGAGACTTGTCTATTCCCATATTGTTAAAAGCAAGGTTCTTATTTAGCATTTGCGTATTAGCTTCTTGTCCAGGGCCTACTTATTAGAAGTTTGAAATTTGCTGAAGCCATCACAGTTGCCGGCGATCAGCGATGTACCCTTGGTAGAGTCTATCTTGCTGTCTTGCCTTGCCCAATGATTGCCCAGTTCATCTTGCACTTGCGGTTTCACACCACCATTCATCTCTCGTTTTGAAATAAAATAAAAATTTGCACAACACTACTCTTGAAGTTCGACTGGTTCTTCAATCTTATGCTTCAGAGATGAGTTTTAGAGAGAGAGAAATTGGATAATAATAGGGATGAACTTTCTCTCTCCTCTTTTTCTCCCTGTACGGATAAGTGCAAGGGAAAGAAATTAAGGGAACAAAGGAGATAATGTCTGGCTTTTGAAATCAAATCTGAAGGAGAGAAGCAACAAAAAGTATCTGGTTCTATCAAATCATAAAAATACCCACACAATCCAGAAAGAGATCAACAAACATAATAAGCCTTATTCATAGTCTCTTACCTTCGAACTAAGAAAGTGATCTCTCTATCCTCTAAAATCTTACGATTCTTTTGAGGATTTTATTGTAGACAGTAATGTTTCAAGAGAAGGAGATCGAACAGCAAATTGAAATTTCGTTCATGACAAAGAAGATCAACAGCATAGTAGACATTAGATTAAAGGTTCAACTGGGTTTTCAATTAACACGACATGAAACAATGCGAAGCTTTTTCCTTTTCCCTTCAGAAGGAGGAAACACCGTTAAGTTTCGTTAGGGTGGGGGTGGGGGTGGGGGTGGGGATGGGGGTGCTCCGTTTTTAATAGATGGGCAAGATTATACCACTAAATATTTTAAGATGTTAATTGTATCTACAACAATAATTTAGGGCGCTACGTGCCTCTTAACCTATTTTAAAAGTTATTTCATTACTATATTTTATTTAATTGTGTCAGTTGTACAAGTCCCAAGACACATCTTCTAATGAGTAATAATGGTTAGGGGTGTGTATGAGTAGAACTAGTCAAGATAACCTGCTACCTAGTACCCAGCCCGAAGAAAAAATAGGCTATATTTTACAGTCGGATGTCTGGCCTTGCCCGATAAAAGTCCTAACCATTTCGGGTTAGGCTAAGCATGGGCGGACTTCTATGCCTAAATGGTGATGCCTGCTCATATTGCAGGATAAAAATTTACAATTATAAACTTATAAAATATTACTATATTCATATATATTCAAGAATTAAATAATATTTATAATCCACTAAAAATAAGCTAATAAAAAAATAGTAATTAAAGTATTGAAATCTATTGAAAAATTCTATGTTCATCCACTCAAAAATAATATTGATTTGTTTAATCAGTGTTTTCTTAGAGACGTAAACCTCAAAACTCACGTTTAAGTATATAAAAAATTAGTTTTAAACTAGTAACTTATTATTCAAATAATTTTTTTCTCAAAGTAAAATTCACTAATAAGAGCATACAAGACATAAGGCGCACGTACATTACTAGAAAATAGGTTTTTTAAATCGGTTGAAAATGAGCTTCTATATCAGACATTGGTCCGTTGTAGAAATAGCCCGTGTAGAAAGTATGATATTCTACATCAGTTATATGACCAGTGTAAAATATCAATTTTTTAAACCGGTTATTCCATACAACCGGTTTAAAAAGCAATGTAAAAATAAAAAAAAATCAAGAATAAAAAAGCAAATAACCCATTATAGCATCTAGATACCTTAGATCTCATTATACAAAATAAGCATTTGAATAAGCTTCTCATTCCATATAGTGCAACATCAAAATAAGCATCAATATAAGCAAATCACCCATTACTGTAAGCCAAGTCGGTCGCACCATACCTCTACCATCAGCTTCTTCTTGTTCTATACAGTGCCTAGGCTCCCTGCTCTTGGCTTCACCATTTTCATGCTCCAACACTTTATGGACTTTGCAAGAATCACAACGTACATGTTTTCCATCACTGATATAAAAACATGAAATGCAAGGCGAGACAAGACGAGACGAGATCGAAAAGCAAGCTCTGAGGGAACGAACTCACCATTCTTAGCAAGCACGGCAAAAACATGAGTGGCACACTTAGCCTGCGCTGTGAAAAATTAGAGTCAAGGAATGTCTATTAGCTTCAGGGACAGAGCAC
This sequence comes from Leucaena leucocephala, assembly GCA_037074615.1. NCBI lineage: Eukaryota > Viridiplantae > Streptophyta > Magnoliopsida > Fabales > Fabaceae > Leucaena > Leucaena leucocephala. The sequence goes on along the minus strand of CM073536.1, from coordinate 10,244,325 downwards.
TCAGAGGCTCTAAGAGATACCAGTCACTCTAAAACACCATACCTGTTCACCTAATTAAAGACCTTCCTTCTCCCTTCAGCGACCTCGCTCCAAATCTGTCCGATTCAGAACTCTGGGAAATCGCTTAGGAGATCCTAGTCACTACTTGTCAGAGCACCGAGGGAAGCCCTTGACATTCATCTCCCAATCCGAGAAAGGGGAACAGAGTCCTTCGGCGCACACACTATTTCCCTCGTTGCATAGGTCTCTGATGAAATCTTTTTTTTAGCAAACAGATAAGGGAGTTAATGAGGTTATAGATTAGGGTTTTAGCTGAGTAGACAGATTAGTTAAGTGCAATCCTTTTTTTCCTCTTCAGAATTACACCAGATGAAATTATAACCGGTGTAGATATAGCATATCTAAACTTTTTACACCAGTTACATGAGACATCAAGTGTCAATATTTATCCTTATTTATAAAAATGTCACCTCTCTTTTTTTCTACACCGGTTACTTGTACATCCGGTGTAAATATTTTACCTTATTTATAAAAATACTATTGCTCATTTTTTAAACTGTTTACGCAATAACCAGTTTAAAAATGGGCTTTAGAAAGTCTATTTTGTAGTAGTGGTACTAGCATCCAGGTCCAGCATGTGCATAATCATGAATGTGATATTTATACCAGCAACGGCGAAGGGATACTCCGAGGTAGCTCCTTTTTCTCCTTGCTTCTTTACTAGTCGCTAAAAAGAAGTTTGCAACATCTAACAGAAAACTATTCCATGTTTAGAGTTGTTGGGAAATGGGCTAGTCCACCCATGGTGGATTAGGCCCAAGTCTGAGGAGCTCTGTTGGAGGGAATATTTTATTTTGAAAAGGAGGAAAATGAGGGAGTGGGCAGTTACATCCCACTCCTCCCATCATATACACACATACAAGGAAAACAGAAAGGGGGTGATCATTCACGAGGGCTGTAGTTTTCCTTCTGGTGAGTGTGTACATTGTAACGGCTCTAAAAAGGTTTCCTCTCCCTCTGCATATCCGACGCTCTGTCACTTCTTCCATGGGTGCATTTGTCGTGTAACGTGACTATGAGCCTGTCCAAAGTGCTCCAGTTTCGTGTGGGTATTCAGTGAGTCAAACAAGGATTCCAAGTATACCCAAAGATCTTCAGTGGTATCAGAGCGAGGTTTTATGCTTTCGCATGCTTCTGTATTTTTTTGATTTTCTGGTAGCATGTTGTTCTTGCATATATTTCTGTTTAAATACATTTATTTTATGCCAAGAAACCTAGAGCATGCATTTAAACCATAAATAGAAGCATAAAGAATGTGAACCGTAATAGAGAGTTTTCATTTTTTAAATTGGGTTATTAGAAAATAGCATTTTTTTTAGGCCTTAAATTAGTCCCATTGCGTAGAGTACAAAAAAATGAAGAAAACGACACCAAGAACGTCAAAATCGGACGTCGGACGAAGAAATTACGGATGAAAAATGGTTGGGTCCGTCGAACCCGACCCGTTTTCTAGTCGGGTCTGTGTGACCCGGCTAGAGGTTAGGGATGATTAAAACGGTGCGTTTTGATCATCCCCAAAACGGTGTCGTTTTGACGCTAAGACAAAAAAATAGCTGAAGCCTCTATTCTGCCGACTGGGCTACGTCCAGCCCAGTCCAGCAGTACATACAAAAAAAAATTGGGCTACAGTGGGCAAGCCCATTCCAAAAAAAAAGAATCTGGCAGTAGGGGTATGGCCCGAAAAAAAAATTATTATTTTATTTTTTTCTTTCTTTAAAAAAAAAGAAAAATCTGGTGATTGACACGTGGCAGTGGCCATGTGGTAGCACTAGGTTGGCGCGTGTAATACACGCTCCAGAGGCCGAGAGTGGGCTTTGTTCAATTTTTTTATTTTTTCTGAATTGTTTCTTCTTAGGGCGGGTGAGGGCGCGTGGGAACTCTGATTGAGGTGCGGTTTATTCTTAAAAATTCCTAAAATCAAAATCTTTATTTTGGTATATAATTTGCCTAATTTTGGTGACAATTCTGGATCTCTTTATGAATATTGATTGTATTTTTTGGTTTTTTTTGTTTAAAAATTACAAAAAAATATAATAATTAATATATTTTTTTATTTAGATGAAGATGACTTCATCTAGCACTGAATCTCTGGGATATAGCTTAAATGATGACATATCATTCCTGGATGATATCAATAACCCAGAGGAAAACCTTCAAGAGGACCCCGAGGGGAACCTGAAGAGGATCTAGAATAAGAACTTGATGAACTTTCTGAAAAAGGACTCAGAGGAGTTGATGGAAGAAGTTTCACAAGAGGAACTAAAAGTAATGTATGATTCCGAACCGAGATCAGAAACTTTATTCCCCATCGAACCCCTTCCTTTGCAGCCTTTCATGGATTCTTCAGACTCCAAGTCGGTGCCTACTCTTAATGATGAATCTCCAGTTGAGGATGGAGAAGAAGTGAACTAACCTCTTACCCCTGCTTTGGCCATGAACATAGCTGAAAGAGATGCAGCCAAACTAACAAATATAAAAAGCGTTAATGGCGTGATTGGCGACTACATTGAATGCATGATAGATAAGAAAAATACTGAATTATACCTGAAAGTCATAATAGAATATATACAAGCAACAAGGGTTAGAGGCAAGCCTATAACATGACGCATGAGCAAAACATATTGGCTTCAAACAATAGAATTTGTATTTAACATTCTCTAGCCACCTCGTAAGCTTAAGAAACTAAGAAAAGCGATGTTAGATTACTATAAAGATCATATCAAATAATGTATATTTGTATTTGATTTCTACTTCTTCACTCTATTAAGGACATGTTTTAATTACTCTTTCTTTGTAAAGATTTCCCATTTACTACATGCCTTATATGCAAGTGAAACATGTTTCATTTTATTTCTTTATCTTAGTTATAATTCATGTATACTTTTTATAAGTGGGAGCTTTTTAGATAATGAACCTTCTAAAAGTAAAATTTGATGAGAATAGTACTTATATTAATTTTTTATAGAAAGTAATGGTGTTGCTAGTGCCTATGTGATGGGGGTATAAATATATTCTCCTAATCACGGGTATAGTGATGTTATTATTTTCTGATAAAAAATAATAAAAGTACATGGCATTGTATACTTTACATGTGCTATATATGTAAATTCACTCAAATGTTCTATGGTTCAATAAATTAATATGGGAAAGGTTTGTCATAGAAACCAATATTGAACAATGGCATCAAAGAACATTATTGCTGAATTGAACAAGGGGAAAAACTCAACAGGGACAACTGGGATATTTGGCACCGAAAGGTCCAATATATTCTAGAAGAACAGGAAGCAATTGAGCCATTAACAATGGCAATGGTAGAGCCTGAGGCTGGAAATACAACCCGGCACAGGAGAGACCAGGAAGCATACCTGTCATGGAAAAAGAAGAATAGCATAGCAAGAATCACGCTGCTGAGTGCAATGGTTGATGATTTAATGTGTGAATTTGAGACACACAGAACGGCACAAGCTATGTGGATTGCCTTAAAGGATAAGTTTGGTGGAGTCTTTACGACTACGCTTAGAAGGTTAACAATCAAATTCGATAACTATAAGCTAAAACCAAATAATCCTATGAGGTAACATCTACGAGAGATGTCCACAATGATTCGTGAATTGAAGGAGGCTGGACATAATCTATTTGACGAGTAGCAAGTGCAAGCTATCATCAGGTCGCTCCCTGCCAATTGGGAGCACATGAAAGTTAATCTAACCCATAATGAAAATATCATCACTTTCAATGATGTAGCTAAGCATTTGGAGCTAGAGGATGAACGTCTGGAGGCTTATAAGGCCACTGGACAAGTCTATCTAACTGAAGGTGCTGGTTCTTCCAAATCAAAGCCTAAATTCAAAAAGGGCAAGAAATTTTAGAAAAATGGGAAGAAAGGTGGTCCTCCACCAAAGAAAGGCAAGCAACAATACAAGAAGAAAGGAAAGAAAGAAGGCAAGAAAAAGCTAGACCTAAAGAAGATCAAATGCTTTGCTTGCCACAAAATAGGACATTTCACACTTGACTGTTCTAAACAGACTGAGAGCGAAAAGGTAAAAGTGAATTATGTGAATTCGCATGTCTCATTTGTTTCTAGTACTGTTTTTCTGACATAACCTGTTTCCTTTTCTTAGATTATTGACTCAGGCTCCACAGACCACGTAAGTCGAGATCGAGGGTCTTTTGTGGAATATCGTCGGTTACCATTTCAAAGCAAGTGCCTTTTTCGTTGGCAATAATGCAAGGATCGAGGTTCGAGGTATTGGCACCTGTAAACTAGTTTTGCGTGGTGGAAAGACCTTGATGCTGCATGATGTGCTTCATGCTCCTGAAATCCGACGGAATTTAGTTTCTGTAATTTGCTTATTAAACTTTGGGTTTAATGTAAACTTTCATGGTAAAGTTGCAGACATTTATAGCAACTCAACATTTTATGGTTCAGCTTTTCAATTTCAAAAGTTCTTTATTTTGGATCTTGCTAGTGATTTTAATACTCACGATTGTTTTGCTATTACTTCGAATAATCCTGAAATGAATATCTGGCATGCTAGACTAGGACATATTAATCAAAATATAATGATTAAACTGGCAAAAGAAGGCTTATTAGGGGTAATTTCTAACATGGATATGTCATTATGTGAAAGTTATATAGCTGGTAAGGCTACTAGAAAACCATTCGGTAAGGGAACATGAGCCGAAAATCTGTTGCAATTAATCCATTATGATATTTATGATCCAATGAGTGTGAGGGCAAGATATAGAGCTTAGTATTTCATTACCTTTATTGATAATTTTTCACGATATGGTCATGTCTATTTGATTTCACATAAGTCTAAGGCACTAGAGTGTTTTAGACGATACATAAATGAAGTAGAGAATCAAATGGATAATAGAATCAAGGCATTACACACTGATCGAGGTCATGAATACCTTTCGGATCAATTTAAATAGCTCTGTGAAGAAAGAGGGATTATTAGGCAACTAACTATCCCTGGCACACCTCAACAGAATGGGGTTGCTGAAAGAAGAAATAGAACTCTTCTTGACATGGTTAGGTCTATGATGGCTCAGGCAAACCTTCATACTTAACTGTGTGCCCTCCAAGTCAGTCACTTTCACACCCTACGAGTTATGGACTAAACGTCAGCCAGATCTAAGCATCCTTAGACCTTGGGGCTTGGCGGCATATATTGTAATATCTCAAATTTTCTGTACCGATTTGTATGTACAGATTGAATAAAATATATGTGAGGTTTTTCAGGAAAAGATGTGGCCATTTATGCAAAGAAAGGGATTAAATTGAAAAGAAAGAAAATGCAATGACTTAAGTGAAATTATGGAAAGTTTAAGACTAAAAGTAGAGGTAGACAAAAATGTGGGGTCTTTAAGTGTAATTTTAAAAAGTTGAGGACATAAAGGTGATTTATGGTAAATCAAAGGGCAAAAGTGTAATTATGGAAAAATTTGGACCGAAAACAAGCCAAAAATGACCGTGTTCTGATCGAACCCAAATTTTTCCAGTAGATAGAGAAAATTATTCTTGGTTGTTTGACGCAACATAGAATTTTGATTTGAGATCCCAAAAAAATTGATATAAATTTCTAAAGTTAGATAAAATTATTACAATATTTTTCGGATCTCAGAATCAGATGAGATTTCCAGTAAATTCCTAGAATTAATATGAGAATTTATAAAATTGACAGGATCAGAAAAGGAATCCTGTAGGATTTTTAATGGAATTTATTGTGGAATAAAATAACCGAGGAATGTCGTCAGGAGAATTTTCTAGAGATTCGTGCCACAAAGGTATTGAACCTTAAAAGGCCCAAGAATGACGTCATTAAGGCCCAATAAAATACTTGGACTGATAGGTGGACCAGTGTACAGGGAAACCCCGGAAAAGTGCGAAATTACGAAAATACTCCTGTGTTGTCCTAAGGAAACAGAAGTAAATGGAGGACATTTTGGTCATTTTGGACAGGCCAAAACACCAATGCAAGTACAGGAGAGGTTAGTCGGAGTCAGTATATACTCTGACAAGGTTCAAAGAGGTGTGAAATGATAATTATACCCTTAGATTTAATATAGTGCAAGGAAAAGCATTAAGGGTATTTTGGTCATTTTCCAAGGTATCTGGAATTAAATTTAAACCCAGTATAAGAATGTCAATGGTATGAAGGATTTAAATATTGAATAAAATATATTATGAAGTCCCAGAAAAATTAGATTAAGAAAATAATCCGATTTACGGAAAATTGGACCAGGACGGTACCGGATTAGACTGGATGGGACTGGATTTGACTAAAATTTTCTAGGAGCTTCCCACCATGAGAATGGTGCCAAGTGTCCCATGAGGTGTCCCTTGAGTAATGTCATCAAGGTGATGCAATAATTCATAAAAAGAAAAGAAATTCCAAGATTTAATCTCAAGCCTTTAGATCAAATAGTTCCCAAGATGATCCTGGCCTTCAATTTTCCCAAGATTTTTCTATAAATACCCCCCTTGGAGACTCCAAAACCGTGAGCACAAGACCTTGGGGAAACTCTTGCAAAATTTTCTCTCAAGCAAGAAGGAAGCAAGTATCTTGAAGAAACTAGTAAGGTAAGTTGCCTCCTTGCATATAGACTTTGTTCTCATGATTTGTTCTTGAGTTTAAGTGGTTTTTTAGGCTTAAATCTTGGGGAAATGCTGCTGGAATTTCTGTGTATATGTGAAAGAAACATGAGTTTTATGTTATGGATAGTTTATACAAGTTTAAAAAAGCTTGAATCACATGATAATGGCTTAGGAATTCATGTGTGCTTGTGAATCCAAGATTATGTCCTGTTCTGTACAGTATGAAATCACTGTTCATATTTTGAAATTTTATGGTTTTGATGCTTCCAATGGGTTTAGAATGGAAAATTGTGTGGGGTTATAGTAGGAAAACAAGTATTAGAAGCATTGGAATTAAAATGAGAATTTTTGGAAAATTGGTATAGCTTTTCGGTTCTGTACAGCACCTTGGGAAGCAATTGGATTCTGGAATTTCTGAATACATATTTGGATTCTACATAAAAAATTATGTGGAAGTGAACCATGAGAGTTTAGTTTAGAAAGATGTAATCATAAGTCACAAAGTAGAGAAAGAAATGGGCTTAATGAAACCTAGCCTTGAGATTGGATTGGAATTGAGTTGTAATTTGGTAATTGCTTTGTTATGCCTAGGTTTTGACATTTGTGGGAAGGAAGGATCAATTCAAGAAGGAAAGAACAAGGATTCATAAGAGGTAGCAAGAATACTTAACTATAAATTTATGTTGTTTGATTAATATGCTTGCTTGTTATGCATGAAGTTTGGTTGAGCATATGTTATGTGATGATGATTATGATGATGATGATGAGTTATGAGTATGTGCAACTTCTTGCAACCTATGTCATGATAATATGCATGTTAGAGTTTGCTTATGTATGATCATGAATTAGCTCCCATTGCATGATAACATGATAGGCAATTAATTAAGCATGTATAACCTTATAGTTTGTATGGCTTACTATTGGGATTTCCATGAAATCTCATTCCTTCCATATAAATTACCATGCTCTAGGTGCTGGATCTTTTCAAGGCAAAAGGGTAAATGTAGATGGATAACTATATATAACTTAAAGAGTGTGCACTTTACTTACAAGATGATATTTTGGTGTGTATGTTGTATTCTACTTACAAATCCGATCTGAGGTAGTGTATTTCCAACGATAGTTTAAGTGACTTATACGATGAATTTTCATATGAAATTTGGCATGAACATAGCTAAGATCTAGATATTTAAATGGACATCAAGAACGCCTCATTTGGTTAAGAACTCGAATTGTTATGATTTTTCAAAGTCGGGATTTAAAATCTAGAATAAGATAATACTACTACTCAGAGGCAGTGAGGTTCATTCGCTAATTTCATATAGTAAATGAATTAGTTTTTTCACAAAATTTTATGAGATTAAAGTGCACATAAGTATATTTAAATCCACATGTAACACGACTCAATTGGATAAGTATACAAGGAGAAATAAATTTTTGAAAATGGGGTAAAGAAACTGGAACTTCCAGTTTTACCAAATAAACAGTAATTTTCAATGATTAAACTGATTTGATCTGGACAAGAAAACCTCATTTTCATATTTTTCTAACAAATTTAAATGAAATATATTTCATTAGAAATCAGAATCACCTCATTTCTATTTTTCTAGATTTAATTATGAATTTCCGAAGTTCAGGCTGTAATCTGGAATTACCAAGTGAACAGTGGCCATGAACAGTACCCGTAAGCCTAACTTTTGGAAATTCATGTTCTTAAGGTTAAGAGGTATTCCAATGATTTAAGATACTTCCAATTGAGTATATGTAAGAATGTGATATAAGGATGTTTACTAGAAGATGTCGTTGAAATTTAAGGATGTTAATTAGAAAAGGCCGTTGTACTGGCAGAATATGGAAGTAGGTGCTGTCTAAGGAGACTGGAAGTGAGTGGACCTAGCCGGTTCATCTAGTCTTTCCTGGGTACTTACGTAGAATGGTAGTTCTCATGGGAATTACCGAATCAGTACAGTTACTTTCTGCCAGGATTTTCGGCAGGAGAGAATTAATAAAGTTAAGACTGCTTCTGTAAGTGTACTCTGAAAGGTCTAAGGAAGGATGTTTCATATATCCATGACAATTCTCATAGACATGGGAAATTGGGTCCTAGAGGGAAGAAATGTATTTTTATAAGGTACTCTGAACCCTCAAAAGGATATGTATTCATAAATGAAATTGAAGATGGGACAATGACTGAAACAGAATCAAGAGATGATGTATTCATTGAAACAAAATTTCCCAGTAGGGGAGATGTTGACCGCACTGTATCTCTTTATGAGACTCAATAACAGGACAGTGCTGAACAAATTGACAGACCTAAATTCTCTAGGTATGTCAATCTGAGTGGGAGCCAAGAATGGTCAACACAAAGACTGAGGCAAATGAGAAAAGATAAGCAAGTTGCTCCTACTAGAAGGAGTAACAGGGAAAGTATTCCAAAGAGACTCTTCCAAATAAAAGGAGAAGCACTCTTAGTTACTGCAGAAGGGGATGATGAACCCTGCACTGTTCATGAGGCCTTGGTAGGTCCTGCCAAGAAGGAATGGAAGAAAGCAATGAAAGAGGAAATTGACTCAATGATGAAAACCCAAGTTTAGGAATTGGTTGATCTGCCAAAAGGGCGTAAAGCCATTGGGAACAAGTGGATTCTCAAAATCAAGAGAAAGGTGGATGGATCAATTGACAAATTTAAAGCTCGATTGGTTGCAAAGGGATATACACAATAGGAAGGTATAGATTATGAGGATACTTTTTCACATGTTTTGCTCTTCAACTCTATGAGACTTATTCTGGCAATAGTAAACAGTTTAAACCTGGAGTTGCATCAGATAGATGTAAAAACCGTATTCCTGAATGGTGATCTGAATGAAGAAATCTATATAGAACAACCAATAGGTTTTATTGAAAAAAGGTTTGAACACAAGAAGTGTAAACTCAAAAGATCCATTTATAGATTAAAACAGTCATCCAAATAGTGGTACTTGAGGTTTCACAAGGCAATAACCTCAAATAACTTCCAGATGATAGAGAAAGACCACTGCGTCTACATTAAGCGGTTTGAGGGTAACTTTGTAATATTATCCTTATACGTAGACGATATACTATTAGCCAGAAATAGTCTTAACTCAGTGATAGCTATTAAAGAGTGGCTTTTATCAAATTTTGAGATGAAAGACATGGGTGAAGCAGAATACATACTTGGAGTCAAGATTCAAAGGAATCGCTCCAAGAGAATCCTCACTCTTTCACAAGAGAATTATATCAAAAAGATACTTGAGCGATTCAATATGAGTGACTACAATCCTATGGATATCCCTATAGCCACTAGAGTGGCCTTGAGCTCGACATGTGTCTCAAAACTGAATTAGACAAAAAGTAAATGGAAAGAGTTCCATATGCCAGTGCCATTAGTAGCCTTATGTATGCAATGATGTGTACAAGACCAGATATTTGTTATGCCGTGGGGCTAGTTAGTAGATTCCAGTCCAACCCCGGTGAGAAACATACTTGGAGTCAAGATTCAAAGGAATCACTCCAAGAGAATCCTCACTCTTTCATAAGAGAATTATATCAAGAAGATACTTGAGCTATTCAATATGAGTGACTACACTCCTATGGATATCCCTATAGCCACTGGAGTGGCCTTCAGCTCTAACATGTGTCCCAAAACTAAATTAGACAAAAAGCAAATGGAAAGAGTTCCATATGCCAGTGCCATTGGTAGCCTTATGTATGCAATGATGTGTATAAGACTAGATATTTGTTATGTCGTAGGGCTGGTTAGCAGATTCCAGTCCAACCCTGGTAAGAAACACTAAAAAGTAGTGAAGAGGATCTTGAGATACTTAAAAGGCACAGCTGACTATGCGTTGTGTTATCAAGGAAGTGATATGTGCCTAGTCAAATATTCCGATACTGATGTAGGAGGTGATGAAGAAGAACGAAGATCTACTTCAGGATACACCTTCTTGCTTAACAACTGTGCCATATGTTGGAGTAGCAAGAAGCAAACATGCATTGTTTTACACTCTATGGAAGCTGACTTTGTGGAATGCACTGCAGCAGCACAAGAGGCTGTTTGGCTGAAGAGATTTATCGAACACCTAGGATTTGGGAACCAGAGTACCAATCCGGTGTTGATACACTGTGACAATACTGCAGCCATAGCCTACACCAAAGGCCCTAAATATCACAGCAAGACCAAACACATTGATATCAAGTATAACTTTGTGAGGGATTATATAGCACAGAAAATTATAACTATACAATACATTTCAACCAAATGTATGGTTGCAGATCCCCTGACTAAGCCAATAGGCAAAGAAACATTTGAGAAACATGTAAAAGCCATTGGCATGTAAAAAATGTAAAGTTGCAGACTGTATGTAATATTTTTGTTTTCATTAATGATATTATGTCATTTATTGTTACTTATATGTCTGAATAAAAGTATACAATGTCTAGCATGTCGTACAGGTTGAAAAGGGTAGCTCTCTTACACGAGAAACCGCCTTTGATGCTAGAGAAGCTTTCAAAGATAAGACATGTATTCACCAGTAAAGCAGCAAGAGTGCTATATGGTAGAGAAGAAACACAATAAATGTCGTCTTGACTTAAAAAGTGCAGTAAGTCGAGATGAGATCCATAAGTAAGGATATGGATCAAACTATGGATACCCACATCCATGAAACCTTAGCCAAATAACAAATTCTTTAAAATTGACGTCATATTGTGTGAGTAGAATTGAAGAGTTTGGGTTTAGATACTATGAGTGTCTAGACTTAAATCTGTATGGTGTGATTGATAGAATCAAAATGACGTACACTCTTATAGAATAAGAGGAACACGTAACATGTTATTCATACCACATGTGCTAAAGAACCGCAAATGGAAAGCAAGTGAATCAATCCCTGCTTCATTGTTGTGTGAGTTCCAAAAAGGTATCATCCTTTCATTAATGTCCTTTGACTTTGACAGTATTATGGAGGTATGTTTCAGCAATTGCTACTTTAATATATGTCCTATGGTCAAATTATATACAAACCAAAGGTATTATGTTAGGAAAGCGGTTGATTCATATCAAAAATGATATATGGGCGAAAGAAAGATTGCCAGAATATACACATCCATGCTAGTGTCTGTGACCAGTCCCTTGTGATATTATTTTGTTAATTTTATAAGTATGGATACTATGCATAAGTCGAGGCTATCTGAGTTATATACTGACTCAAGAGAGATTAGATTAGCCATAAGAAAAGTGTATATGGGCAAATCTAGGACATTCAATGCACTATAATATATTTTGATCAAGCTGCACTAAAGGGTTACTTTGTGCTGGTCTCTGTAAAAGGGATTTCTAGTACAAACACCCAGAAGGAGACGTCATGCTTATGCGGTCACGACAAAGCACCTAGTATGAAAGAAAGCAGAAAATGAGATTGGAGCTACAATATCTAATTCACCAAGTGTGAGTGGGAGATGTTGGGAAATGGGCTAGTCCACCCATGGTGGATTAGGTCCAAGTCTAAGGAGCTCTGTTAGAGGGAACATTGTATTTTGAAAAGGAGAAAAATGAGGGAGTGGGCAATTACATCCCACTCCTCCCATCATATACACACGTACAAGGAAAACAGAAAGGGAGTGATCATTCACGAGGGCTGTAGTTTTCCTTCTGGTGGGTGTGTGCATTGTAACGGCTCTCAAAAAGGTTTCCTCTCCCTCTGCATGTCCGACGCTCTGTCACTTCTTCTGTGGGTGCATTTGCCGTGTAACGTGACTGTGAGCCTATCCATAGTGCTTCGGTTTCGTGTGGGTATTCAGTAAGTCAAACAAGGATTCCAGGTACGCCCGAAATCTTCAAGAGTAAAAACCATTACTTCAAAGAACATTGTCACACATTGCACAGAAGAACTAGCAATGGGCTCTAAATCCTTTTTCTCAAAAAGAAAAGTGGTGACCAAAATGAAGACTATTAATAGCCAGTATAGGATCTTACTGAGAATGTCTTGGAAAAAAACAAGAGGTTCTCCAAGGAAATGAAGCCAGCTCATCTGTCCATGTAAATTGGTCAAGTATAGCATAGAAAGTAAGTGAACCAAGTCAAGATTAGAATGAAAACAATAAAATGGATGATGGAATAAATGAAACCTAAAGTCAATGGATGGATCTCTTCTTTGCCACCCCATTTCTTTCCATTGATCAGATATCAAACCATGGAGTTCCTGACCAGGGAATGTGGCAGACCACAGAGCTCTCAAAGCAGCCTATCCTTAAAAAATATTTCCAGATGAGTGACTTCCAACAAAAAAGCTAAACAGGTGAAAAATCAATTAAAAAAATTAGAAAGTTGCAATAATACTATATTCAGAGTGAGCCCTCAGTTTTTCCATGTCAATTGCGGCAGAATACTCTATTACACAAGATATATGTAAAGATTGTAAAAAGTTATACACCTGGTGATGATCTGGCATACCACAAGTTGAAGCATCTGTATATAAGCAATCAGTGGAGTTCCTCATTCAAGCTTGTGCTTCAACCAAAACAATATCGAATCGAAAAAAATATCTTTTTTCTAATATAAGTTGGGCATCAGCAACTGAACTGAATCATCAAATCAATTCCATTAACCAGTAAACTGTAAAAGGCAAAGGTTGATGGAGGGAAAACGTGATCGTGAACGGTTAAATTTCATCCATGTGCTCCTTATAAGTTGCAATAATTGCAAAAGGCAAAGGTTGGAAAATAAGGATTTAACAAAGGAAAAATTATAACCAAATATCTTGGGAATTTAAAAATCTCAAATCATTATTTTTTACTAATTAAAAGGTGTTATTATTTGTTCATAATTAATGAATTGTAGTAAACCAAACTGATTTGAAATTTTAAAATTTTCAAGATATTTTTCTAGAATTCTCCCAACATACCACTTGCGAAATTCACAAAAGAAAAGATAATTTGAAACGTTTTGATAATTAATAAGTTAAGGTGTGTATTTGATGAAATTGAGATGAACAAAATACTAGCTAGTAAAAAATACTACGGCATCAATTATACCTATTAGTAAATTTATAATAACATATTTTTATCACTGTTTAATAAAAAACAAGATGTAGTTTTAAATTTTTGTGCTTATGAAATAAATAAATAAATGAGAAGGTAAGCAACAAGAAGATGTGAGTTTTAAAAGTAACGAATAGTATATAAGCATTCAAGAAAATTGAGTCATTTAAAACAAAAACTAGCTAGAATAATTCTTGTATATGTGCTTGAAGGCATCAAGTGAAACATGTTCTTTGATGGATGACAAGTCCAATTTCAGCTGACTTCAATTAAAGAATGGTGTAGTAGTGTCAACCTCTAGGGACAATGGTAAAGAAAAAAGCATTAGTATTAGTAACTTGTTGAGAATCCATCAATATTTGATTGAAAATATGTTCTTTGGTCCTATAATATAGGACTGAGTTTGAGAGTAGATTTTGATCCTAAAAATAAAATTTTTATTCAATTTATTATTACCTCTGATCCTTAATATAAGAGTTAGTTGGAGGGTTAGATTTAGTTGTAAATATAATACTATTAAACATTTTATAGTTAATATTTATTATTGTTTCCTAAACTAATTTATATAACTTATAAACCGGTATATAATCTAATATTATATATGATTACTTTAGGAAGATCATATTACATTTATTACTTTAGGTCTTATAATAAGGACTGGATTGAGTATTATTTTTTTTCTCAAATTTATTTACCTAACTTATAAACTTATATATAATCTAATGTTATATAGAAATATTTTAAAGAGATCATATCACAAGTTATGATTAAGTAATTTCTTTAGATTCCATAATCTACCCAAATTATATTAATAAGTCTTACGTTAAGGATAAGAGGAGTATTAATTAATGATAGTATTAATTTACTTAATATTAGTAGTTAACTTTGTGATAAGAATTAATAATAGAATTACATATTATTATAAAACTGTTAATTAAAGTTGATCCAGCCAAATTCATACATCATAGTATTCACAATGTTTATGATATAAATCTTGATCATGAGAAAGCTTTCATTGATCATAAATATATAAGTAGTATTAAAATGACCTTGTTATTTGCTTGCCTAAAATAAATTTGAGAGAAACACAAGCTTTGTGATGCATATGCGTGTCTCAAGGACAAGCAAAGCATATTAATGTCTCTACCAGCAATTTTTTATATACAAATTCTTTTGGAAAGGGGTTAGGCTCACCCCCGATCCAAGGGCAGGGCAAAGTCTCCATTTCTCCTATGTGATACTAATGTCGGGCAGGACGAGCCTTCAATTACGCTCAGGTGTAAACCTAGGCACCCAAAAGTTAGGATATCTCCCCAAGCGTCGTGACTAGAACCACAACAAAGTAGTACTCCCCAGAGATCGAACACACTCAAAATAGTCGCATGTCTCACCTCTTTACCAGCTGAACCCACGGACGATGAGTTATCTACCATCAAACTTGTCTTACAATTATGACTTCACATAAATTTGATTGGTCCATTTAGAATAAGGAACATTAGGGGACCTTTATGTACTTGCCATCATGTATGGCTATTCTAGGTTTAGATGGACCCTTTTTTTTCTTGACAATGATGATGGCTTCAAATCTCTTTTGAAAGTGCCTAAATTTGTTCAAAATGAGCAATAAATAATCATTGTGAGAATATATATATATATATATATCCATGGTGAAAAAATTGATAAACATATATAGTTTCATGGAGTTCTATAAATTAAAACTAATGGCATTGAGTAGAACTCTTCTACTACTCATACACTGTAGCAAAACATACTATTTAGTTGAAATGAAAAAAATAGATGTTTAGATAAGATGGCCAGAATTATGCTTTCCTAATTAGAAGATCCTTTCCTAAGTACTTTAAGGGTAAGTTTGGCGTGAGGGAAACGGAGGGGAAGAGGATGGAAAATTTTACTGACTTCAATTCAAAAGAAATGGATAAATAGGTTTGGTAGGCTTTGAAGTAAGTGGGCCTTTCATTAAACTAATTTATATGTTTGGTGCGGAAGACAAAAGAAAAAATATTTGAAATAAGTACATGGCATAAATATCTTTTATTAAAAAGAGATAATTGATTTTACAGAGGTCAAAAATATGAGCATCATGTTATTAGGCTAGAACCAGGATCCGATTGTTGGCGGGAAAAAAGAAGAAGAACGAACCAACGTCCGATTGGTAGGAAGAATTAATTTTGATAAAAGGAAGGGAAGGGAAAACTTCTTGGCACGAGTATGTTTGGTATGCAAAAGAAGGGAAAGGGAAAGGAAAGATTATCTCAAAAAACTCCAGAAAATAAAAATATTTAAAGTGAGATTTTAATATTTATGAATTATAAATAATACAGAACTAAGAGGATCTATTTTAAAGTTTATGTATGTAAAGACTAAATGTCCTATTTGGTATGAGATGTTGGGGGCTTAGGATTGGCATTGTAACTGGTATAGTGGTATAGCTCATTTTGGCCTATTTAGAATGATGCACTAACCAAGACTTACGATTGGAACTGGAAAATCAATCCTAGGATTGAATGTTTCTTTAACCAAATTATCCCTCTAATATTTTGCAAATTCCTATTTTACAATAAGCAAACTTCTCTTCCCCTCAGTTCAAACAAAAACCTCTCTTCCACGACGGCCACCTCCTTCCTTCCCATGACATCGACGGCGACATCTCACCTCTTTCCTTCCTATTCGTGCCTACCTATAAGGAAGAGAATCCGATTCACAAGAGAAGCAAACCCTCTATCGAAATCATCCTCTCATCTCGACTGGGTTCTCTCCCTCAATCGGCGCCAAGAGAAGCAAACCACCGACGTCTTTCAATGGTTCTTCCATGACATCTTTCTCTTCCATGGCAAACCCATCGATCTACTTTCGACGGCCAAAATAAAGACGCCATGGAAGAACTATCAAAGGAGGAAGACGACAAATAGAATCAAATTGGGTGAACTTGATGGCGCAGGGAAGGTCGACATTTGTACCAGGAAGACTCTGAGCTCTGATTTTGGGGAAAATTGAGGTCTTGGTACTGCATTTCAGTCTCAGGTCGAAGGTGGAGTTCCTGTCACAGCAAACGTTCTCCCTTCTCTGATTTTCTATCCCATGATAAATTGGGGAAGATGGAGAGTGCCCAGAGACTAGGCTTTTTCAAAAAAAAATTAATAATAAAGATCTTAGAGACTTTTCATATTTTATATAATAATATAAAATAAAAATGATATTATTATTTTCTCTAAAAATTAATTCACACCAAACATAATTTTCAAATCTCAATCTCACTCCTATTCTTAATTCCAATATCAATCCCTCCAAATTGAGAGCTACATACCAATCAAGGCCAAGATGTCTACATCCTCTCTCTCTTCTCTCCCCCACCAAAAACTTTCCCTCTTCTTCTTTTTTCTCATTCTGTCAATTTTTTTATGGTAAGATTTTCTCAAATTACACCGGAGACTTCTTCAGTTCTGAGACATGGACAACGATATTGAAGTTCCTTCCTTCTTCTTGTGCCCAATCTCCTTAGAAATCATGAACTATCCCATCACCATCTCTTCAGGGATTACCCATGACAAAGAGAGCATCGAGAAATGGATCTTCTCTGGCAAAAACAAGACATGCCCAGTCACCAAACTACCTATCTCCGTATCAAACTCCTCCAACCTCATTCCCAACCACAGCCTTCGTCGTTTGATTCAATCCTGGTGTACCATCAATGCCTCTCACGACATCCAAGGGATCCCGACGCCAAAACCCAAGTTGCCAAAATCATCAAAGACGCTTCTCAATCTTCTCATTCCCCCGTTAAATACCTCCAAACACCCAAATCCATTACTTCCAAAAGCAATTCCAGTAAACGTAGCATAGAAGCCGCCAGTGCCGTTGAATTCTTGGCATCCATTATACTCTGTCACACAAATTTCTCCTACACAACCGAAGAGGCTAGCTTTGGTGATGATGGGTTTGAATTGAAAACAAGCGGAGGTGACGAAGCCTTAGGGTGTATTTGACTCAATTGAGATCTCAGTCTTCGTCTCACTCTTTATAGATCCCCATGACCCACTCCTCATCAATGCTTTGAAAGCCTTCTTCACCATGAATGATTTCGAGATCCATGCCCTCTTCCCATATATGTATTTTCAAGTATCTTCATCTTCAATCCATGCCATCTCAGATCTAAGAACTACTATAATTGGCTACAAGCTCTGCTACATCTCCCTTATCTATAGCTCCAGCAGAGCTTGTGGCCAATGAAAGAATCGATTAATATTTCAAGTCAAATTTGTTAGTATGAGCTTTTGGCTTAGAAAATTTCTATGCATCATATTAGGGTTCTGTAACAGATTTAATTATATCTTAATGATATGTAACATATTTAGTTAGATAGTTATTCATTTAGTTAGATGCCAGCTGTATATTTAATATTGTATATATAGGGCACTACTTGTATAAAGAAGGGGTAAGGAATATATTCATTTTTCACAATTATTTCTTTCTCTTGTTTTACATTGTGTTATGGTATCAGAGCGATTGATCTGATTGTGTCAGGAAGTTTTTTCCTTCCTTCACGCGCTTACTTTTTGGTTCTTGATTCACAGTTTATACTTTACCTTCTTTACTTTACTCTTCTTCGTCTTCTCCTTCATGGTAGACTCTGGCTTCTCCTCATCCCTGCAAGAAGCAACATAGAACATGGAGAAAGACTATGTTATCAGATTTCTTAAAGGTTTGAGTGACTAATTCTCTGCTGTGAAATCACAAATCATGTTGATCGATCCGTTACCAGGGATCAATCGAGTCTTTTCTCTAGTGACCCAACATGAACGAGAAATGGGATTTCAGCTTGTAGAAGCCACTACTCTCTTAAACAAGACTAATTTTAGTCGTTTACCAGGCGATGGGCAAGAGAAGTCGAAGTAATAGTGTTCTTATTGTGGCAAGCCAAGGCATACAGAAGCAACTTGTTATAAAAACATGGGTTTCCACCAGGATTCAAGTTCAAAAATCCTTCTAGGGCTTCCGCTAATTCTGTTTCATCTGGTGATAATGTGGTAAAAGATTCTTCTAAACCTAGGGTTGCTAATCAAAAGTACAATTTCACTCCAGAGCAATACAAGAAGTTGTTGGCTCTAGTTCAAGTAGATCAATCTCAACCACAATCCTCTATGAATCATGAAACATCCTCCCTTAGGCTCCTCAGAGTACACTTGCGGAAGCCATATTAGCTCGATTATATCTTAACTTAAGCCCAGAAATTCAAAATTTCACTCTTAAGTTCCTTATTCTGAACCTTTAATTTGAAAATTAATTAATCTCATTCTACATAACCAAATGAGGCTTATTACCTATCCACGTAATGCCCCAGATGTGTACGACTGGCCTGCCAAATTTCGTGGCCAAACCCCTTCGTTTACTAGGTCAATCTGAGGTCAAAACACTGCTACCTCAGGACCTGCGAATTTCCCCTTAATTTACCATACATAAATTGAATATGCCAAACAACACTTATCATTGAATAACATAATGTCATACAGCATGGCATACACAACAAGACATATACATAATCTTGCTATCTCTATTACATCTCTTTCTGCCTAAACTCCGGCAGTATAACCGCTACGCTTTATCTGTACAAAGAACTGAACTGTACTGATTCGGTAATCCCCTCATGAGAACTACCATTCTACGTAGTACCCAGGAAAGACTAGATGAACCGGCTAGGTCCACTCACTTCTAGCCTCCTTAGACAGCACTACGTACACAGTACTTATCATATACTGATGTTCAGTCTTTACTTCGGCAGCATAACGGCGTCTCCTAGGATTCTCAAAATCCACTTCAGCATAACCTCCCTGTAAAGGGTTATGGATGGGGATGAGATTGGGGGAATCTCAGTAGCAACAATCATAACAATATATGTAATGCAGTGTGATAGTGCTTGCTTGTGATTGTGTACAGATAAGTATGCTGCGTGCTTCCATACTCAATAACATATGATCATAGCATTGCAGTAGAGCTTCAAGCATAACATATAAGACAACAATCCAACCAAACAATAGCACAACAAATCACAAAGCCATTACATAAAAGCTAGGATTAGTTACTACCTCAAAGGCTTAGCAGAACTCTACTATCTCTATTCTGCTTCCAGCTCCGTCAGAACTTCCTTTCTTTCTTTCTTCCTCTCACTTTCTCTCTCTAGCACCTCCTCCTCTCTCTAAAAGCCTCTTGGCCATGGCATATGAATGAATGGGAGGGGGGGTATTTATAGTTTTGGCCAATGGCATTCCTGTAATTTTGAAGCCATATGAACTTGTGGTCCTAGTTTTTCCTGGAATTTCCTATTTTCTTTTATTCCTTTTTACTGCATCATGCATGACATCATCCAGGACACCTCACCGGGACACCTCAGCGCCACATTCATCACATGTCTGAAATCCTGGACACCTCAACAGCTGACTCAGCATGCTGACTCACCGGTCCAGTCTCTTGCCTCGTAAAGCGTGTCCTCAGCTTTATCTGCTTTCTCCAGACTAATGCCATGTGGCGCCTGGAAGAGACCTTTCACGCCTTCCAATGCTATCCAGATAAGTCCCGGACTTTATCTGATCACCTCCTCGGTTATCGTGCCGACCGAGTAACTTTACTTTACTGAAAAGTCATTAAATCATTATTTTAATGCCACTTTTCCCCCTGAATCACTGGGCCTGCGTTTTTGGGCCTGGAAATATCATCTTGGGTCTCTGATCCAGCCCAAGTACTCTGATGGCACGATTCCCAAGAAACACCCCTTGGCAAATTACCAAAATGCCCTTAGTCTCTCTCTCTTTACTTTATTAGGTCTAGGGGCATTATTGTCTTTTCCCATCTTACCAGAGTATTCTTTGACCCTGGTCAACTATCCAGATAACTTCCCTGGACTGTCTAACCTTAGGCAAATGACCAAAATACCCTTTACTCATTCTTCAGCTGTTCTATAACATAGGGGCATTTTCGTCATTTTGCACCTTTTTCCCGGACACCGGCCCCTTCTATCACTGGACTGATCTAATGGGCCTGGGCCTTCCCTGGTGTCACTAAAGGCCTTAGAAACACTATACGGCCCCCTGGCCACAGTCCGATCATCCCTATCGGAACTGCTTTTTCTTTACCGATTATAACTGTAAATTCCCATCTTCAGGGATTTTTACAGAAAAATCGGGACCTCAAATCAAAATTCCGTGACTCCTCATTCAATCCGGAATCCTTTTCTCTATCTCCCGGTATTTTCAGATATTTTATCCGGACCGGGCTGTTTTGGCCTGAAAAAGCACTCACGCGCACACTTTTCCAAAATGACCATTTTACCCCTGGTCACATTTCTAATTCTTTCATACACATAGAGACCTCATATGCACATTTCACAGTTCAGTGAAATGATCAGCATAATTTTCTCTATTTTCTGGCAAAATATGGTACTCATCGGCTACCAGCCCAATCTTTCCCATAATTACGATTTTACCCCTGCATTCTCTTTCTAGCATCTATTCTCATCTTCTTATCCTTCATCTTAAGTTCTAGAAATTCTCTTTCAATAACTCATCCCTTAAACTCTTCGGGAGTCATCATTAATTGAAAGGCTCGACAACCCGCCCATATCAGGTTATCTTACACAGGAGCCAGCCCATATCAAGCTACCTGCAGAATTCCTAGGCTTAAGACTTAGGATATTCCTCACATTCCTCATCTTGGACCTAGATGAACTGTCCCGATCTCCTAGACCAAAAATTGGGATGTTACAAATCATATTTCAACAAATGGTACATCATCATATGCTTTTCTCTTCCAAACTCCTATTGATCACTAGATCATTGATTATAGTGCTACTGACCATGTTTGCTTTTCCCTTTCTTTATTTTCCTCATATAAACAAATACCTCCTATTACTATTAATCTTCCTAATGGTTCCAGGACCATAGCTACAATTAGTGGTAGCATTAATTTTTCAGAATCTTTTACAATTCATGATGTCTTCTTATATATTCCTAAATTTTGTTTCAATCTTATTTTTGTTTCAAGATTGACAAATTCCATTCCTTGTGTTGTAACTTTTCAGAAAATAATCTGCCACATCTTTCTTCTTCAGTCGTGGAAGATGATTAGTTCAGGTGAGAAGATTGAAGGGTTATAAATCATGAGAAAACATGTTGAATCTACCTTAAGTATTATCAACCATATCTCTACTAGTACTCATTACAAAAATCCCTTTGACCTCTAGCATTTTTGGTTAAGTCATTTGTCTAATTCTACACTGCAAACTTTACATAGACAATTTCCTTTCATTACATTTACTTCTGATTTCAATTGTTGTGATGTTTGTCATTTTGCAAAACAACGCAAATTGCCTCTTCCTGTAAGCAATACAAAATCCAATAAAATTTTTAGTTTGATCCATATGGATATATGGGGACCATATCATATACCTTCTGTTCATGGTCACAAGTATTTTCTCACCATTGTTGATGACTTTTCTAGATACACATGGGTTTATACTCTCACTAATAAATCTGAAGTTCGTCATTTAGTTAAAAAATTTATTCAATTAGTTGAAACACAGTTTAACACTTCAGTTCAAACAAGATCTGATAATGGTTTGGAATTTGATATGCATTAGTTTTATGCTAACAAAGGTATTTTACACCAAACAAGTTGAGTTGAAACTCCTGAACATAATAGTATTATTGAAAGAAAACATCAACACATCCTGAATATTGCAAGAGCATCCTTATTTCAAGCCCACCTACCTAAATCATATTGGTCATATGCAGTAACACATGCTGTATATATCATTAACAGGTTACCTACCCCTGTTTTGGAAAACAAAAGTCCTTTCAAAATTTTATTTCAAAAGCTTCCAGATTTTTCAAATCTTTGTGTTTTTGGATGTCTTTGTTTTGTTTCAACTCTCACACAGCATCGAACTAAATTTGATAAACGAGCAGAAAAATGTGTTTTTCTAGGATTTAAATCTGGTGTGAAAGGATTTGTGACTCTAGGACTTACAAATAGAAAAATATCTATATCTAGAAATGTTTCCTTTTATGAATCAATATTCCTTTTTTGTAATTTGGATAGTTCATCGCCATTTCTTTCAAATTCTATTTCTTTACCCCTAGAGCTACCAGACCTGGATTTCCCTATTGAAACAAATAATCATGTGTCACCTACTATTGATTAGATTCCTCAAGCTCACCTTGATGTTCCTACAAAAATAACTCTCAACCTACTCCTAATCCACCTATTTCATTACCTAGATAATCTTTAAGATTAAAAATACCACCCTCTTATTTGCATGATTATCACTACACTCTTCAATTTTCCATAGTTGTACCTGATTCCATGGAGGCAGGTAGCTACCATCCTCTTTCTTCTGTTATATCTTATAAAAATTTATCTTCCACACATAAAAATCTTGTTCTTTCCATTTCTACTGATGATGTACCTAAGACATATTCACAAGTAGGGGTGTTCATCATGCCCGTGGCCCGGTCCACCAGCCCGAACCTGAAAAAAAATCGCCCGGCCTGGCCCAAAAAATGTTGCCCAAAATAATATTTGGGCATGGCAGGGCATCAGGCAAGGTATGTCGCCCTGCCCATTTGGCACGGCCCTATATATATATATTATTTTTTATTTTTTTTTCTTAACTTCTTCTATTTGTAATTCTACACTTTTCACTTTAGCTAACAACTCTCTTTGCTCATTTTCAAAATTTTGAATATAAATCTTATATTTACGTAGATACCGAAGTTGCTTCCATACTTTACTTACTAAGCATTCAATTATAAGTGTTGCAATACCTCTACAGATATCCGACCCTGATACAGATTTCAAATTTTTTTTATATATATAATGTACTTCAAGACTTTAATTACTATCTTTTTATTACCTTATTCTTAATAAATTATGGATATTATTTAACTCTTGAAGACATAAATATAGTATTATTTTATAAGTTCATGATTGCAGATTTTTTTTTACAATATGAGCAGGATATCACAATTTGGGTATGCAAGCCCACCCATGCCCAACCCGAAATGGTTAGGGCTTTTACCGGATAGGGCTGGGCATCGGGCTGCAAAATGTAGCCCATAGTTTTTTCGGGTAGGGCACTAGGCAGGGGGTTACCCTGCCCAGCCCTGCCCATGCACATTCCTATTCACAAGCAATTAAACATGAGGGTTGGAGGAATGCAATAGAAGCTGAGTTGGCTGCTTTGCAAGAAAATAATTCATGGGTGTTAATTGAGCTACCTAAAGGAAAGCGACCTATAGGGTGTAAGTGGGTATTCACTAAGAAATATAATTCGGATAGGAGTTTAGCAAGACATAAAGGCAGATTGGTAGCACAAGGGTTTACTCAAATTGAGGGCATTGATTATACTGATACATTTTCTCCTCTAGCTAAACTAACCATTGTTAGATTGTTGTTAGCACTTGCTCTTAGGGTTGGCATGTGAAACAGCTTGATGTGAATAACGCTTTTCTACATAGGGATTTACAGGAGGAAGTATATATGTCACCACCTCCTGGTTTACCTATTTCTTCCCCTACTCAAGTTTGCAAGTTACAACGTTCACTTTATGGCCTCAAATAGGCTAGTAGATAGTG
Source organism: Leucaena leucocephala (assembly GCA_037074615.1). NCBI lineage: Eukaryota > Viridiplantae > Streptophyta > Magnoliopsida > Fabales > Fabaceae > Leucaena > Leucaena leucocephala. Next base: position 10,219,962 of record CM073536.1, on the reverse strand, counting down.
GTTCTTCAAGCTATCTAATAGTGCTTTTGTCTTGTGGGTACAAATCTTCTCAAGCAGATCACTCCCTTTTTATACAGAAGAATGGTTCTTCATTTACTGCTTTACTTGTTTATGTTGATGATATTATCCTCAGTGGTAATGATTTGGTTGAGATCAACCGTATGAAAACCTTTCTTGATAATTCCTTCAAAATTAAAGATTTAGGTGATGCCATGTATTTTCTTGGGTTTAAAATTGCTAGAAGTTCAAAGGGGATTTCATTAAGTCAAAGGAAATTTGCCTTAGATATTTTACTTGATGCTGGATTCTTATATTGTAAACCTGTCAAAACTCCCATGGACAGAGACCTCAAGTTAACAAAGGATTGAGGCACACCTCTTGAAGACAGTACTTACTACAGAAAATTAGTTGGTAGACTATTGTATTTGACAAACACAAGATCGAATATTTCTTTTACTGTACAACAATTGAGTCAGTTTGTACAAAAACCTACTGATATACACTTGCAGGCTGTAAATAGGGTAAAGGAGCTTCAGGAAAAGGACTATTCTTCCCTATTCAGTCAAATGTTCGTTTGAAGGCCTTTAGTAATTCAGATTGGGCAGGATGTGTTGACACAAGGAGATCTATCTCAGGTTTTTGTGAGTTTCTAGACAATGCTTTGATAACATGGAAATCAAAGAAACAACAAACTGTCTCTAGATCTTCATCTGAAGCAGAATATAGGGTTTTGGCGGCTACTACATGTGAATTACAATGGCTATGTTATTTGTTGAAAGATTTTTTCATTGATAATCTATTTCCAACTTTGTTATATTGTGATAGCCAATCAGCAAGGCATATTACAGCAAACCCTACATTTCATGAACATACCAAACACATTAAAATTGACTGTCATATTGTACGTGAGAAACTTCAACAAGGATTTATACACTTACTTCCAATTAGCTCTCAAGATCAACTTGCAGATATCTTTACTAAACCCCTCTCTTGCTACTCCGTTTTCTACACTTCTCTCTAAGCTGGGAATGTGTGACATACATTCTCCAGCTTGAGGGGAGTATTAGGGTTATATAACAGATTTAATTAGATCTTAATGATATGTAACAGATTTAGTTAGATAGTTATTCATTTAGTTAGATGTCAACTGTATATTTAATGTTGTATATATAGGACACTGTTTGTATAGAGAAGGGGTAAGGAATATATTCATTTTTCACAATTATTTCTCTCTCTTGCTTTACATTGTGTTACATCACAATAGATGTTTTTGTGATAGTAGATTTTGACCTTCACTCTCCTTATTTTCCTCATGTTTTTTTCCATTTGAACGATATTGGTTGATTTGGTTCTTGCTGAATTAACAAGATATTTTCTTAATAAATTTTTGGGTTGCTTGAGGAAGAACCTGGTGAATCTATACTTGTAAATTTTGTTGCGGAAGATCTAAAGAAACAATGAATATAGCAACTTGGGGAGGAAGGAGTTCTTGGAATTGAGAGGGGAGAAGAGTTATAATGATGGAAGGGAGCGATGGAAGCTTTATGATGTTTTGGTTTAATAAAGATGATAAATAGTATATGATAGATAACAGAAGTTAAGATCAGTTAGTTTAAGGTACTATTCATTTTATTTTTAATAAATTATAATACTAATTATACTACTAAATATTTTAGAATATTGATTATATGTTTAAAAATAGTTAGGTGCCAGGTATACGTTAGAAAGTATAGACCTGTTGTTGGCTGCTGACCTAAATTTTTATTCATTATATTACATATATGTAATATGGAATTATTTTTACCATCAACATATATAGAATTTCAAATCACAAAAAATAAGTATCCCTTGTCTAAGTATACCGAAGGGCTTAGATCCACTAGTCGCAGCGTAAGCCATTTAAATGAGATTCATTATTGACATTGACAGAAGTAGTTGGCAGCGTAAGCCATTTAAATGAGATTCATTATTGACATTGACAGAAGTAGTTGGCAGGCAAATCATTTTTTTAATAAATAAATAAGTTAAATTATATAAAACTCACCTAAATTATAGATTATATGAAAATAATTTCTTAATCAGCTTTTAAACTTAATAATAAATTTTTATCAGCTTTTAAATTTATGTGAATAATCTCCAGCCATTAATTATATACTCTTTTAAGCTTTATTTTTGTACACATATATGTAACTTCCTCAGACTTTGAGTTATATATTTTAAATTATGTATAGATAAATAATAAACAAAATTAATTATAAAAAAAGTTATTTTCATAAACATAAAAATTTAAGGAAAAAAGACAAAAAAAGCCCATGTGAATTTATAAATGACAATTTGGGCATCTGAATATCTAAAAGGACAGATTGGGCAGGAAGCCCAATCTGTCTTTTACAAATTTGGGTAAAAATACTAAATTACCCCTAGACTAAATGACCAAGTTACGATTTTGGAGTAGGGGTGCATATTAGAAGACGTTGCCAGTCCTCTGTCAGAGTCTTCGGGAGGCTATTTCGTTGGTGGCAGCATTCTTTTCAGCTACGAGCGCAGGTACGAATTCTTTTCAACCACCATAATCATGAACTTTTAGAACCAAATCAAGTTCGATTTCTTCCTGCATATAGAACTATTTCAGATTCAGACAAAAGCTGAATCCTGATATATGCTAAAATTGGGATTTTTATCCATCAAATGATGCGGCTTATGGAGCTTAAGAAGGGTGTGGAACCTGGATATCTGCCTTTTACTAAAAAGGATGTGAGAAATTTACTTGAATCATTTAGGAAATTAGAACCAGAAGAGGAAAGCATAGATTTACTAAGAATGTGCAGAAATATTAAGGAGAAATACCTTAATTTCAAATTTGAGTTTACCCTTGATTCGAACAACTGTTTGCAGAATATAGCCTGGTCATATGCCTCATCAATACAGTTATATGATATCTTTGATGATGCAGTGGTATTTGATACAATACATCGCTTGACTGCATTTGACATGCCATTGGGTATATGGGTTGGAATGAATAATTACGAAATACCTTGCTTTTTTGGCCGTGTGCTTCTACAAGAAGAAAATTTACGGTCTTATTCCTAGGTATTGAAGGTAGTGTGAAGGTGCTTTATGCATCTATATGATGTCACTTTGTTTGTGTCAGCTTCTATTTCCTTGGTGACATTTTGTATCTTTTTGTTGATATAACTACCTCACACACACCAAGATAATCATTAAAAGTTAGTTGGTGTATGATAAAATCTTACAGTTTTTTTAAATTTTCACTCATTAAATGCACTTAACTCTCTCATGCCTCATTAGTTGATGTATTGCAAAGTCCAACCAAAAGCAACTTCCCATGCATTGGACAAAACATTTCAATAGGTCAGCAAATCATGAGTCCAGTCATTTTTAAATCTTAGGAGGTCATTTTTGTTAAAAATTGTATTAATTACTCTTCAAAATTAAATTAGCAAAATGACTTGTCTTTTGGAACAAAAACTCCTAGCATACGGCTTATGATAGGGAATGGGGTTAGTATCTTATAGTCCTTTGGTCTTCTTTTCCAGTCATCTATAATGGGCATATCATTTTCATTATCATTGAGAATTCTTTAATTTTCTGTCTTTTATCCTTTGTTTGTAGAATTTATATGTAATGGATGCATTTAATTTTTGAAAGTTCAATGGCTCTATAATTCACTTAGGCAGTTTCCTTTTGCTCTTTTTGTTTCATTATATTGTCTTCTTGGAAGGCTTTCTTAGAGTTTATGAATGGGAAAGCTCCACAGACAATGTTAAAAGACCAAAATATGTGTATCAAAGAAGCATCATCCATTGAAGTGCCAGCAACTAAACATGCTCTCTGCATATAGATGACTGTAACAAAATTTCCTTCTTGATTTAGTGATGTTCTAGGAGAACATTACAATGAATGGAAGGCTGAATTTTATAGACTTTATAATCTTTTAGTCTGTTAAGGATTTTTGAAGTAGGTTGGAGGGATATGATCAGTTCTTTTGGGTTGCAGCCTAGCAGGCATATTGCTAATTTATATACTTTACATTCGCTTTGAGCATTACCATTTTTGAGAAGCCATTTTTTTCTCGAGAATGACTACAACTGGTCAGTCAAAGCCAATTAATGCTTTCATTCAGTGATTTATGAATGCATAGACCCGGCTTGCACACTTTGTGGAGTAGATACTCTATTTAGAAATTGTTAAATTATTTTCACTGTGTTAGTTCCTTTTTTAGAAGTACATATGGATTAGATGTTCATTAGACTCAACAGTATGTTCAATCCTATGGTTTGAAAGATGTAAAACATTACCTTATTATTCACTTGGGCTTACACAATCAGGTGGCTGTTACTGTGGATTTCAAAGATCAAATTGGAGAACAACAAACTATGCAATAGAATCTTCAAAATATTTGCCTTAAAATTGGAGCCCCCATGGAGTCACATGCTGCCATAATTCTCACTCCTTTTACCTTTTCCAAGCTTCAGGAACAAATTGTGTTGGTTGCTCATTATGCATCTTTACCATTTGAAGATGGTTTTCTCGTGAGGCACCATACAAAAGTCGAAGGAGGTTGGAGAGTGTATTGGGTTCTCTGGAATTCTTTGTCGGCATGCTCTTAGAGTTCTTTCAATGGGAAATTGCTTTCATATCCCACATAGAAACTATAGTGGTGGCTAGTAAATCACAAGCTCAACTCAAGGCAAAAATTTATATTAAGCCTACTTCCACAAAGCGAGACCGCCACATTGACCAAATGATGTTTCAATTTTTGTAATGTCCAACTTTTGTAAATGGAAATTTGAGTTGTAGAAATGGAAATATTTCTATAATTGATATTTTTTTACTATGAATTGCTTTAGTTGCAGTATTGTTTTATGAAATTGTGCATATTCTGTTTTTGTTGGAATCACATTTCTGATGCTTTGTATCATATATACCAGTTGATCATTTTAGGAGTTATAAATGTTATAATTTCAGTTGTAAATACCATTAGACGAGTTATAAATATCATTGCAGGAGTTGTAAATCCTATTATTGAAGTTGCAAATCACATTAGACGAGTTGCAAATGTCATTACAGTAGTTGCAAATCCTATTAGCAATAGGTTGTAATTTCAGTTGTAAATGTCACTGTTGAAGCTATAAATCCTATTGTTGAAGTTACAAATCTCATTGTTGAAGTTACAAATGCCATTATAAAAGTTACAAATCCTATTAGACGAGTTGCAAATACTATTGTAGGAGTTACAAATCTCATTGTCGAAGTTGCAAATACTATTAGAAGAGTTATAAATCCCATTGTTGAAGTTGTAAATCTCATTAGACGAGTTAGTCAGCTTTTGTAATGTTATATTTTTAGAAAGTTTAACCATTAACCAACTGATATTTAAAGTTAGTCAACCACTTTTCAGTGTTCAATTTATGTACTGTTAAACTTTGTAATGACTATAACTACATTTTATAATGTTTATGTACATATTTTCCCTTTCACATTTACACCAATAGAATTGCAACATATTGCCTTCGGGTTTGTAACTTCAACAATGACATTTGTAACTCATCTAATGAGGTTTGCAAGTCTTGAAATGGGGTTTGTAACTCGTCTAATGAGATTTGCAAGTCCTATAATGGGGTTTGCAACTCATTTAATGAGGTTTGCAAGTCTTCCAATGGGGTTTGCAACTTCCACAATAGTGATGTACTGATACAGATTTAATTTTGGAGTAGTGTTATATTCAAAAGCATAGCTTGAAGCATTTGAAGAAAAAATGGGAGAATGAAGCTTAGAACTCAACATATTGCTAAAGGGATTTGCAACTCGTCTAATGGGATTTCCAACTTCAACAATGAGATTTATAACTTTCCCTAAGACATTGACAACTCTCTAACGAAGTAATTGCAATTGCTTTTGGGTTTTGCAACTCCTATAATAGGATTTGCAACTTCAAATAATGGGATTTATAACTTTTTCTAAGACATTTACAACTCTCAAATTGTAAGATATAGCTTTCAGGTTTGCAAGTCCTGCAATGTGATCTGCAACTCCTCTAATGGGATTGACAACTTTCCCTAAGACATTTACAACTGGAATTGCATTACAATTGCTTTCATGTTTGCAACTCCTCTAATGGAATTTGTAACTTCAATAATGAAATTTATAACTTTCACTAAGACATTTACAAATCTAACGAAATTATAATTTCAGTTGTAATTGGCTTAGAGAAAGTTGCAAATCACATTGTTCAAGTTACAAATGCCATTGCAGGAGTTGTAAATCTTATTGCATAAGTTGCAAACCCAAAAGCAATATCTTGAAATTTTGGTTGTAAATGGCTTAGAGAAAGTTGCAAATCATATTGCATGAGTTGCAAATCCGAAAGCAATATCTTGCAATTTTACTTGTGAATGTCTTAGGTAAAGTTGTAAATGCCATTGTAGAAGTTGTAAACCCCATTGCAGGAGTTGCAAACCTGAAAGCAATATCAATTACTTGTTACAAAGTGGTAAATGTATTATGGATAATTGACAATCCCATTGGTGAAGTTGTAAATCCCATTAGAGAAATTATAAATACCATTGGAAGAGTTGCAAACCCGAAAGCAATATCTTGTAATGTTAGAGTCGTAAATGTCTAATGAAAAATTTGTACATAGTCATTACAAAATGTGATAATAGTCATTATAAAGTTTAATATTATAAAAGTTGAACACTGAAAAGTGATTATCTAAATTTGAACATCAGTTGGTCAATAGTTGAACATTACAAAAATTGAACATTACAAAAGTTGAACATTATAAAAAATTGAAACATCATTTGGTCAATGTGGCGGTCTCACTTGGTGGAAGTAGGCTTAACTCAAATTCTCGCCTTGAGTTAAGCTTGTGATTTACTAGCCACCATTAGGTTTCATGTAAACTCTGCAAAGCCAAAAAGATAACAAAGACCACATATAATTGATTAGTGTAGAAGAACAACTCAAAATTCCACTTCCTCACTAGAGAATGGAGAAAAATAGGTCATCCACATCAGCAAACCAGTTATAAGGCTGATAACTCTTGGAAGATTGGCAACCCCAATATCTTTCCACTGTATCAACTACAAAAAGGGGCCCAATATTGTAGGGAGAAGTAAATAGTTTACTTGATGAAGCTAACATATTTGATCAAAACCTAGTACTAATAGTTAACATATTTGGCTAATACACACAAATGACCTCCAAAAAATCATCCCTCATGTACTGATAGCCAACTTCACATTGGCTTTAGATTTTTGCAAGTTCTTCTAGAGTGCCCAGCTTGGTGGTATATTCTTCTCGTGTGTCCACCTACATGTAAGCAAGAGGTATATGCAGACAAGAACTCTCATGGGAGTATGCCAAACATGAGCATCAGGCATAACATTCTGAAAAGGAGAAAATAAGAATGTAGTGAAAGACGCTTGTATCCAATAAATTCTAAAAAATGTTGACAATAAGGCCATAGGCAAACAAGGTTTAAGTGCAGGGCCATTGTCAAAGAAGACTAGGCAAAAAGATCCAATAAATTCTTTTGTAAGACAAAAATTTGAACTACAAGTTTTACTTTAGAAAAAAGAGAGTCACAGCAGTCAAACTTAAATTATAAATTATGGTCCCAATATACAGAATGTTCAACGTAAAATGTTGTCTCCAAGTTTACTGAGATATCTCCTAGAAAATCATCTATGATCCCTTATTCCTAGTTCAAAGTAATAAAATTGAACATAACTTTATCTCTTTGGCACTAAAAGACATTATTCCAAGGCAATATATCAACAAGGAGAATCTTCTAATCCTAACAAACTTCATGCTCTAACATTTTTGCTTCGCTTTAGTCTATTAAAGTGCAAGCTACGATAAAATGTAACAATAATAGTTAAGACTCCATTTTAGATAATAATGACCAAAACAACATTGAAGTTGAAGTACCACAAGACTATGAACTAACAAAATTCTTTATTGGTAAGTTGCATATTACAAATACAAATTCTAGTTCATTGTAAGTGTAAATTTTGTAAGGAGAATGCTTGAAGGAAGCTACTCAACATGGCTAAAGATCATAGCAAAAGTTCCAAAGCCGTGACATTGCTCATTACCCACTATATGTAAAGAGAATGCTATGATATGAACTTCAGCGCCATGGGCCAATCCCTTCTAAGTTAATACTTAAAACAACAAGAATAAGGGGTATATACTGTGAGCAGAAGGTTGCACATCAAATGTTAACCAAGTTGAGGGGCACCAGTTACAAGAAATCAATCAGTCTAATGATAGTAAAAATCACCATAGGACTGGAATAGCAATACAAAGCAAGTGATCGATGACCAATGTGATCATGAAGTCACCTAAACACAAATTATAGAAAGCAAAAGTTCAAAATTAGCTGATTGTGAGAGTCAAACATGCAACATCTCCTATAAGAATTGTGGAGACAGCAAATAGATATCAGCAAATCTCTTTCACAAGCAAATCTCATGACCAAATTGGGTAGGAAATTTCTCATTATCTTCAACCTGATGCAACAATATATTGCTTCCCTGTAGTTCAACATAGAACAAACTTGAATTCCCATCAATGTGTGTCTTTAAAATTTTCTTCCATCATAATTGCTATCAACTAAAAAGTAGTAATGAGGAACAACATAAAAATGCAGCAGAAGTAAAAATAAATAAATAAGAACAAAAGTATTGTGTTTTACAGATAGGATGGATTTTAGTTCGGGATTTTTCAAATCAAAGAAACGGTAGCATCAGTAAGCTAGGACACGAAGCAAGGCAATAATTCTAATAGATGAGAATGTAAAGGTGGGAAAAGGGTAAAAAGCTTACCAGATCCAGCTCAAAATAAGTGGACAGAACAAGAAATGAAATATGAATACTTACATTTCTTAGATACAAATTTAAATCCCAGCATTTCTGCTACTAAGTTGAATATCTTTTCAACCAGTGTTGCTTTGGAAGTTGGAATAGGAACAACCTACATGAGCAAGGAGAATTATAGTTTGAACAAGAGAATCAAAACTACAATTTACACCTATCATGTTAAAGCTGCATAATAGCTAGCCAGAAAAACATGGTTTCACTAGAGCATACATCTAAACTGAAATTTATATCTATATATATAATATAAAAAATCTAACAAACCACTCAGTTCATAAGTCGTGAACTATGACGCTCATTTATCAAAATCCATACAGCATACCCACGTTAATCACTCAAATTATACAATTTCAGGGTGGAGTGGGGTGAGGGCAGGGGAAGCAAATGGGCAAGCTTGAATGGGTTGAAAAGGAATACCCCAATATAAAATGTAATGGACTGCAACATACAAAAACGTCGTCATTCACACTAACCATATCCATACTTGCCCTATAAATGCACCAATTTCTCCATGCCTTCAAGTATTGCGTCGGATTTTTTCGCCATTTCTCCTACTGCTTTCTTAAACTAATCGAAGCTACAGTATTTGTAAAACTATTTCTCTTAAGGTAACTATCAAAATGAATAAAATAATGGTGATTATCGGAGGAGTAAAAGAAGAAGATTTGTGTCAAAATTTTACTTACACTTCCTTCTTTCCAGCTTCAGCTCAGCCAAAGACGTTTCCTGCATGCTCCGTCTCCCATTTGTGCCAACGATTCCTTCATTTAGTCCAGGGGTAATTTAGTATTTTTACTTAAATTTGCAAAAGACAGATTGGGCCTCATGCCTAATCTGTCCTTTTAGATATTCATATGCCCAAATTATCTTTTCCAAATTCACATAGGCTTTTCTTGTCTTTCTCCCAAAATTTAAAGAGGTTCGCTATAAAGTTTCAATAGTTAAGTGAAATATTTACATGTAACATGCCACCTAAAATTTAGGCATTACATATAATTTAACTAATAAATTATGCTTCAGCGTGGTTTCATCATTTAAGATAAACAATATGCTTGTTGTAATTTATATGTCATTACAAAAATTATTATCTTGAATATCTTCACAAATTTCAATTAAAAGAAAAATATAGTACTAATAATCAAAATTCAAAATTATTTTTGAAAAAACTACATTAGAAGGGCCTATATTTTTCTTAAATTCTTAATTTAGTACCTTTGTGTTTTTTTCTATTAATTAAATTCTTAATTTTGCTCTGTCAACACCGTTACTTCCTGTACAAGGGCTAAGCAGAATAAAGTTAGAAAACTTAATTGTGCTAACATAATAAATTTAAAAAATTTAATTAAGAGAAAAATTCATAGGTACAAAATTAAAAATTTAGAAAAAATATAGGTATCATTAATATGGTTTTCCCAATATTTTTAAGAACTAACTTATACTACTTCCAATCCTTAATATAATAGCTAAATAACTAATTTAGTAGATTAAAAAAATTAGTTATATTAGTTATTTATAATAAATATAATTTAATTTTTTTAAAATGTCATATTTCATCATGACTACTCTCTTAGATAAAAACTCCTTAATGTACGTAATTAATAGGGATATTTTATAAAAAAATTATAAATTTAAGAAATAAAATAGATTGAGATTTTATATTTAAAACTAAATTTAATTTTTTAATTAATTCTTATATTAAAAATTAGCGAAGAGAGTAGTATATTAGGGTACTCATTTTCTTTTTAACTTCTTTTGCCAACGCTAACATACCCTTAACTTAGTCTGCTACTATTTTAATAGCGTCTTGTTTTTTTCTGCCAACGCGTCTACGACCTCTAAACATCCCTTCTCTAATAAATTCGGTGGATTGTTATTGTTACAAAAACAGTAAAAGCAACAATAATTGGTGTGCTCCCTTTGATTTTATGAGGTTACTAAAATTATATGTGATGGCTTCTACACATTAATCTGGTAGGATCCACATATTTTTTTCTCTCCTAATTTTTTCTTTAAAAATTGGGAGATATCAAGAAGAAAAACTCTTCTTTCTTCCAAATTTATCCATAAAGTTTTTAACTCTCAGCAACTTTTGGAACCCACATTTATTTATATTTAATGTAATATTATATATTTTGAAATTTGAGTTATTTTAAATTTGAAATCATTTTATAAAAATAATTTTTAAAATAAATGATTAAAATTAGATTAAAAATTTATAAATTAAGATTAAAGTTAAAATTATATTTTAATTCAATTTAGTCATATATATTATGCAAATTTTATAAATAATATGGTACCAATTAGAAATGTTAATATTCAAAGACATACCTATTGTATTACTACAATTTTTCTTAGTCATGATAAAATCCAAATTTTTAAATAGACGAAGTTACAATCGACTGATTCTCGTCATTTTTATATATTTTGTCTCAGTCATCATTTGTTGTATCCTTAAACCACATCATTGCTATCACGTACAAGAAGAATTTTATCAATGATTTTCTTATCCTTTTTAATTTCAGAGACAATATGAAAAAGGATATATACAAACTCATTACTTCAATCTTTTTCTAGTTACTCTCTTTATAAAACTGATGTAGCACTAATTCCCCATTCATAGGCCCTATTATACCAACTTTTTAGTAGTATGATTTTTTCATTTTATAGAATTGATCATTTTATAAAAATATAGTACAAAATTTGTTAGTATATATAAATATTTTCTTAAAAATAGTAATGTTATTGCTATCTATGTGAATTTAATTATTTTTTCTTTCCTTCCTATTTTCTCCTTCCCAATCAAACATAAGAAGAGAACATTACTTCTTCTATTTTTCTTCAACTATTCTCTCAAAAAGAATATTTGTATGTATAGTATCATTAATTTAATATATTTTCTTGTTTATTTATATTAGATTTGTAATATTTATTTAATATTAAATAAGTTAACATATAATTTAAAATATATATAAGTAAAAAAGTCAACTGTAAATTAGATAAAACACATATTTTTCCTCATTCTAAAAAAAAGTGAATACAACTAAAAGTTGTCAACGGTGACCTCTTTTTTTTTTTTTTTTGTTCTTAAAAAAAAGTGAATACAATTAAAATCTTGTAAATATTTTCCTTAGCTTTTTTTTTTTTTTTCGATAGTAGTTTCCTTAGCTTCACATAACCAATCTTGCACCGCTTTCTCCAAATTCCTAAATAACGTGTATAACCTCTAGGCGGATGCATAGTTAAAAACATGAGAAAGATGTGACAGTTAATTAATATTAATTTAGATATTAATATAAGATTTAATTAGAGAGTTAATATTAAAATTAAATATAAAATTTATTTTTTATATGTATCTATTTTTTTTAAATTATCTATATTGATATTTTTCCAATAATAATAAAATAAAAGAGATAGAGAAAAAATTAAAAAATTAATATTTTAAATATGTTAAAATAGCAAAATTTTAGGCTAAAAAAATCTTCTTTCAAATTTACTCCTTTTTTTCCACTGCCACTCCTTCACTTTCTCATTAGTTTTTGGGACCCTAAAAAAAATATTTATATAATTATTAAAGAATATCAATAACTTATTGTCAGTTTAGCTGACGAAGGGATGAGATATATAACTATTTAAAGCGTGTTTAATTTTTGGGGAGTATCACTTTTGTATGATTCTAGTCGCGGTACTTAGGGAGGCATCTTAACTTTTGGGTGTCTAGGTTTACGCTTAAAGATAATAGACAGTTCTTGATGCCTGATATTAGTATCGTCTAAAAGGAAAGGAGATTTCGCTATATCCTTAAATTATAGGTGACTCTACTTATTTTAAAAAAAAATTGTACAAAAAACAAGTAAAGAATATCAACAATAATAATAAATAATCTCTCCTACGTACATTGTACTATTGTGGGGAAAAAGACAAAATGAGTCTATAAGACTAATGCTAAAGGACTACAATCTTTAATAAATTAATTTATTACATTTATTTAAGTCGAAGTGAATTCAATTTTTTATTAATTAAAGTTACATTAGCATATTAATGAACCGAATCGAGGGCAACCAACATGTGGGCGGTTAATTTGAGTTGCTTCACGTAATCATCTGAATTTAAATCTAACTGATGAAAGAAGCAGTTGTGCTGGTCATTATCGTTGAAGTTGTTAGTTTATTCTGAATTCCTTATTTACAAATCCCCCATTGAGGACATCCCTTTCTGTCTTGTAGATGAAATAAGATAATGAGCTTCTACATGGAGATAACTGTCATATGACTTATGGTGTGTTTATATTAGCGGTGACCTGTGGTAGAAGTGGTTTTTTTTTTCTGACTTTTAGAAACTCAAGTCAATGTAGAAGTTAATAGAGTAATATGATTTATATTTAAATTAATATTTTTTAAAAAGTTAGTTTGACAAAGTGAAATCTGTTTGGATGAGTAATAAAAAAAATAAATTTAGATATAAAATGACTGAAAAAGATATAAATTTTATAATATATATTATATGTATATAATTTAATAAATTTAAGAAAAATAAAAATTATTTAAAGAGTCAATTTATTATTAGAAAACTTTGAAAGTAGTAAACACCATATAGTCAGAGAAAAATATTTATATATTATCTGAATTTTGTCTAATTAAAATATAATAACTCAATATATTTTAATTTTAATTAGCTGATGACTCATCTGAAATAAATCATATTTTATTTTATTTTTAAGAAAAAAATAAACCTCTTAATTTTGGTTTAATTTGTTTCAGACACAACGACTCTATTTTTTTCTCTTTTCGGATAGTAAATATTTCTTAGAACATGGAGTGTGAATCAAACCCATATTTGAATTGAAATTGAGATATTGATGCAAGTTCTTCCCTTATGAAGAAGATAAATTTATATCTAAAAGAGGTTGACAATAAGAGTTTTTATTTTTTAAAATTAAAATATTTATTTTTCTTAAAAATAAAATAAATCCTAAATTTTTTATGTAAGTTATCAACTAAACTGTTGTATTTTGATTAGATAGAATTCAAATTATGTGATACGCCTGAAGTATATAAGTATTCTCATAATTAGATATATTGAATAACTAAAAATATAAATATATGTAGATATAAAATTATTATTGAAAAAATTTTAAGTAATAAAAAACACTTAATTAGATATATTTAATGTAATTTTCTTACATGTAGCTATTGAATATTATTTTATTTTTTGCATAATTCGTAAAACCTAACTGAAGATTAATTATGGCTTAGAGTGAACTCTCATAATTAAATTTTATTAGTTAATTTTTCCCTTCCTATGATACTTTTATAAACATCAAATTATTGGCCTTTTATTTTTTTTTATTTCATTAAAGTAAGATATGGATGTACCTAAAGACCTTTATCTTTATCCTCATCCTCGTGATTTTTTATCTCCACGGTTTCTCTCCCACAGTATGGCAAGAACCTAAAATTTTAGCTTTTGATTCATCGCAACTTTTTCATGAGAAACCCTTTGCTCCACTGTGATTCCAAACATCATTGAAAAGCTAAAAGTGACTTTTGGTTGTTGGAATGCACGTTTGGCCCCCAAACAAGGTCCCAAACACACCTTTAGGGGCACCAAGTTACTTGTTTTTTTTAATAACTAAATAATTTTATTAAAAAAATGATATATTACAAATGAATGTAAATTACAAAACATAGGAAAATAAAGGACATGAATTCAACGTATTTATATTTGAAATCGATATAGTTTTTTATACTTTGAGCATACCTCAATTTTATTTATATTAATTGAAATCTCTTGAGCTAAAATATGAGATTTGATAATTATTATAGTTAGTAGTCACATCTGTCAGATATTTTATAACATTATATGAATACAATATTTAATAAACTTTTAATTCATATTACTATATTTGATGATGTACATTTGGTAGTAATAATACATTTCATGTATTTATCTTTTTCAGCTACTCAATTTCTTCCCTTCATATTAGGAAAACTTTATCGAATAACAATCAACTGATCATGTAGTATAAGTCTCCTAAATCTATTTGTTTCTTTTAGAAATATTCTTGTGTTTCATTTAGAGACAAATAAGAAGAAGAAAGTTCTTATCTAACATTTATCCTAACTTTTTTGAAATATATATTTATGTGTATTGTAGGGGATCAATAGAAATAAATATTGCAATTTAAAAAATAAAAAAATATTTGACTCTGGACCAAAAGTCAATTTAATTGGGAAAATTTTGTTGGCCTGATGTGTAAGAGTGATCATAAAGACTATGTTCGGGCTTAGTGGTTTTTCATGCGGAGGAATGTGAATGGTCAAGATGGAATTTGTCCCTCACATTCGTGGAGAGATATTACTGGGCCCCTCGATGAGTGAGTCTGAGAAATGTATGGCCATACTGTAATGGAAAGGTAGTTCCATTTCTATAGTCAGACTACTCAGGGATCGAGAAAGTAACGGTCGGGAATAGGAGGATGACATTATCCATGCCTCATCCATGACCAAAATATCGCGTGACAGAAGGGACATGATATGGTTGTATAAAAGGTTACATCGTTTATCGATCCTCATATGATTTGGGTAGTTGTTATGTCTTGCTAGAGACCGCTTGCGACTTGTGGGCTAGTATAGCAAATGGCCCACTGCCAACTTCATATGGGCCTACAGGGTCGCACACAAAATAGCCCAACACGAGCTATGATGTCCAGATTCATTGAATCTAAGACATGTCCAGATTCAATGAAAGATCCAGGTGAATGTATATATATTTATTTATATTCGTATATATATAAATTCGTATATATATATATATTATATATATGAGATATATGAGATTTAATTTATAAGGATAAATTAAATCCCTATCACGTTTGAATTCGAAATTCAAATTGATAGGATATCTCATATAAGAGATATTTATGAGATTTAATTTATAAGGATAAATTAAATCCCTATCACGTTTGAATTCGAAATTCAAATTGATAGGATATCTCATATAAGAGATATTTATGAGATTTAATTTATAAGGATAAATTAAATCTCTATCACGTTTGAAATTCGAAATTCAAATTGATAGGATATCTCATATAAGAGATATTTATAAGATTTAATTTATAAGGATAAATTAAATCTCTATCACGTTTGAAATTCGAAATTCAAATTGATAGGATATCTCATATAAGAGATATTTATAAGATTTAATTTATAAGGATAAATTAAATCTCTATCACGTTTGAAATTCGAAATTTAAATTGATAGGATATCTCAAATTTGATTTATGGGAATAAATCAAATATAACTCAGTCTCATCTTTATTTAAAGTTAAATAAATAAGTAATTAAATCTGTGGGACGGATTTAATATTATTTTATTTAATTAGTTTCTTATAAAATTATACAATATATGATATTGTATCAATTCGGAATTAATATAAGATTAACTCCAAAATCCAATTAGGTCAAGTGGAAAAACGCATAGCATCCTCTATATCTGATTGGAGGAGCTACGTTTGAAAATAACACAGAACACAAAAGGCCGAACGGAATCTGCAAAAGGTTTGCAGACAAGAAACTGCCGAAATAGAGACGGAGACTTGTGAAAGCCTTGGAGGGACAGGAGACGCTAGCACGTCGTTCGTGGTTGGAACGCTGTTCGTGTGGATACCAGTAGAGGAAGCCGACCTGAGGCGTCGACTTCTTGTGATCGGAAAGAGACCATCGTCCGCGGAGAGAATCTGTGAAGGTCGCTGAGGAACACTCCGTCGATTTCTTGCGATCAGAAAGAGATCACCACCCACGTAGAGAAGCTGTGAAATTCGCTGAGCAACACTAAGGGTAATGATTCTTTCCACTTGACTTAAACACATACGGCAGATCCTGGCAAGGAATGGAAAATTTTTAAAGTTTATTTCCGCTGCGTGTCTTCCAATTCCTTACAGTGGTATCAGAGCCAGGTTGTTTTGTGTTTAAGTTAGGCTTGATTTGTGATTTATATGATATATGTTAGAAGTAGCCGATCATATAATAAGCGTTGTATGTGTGACATATATGGAATCCTTGTTGTGTATGACATAAAAGGAATCTAAAAGGAAATTGAAATCGGTGGTGATGCTTTTTGATTTGATCAATCCGCATAGATGGGGTCTAAGAAAACCGAATTCGAATTTGTGATTATTTGTGAAAACCAAATTCAGATTCGTGATTATTTATGAAACAAAAACAAAAAAAAAATTTCTTCCGGGGCGCTGCCCCAGAGACCCCGCCCGCTAACCGGCTAGCGGGACAGCCGCCCGCTAACCGGCTAGCGGGACCGCCGTAGCTACCTGTTCGTAGCGCAACATAACCGTAACATATGTTACTTTGTAAATGTTTTTTTGCCCTTCGATTAGATCTGAATATTGATTCTTGAATGTTTGGGTATGGTGAACAATATGGCTCTAGATTGCAAGTGTTGTAATTTTTTAAAAAATACGGCCTGCGTGTCGTGCCTTCCTCTATATACTCTCCATGTACCTTCTCCTCTCATCTCACTCCCCTCGAATGTTAAAAGAGGTTTCTATATGTAATTTCTCTTTTCTTACTAGAGAGCTCCTCTCATTGGCTTGAGGGGACTTAGGATAGGTGAGCCATATTGTATCACGTTTGAATTATGCATCTTATGATTAGATCAGCACATGCATATTACTTGTATGAGATACGAACTGAGAAACATGCGTTTTATAAACCAGATACTTAAATTAGGCCCTCTAAAAGAAATCTTAAGTCATAATGCTGTCAATTTATGAACACTTGTCAAAACCTTGATCGCTCAATTGTGGACTCCACCAAAGTGGGTGCTTTTGAGTTATCTTGGGGAGATAAGCAAAGAGTAATGGTGCTACTCTCATAGGTTCATTATTGTTTGACTTAATTGAGATTAACAAAACGGTTTTGGATCTCAAGGCATTAGATGGGATTAGAACATGCCAGATCATATGATGATAGGATCCCATGAATATCTAAGAGTTACATTTGATGTAATTGGTAAAGGTGTTACCTACCTAAATAACTTAATCTAAGCGTCCTGCCAAAGCGGACTTAAGTTTGAGCCAAATATGGATCTTAGCCCACTAACTATTGCATTGAGGGTTGTTTATTTAGTGGGAGATTACTAATTACATTGCATATTTTAATTGTAGAATCATGACGACTAGTAATACTGCTACATTATCGCTGCGATCTGTCCTTGAGAAGGACAAACTCAATGGGACAAACTTTCTTGACTGGTTTAGGAACTTGAGAATTGTTCTCAAGCAAGAAAGAAAGGCGCATGTCCTAGATCAACCCATTCCTGAGGAGCCAGCCGCCAATGCTCCCAGAGCTCAGAGAGATGCTTATATGAAGCATAAGGAAGACTCTGTCGATGTGGGATGCTTGATGCTAGCCACCATGGTTCCGGAGCTCCAAAGAGATCTGGAACACATGGAGGCTTATGAGATGATTGTGCATCTCAAGGAAATGTTCCAGCAACAGGCAAGGCAAGAGAGGTATGAGACCACTAAGGCCTTACATTCCTGCAAGATGGCTGAAGGTGCATCAGTCAGTGCTCATGTCTTAAAGATGAAAGGGTACATTGATCACCTTGAACGGCTTGGATTTCCCATGAGCCAGGAGTTAGCTACAGATTTGATCTTAAACTCACTCCCGGAAAGTTATGACCAGTTTGTTATGAACTACAACATGAACAACATGGAGAAATCTATTTCTGAACTGCATGGGATGCTTAAAACTGCTGAGCCGAGTCTTAAGAAGAAACCCAGTAGTGTTTTGATGGTTCAGAAAGGAAAGGGTACGAAAAAGAAAGGCAAAGGCAAGGGGAAGGGTCATGGCTCATCAGGTAAGACCAAAGAGTCAGGCAAGCCCGAAACCAAGCCTGCACCAAAGAAGGCAAAGCCTCCGAAGGAAGGAGTCTGCTTCTTCTGCAATGAACCGGGTCATTGGAAGAGGAATTGCAAACTCTACCTCGAAGATCTGAAAAAGAACAAGAAGGATAGCGGGGCTATCGCTTCTGGTATTTATGTTATAGACATTCATCTTTCTACTTCCACCTCATGGGTATTAGATACTGCATGTGGTTCTCACATTTGTACGAATGTGCAGGGACTAAAGGACAGTAGGAAGCTGAAAAGGGGTGAAGTTGACCTACGAGTTGGAAACAGAGCAAGGGTTGCTGCGTTAGCTGTAGGCACTTATGAATTAGTTCTGCCCACTGGGCTTTTGTTAGTTTTGAACAATTGCTATTATGTTCCTGCTTTAAGTAGTAACATTGTTTCACTTTCTTATTTGGATAAGGAAGGTTTCACTTCCATTGCTGGGAATAGTAGATGTTCTATTTATCGTAATGATGTTTTATATGCTCATGGTGATTTGCATGTTGATCATTACATATTAAATTTGGAACAACCCAATCATGGAAATATCTATAACATAACCGCCAAAAGGGTCAAACCAAACGATTTGAATCCCACATACCTCTGGCACTGTCGTCTGGGCCACATAAATGAGAAACGCATTTCCAAACTCCATCAAGATGGATTTCTAAACTCATTTGATTTTGAATCATATGACACTTGCGAGTCTTGCTTGTTAGGAAAGATGACAAAGTCACCTTTCACTGGGCACAGTGAGAGGGCCACTGATTTATTGGGCCTCATACATACAGATGTGTGTGGACCGATGAACACAAATGCCAGAGGAGGTTATTCGTACTTCATAACATTCATAGATGATTTCAGCAGATATGGGTACATCTATCTAATGAAACATAAATCTGAATCTTTTGAAAAGTTCAAGATATTTCAAAATGAAGTACAAAACCAGCTTGGCAAAACAATTAAAGCCCTTCGATCTGATCGGGGTGGTGAATATTTGAGCCAAGAGTTCATAGATCATCTTAGGAATTGTGGGACACTCTCACAATTGACTCCTCCAGGGACACCACAATGGAATGGCGTTTCTGAACGGAGAAATCGAACACTATTAGATATGGTTCGATCCATGATGAGTCGAACAGATCTTCCGCCCTCCTTTTGGGGCTATGCCCTAGAGACAGCTGCGTTCACACTCAATCGTGTTCCATCTAAGGCAATCGAAAAGACTCCGTATGAGATATGGACTGGGAGGACGCCTAGTTTATCTTTCCTCAAGATTTGGGGATGCGAGGTCTATGTTAAGCAACAAGCCTCAGACAAATTAGCGCCCAAATCCTCAAAATGCCTTTTTGTGGGATATCCTAAGGAAACCAAGGGATATTACGTCTACAACCCTGCTGATAACAAAGTGTTTGTTGTCAGAAATGGTATCTTTCTTGAACGAGAATTTATCTCTAAAAGAACCAGTGGGAGTAAGGTACAACTCGAAGAAGTTCGAGAGCTACAAGACACCACAGAACTGCAGATGGAAAATAGAGAAGACTCACAACAAGTTGTTGAGACTCCTCAAGTCACGCAAGGTCCACGAAAGTCTAATAGGACACGACTTCAGCCTCAGAGATATGGATTTCTGATTTCTGATAGTCGTGATGTGTTGCTCATTGAGCATAATGAGCCGACTACCTATCGAGAAGCTATAGTGGGACCAAACTCCGAAAAATGGCTTAGTGCCATGAAGTCTGAGATGCAATCCATGTACGACAATCAGGTTTGGACCTTAGTCGACCCGCCTGAAGGTGTAAAAACCGTCGGGTGCAAGTGGGTTTTCAAAGAGAAAACTGACATGGATGGCAATATAAATGTCTTCAAGGCACGACTGGTTGCAAAAGGTTTTACTCAAACTCATGGTGTGGACTATGATGAGACCTTTTCCCCAGTAGCAATGGCCAAATCAATCAGAATCCTCTTTGCTATTGCAGCATATTATGACTATGAAATATGGCAGATGGACGTCAAGACAGCCTTCCTTAATGGAAAGCTCCTTGAGGACGTGTACATGACACAACCTGAAGGGTTTGTGCGTTCCGAGGACTCTGGTAAAGTGTGCAAGCTTCAAAGGTCCATTTATGGACTAAAGCAAGCCTCTCGGAGTTGGAATCATCGTTTTGATGAAGTAATCAAAGAGTTTGGATTTCTTCAAAACATTGATGAACCTTGTGTGTACAAGAAGGTTAGTGGGAGCACAGTTGTGTTTTTGGTACTCTATGTCGATGACATCCTACTTATTGGGAATGACATTCCTACCTTGCAGATTGTCAAGTCTTGGTTAGGAAAGTCTTTCTCGATGAAAGACTTGGGTGAAGCCACCTACATCCTAGGAATCAGGATCTATAGAGATAGATCTAAAAGACTTCTAGGACTCAGTCAGAGTACATACATAGACAAAATACTGCATAGGTTCAGTATGCACGAATCAAAGAGGGGTTTCATACCCATGTCTCATGGTACTCACCTCAGCAAAGATCTGTGTCCTAGTACATCTGATCAGCGAGGTCGCATGAGTAAGGTTCCATATGCCTCGGCCATAGGATCTATCATGTACGCCATGTTATGTACTCGACCGGATGTCTCGTTTGCCTTAAGTATGACTAGCAGATACCAACAGGACCCTGGTGAGGGCCATTGGACTGCTGTCAAGAATATCCTTAAGTACTTAAGAAGGACTAAGGACTTATTCTTGGTCTATGGTGGATTGGATGATGAGCTCTGTGTAACTGGTTACACAGATGCGAGTTTCCAAACTGACCAGGACGACCAAAAATCGCAGTCTGGATACATATTCCTCCTCAATAATGGAGCAGTAAGCTGGAAGAGCTCTAAGCAGGGCACTGTAGCAGATTCTGCAACGGAAGCTGAGTATATAGCAGCATCTGATGCAGCTAAGGAAGCCGTTTGGATCAGGAAGTTCATCACAGAACTAGGGGTGATACCTACCATCTCAGATCCAATAACTTTGCTCTGTGACAATAGCGGTGCTATTGCACAGGCCAAAGAGCCTAGGTCACATCAAAGGACCAAGCATATACTCAGGCGATTTCATCTCATCAGAGAAATCAACGATAGAGGTGATATAAAAATATGCAAAGTAGCAGGAGAAGATAATGTTGCTGATCCTCTAACAAAGCCGCTTGTGCAGGCAAAGCATGAGCGTCATGTTAGGTCAATGGGAATTAGTCAAATTAATGATTGTACCTAGTGCAAGTGGGAGGTTGTTGGAAATCGTGCCCTAGGGGCCAATCATTGTCTTATGAACATTATTGATTTATGAATTTATTAATTGAGTTATCATATTATTTGCATGTTTACTATGATGACCATCCTTGGATAATTCATGATATTATCCTAAATGTCCCTGGTCGATCATCTATGTGGGAGCACAGATGAAATAAGACCAGTATGACTTTGAAGATGTATAGAGATATAAATCAAAGTCATAAGCACATGTAAGAGTACAGGGTGTTGGACCGACCCGCTATGAGAGAACTGCATGGGTAACGTCATAAGCTTCTCTCATATACAAACCATGTCAATATGCCCTTTGACCTGAGATCATCATGGATTCCTACATGACAAAACGCTCAGCTTTGACCTAGTCAAAAGTCACTTTTGACCGAGTGATCATAAAGACTATGTTCGGGCTTAGTGGTTTTGATTTCCAACATGATGTGTATTATAATATATCAAATCAAATATGTCAACACTAAACTAAAAATCTTATCCTCATAAGCATTAATCTAGCAACTTATGGAGGCATTAATAAATAATTTTATTGATATATAGTCCCACTAGTCACTAGTGTCATTAAGAGAATATTTTTAGGATAACATCTTCTGGAAATTGTGCACTCAACGTAATGATTTATTCAAATATGTAAACTTCTGGTTGTAAACTTATAACAATCACACATATAACTATATTATAGATGCATCTATCAAATTTATTGAATACTTGTATGGTTACATGCTAATTGAATAGGCTCATATATGAATTTAGTATATTTCCAGAAATATAGAGAGCCATTTCAAATCATAATTAGTGATATTCTTATAATTAATTTTGTTTGAGAATAAGCAGTACATGTTAATTCTTATGTTGGTTATTCATGAAGAATCTTCTGGTTCTTAATACATAATTTTTAATAATTTGTTACATCATCTATACGATTAGGATGATCAAACAAGTCATGCCACTAGTAAATTTATTTTGATAAGTAAACTTCTTGTTTACTATAACTAACAATAAATTTAATTTCATAATATATGACTGATTTATAACCTCAATATGACTTCTATTTTTTAGAGATCAATTAGATTTATATAAAAATTTGAGTAGAATTTCATCAAATGTCAGTTCACACTTATATTCTAATAATCTCCCCCTCAAGTGTGAGTCATACAATATATTTTTATTTTTTATGTATTTCACTAGGAAGTCTAGATACTTTCTACCTTATATACAATCATGAATCTAATGTAGATCTATGAGTCATAATTTTTATTATCAATCATCCGTAAGGAAAAATATGTACTAGTTCTTCAGGAACTATTTCAATTTTTTTGTCACATAAGTTCTTTAAGAACTATCATATATTATTACATCACTATATAATTTTAGTATTCATTAATAACATGCTTCAACATATTCAAAGTACTATAATTATTTATGATGTTTAAGGGTACAGTGAAATAAGATCCAACATATTATCAATATTATAATACAAAATAATAAATTATTATGATATTTATATTTTTCTCTCAAATTATCCCAACTATTTTAGCATTCATAAATTTAACTACTATTGATCAATAATTGAGTATCTAATATAAATAACTTTAGAGATTAACAATCTCATATCAAGTAAATTAATAGCCAATAACTCACAGAATACACACATAGCCAATATCTCACTGAATATACACTATTTTTTATATTTGTTTGTATCAATCATCACTTAATTATCAAATAAAGAGAATAAAAATTACTTCAGCTAATGGTAATTCATTCAAGATCCTCACATAAGTAATGTTATACCATTACTAACTATATTCAACAGAATTCAAAATATGCCGTTAACCAAAAATAATTTCCAAAACTTAAATGTTAAGATTAGCAGGTAATAACTTTTAAGATTCTAATCTATAAAATAATAAATTCTCATTCAAATATAATATAAATATATGTTTTTTTCTCTCAAATGTAATAAGAAAACCAAATTTAATTCAAATATATATGCCCAATAATTCATCACTTCAAAATGAAGGTTGAAAACACCTCTTTTAAAATTAGAATATAATACTAATAATAAATATAAGTATATAATTGTATTTGAATCAATTCAATATTTATCAAACTCATTAAACCAAAAAATATAGAAGATCATTTAAAGATAACCTTAATTTTGAGAATAAAATACAAACTGAATATATCATTTTAAACTTTTTACCATTATTCAAGATACTATTTATCAATTGTTTGTAACATTAAAAATATGTCATGGGGATGAATTCTTACATATTGTATGAATGCTTAATTTTCTTTCTTAACAAGAAATTAGTTAAAGTAAAAAAAAACTTCAAAAACTTATAATAAAATTTATCATCAATAAATAACAATAAATTCAATAACATCATACAAATAAATGAACAAAATATGTACAATATATATTATCACATAAATAGCACAATATATTAATATCACAATATAATCAATAATTACCTTTTAATTAATTTGATATACCATTCTTAGAATTTTTTTTTTAAGTTTCATATGTCTTTGACACAGTAGATGACATAAAAATGGCTAGAACAAGTGAAATAGATTCAGTCACATCAAACATAAATGCTAGGAGAAAAATTATAGCGTCAACAATATCAAGTGTCACACAGTTAGTTTATTTGGTTTCATATAATTCTTGGAACACTTATAAATATCACAATGTCAATCAAATACTTCAACAAATATATAATCACAATAAATCTAAACAATAATAATAGAAATTAAGAATTAAACATCATGTAGCTTTCTAGACTTAAGTTATTTCATTTGGCTTGTTTTCTGAACTTATAATTATATTTTTTGATATTTTTCTCCACAACTTATTGCATTGGAAATATAATTACTTTTGATATTGTCTATAAAATACCTTGGTCCTTTTGGTGTCATTACCAATTTTGACATTTAATTTTAATAAATTGATACATATTTATCCATATAACTTTTGGTCACATTTTAACATTTGTTTTTATCCATATGACTTCTGGTCATATATTATAACATTTTTGTTTGTTTATATAACTTATAATCATCTTATAATATTTTCTCATAGGATTATCACCTCATAGTTATGTTCTCTTGCTTTCAATAGCACATCATCAAGTTTTTTAGATATTAATCTTCAGGATTATAGCAAAAACCTTTCAAAGCTACAAACTCTTTTATGTAATTAAATATTTCAGTTATTAGCCTTCAGGGTTTTGATATTTATAATTATTAGATCATCAAAATTGTCACATGACACATGTCACAATATTTTTTTTATTATGCTATTTGTTAGAATCACAAAATGATCTTTTATCAAAGAATTATTATCAATAGTGTCATCTAGCCATGTAATCATAAAATTGAGAGTATTGTGGCTACTAGTCTTTTAATATATATATATAATAGAAGAGTTAAATAAATCTATTAAAATATAAATCAATATATATAAGGTGAAGAGGAGTATCGGAATATAAATAATGATACAACAATTTAAATAAAGACAAGAATAATATTATAAAGTACTGAATTAAATAAATTTAAATTTTTAATTAAATATAAACAATAAATAAATCCATAATATATAAATCATATATAATACAATTATATAATATATGACAAAGGAAAAATGAGGTGAAATAAAAATGATGCATAAATATATAATCTAATAACAAAATTAAAATGTATAAAAAAGAACAATATCATAAATACATAAGAGAACAACATAATACGAAGCAAGTGTATATAAAATAAAAATTACACATGATAATTGAGTAAAAGAATAATTAAATAAAGAAAAAATAATATAGGGCATTATTAGATATGGTATAAGAATAAATAAATTTACAAGAAGTTTATACCTCAAATTGTTAGAGTGAATTTGTCCCGATAACGTATTATAGAAATAAAAGAAAATATAAGAGAGATTTGTGATAAGAGAAATGAGAAGGAAAAGAGAGAATTGGAGAGAAATAGGAAGTGATTCTCATTCATATTATTATCTTTAATGTGTGTATATTATCCTCTATTTATAAAATATCAATATTGAAGACTAATACTAAAGAGTTATAAGTACATAAAGAAGAAAATTAAGTAATATAATTATATAATTAGAGATTATAGAGAATGAATATTAGAGATCTTTTAATTTATGAGTTATAAGTTATAATATCATTGATATAATTTTAAGAGATTATGAATATCTATGTATAATATAATATTTATAACAAATATCATGTACGTTTTCTTTTGCCAACGGAATAGTTGTACTTTTACCCCTATCCTACCTCATGCTTTTTCACTTAAAAAAAAAAAGAGAAAAAATAGAAAAAAAATCCCCTATTAAAAATATTTTTGGTAAAAAGAATAGAGTATATATAGTAGAAATAAAAAAAGAGTAACATATAGTTAGTTTAATGGTGTAAGACAGTCGCTCAATCTCTTTAGATATTAAATTCGATTCTTAGATATGATATTTATGTTGTAAATGACAATTATTAACTCAAAATTAGATATATGATAATATGATCTAGAAAATAATATATAAAAAAATATTGATATTATGTATGTATAAAATTTATAAAATATTAATAATATTTTTTATGTATAAAAATTTATTGAATTCTTTTCACTAGTGAAATTTATAATGATGACTTGTCTTTACTTTTTTTTCTTAAAAATATTGGATGCCTAAGTTGACTTGTTGATTTTTTGGCTCGTCAGCACGATACACTCTCACTCCCCATGTTTTCACAAAATTTTGTAGTGAATCTAAAAAACAGAAAACAAAAAAAAATAAAACTTACGATTTAAAGAGGGTTTCATTACGTGTATTCTTTTAACTAAAAGTATATTTTTTTTTAAAAAATAAAATTTAGACTTATCAAATCAAATTTAAATGCTTCAATTTTAATAATTAACTTAATTAAAAAAAGTTCTATATAAGAAAAATCTAATTTTATGTTATTAAGTCAAGATTTCAAAGGTAAGTTAAAAATCCTAATTTAAGAAGTACTTTACGAATTGTTTGCTAAAAAAATAAGTACTTTACGAATTATAGATATTTAAAAATAAAATTTATAAAATTCACATAACCTAGCCCCTATTGCTTTCACATTTAAGTATTTCCAGTTTCGACACATTTTGTCTGGATATACAATTTTTGGCAATAAATTCGAAGAGATAATATATTTGCCTTTTTTTCTGGTCAAGATCGTGTGGTTGTCAGAAATTAATTACATAAATTAAATGATTAGGTTCCATCGTATATCTGGCACAAGAATTATTTGTTGCTAGCTGGCTGTGACCTTTTAATTTAATTAATAAAATGAGAAATAATTTCCATCATGCATACTATATATGTAGTATTAAAATCTAACTCCAATCAATAACTGGTGAACAAATCTTCCATTTGTTTCGGTTAAAAAATTTAGATAAATCAATTGAGTTATATTTTATATATTTTTTTACATAGTTAAAAAATAGTAGTATGTTATATTTATATAATTTTTTTGCCAAAATGTTATATTTATATTTTAATAAATTTATGCATAGTTTATATATAAGTGTTCCATTTTTTTGGATTAATGTTTTTATTTAAATATAACCTTTTTTAAAGTTGTATATAAATATTTTTATATATTTTAATTAGATTATATTATTTTAATTATAATTTAATTGACTCTAGTGTATGGATGGTTAAGCCACTAATTTTTATTAAGGGTTAAAGTGCTTCTAACACCTAAAATATTTGTTTAGGTGCGTCTTGTATTTTTTTAGATCCATTTACTAGTAAACAAAAGGTCTTTTACGCGGGTTATAATGAGTTTTTAAGACCGGCTAAGGTAGAAAGTCTAGGATTTTCTAATGTAATTTTATCCTTAAAGTCTTAATTTTTTAGGAAAAACTTTGCCCTTAAAGTTTTTCTAAGAGCATTTTTAACTTTGATATTAACTATCAAGAAATGTGCATCAAATATTGAAAAGTATTTTTAAGTAACAACTTTAGGGTTTTGTATGTATTTGAAAAAATATTTTAAGTTTTTGGATGAACAATAAAATAATTTAGGTATTGAACACACTTGATAAAAATATTTTAAGATATTGAATAAACTTAAAAAAAGTTAGATGCATCTTCATCCACCTTTTGAAGAATCATGGAAACTGGTATAATCAACAGTTGGATCAAAATCGATGGCAAGCGACCTAAATCAAAGATATCAATATATTAACTAAAATTGATTAAAAATAATGAATATGTGAGATATATAATATTTTTTTTTTAAATTTGCCCTTATTAATGAAGGGTAGTGAGAGAGTCAATAAATGAGATGTGTGGGAAAAGCAACAAGGGAGAGTGTGATAAAATTAGATAAAATGCATTAAATGATAAAATAATCCTAAATTGCACCTTATAAAAAGAATTAGACCTCTCCCAATTTTTATACCTTATATTTTGAACAAGATAGAGTATCTGGCAAAATAAGTAAATAAATAAATAAAAGTTATTAAGTGTGGGTTTATGAGTCAATTAAATTAAAAAAAATCAAAATTTTAAAGATAAAACTGAGGATTCCAATATCATAAATAAAAAATGAGCAAAACACTTTAATTTTCTTTACTTTTGTTTTGATTATATACATTTTTTATTTTAAAAATCTAAACTAAAAAACATATATTCTTTTAGTGTATATAACATGTATGATATTACTCTTCTTTATCATTTACAATAAAAATTTTGCTTGTCCTAATGTTTTAAATTTTAATGGATGATATTATATTTATCATTTACCTTATGGTCCTTATCTAAACATGTAAATAATACAAAATTATTGTAAAATATAACATTATAGTAGTTAATTAAACTATTCACAGGTTATAATTTCTCATTTTCTTAAATTTTTTAATTAGAATTATAATTAATCAAATATAATTTAAATGTTTTGTAAAAAAGATATAATATAAATACTACTATCTTTAATATAGGATATATTTAACTAATTTTATTAGTATTAAATAAGTTAGTTAAATTAGTTAATATGACATATTTTTTTTTAAAACACTCTAATTATTTTTCTTAACTCCCTCTCTTAATTATTGTTGAAAGAATATTAATATGAATAATTTTAAAAAACTTAATAAATATAAAAAATATATTTAAAATTAATATTAATTTTTTAATTAAATCATATATTTAGAACCACTATTACATAATCTTCAGTTGTCATGGAATAAGAGGAGGTCGGATCCTAAAATTACTCCATACATACCAATTTGGACTTGAGAACAAACTTAATCATATATGTAGGAAAAATAATGGGCCGCATACTCAACCCAATAGGCCCAATTACATCTAGCCGGCCCACATGTGAGGAAATTCCACATTTTAGATATAGGTCCAATTCCATTCAGTTGGTCCAAATACGAGGAACTTGAACCTCCACGGGTGAGGATTGTTTTTCTCCGTTGATTACCTTCTTCAGTTTCATTCAATATACTGTGGCGCTAAAAAATGGAGACGAGTTTGAATGCATCGAAGGACTCAGAAGTGGTGTTAGAAACCCTAAGAACAAGAGGTTGGTGTTTCGGAGACTTGCAGCTGGTAAAGGCTACGATAACCATTCAGTATGCTTTAGCCATTGATGCAACGAAGGTGGTTGATTCTGTGGAGTCGGAGCTATTGAATTTGGACCTTAGATCAATAGGAGGCAAGTCCTTGCCCGACCCTTCTCTTCTTCGCAAATCTTCTTATCTTCAGGGCCCCAAAGTCCTACAGGCAAATTATTACCCTTATTTTTACTTTCTATTGAACCTTGTCTGTTGCTTTGGTATAGTGGACGAATCAAATTCTGGGATTTCGTGCTTTTTATATACTGTGTGGATTTACTAATGGATGAAAGTTATGGATTGGTTTTGCTCCTTATTCCTAATTATGGTTATTTAGTTGCATTTTTTTAAATGGTAATTATACTCCTGATCTCAGTTTCCCTCACTTTTAATTTAATTTAGTTCTCACGATTTGAAAACTTGTAATTGAGACCTTATAGCTTACAATCTTTTTAATTTTAGTCATTGCTTTTTAAATTTTCAATATTTTGTTCAATTTTATTGATTTAATTAATTAATAACTATATGTTGTCTTGCTATTCAAAATTCCAAGTATATAAGATTTATACTCACAAAAGAGACAAAAGTATGGATAATGAAGCAACATTAATCATATATTTGATAAAATATTAACAAAAATATGACGGGGGACTACACTTAGAATTATTTAGACTATAAAGATTTAATTACAATTTTACAGAGTATTCTGACTAAATTAAAAATTAATTGAAGCAATAAAGACCAAAGGTATAATATTTCCATTTTTTTGGCTTATGCTTTTGTTAATTTATTCCCATACTATCAAGTGAATGCAGTGGGAACCGGTTTTCTTCAATCTTGTAACTTCAGAACTGCTTGAGTTATACTTTGTCTCTCTATACATCATGCCTTTTTGGTTCTGGTTCATTTGAGCAGATATCTACAGTTAGGGACATTTCTAGAAGCACTGTGGATGAATTTTCAAGAAGCTCAGGTGATCGACGACTTCTTAGATTAGGTCTCACAGATGGGCACTCTGATGTAACTGCCATAGAATATTCTCACATCCCACTTATACCTGATAATGTTGTTCCTGGCACTAAGGTACTGAAATTATGTTTATACTTGCTTTTCCTAGTAGATTAGACTTAGGAGAGAGGATGTAATGTAGCAACCATGTTTTGTTTTAATATTAGACGTGTATGGGCTTTATCGGGCTGGCTCCCCTAAACATATTGTGAATGTGAGTTAAGGTAAGGGAATTATACAGTACTATAGGACATATATTTGAATTGTAATTCTAAGTATGTTGTCTACTGTTGGAGTAATTCAAAATTTTTGTCTGCAACTCAAAATGTTTGACTGCAGTCAATAACTTGAATTTCAGGAAATAGAAATATACTTGGTTGATAAATATCCTGATATGTGCCCTGGTCAAAATTCTAATTTTGTTAATGTGGAAAATTTTAGAATGCTAGTTTAGTTTGATGTGAAATCTGAAATTGTGAATGTTTTAATTTTTAACCGTGATAAATGGAATTGAATCTGAAGTTTGGCTTGCTTTTGACAATAAAAGCACATATGACGATTGAGAAAAGCTCATTTTTTGTGGAATGAGTACATATGATGTAGAAGAGGCAATAGCTGGAATTTGAAGCTCCTTCATTTTTAGTGATATTGTTTAAGTCATTAGAGAGAGTATTGATGTTAAAGAAAGGTAGTCTGGTCCTTGGCACTTCTCTTTTTCTCAATGCCATGGGTGGAAGAATTGTCCCAGTTTGGTAATTGAGGTTTTTGGGGCAATATTGCTTGAGCGATTGGTAGTTCTGTTTAGAACCAACGGAATGCTTGGGATTCTATAGAAGGGTACAGCAAATGAGATAGATAATTATGATCTTGGAACTATGAACCCGATGAATATGCGCTATAGAAAATACTGAGCATGCGAAACCCAACACCCAATGGAAACAATGGATCAAGAAATTCCAAGCATAAGAAACACAAGAGTCGATCACACTCTTGTTATCATGGCGTATTCTCCAAAGAATACAAGCAAACAAGCTATATTTGCTTTAGATAAATCAACATTACTCAACTCTCCATCTTTGTGTACATAATGTGGCCTTTAAATAGGCAAAGAGAACTATAACTCTAGAAAACCCTGGCTAAAAGAAACCCTAATTGATTCCCTTAACCTCAAAGGCTCATTAGTGAGTAATTATGTGCCTCTCCTAGACTGATTAAAAAAATATAGTAATAAAATACCTATGAAAAAAATACAAGGAAAACTGGAAAATAATGACTAACCAAGCCCGGATTGATATAAACATGCCCCCTAATTAATGAAATCACATGCCTTGCACATTACATGTTTATTTACATATATTAGTCTGAAATTAAACTAAAACATAATTAAAATAAATAAGTGAACCCTAATAAATCTAGGACACTTCATATCATGCCACTTATCTCTATTTAACAATCTTCCATGCCACTTAAGCTTCACTCTTGGTAATTTTTCTCTATCCTTGACTTGGGGCCTTAAAGGACTTACTTGGGCTATGCAAAAGTTGACTCGAATTACTATTCACATCTTTGAGCTCCCATGGGTCATTTCAACATGCATTTGGGCCTAAATATGAAAGTTTATGGCCTAATTTACCTCCTCCAAGTGTATACTTGTGTTTTGGACCTTCAATAGAGGTGATTTGGGTTCCAAAAACGCATTGTAGCTTTTGGAATCTGAATCTTACTCTTGGGCTGTCCTCTACTTGGATGATATAGCATTGTATGATTTGGCCTTGGATGACTTGATGGTTTCGCATGCCACCTAGGATGCCATATAGGACCACATCATTCCTCCTGTTCTGTAATTTGGTGATGAAAGTTTTCATCAATTGATGGATGTTTTGGAATATTTTAATTGATTCAGTTAATATTTGTTAACTATTGTTAACCTATATATTTGTTTTAATTGGTACAGTTATATTTTCTTGGTTTGTACTACAGTATATGCTTGATCTATTGTTCTCTCTTTCTTTCTCTTTTATGTGGTTGTTTGCTGTATTTATCCTTATTGTGTGCATGTTCTTGATTATTATCACTTTTAATTAATTGATATTGCTCTCATATTCTGTTTGACAGATTCGTTTGGAAGATAAAACTGTGATTCGTAGCGGTATAGTTTGTTTAAATTCTCAAGTATTGACTATATTAGGAGGTGTTGTTCAACCACTTTATGAAGAATGGGAGATGAACAAAAAATATTCAGGATTCTCTCGATCATCTTTAAGGAAGCTAGAGGAAAGTGATGCAGACCGACCCCCTCAATTTGTGAAGCTGCATGTTGGATCATCCTCAGGTCAGTTTTGCTTGAATGAATGTTGGTTTTGTGCTCTTCATTTTCTATGAGAGTAAAGCTAAAAGTATAAGAAATTAAGTGAGACATCCACAAGGAAATTAACATGGCCAATCATTGTGGTAAGTGCTCAAACAGGGAACAATTATAGTATGATGAAGGGAAAGTCTATTAAGAAAATAAGAGTGAGAATCTTACTCTAAATAATATTAATAGCCAAAAGCTTAGGAGAATCTCCAAATATGAATGAAAGAACTTTTATTTCAATCTAAGTAGCTTTTGAAGTTGCAAGTCTATTTATAGAGCTGGAAATACATTAAAATAATTAAATAAATTCAGAACAATCTCCTAAAATCTCTGAACAGAATGCAACAACCAAATAAATAACAGAATTGAAGTTTGGGGACCTCATAACAAACATATTGTCCCTCATTCTACTGAATAAACTCCTACAATGTCTCAAATAATTATTCAGCAAAAACAGTCAGAAAAATATCTAATTCTGCTATGGTCTCTTTTAAAATAAGTCTAAAATATTCCTCTTCTAAAATAAGTCTAAAAAATACCTTTTGACATATTCCTCTTCTAAAATAAGTCTGCTACGGTCTCTTAACAGAACCCCCCGGAATCACAACTTGTCCTTAAGTTGAAAAGGGGGAAGTTGAGTTTGCAAAAGGTTATTGTTCCCATCTAGCTTCCTCAGTTGGTCTGTTCTGCCATTGAATAAGTAACTTGAGAGTGTCATATCTTGTCTAGAGATGTACTAGAACTTGTGAAGGTTCCGGATGCAATTCGAAATTTGCAGAAAGTGGGACGGAAGCGGGTGGAGATGAGGATTGCTTTCCATAAGCTGAATGGAGGAGTGAAACATGGAAGATAATATGTATTTTGGAATCTGGAGGTAATTCCAATTCATATGCAACTTGTTTAATCTTCCTTAGAATTTTGAATGGGCCAAAAAACCTTGTAGAATGAGAATTCTAAGGATTTTTTGGTCCTTAGAATTTTGTATGTTTAATCTTCCGTAGAATTTTGTGGAAGGAAGTATGAGAAGCTGTCTTCAAGGTGTTTTGGTCCTTACAGAATTCTAAGGAAGATCGGACAGGTTGCATATGAATTGGAATTACCTCCAAATTCCAAAATACTTCCTATCTTCCATGTATCACTCCTCCGCCCTGTTATGGACAGAAACCCTCTTCTTCACCTGCTTCTCTCCCAGTTTCTGCAGATTTTGAATTGGATCAGAACCTGCATAAGTTCTGGCTCATCACTGGACACGACATGGCACTCTGGAGTTACTTATTCAATGGCAGAACAGACCAATTGAGGAAGAAGAATCTCGTGAAAGAACTTTGATTTCAATCTGACTAGTTTTTGAAATTTCTAGCCTATTTATAGAGGAGGAAAAATTAAGAAAAAAATCCGCTAAAATCTCTGAACAAAATGCAACAGCCAAAGAAATAACAGAATTAAACGTTGGCGCCTCATAAAAGACACAATGGTCCCTTATTCTACTGAACAGACTCCCAAAATGTCTAGAAAATAATTATTCAGAAAAATATCAAATCCCGTCTTTGATGTATTCTTCTTATAAAATAAGTCTGAAACAGTTTCTTGACACATTCTCTATACTTGGATAAGGTATTGGGCCTGATAATCTGTGAAGTTCTCTAACTATTTAATGTCCAAACTTGATGATACAAGTTTGCTTAGGGTCTAATATTGGAACCAGGATTGAGGACTGAAACCTAGGACATTTTGCACTCTATGAAAAAGGTGGTATAAAAAAGCACTGCAGCTACTATTGTTTGTGCCAGAATGATTCTTTCCTTAGTTCATTGAGTATTTTATTCATTTTTAAATGATTCTCTTGGGAATATTCTCCATTAGAGTATGTATCTTTTGCAAATGATGATAGACCTGCTATTAGCATTTTAATTGCACTTAGGTATTATTACTTCTATCTTTTAATTGTTGGTTTTTGTTATTAGTCATTGTTCTCCATGATTAACAATTATGATAATCAGCACTCAATTAGAACATTGATCAAGATGTTCCAGTTTGCTGTTAACTTATTTTTGAAATCCATTTGTAGTTACAATTCAAAGTTCGATTGTGTTATGGATACCATGTTTTATTAAACAATTAATAGACATTCACACACCTAATGGATTGCATGCTCTTCAAAACACATCAATAGCCGGATAGAGCTGACAGTGAATGTGATCTCGTGCAGGTTATGGAGATTCTAACTTTAGAACTAGTAAGCCTATTGTTGTGGCTGGCAAAACTGGGATGGGGTCAGCTGGTAGCCAGCAATACCCTGGTCATAAATCAGATAGCGTGGATGTAAGTCAGAAATCTAGATTGCCTCCAAAAGCAGAGGAAGAAAACCCTAGCAGTTCAGGGACAAGACCAAAAGAAGGTGCTGCTTTTCTCTCATTCTTTTCACTGATTGCTTTCTATTGTTATGGTTTGCCAATCTTTAGGCTCATCTGGAGTTGATATCATTAACTATTGGTCTCTATTGCTCATGCTTATGAACTGAAAGAAGAGTGTCTACATAATATAGTTCATATGTTAAAACGGTTTGCAACTTATAAATCCCTCAGTAAATGTGGTGATTATGTAAATAAGTAATTATTATTAATTATAGATATTAAGGTGAGATTAGGAGAAAATCTCGGATAGAATAATTGAGAGAATATCTCGGCATATCCCCACCATATCACCGAGGGATTATAGCGTGATTATGGTAGGTCATATACTGTGCACTATTTATTCAGTTGCTTACTGTGAATACAATCATCAGATTATTCAATACCATTTTATCTACATGGTACATAGCCGACTGGCTCCCCATCGGATTCCGCAGTTCTGTTCCCTTAGTTCGATGATTACCACGTCATGGCGTACACTAGGGAAGTTGTCTCCATAGCAATGAACCCTTCCTGTGATGGTTCAGCTTTCCCTGATCAAAAAGCTGGATGCCCCGTGACTCTTGGCTACGATGGTTCTCGTCTACGAGAAACTCACCTTGTCGAATTATCGTGACTGGGCCCAGGTGGTGTTGCTTGTTGTTGGTAGTCGTGACAAAGATGGCTACTTGACGGGAGATACGAAGATGCCGACTTATCCCACCTCTCCAGCGATGACCTAGTGGAAGATGGACAACTTTCTAGTCTCATCTTGGCTTATCAATGTGATGACTCCTCAACTGAAAAGAAGTTTTATGTACCTTCCAACGGCAAAGGCGATATGGGATGCCGTGCGTGATTCGTATTATGTTACAAAGGACTACTCTCAGTTGTTTGACGTCCGGTGACGTGCCTGGCGTTGTGTGCAAGGCTCAAGGAGTGTTCATGAATATTGGCTCGATTTGGGTGCACTATGTTAGGAGCTAGATCTTTTAATGGAGGAAGAATGGTCGTCACCCTCCAACGTTACTCGCAATAAGCGTAACATGGCAACTGAACGAGTCCTCCTGTTCTTGGCTGGCTTAAATGATGAGTTTGATGATGTCTGACACAGAATTTTAAGCTATATGATTCTGCCATACCCACTCAAAGTCTACTATGAAGTCCGACGTGAAGAATCTCGTCGTGAGGTAATACCTATTGATCCTAAGAAATAGCTTCCCTTGGACTCTTTTGGTTTTATAGGAAAAACCAGTGAACCCTGCACCAACCATTGCAAAAAGGTTGGGCATACTCGTGACAAGTGTTGGGATTTGCACGGGAAACCATCAGATTTGAAACCCCGCAAAGGCAGACCTCAAGCACATCAAGTTGGGTAGGAGAATGACTCTACCGTCTCACCTCCATTTGAGGTTAGTATAGCCTTTAGTAGAGAACAAACGAACCAGATTGTGCAAGTATTCAAGTCCCTGCAAGTTGAACAAAAACCACTTGGGTCTACTTCTTTGGGTCACAAAGGTATTTCTTCTGTTGCTTTACATACCTCTGTAACTCCATCTCAATGGATTGTGGACACTAGGGCCACGGATCACATGACCTTTGATGCCCAATTATTTGTCTCTTATCGTCCTTTGGCCAACAATCAGAAAATCACTACTGCTGCTGGTTCACCTGCTCCCATAGCTGGAGTCGGTTTTGTATCTCTTTCTGAATCCCTTCAGCTTGAATCTGTGTTACATTTCCCTCATCTTGCCTTTAGTCTTCTGTCTATTAGCAAATTGGCTAAACAGGCCCATCGCTTAAATCACCTTTTTCCTGCCTATTCTGTATTTCAGGATCTCTCATTGGGAAAGATGATTGGCACGGCCCAAGAATATGACGGACTCTACTACTTGGATCTTCCTACTATGAATGCATTGTGCTCCGCATCTACAATTCTGTCTCTGGCGATGAAATTTTTTTATTATGGCATAAAAGGATGGGTCATCCTAGTTATGAGTACCTTCATAAGTTGTTTCCGAATTTTTCTTTGAATAAAAATTTCCATTGTGATATTTGTGAGTTAGCAAAAAATCATCGTACTACTTTCTCTCCGTCTGTTTATAAAGCTT
Source organism: Leucaena leucocephala (assembly GCA_037074615.1). Lineage (NCBI taxonomy): Eukaryota > Viridiplantae > Streptophyta > Magnoliopsida > Fabales > Fabaceae > Leucaena > Leucaena leucocephala. The sequence continues at coordinate 10,182,360 of CM073536.1, read as the reverse complement.
CCATACCATTTTTTATTATTCATAATGATGTGTGGGGACCTTCTCGTACACCCAATTGAACTTATGCCAAGTCTTTTGTCATGTTCATTGATGACCACACCCATATGTGCTGGGTCTATATGTTAAAGGACAAACATGAGGTTCCCAATACCTTTGTCGAGTTTTTTTCCCATGTCCAAATTCAGTTTAATACAAACATTCAAGTTCTTTACACTGATAATGGCACATAATATTTTAACAATAAACTCAACTTTCCTTCTCTCAAATGGTATTGCTCATAAAAGTAGTTGTCCACATAGCCTGCAACAAAATGGTGTCACTGACCGTAAAAATAGACACATCCTTGAGGTTGTGTGCGCACTTCTTTACACTTGTCATTTTCCAAAATTTTACTTGGGGGACGTTATTCTTATTGCCATACATCTCATCAATCGTCTTCCTAGCCTTGTTCTCTCCTACACCTCACCTCTTGATGAACTTCGTAAAACCCACACCATTTCCCATCTAGATACCTCTCTGCCTTTTCGGATCTTTGATTGTGTTGCCTATGTCCACCTACACCATCCTACCTCTAAATTTGTTCCCTCGACACGCACATGCATTTTCCTTGGTTATTCCCATTCCCAAAAGGGTTACAAATGTTATGACCCCATCTCCAAACATCTGTTTGTTAGCCGTAATGTCACGTTTGTTGAGCATGAATCTTATTATATCGAGTCTTCAATTCAGGGGGAGCATTGGAGTGAATTTCAGCCTAAGCTATTGTCCACACCTGAACCTAACCTATTCCACCTGTTTGACCCATTTCTGAATATGCCTTCAGCAACTGAGAAAACTAAGACCAAAAAACAATGGGCCAGAATATACTCACGAAGGAACATTGAGCGTCATTTATCTGAGAAAGTGCCAATCCCTGAACCAATGGAGAATCTTGATTCTGTGGAGACCTAGGAGACTGAGAATACTCAAAACAAGGTAACAAAGAATCGTGATCTGCCAATTGCTCTGAGAAAGTAGCCTCGTGCTTGTACTAAACATCCCATTCAGAAATATGTATCTTATGCTGCTTTGTCTCAAAATTATTATAATTTTGTTGCTAGTCTTGACAGCATCAAAATTCTCAACAATGTGTATCAGGCGTCCCAGAATAGAGACAAGTTGTCCTAGAAGAGATAAGGGAACTGGAGAAAAATGGTACATGGGAAATTGCGGACTTGCCTTAGGGAAAGAAACCTGTTGGGTGCAAGTTGGTGTTTATCCCAAAATACAATGCTAATAGCACTCTTAATAAACTCAAGGCCAGACTGGTTGCCAAGGGGTTTACTCAAACCCAAGGGATTGATTATAACAAAACTTTTGCTCCTGTTGTGAAGCTTAATACTGTTAGAATATTACTCTCTATTCTAGTATATCTGGATTGGCCACTCGAGCAGCATGACATTAACAAGCCTTCCTTAATGGCAACTTGAAGGAGGAAGTTTACATGACACTCCCACATAGTTTTGAAGAAAGAAATAATTAGGTGTGCAGACTCAAGAAGTCCATATATGGGCTAAAATAGTCTCCCTGTGCCTGGTTTAATAGGTTCCTTACCGTATTGAAGGGTAAGGGATACAAGCATAGCCTATCTGATCACACCATTTTTATCTTGAGAAAGGCAGAACTAATCACTATTCTCATTGTATATGTGGACGATATCATAGTTACTGGGAATGATGTTGAGGAAATCCACTGTATAAAAACAACCTTGAAAAAGGAATTTGAAGTCAAGTATCTCGGTAAACTAAAATACTTTTTGGGAATGGAGGTTGCAAGGTCGAAGGGATACATGTCTTCTAATGTAAGTATATTCTTGACTTACTCAAAGAGACCAGAATGCTCAGTTGTTAACCTAGCAAGGCCCCCATCTCGGTCAATTAAGAGGACCAAATATTATGGGATTCTGATCTTAACAAAATAAAATTCAAATAGAGAATAAAATCATCTAATGATCCCTATATTTATTTCCTATATATCAGCATAGATATCAGCCATAATACCTTCAATAATATCTACAATTATCTACACTCCCTCTCAAGTTAGAGTATAGATATTTATCATGTCCAACTTGCTAATAAGATATTCGAATTTGTCTCAGACCAAGCTTTATAAGTACATCTGTTGTCTGTTCTTTTGAGGGGATGTATCTGAAATCAGTAGTTCCAGCATCAATCTTTTCTCTTATGAAGTGTCTATCTATCTCAACATGCTTTGTTGTATCATGCTGGACTGAGTTATGTGACATGTTAATTGCTGTCATATTGTCTGAGTGTAATATGATAGGTAGTTCTATCATCATTTTCAGCTCCTCCAGTACTTGTTTTACCCATAGGCCTTTGCAGATTCCAAGAGCTATAGCTTTAAATTTAGCTTCAGCGCTACTTCTAGCTACCACACTCTATTTTTTGCTGCGCCATATAACTAAGTTTTTCCAAACATAGGTAACATAACCTGAGGTGGATTTTCTATCATCTTGATCACCTGCCCAGTCTGCACCTGTTAGCATCTCCACGTTTCTTTTCTCAAATTTTTTGAACACGAGACCCAATCCGGATGAGCCCTTCAAGTATCTAAGAATCTTATAGACTTCATTCAGGTGTTTTTGTTTAGGGTCATGAGAGTCTTGGCTTACCACACAAACAATATAAACAATGTCTGGTCGAATGTGATAAGTAGATCAATTTTCTGATCATGCGTTGATATCTTCCCATATCTACAGCTTTCTCTAGGTCTTCACCATCACTGATTTTGTTTGCCTGTATAGGGGTATCACTTGGTCTGCAACCAAGTATACTTGTTTCTTCTAGGATATCTAGTATATATTTTTTCTGCGAGATATTGATTCCCTTCGCAGATCTAGCAACTTCCACGCCCAAGAAATATTTCATTTCTCCGAGATCTTTAACATGAAATTCTTTATTTTGTGCGCTTTTAATTCAATCTTTGTTAGATTATCACTTGTGAGAACAATGTCATCTACATATACTGTCAACACCATAATCCTTTAATTTAAGTGTCTGAAGAATAGAGTTTTCACTCTGTCCCTGTGTATAGCCTTGAGCTTTTAATACTTTGGTAAACTTTTCAAGCCATGCGCGAGGTGATTGTTTTAAACCGTACAATGACTTCTTTAGTTTACACACTTGACTTTCCCTTTTTCCAGGGAATCCTGGGGGCATTTTCATGTATACTTTCTCCTTTAATTCCCCATTTAAGGATGCATTTTTTATATCCATTTGGTGTAGTGGTCAGTCTAGGTTTGCAGCAAGGGACAGTAGGATTTTGATGGTGTTTAGTTTGGCTATTGGTGCAAATGTCTCAGTGTAATCCATACTGTAAACTTGAGTGAAACCCTTCACAACTAGTCTTGCTTTATATTTATCAAGACTCCCATCAGCAAGATACCCATTTGCTTCCTACTGCTTTCTTGCCTTTAGGTAGCTTAACTACTTCCCACGTTCTATTACTTTGTAGGGCCTTCATTTCTTCCATCACTGTTTGTCTCCATTTAGGGCTGGCAAGTGCTTCATTTATATTTTCTGGTATCCTGATCTGATCAAGGTGAGAGATGAACGCATAATATTTGGGTGATAGAGCATGATAAGAGACAAGCCTCTTTATAGGATGTCTAGTACATGACCTGTGTTGTTTTCTTATTGCAATTGGAAGAGCGAGGTCGTCATTTTGTATCTGTGGCTGTTCATGACCTGCTTCTGGTTCAGACTCTTGGAGTGTGTCATTCACTTGAAGTGCATTACCTGACATGTTTTTACGAGTATAGACTTGACCCCACTTGTTGGTGTTTCCCCCTAAACTAGTGTTCTCTTCACATTCCTTAGGTATCTCATGTACTATTTCCTTAAGGACATAGATTCGATTAGGTTCATGTTGAAGGTATATTAGTTTGGTGTTTGTCTGAGTAGGTTCGGTGTCTGTTTGAGTAGTCTGAGGTTCACTTCAAGTTTCCTCATGAACTGAGGACAAGGTATAAAATGGAAAAGTTTCATGGAAGGTGACATCATTAGTGACATAAAGATGTTTAGACAATGGATCAAAACATTTGTGCCCTTTTTAGTTCCCAACAGGCCCTAGGAAAATATATTTGACAGCTTTGGGGTCGAGTTTATGGGTATGGTGTAAGTGAACATAGGTAGTGCTACCAAAAACCTTTAGAGGTAATGCATTCTCAAGATAGGGTAGGTTGAAATGTTTGTGAAGAACCTGGAGAGGAGTTTGGAAGGACAAGGGTTTGTAAGGCATTCGGTTGATCAAGAAAGTAGCAGTGAGAATAACGTCATCTCAATAGAAAGTAGAAACATTGCTACTAAAGAGGAGAGCCCGAGTAGTTTCTAGGATGTGTCTATTTTTGCATTCGGAAATACCATTTTGTTGGGGGCTATGAGGACAATAACTTTTATTAGTGATCTCGTGTTGTTTAAGAAAAGTGGATAACGGTTGGTTAAAATACTCAATACCATTATCGGTATGGAGAGTTTGAATTTTTGTGTCGAATTGCGTATAGATCATATCATAAAAATTAATGAATGCTTGATATACCTCGGTTTTATCCTTTAAGAGAAAAATCCATTTGGCACGGGTATGGTCATCAATAAGAGTCATGAATCATTTAGAACGAGTATGATTTGGGACACGGTACGACCCCCACATGTCGCTATGGATAATGGAAAAAGGTTTAGAAGGGCGATATGGAATATTTGGAAAAGGAGTGCGATGATGTTTTGCAAGTTCACACGAATCACGATGAAATTATGAATTTTTATTTGAGCAAATTGAAGGAAACATCTTACACATATATTGAAAATTTGGATGTTCTAATCTCTTGTGCCATAACTCTAATTCACTAGTCTTAGGGAAGGACACTTTATTACAGAAATAAGGTACTGGATCATGACAATCATTTAGGTAATATAGCCTATCAAGCTCCTTAGCAACACCAATCGTCGTCCTCGTGAACAGGTCCTGAAAGACACAATGAGTGGCAAAGAAATCAGCATGACATCATTTCTATTTATTTAGTTGGCTTACAGAGAACAAATTGCATTTCAATTTTGGAACATGTAAAACGTCATGAAGTGTTAGTGTAGCAGAAACACTAATGGTACCACTACCAGCCACCAGAGAATCAGAAGCATTAGCAATTTTAACTGTAAGGAGAGACGTGGCAGGAGTATAGATGAAAAATAGTGAGACATCATCAGTCATATGATTAGAGGTACCTGAGTCTACTATCCAACAAGGGCCCATATGCTTACCTTTGATGGTGGAAAGAGCTTTAAAGAAATTATCTCGATGTACCACAGTAGCAACAGGTTGTTTGCGGGACTGATTTAAGGGCAGTTAGAAGCTCCAAAATAAGAGCCAATGGATCTGGTGAAGGAGAGGCAGTAATAGGGGTCAACTCGTTTGGAGTGGAGGCTTCGGCCAAATGGCCTTGGGCTTGCCACATTGTGGCTTCAAATTTGGGGGCTTACCATGAAGGTCCCAACATTTATCCTTGGTATGCCTCACTTTTTTATAATGGTCACAGATTGGTCGTTCTCTTATGGAATCAGGAACACGATCAATAAGAGCGGAGGCCTCGATGGTCACGGGCTGAGAAGCTACTGGGTCAAGAAGCATTACCTGGTGACTGGATTCTTCATCCCTCAGGAGAGCGAAAGCCTCAGGGACGGATGGAAGAGGAACACGCCCTAGGAGGCGGCCACGGATGTCATCATAAACGGGATTCAGGCCAACTAGGAGTTCAAATAGGCGTTCCTCCTCCAGGGCTTGGCGGTAATCCGTAACATAGCCGGTGTTCCTCTAGACACGATGCTGCAACAGGTTAAGTTCCTACCACAGAGCCGTCTTCTCTAGATAGTAGACATTGAAGGGGCTAGCATCCTGCTTGATAGCCCAAAGACGAGTGCGCAGATCAAAGATGAGGGAGGCATTTGGACGCTTATTGTAGGCCTCCTTCACGGCAACCTAGATCGCTTTGGTTGAGGAGAGGAACATGAAGCTCTTGCGGACGGCAGGGATCATGGTGTTGAGGAGCCATGAAGCGACTAGGGAGTTGTCGGACTTCCATTGACGGCGGGCACTAACATTGGACCAAGTCGAGCTTGTCGCGTCCGTTGAGAGTAAGGGACATCGACTGAGCCCATTCAAGTTAATTGTCGCCAGTGAGACGCTCCAGCACGATGAGGATAGCTGACCTTTCAAGGTCGGCGACTTTGGCTGAGTTGAGGCGTGACCTACCGTCAGACAAGATGATGGCAACGGACTCCGCGGCAAAAGATCCTTCATCTCACTCTGATACTATGTTGGATGACCTGGAAAAAGACAGCAGGAAAGTATAAATTGATTCTGCTATATGTATTCTGAATGATCATATACATATATACAGTCTCTGTCAATTAAGAGGACCGGATATTATCGAATTATGATCTTAACAGAATAAAATTCAAATAGAGAATAAAATCATCTAATGATCCCTATATCTATTTCTTATATATCAGCATAGATATCAGCCATAATATCTACAATTATCTACACAAATTTAAAGTGTAGTAAAGTTAATTAACATTATGCATATGTTGTGTAGATAATTATTCACGGGAGAATGCGATTTGAGTCCCTTGTAAGGCATTATTCTTTGGTCTCTTGAAACAATGACCATTTTGAAATCAACAACTTTGATATACGGTATTAACAACGTTTTTTTTGGAGGGACTAAAATGTTGATACTTCCCTTACAAAGACCCAAATGTCATTCTCCCATTATTCAGGGGTTAATTATAACCAATGCTGAGATGATTGCATTTTGCTTAAGAATTCACCATGGTTTGTGGTAACTGGACTGACTCCTGCTTGTATTGAGAAAATTGAGTTAACGTTAAGCAGCGACATTGAATTTACCATTTACCATAATAATAACTAAATCTGGATTGGGAACACCCTCAAATGTAGTATAATCCTATCAAATTATAATATAGAATTGCCTCAATCATACCCGAACCATTTTTATTGACATTGAAAGGAACCAAGAATCTTTCAGGTTGATGGGTATACTTTCAGTGAAAAATGAGAGTACTCAAACTGAGAAGGATCAAGAAAACTGAGATGTAGTTTAGAGCTTGGAGTTTGATTATTGGTAATGGATTGAAGAAAACGAGAAAATTAAGACGAACAAAAAAATGTTCAAAAAAAATTGTCGCTATGAAATCCTGGAATTTTTCACTGTATTTTATTAAGTTTTGGGTCTATTCGTTTATCCAATGTGATATATTCTCAGTAAATGCCTGTCAGAAGTAAATGCCTGTCAGGCATCTGGACTCAATCTAAACCAATCGATGAAGTCATTCCTTTTGATTGACTAGGTAGAGTGGATATAATTGGTGGATGGACTGAGTGAGTTGTGGTTTAGATGCATATTGCTACTCATAGTTGGTAGTTTTGTTTTTTTGGGCCAGCTATCGGCGGATTGAATGTCATGAGACTTTCTGCTTCTCTTAGCATCCATGTTGTTACAAATAGTCATTGACAATGAACTGTTCATCAAAATTATTCAAATTATTCAAACAATGTAAAAATTGAATTATAAGCATACTTTATATGAAATGCCAAAGGCTTACTAGCTTACTTAAGTTGCAGGATTGGCTTCAATCCTTTTCATTTTTATTATTGATTCAAATTATTCGAATCATATAAAAGTAGAATTAAAGGCATACTTTAAATTATATAAAGTGCTAAAGTGTTACTATCTAACTCAAGTTGTGGGTTTGGTTTTGATCCCTTTTTATTTTTATTATTGATAATTCATTTCTTCTGTTGCTGTATCTAAGTGGCATGATTGGCTTAGATCCCCCCCCCCCCCCCCGGGTTTTTTTTGTTTAAAAATCCCTTTTTATCTTGATGGTTGATTTTTGATATAATTCTTTTATCCTGTTGTAAGACTGATCTAATTCTTCTTCTTTCATATAGTTGTGGAATCTGTTCCCATTCAAAATCAAGCAGCTGCCCAGAAATTACTTCAGAAACTGAATCAACCAAATCAGGAGCATCGGTCCCGCAGGGGTCGGAAATATAGGGGCAAGGAAAAGCAAGAAGATCCAACTGTTTTTACTCTGGAAGAATATGAAAATAGAAAACTTCAAGCAAAGAATCCTATGGCAGAGAAGATTCCTGACACCAGTCAAGATGAATGTCTTGCTTGGCAGCTTCAGAATCAATTAAACGTGGAGGATTCTAAGGTCAGCATCCTATTTTCCCCTAATTTTGTTACATTATCTTGTATATCCTTGGAGGGTGAGCCTCTGAGTAAAGTAAGGTTATTACTATATGATCCGGAGATCATGGGTTCAAATCCTGAAAATAGTTTTTCTGATTGTAAGGGTAAAGTTTTGCATACATCTATTCCTTCTCAGACCCCACTATGCACCGGGACGCCCTTTGTCTTGTATATCCTTCACTTTCTTCTCTGCAATTTTGCTATGCTTCTTCCAATATCCATTGTGCAACTTGTTTAGGTACAGAGGGGTTATCATCATGAAGCTAATGCAGAAGATATTAGAATGAGTATGTTCAATTATGAAAGAGATGACAGCAGCCATCACATGGGATATGGAGGAGGAAGGGGAAGAGGGAGAGGGAGGGGGAGAGGTAGAGGAAGAGGAAGGGGGAGAGGAACAGGAAGGTGAAGATAGAAGATCTCTGATTATCCAGGTTGCTCTCTCTCCTCATATCTGTTTCAATCTCGGTTTTGACGTCTGTGCTCGCCTTTCGTTGGCCGTGTAAAGTATGTGGGATTGAATGGGAAATACAGTGGAATGAAATTAATGTTTTTGGAGAGAAGATTAATCTACAAATTCCTATAATTTCATATGATTTTTAATAAGAACCTTATATATTTTTTTTATCAAGTTTTTATAGTTTTGCCTAATTTTAATCAAGTCCATACAATTTTTTTATTAGGTTTTTATAGTTTTATTTAGTTTTTAATAAGATCTTTATTTATCTTTTCTTTTATTAGTGACTTGAAACCACGGGGACTTAGTTAAAAATTAAGTAAAAATATAAAAATACGATAAAAAAATTATAGAGACTTAATTAAAATCAAGTCAAATTATAGAGAGTTGTAGATTAATTTTTTCTAGAATTAATGAATTAGTATATTTTATCATCCGAAACGTGGGGATAATATTTTGAAACAATAGAAACTAACCAAGAGAAAAAGAAAAGCGGTAGCTTGTTTAGTTTTAATTTTATATAGATGTATTGAATTTCGAAAATAGTATTAATTTACTTTTGTTTAATATTTTTTTATATTTCTTATATTATCTATTTCCTGAAATAAATATTCAAATGGGATTTTTCTCTACTTTAACTCACGCTGGATCATTCCATTTGTCCGAACTCCAAACATATATGCAAGTCTGGATTTCATGTGCACACATGTGATCGAAATGTCAAATATCAGATTTTTTTCTCATCTAATTAATAATTGGTCTATATATTAAAGGTATTATTTAATATTTTTTTGGAACATTATGAATTTCTAGCAGCCTAACGAGGCTATGAGTCGGACGAATTAAATAATTTGTCCAATAATGATTTGGATTAACTCGGGGATGACGGTTTATGGTTTTTCTCTTGTATGCATAAGGTTTTGAAATTAAACCTCTTTGTTCCCAATAATATTTCCTAATTAGTTGTGGCAAATTTTTTGGGCATTGATATTATGCAAAAAAGAGTTTTACATGGTAAAATAAGTTAATGTGCAAATAGAGTTGTTAAAGAATCTGTTGAAAAATAAAGATAAGGACACGGCTTTGATAGACATATGAGAAAATTCATGAAGCAATGATAAAAAATTTTGTCCAGCTATAGTAGATAAATGAATAGGATCAACAAGAATACAGATGAGGGACATCTAGATACATTTGATCGTTGTTGATAATGGCTTGGATTCTATATTTATTAGGTTAGAGTTGTGAATTCAAAAGAGGGAGACTCGTAAACATTTGGGGAGGAATGATAGTCCTGGTATAGATTGATTCTTTATTAACTCCTTTATGGAAGTATCAGGATAATAGATGATTCCTAGGTGATAATGAAGACTCAATTTTTCGGATGTGTTTGGCACGATAGATTTAGAGGGAAATAGATGCATTTTTGTTCATTTTCTTTTATTTGATACTATACAATTTTTAGGAGGGGGGCGAATTTTTTTAAGATTTTTTCCCCCTATCGAATTATGAAAATTTGGAAGAGAATTAAATTTTATTTTGTCTTAATTATTATATCCATAATATTTGTTTGATATCCTTAAAATATCTCTTCTATAAGTGTCTATATAAAAATATTTTCTCTTTTTTAGTCTCTTAATCATATAATATTAAAATACTTCACTTCTCTCCTTTCATTTTATCAATCTAAATAATATAATATTAAAATTTTTTTTTATTCTATTAAAATTTTTCCCTTCTCTCCTCTCTCTTGACCAAACGCACCCTTAAAATATGTTTCGTTTGAGGAAAAGGAAGAGGATAAGGAGGGATTTTACTCTCCTCGTCTTGTTTGCCTCCTAAAAATTTGTAGGCTCCCTCACCTCTATACGTAGGGAAATTTAGAAAGTAGGGGTAATATTTTTCCTGTCATGACCAATATACCCTGATTAAAAACCCATAAACCATATTCGTTGCTCGCCTCTTTGCTTCGTTCTCCTCTCGTCCTAATACAACACCATCCTCCTCAGTGACCTTCGAACAGGACCCACTGGTCAGCAACACTCTTATCTTCTTCACAACACCCACAGGACCCACTCTTATTATTCACCTTATCACTATTCACGAAGTGGGTTGCCATAAATGGGTTAAGAGTATGCAAGTCTACCATTTTAAAAAAATTTCCTTCTCCTTCTCTTATAATCCTTCCCTCCGAAATTGACAGAATTTAGAGGAGAAGGGTAATATTTTGGCTTCAGACTGTCCATAAAATTTTCAAATATTCCCACAATAACCTTCTGGCTTTCTTTCTCATTCTCACCTACTCCTTGATCTTCATCCATAGAGCATCTGAACTCCCACCAGTCACCGTTGTCCTTCACGACCAACGATCTCATAGTTACAACCGTCTCCCCACTCATCCCAGAGCAAAGCGACATCGCTCTTTCCCACCTTCAATCGTGAAAGATGAGGAAGAAGAGACGTCATTGGTGAAAGTGGGAAGAGACGTTGCAGTTGACTACCTCTTGTTTTTTTTAAAAGAATATTTTTTTATTATTCTATATATATTATAATTATAATATTTGTAATTATTATATATAAATATATTTATATTTATTCAATATTAATAATTATAATTTTATATAATTTATTAAATATTGTACAAAATTTTAAAAAATGACTTAAATAAAATAGGGGCAAAGTAGTCCACGCAAAAATATTTTCCGTTCTCTCCTTTCATGAACTAAATAAAGTAAAATTAAAACCCCTTCATTTCTTTCCCCTTATCAATCTAAATAATATAATATTAAAATTATTCACATCTCCTCTCCTCCTTTTTTTTCTATTAAATTTTTTTCCCTCCTCTCCCCTCAATTGAACCAAACAGATAAATAAAATAAAGATAAAATTGTCCATAGAAGAATATTCTCTATCCCCTCCCCTGTAATGATGCTAGAAAATAAACATATAATAATACTACTTTAATAATATATATATATATATATATATATATATATATATATATTATTTCTTATAGTGTAGTAATAGAGACGTCGATGGTTGAGTGATTGGAGTCGGTAGACTTGAGTGTGAGGTGAGAAAACTTTGAGTGGTTGAGTGGCTGGAGTCGATGGATGAATATTATGGATTTGAGAAAACTTTGAGAAATCATTTTTGTTGTTTAATGAGCTATGATTGAAAATTTACGAGTATGATGTTTATTTAGAAAACAAATGCTTGAATTAGCATATTTATATGTTCATGGAAGTAGTGGGTAGAAAATGATTAGATTCTCTTTATATACAAGGGTTTAGTTTAATTAAAGTCTTCCAAGCTTTCGATAAAAATTAGAGAAAAAAATTAAAGTTGCCTGTGTATATGAATATTTATTGTTGCTGTGGTGACAGTTAAATTTATTAAATTTGAGTTTGACAAGGAGAAAGGGCGTAGGTGGAGGATGTCCCTAAAATTTAAATATTAGATTTATTAACTAAGGATGATAAATTTTATTATTATTCAAATTGTCATGATACTATCTGGAAAAAAATGAGAATTAAAGTTTAAGTTCTCCAACTGTTTTAAAGTGTTATAAATTGAGCATTGAGATAAGATTCTGAATTATAAAAAATATAATTAGAATTTTAATATGTTGTTAATATCAGGGAATTGAGAAGTGAAAATAATTAAAAATTGTTGAGTTAGAAAAAGTAAAGATTTAGGAACATGGCATGTGAGTGAATAACGTCACATGATAATAATATGTTGCTACTTTTTATATTTTATTTAAAGTATTAATTTTAGCTTGATCTGCCAAGAGTATATTTATATGAATTAAGAGCTTTGATTGTTGTCATTGATTTTTCTTTTGAATGACTTATAATATCGTTATGCTTATGTATAGAATGAACAAAGAAAGTACTGAAAGATATGCTTTTAAATTTTTATATTGAGATAGTTTTTCACTCTGAAAGATTCTCTTGTGAATTCCTATTATCTAAAAGGAGTTTTATTGCATTTAACTTGAAGGAAAATCTTTTGAGGTTTTATTATAATTTTTATGCTGGGATCTTTGTTTATGAAATATTTTTTTATGAGATTTAGTATTCAAATATCTTGTTCTTTGTTAATGTTAAATTGACCCCCTGCATGATTGGGAATCGATTTTTGAGAAGATTGAATATAGAATACTGGTTACTAACAGTAGTACTGTTAGTCCTTGGTGTACCATGGTTAAAATCCAGCTCACCGAATTTTTGTGGGATTCATTCTCACTCTTGTTATTTATGGGTCTCATACCTGCGCTTGTTATTCGTGGGTCTCATACTTGCGCTTGTTATTCGTGACCTCATGATGTGCTTGGTTACTTACCCTCGTAGACTATGTTCACGCTTAATTTCGTGGCTTCGAGCTATGCCGGAATGGTTAGTTATCCTTGTAGACTATGTGTTCACGCTTGTTATTTTATTTGGTTGAAGTCCTACGAAAAGTTAGATTTGTAGATTATCGTTTTAAACTGATTTTCTAAAAAAAAGTTGTTTTACATGATATTATATTGATTTGCTTAATGATTTTAATATAGTTTCATTTCTTATATAATTTTATCATTTGAAAATTGAGATTTATCATTAAACCTTATTATTCAAAGTTGAATATGTTTAATTTCTTTCAATATTTTATTTTTTTCTATTAATGAAACGTTATTCACCGGTAAATTATTTTAACTTCAGATAGAGCTATTGACCATATTCCTCTAGTTGAGAAGCGCAGAGCCTCTCTATTGATTTGAAGTTGTTGCTCCATTTTGTGTACCTGTCATAGAATGTAAATACAAACTTATATAATTACAAACTACTTTTGGAAGTTAGATGCTCCATTTAGTCTATAGATAAGATTTTGGTCTCTTTTTTCATTTTGATGAAGTATATGCACATATTATTTTGAGTGGAGTTCTGTAAATTATTTTGGAATATTTGTAGGTTATTGTAGAATTTTCAAAAAGTTTGATAAATAAAGACAACTCTGTCAAAATTTCTATAAATGACTTACCTTTTGACTATAATGAAATATATATTATAATTAGTAGATCATGTGTTTTATTATATGCTTGAGGCTTGAGGAATATGAATTCTTCATATTCTGTGCCGGTTACCCCTTGATATTTAGGGCATGACAGTTTGGTATCAGAATGTAGGTTACTTAAGTGTTATTGAAGAAACCTGGAGTGTTACTGAAGAAAATAATAATATTTTAGTTAAGTAGTCAGATTTCATTAAGATGGATCCTCCTAAACTCGTGAGTTCTTATGCTCAATAAGAACCTATGGAATTTCTTAAGGATATTGAAAAGAGGTGCAGACACTTGTTTTGGGTAGATTTTGAAGTTTGGATTATTTGAAATCAAGCTAATGTTAGTGTTTTGGCTATTATGAATTATGTTTTTCTGGAAAGTACTTTGGAATGTTAAAGGTTATGAGTTTAAAGTATGAGAATTGATTTCAAACTCTGTAAAGTCTTAAATTGTTAAACTAAAATAAATAAAATTTGTTTAAATACATATATCAAGTATGTGGCATAAAAGTGTTAAAGTGTTTAGTGCTGTAAAGTGTTGATTACCCCTAGATAGTCAAGGTCGAAACATGGGTTAAATAGTTTGGGATAGATAGCTTTTGATTTCATAATTGAAGTGAAGAGTATAAAGTATTTTAAATACTGAAATTTTAAGATGGGATTTTAAAGGGAATTTTTAGGTGAAGTCAATTACTGTGGTTTCAAAGAAATGATTGGAACATCACTCTCAAATATATTAAAAAAAACAAACAAGAAGTAGAAGAAAAGAAGGAGAAAAAAGGATACTCAATGTTTGAGTATTTTATATATTGTAATTGGTCAATTGACGCTAAATGCATAGGAATTTTTGAATATGGGTGTTAAGAGTTGAAAATACCCGTTGCTTAAATGTTTAAATATGTGCTGCAAGTATATTTAAGAGGGAACTAAAACGTAGTGAACACCTAAAGGCTTAAAGGTGGTGTATGGTATGAATTATTTTGATAGTTATTGTTGACGTCTTTAAGGTATGAATCATTAATTAATGAATTTTGTAACTGATTGTCAATTGTAGTCTTGATATTTTAAGAATGTCAAACCGGTGTTTCAAGTGTTACAGTATAATTAAGGACTTTAGAATGTTAAATATAAAGATGAAAATTGATTTAAAGATTTTGGTATATTTTTTTACAAGATTACAGTTGGGTGATAATATCATTTGTATTGCAAGGGAACAAAGTAGAAAGGCCAACTAACTCAATTTCTGCTTTAAAAACCCAACAATTATTGTTAAAGGGTTGTCAAGGATTTCTAGCTGTAGTGAAGGATGTTGATAAGTCTACTATCAATCTAGATCAAATTTCAGCTTTACAAAAAATTTCTGATATTTTACCTGAGGAATTGCCTTGATTACCTCCAGATAGAGAGATATAATTTAGCATTGATGTTAATCCGGGCATACAGTCAATCTCAATTCTGCCTTATAGGATGCACCTTTAAAGTTATGGGAATTGAAAACTCAGTTATAAGAACTGCTAGACAAAAGGTTCTTCTGACCTAGCACTTCTTCGTGGGGTGCAACAGTTCTTTTTTGTGAAAAAAAGATGTGTCCTTGAGACTTTGTATTGATTATTGGCAACTCAATAAGGTGACAATAAAAAATAAGTACCCGTTGCCATGCATTGATGATCTCTTTACCAGTTGTAAATAGCATAGTATTTTTTAGAGGTAGACTGGCGTTCAGATTATTATCAATTAAAGATCAACAAGAAAGATATTCTAAAGATAACATTTAGAACTTGGTATGGTCATTATGAATTTTTAGTATTCCTCTTTGAATTTACAAATGCTCCTGTAGCATTCATGAACATGATGAATTGGGTGTTTAGACAATTTCTTGATAGGTTTGTAATTGTGTTTATCGAGAATATTTTGGTATATTTAAAGAATTCAGAGGAGTATGACATCATCTGTGGTTGGTGTTACAAAAGTTGTGGGAGCAACAGCTCTATGCCAAGTTTTCCAAATGTGAATTTTGGTTAAACAAAGTTACTTTCTTAGGTCATGTTGTGTCTGGCATTCAGGTTGATTCTAGTAAGGTAGTGGTAGTAAAACAAAATTGGCCACGACCTACAATGGTCATAGAGATTCGAAGCTTTTTGGGCCTTGCAAGATATTATCGCCATTTTGTGAAGGATTTTTTAACAATAGTTTCCCCATTGACAAAGTTAACTCAGAAGAATGTGAAATTCGTTTGGGATAATAAGAGTGAGGGAAATTTTCAGAAACTAAAGGAGTCTTTGACTTCCGCTCCAATTTTAAGTTTATCATCAGAAACTGGGGGATACACAGTCTATTGTGATGCCTTATGAATTGGTTTAGGATATGTATTAATGTAGAATGGGCGAGTAATTGCTTATGCCTTTAGAATGGCAGCAGTTGTGTTTGTGTTAAAGATATAGAGACATTATCTGTATGGTGAAACTTGTGTGATTTTTATTGATCTTAAAAGTCTCAAGTACATTGTTTAGTAGAAGGATCTAAATCTCTGGCAGAGAAGATGGATGGAATTGCTAAAGGAATATGATTGCACAATTATGTATCATCCTGACAAAGCGAATGTGGTGGCTGATGCTTTAAGCAAAAAGTCTATGGGTAGTTTGGCGCATATAAATGTTGAAAGAAGACCGCTGGTGCAGGAAATTCATAAAATTGAGCAAGGAGTCACATTTGAAATTGTTGATAAAGGAGCATTTTTATCTCACATATAAGCCCATTCCTCTTTAATTGAACATATCAAGAATGCTCAATATTCTGACCTAAGATTATGCAAGTTGAGGGATTTGGTCAAAGAAGGAAGTAATACAGAATTTGCGATTGACCATGAAGGTGTTCTAAAGTGTGATGGCAGGATTTGTGTGCCTCAAGTACATAACTTAAGAAAGAAAATTTTAGAGGAAGCTCATCATTCCGCTTATACTATTCACCTAGGAATAACTAAGATGTACCAAGATTTAAAACAGTTATATTGGTGGCATGGTATGAAAAATGATGTGATAAACTTTGTTACACGTTGTTTGATGTGTCAACAAGTTAAAGCGGAGCATCAGAAACCTGCAGGACCATTTCAACAGTTGAAAATACCTAAGTAGAAATGGAAAAATATAACAATAGATTTTATCATTGGCTTGCCTCAAACTACTAAAGGCTTTGACTCTATCTAGGTGATTGTTGATAGGTTAACTAAGTCGGTTCATTTTTTTCTAATAAATACGACAAGTAGTGCAGCTAAATATGCCAAAATTTATATTGCTAAATTTTTGCTCTTGCATGGAGTTCCAATGTCTATCATTTCTGACAGAGGGTCCCAATTTACTTGTCAATTTTGGGAAACATTCCAAAAGGCATTGGATACTCGATTGGATCTAAGTACTACGTTTCACCCACAAACTGATGGGCAATTCGAGAGAACAATTGAAATAGTTGAGGATATGTTGAGATCTTCTATTTTAGATTTTGGTGGAAGCTAGGATAATCATTTATCGCTAATGGAATTTGCTTATAATAATAGCTATCAAGCAAGTATTCAAATGGCCCCGTTTGAAGCAATATATGGAAGACAATGTAGATCTCCAATTGGATGGTTTGAAGTTGGTGATAAAGAGATTTTTGGACCAGATTTAGTTCAGTATGCTAAAGAGAAGGTGAAGATAATCAAAGATTGTTGATAGCTTAGAGCCGACATAAATCTTATGTAGATCATCGTCAAAGAGAATTGGAATTCATGGTTGGGGATAAAGTATTTTTAAAGATGCAGCCTATGAAAGGTGTTATAAGATTTGGGAAGAAGGACAAGCTAAGTCCAAGGTATATCTGTCCATTTGAGTTTTTAGATAAATTGGGTGCTGTCTTTATACAACTAGAGCTATCTGGTATTTATACAACCAATAATGCCTTACCACCAAAGCTATATGGTATTCATCCATTGTTTCATGTGTTGATGCTACGGAAGTATTTAAACAACCCCTCTCATATTATTGAATATCAAGAAGTTTGTGTAAATGAAGACTTATCATATGATGAGGACCTAGTGGCTATTATTGATAGACAAGTAAAGAAGTTAAGATTGAAAGAGATTCTTTCAGTGAAAGTGTTGTAGTGTAATCATTCAAAGGAAGAAGCTACCTGGGAAATTGAGAGTGAGATGCGTATTAAGTACCCACACTTATTTGAGAATTGAGGTAAGTATATTTTTAAATTTGGAAGACCGAATTCCTTAAGAAGGGAGAATATAATGACCCTAAAAAATAAATAGATAATAATACCACTTTAATAATATATATTATTTCTTATAGTGTAGTAACAAAGAAGTTGATAGTTGTGTGGTTGGAGACAGTGAAGTTGAGTGTGAGGTATTGAGTTCGAACCCCAGCTCAAGCCATAGTGGATTTTCATTTTTACTTCAGCCATCACGTGAAATAACCAAAACACCCTTGTGCCAATTTTAATTTCAGACTCTCCTTTCCCATTTGCTCCTTTCCCTTGTGAGAGAGCAGAGGAGGAAGCTTCGCTAACCTGTGACTTAAAACCCCCGTCACCTTGTTTCTATCAACTCCCACAGTCCGTGCTGCTGTCACCAGTGACGGTTCCCATCACCATGGTCTTCCTCATTGCTCAGATCTTGGCCGTGGGAAGATCTTCTCCCTCCTTTTACTTGTTTTACAGCTGCGTGGACGTGCCGCTGTCGCTATCTGCCATTGTTCTTCTTCTTCATTCAAAGCTTGGGTGGCCATTGCTCTATAAAGCTCTGCTCTATTTTCTTCTATTCAGTTATGTCATCCATGTCACCATTGGATCTCCCCCGTTGCTGCTATAGCAGCCTCCGATTTCCCTCTTGTTGCCATAAAAATTTTACCGTGAGTGTGTGGTAAGCCTTACACCTTTCCCTCTCATTTAATCCTTGTTAGTTTTGGTTGGAAGATTTTATTTCCTTTTCTCCTCTAGTTGCCGAGTATGTGAAGGAAGTGAAGGTGGAAGAATAAGTTGTGTTAGGACTGTGGAGCTACCGTTGAACTTGAAACTGTGTTTGGATATGTTCAGTTGTACCTATTTTTCTTGTTGTTGCTTATGTGGGCTTTGCGTGGGATTAAAAGGAAGATGGGTTGTATGTTGGAAGGCATTTTCCCTTTGTTATGCCTATGCATAGTTGGACTAAGGGGTGTTTTGATTATTCTATATTTTTTATGTCTTTGTGTACGGAAACAAAGGAGAAGTTGAAGCTAAATTTTGGTATTAAGGCTATAAGGAACAACTAGTTATAATTAAAGCATCCTAGACGAATATTATGGATTTGAGAAATCATTTTTGTTGTTTAAGGGGCTATGATTGGAAATTTATGAGTATGATATTTATGATTTACACTTTTTTTTTTGAGTGAATAAAGGAATTTATTTAAAGCTTAAAAGTATGAACAAACAGATTCTCTGGGAACAAAATAAAACAAAACAGAGGAGAACAATTAGTGACAGTTAAAAGTCTGCAAATAGCTCCTAGCTTGTAACGTATGGTCCTTCAAAGCAAGAGCTTCATTAACTAGTTGATGCGGTTCCAGAGTATCATTGTTGAAAATTTGAGCATTCCTGGCATTCCAAAGCTTCCAGCAAACTATTCCAAACATATGCACTAATCAGGATTATGCTTTCTGGTACTGAGATTATATTGAAACCATTCTGAGAATGGAATTCGAAAAAACCGATTGTACATTTGTACTGGTATTATCAGCTTCCAGCAAAGATGAGCATTTGTACAGTGTCTCAGGACATGATTTAAATCTTCAGTGATAAAACCACACAAAGAGCAGGAGGCATCCGAAGACATATGTCTTCTTGAACGCTCTTCATTCGTGAGGAGCCTATTATGCATAACTAACCAGAGAAAAGTCCGAATTCGTTCAGCTCCCGGCCATTTCCATGCTAGATCCCACCGAGGAGTTCCTGCATTCCATTTGTTTTCCATAATCAAACTATAGGCTGAACGAATCGTGAATGATCCTGAGCTCGTTAGGTTCCAAGTACAAGAATCCGCCATAGCTTGCTGATTAGGGGGATTAATCTTAGATAGCTTATGTAAAATATTCTCAGGTAATAAATCCTTCAACAAATCCCAATCCCATTCCCCATTGTTGGCAACAAACTTAATGACTTTTTGGTGGAGGGAATCTTCAGACAGTGAAGCAAGGGACTGGTTACATAATGGGCCAAGATCCCCTACCCAACTATCCAACCAGAATCTGATCTTATTACCATTCCCTATGACCCATGAAAGACCTGGCTTCAAATTCTCCCAAACTGTGTGCAGCTTCCTCCATAGATGAGAAGCTTGTCTTCTCCAAGGTGGGTCCCCTTCAGCATTGTGCCAGTTATACTTTGATCTTAGAATTTGAACCCAAAGCTTATTAGGTTCATTGACAATGGAGAAAGCAATTTTCATGAGGAACGCATCATTTTGTTTTTTTGGATCTTTAAGTCCACATCCGCCGGATCTTTTCGGTTGACAAAGTGAGTCCCAATTCATTAAATGAACCCGCTTATGAATTGCTGTAGTTCCCCAAACAAATCTCTTTATAAGGGATTGTATACTTTTGCATGTGCTAGTAGGTAACTTAGAAGTTTGCATAGCTTAGAGTGGCACAGTTGATAAGACTGATTGGGCTAAAGTGATGCGCCCAGCCAAAGAGAGGGATGACACCTTCCAACCTGTGAGTTTCTGCTGAATCCTCTCCTCTATGTACTGATAGGTATCCTTAGAGACTCGTTTGTGTAATAGAGGGACCCCAAGGTATTTCCCAAGTATCCTTAGAGACTTATGATTTACACTTTTGTTACTCATGAGAGGCTTGAAGGAAATAATAGTTATTTGTTCTTCTAATTGAAATTTGGATGTTGCGGGTTTCATGATACTGTTTGAATTTTATATATAGATGATTTAGATAACAAATGATTGAATTAGCATACTTATACATTCATGGAAGTAGTGGGTGTTAGATATTGTGCCCTAGGGGCCAATCATTGTATTATGAACATTGTTGATTTATGAATTTCTTAATTATGTTATCACATTATTTGCATGTTTGCTGTGATGACCATCCTTGAATAACTCATGATCTTATCCTAAATGTCCCTGGTCGATCATCTATACGGGAGCAGAGATGAAATAAGACCAGTATGACTTTGAAGATGTATAGAGATATAAATCAAAGTCATAGGCACATGTAAGAGTACAAGGTGTTGGACCGACCCGCTATGAGAGAGCTACATGGGTTAAGTCATAAGCTTCTCTCATATACAAATCATGTCACTGTGCCCTTTGACCTGAGATCATCATAGATTCCTACATGACAAATGCTCAACTTTGACCTAGTCAAAAGTCACTTTTGACCGAGTGATCATAAAGACCATGTTCAGGCTTGGTGTTTTTTCATGCGGAGGAATGTGAATGGTCAAGATGGAATTTGTCCCTCACATTGGTAGAGAGATATTACTGGACCCCTCGATGAGTGAGTCTGAGAAATGTATGGCCATACTGTAATGGAAAGGTAGTTCCATTTCTATAGTCAGACTACTCAGGGATCGAGAAAGTAACGGTCAGGAATAGGAGGATGATGTTCTCCATGTCTCATCCATAACCAAAATATCGTGTGACAAAATGGACGTGATATGGTTGTATGAAAGGTAACATCGCTCATCGATCCTCATATGATTTGGGTAGTCGTGATGTCTTGCTAGAGACCGCTTACGACTTATGGGTCAGTATAGTAACTGGCCCACTGCCAACTTCATATGGGCCTACAGGGTCGCACACAAAATAGCCCAACACAAGCTATGATGTCCAAATTCGTTGAATCTAAGACATGTCCAGATTCAATGAATAATCTAGAGTGGATGTGTATATATATTTATATATATATGATTTTCGTATATATATTATATATAATAAAAGAGATATTTGCAAGATTTAATTTATAAGGATAAATTAAATCTCTATCACTTTTGAATTTGAAATTTAAATTGATATGATATCTCAAATTTGATTTGTGAGAATAAATTAAATATAATTCTGTCTTATCTTTATTTTAAATTAAATGAATAGGTGAATTAAATCTGTGGGACAGATTTAATGTAAACTATATTTATTTAATTAGTTTCTTATCAAATTATGTAATATATATAATATTGTATTAATTTTAGAATTAATATAAAATTAATTCTGAAATCCAACTCAGTGAGAACACCGATAGCATCCTATATATTTGACATTAGGGGCTAGGGTTTTCCATGAGTGACAAAGAAGGTGCAAAAGGTTTGCAGATAAGAAACGGCCAAAATAGAGACGGTGGGGACGAATTCTTGAGAAAGCCCCAGAGGAACAAGAGAAGCTAGCACGTCGTTCGTAGTTGGAACGCTGTTCGTGTGGATACCAGTAGAGGAAGCCAATCTGAGTCGTCGACTTCTTGCGATCGAAAAGAGACCACCAGTCGCGAGGAGAAGCTGTGGACGTCGCAACTGATAACTCCAGAAAAGTTGAGGTCGCGACCATATAGGCATCTAAACGTCAGAAAATCGAAAAGAGGCTTCCAGTCGCAATTAGAAGCTGAGGAAGTCGCGACTGACAACTCCAGAGACTACCCGTCGTGACGAGATGCTGAGGATGTCGCAACTCGAAACTCTAGAGACGACAAGTCGCGACGAGTGAATACTGAGGTCGCGACCATAATTCGAACACCGAAGGTAACGCTTCTTACTACTTGACTTAAATACACTCGGTAGATCTAGATAGGGAATGAAAAAAATTTTAAAGTTAATTTCCGCTGCGTGTCTTCCAATTCCCTACAGTGGGTAGAAAATTATTAGATGCTCTTTATATACAAGGGTTTGGTTTAATTAAAGTCTTCCAAGCTCTCGATAGAAATTAGAGAAAAGAATTAAAGTTTCACGTGTATATGACTGTTTATTGTTGCTGTGGTGGCAAGTAAATTTATTAAATTTGAGTTTGACAAGGAAAAAAGGGTAAGGTGGAGGATGATCCCTAAAGTTAAAATATTGGATTTGTTAACTAAGGATGATAAGTTCTATTATTATTCAAATCGTCATGATACTATCCGGAAAAAAAATGAGAATTAAAGTTTAAATTCTCCTTCTATTTTAAAGTGTTATAAATTGAACATCAGGATAAGATTCTGAATTATAAAAAATATAATTAAAATTTTAATATGTTATTTTTGGGATATCAGGGAATTGAAAAGTGAAATAATTAGAAGTTGTTGAGTTGGAAAGAGTAAAAGTTTGAGAATATGGCAGGTGAGTGAATAATGTTCCATGATAATAATATTTTAAATAATATTTTGCTATTTTATACATTTTATTTAAAGTATCAATTTTAGCTTGATTTTCCAAGAGTATATTTATATGAACTAAGAGTTTTGATTATTGTCATTGATTTTTCTTTTGAATGACCTATAATATCGTTATGCTTATATATAGAATGGATAAAGAAAGTACTGAAAGATATGTTTGTAAATTTTTATATTGAAATGATTTTTCACTCTGAAAGATTCTCTTGTGAATTCCTATTATCTAAAAGGAGTTTTATTGCATTTAACTTGAAGGAAAATCTTTTGAGGTTTTATTATGATTTTCATGCTGAGGTCTTTGTTTATGAAACATTTTTTTTGAGATTTTAGTATTGAAATGTCTTGCTCTTTGTTAACGTTAAATTGACCCCATGCATGATTGGGAATCGATTTTTGAGAAAATTGAATATAGAATGTTGGTTACTAACAGTAGTACTGTTAGTCCTTGGGGCACCATGGTTAAAATCCAGCTCGCCGAATTTTCGTGGGATTCATTCTCACGCTTATTATTCGTGGGTCTCATACCTGTACTTATTATTCGTGGGTCTCATATTTGCGCTTGTTATTTGTGACCTCATGATGTGCTTGGTTACTTACCCTCGTAGACTGTGTTCACGCTTGTTTTTATGGCTTCGAGCTGCGCTGGAATAGTTAGTTACCCTTGTGAAGTATGTGTTCACGCTTGTTATTTCGTTTTGTTGAAGTCCTACGAAAAGTTAGATTTGAAGATTATCGTTTTAAACTAATTTCCTAAAAAAAGTTGTTTTACATGATATTATATTGATTTGCTTAATGATTTTAATATAGTTTCATTTCTGTTATAATTCTATCATTTGGAAATTGAGATTTATTATTAAGGCTTAATATTCAAAGTTGAATATGTTTAATTTATTTCTTTCAGTATTTTATTTTTTTATTAATGGAATGTTATTCACCATTAGATTATTTTAGCTTCAGATAGAGTTATTGACCCTATTCCTGTAGCTGAGAAGCGCAGAGCCTCTCTGTTGATCTGAAGTTGTCGCTCTATTTTGTGTACCTATCATAGAATGTAAATACAAACTTATATAATTACAAACTACTTTTGGAAGTTAGATGCTCCACTTAGTCTATAGATAGGATCCTGGTCTCTTGTCATTTTGATGAAGTTTATGCACATATTATTTTGAGTGGAGTTCTGTAAATTATTTTGGAATATTTGCAGGTTATTGTAGAATTTTTGAAAGGTTTGATATATAAAGACAACTCTATCGAATTTTCTATAAATGACTTACCTTTTGAATATAATGAAATATATATTATAATTAGTAGATCAGGTGTTCTATTATATGCTTGAACCAAATAAGGTAACATTAAAACCTTTCCCCTCTTCTCCCCTCTAATCAATCCAAATGAGATAGTGTGTGTTTGGATAAGCTTTAAACCAATGTTTTAAAAGGGCTTATGGCCCAAACTTTAGTTTAAGAAAATTTTAAAACAAATAACTATATTTGTCCATAAATGCTTATAGGCTAAATTATGGTTTAAAATCATGGTTTCATATAAGCTCATGGGACTAACTTCTGGAGGAAAAAATATTTATAGGCATCAAAAGACCATTTTACCTATACTTTTCTTATATTCTCTTTCCTCTCTTCTCTCTACCGCCATTTCTATTCGACGAAGGTGAAGAAAGAAGAAGGAGGTGAGATGGTAGGTCGTCACCGTAGGAGGATAAGGCGGTGGTCATCGATGGGAGGCATCTTAGTCTTCGAGCCTCCATCGTCGCTTCTCAGCTTCGTCTTCTTCCAGATCTCGTGTGACACCGGTGGTCTTCTCTATCGTCACTGGTAGATGGACATCGCTAGTCGCTTATGGTCGCTCATCGCTCGTGGTAGCTCATCATCGCAGGTCTGCAGAGGTCATCGCAGCTGGTTTCTAGTTGTTGGTGGTCTTTGCTAGTCTGCAGCAGTGGAATGAAGAGGATGAAGATGGTCTTTGTCGTCGGTATTCGCTGTTCACTTTGGGGATGATGAACAATAATATTACTCATTTCTTTATTTATTTTTCATCTCATACCCTTTCTGGTAATTTACTAATCACAAAAGTCATTCTTGCAATAACTATCTACATACTAATTTACTCATAACCACTTTTTTTCTATAAGCTCTTCTCTAGAAGAGTTTATCCAAAAGCACTTTAAAAATACTTTTTTTCCTCTATAAATCCTTCTCCAAAAACCTATCTAAACGGGCCCATAATATTAAAATATCTATCATTCCCTTCTCTGCCCTCCCCTCTATTAAAATTCCTTTCCTCCCCTTCCCTTCATTGATAGACTAATATGGGCAAATAATAGCATAAAGGGAACTAATTAATTAAGTCTCATATAAATCCTACAACATCTATTTGATCGGTCCATTTAATCATCCTAACCAACCAACTACGTAAGCATAATGTGTTTGGTTCACTTAATCCCCTTAATCATCAAAGTAGATATGCCACGTAATCTGCCTTATGCCATTAAGGATCTTGCCCATTTGGTTCAATTGCAGACATTTTGCACTGCAGTGCAATGCAATGCAACGAAAATGCCATTTAAGATTAATTATTGGGTAGTGTTTTGTATGTTATTTAAAGCAATGCAATGGAATTGTGTAAAGACTTTTTAACCCCTGGTTAAAAAACCACTTCCTTCCCCAATGTCCATTGTCGGTCTACATCTTGCTCAAATTCATACACAAAGCAACACAAATCAAAGACAGGGAGGGAAACGAAGAAAAGATTTGGAAATCATTGATAGCGTGGTTTGGAGATGAAGAGATCTGAAAAAATAAATCTTGGAAATCAAGGCTCTAGGCTTTGGTGTCGTCGATGTCGACATGGAGATCTATAAATCATTGATGGCGTGGAGGGTTAATGGTTTGATGATGAAGAGATATGAAACTATGAGGAAGAAGAAAAAGAAATCGCTTTGAAACAATAAATACAAATACCAAATGTTAATAGAGGTTTCCTATTACATCATATTTGTGCTCAAAAAGTAGAAAATGCGGAAATGAAAAAGAATAAGAAGAAGAAATGGGGGCAAGATAAGATGGGGAAGAGACATAAAAAAAGGATGAATTAGTGAACAAATGGATGAACTATTTCACTAAACCCAAAAGATAAAGAAACACAAGGATTAGGAAACAAATAGCCTAATAAATTTGAAGATAAAGAAAATACAAGTTACCAATAGTTGCTACAAAGTGGTTCGTAATTAATTTTAGAAAAATCTAAACCAAGTAGTTCAAGTTGCTACGTGAAGTTAACTTAATCCTCTTTCAAAGAAAATAACTCATTGACCATGCTCTCATGGAGTCAACGCCAGCAAATGTCTAAAATTTACTTTTTATTTAGTCCATTTTTCCTATTTCCAGATTCGGTCCCATGACTTTAAAAATTTATTTCTTCCTGTATAGACATCCAAACACAGCGATCTTTATATCAAATTAAAGCTTAGTGTCATGGGTGACTGTTGGAGTCCCACATCGGATAGGTGTGGAGGGGTCCTGGGCTATATAAGCGTGGCGCTGCACACCCTGTACGAACCGGTTTTATGGAGAGAGGGTAATGGCCACGTGACAAGTGGTATCAGAGCCGACCCGCTCCGACTCCGATGTCCCGCCAAGCGCCCCTCGAGGTGTGGGGACCCTCGAAGGTGTGGGGTAGGCAGGGGCCCCCACTGTGACGAGGGCGTCACAGGATTGGGTGGGGGAGAATGTCATGGGTGACTGTTGGAGTCCCACATCGGATAGGTGTGGAGGGTCCTGGGCTATATAAGCGTGGCGCTGCACACCCTGTACGAACCGGTTTTATGGGGAGAGGGTAATGGCCACGTGACATTAGGGTATCTTCTATTTACATGTAAAATTTTGTACATTTATTTCATTGTTTACTATTAGACAACTACAAAATCACTGCTAGAAATTGGAAATTATATATTCATATACAGTACATGTCATAACAAAAATCACATATTAAACATGATTTATATCTCTAAGTCTTCTTCACGTGTCTTCATCCTCTCCACCATGGAATGAACCTGCTGGGATGGTTATGACATGGGAAAAGGGTGAGATTTTCGGAGAAATTTCAGTAGCAAACGATACTACAAATAATATATGCAACTATATGTTTAGTGTTAAGCATGCTTGCTTACTATGATCATGCTTGTATAATGACATGTTTTCATGCTTCTTACTTATAAATATGACCATAGAATAAAAAGAAATAGATCTTCCTCAATCATACATGTTTCATATAATCAGATCAAGCCAACAGCACATCAACAACACTAAAATATTAAGCATATAAGTTTAGGTATAAGTTCACTACCTCTTTATCCCTTTTCCTTACTCTTTCCTTTACATCTTGTCCCTTACTTTGTGATCCTCTTTATCAGCAAGGCCTAAAATAATATAATTACATGCTTATCATGATCTATTCCTATTCAGTTTCAAACTTGATCTCAACATTCTACACGGATAAACCCCTATCTTTCTTTAATTTTGGTTAATTATCTTGCCCTTTGAATTAAATTGTTCCTTGACCATATCCCACACAATTTTGCCCAAGGAATCCAAATATGAAGTCAAAACTAACAAATTTCAACTCCTCCTTGGTGTACTAGACAGAACAGAACCATGGACAATAAGGATTTTCACAAAAATTCTACTTTTGATTTTAATACTTTCAACTCTTGTCCCTTGGCTTCATCCCATACCATTTCACCTTCTAGACTCAATGGAAGCATCAAAATCATTAAAATCATTCTTCTTGGTCCTGTTCTAGCCTTGGCCAACTGACTCCTCTATGTGAGAAATCAAGAATTACACAATTAATTTAAGATATAATCATTAATATAAACTTATCTAAGTCTCAATTTCATGCTTCTAACTTCAATTGCATTTTCTCCTTTTCTTCTTCACTTTCAGCCAGCAACATACCCAAGGGAATATCTTATTTTCCTTCCATTAAAACCCTAGGTTCAAGTCTCTAAATTGAAAAAAAATAAGTTAGGATATATTACTTATCTTAATTATTAGCTAGCTTGAACTCTAGGCACTTTGGACTACTCTTGGATTGCTTGAGTTTTCATTTGGCCAAAGCTTCCCCAATGCTTATTATTCTTGGTGTCATTTAAGGAGAAGGGAGAGAGTATTTATAGATTTGAGGGGTGGTGAATGAATAGCCAAGATCTAATTAAAATGGAAGGCCAATATTCATTCTTACTACTTGTCTTGCCCACCAAGTAAGATGACATCATTAAAGCGACATCATCAAGGGACACCTAGGCTTGTGAATCTAGTCAAATTCGGTATCAACTCAGTCTAATTTTTCAAAAATTAGATTATTTTTTGAATCTAAATTTTCTGAGATTCCATAATATGTATTATGTCCTTAAATTCAGTATATAGATTTTTTCTACCATTGACATTTTTGACTGAGTATAAACTTAATCATAAATATCTTCCTTACTTAATATTATTTTATTATTAAATTAATGGTCTAAACTTCTTCTCCCTTATCCTCTCTACACTTGGCACTATTGTGGATCCTTCTAGGACACCTCACATGGTGACTCAGCACTTCTGGAAATCTCCAATAAATTATCTTCAATGAACAGTTGAAATCACGCCATTGTCTTTGCTTTATTCTATCTTGTGGCTAGAATTTCTTTGGAATATTTTAACATTTTTTCTTCTCCAAGTTGAGTGCCATGTGGCATCTTGATGGGTCCATGAGGCCACCTCATACTTTTGAATAAATCCAAAGTTCTACAGTACATTCTACCTAATTCTGTACAATCAAATATCGTATAAAGGGATTTCTTTTTAATTATTAGATTGTCCTTTAGTCCAATAATTTCCATGCATCCCAATGATATTACTTATCTAGGGAACACTGTATAAAATTTTAATGATAAAAATCACTTTATCTGATCAATTTTTCAGTTATAACTTTAACCGGGTAATTATACTTTACTAAAAATTACTAAAATACTATTTTAATTGTACTTAGTCCCACATAACTATTGGGCACATTTTTGGACCTCTTGGGACATCATCTTAGGTCTCTGATCAAATTCAATTTCTCTGATAGCTCAAATCCCAAGAGACTTCCCCTAAAACCTTTAGCGGGTGTCTTATTTCACTTTAAATTATATTATAAATTTTACATAGCTCCTTTTTTAGTTTTATTAGTTTCATAAATTCTTATAATTAATATAATAATTTTCTGTAAAAATGCATCTAATTCTGAGGTCTAGAAAATCCTTTAAAATTTTCTAAAATTTTAAAAATTAATATCAATTTTTAGGGACATCAAATCAAAATTTTGACGAACACGATTACTATCAGAATCACTTCCTCTATTTCCCAATAAAATTTGGGATTGAAATGCTTCTAGAAAATTTTTAGTCATTTCAGACTCAATTTTTTCATAATTATACTTTTGTCCCTGAATTTGACCGAATTCTATTTTAGTCCCTTACTACACTTTTTTAAAATTTGAATTTGGTACCTAAAATCTCAAAACTCTCTTATTTCTTTTTCTTTTATAACTTTAACATTTTTTAAACATCATTTCTTCTTCCAGTCATCGTTACAATCTTTTTCTAACATCTTTTATCTACCAGTCTTATATATATAAGAAAAAAAAATTAGAATGTGACATTTACCATTAGATCCTTTAGTTCTTGATATTTAAAAATGTTAAATGAAGACTGATACTATTAAAATTCTGTTAGAAAGCACTACCAGCTAGATAATGAAAGCCATGCTTGAAAAGTTTTCTGCTCTCAGTCTCCTTCCACCATAACCTCATGTCTCATACTAAGCTTTCATATCTTCTTCACTTATTCCTCAACATCTTCTCCTTTCCCAACATTCTCCCGACTTGTAAATGGCTCACAATTCCTTTCCACCTCCCCATAACATCTTCCCCAATCACAAAAGTCACCGTGAGCCTCTTCTACCATCCCCACAGTCATCTCGAGAGAAGTTTTAAACACTCAATTGAATGCACAGCAGCAGATGATGTAACCCAGTTGAAGCTCTGCAGCAGAGGAGGGAGCCACAGCTTGATAATGGCCCAACTTGCTCTTCTATTCCAGAACTTCAAGTGGGTTCCATCATCTAATCTCAAGGACCAATGAATCTAATGGTAGAAAATATATGACCTAATAAAAATTAAAATAAAATTTAGAGATATAATTCAAAACTGAAAAGAAAACTATAATGACTTTATAGTAAGAGAAAAAAATGAGGAGACTTTTTCTCATTTTACATTTTTATATATGTGTGTACAAGACTTCGATGTGAGTTTTTATTTATAAGCCTTCAATCATTAAATAGTGATACATAAATTATAATGTATCTACGTTAATATTATAATGTATATTTCTGAAATTAATGAATCTTAATATATCTAGTGATAAATGTGAGTATTTTTGTATTTAATAACTTGAGTCATGAATATGAGATAATTTAAATAGAATTGTTCATGAATGTAAGAAGTACGTTCACTGAATTTTGGGAGGTAATGAACATTCAATAACATTTATCACATACTTAAGTTTTTATATACTTGAATTTAAATTACTCACTATCCCTTTCGATGAAAGTTGTAACATATACATCCTCTCAGGTTTCACTTAGTTCACAAGTTATGGAGATTTTACAAGAGCACACTTTGACTAACAAGGACCTAAACATTGCTCTTTTCAGGAGGAACATAAAGTGCCAAAAACTTGATACTGATACAAATGAAAATGGAGCCTCTTCATCCTCACCTTAACAAGTCATATAATGTGTTTTGTTGCCTTTTTATGTATGATTTTAAAGCACTGCTTTCATGATAAAAAATCCTTTTGAGTTTTTTTTTTATATACTAAAATTTTAAAAAATGAATTAGACTCACCTAGACAAGACAAATTTTCTCTTCTTCTTAGGCGATATTAATATCCAGCAGAACGAGCTATTTATTATCCTAAAACATAAACTTACAGACTCAAGAGTTAGGATGCCTCCTTAAATATTGCGACTAGAATCATAATAAAATAATACTTTTTAAAGATTAAATATATTTTAAATAATTATATATTTTATCTCTTTATCAGTTAAACTCACGAACAATGTTTGATCGATCCATACAAGGTGCTGGGTTTGTCGTCTAGTTATTTACTATGTTGTGCGACTTTTCTCGCCAAAAGGATAGACCCTCGGGGTTCTACAATTTCATGAACCGAAAAGATGGATGAATTATCTTACTTCGTTGCTTTTTTTTTTTTTTAATTTTCCTTTAATTATAAAAAAATAATAATAAAAAACTTAAAAAATAGTAAATAATAAAATAAAACTTTTTATTATTAATATTATATCTCTTATTATTAACAGACTTAATTTAAAATTTATTATTTTTTAGAATTTTTTTTCTGTTATTTTTCTTCAATTATATCATGGGGTTTGAATCTTTAGACCATTTATTGCTATTTATTTCACCATTACCACTTGAGTTAATAACTTTGCTTATTACTTTTTTTAGATTTAAGCCTGATTTGAGAAATGTCAAAATCGGCATATTGAGTGTGTGTGTGTGTGTCTTTTCTTTTGTTTTTTATTTTTAAAATTTTTTTAGACTTGGTTACATTTTTTTTACAATATATGAATCCATAAATTTGGGGGATCCCATGTGAAAATAAAATGAAAAAACATAGAAAAAAATTCGTCTTTATTTATTTGTATGGACTTATTTGATCTTTTATAGAAAGATTCTTAACCCATTTAAGTAACAACACACAAAATATGAAATAATATTTAAAAATTAAAATTCTAAAATATAAAATATAAAATTTGTAATAAGTCATACTATTTATAAATCATAAATGGAATATTTTTTTTAAAAAAAATTATCACTTTTTTCCTTTCGATTTTCCCCCATATTTCATTTTATGAGGCTTTATGCAATTCATTTTTATTCCTTTTACGTTTTTTATTTACTTCAATAAAATTTAAACATTAAAAAATGCGTATAATTTCTGAGAAACATTTAAATCTATCAGATGCAATGGACCAATAAAAATACTAAATTAACCGAAGAATTAGGTGGTGATTTAAGAAAATAAGCACCTGTGTAAGCCATCATCTTGTTTTGTCGTGTGATCAAGGTTGTCAGACTCACAAATTTAAATAAATTGTCATTGAGAAATAAACTCGAATAGTAAATTTATAAGAATTTATTTTATTAATAAATAGTTATTAAAATATATAATCAAATAATTAAAATATAATAAATAGCCAACAATTTATTTAAATATATTTTAAATTTAAATAATTGAAATTAAATCCATAAATATTTATAATTTATCATATTTAATAAAAAAATTATGAATTTCGTATATAAACTCACTAAATATAATTAAATCTAAAAAGTTAGCACGCGTTTAAGAGTGAGTTGACGTAATTTTATAAATTAGAAATGTAAGAACAGTAAACTCAATAAATAAACTTACGAGTTTAACTGAATTTACTATTAACATGAGTTTAAGTATGAGTGGATATAATTTTAAAAAGTAAAAATATAAAAATAGTAAAATCTAAGAGTCAATTAACGAATTTAACAACAATAGTTAACAAATAGACTCCCTAAACGATAGACCATAAATAAATAGAGTACTTCCATAAATAATTAATTATAAATATTAAAATATTTAATTAAGATATTTATAATAAACATCCTGGTTTCTTAAAAAAAATATTCTAATAAATTATCACTTGTCAAAATCTCAAATCAAGAATTTCTACAAAAATATTTTATCATTTGCTTATGAATTGTAGTCAATAGCCATTAAAATATAGAAAATAAAATTGATTTGAAACTTTAAAATTCAAGTGATATTTTTATAAATTTTTCTATTAAAATACACTTTAAATTATTATGTCTGCCGATGAAAATCTCGTCTATACAACTAAGAGAATACTCTTTGGTCTATCTGTTTAACCAATTTAATTGGATTAAAGAAGTTAGTTTAATTAGTTAATATAATATATATTTTTTTAAAACACTTTAATTATCTTCTATAACTCATTTTTTTTCTCTCTTACTTGATTATTGTTAAAAATATGTCAATAAGGAGAATTTAAAAAAAATTAATAAATATTAAAAATACGTCTATATTTAGGACCAAGATCTACTTTCTAATTAGTTCCTATATTAAAGATAAGAAAAGTAAAATAAATTGAGATTTTATTTTTAATACCAAACATACCCTTAAAGTATACTCCCTCCATTCTTTATTATAAGATACATTTGTTGGATATGCCATGTTCCCTTTTATAAGATACACTTTAAAAATATCTAAATATTTAATAAAAATTTTACCCTCAATTAACTACTCGTCTATCTCATATCTTTTTCTCATTTATTCTCTCTTGTAATTTTTTGAACCCATCTCTCTTCCTCTCATATTTTCCATAAAATTATGGTGCTTTTTTTTTTAAAAAAAAAAAGTTACTTCCTCATGTCCTTAATATAAAAGTTAATTAATGAATTAGATTTGATCTTAAATATAAGATCATAATCTACTTTATTTCCCAAATTTATAATATTTTTTTATCAAAATATCCCTATTGACTGCACAAATTTATGTTTTGATGCTCTTCTATAAAAAACAGTTAGCTTGACAAATTAAAAATTATATATAAATAACTTGAAAAATATTTTAAAATAAAAAGTATAACTATAAAAATAAAAAAGGAGCTAATATATTGTTGAAAACTTATTTTTAAATACTAAAAGTAAAAAGATATATAATTAAATGTATTTCTCTAGTCTTATTTAAAAATTATTTCTAATATATTTCATATAAATTAAGAAAAACTTTAAACTTCATTAACTATATCTTAAAATTTTACAACTTTCTAAATTTATGCCTATTCAATATATATTATACCCCATGAGAATAAAGTTAACACAATAATAAATTAAAAATAAAATTATACATTTATATAAAAAATTTAATTACATGCCTAATAAATATAACTAAAAAATTTATTATCTCTTCCCTATAAATAGGACTACAGTACATGAGTATTTAATAAATATGTATAAATTAAAAACAATAAAATTCTAAAATAGATTACACCTAACTTTTTTTTTGTACAAAAAAATTTTGGTAAGTTCGACACCGATTCCCATTAAAGTTAAGGTATAGCCCTAGGGCTTAAAGAACACTTATCGATAACTTACGAGATCACCTACTAAAGGAACCCTCACAACGGTAACTAAAATCAAATTCACGTCTTTATGAAATACGAACTCGTTTCTTACTATCTGTGATAATTCTCATTGGCTAAGTATTTATAGTTAGATTATACCTAACATTTTTTTTTGTAAAAAAAATTTTGGAAAGGAGTTGAGCTCACCCATGATCTAAGAGCAGGGTAAAATCTCTCTTCCTCCTAAGCGATACTAATGTCGGGTAGGGTGAGCCGTTTATTACCCTCAGACGTAAACCTAAGCACTCAGGAGTTAGGATGTTTACCTAAGTACTGTGACTAGAACCACAATAAAATAATAATTTTTAAAGATTAAATATACTCTAAATAATCGTATATATTATTCTTTTATCACTTGAACCCTGAACAATGGGTAGATTATACCTAACTATTTGTAAATAAAAGCCGAAAGCTACGAAAAAGTTGACTTTTACTTCAATTTTTGGTTGAAAAGGTCATTCGGCTTTCGGCCCAATGGAAATCCAAACATTGATATTTTGCACCCAACTAGCTTCTTGGGGTCATAACTGAAGTTTTGGGCTTACAAATAGTTCGTTTTGAATTGCAAAGCTTGCGCTGTCTTTTGAGTTTGCTATTGCATAATCTAAAGGGTGTGTTTGGATTAGCTTTTAGAGAATAAATTTTGGGGAGAATAAATTTTGGAGAGTAAATTCTGGAAGAATATATTTTGGGGAAGAATTGATTTTGAAAAAATAAGTGTTTGGATAATTAGTAGCAGAATAGCTTTTTTTATTGACAATTTACTAAAAAGGACATAAACAACTATGATAATTACATAAGGTATAAATTCTATTTATAAATATTTATTTAATTGATTTAACAATAAAACATACACATATGTGTTGGGGCAGGAAAAAAATTTCAATATTCACCTTCATTTAAATTCCCCCCTTAAATAGTATTTTTTAATTTAGACCTTACGTGCATAATTTAAAAATGTATATAGTCAAGAGAATTTATGTATACAGAAATTAAAAACATTTACTATTATGATTCATTAAAATGAAGATTTGAGATTAATGATAAGGTCAAATTACATATCGTTACTTAGAAAATACCGGGTGCAGCAGAAAAATGTACAATCTTAAACTATTGGTCTTGTCTATAATAAATAAGTTGATCTCGTATGAAATCACGACGACGAGCCATTTCAGATGAAGAGGTGATGGAAATCAAGCATACGGGAGAGAGTACATTCACAGAACATAAGATGCTGTAATATGAACACACTCACAGCTTCATTCACGGTCAAATGAACAAAATGGCCAAGTGCAGAAATCATGCTACTCAGCCTATCAGAACAGACAACAGCACACAGAGGTAAATCATGCGGAAAAATCCAACACTACGCAGGCAGTTCAGCAGATAACAACATCACGCAATGTGGGAAGCATAGAGCACAGAAGATCAACCTCAAGAGTGGAACACTAGTAGAAAGCGAATTGAAAAAATAAATCTTCGGCCAACATACAAAACAGAAGCTGAATGACCCAGTAACCATGACTGAAAGCATGGAGTAACACAAATCAGCCACTTCACTTTACCTGAAGAAGTTGGCGAGGTATGCAAAATAGGGCGTCGGTGCGTCATGGACGACGGGATGAGATTGACACCGAGGGACGATGATGATGGATCAAACGTGCGGATCCACACACCCGACCACCAAGCCTGACCACGGAAGTAGGGTATTGGCAGAGATCAACTCCCACGCGACCACACGACATGGCAAGATTTTCAAGTAGAGACGTCGAGTGTTAAGGGACGACGACGGCACGGCACGACCTCCCGCGAAGATGTACTGGCCAAGATTGTCTTCAGATGGCGCTGTGAGAGCAGATCGATATATATACAGACCAGTGAAGGAGTATACGCGAGCTCGGCAGTGGCAGCAGGAACGGACTCGAGCTCGGCAGTGGCAAGGAACAGACGCAAGCTCCTCAGCCGCAGTTCGAGAGAGAGCTATGACGCAGTGAGGTGCAGGATTCACGAAAGGGGCGCAGCAGCGCAGGTGGGAGGAGCGGCAGCCGTGAGTGTGAGAGAGGCGCAGCGGAAGGAAGAAGAGGAAAGTGAGAAAGAGAAATGAAAGAAGAGGAAAGTGAGCGTGAGCGGAAAGAAGACGAAAGTGAGAAAGAGAAGCGACAGGAGAGCAATGTAAATGCCCAACGGTAACAATTAAAAACACACCCAAAATCTGAAAAAGCTGCCTGCCCCCAGATTCTGCCCAAACCACGGTTTTGAAGAGCAAAACCATGGTTTGCTCTGAAACGGGATTCTGCACAAAATTAGGGTGTTTGGCTGAAATTGTCCAAAACCGTGGTTTACCCATAAAATTGATTCTGCAACCTTTTGGCCAAACACACACTAAGGGTGTGTTTGGATTAGCTTTTGGAGAATAGATTATGGGAAGAATAGATTCTGGAGAATAGATTTTGGGTAGAATAGATTTTGGGAATAAAGATGTTTGGATGATTAGTAGTAGAATCACTTTTTATATTGGTAAATTACTAAAAATGGTATGATATGATTAAAAGTAAGAGAGATGAAAGATGATAGAGAAGAAAGAGGAGAGAGAAGAGAGTGTAGAGAGGAGAGAGGAGAGAGAAAAAGAGATATAAGATAGGAGAGAGGAAAGAGAAAAAGAGAGATAAGAGAAGAGAGAGGAGAGATAATAGAGAAAAGAGAGGAGAGAGGAGAGAGGAGAGATGTTGTAAGAAAAAGTAAGGGTATAATAATAATTGGATAATCCAAAACCTAGGTTTCAAAGAAAAAGCTATTTTCAGTAGCTTATTCAAAACCTAGGTTTCAAACCGAGGTTTTGTCCAAAATCAATTCTCAACAAAAATTGCTGTTTGTGTAAAAAATTTCCAAACCGCGGTTTTGGCCAGAATCCATTCTCCACCGCTGTTGCCAAACACGCACTAAATCAACTAAAACTAACGGGATTGATCATAGCGATAAACATCTTAGTATCATTTAAATAAAATTTTGAGTTTAAATTTTGGCATATGCAAAAAATTCCTGTTGAGAGACTCACCCACCATAACTAGGTACGCGACGCGGGTCGATCCAGATTTAGTCAGGGCAAAACTCTGGTGAACCGGATGGGCAACTAAAAAAATAAATAAATAAATCAACTAAACTTTTATATGCAGATATATATACTCTCTCATCATTAATATAAGAATCATTAATATAAAAGTTAGTTAATTTTTTTTAGATAGATTAAAAAATTAAATAATTTGTTAATTATAACTAATATAAAAATTAATTGACTAATTTAAAAAAAATAAAGAGTATATAATATAAATTCGTTTTGAGGGGTTAGATTTAGTCCTAAATAATTAATTTATTTGATTTTATTAATTTATTTAAAAAATTAATTAATTTTTATATTAAGAATTAGAGGTTGTATTAAATAAATATGTTTCACAAAAAAATACTTTTGCGACAGAATCATTGAACAACTCAACCCGTCAATTAAAAAAAAGAAAAAAACGGGAAGATTCATGCAGTTAGAGGCAAATAATGAGAAGGGGAAAAGGAGGCTTTAATTTAGCCGACATAATAAAAACCAAAAAGCTCCGCAATTTTGGGATTTATTACTGCCAATGAATAATGATGAAGTAACTTTCGCTGCTAAATGTTGAAAATACTGTCCCCAAATATTTATAAGCACCCCATGCTATCCAATCTAATCGGTCCAAATTTAATATAGATGATTTAAATTTAATTTTTTTTATTTTTATTTTTTTAAAATTATTTTAATGGATTTATAATTTAAAATAAAAATAATTTTTTAGCTATCATTTTTTTAAAAATATTTTTTTATTTAAAAAATATCAGTTAAAAA
This sequence comes from Leucaena leucocephala, assembly GCA_037074615.1. Taxonomy (NCBI): domain Eukaryota; kingdom Viridiplantae; phylum Streptophyta; class Magnoliopsida; order Fabales; family Fabaceae; genus Leucaena; species Leucaena leucocephala. The sequence continues at coordinate 10,143,967 of CM073536.1, read as the reverse complement.
AATTAAATTTAAACCGTCCAAATATAATATTAAAACTTCAAATAGAATGAGCTTTGGGTGCTCACAGAGTCCAGTTGCCCTTTGTGTTGAAGTTGTAATGTAAAAATACATCTCAGCTTACATATGCATTGGGCATAGAGTCCGAAGGGAAAAAATTGTATTGATAATGGCTATGTGAAAATTAATACAATTTTCAATCATTATGGGCCTGTTTGGATAGGATTTTAAAAAAGTACTTATGAAAAAAAAGGGCTTATGGACAACTTATGAAAAATGGCTTTTAGAGAAGAGTTTATGAAAAAAAAATGATTTTGAATAAATAGGTGTTTGGATAGTTATTTTTAGAATGACTTTTTATGGTGGTAAATTACCAAAAAGGGTATGATTTGATTTAAAGTAAGAGAAAGGAGAGAGGTAGAGAGAAGATAAGAGAGAGGAGAGAGGGTGTAAGAAAAAGTAGAGATAAAAGAAGAGAGATGAGAGAGGAGAGGGGTAGGTATGAGAGAGGAGAGAGGGTGTAAGAAAAAGTAGGGGTAATATAGTAATTGGATAGTCCATAAGCTCTTTTACGGTTGAAAAAGCTATTTTAAATAGCTTATTCAAAACCATGGTTTTAAACCATGGTTTTGCTCAAAAGCACTTATGGACAAATAAATCTGTTTGTTTTAAAATTTCCCCAAACCAAGATTTTGCCCAAAAGGGCTTATAAAACTTTGGTTTGGGTGTGTTCCAAACACACCCTATATGTATATTGGTATTAATTTAAGGGCATAGGTAGAACATAAAAGTTATAAACAAGGCAGTTTTGGGTAATTAATTTATGTGTATATTAAAAAATAAAATATATTTTTTAAAGTTAAAATATACGTTTGATCTTTTATATTTATATCAAGTTTCATTTTAATCTTTTAAATTTAAAAAAATATATTTTTCATCCTTTAAACTTAACACTATTAATTTTATTAACAGAAAATATCGAGTCAACAATTTAATATTGACAAATCAAGTATGCCTAAAAAGGATTTTTGAAACAAGTTTTATAAGATATAATACTATTTAAAAATATTAAAATGCAAATATGTTTTATCAAAGTTTAATTATACAATTATCAATTAAGTATGATGCATTAGTATTTTTCGTTAAATAAAATTAATAATATTAAATTTAAAGAACTAAAAGTATACTTTTTTAAGTTACAGGACTAAAATGAAACTCAATTTAAACATAAAAGACCAAATTATACTTTAACCATTTTTTTAAAATTACCTTATAATAAAACTAATAAAAAGATTGTTTTGCAGGGATTATTGTAAATTACATGAAAAAACGATTAAGTTAAAGGAATACAACATAAAATTTAGGATTTTAGTATCTTAACCTTTTGAGTCTTCAAGAGCTTGTTTTTGCATGAAAAGTTAGTTTTATTCGAAAGGATTTTTGGATCAAACCATAATTTAAAACTAAAATTTTTAATAAACTATTAAGACTAGCTTCTGAAATAGTAAAAGAGCTTACGGATTATCCAATTACTATTTTACCTTTATTTTTTCTTACACCCTCTTTCTTCTCTCCCATTTCCTCTATCTTTTCTCTTTTCTACTATCTTTTATCTCTCCTCTCTCATATTTTTAATAAAATCATACACTTTCTGATAATTTTTCAATTACAAAAATTTATCTGGTAATGACTATCCAAACACTCATTTATTTAAAACTATTTTTTTCTATAAACTCTTCTTCAAAAGCCATTTTCTAAAAGTTATCCAAAAGCTCTCTTTTTTCATAAGTCATTTTTCAAACTCTTATCCAAACATGCCCTTAATATCTTAATCACTCTTCCTAATGCATTAACTAATTAAGCTTTCATATAATTCAATTTCTACCTCTGAAAAATACTTAATATGCTAACTTTAAATTCCCTAGCACGCTAACAAATCTTATGGCCCGTTTAGTTCAACCCCATCGCGTGCTTGTAATGGTAATCATGATTGTATTACCAAAGCAAGAGTGTTTGGTTGCTCTTTAGTATGGTAATACAGTTTACTATAGAAATGTTTATTACCAAAAAATTTGTAATACCCATTCATATCTATCCCCACATGAATACTCATTACCAACCCATTGCATATATGAAAAAGTCGCCCTCTTCTTAATGCGCTAATGGTTTCTACTTAATGTGTTAATGAGCTGTTTAAAATACTTGTTTTTGAACTTTGTATGACACTTAAAGAGTTAATCCCTCTTCTTAACGCGTGAAGTTCAATTTTAATATTCCAAATCACCTCTGAAAAAATCTTGACACGTTGACCATGCTATTTAATGACGTATCTTAACGAAATTTGTTTTCAAAAGATTTCTTACACTTTTCCACATGTAACATGTTAACAAGCCAAAGTTTTAAGTATACACTGCCCTTAAAGCGTTGACCATACCTAAATGTATTGACGAGCCCTTTTTGAGCCCTTTTAGAGTTTGTAACGACTGTAATCTTATTTCTAATGATTAGTTCTTTAGAAAATTTATAAATAGCACCTCATCTAAGATAGTAGGTGCAAGAATTAAGTGAGAGATTTCTTTCATAGTTGCATTAATTCCTCTATATAACGATGTTTAGTGCTTCAAAATTTTCATTCACTCTTTTGAGAGTTATTATTCTTTTTGCGAAGAGTACTTAAGGTGCATGGTATCTTTGGGTGAGTGAGTGAGATGAGTTTGCTTACTTTAAAAGGTTGAGAAAAAGAAATCAATACTAAATAAGTCTTATTATTGTATTGCGATTGCAAGTGTTCATTTTAAAAATTTGGAAGTTCATGCTTCTCATATATTAAAGGGAACATTTGATCATGCTTCTAAGGGCGGCAGCATTATAAATTTGGAAATTTTTTACTCATGAAAGTAAATATATGTATATAATCCCAAAAAGGAAATTATAAATATAAATATATACGCGTGTGAAAGAAAATGGTCATATATACTCGTATATTTTTAATTTATAGTGTGCTCCTTAATTTCAATTTTTTGCAGCACAACAAAACAGAAAGTAATACAAACAAATTAATTAGGATTAAAGTCTTATTTTGCCCTAAAAATTTTACACCCTAGAGATATATTGTTCTAGAAGTTTTTTTGTATTTAATATCGCCTCGTAAATTTTCAAATCGTAACAATTTAGCCACATATGTTATCCAAATGAAGTTTAACTGATAGTTCACTGAATATGCTGAGTTGATAAGTCTATGTGTCATCTATGTCATTTTTGTTAAATTATAAATTTGCACTAAAAGTTTGCACTCATAAGAAATATAATATTGCCTGGAAGTTTCTAAACTGTAGCTATATCGCCTTATCATTATCTATGTTAAATTTCACCGTTAGTTGACTAAATATGTTAAGTTTGTAGAGTGAACAACAATGAAAAAGAAGCCACAGATAGAGGATGAGCTCACATTTGCTAGAGAGTAATAAGGAAGAAGATTCTATTACTAGATGCAAGACACATTGAGGGAGATTGTCAAGAGATCAAGCCCTTCGAAAATCCTCTGTTGTTATACCCCATTGACTCCGAGATAGGTGGGTACCTTTTTTATTTTTTTCCCCCTCATAAGATACTTCCACCTCTTTAAATTTTTTTTATCTCTTTTAATTTCTCAAATCCTAAAAGTGAGATGTATTTTTCTATTTTTTTTCTCTTTATTTATAAATCTAATTTGAAAAAAACATGAAGTAGATAACACGTGGACCTGTCAGATCATCAAATTTTGTCAAGTAATGGTCAAACTAAAATGGATAATAGGCAAAGCAAAATTGCTACGATTTGAAAACTCCTAGATATACGTTACTCTTGAATAAAATCTTTTGGGATCAATTTACGCTTTAACTCAAAATAAAAATGACGTAGATAACACGTTAACTGTCAGTTTATCATATTTAGTTAACTAACTGTTAAATTTAATTTGGATAATGGTTGAGACAAAATTGCTATAATTTAAAAATTTCTAAGGTAATATTAAAACCTACAAAAATTTTTAGAATATCACAACTCTAATGTATAAATTTTTAGAATAAAATAAGACTTTAATCCAATTAAATAAGTGCATATAAAGCTCTGTCTTTTTTATAGCCCACAACACAATGCGGAAAGTCTACATACAGCAAATCCCAACCCAAAAAAGTGAAAGCCTATAACACAACACGCACACAATGATGATTTGATGACGTGAAACCATAAACAGGGGACAATGCAATAATTGTAAGAGGAAATTAACTTTGGTAATTATTTTGCAGCAGCAATAACCTGAATTACGAGGGGAAAATCTCACAAAATACCACTTAAATTTTAAAATCTTAAATCTATTTTATTTTTTACACTTTAATAACTATTTATTACATTTGATCAGTAAATAATAATAATTTTTTGTAGGAATTTCTAATTTAAAATTTTAAAATTCAAATGGTGGTATGTTGTGGGATCTTCCTAATTATTAGAGCTGGTGAAAAAAATGTACATGTGAAAATAAGAAACAAACCAAAGCTAAAGCTAAGGAAGGCTATTAGTCCAATTAGGATGAATTCACTTCATATAGTACAAAAGTTATCTACCAATTAACGTGAGTTAAGTCTAGAGGAATAGGTTAATTTATTATAATGTGATAAACTAAGGTTCAAATTCGTATTAAGAGAAATACCTACATTTAGTGTTTAATAATACCTCGAATATATTGTCTCTAATAGGAGAATAAGAAAAAGTATTTTCTCTAATCTTAAATATAAGCTATTTCAAAATAATTTTTATATATTAAGAGAACAATAAAAAGTATAAAATTTATCATAAAGTTTAGGTAATTTCTAAAATTACTTATTAACGACACTAGACTCTAAAATATATATAGTATAGTACTTGATGGAGTATATGCTTGAATTCCCCAATTAATATGAAGCTTTCTCATTTATGGGTGATATGTAAATATTACAATAAACACTTTTTTTAGTCATATATTTTTACTACAATGACTTTATGAGATTCAACTAACTTAAATTTTTATTTGATAAAAAAGTTTCAAGCCAAACATAAGGACTTTTTCCTTATTGGCATCTTTGAACATATTCTACATAAGGGACAAAATTATGAACAAAGAGACAAAGGAGGAAAGCAGTGATAAACTTCTCAAATCCTCACTTAGAGAATGATTAATATGTAATTTATATGCTGCTATATACTAATGATCCCTTAAATTGATTTTATCTTAAATGAAAACGAGGGAGAAAAATGTTAAGCCTTATTTATAATAAATAATTTTTTATTTAGTTAAAAGTATAATCCCTAATTTTTTGTAAAATTCATTTTACATCCACGTTTCAACGGACTATATATGGTATGGATCAATGATCCTATTGTTGAGAGGCCCTATTCAAATTAGTAGTATTACTATAAGTATGCATAAATGTTTTTTTATGAAATTTTCCAAAATTTTTATTATTTGACATAATAAATAAATAAATAATCAATAAAATTAAATTTTACAGTTATTAAGTTGTTATTTATTGTATTTCTATAAATATTTTTTATTTGAAACATATTGGATTGAAAATTCATATTCCTTATCGAAGGGATTGGAGGATGGGAGAATCTTCAACACAAATTTATTAATTTTTAAAAATTAAATATCCAGATAAAAATATGCGAAAATTTGACAAAAAGCACATGAAATTCATATTGATTAGTGAAATTAATATAAAAAATTAAAGAATATGTTTGGTCTTCTAAATTTATATTAAATTCTAATTTACTTTTTAAATTTATGAAGTGTATTTCCAATCATTTAATACTATCAATATTATTAATTGAAAATATTAACTCAACAAATTAAAATGATGATTATATAATTAAATATTGATAAAACATGTTCAAAGTTTAATTCTCTAATATAATTTTTTATATTTTAAGAAGATGAGTTGTTGATGTTAAGAGTTTAGATCAGACATCATCTTTATTAGATTTTATTTTAAATATTTTTTAATTTATAAATTTTAAATTAAATATTAATATGCTAACATTTAACTATAGTCACCATTTTAATTTATTGATTAAAAGATTAAAAAATATATTATATAATTTAATCTAAAGGACTAAACTAAAATTTAATGTAAACCTAAATCATGTAAAATTTAATGTAAACCTAAATCATGAAACATTTACCTTAACCTCATATAAATATAAATAATAAAATAATTAAAAATACAGCAAGTAATGAGTGATATGCATATAGACATTAAAAAAATATTCTAGTAAACTTAATGGGGAAAAAATACCGTACGATTTTTATCTCTATTCCAACCTACCCTTGAGAATATTTATACGTCGCATAATTTGCAAAAAAGAAAAGTTGGTGAGTGAAATAATCAGAACCTAAATTCCCAAGTTTAAATAAAACATTTTTTGCCCTCCTAATTAAAGGTATTGATTATCAAAAGGTGAGTTGACCGGTCCATGTCACAGTCCACAACATTTGAATTGAAATTTGGAAGGTCAAAAATATGGAAAGTGACTTCTTTTATGCTATCCGTATAGAAAAATTATTAAAATATTTAAAAATTAAAGGGGATTCGGTCACTTCAGGCATCTATTTCACCTTTCTAAATAGAATAATATAAATTTAAATTTTAAAAAATATATTTGTTAAAAAAAATTATATTTTAAATCTCGAAAAAATTGTTCTCAAACTCAAAATGATTTAAGATAACCTTAACCAAATAAAAAATAATGATAAATTGTGTATTTTATTTTCCAACACAGAACATTAAAAATACAATAAATCAAACATCACCAAAATGAATTAAATATAACCATAGCATCATCATAAATAAGTAAACACTATTTACTAAGAAATCACCTTTTATTGAGCGCTAATATATTTTTGCCGGCATATAAAGGCATCTAAAATTATATTATAAAGCTAAATATGCTCATAATTTATAAATAATATAAAGCTAAAATTATATTAATTAAAGTTGTTTTTTATTTTAAAAGTATTAATAAAGGAGTTATGTTTACTTTTCTAAAAATCAGTGTAATATTATTATTTTTGAAATAGTTAATGTTAAGTCAACTATTAATACAACTTAAAATTTTGTTGACTCAATACAAACGGTTAAAAGAGGGCATGACACGAATTATGAACAATTATGTGTATTACTATGCAATTTATTTTAAGATTCTCATAACTCCTCCCAAAAAACATTTTTTATACATTTTATTATATGAATACGATCTTTACTACCTTAAATTTATCCTCATTTTAACATAATCTCTCAAATTTTAAAATATAAGTTATGGTTATTTAAATTTTTTTCATCTAAAATATTAATCCTTATATTTTAACAAAAACTACCATATCTTTTGAGGATCTAAAACCCATAATTTAAAATTTAAAAGATTAAAATTAAAATTTATATAAATTTAAATAGCTAAATATTATATTAACTTTATCTTATTCTTTAAATTTAGCGGATACAACCTGTTAGTTTCAACTTTCAAGAAGATGCTAATGTGACTTCTAAGATTATTACATTTTTTTTTTTAAAAAAATTGAGTTCACCTAGGATCTAAGAGCAAAACAAAATTTCTCTTCCTCTTAGACGATACTAATATCAAAGAGGGTGAATCGTCAATTATCTTGAAGTATAAACCTAAACACCTAGGAACTAAGATATCTCCCTAATATTAATTAAAATAAAACACAGGTGGACCCACTTAAGAAGAAAGACGGTGCTGACAAACCAAATAATTGCAGGCACCATCCACACACAAACACATCTCAAAAACAAAAAGCAAAAAACTTACCTGCTCCTGTCTGCTCATCAGTTTCTTTCTTTCTTTCTTTCTTTTTTTTGGGTAATTAAAAAATAAAAAAGAACCTAACCATAGTCATATCAAACCCCTCACCACAATTTTGCAATATGCATACTTAGAAAATATACAAAAAAAAACGTACTTTTGAAAAAAAGACCAAAGATAGAAGAAACCTATAGGTAACAAAAGAAAACAATAATCTTAATAATAATATAATAATAAAACTAACTCGTCAGTATGTAAACTAGAAACACCCTTCACAATCTACAACTTTAGCTTGGCTTGCTTGTGAAGCAATTAACAGCAGGCCACTGAGCATGTAGCAGCAGGTTTTACTGCAACCATTATATCGCCGCCACCACCATTATTGCTACTCACACATTGCACATTGGCAGCTGCAGCAGCTTCAAGGCGTTCCCATGTGGTCCGTCGCTTCTCAGCTGTGGCACTTGACGTCGAATCTTCCTCCTCCAACTTATGTTGGCAGGCGGCAACCAGATCCTCGTCCATTTGCGACAGGGTCTTCCTCACATTCTGAGTTAAGTTAAGCACTGCTTGGTTCCAGTGGTTTTGGGCATTATGTTCAAGGGCTGACAACACCATAGGCACCAACACTTGCCGGTTTTGCGTGACAAGGCTAAGGAGGTGCTCGTCGTTCCATAGCAACAGGGCTCGTTCAGCCACCTGATTAGCACATTTGTTATATTACATCGGCAAGGTTTGAATCCTAAACCACCACCTCAGCCATTTGAGCTAACCTCAGATGGCTTACCTAATTGGCACTCAACAAAGAGGCAATAGGACAACTCTATCCAAGTGCTTGTTTGGATTTGCTTATGATATGTACGTTCATACAAGCCAAGACAAAACTCCTCTCATATATTTACTTCTTAAACCGTAAAATCATGATTGAAAAGCTAGATTAAAGCTTCAAATCACCAATCCAAACAAGCACTAAAGAGAATTTACAAGGCATGATCTCAAGATTAAACTGTTTTTCTAAATATGGTTAAATATAGATCAGAAGAGCATAATAGGCATTGCAAACAATGAAAGGAAACCAGATTAGCTTTTCGCTATTAAAAAACAAAACATGGGAACTTGTTTTATAAGCTAACCCCACGATATTGACTTGTTAACAGAAGTTTCTCCATTTATTTATTTTGGCAATTCACTAACTAATTGTGTCTTTATCAAAGAATCTGAGAGCAACTACTTAAAAAATAGGACTAGCTTCATTCTTTAATTGAAACCTATGCAATGCATTTGACTCAACAGGCTCAAGAATTAAAAATATGAAAAACTAAAACAACAAAAATGGCTCCAAGCAACGACAGAAGGTTAATAAATTAATATGAATCTGATTAGTTAAAACACAAAAAAAGACATAACATCAACTGTTGACATGACTAGTTAGTCGATACAATTAAGGTGATGTCTCAACTTCAGCTTATTACCAACCACCAGACATGTAAATATTCTCTTCAGTTGGTAGAAGAAAAGATGCTATTGCAACAGGACAAAAATTCACAGACACAAATACTCACTTTTATATGAAAACTATATTCCGCATTATTCATTTCTTGTGAATATTGTAGCTTCCTATAAATTTTATATTTTATGTTGATGCAGGTAAAAACAAAAATTGAGGAGTAGTAGAAGAAACTACCTGATAATGAAAACTATTTAGGCAATAACATATACGGCGAAATAGTGGGACCATGATCTTCTGAAATTCAGGCATGCTGGTCATTTCCAAAACCTCTTCCAACTCACTCAAGAACATAAGCTCCTTTTGGCTATTTGTTATCGGCCAGTACTTCAACAGTCCCTTTATCACAGTGCTAGCCAGTTTTTGATCCTTCTCTATGAACTGTACAACACAATATGTTAGCTGCTGGTGATAGATACCCAATGATCTCGGTTTGTGCAGAGGAATCAAAGCCCTAAGCAAAAATGTCTCGTGCTCCTCTTTCAATGGCAAGGCGAACCCACTAATTATGCTTCCGAAAATCTCCAGCAGCTCAGCAATACCATTATGGCGTTCCGTCTCGAAAACAAAACGATAGATGATATTGCTAACATATTTCCTTATAAAAGGCCTGTGTACCATGAATTTGCCATAGATCCTATGCAGAATTGTCTTCAAGCAATCTCTTTCTCTAGGGTCTTCGGAATCGAAAAGGTCAAGTAATCTTACGATAAAAGCATGGTCAATGTACATTTTCGCCAACTTCACGTCAAGAGAATTGTAGTTCACGAATTGGAGGAGTAGATCATAAACAACTTGCAGGTGAGACCAGGCTGGATCAAACATTGGTTCTTCATCTTCTGTTTCACCACCAGTCGAACTGGTTCGAATCTTGGGAGGGAAAACCCTGAACAAGTTACTTGCACACATTTTACACACAGCAGCAATTGCTGGTTCTGTAAACTTTGCAGACCCAGAAGAAACAAAGTCAACAAGATCTAACAATGTTTGGCGTTTATGATCTAGCTCTGCACAATTCTTATCCGGATCACTCATATCATAAACTTTGCAGCAAAGATTTAACTTACTAATAAGCAGGTTTTGCTTCTGTGTATTTGAAACGTCTTCGAAGGATAAATTGGGGTCAACTGCTTCTACTCCAGCATTCATGCTTGCCGGGAAAACCACCGAGGATACGCGCTTCACAACATTCAATTTGTTTGAAATGGTGCTCCCTACATTTGTACACTGAAAGACATTCCCAAAACTTGTAGAATTCCCGGAATCACCACGGGCAGAATCAGATGAATCAGATTTTGGCACCTTCTTAGGCAATTTGCTAAGAATCTGCTTTAGCATGGTGACCGTCCCACAATCCTAACAGAAGCAAGACCTGTAGCCAACTTATCACTTTCAGCTACATGTCCTCTTCTTTTTTATAATTTTCAAAGTTGACAATAAGATTATACAAACCAATATAATCATCCATCAGCAAATCGACGTGTGTGAGACTAGAACACATGTAATTATCAACCATTTATAGGTTATAGCAGAGCACAAGCCAGTAAGAATAGAAGAAATCAGAAGAACAGATTGAATGCTAAAACAAAAATTATGACTACAGGTTTGCTAAGATGAAGATGATTTTTCTGATCAATGTGATTAAGATGATTCGAAGAAATCTAAAGATATACAGAGTAAGATAGCGTTGGAATGTCAATTTAAGAAATGTAAATACGGTAACCAATTCCAGTCAAATCTAACTCAAGTTTGTAAATTTGTCCAAACACACGTTACAGAATTCAGCACATATATAGCAATGTCGTTCACAGACCCCAAATAAGCCAGATCAAGTTCACCTTCACAAATTCTGGAAACAAAGAAAAAAGTTCAAACGCTCACAGCAGCAGCATGAACAGTGTAGGGAAACACCGAGATCTGAAACTAAAATTAGCAGAAAATAGAGAGGAACCTCAGCCTGAGGAATCAATAAAGCGCAACAATTACTAGAGAAAAAAGACAGACACCTTATGATAACAATTCAGTCAAAATCACTACTAACTGTAAGAAACATCACTCAAATTAGCACATTCAAGAACCGAAACTCAAGAAATTGAAAGAGAGAAAGCCGAAACAGTACCAACCTGATTACTGAGGGAAAACCCCACTTGAGATGCAGACCCACACGTTTCTCTCCAGAGATCAAGAAACAAGAAGATGGGTATGTCACTTTAGCAGAATCTTCTTCCTATCTTTCTTCTATTTTCTTTGGGGCAGTGAAGACAGAAAATGTGGTGAGAAAAACTGGGTTTTGATCTGAGAAAAGGGGGGGGGGGGGAAAGCTAGCTTGAGGAATCTGTTTAAGTCGGCTAGCTCAAGAATGGAGACCCCATCTGGGAAATTTCACGATCGATCATCGCCATGGATGAATGGTGGAAGAAGCGACAGAAGAAGGGCTTTCCTCGATTCAAGAGAAAAATAAGCGAAGCGACATGTTACTCTAAGGGTGTGTTTGGATTAGCTTTTAGAGAATAGATTATGGGAAGAATAGATTCTGGAGAATAGATTTTGGGTAGAATAGATTTTGGGAAGAATAGATTTTGAGAATAAAGATGTTTGGATGATTAGTAGTAGAATCACTTTTTATATTGGTAAATTACTAAAAAGGGTATGATATGATTAAAAGTAAGAGAGATGAAAGATGATAGAGAAGAAAGAGGAGAGAGAAGAGAGTGTAGAGAGGAGAGATGAGAGAGAAAAAGAGAGATAAGAGAGGAGAGAAGAGAGAGAAAAAGAGAGATAAGAGAAGAGAGAGGAGAGATAATAGAGAGGAGAGAGGAGAGAGGGTGTAAAAAAAGTAAGGGTATAATAGTAATTGAATAATCCAAAACCTAAGTTTCAAAGAAAAAGCTATTTTCAGTAGCTTATTCAAAACCTAAGTTTCAAACCGAGGTTTTGTCCAAAATCAATTCTCAACAAAAATTGCTGTTTGTGTGAAAATTTTCCAAACCGAGATTTTGTCCCATAATTAATTCTCAAACCATGGTGCCAAACAGGCACTAAACTGTGGATACAGCAGTCCCAGTCATGAGTCTCCTTGTATATCCTGAATGTAAAATAAAGCAAACTGATAATAGTAGGTATATCTATTTTTTGTTGCTCCTATATGAAATTTTTTCAATTTTCTCCCTCTTGTTTTCTTTTTGTAATTACATGTTTAAGGGAAGTTTCAAGTCGCAATCCTAGATTTTTGCGAAGGTTTAAAAACCTGTTTGTGTTTGTCAAGAGGAAATGACGAAGAAATTATCCTCGGTCAATATATGGAAGATTATTTGCCCAAAGTGTTCATTTAATAAAGAGCTTTGTATTCATTTTTTTTTAATTTTTTTTGGGTGAAAATTTGTTTGTAGGAATGTGATTGTACGGAACTTTACTTCATACGCTTGGTCTTGGATACTACATTTTTAGGAAACAAGGATACATCTTTTTTTCCCCTCAATTAACAACCCCTTAAAAAAAGAGCCCCTTAGTAGTTACATAAAGAGAAAAAAGAGTTAGATTTTATTGTAAAAAAATTAAGATATATGATATTTTTACTTGAAATTTCTCGTGTGTTGCAGGGGATAAAAAAAATATTATGATTAATTAATTATTTATTATTAGTATGAATTATTATTGTAATTAAATATTTAAAATATCATAAAATTAATTAATGAGATTGTGAGTAAGATGGTAAGAGATTTGTTTGAAAGCCAAGCTGACTTGTTAAATCTAAAGTCTACCAATTTGGTTTTGATTCCTAAGATTGATTCTCCTAAATCTGTAGGTCACTTTTGACCTATTAGCTTGTGCAACTTTAGTTATAAAGTGTTTTCTAAATTGCTTGTTAATAGGGTCAAACCCATTTTTAAAAAAAAAGTGATTTTTGATCAACAACGTGCTTTTGTCGTTGGTAGACTGATTCAGGATAATATTTTTATTATGCATGAGGCTTTCCATTTTCTTAAGAATAGAAAAGGTAATGTGCATGAAGTTGCTATGAAGCTCAATATGAACAAAGCCCATGATAGGGTAGAGTGGGATTTTTTGGAAGCTGTCCTTTATAAAATGAATTTTCATCCGATTTAGGTCAAGCAAGTCATGAAGTGTGTCTCTTCTGTGAACTTTAATTTAAAAATGGAAGGAAGAACAATTAGTAAGCTTGTTCCGAAATGTGGATTAAGACAGGGGGATCCATCTCACCTTACCTTTTCATCACTGTTGCTGATGTGTTATCGAGAATGGTACGTGAGCATGTAAGTAGAGGAGATTTGGAAGGCATCGGCTTGTCCTGTGTTATCTCATTGCCTGTTTGCTGATGATTCTATGTTTTTCTTTAGAGCCACTAAAAGGAATTGCGATGTCTTTACTAGCATTCTTGATGTTATTGTAAGGCTTCTGGGCAACGAGTAAATTTGGAAAAACCTTGTATTTTTGTGTCTCCAAATGCTCCTGATGGTGTGTGGGAAATGATTAGTCAAACTTTAGGCATTCCGATTGCTAATTCCCTCGGTCGTTATCTAGGACTCCCTATCCTTTGGGGTAGATCAAAAGTAGAGGCTTTGGCTTTTGTTAGAGATAAGGTTTAGAAAAAAGGTGGTAGGTTGGAATAAACATTTCCTATCCCAAGCGGGAAGGGAAACTCAGATCAAATCTGTTGCTAATGCTATTCCTACTTACTCAATGTCTTGCTTTCATTACCCAAAACAGACTTGCATGGAACTTGACAAGCATTATTGCTAATTTCTGGTGGGGAGGGGATGAGTTTAAACGAAAAATTCATTGGAGAACTTGAGTCACTTGGTTAAAAAGAAAAGGGATCGGGATATGGGCTTTAAAGATTTTCAATCTTTCAACGTAGCTTTGCTGGCTAAGCTGTAAAATTCTCCATATTATAATTATTAATAATTATTTAAATTTATTTTATTCACAATATAAATTAATCATAATATAACTATGGTTACAAATAAATTTTTAATTTTAAAAAATTTAACTATTATAAAAATAAATTTATTAAAATTTAAAAGAAATATTATCATAATTATAAAATAATTTTACTTAATCAAAAAATAATCATATATAATAAAAAAAGATAAAACTACTTAAAAGATGACGACAGAACCAGAAGAATATTGGGTGCGGATTCTTAAGGGCATTTATTTTCCAAACTCCTCTTTCTGGAAGGCGGTAAAGGCTTTAGGGCATCTTGGGCATGGACCAGTCTCCTTGAAGGGAGGAAAGTGTTGAAAGACAATGTTGTTTAGCAGGTTGGGGATGCAAAATTTATAAATATGTGGGAGGTCCCTTGAGTTTCTACCTTAAAGAATTCAACTTACTTTAAAAAAATTATAAAAAAAATAAAAATTGCATCAAGATACTATCATAAATATAAATATAAGAATTTTTCATAATATTCGTATACAAAACTATATTAGAAAGGTTTCAAACTACTAACATAGTTATAGGGTTCAAGTCCCCTTATTCACACTACTATTGTAGTTATCAATTCTAAATTTTTAAAATGAGCCTCAAGACATCAAACCTGAGTAAACAACACTAAAGCCTATAACACAAACAAAACTATTGAATAATACTCATAATATAACAAATAGTTACTATAGATCTATAAAGTCACATATATAATTCTAAAAGTCCACCAACCTTCTACTAACACACAATATCCAGTATGATCATTAAAATAGAAAATTATCAAATTATAAATAAAAGTAGGTTATACAGTGGCAATATACATCTATACATAAATATAAAGGAGAGTGCTATATAGATCAACTAGCACAACTATGCCTCCGGTGCCTTCCTATTCAAACCGACACCTGAATTAACTCTTAAAAAATATGAATAACCACGGGGTGAGATAAAAGCCTCAATATCTAATAGTTCCTACTCATTAGACATACCAATATATGTTTGTGAGATATCAAGTTAGATAGATATCCAGTAATACCATAAATTAACATTAAATAAATAATTTTAAATGTCATGATCTACAATCACATAATCACAATCCAAGAGCTATAAACTTATATCCCCATGCAGGAGGATAAAAGGAACCATAAAAGACCTATCCCTACGTAAGAGGACGAAAAAGTCATTAGGGTCTATCCCAAGCAGGAGGCGACAGAGCTAACCATCATGTATTGATAGAGGCCTCATCACATGACCCTAATAGAGGCAATCCATTCACCAATTCCCATAATATGCACTATGTTCAAAAGCTTAACAAGTAGTCAATTTCAATATCTATATTTCATTTACAAATCAAATTTTCATAATTAAAACATAATTACATAAGTTATAAGGATTGCATTTTTAAAAAACACAACTCCCATCACACTATTTTACTTCAAATAATTTTATCATATATCAAAACATAGTTCATAGCATTTAATGAGTTCAAGAAACAAAAACTACTCACAAATAAGGCATTAGAATGTATAAAAAGTAGAAAGTAGTTACCTATAGTCAAAGCTAATAAAAATATCATAAATGAAGAGCACGTACTTAAACCATAATTCACTAACCGATTTACATAATTACTATAAATATACATAAATAATATGCTAATTTTACACAATAGTATATATTTAATTTTAAATAAAAATTTAATTTTTCTTCTAACTATAATTTATCCAAAAATTCTCAATTCCTTACCATAAGTTTAATTTCTTTCTCCCAATCATTGTTTTCCTATTATCCAATATATTTATTTTACTCATTGAAATTATTAAAAATAATAATTTCTTCCAATCATCCTAAAATTCCCAAAATTGCTCACTTTAATCATTAAAAAAATATCTATAAATAAACTATTTCTCAAATCTTCATTCTCCTCACAATTTTATATTTTCTCAACTCCATTCTACTAATTTAAATTCATATATAACATTAAAATCCTCAAACCATCTAACAACCCCCCAATTTCTAACTCTTAAAGTTTCATTAAAAAAAATTTAATATTCACATTTCTATCCTAAATCTCAAAAATCAATTCATCTAATCATCAATATCAAATTAATTAAAATAATTAATTTAATTACATAAATTTAAAGTTTTTAATATTACCTGTAACTTTCAAATCTCCCTTAAATGTCCAAATCTTTATCTCAAGATTAAATCTCATCATTTTTATATTTCAATAACTCATTTGAACTAACAATTAACCCATAATTATTTAATTTGATCTAAATCCTCAATTTTTCAAATTTAGGGTTTCAACAAAAATACTCACTTTCAATTTATAAATTCTAATAACAATCTAAACTGATTAAATATTAATTTTATCTCTAATAAATATAATACAATCACTAAACTCAAATTTAATCGATAAAATTATCATAGTCAATAATATGTATCCTCTATCATTCAAACTTTAACCCTAAATTTTTTAAATAATATAATAGTAAAATTCTAACCTTGATGAAATAGAAGTATTTATTTATCTGCAACTCTATAATTTTTATTTGTTAAATATCCATACTTGTTTTTAACTCTAATTTTTAAACTTGTTTTACTTCCAAAAAAGTTTATACTTTTATAAACTTCTCTTCGTATAGAAAAATATTTAAAAAATAAATATAATAGTTGGAAGATTTGATGAAAATAAATTGGAACTTAAATACATCTAAATATTCATCAATGGAGAAAATGGAGCTTGGTGGAACGGAAACGGCGAAAGAGAGAAAAGGGGAAGCGGTGTGTGTTTTGAAATATTATATAAGAAGGGGTGTGGTCCCATTGTTTTAATATTATTTTTTTCTTCTCTTTTTTTCTATTCTTTTTAACTTTTAGTAGAAAAACAATATTTTTATTATTATTATTTTATTTCAGTTTTGATTTTTTTAAATTATACTTTAGATAATCTCTCTAAATAGATAATTAAATAAAAATTTTATCTACTAAGAATGAGTTATTTCTAATGCTATTTAAATTTTAAAATAAAAATTGGGATGTTAAATAAATTCTAGAGGATTATGACAGAACCAGAAGAATATTGGGTGCTTTTTTTTTTGTACAAAAATTTTTGAAAAGTGGTTAGGTTTACCTACGATCCAAAGATAGGGAGAAGTCTCCCTTCCTCCTAGGCGATACTAATATTGGGTAGGGCAAACCGTCTATTATTTTTAGGCATAAATTTAGGCACTCAGGAGTTAGGATACCTTTCTAAATACTGCGATTAAAACCATAACAAAATGATACTTTCTAATTTTCAAAGATTGAACACGTTTCAAATAATCGTATGTCTCACCTTTTCGCTAATTGAATCTACAGACGATAGTAGGAATATTGGGTGCTGATTCTTATCGGCATTTATTTTCCAAACTCCTCTTTCTGGAAGGCTGGCAAAGGCTCTTGGGCATCTTGGGCATGGACCAGTCTCCGTGAAGGAAGGAAAGTGTTGAAAGACAATGTTGTTTAGCAGGTTGGGGATGGAAAATATATAAATATGTGGGAGGTCCCTTGGGTTCCTGCCTTGGCTAATTTTTGTTTCCCAACAATGCATGTTCCTGAAGAATTGAAAGGTTTAACTGTTTCTAATCTTATTGTGAATGGTAAATGGTGTTTTGATGCTGTTGATCTTCATGAGCATGTTAAAGAGTCTATTTCAGCAATTGAATTACCCCATTATTGCTGCGAGATAATCTGGCATGGATTAGAAACACAGGTGGCAGATATTCTGTTAAGCTTGTATACCAATTGTTGCAATAGTTAGAGCTGCAAAAAGGGGTAACAGGGCCTAGTACCTCCACCCCACTAGATAAGGACTTTTGGCCTTTGATATGGTCCTTAAAGGTGCAGCCGAAAGTCAAACATTTTCTTTGGAGAGCTTGCTCCAAAGCTATCCCAACTAAGGCTGCCCTTTGGAAAAGGCATTACGAGGTGACACCTCTCTGTGCCCATTGTGATTATTATCCTGAAACTGTTGAACATTGTATGCTGCTTTGTGAATGGGTTAAATGTGTGTGGTTTGCTTGTCCTCTTTGTTTAGCTGTGAATGATCTAATCATCTAAATGTCTCCAGTTTTGAGATTTGATTGTTTCAAACGTGACAAAACCTTTTTGCCTTCAAAGCTGCTGATGTATCTTGGCTTATTAATTCTGCAACTAATAGTGTACATGAGTTTTGGGCTTCTAGGAATTTGTTTAAGACTTGATCAGGCCACACATCTAAGCCGCCGTTGGATTCCTCCTTGTCCTTATGTTTTTAAAATAAATACTGATGGTGCATTTAATGCAGATTCTGGGAAAGGTGGAACTGGTTATATTCTTCAAAATTCGGATGGGCAAGTGGTGGATCTCCATTGTAGATCTTGTGCAGTCTCTTCATCTTTCCATGTAGAAGCTCAAGCCCTCTATGATGCAGCTTGTAAAGCCAAACACCGTGATTTAGGACAGGCTGTTTTTTAGACTGATTGTTTACCTCTGGTAAACGCTGTGACAGGTCATACGCAAGGTCCTGATGGGCGAGCTGCAAGTCTGATTGAATTCTGATAAATCATTCTCTCTATCTTTTGCTCCTAGATCTTGTAACTTGGCAGCAGATTGGCTGGCCAAAGCTGGTTGCAGGGGGATGTGCCCCTTAGGTTGGGATTATACTCCCCCATCCCCTTTTTGGCGATTACTGCCATCTGATTATGAACAGTGTAGGCAGGGTGTTGGTTAACCTTGCTCTGACTTTTGAGTAATATATATATCTTTCAGTCCAAAAAAAATAATGAGATTACTTAAAAGATTACTATTTGGTGCTCAACATTTTTTAAAAATTAAAGTACTTTATTATTATTATTATTATTATTATTATTATTATTATTATTATTATTATTATGTATTATTATTATGATTAAAAATTTAAAATATCATAAAATCAGTTAATAGGATTACTAATTAATTATTTCATGGGGTTCAAAATCTTTTAAATACTAAAGTAAAATTATTAATTAGAATTATTAATTATAACTTATAGATAAAAGAATTAGTTGTATTAGATCCATGAGACCCATAAAAAGAGTTGGATTTTATTGTAAAAAATTAAGATATATTTACTATAAATATTAAATAATTTAGCTCTTGTTTACATTAAGCTTTATTATCTTATGGCTTGTGAAAGTTATGACTTGTCATGATTTATTTTGTAATACAATAATTTTATATTTAATACTATCATATTATAGTTAAGCATTGTTTAATTCAATTGGGCTAATTTCATTTAACTTGTTATAAATTTTATAAATATACTTCTTTTGATCTTTAATAAAAAAAATTCTTTACTACATTACATGGATTAAGAAAAGTAGCTAAAAATAATTTGTATCGTTTTTTTAATCAAACACTATCGAACTGAGATTATTAGTGGGATCCCGTGACATCCCACTTATATAAGAGTTTTCATAGGAGCAGGCTATATGATCATAAAAATAGGAGAAAATTATTACTATTTTCTAATATCACCCTCCAATTAAAATCAACCTCTCTTGTTTGTCTTTAATTTCTTTTTCATATAATCTCTCCACAATATAATTAATAAAGGCATTTATAAAAAAGAAGAATTTAATTTTATTACATTACATAGATTAAAAAAAAGTAGTTAAAAATAATTTGTATCATTTTTTTTAATCAGACACCAATAGCATGAAGTTAGTAGTGGGATCCCGTGATATCTTAATTATATAAGAGTTTTCATACGAGTAGGCTATACGATCATAAAAATGAGAAAAAATTATTACTATTTTCTAACACCACTCTCCAATTAAAATCAACTTATCTTGTTTATTTTTAATTTCTTTTTATATAATCTCTCTACAATATAATTAATAAAGGCATTTGTAAAGAAGAAGAATTTAATGTTATTGAAATTTTACAAACTGTCTTATATTTAAAATCATATAAATTTTTTAAAAAATGTTTTACATTAAAAAGAGGAAAGAGTATTATAAAACATAAAAACAATTCAACTAAGCGATATAAAACGCTGGAGGCTCAGGGAAAAAAGTATTCAAGTTGACTTTGTCAACAAAAGAGCACGCAGACACAAAACAAGTCACAAGCTAAATGATTTTATTGTTCCCCAATATATACCACAAAATTTAAGTTAGGAAAAAAAAAAAAAAGAGCCCAAAGCATACAGCACCGGAGGATATTTTACTTATATAATTATTTTACTATGTCTTTTTATTCCGTATGCAAGTCCAATCATATTATTACATTACACTCCAAAAAGAAAAGGGTAATTATTTCAATTTAGGGCCTTTTCAATAGGTAATTTTTTTTTATTGATTAATAATATCTTTTCAATTTTTTATTTCGCCTGCACCAAAAAGTTTATGCTCATAGATTGCCTTCGGATTATTTAATGAGTGTCTTTTGGGGTCCACTTTATTAGAATTACTATGATTTTTGTTCTTATTTTTGTCAATTTTATAAACTTAAATATATAATATAAAAATTCATTTTAATAAATGTCTAAAACGATATATTTTGTACAGAATATATCTTTTTTCTCAGAGAAGAAAGTAAAAAAAAATAGCTTAAATTAAGATTAAATTTCAAATGCAAAGTGCTTCCAGGGAAAAGAAAACTAGGAAATTTAGTGGTTGTTTGTATATTTAAGTTTAGTAATTTATAATTACATAATTAAGCTATTTAAATATTGCCCTTAGATTTTTTTGAGTATGTCGTTAAATTAAATTTTAATAATGATAGAGTGATACTCTAATTTGAGAAAATCCTAACCTAAAAAATGCTAAAACCTAATTTGAGTACCTAAATATTATAAGTGCTAGAGAAATATGAAGATATAAATTAGGATTTTGAAATTTATAGTCAAATTATTAAAATACCCTTTTTTAATTTTACCTGTGAGATCACTCATTTTACCAAATTCCATGTCAGAATTGTAACTCGTTAATCTCAACTCCATTATAGTTAACGTTTATTATGGTTTAGATAATTATAATCTCGTTCTAGTTATTAATACGTACTTCTTTTCAGTTTAGTTTTCTCATTTTTGGTTATAAACAATAACTTATTAATCTCAACTTTATTATAAATAACGTTTATTGTAGTTTAGTTAATCACAATCTTATTCTAGTTATTAATACTTATTTATTTTTAGTTTAGTTTCCTAATTTTAGATTCTAAATAGTGGCACCGAGATTAACAAATTATTATTAATTAGAACGAGTTTGGGATTGACTAAATTTAAACAACTTCACTCTATGTTTAAAAAGTTAGCTGTGGCTTTTTGTTAAAATTAAATTTAAGATTAAAGATGTTTGTTTTAAATTCACGTTAAAATATACACAATTTAATATTTATAATAGATCTATAAATGAATTGATTTACAATATGTTTTATTCAAAAGAAACTTCTAGCATATCTTGATATGAACAAAAGGAGGTTTTCTTCATCCTTGGTGACCAAGGATTGCTTGAAGAAGGTTCCGGAACTAGCCTAATGGCAAATCATTGGGATTTACCATTAGTTCAATAATCATCAAAGAAATTTTGCTTACAACTCATTTGGAAAATCCATCAGGTTCTTATTCTCGGGATATTCTTAGATTTATTCGGATATAATCTATTATATGAACTATATCGTAATATATTTAAATAAATAAATTTTATTGATATTAGCCTTATTTAAATGTGACTAAAGAGTACGAGGATAGAATTGGTTTAAAAACACTCTATTCAATGTTATTCGAATGCTGGTTCAATATAAGATCACTTCTTCACATGTTCCTATTCGAATAAGGAACTCTATATTCCAATAAAAGTTGTATCTTTTGACTCTAACTTTATATTTGTTTTATTTTTTTAAATTATTTGCATATTTATTTTATTATACGCTTTAATGGGGGCCTTCAAAGTCATAAATACTATGGATTAATCAAAAGCAACAGTCCATGAGCCCAAGCCCAACATGAAACAGAATTGAAAGCAAAAATAAAATTTCGGCCACACACACACACATATATATATATTTTTTTTTTATCAAAAAAAATATGTATATTGTTTTTATGATAAAAAAGTTTAGATAGGTTTGACACTGGTCTCTCTCAAAGTCAGGACCCTAAGGCTCAGAGAGCGTTTACATAGGATTTACGAGATCTCTTATCATGATAACAGCGAGAATCAAATTTACGTTTTTGTAGGATATAAGTTCATTCCTTCCACCAACTCTCATTAGGCACACACAGATATGTTTGAATTATGTAGGGTGTGTTTCGAAAAGATCCAAACCGCAGTTTTAAAAAGGCTTTTGGCCCAAACCTCGGTTTGGGAAAATTTCAAAATAAACAGGCTTATTTGTCCATAAGTGCTTTTGGACAAAACCATGGTTTAAAACCATGGTTTTGAATAAGCTATTTAAAATAGCTTTTTCAACAGTAAAAGCACTTATGGACTATCCAATTACTATCTTACCCCTACTTTTTCTTACACCCTCTCTCATTTCTCCTCTCTTCCTTCTCTCCTCTCTCTTCTCTTTTCTCTAACTCCCTCATCTCTCTTACTTTAAATCAAATCGTACCCTTTTTGGTAATTTATCACCATAAAAGTCATTCTAAAAATAACTATCCAAACACCTATTTATTTAAAACTACTTTTTTTCCATAAACTCTTCTCCAAAAGTCCTTTTTCATAAGTTATCTATAAGCCCTTTTTTTTTATAAGCCCTTTTTTAAAATTCTATCCAAACATGCCCGTAATGGGTGAAGTTTTCTTAAGTCATTTAAGGCGAAGCAAGAAAAGAGAAACATATTAAAGTGTAACATGAATCTCCTAAACTGACTTTAAATAAAGTGAGAAGAGATATAGATATAGAATGATAAATCTCTTTTTTAACGTGCGGGTCTTATAAATTTGTGCATCTATCTCCCATCTTATCTCAGTTAAAGAATTAAAAGGGAAGGGAGAAAATATTTTTCTCAGTTAGATTTTTAAAAAAATATTGGAGAAGGGGTTTATAAAATGTTAATAAAAAGAAGATAGAAGATAAAAGAATAAAATAATTAATTAAAAACTGTTAACCTCGTTTCTTTAATTTTTTTAAATCTAATTTAGAAAAATTTTATTTCTCTTCCAAATCTTTTATACCAAACAGTTGCTTGAAGAATCCGAATTATAAAAATAGGTCGCATTTACTTGATATCCACAAGTTAGAAATAAACCTTACTTCTCCCTCTTTACTTAAAGTGATATACTCACTAATCTTTAATATAAGGGTTAGTTGACTAATATAGATAAATTAAAAAAATTAAAAAAATTAAAAAAATTAATTAATTAATTATAACTAATATAAAAACTAGTTGACTAATTTAAATAAATTAAAAAAATTAAAAAAATTAATTAATTAATTATAACTAATATAAAAACTAGTTGACTAATTTAAATAAATTAAAAATATATAATATAAATTTATTTTGAAAAGTTAAATTTGATCATAATTAACTAATTTATTTAACTATATTGATCTATTTAAATTAGTTAACTAACTGTTATATTAAGAATATGAAGGATCGGAGTATATCACTACGTAGTAGAAGAAAACATGTAACTACTGAAATATAAGAGAATCTTAAAATGGTCTCTAGAAAAAGCTTATTTTTTTAGATAATTTAATGGCCCTGGCGTGAAAAAAAAAAAACTCCCTCCCCTATCTTAGTTGTTGTTGCCACTACCTTAGATATTGGGAACAAAATCCTCTCAGCATCATTTTTCTATCATCCCTCCGTATCTTACAATCCTATCCACCCAAATGATCCAAAAACTCACACAGCGGCACATCATAAGCTCTTGAAAAATATTGAGGGATGAGGAGAAAATTGATACTGAAGGATTTAGTTCCTAAATATTGTTATTTTAATTTCACAACAATTGAGGCAGTTTTTTTTTTTACATGAGAACTATGAAGTCATTTAAAAAATACTTAATTTCATAATAGTTCATAAAGATTTTATAGAAATTAAGTCATTTTAAAATAGGATTAAGGTGTAAATCTATTTTAATTTTTTTTTTTCAAGAATAATGTTATCCCAAAAATTTTAAAAGGTAATAATATTGTTCTACTCTATTAAAAAATTAATATTAATCATTAAAAAATTGACATAGTAAAGAATAATATTGTTCTATTGTAATATTTTTTATTTTTTAAAACAATTCTAAAATAATATTATCCATGAATGAAAAATTTTAAAACAAATTTACCTGTTAACTTTTTAAAATATTATTTTGGGATTCTCATATTTTAGCGATCCTATACATTTCAATAATACATATCTTGTCAACATGTTGCGGTTAT
Source organism: Leucaena leucocephala (assembly GCA_037074615.1). Taxonomy (NCBI): domain Eukaryota; kingdom Viridiplantae; phylum Streptophyta; class Magnoliopsida; order Fabales; family Fabaceae; genus Leucaena; species Leucaena leucocephala. The sequence goes on along the minus strand of CM073536.1, from coordinate 10,119,291 downwards.
GTTGTAATACAGTTCAAAAGTTAGGGCTACAATAAAGAGATAAAGAAAAATCATATCCAGATCACGAAAATCAATTATTCAACTGAAAAAAAAATATGAACTAATTCCTAGTCTCATTGGCACACAAAAGGAGAAAAATATTCTACTAAAAAGTTGGTAAAAAAAACCCTACATCATTCAAGAATTTATCATAATTGGTTTGGATAAGCTGTATTTTCTTTATTTAAAAGAAAACACAAAAGACTTTAACACATTAAAAACTCGCAACTCTATAACCATTTATAACATGTTGCTCATTATTTACAAAATTTGCGAGAAAATCCTTAAAAATATTATTTATCTCTGAAATAACACAGTTTTAATATTACAATAAATTCCATTTATTTATATCTAAAGTTAAAGATTAATACACACACGCCAGTTCAATACAAATTCAGCTATAACCAAGTAAATTAAAATCTTATCTCATACACACGTAAATACCTACACAATCTTATTAATATTATTATCACTCTCCTATCTCCTATACAATTACTAAAATAAATCCAAAATCATCTGGGTGTTAAATTTGGTATCTTCTTATTCCAAAAAAAAATATATTGTTATCTTCTCTTGTATTACAAGATAAATTCTCCAATCAATGGGATTTTGGAAAAATAAACTAACTTATAAATTTAAATTGGGAAAATTCCCAAAAAATACCATTTATATTCTGAAATTTCAAAAAGAGTATGCTAATATATAAAATAATAAATTGGTCATAAATGTCAATTTGATATTTCAATATTGGTCACAAAACTATCGTAAAACCTAATCTAATTACTTGAACCACTAATTTGTTAAATATAGTTGTCAATTTTATTATCAAAATATTTAAAATCATTACACATATTGTTAATTTTATTACTAGTGTAATTAATGTCTATAATTTATGGGCAATTGATTTTTTTTCCATAAATATTAAAATCACATACTGATATTTATGATCAATTTGTTCTTTTATATGTTTACATGCTATTTCTGAAAGTTTAGAATTCATGTGGCATTTTCTAAAAAATTTTCCATTTAAATTTTGCTATATATTTTATATTATATATTAATGATTGACATATTATTTTAAAAAAAAAAAATCCAATACAGTTGTTCAGATTGTGTCATTCTATTCCAATCAATTAGTACTATTAACTCTTCTTGAGACACCACATGAACATGAAGGGCCCACAAAGAGCACACAAGCGTTATAATCATATGGCACCTTTCAATTCCCATGTGGGGATCTTATCAAAAAAAAAAAAAATCCCATGTGGGGAGGGTGGCATTTACAAGCTGTATCATCATATCATGCAACCAAACTCATTCTTCCCCAACAGAATATACATTCAAATATTAATAATTGTGCTTTCTTCAAAAGCAAATTTGCACATTCAAAGGAAAGAATTTTGTAATATACATCCATACATACATGCACCATGCCTACTCAATATAATGAAACCAATAAATGTAGAACACAGCTTAGCTGAAATGTGCCATGGTTTTTAACCATAATAAATAAATAGAACTATGGAACTGAGATTGTGAGAGAGAGATAATTACAGAGAAAATGAGACCACTTCCACTTTTCCCCCATATCCTTCTAAGAGACAATCAGAAGGCACATATAATGAACATGAAGATTGGACAAAGACAAGCAAGAATTGTCCAGAATAGGTAGGAAGAGGATCCATTGGCCATTATAGATGTTAGGTGTTCATTGCTGGAGCCCCGTCCACAGCGCCAAGTTTGTTGGCATATTTGGGCCTCCACTCCGTCCTTCCCCTAACAATCTCAGCACCATCCTCAAGTCGAAGATAATGCCTACACTCGATGTCACCGACATCTTCACCAGAGACAGCAGTGAGGGACTCGATGACACTGTCTCTATCGCACTCCCTTCGATACTCCAAAGTCATGCCAGAAAGCTCATGTGTCTCCAGGATTGGCTGTGGAGCACTCTGCAGGAATCACAATATAATATAAGCAACATGAACTAATGAACGAGTTCTATGAGGGATCAAATTGCTTCCATGAGGCATCAAATATGCACACTAATTCATTGCTCTGTCATCAGATCATTCTGAACGAATGCGTTATATGTATAAAGTATCAACAAACAAGCTTGTTTAGTCACTTAATTGGATTGTAACTTAAGGGTTACTATCTGAAATGTGGGATTAGGAAGTTAAATCTTCAAAATGCCTTGTTCAAGCTACACAAACCCAACTAATAAGTTTTTAATTGGGCCTAACACATTTATGATCCCTAAAACTCACAGTCAACATATGCTACAAGAACTAACAGAGAATGAGTTTAACGGAAAGGCCTAATCCCTCAAAACGTGACAAACTAATATTCGAATCTCCATTAGGAGAAGTGTCCACATTTAATGCTCGACAGTGCCTCAAATAGAAGGATATCTATACTTAGCAGAAAAAAAAACATGCTACAAGAGATGCACTACAAGCGACAAAAAAATAAAAAGAAGAAATACAAAGATGAGAACTGGAAAGAACAGGAGCACATAAAATTACCTCCAGGATCCAGCCAATGTACTTCACATTGTTAACATGCTGATTGACATCTAAATCACTCCATCGAGGCTGATAACAAAGACAATCAGCATATTACATTAGTATAAAACAGAGTATAGGTTATTTTTAAGAAAATCTCAAGTAGGAGTTTCAAGAAACTTGACTTACAGTTAAACCAGTTCGAACATAATCAGCTGTGTTTTCATCAAGTTTAGGTAGCTTTATGTTCTCTTCCAAAACTGGATCAGAATTCAGAAAATAACTCCCTATCTCTCCTTTGACATCTTCCGGAATTTTAGATAGCCTCCTTGTTAGTTTATTCATCATAACCCATACACTGTATTGTCAAAGCAAAAACCAACAGATTAGAAACTTTTAGTTACTATGTATCTTCAAAATGCTGCAAGAATACAAGCTAAAGATTTGTACTATATCATGAACAACCAAGATATGAGAACTATCGGTAGGACCAGAGAGCTTTATCTATAAGAGGTTCAAAACTAATGTACTCAAAACTGTAATTCATTTTGTTTATTAGAATGTTAAATGCAAGATAAATGCCATAAGATTATTTAATATTTTACTTATGATAAATTGTAAATGCGAAATCAGACAAAGCAACAGCAACCAGAACTTCATAAAAAGATAGAAAAATTCTACCCAAATGCCCAATTGCCACTCATCCACATTCAAAGTTTAAGACATGTCATTTTAGGTAGTAGGAGGAAGGAGGACAGAAAGAATTCTGAAAGGTTTCTACCTGGAAGCTCTGGTCAGTGTTTCTCCAGTTTTGCAGTCATGCACAAGCCAATCACGCCGCAAACCATTCTTTCCAGATGCAGAAACCCAAGTGTCTACTTGAACAACATCACCCCTTCAAAATACAAAATTCACACAACTTGATAATCAGTTTCACAATCCTCCCGTAATAATCCTAACTAATGGCCATTCAAGCATGTCATATTAATTGAAAACATCTGTTTTGTCCAAAAAATAAAGACTGGTCCTATGGTAGAAAGTTGTGAACAAAATTAACACCAAAAACAAGGAGCAAGAGTTTTGTGAGAACAATTTCCACCAAGTTTTTTTCAACTTGATCAAAACTCAATTTGGAACTGGGATACAAAGATCCTAAGGATATCATCGTACTTTGCCCTTAGCTTTAGGGATAAAGTAGTAATTTTCTTAGCCTTTGGTCTATAAATACCTCAATTCTTGTAAGAGGCATTAGAGCTTCTTACAAGGAGAAGAATAAGTTCTCTTTTTCTGTAATCAATTGACAAGTTTTTGAAACAGAATGTCAAGTAGTCATTGTACACAGTGCTTCGACAAGATTTTTCACAAGTCTGTATATGCACTCAGCTTTTTACCATAATTATACACTAGGTTAGTTAAATGATTAACACCCTTTGACCAAAAAAAGAAACAATTAACGCACAATTTATAGTTATACTAAATTGCATTTCACATCCAGATTAACAACCCTAATACATAGGGCTTCTAGCAGTGCAAGTGTGCCATAACTTATGCTTCTTATTTCTATTATCTCCCAAAGGAATTTCACAAGTACTAGTGTTTTCAAAGTTAAATCTCATTTTCAAGACAATCTGTGGAACCAGATACATAATGTATCCCGAAAAAGAAATGCAGTTTCAAAATTCAGTCAGAAATTGTAAGGAGCACCAATCACTGCAAAGATCATATAAACAAAAGACAGAGAATAGATTACATCGATAACAGCTGATATGTGGGCAAATCATACTAGGTGAATTACCATGTAGGATAGCGATCAACTGCAACCTGCATCTTAGCAACTACCCATATTAGGTTTTTCTTGCACATTTCTGGCGTGGAACCAAAGCCATCACCAAGAAGCCCAACAGTCTTTACATGATTAAGTGCAGTTTCCTGTTGTGCAAAACAAATAATTGAAATAATCTCATCTGGAAAATCAACTATAACCTATTATCTCTATATTATCTTTCCTGCTGTAGAAGGACTTAATCTTTAAAATTGTCCGCCTACAGTCAAAGTCTCTTCAAATGCAATTTAAAGGTTCTTTTTTTCCCCCTCAATAGAAGCATACCTGCAAATGGTTCATCAATGTCTCTATAGATGCTGTTCGATCAGCACCTATTTCATATGATCTGATGGAAAAGTTCTGACGGAACACAAGACCATCGTGAACAATTCTTCCTATTCCAAAGGGGTCGTAAGCTATGTCAGGTCGCCTTGGTTTCCAATCAAGCATCATCCACTGCTTCTCTGCAGCCAAGAAAACTGTTGTGATAGCAGCGAGAAGCATACTCCAGTCAGGTAACTGGTTGATAAATGTCCTTGGAGCAGGTGATGGAAAATCATCATGCTTTGTGCCTTCCCCATATGTAGTGACTGTGGATCCATTGACCTTGGTAGGGGCTTGGGCATTTGCCTTAACTCGCAATCCAGCATGAGCTGTGGATTTTGATTTGAGTCCTCCAAGGTTCACAGGCCCACCACCAAGCTTGGCTGCCTTCGCACCAGAGTCTGGTGATGAAGTAACAGAAAAGAACGACGAAGTAGCAGCAATTGCCACCATAATGAATTCTACAGCCGCATGAACATCAAAATGAGTTTGAAATATACATATATATCAGTTGTCTCCCACGTCCAAGGGAACAAGGTGGAAAGAAAGTAAAAGTGGTAAATCAACGCTGTGATTAAGAGGGAACTGAAAATCAATATAACATGCGAGCGTTCAATAAAAACAAACTGAGAAAAAAGAATACGACACCAGCAATTTTTGGTAAACAACTGAATAAAACGAAATGACACTAATTTTTATTATTATTTAAAGAGAACAAGCACCAATCCAGCCTAGAAGCCATTGGAAACTTTCTCCTCAAACTTTTTCCAGAACAGATTCCCGGAAGCCTCTACTTAGTTGTCGTCATTATCAAACTTGGTGGAGAATCAATGAGCTAACATGCACCTTACTTTGTCCTCTCTAATATCAAACCAGATGGAATCGAATAAACAAGGTTCTATCAAACCCAATCCCCAAATAAACAGTGTCTTAAGAAAAAGGATATCAATTTTGAGTTTACAAATCCGGGTATACAAAAACAAGGAAACTTGAAGAGAATCCGCAGTAAAAGGCCAAGAATGACCGTGAATTTTTTTATAGAAAGAAGAAACTAATCAATCAACAAACGGACAAATACTAAACACGAAATCAACAGCAAAAGTCGATGCAGATCTGAGTTTGAATCAGAAAACATCGGAAGCGAATAGTATGCGAGGTATTAGCCCTCTTTCAACAGAGCCTGAGGGAAAAACAAGGAAATCAAACACAGAAGATGGAAACTCATACACATTGCAACATGAACCAAATTCACAGACAAACCAACCCTCATTTAGTTTCACAAACGGGGAAAAATCACAAGCCTAAGTGCAGCTTTACGCAACAGAGAAATTCTAAACAAAGAAAGAAAGACTTTGTCCTCATTTCTTAAGCCTCGATCTTCCATTGTCCAGGAAAACAAAAGAAATAAGAACAAAGTGCTGAAACACCATACCAGACAAGAAAGCAAGAACCTCACAGCTAGATCAGATGAGAAAATGGGGCACTGAAGTAAAGGGAATGAAAAAGGGGGGAAAACACAACAAACAAACCAGTACCTTACTCAACCCCGAAGCTGGAAGAAGTAAAAGAGGGGTCACCCAAAAGAAGACGAAATCAAATTTGAAAAGAAAACGAAGGAAAGAAGAAATGAGGAAACAAAAGGGCTAATGCGTCATTTTAGAATCTGTCAATTCCTCCACTTTTCTCCTCCCTTGTGTTCTTCACGCCACGAAGATTATCTACTCTGCTAATTCAGTTTCAAACTTTTTCGAGAGAGAGAGAGGGAGGGAGAGAAAGGTAAGTGCCAGCTAGAGCTGGGAATGCGGGCTGGCCCGCCAAAAACGGGCCAGTCCGTTCCCAGCCCGCCAACAAACGGGGCGGGCTGTGCAGCCCGCCCCAAAACAGGCTAGCAAAACGCCAGCCCGAGCCCGCGCCCCTTAGTGGCGGGCTGGCCCGCCAGCCCGCCACTTTTTTTTTTTTTTTTTAATTTAAAAAAAAAAATATTTTTAACATTTTTAAAATACTAATAAAAAATTTCTAATGTTATATTAGTATAATAAAAAAATTACTCATGTTATACTCTTAAAAATTTTTATTTTTTATAAAAAATCTCAAATTTTATAATTATAAATCTAAATAAATATTAACATAATATTAATCAATTATAATATGTAAACATATATTAACAAATAAGTAATTATTTTTACTAGTATTCGATAATAGGAGTATTCAAAATAACATTTAAGTAAAATAAATATTAAATAATAATATTAAATTAAAAAAAAAAAGTGGCGGGCTGGCGGGCCAGCCCGCCACTAAACGGGCCAGCCCGCCAAATTGGCGGGCTGAGGGGGGGAGGGCTGTGCAGCCCGCCCAAAAACGGGCTGGCATTTTGCCAGCCCGAACCCGCCCCCCTTAGGGTAAAATGGGCCCAGCCCGCGGGCTGGGCCCGTTTTACCAGCTCTAGTGCCAGCTTATGGAAAGAAAATGGGTTGTCGATTATGTTTATATAGTATCAACGTGTGTGACCTGTCCCTCCAGCCTCTGGTTCAAAGTCTTCAACATACCATTGTCCTTCTCTTCTTTGCAATTTTACCGTCGTCCTCCATTTATTATTAATATTCTACTCCGTAAGACATATGAAATAATTTAATTAGATTAATTAATATAGTATATTTTTTTAAAAAAATATCCTAACTGTTTTAAACAATAATACTTTTATACCCATCATTTTTATTTTAAAAAATTAAAATGAATATATTAACATTAGTAAATTTTTTGTCAACATTTAAAATTCTAATATAAATATTTTTTGTTAACAAAATTAACATATCAAATAAAACTTAGAGTATTTAAAAGACACTATAAAAATAACGGTGTCATACTTGCTATCTTTGCTGCATTTTTGGTTTATATAAAGCACCAAATAAATAAGTCTCAATAACCATGTAAATCTCATTTGGATAATCTCAAATTATTTATTTTATATTGTTTAAAATAAAAATATAGCACAAAATAACAGAGATTATTAACATTAAATTAACCATAATTTTCCTACCACCCCATGTTGAAGGGTTGGTGTGGAAAGACAGTTTGGGGCAATAGTCCCCTAATTGTATTTTGGAGGGTAACACCCCTTTGTTCAGAAACAAAAATAATTATACAATGTATGAGATAAATATTAATTTGATAGAGTCTTTTTACTGAATAATATATTAATTTGAATAAAAATTTAAGTGAGAAATGAGAATTCCAATTTTAAATACAAACAACTAAGAAATTAAAGTTGAGAGAAAAATAAAATAATGAATTAGAAAGAAACATAGAATCAAACATGAACTTGCCCTATGTCATTTTGATGGAGAGAAAAAGTATGGAGAAGAAAAACCAAAAGAAAGAAAGAAGTGGAAAATGTGGCTTCGTTTGATTTCTTATTTTCAGAGTAATTATTTATTTGTTAAATCAAAAAATAAAAAACTTACTTGATAATTAAGTTTTAGTTAAGTGTTTTGGCAAAAACAAAAATAGCAATGTATTTTTAAAAAAATAAAAAACAAATCAGAACAACTTTTATCTATTTTATTAATGGTGGAATTAAAAACAAAGTGTCATTTATCTACCAAAAAACAAAATTCTTTTCGTTTTGCTCTCATCTTAATTTTACTCCTCAAGTTTTCCCTCCTCATCTAATCAAGGTACTAATTATTGAACCCAAATTAGATTTAAATATCATGCATTCAATCAACGTGTTGAATTGGAAAGTCAATCTCACAAGGAAGAAGTAGCTTCTGGAGTACTAACGAAGAAGGGAGATGTAGTGTTGGCGGGGTAGTTCAATTTTTGGAAGCTAATTAAAAAGGAAAAACTATTTAAAAAAAAAAAAAGGGGGCGATGATTTCAAAGAACCCAACGTGCATGCATCTCATGTGCACTGGTGTAGGTTATTTTGGTGGTCAATAATAATGCTTGCCTTGTCCAACCCAATTCGCCACCACTTCAATTCAATATTTCTTTGAATTCCTTCCCCTCGTCATACAATTATTATTATATAAAAATCCTTCCACCAAAAGTTTGATTTCCTTAAACTAAATGTGGGCCCTTTTACAAGATTTGATTATTAATATATATTATATTTAACTAATTTAAATAGATTAAATAAGTTAATAAAGTTAGTTAATATGATATATTTTTTTAAAATACTTTAGTTATCTTCATTATTACATATCTCCCTCCCTTATTTGATTATTAGGTCTGTTTGGATGGGTGTAAAACTAAGGTTGGCCCAAATTTTGGTTTGAAGAAATTTTAAAACAAACAGTCATATTTATTAAAAAATACTTTGGATGGGTGTAAAACCAAGGTTGGCCTAAACTTTGGTTTGGAGAAATTTTAAAATAAACAGTTATATTTATTTTAAAATGCTTATGGACCAAATTTAAAATTATAGTTTTGAATAAGCTAATAGAAATAATTTCTATAACAGTAAAAGAATTTATGGACTACCTAATTACTATTTTATCTATATTTTTTCTGCCCCCTCTCCCCTTTCCTCTCTCCTCTCTCTCCTCTCCCACTCTTTCCAACTTTACCTGTCTGTCAGAGGTTCATTGTCGCTGGTGGAGCCTCGCCTGTCAATCAATAGTGGGCCGTCGCTGGTGATCGACCGAAGGTACTCCAATCTCTCCATCGTCTTCCTTCTTCACTCGCCATCTGTTGCTGCCTATTCTTCTTCTTCTCTTCTGCTAGCGTCCGCTGTATCTCTATCTTCTTCTTCTTCTTCCTTATCCATCGCCATCGTTGTCGCCGTCGTATCTCTGCATCTTCTTCTTCCAGAGGCTCACTGAGGGGTTATAAACAGTAAATTATTAATTTATTTTTTCCCATCTCATACTATTTATGGTAATTTACCAATAATAAAAGTTATTCTAGTAATAACTATCCAAACACTCATTTATTCATAATCACTTTTTTCTATAAGTTCTTTTTCAAAAGCCATTTTTCTAAAAGCTGTCAAAAAGCTATTATTTTATAAGTCATTTTCCAAAATCCTATCTAAACACACATATTGTTGAAGAAGTATTTATAAGGGTAATTTGAAAAAAGTTAATAAATCTAAAAAATAGATATTATATTATGATTAAGATTAATTCTCTAATTAAGTCATAAATTAAGGATCGGAGGATTATTATTTTACTATAATTTTTATGATTTTCTATGTATTATATATTTCATATTGATTAAACCTTTTCATGAATCCTCATTTTTTATTATATTAATGTTACTAATAACCACTTTTTAGGTTAATGATTGGCTCAATGCTTAAAATGAAAAGGGTTGATTGTATTATAAATTTAATTAATTAATATCTCAATCTTTTCTTTTTAAAAGAGTCAATTTAACACACGCGTACGTAGGGTTTAAGAATTAATATCTTAATCTCAATCTAAAAAATTATATTTAAGTTAATTATTGAGAGATAAAATTCACTTCAATAATTTTTATCTAAGAAAGATTAACCTCTAATTATCGGTGAAGAGATATCGCATATACTCTATCAAAATTGTTTTTTAAGTATTCTAAGTTTTGAATTGAGAAAATTTTTAATTAATAAAAAATATAAAAATATTTTGTAAATATATACATACAAATTTTTTATGTTTCTTGAACTTTATTAAAATTACGTACACAGACTTATTTACTATTTATATATACACATAGTTTTTTTAAAATATACACACGTGAAGAAAAGTTGAATAAGAAAAAGAAATTTGGTGACCTAAGAATAAAGAAAGAAGAACGAAAACAAAGTTTTTAATTTAGCTGGAATTTGAAATCTAATAGGTACGGGGCCGGTAACCCAACATGTATGTCATACACTCATACCGTATTGGGGACTTTGACCATTGAATTTGACCTTTTTGTCTAATGTCATCGCTCTCCGTATTTTCAACAACAATCTTTCCGCTAAAGTAGGCCATTAATTAAAAGTCGGTTGTTATTATTATTATTATTTGGAGGATTTAAACTTTAACATTTATTCATATCCCGCTTAAACTAGTTTCAAATGGCATCATCATGATTAAATGATTAATTTTTTTATTAATTAATATAAATCATCAATTTTACTTTTAATAATACTAACAAGTTATTAGCTATCAAATGTTTAAGGAGAGGGTTGTATTGCATTTCAAAATAAAATTAAATAAAAGTATATATATTTTTAAACAATTAATTCAAAGTTTATTGGTTGGTCAATATAATTATTAAATATTAAATATTAAATTTTTATAGCCTCAAATATTTTAAAATATAAATTCCATCTATATCAGAGACTTGATCAGGTCACTATCAAATGCAATATTGGGTATTAGTTGGATTTATTTAGGATAAGTTTGTAAGGTGGGTAACAGTTCACGGTTGGCAAACAATGGCATCAATTAATGCCTAAATCTTGCAAATTTCAAATTTCCCTTTTTATTTTAATTTTTAATTAACTTATTTTTATGTCTCTTTGGCCCCATTCGCTTTAGGCATATTAGGTATGTTTGGATAAAAGTTTAGAAAAAAATTTATAAAAACTAAAACTTTTGGACAATTTTAAAAAAAATATTTTTGTAATTAAAAAATTATCAAAATGATATGATTTTATTAAAAATAAAAGAGAGAAGAGAGAAGAAAGAGTAGATAAAGCGGAGAAGAGAGAAAAGAGAGGAGAGATGAGAGAGGGTAGAGAAGAGAAAGGAAAGAGAATGTAAAAAAAATTAAGGGTGTGTTTAGCTCAACGGAGGGAAGGGAAAGGGAGGGATTTTAATAGAGGGAAAAGAAGGGGAGGGAAAAAGAGGGATTTTATTATTACCTTATTTGGATTAACATTAAGGGAGGGGAGGGGAGATATTTTTATATTACCTTGTTTGGTTCAAGAAGGGAGGGGAGGAAAAATACTTTTATATCGAGGGAAAATACTTTTATATAGACAAATTTACCTTATATTATTTTATAGAATATTTTAATAAAATATAATATAAGGATAATATTGAGATATTAAAAAAAATTATGGGTGTATTAATATTATAAGATAACAATATTACACTTTCCCTCCAAATTTCCCCAATTTTGGAGGGGAAGTAAAGTTGGAGGGGGGAGGGAAAATTTTAAAAAAATTTCCCTCCCTTCCTAAATGTCTTAATTAGCCAAACAAGGGGAGGGGAGCAAAATCCCTCCCCTCCTCCTCCCTCCCCTCCAAACCATCCATACCAAACAAACCGTAACGGTAAAATAGTAATTAGGTAGTCTATAAATTTTTTTACTGTTCTAGAAATTAATCTCAATAGCTTATTAAAAAAATTAGTTTTAAATTATGGTTTGATCCAAAAGTTTTTTTGAACTAATATGACTATTTATTTTAAAATTTTTTTAAACTAAAATTTAAGTTAAAAATCTTTTTAAAATTTTAGTTAAGAATTTCTAAATAGTCACATTGTTTAAAACTAGAAGCTGAGGAAAACGATAAAAATTAAAGCCAACGGTAAAAAGTATTAGTGAAACTAAACTTTTCATTGAGAAAACAAAGCAGTACTGTGCATCTTGAAATTTAATATTATATGCCAATTTTAGTTATTATATTTGTCAAAAACAACTGTAATTTTGCACAGTTTTTTACAATAATCTTATCGATTAAATTAATTAAAATTAGTATCAATGGCAATAACGTTTAACTTAACTAGTAAGAAGTTGTGCTAACTTAATTAGTATTTATCATAGATATCAAGTGTGTTAATAAAAGATATTTAAAATTAATATTTTATCATTTTATATAAATTGATAGTCATCATAATATATTGACGATGATATAGCTTATGTAATATTTTAATAAAAATTATATTACCTAGTATAGTGTTATATACTATTAAAATCTTATATTACTCAATTTAGTTAAAATCTCAATCAATAACCACATTTTAATTTTTTACCATATTTTCTATCTCGTCTTTTTCTCCATTTTCTCTTTTCTAATCATCTTCTCTCCTATTTCTTTTTTCCCCATCCTGTTTTACATCATATCTTTGGTTAATATGTGATAATATATTATTTATTTTAATTATATGAATTTAATGAAGATGACATTTAAGAATTAAGATGATATCATACTCCTCCAGTTTTAAATATAGAACATAATTAATAAATTGCACGGCTGAAAAAAGGCTTTCTAAATCGGTTGAAAATAGACTTCTACACTGGACTTTGATCCGATGTAGAAACAGCCCGTGTAAAAAGTTTAATATTCTACACCGGTTGTATATGACCGGTGTAAACAATCAGCTTTTTTAAATCGGTTATTCCATACAACCGGTTTAAAAAGTAATGTCAAAATAAAAAAAATCAGAATAAAAAAACTCTAGGTCCGAAATTATTTCCTTTTTCGTCACAAATCTGAAGGAGGAGGAGAGTGATGAAGAAGAATAGGTACCTGTAAAATGCAAGCAGAGAACAAAAAAGAGGAAGAAAGAAAAAGTCAGAGAACCCAGAAACGAAAGAAATAAAAACTTAGATATATGCGCAGAAATAAAAACCCATAAACGTCGTCACCTAATTGAAGATATCACAAAAATATCGTCACAATTCCTTTTTGTTACCTGCTCAAAAGCAAACAAAAATATATTTAAACAGAACTCAGAAATTAATGAGACAAAAACCCAAATATATATACAAAAATGAAAACCTAGAAACGCCGTTACCTAATTAAAGATATCACAGAAACATCGTCACAATTCCTTCGACTTACCCAGTTAAAAGTGAACAGAAATATATTTAAACAAAATCGAGAAAGAAAGGAACAAAAAAATAGACACCCACTATCGCAGATCTGGGTCTTCTTCTTTGGTGAGCTTTAGAGACTACAACGACTGACTTCAACAATAGAGAACGACGAGCACAGGTATGGGTCATCGCATATCTAGATCTTCTTCTTCGGCTAGCTTTAGACGGTGTGTTATGAAGGTGGAGCTTCCTGTCACTATGTGTTCCCCCTTGTCTAGTTTTCTCCATGGACGACGATATGATTTGTGAAGATAGGGAATCATAAAAAATTAACGCTTTTTGTTAGATTTTTAATAGCAAAGACATTCTACACCGGATGTAATTCTATCAGCTGTAGATAAGAATGGTTTAAAAATATGCCTTTTAAAGCCTCATTTTTAAATCGGTCACTGCGGAACCGGTTAAAAAAACTGACCGGTGGCATTTTTGTAAATAAGATAAAATATTTACACCGGTCATGACTTTTTACACTGGTCATGTTTTACAACCGGTGTAAATATTTTATCTTATTTACAAAAATATCACTGGTCATTACTTTTTACAGCGATCATATTTTACGACAGGTGTAAATATTTCATCTTATTTACAAAAATATCACCGGCCATGACTTTTTACAGCGGTCATTACTTTTTACAGCGGTCTTATTTTACGACCGGTGTAAATATTTTATCTTATTTACAAAAATGCCACCGGTCATGACTTTTTACAGCGGTCATTATTTTTTACAGCGGTCATATTTTATGATCGGTGTAAATATTCCATCTTATTTATAAAAATGCCACCGGTCATTTTGTTTAAACCGTCTTCGCAGTGACAGGTTTAAAAATGGGGCTTTAAAAAGCCTATTTTCCACTAGTGTTGATCTTAGTCCTAAATATAAAATTTATTTTCTAAAGTTATTAACTCTTTTCCAAATTACCTCTATTGATATTCTCTCAACAATAATTAAATAAGAGAAAAAGGAATGGAGTTAAAACAAGATGTTTATGGCGTTTTAAGAAAAATATACTATAATAACCAATTTAATTAATTTTTTAATCTAATCAAATTAATTAAATATATTCCTATATTTAGAACAGGAGAAGTAATTTTTAATAAATTAATGAAAAATAAAATCTTAAAACAAAATTAACAATAACCTTAAACATAAAATTAAATTTGAAACTGATATTTTTTTTTTATAAATGAAACTTATGTTTGCAAAACATAATTTAGATTTGACTTTGGAATCTTCTATTAGTTGGGCAAAACTTGTTCCTTGTGTACCACCCGCCTATTGGTTTTATACACAATTATGACTATGGGATGGAATATGTCTTCAAATCCTATACGACTCAACTTCAAAGTGGGATCCTCTATTCAATCTCAAGAAAGTATATTATATATTTTTTCCATCTTTTGTCCACTAGATATTCTTTTTCCATGCAACACGAGATTAAATTAAAATGCAAAAATAATGATTTAATTAAAGGGTAGATATTGAAAAATCCGGCCCATTATTATATAAAAAATAGGTTGAAACAATAGTTTAAAGGTTAATAATTTAACTATGAGTGGACTATAATTAATCTAATCGTGATCAAAATACTATAACTTAATTTTATATGGATTGATATATAAAATAAGCAATATTTAAATAAAAGTATTAATTTTATAAATAATTAGAACATTTATGTACACATCACACATAACACAATAAAACAGAGTTAATAAAATATAAATATGACATATTATATTTGTTGAGTATTTTTTTAAAACTAAAAATGTATGATGTTGTTTAACGTTTTTTTTATTAAGTTAAGGTATAATTTCTTTTAAGATTTAGAATGTAAAAAGTTTTCACTCCTCCTAATAAATATATTTATGGGGAACAAGGGGAGAAAACTATAAAATTTAACCCGATCGACTCCTCCAAAACTCTTAATCATTAGGCAGACCATGGAATTAGTTCATCAGTTCACTAATTTGACTAGTAAACTCAAGTTGAGTTTTAAAATAATGATTTAAGAAATAAAAGTAAGTTGAAGCAGAATAACTTGTTAAAAGAAGGATAGAAAATTAAGAAAAGTTATATATGGCCAAAGAGTTATAATTTTCATTGAATACTAAATTTTCAAACAAGTCATCCTACTTAAACCTCTCAATCTTTGAGTGGTTGATGACTCAACTTGTTGGAAATCTTAATAAGCCTATAAAGATATTGAAATGAACGATCATAGGAATATATAAATATGGAAGTGGCCCACATACCAAAAGATAAAAAGCTTTTTGCGAAAAATTGCTTTGTTTTGACACCAAATTAATATTGTTAGAAATGAAAGGAGTAGTATGGGATAAATGATGAGTCCTTTTGACTATAATCGTATTGGCTTAGCTTTTTATAAAATTAGAAATAAATATTATCAACTATAAATTACAAAGATATAATAAATATTATATAAAGATATGACAAATATATCTTTCCACAGTAAAAGTAAATTGTTTACATATTTACATAACTTGATTTTTATATCAAAATTTTATTATGAAAAACAATTTAAAAGATATCTTTCCGCATTTGATGTAAATTATTTTTATATTTTCGTAACTTAAATTATTTTATTATTTCAAAATTTTAAATTTAAAAAACTTAAAAAAATAATATTTCAATTTTCAACTCAATGATAAAATTAAAAATTAAAAATATAAATAATGTCCAACTTGGAATTCATAAGAGTACTACTAATGATATTTTTTTTAGATATAAATTAAACTCATGCCTTGAATTCTAATTTTCTAAAATTAAAAAAAAGAACAGAAATGAAGAAATTTGGGACGTGGAAATTTTTCCCGTTTAATTTTTTTTTTTTGCAATTTTCCTTCAGTATAGTTTGAAAAGTGAAAATTAATTTTTTTTAAAATTAATTTACCTAACTTATAAATTAATATATAATCTAATATTTTTAGAAAATTATGTCATATATTTTATAATTTATTTATTTATTTATTTATTTTAAATTAAATAAATAACTCTTATATTAAGAATAAGATGATTATTAAATATGTATTTCCATGTTCAATCAACATGAAAATTACGTCACAGTTCAATTTCAAGATAAAATTTATAAATTTGTGGCCCTTACATGCAATTTTCCCTCAAAATTAGGTTTAAAAAGATGTCAAAGGGGAATAAGGTTGTCCCATATGCTTGAAAAAGAGATTGATGGAAGTAACTTAATTGCAACCAAAATATTCAATTCATATGCTGCTTCCCTAATTAATCAAATTCAATGGAGTGCATAATGCAATGTAATCATACCTAATCTTATAACTTTATAAATTATTATTTTGCCAATTGACTGATTATCCAATGACAACTATATCTACCATTCTACCTATATTTTATGTGTGTGTGTGTGCATATATATGCCGCCACCCCTCTCTCTCTATATATCTATCTAAAGTTTTCCATTTGGAGTATTTTTCCTCTTATTTATTTTCTGAAAAATATTAAAACCTGCCCTCTCTTTAAAAAAATATGTAAATTTCAGCAAATTTATAGATCTCAAATTCAGAAATTTGCAATTTAAAGTATGCATTTTTTCTCTTATTCATTTTCCGTAAAATATTAAAAAATTCCCCCTCATTCCAAAATCAATAAACTTCAGCAAAAATTTATTGTTCGATTTCAAAGGATTCATATCCAAGGGTGGATATGATATTAATATGAAAATCAACATCACAAGCGCAACCAATTTGGCACTCTCATGGAATCATCCAACATATCTCATTTATTTCAAAGCAACATTATATATATAGCCGACACATATATTGCTTGTGGGGTTGCATATATTTAATTATTTTATATACAAACATATATATGAAGTGAAAGCTAGGGAAGGGTAGGTTTGGGTTTGTTGATGCAAACAAGGAAGCTAGGGAAGATTAATCATGTTGGCCAAGACACTTCACTTTTCACTATCACTCTCGCATATTCACATATTAATTCCTGTCGACAAAATCATACAAGAATTCTGAATTTGACTATTCCATCATTTTGATTTCCAAGTTGCAGCAGTAGCTTTTGTGTTTGTGAGGGCGTGTGTGATATATATATATATATATATATATATATATATATCACAATCAATAACATTAATATTGTTAAGATGTGACTAATCCCCTTATACTCTAGGATTTTTAAATTAAAAGGGTTTTAGTGATACTGATAAGACTCTCTCTATATACATTATTAAGGATCGATCCTCTAACTAAATGCTTAAAGAGGTCAGCTAAACTGCACTAAACCTCATGGTTAAGTTAAAAGATTTTAATTAAATTTTTTTAATCTTTTATCTTACATATTCTCTTTATTATAATTTTATAATCCTACTTTTTCTATTTTTTAAATCCAACTCATAAAAAAAAAATTATCTCTCCAAATCCCTCATACCAAATAGCTCGGCCGTTAGAGTTTGTGTTGGGATATAGAGTGATTCTATATGGAGGCAATTAATTTTGTATTTAGGGAATGGCTTCAATACGAGTATGATGGAAGAAATAGCACAATCTAGCAAAGGATTGAAATGCCACTTTCGAATATATTTATCATAATAGGGCCAATAATTAAATGTGTGAATCAGCTAGTTAGACAAGCTCACAACCTCGGTGTTAATTAGTTTTTTCTTTTCTTTTTGTTATTTAATGATCATTGCTAAGGGTTTATAAATCTTGAGGCTAATATCCAGAGTACTTATTATTATACTAGCTAGTGTTCTCTTCTCTTTATATATATATATATGGCTTTCCAAGGCCTTTTATTAAAGGAAGAAAAAGGAAAAATACCTCATTCTATGTAGGAGTTATAATAAAAGGATTTGATCACTAAAAAATTTTTATTGACAAGTGAGTAACATAAAATTATTATTTTCAGCACTTAAACTTGTCATTATTTACTCTTCAACCATCATTAGGACTTTTGAATAATTAAATCTCTTTCTTGGGGCTTTATAGTAATTACCCATAATATTTATTAACTATGTGCATGTTTTTCTATATTTTTATATGTCTTGTACGGAATTTGAGATAAGTGGGAGTGTTGATGGCTTTATAAATAATGTGACTTACTATAAATTTGATATTTTATAGTCATATTTGTGCATTTACGATGTATTTTCATCAACTTGTAGATGGATATGTTTCTTTTTAACGATGTGTATATGTTTGTCTGTTCGATTAATTATAAGATTTCCTTTTTCAATTTTACAATCAAAGAGATTTTCCTAGTTTTTAATCCTGAACAAAAAATTAAGGCAAAAGAAATTCATATTTGGTCTTAGTAAGAAAGACGCGAGAAAATGTGTAACATCCCACATAATTAACACTTACAGAAGGTTGATGATTTCCTAATTATGTTTTACGAAGTAAATTTAAAGAGTGGATGGGTTGGACTTGGAAATAATGTTGGCAAAAAACAGGATGGGCTAGAAATGATATTCTTTATCTTTTTTCTTGGGGCAAAATAATATTCTTTATCTGGACTTTTTCTGTACTATTTTAGAAATTGTTCTTTTCATTGAAAAGTAAATATTTTAAGCTTTTCCTAGAACCCTAATTTAGCTAACAAAAATTAGTCCACTTGGTAAGGAGTTGGCTTATAACTTATAAGGTTGTGAGTTTAAATCTTACTAAAAATATGATAACCTTATTGGTGAGCGAACTATAAGTACCTCTGTAAGTGCTCTTTGATCCTAGAGACATGCCCTAACTCTGGTGAGTCCTCGAGACCCAACTCACCTAAACTTTTTGCTATAAAAAATCCTCATTTATAATTGTTGGATGTCTAGATAATAAGTTATGAATTTTCAGGACAAAAAAATATCACATGCGCACAACGCACGAAGTTTCCGCTGCAACACACAATCAATTCAGATGTTCTATTAGATGCAATTTGAGGCAAAAATAAAGAAGGAAGGGAGCATGGTGGAGCTCTGCTACGGCATGATTTTTGGGCAACGTTGGACCAAATTGGGAGCCTTGTCCAAGCACCCTCAAACCTCAAGTTTTAATGTGTGGATATGGTTTTGATTCAAACTTCCTTGGCAATTGAGATATGATGAGGAAGATGTGGATATTCCTGATTTTGACGATAACAAAACTTCAAAGATTGTGTTTAACATGTTATATCAGTTAAACTGTTAAAGTGTTGGAAGATGCCTCTACAAGTGAAGACTGTGCTTGTCTTTAGGCTTGAGTCTTTACTTGTAATGATATTTAATTGGAGTTAGCTCAAATGTTTTCGCTGTTAGATAAGGCTAGCTAACCCAAGATGAAGGGTGAATTGGGTTAACAAAAGATTTCTGCACAAGATGGGAAATGAAGCACAATACATAGTCGACTATATAAAATAATGGCTGCAGATATGAACAGTCGTCTACGACATATAGCAGTAGGTTAAAACAATGTAAACACAGGTGCCAAAAGTAAAGAGTTCAAGGTAGTGAGAATGCAAACAGTACGATTTATCCTGGTTTAGCTCACACCTGAACCTACGTCCAGTCTAGTCCCTAAGCTTTTACCTTGAGATTTCTCTACTAAATCCCAGAAGTTTGATCCGAGTATTAGTGAAGGTGCTAAATCCCACTAGTTTGATCTATGCACTTGAGAAGTTACAACAACCCCACTAGTTCAATCAGGGCACTAGTGAAGCCACAACAATCCCTCAAGTTTGATCTACACATTTGAGAAGCCTAACAATCCCAATAGTTCAATCGGGCCACTAGTGAAGCCACAACAATCCCACTGGTTTGATCTAGGTACCAATGAAGCCATAACAATCCAACTAGTTTGATCAGGGCACTAGCAATACCACATCCACTACCACAAATTCAATCCGGATACTTGTGAAGCCACCACCTATATTCAAAGATTACAACTAGAAGATCACCCAAGTGATCAGCTCAATGAAAACCTCTTGAAGGGTTAGATGTGGATAACTGAAGCGCCAAATGAGAGATAATGAATCATAATGATATAATCTCTTAATCTCATGTAAGAAAACATTTTTGCAAACTCACTTATTTTTCCAGAATGTCTCTCTACTGCCCATATTTGATCAAGACTCATATTTATAAGTTTCTTGGATAAAGAGACGTTAGACACACAAACTAGTCGTTACTATCCATTCTAAACTATTGTAAGAAAAAGCAGTTCTTCAATAGATAACTAAAGCTTAATAGACGAAATGTGTTTGGACAATGGTCATAATGCATTAGGAAGACTTCATTAAGTACTGGAATTTTAAATAAAGAGGCACAATCATTTATTAGTCCAAATGATTAGCATGTTAAATATATATGTTCCAGAGAATGCACAAGTTATTTTACTATAATAGGTAATGCATTAGAACAGCTTGCTTTAGCTTGTTAATGAACATTTGAATATACTTGGAACAACTTAGCCCATCATAGAATTTTCATGTTAGGCATAAGGCTTTAATGAGTTGAAATCTTTCTTAAGAGATAGACTTGAAACTCATGTAGATAGTCAACTTTTTAGACATAAGAGGGATATTTTGAAATATGATAAATCAGAGACAATTTGATTATGGAGAGGTTAAATCTTATTTTAAAATGGGATAAATCAAATCATGGAAGACAATCGATTTATGGGGATTAAATAATATTTTGGGCTTTAAGCTAATAGATTGACCACATAATAATAATAAATAATGATTAAATGACACCTAAACACTAATTAATGACTCTGGGCCTTTAGCCTTATTAAATAAAACGAAAATTATAAAATGAATTGACAAAAAGACTGAAATAAAATAAACAGACTTCAGTTGAATTGGTCTACAAGTAATGCTTTTTGTAACTCCTGTCAAGCCTCCTTCGAGGCCATTAAGATGCTTCAAATCACTATTCACCGTACATGACTTGCCATGTTATACTATTATTTTTGCTAAGCATAGGTATATTAGAAAATGCATTTAAACCTGTTTTTTATATTATAATTTTTTGAAAATAGTTGAATTCACCCATAATTTAAGGAAAGGAGGAAATATCCCTCGCTCCTATTGGATATCAATGTTGGGTAGGGAAGTTACCAATTATCTTTAAACATAAATATAGGCGCCTAGAAACTAGGTTAACTTCTCAAATATCGTGACTAGAACTATAATAAAATTATACTCTCTAAAAATTAAACACACTCTAAATTATCATATGTTTCATCTTTTCGTTAACTAAACTTCCAGACAACGAGTAATACATTTGAACCTAAATTTGTTGGAAGAGGGCCCAAATCATTGAAAGATTTTCTGGCATGATGAAGACATTGAAGGTTTGAAAGTTGCCCTAGAGATCCAAGAATGGGGCCCAAATCATCCAACGAAACTTACCAGTGAGAGGGAGTCTTACCTTCAAAATAAAGATTTTTTTTTTGTACAAAAAGAAAATATTTTTTTTTTCAATTGGGAAAAACATGGATTTGGTATGATTGTGCGTTTGGTGGGGGTGTTGCAGTTGGTGCATCCAAGAGCGTGCTTGATAGATATGTGCCGAGAGATATGGAGCTAAGGAGAAGAAGAGTAAGAAGATGGATATTCACTCCATGTCCTAGTCCCGTCATGGTCCTATATGGATGGCGACATCTTAGGACAAGATTGAACACGAGACAGGATTATTTCAATTTTATCACGTATCGTGCACACCCCAATATGTTCATAACAGAGGCTACTCCCTTGTGTCCCTTCTAATTTCTATAAGAAATAATCTCTTTCATAAAGGTAACTCTAAATATAAAAAATAAATCCTTTTTATTTTAAATTTTAAACTAATATTTCTAATTTTAGCCGGCCCCATTAAAAGTGTTTCACTTATTATCTCTACAATAAATTTCTATTCATTATCTTTCAAATCTCTTTTTATAAAAAATGATATAATTGAAAAGACAAATATATATATCTTACATATTTATTGTTTTTAAATAAATTTAACTAATATTTTGAACTTTGTAATTTTAATAGTTGTTTCTTATAAAAATGATTAGAGAAAATATATTATTAAGTGTGTGTTTGACTGTTTGGCTATCAATTCTGAGAATTGATTCTGGCCAAAACCGCGGTTTAAAATTTTTTTACACAAATAGTCATTTTTGTTCAGAATTGATTTTGGGCAAAACCTAAGTTTTGAATAAACCCCTGAAAATAGCTTTTGGTTTGAAACCTAGGTTATGGATTATCCAATTACTATTCTACCCCTACTTTTTCTTACACCCTCTCTCCTCTCTCTTCTCTTATCTCTCTTTTTCTCTTTCCTCTCTCTTCTCTTATCTCTCTCTCCTCTCTCCTCTCTACACTCTCTTCTCTCTCCTCTTTCTTCTCTATCATCTTTCCTCTCTCTTACTTTTAATCAAATCATACCATTTTTGGTAATTTACCAATATAAAAAGTAATTCTATTACTAATCATCCAAACATCTCTATTCCCAAAATCTATTCTTCTCAGAATCTATTCTCCAAAAGCTAATCCAAACACACCCTAAGTCATAAATAATACAATCGCCTGCCGTGACCATGGAGGCTCATTTTGGTGGCAACTTATTTCTTGAAGAAGAAGAAGAAGCGGTCTCACGAGGCTTCCTTTGACTACTTGGATGGGAATGAAAAAGGATACCATGAAACAAAAAGGATTGAAGCTATGGGATGTTACACATTTTCTCGTGTCTTTCTTACTACAGGCAATATTAACAATATGTTGTTTTTTTATATTTCATCTTTTTTATTTAATTTAATTCCATTCATTTCTATTTACCAAACCACAATAACATCAGCTCAAAAAGTAACATATTACCTGTGGGTCTACCCACGTAATATGCACGGGTGCGCACATGAAATGAGATGAAACAAGTGTGGGTTTGAGTTAGTTGAAGCAAGGAAGCAGAAGAGTAGGTAATTATTTGAGCCAAAGTATTTCAT
Source organism: Leucaena leucocephala (assembly GCA_037074615.1). Lineage (NCBI taxonomy): Eukaryota > Viridiplantae > Streptophyta > Magnoliopsida > Fabales > Fabaceae > Leucaena > Leucaena leucocephala. Next base: position 10,095,843 of record CM073536.1, on the reverse strand, counting down.
CAGTCTTATTTTTATCGATAACTAGATACTAATTCTTTCGAGACATAGAGATCACCGAAATATATTTTACTTTTTTCAACAAAATATTTTCTATACACATGGCCTGATTCGAACTCAATACATCATATTTAAGGGACTCAGCTATCTACTAACTGTACCAACCAAGTTTTTTTAGTTAATTTTTTTTAATTTACTAGTGGTTTCCATGATACCAAAAGATTTGTTTATGAATTCAAATAAGACAATTTAAATTATATATATTTAAAAATAAAAAGTAAATTCTAGAGAATTTGAAATATATGTAACCAAATAACCAATCCAGATCTAACTATCAATATAAATATAACATTTTCATAAAATAAATAAAGAAATTAAATGTGTATGGCTTAGGTGAATTACAAAAGGTTAAAGGGGGCTACATTGCTTATAAGTTGAGAATAATACACCTTACTTTAAAGTTTAAATTTCAAACAAATTATGTTACATAATATCAATCTAAATATGTGGATATAATGCTGCTAGCCAGTGCCCACTAGACTAAATTATTCTACTATTCCATACATTGGTAATTAACTTGAAATGACGATAATCCTTCTAATACAAGACTTTCATTATTTATTGCACCTCGTATTTTATTTGCTACCTCATATATTGGTACATCACTAGGCCCTCTACTCACTGGTGAAAAATTGGCAATCGAAATCCCCATTTTTAAACTAGTCAATGCGGAGACGGTTTTAAAAAAATGAGCGGTGGTATTTTTGTAAATAAAATAAAATATTCACACCGTATTTACTCGTGATCGATGTGGAAATATTTAGTCCGATTTAGATGTTTAATTTCTACAGCAGATGTTATAGAGACCGATGTAGAAATATTTGGTCCGGTTTAAATGTTTACTTTCTACAGCGAATTTATATTGACCGAGGTGAAAATATTTAGTCCGGTGTAGATGAACTCCGTCAGGATCCTTTCCCGCCATTTTATGTCAAGTCTTCTCAGACATGCGCAGTATTTCATCATGATCACCTTCTCCGATATCTGTTTTATATTCATTTCTTCTATTATTCTATCTTAACTCTCCAATGGCTTCGCCTCACAAAAGACAGAGACAGAATGTTGAAGACAAACATATGCACGTATCTCCTGATAACCCTTCAGTTCCTTCTCCTCCTCCCTTGCTTCAGCAACTGGTGGAGTTCCTGGAGGAACTCATCCCGCGCTTCAATGACCTGGAGCGCTCGGTGGAAGAACTGGCTCTGAAAGTGGAGAGGATGAATGAACGTTTCAGAGCCTTCCGTTCTGAAGTTCGTCGCCATCAACACGATGATAGTTTCTTTCATCCTGTTGTTGATAGAGCGAGGTCTTTTTTTCTAGATTTCAAGATGTAAAGTTAGTTAGTAAAGTTTAATTTGAATGAATATAATGAAGTTTAATAGGTTTCTTGTTCTGCATACGTTGCTGATGATCCGTTTATTTTTCATCTGAATCCCCCTTTTAAACCGGTCACTAAGGAGAAGACGGTTTAAAAAAAATTAAATTTTTACACTGGTTTTAAAGTAACCGATTTAAAATATAAATACCCGGTGCAGATTAGCTTCGTCCTATCTGCCTCTTTAGTTTCCTGTCTATGCTTTCCCGCGTGCTTTCTTTATTTTTCAGACCGTTCATTTCACTTCTTCGGTTCCCAACGTTTGTAGTCATTATAATAGAAGGCCAATTGCATTCTTCTATATTCTTATTGATTATGAACGTTAACCATATATATATGTATACCATTCTTCTATTTTATTTTCTTTTCATCTATCTGACTCCTCCAATGGCTTCTTCCTCACGCACGCCTCCTTCTCCGCCCCACAAAAGAAACAGAGATGACTTTGAAGACAAACATCCTGATCCTCACCCTTCTGTTCCTTCTCCTCATCCCCTGGTTGTGACTCTGATAGAGAGCATTGAGGAACTCATACTGATCTTCAATGGACTGGAGGACTCTGTGGAAGAACTGAATCGCAAAGTTGACAGACTGAAAGCAAGTTTCAGAGATTTCCGCTCAGAAGTTCGCCACCATCAACCCCGTGATAGCTTCTTTAATCCTGTTGATCTCACCCAATCTGATGACTCCCAAAACTTCGAGTCTGATGAGTAGTGAAAGATTGTAACTTTTATATATTCTGATATATATATTTTTTTGTGTAAAAGTTGATGACATGGTCTGTATCACTTAAAAAAAACTGATATATTTACACCGGTCTATATATAGTGGCCGGTGTAAAATATACTCTCTACAACTTTTATATATATCTACACCGGTGTAAAATTTTATCCAGTGTATATTTTCTTACAAAACAAACTTTTTTTTTATTTTTTTTACCAAATACTCTTTTATTTGGTACATTTCTAACGCCTTCCATCTCTCATTTTTCCTTGGTTCGCACGTTAAGTCTTCTCGGCGCTTCACATACGGTGAGTTTTGTTTTGAACTCCTCTCGAGAACTAAAAATTTATTCTCTCCATGCATTAGCTGCAACGTAATGGTTTAATTTCTTGTTTTCTGTTTTTCTAGTTCTTATAGTCTTCCACAAATATGGATCGTAGTTGGATAAATGCTAAACGAACAAGTGTTGAGTATGCTGAGGGGGTGAAGGAGTTTTTGGATTTTGCTAAACGGAATGGTGATGATGACAATGGAAGGTTTTATGTTCCTTGTGTGAGTTGTTTGAATGAGAGGAAATAAAGTCCTGCTGATATTTACACTCATCTAATTTGTGAGGGGTTTTGCAAGAGTTACACGGTATGGGTATGGCATGGTGAACAGGTGGAACAGACATTTGACGATGACATGGATACTGATGATCGAGTAGAGGACATGATTCGTGATGTTGGAGAAGATGCTTTTATGCGGTCACATGCATATGGTAATATGTGCAATGATGCAGAAAAGCCTCTATACCCAGGGTGCAGAAAATACAACCTGTTGAATGCGGTGTTGAGATTGGTAAGTGTGAAAGCTCGGCATGGGTGGAGTGACAGTAGTTTTTTAGAATTGCTTGAGTTGTTACAGGACATGTTTCCTGAAGAAAATGCGTTACCCAAACGCTACTATGATGCGAAGAAAATAATAGGTCCTTTAGGCATGCAGTATAGAAAGATTCATGCATGCCCAAATGATTGCATATTGTACAGGAAAGAGTTTGAAGATGAGGAGAAGTGTCCAATATGTAAGACACCAAGGTACAGATCAAACAACTCTCCTGCCAAGTTGTTATGGTATCTTCCAATTTTACCAAGGTTTAAGCGACTTTTTTCTAATGAAGATGATGCAAAGAAAATGTTATGGCATGCAAATAAAAGGATTAATGATGGAAAGATTCGTCATCCTGCTGACTCTTTGCAATGGAAGAAGATTGATGACTTATTTCCCGAGTTCGGCAATGAACCATGAAACCTAAGGCTTGGACTTAGTACGGATAGAATGAACCCTTATAGTAGCCTTAGTAGTATACATAGTTCATGGCCCATCCTTCTGGTGATTTACAACCTATCTCCCTTACTGTGTATGAAACGGAAGTATGTAATGTTGTCTATGCTGATCTCAGGACCAAAACAACTGGGAAATGACGTAGACGTTTACCTAACACCCTTGATCGAAGATTTGAAGAAGCTATGGGAAGGTGTGGATGTTTTTGATGCTGTTAAGAAGGAGGTCTTCAATATGCGGGCCATGATCTTTTGTACAATTAATGACTTTCCTGCATACGGAAATTTGTTAGGGTATAGTGTTAAGGGCCATAAAGCATGTCCGATTTGTGAGGAAGGGACTTGCTACTATCAACTTCATCATGGAAGAAAGACAGTCTACCTAGGTTATAGGAGATTTCTAAGACAAGACCACCCATACCGTCGACTAAAGAAGAAATTTTATGGCGGCCAAGAATTTGAAAATGCTCTAAAGCCATTGACTGGCGAACAAGTTTATGAAAAGGTGAAAGACATCAATGTCACTTTCGGTAAGCTTACCAAGAAAAGTGAGAAAAATGTATGGAAAAAAAGATCTGTGTTCTTTGAGCTTCCTTATTGGCAACATCTTCATGTAAGGCACTGTCTTGATGTGATGCATGTGGAGAAAAATGTGTGTGACAGCATTGTTGGAACACTTCTCAACACACATGGTAGTTCCAAAGATGGTTTGAAGGCAAGATTGGATTTGAAAGAAATGGGAATATGGGAGGAGTTACATCCGAGGCCAGATGGTGAGGGGAGCTATCATGTTGAAGAGACTAACATTTTGTCCAAGGCTGAGAGAAGAAGTATTTGTGAGTGTTTGCAAGGAATCAAAGTTCCCTCTGGGTACTCATCTAATCTTAAGAGGATTGTGTCCATGAAAGATTTGAAATTAGTAGGCCAAAAGTCTCATGATTGTCATGCATTGATGCAACAATTACTCCCAGTGGTTGTTCGAGGAATCCTTCAAGATGATTTGAGACACATTGTAACCCGACTTTGCTTCTTCTTTAATGCTATATGTGGCAAAGTCTTTGAGACTGAAAAGTTGGAGGAATTGGAGCACGAGGGTTATGTTATTTTGTGCCAGCTTGAAAAACAGTTTCTTCCTGCCTTTTTTGACATCATGGTACACCTCATCGTTCATCTAGTGCGAGAGATAAAACTGTGTGGCCCTGTATACTTACGATGGATGTACCCATTTGAAAGATACATGAAAATCCTTAAAGGGTATATGAATAATCCAAATCGGCCCGAAGCATCCATTGTTCAAAAATATGTTGCTGAAGAAGCTATGAATTTTTGTCAACAATACCTGTCTAAAGTAAGATTTACTGGTCTCCACAAACCCCTTGCCAAACAGGGGGGTCAACGCGGAATGTCGGTGAGGAGTGTTGATCGTAATGAACTGCAGCAAATACACTTACACATCTTGAATAACATTGATGAAGTTCAAGACTATATTGTTGTTCATAAAGATCTTGTCCGGAGAACAAATAATAGGATGACAGAGCAAAAGCTGATTAGAGAACACAACAAATCTTTTGCACATTGGTTCAAATTGGAGGTTGAAAATGAGGATTGTGTTTCTGATACAGTTAGATGGTTGGCATGTGGTCCTGAACATAATGTGATCTGTTGGAATTCATTTGATATCAACAGGTATTCTTTTTATACGAAGTCCCTAGATGATAGAAGTAGCGTGCAAAACAGTGGTGTTATGTTAGTGGCTGAAGCTATGCATTTCTCTAGTTCAAAAGACAACAATCCTAAATTAGCAGTCATCCCTTATTATGGCGTTGTTGATGAGATTTGGGAGGTGGACTACTCCAAATTCAAAGTTCCCGTATTCAAATGCAAGTGGGCTAATGTAAACAACGGTGTTATGATCGATCAGTTAGGATTTGCACTGGTGGATTTGAATAATACAAGTTTTGGGGATAAGCCTTTCATTATGGCAGACCAAGCAAAGCAAGTGTTCTTTATCACTGATCCTCAAAATGAAAGATGGTCTGTCGCACTCCAAGGAAAAAGGGTTGTTGACAATGATGATTCTTTTTATGAGATCCCTTCTTTTTCAGTAGGTTTACCACAATTAAATGAAGAAGAAGTGGATTATGATTAATTTCTATGTGTTTCTTGTTTTTTATGTAGTCTAAACATGTAATTTTAAGTTTCTTGTTATGATTGCGTATATGATTTTGATGTAATAATAACAGAGACAGATTCTTGTTCTGATAAGAATATTATGACGCCAATGATGGGATGATATATGATGATGGAGTTTAAAAAAATAACTACAACATTAAAACCGGTCTTAAGTGCTATCCGGTGTAAAAAGTCACTACTGACATTTTGTAAATAAATTATAGTTCGATTTTACACCGGGCTTTACTTTATCCGGTGTTATATTTTAAACAGTGTTATTTTTTACATCGGTTGTAAAATTTATCCGGTGTAAAATGTATCAATTTTACATTGTTTATGTTTTTGTCCGGGTTAAAATGATTTACACCCGGTGTCGCATGTTTATATTCATTTTTAAGCCCGCCCCTTGGCGCAATTACCTTCATTCTCCTTTCTCACGTACTCCGTCATATCGCCGCTCGTCGTGCTATGTGGTTCTCGCGAGGCTTCTCCACGCTCGATCAGTCGTTCTTCTCTGTTGTCTCTCTCGTTCTGCTTTTCCGTGTACGTGTTCTCTGCATTTTTTTCCCTGTGTACGTGCGTCGCCCTTTTTATGTTCGTTTAATCTAGGTTTTCTATTTTTCCTGATGAATGCTTGCACATCTTTCCATTCATAACTGCTAAAGGAACAAGTTTTATGTATTCTGACAGGTTGAAGGAAAAAGGGTTAAGTCTGTTTTCAATGTTTTTGATGTTGTTATTGCGTACATAGGAATATGGAGGATAGAGTTACTCAGATTGAGGCTAGCGATGCTCCAAGCGCCACTACGCAAAGGAAGGGCAGAAGTGCGACTCGTTTGAAAGACATTACGAAGGACAGGATGGAGGGGAAACTGCTTCCGATAGAGTTTGACAGAAACTGGAACCCAACTGGTGAACACAGGACAAAGTACGTAAGTTTTGTCAGCCTCCTAGCACGCAACAAGCCTAGCATCACCTATTTGACTTGGGATGTTGTGGATGATCACGTGAAGAATCAAATTTGGGACACTATCCGGGTATAGGAACTATCTAACATTGCATGCAGAGCAATACCAAATACACAACTGTTTGTTGATTACTCTGTTTTCAATGGCAAATATTGCATCTCACTTACGATGTTCCCAACAATGAGTTCTTGAAGAAGAAGACGTTGTCTTATTGCGCTGAGCGTTGGAGGGCATTCAAGATACAACTAGCTCGTCAGTATCTGCATGGACAGGACAGAAGTGGTCATCCTCAACCTTCTCCATGCAGCAAGTATCAATTCATTGAAGAAGCTGCGTGGGAAGAATTTGTTAGGAATCAGACCACGCCAGTAGCAATGGTGAGTGTATCCTCCTGTATGTGTTGGCAGAAAAAGTATCAGAGTATCATATGTATTGATTTTAACTACTTCATGTCTTGTAGGAAAAAAAAGGCAAAAGCGATTGAATACGCCCTCAAGAATGATTGCCCCCACACAATGTCTCGAGGGGGTTATGCGAAGGCAGAAAGAGAGTTGTTGGGGGCCAAGAGGAAGAGGCTAGAAGAAAATGCTGGGTCGGATCCTAGTGTTCTTCTTGACCCCCCCTCTCCGATACGTCGCGAAGAAAAATTGTTGTACGCTCGCCAAAGAAAGAGAGGAACTTTTACAAGCGACAATGCTCGCATAATTGCTGAAAAAATTGTAAGTACTACTTGCATTATTTTGTGTTAGTAGACTATATATAATTATATCACTTTCCTTATGTTTGTTCTTTCTATGTTATAGAGTGATCTTAAACAACAAGAGTCCCATGGATCCTTCAAGTCAGATGGTAGGAATGACATCTTGACTGTTGCCACTGGGAAACAAGAACATGGGGGCCGTGTCAGGGGAGTTGGAAGAGGTGTGGGTATAAGAGATTACTTTGGAGCATCTCAAACACGTTCCCCACATGTGGTGCCGAGGGCAGAGTTGGCATCCTTGCTCTCTACCATAAGGGCAGAGGCTAAGGAAGAGGCTTGGATAGAGGCTAGGGCACAAGCAGAAGCTTCAATTGAGGCGCGATTACAAGAGGGTTTCGCAAAGATGAAGGAAGAAATGTTGTCCATAATGACATCAAGGCAGCAAGAGCCAACTGATCCCCTCCCGCCCTCAACTGCAGTCCGTCCAAGCACTAAGGGGAGTTGTTGCTTGCCGCTGTCAGAGGATGCAGAACATTGTGATCTATATGTTGAGGATCCTCTTAGACGCTTAGTGGCACGTGGATCCATCCATAGCCTAGGGGCAACTGTTCACCACAGCCAAATTCAAGACGATCAATTAAGGGTGACAGTTGAAGCCGTGCTAATTGGAGATGCTCTTGTCCCAATTCCCACTGATGAGGTGAAGACAGTGAGCCAAGCAAAAGGGACTTTCATATTGTGGCCAAGCATCTTGTTTCGGATCACGTCGCCTCATCCCCCGGCCAACTTCCCACCCCTCCTACTTTGAATGCCATGCAACGTGTGATCCTATTGGCATATGACAAAATGTTCCATGTGGACTCGTTGCCTATGGATTCAGTTGTGGGCGACATGGGGGCACCGGCCTTCCTGGACCATGCGGACGTCAAATCTCTGATCACTCCCAAGAAAGAACTGACCTCCGGCTGCATCCAAGTGTTTTTGATGTAAGTATAATTTAAATGTAAATATATGTAATAACAAAGTTCAAGTCTTACAACTAATGTCATTTATGCATTGCCTGTAGGTACATGCAAGCTGAGTTGGTTTCCTCCAAGGGCAAACAAAAAAAGTTTGGATTCCTATGCCCACTTCAGATTTATGCTAAAGGGACCTCTCAATCTTCGAGGCTTGCATACATTTCAAGTAGGCTCGGTGAAACCGATATTAATTGTTTCTTCGCACCATATATGCAGGACTAAGAATAATAATATTTTATTTTATTTCATATATACTAGTTTTGTATTTGCTTAATTATAATACTCATTCTCTTTTAACTAATCTCTACAGCAATCATTAGCAACTTGTCATCCTATGTAAACATAGCTATAAAGTTTTCTTCTTATGCTCCCTCCATTACAAGCCCTCGGTTGATGTTAGGAAGATCATGAACATGTGAGTTCTCTTCTATACACAATGATCTTTGTGATAAATGGGTTACTAACTTATTAACTTTGGTCATAGGGCTATGAGGACGTTCGCAGTTGTAAGGGGCCTTAAACACCCTAATTTGGTGAGGGACCCTGAATGGATCACACCGAAGGTAATAAAAGTATATATTGGGTGTTAGCTAGGTTCCCCGTTTTGATGATGAGAAATAATTTTTATCTTGTTAACATTACAGAGTCGAAGGCAACCCAGAGAAAGCAACTTGTGCGGCTTCTACATAGTTAGACACATGGTCAATATTATCTTGTCAAATAGGATTGACCTAACTGAGGAGGTAAAATTGTATTATTAATGATTTCATATTTCTTAATTCTCAATCTAATCTATATTAGTAATGACTTAATTTCTTTGATTTTGATTTCATATTTCAGATGTTTGATCAACCTGATCCATTTCCTGACCAAGATATTGAGGACCTGCGTAATCGGTGGGCAGAGTTTTTTGTTCAATTCCTTCCTTCTCAATAGTATTTGTCTTTCACTGAATACCTTTTTCTACTTGTCTGTTCAAATTGTAGCATTTTTGTATTGAATTTTATTCAATGAATAATATAATGAGCAATTAAATTATATATGTCTCTGGCATCTTGAACTGATGATGATCGATGATTGAGTCGTATATTATATTTGGGCAGTTTATTTATGAAGCTTCAGGCCAACGAAATGTATTAAATATAAATTTAATAACATCTACATCGGAGGTATATACCTGCCGGTGTAGAAAGAACATATATCATAATATATAAATTAAATTTAATAACATCTACACCGTCCCAATATTCAACCGGTGTTAACATTTGAATAATCTACACCGTCCCAATATTCAAATCGGTGTAGATGTTAAAACATAATACACCGGAATGTGAACCGCTTTAACGTGTAGACCGGTGTAAAAAAATATACATTCTACACACCATCCTATATTCAACCGGTGTTAACATTTGAATAATCTATACCGACCCAATGTTCAACCGGTGTAGATGTTAAAAATAATACACTGGGTGTAAATGTGAACCGCTTTAAATTTTAGTCCGGTGTAAAAAAAGTATACCTTCTACACCGGTCATGTGACCGGTGTAGAAGGTCTCACTTTTTACACAGTCCGTTTCTACACCGGCTGTATGTGCGATGTTGAATGCCATTTTCAACCGGTGTTGAAATACTTTTTTCCAGTCGTGACTGCTGCACTAGGTCAGTTCTCAATTTCTTTTAGAATTAAATTTAAATTAGGCACGTTTTGCTCGCATGAATATATATATGCTGCATGAATATATATATATACCCTCCAATTTTAAATATAGATGCTACATAATTTATAAATTTTAAAAAAATTAATTAAGTTAGTTATTTATAAATTGTCAAACTCATAAATTTAAACAAATTTATAATATAGATATAGATATAAACTCGGATCGTGAACTCTACCTCTATAATAAATAACTATTAAAAGTATATGATTATAATTAAATAATTAAAATAAAAAAATACAATGATTTGGTTTAAATATATTTCAAATCCAAATTATTAAAATTAAATCCATAACATTAATAGTTTATCATACTCAGCATAAAACTTTTTTATGAAGTCCATATATAAAATCACTAAATAATATAATAAAATTTCAAAATGTAAAATAAGCTTAAGAGTGAGTTGAGACAATTTTATAAGTTAAAAATATAAAAACGATAAACTTAATAAATCAATTTGTGAGTTTAACTAAATTTGTAACTAGCGTGAATTTAAAAACGAGTTGATATAATTTTGTAAGTTACAAATATAAAAGCGATAAATTCAACTAGTCATGTTGCTGGTTTAATAACAATATATTTATAAAAAAAATATATTAGTTTCCATATAACTCCACATGTTCTTCTATATTCTTTCCAAGATTGTCTAATAATGTGGAGGAAAAAAATGATAGAAATATCTATTGATTTCTGGGATTAATATGATATATTACTTACTATGAAAGTACGAATTTGTAATTTGTATTCATCAGCTATTCTAGCCAGGTGTGTTCCATTTTGACGCAGATGTATAATTTTATCATAAGAATGCTTTTTTTTTATTAATTTATTTACTTTTTATTAAATTTTACAAATATTGACCACTGTCCTGGTTTTTCTTATCCTTGTGAAAAATTAAGATGAAAGAAATTAAGAAATTTAAACTTTGTGTGTTATCTGGAATTTCGCTAGATGGATTTATCTCTTTGAAAAGTAACTAGAAATATGGATTCATGCATTGCCCGAGATACACAAATTTTTACGTTATAAAAAATTATAATACAATAATAATACAGTCATATATATATAATGAATTTTGTTATCTAAATTAAATTTACCATCAAATAATTTAAATTCACATCTCTTAGTTATTTAAATAATTTGATACAAACAATAAAGGGAAAATCCCATATAAAGCTAACTGAAATACTCAAATTAAAAATCAGGCCTCTAAATTTAACAAATTCCCTGATAAAGTCAACATACTCAATTTGGGATTTCAAAATCATATGAATTTACTTCACTGCCCTCTCCTCTCTCCTTAATCTCAAATCCCGCAGCACTCCTATTTGCTTGCCTCTCTTCTCATATTCGCCTCCCTTGGCTCGGTGCTTTCGTCCCTTTCCCTCCGTCGTTGTGGTGCTTCTTCTTCATCTTAGGGATGTATCACTTGGTGATCTTATGCCAATGAAAATTTTCTCTATCAACTTTTGTTTATGTTTTGTTGGTTTATCTATACGTGATTTGATAATTATTCTCATTTCTCAATCATAACAACGGATCATTTTTTCAATTTTTGCGAATGGCAATAGCATCCATTGACATTTAAATTTAATTGGTTATTATAAATTTTACACAAATTAAAATAAAAATAAAAAGTATGAATAAAATGTAATAAAACCTTTATTTTATCACTGGATTTGTCTTTAGATATCATATACATATTTAGCGTATTAAAATAATACATACAAATTAACAATAAACACCAAATAAGAAATTATTTAAAACTATTTTCAGTTTGCAAAAATTATTAATTAATTATAAAAAGATATCTAAATATGGATGAAACTAATGAAAACTATCAAACAAATTAAAAATTTTCCACAACAAGAGAACTAAAAATAAAGCGCGCGTAGATTTAGATGTAGAACAATTTACCATCTCCATAAATAAATAGGAACCAAACTCAAAATTCAAGCTAGTACGTAGTAATGGAAATAATTTATTCATATGATTGGATAATAAATCATTAGAGAGCAATGCTTAAGCCAAGCAACATAATAACATGAGTTTGCTTCGTTAACTAATTAATTAATTCATCATATAATTTAATCAAATAAGTAGAAGAGCATTAAGGGTTTCTTGGAGAGAAACCAAATGCAAGAGGAGATAAGCTAGGGCTCCGATATAGCCTGAGGAGATTGCTCCAATTGCACGATTACAATAGTAAGGAACTCTTGAACAAAATGGGATCCAATGTGCATGCAAGTTCCCATTCTTTTCCAAGCAGAACACTGCCACAGCTGCTGAGCAACTTGACCACATTATCACCATCAAAACCTATATCATCATACCATATATCATCCAATTATATATTAGTAATAAATTTTGTAAGAGAGGAAAAGAAATAGGAGAAGCGAAAATGGGGAAATGAGAAAAATAAAGAGAAAATGTTATCACTAGTCCGTCATATTTGTTTAGATGGGTGCGAGAAAACAAAAAGGAAAGAAAATGAGAAAATATTTGAATGATTAAAATCTCTTTGTCCCTATATTAAAACATATTATGTTTAAAATTAAATTAAATATCACAATGACAAAGTTATTTTAATTTTACCATCATTAAATAATTTTAAAAAAATATTTTTAAGATAAAAAATAAGTAGCGGATAATTTTTAAAATTAAATATAATAAATGAAAATAAAGAAATTATATATTATCCGACATTATTAATAACTAATAAAAATTAAAAATTAAATATAATGGTGTAGGGGTAGTTGTGGATAATAAGCTTTTCTCCTCAAATCTCTCTACTTATGAAGAGAAATTTTGGGAAGACCATTCCATTTTCTCCCCATTTTTCCTTTTTCTCCTATTTTCTCTCCTATTTAAGGAAGGAAAAACTTCCTTCCTCCCCATTTACCACTCACTTTTCTTTCCCCTCCTATTTTCTCTCAATCCAAACAAAGCAAGAGTTAGCTCAATGATAAATTTGTGAGTGTTTGAAAGAAGTGTCAAAAAGATTTTTTTTTAATCTGTACAAAGATTTCATATATATTCTAGTCAAATAGATTTTATATTAAAATACTAATTATACTGTAATTATGCAGTTATAAATAATTTGGTATACGTACAGCATCTATAGCAACTACAGGTTTCCATAGTAAGCTCTTGGAGTTGAGGCAAGAAACCGTAATGCTATAAGCACTTGCTACAAAATTTGTAAATAGGAAGCACCTGCCATACAAAAATTAAACATATATATAAAAAACAAATTAAGTAATAATTATATTTAAAATATGAATATTAATTTTAGTTTATTAATTAGTTCGAATTGTAGTAAGATCAAATAGCAGTAGAATTATTAGTTTTCATCTATTTAAATTTAATTTGGAGAGAAAAATGCATCAGTCCTTTCGACAAAAGTTCAGTTTAATTTTTTAATTTTATAAAGTATCTTTTCAATTATCTAATACTAACATTATCAGTATCATATTGTGTTTTTTATGCCAATCACTATTATTTTAAAAAAATTAAATTTAATATGTCAATATTTATGAATATTTTGTCAATATTTGAAATTACAATGATAGCATTTTTTTTTTGTTAATAAATGTGTTAAGATTAGAAGATTAAAAAATACTTTATAAAATTAAGAAATAAAAAAAATTGTGTCGTTAAAGGAAGAAAAATGTCGTTTTGCCTAATCTAGAAGACTCATATTTATAATTTTTATTGTGCATTATATTTTCCAAAATAAAGAAAAAATGATTTAATCAATCAAAAGCAGATCTAGCCAATTCAAATAAAAAGTACAGACCTACACAGGTTAGAGAAATCAAAGGGTCTAAAGACTAAAATCCGAAAAAATATAGCATAATAATTGGTCAAGATTTTTTTTTTCAAATCATTTTTTATAATTACCCGATTATTTATATTTTTTTACTTCCAAAATCTGTCTACGTCTAAGCAAAACAACAACAATACTGCAGTGTTGTTTTACAAATAACAGAACAAATATTCAATTTATAAAAAATATTTTAGGTTGTAATTATTCCCAACCAAATTTAAATCTAATTTAGTTACTAATAACAAAAGGAAAAAAAAAAAAACTCTGTAAGGGTGAGATTAACTTACCAATAAGGAGTTAAGTCACCAAATTGGATGCGAACAGAGTAATCGCCGAAGTTGGTTGTTTGATGCGTTATAAGCATTATCGTTCCTGCACACAGAGTAGCCATGAAAGCCACTAACCTCAACACCGTCTTCACTATTTTCACCTTATTGCTTGCCATCGATCAAGGATCCTACAATTCAAACTCTCCGTATCAAAATGAATTAGTTAGAATCAAACAAAACTTTTAAATATCATATGATTTGATAAAAATCAAAATATTGCAGACTGAACTAGCAATACTGGATCGACCCGCCGGGTTGATCCGAGTTTCAATACTATGATAAAAGGTTGATCCGAGTTTCAATACTATGATAAAAAACAAACATAATATAGTATACGTGTGCGCATGCACATACAGAAGTATTAAACAGAAAATACAAAATAGTTTTTTCTGTGATAGCCCAAGGAATAAAGGTAGGGTAAAGAATATAACTCACTATAGCTTGTTCGTGGCTGGAGAAATAGGCTTTCTTACAAGCTGTGGTAAGCTGTTATATATTGTGGTTCAGAAGAATTGTTAAGAGTTTTTTTTTTCCAAATTTGTTTTGCTTTCTTGGAAACGAAGCTAATCGGTTTTACTGGCTTATATAGTAATAAAACAATTAAATTCCAATATTTTATTTTTTGAATTTTTTTCCCAATCAACAATGTTTTTTTGTTCTTATTTGTAATAAACAAAGATTTTTATAATTGATTAATTATTTATGATTATTATAAATTTTAATTATAGTTAAAAATTTAAAATATCATAGAAATTTAAAATTTGATCTTTAAAAGATTTTGAGTCTTATTATATTAATAAATCGTTAATCCTATTAAAGTAGGGCTCAATCTTTTAAAGATCAAAGTTATATTATGTATTAGGATTATTGATTGCGGTTTGTAAACAAAGTAATTGAAAGTATTAAGTCGAGTCAACCTACACCTAATTTTAACTGAATTAAGTATTATAAAATTTTAAAAGTATAGTTAATCATATGGGTCTAAATCATTGTGCACAATTGAAGAACAAGATTTTAAGATGTTAAAATTAATTTTTTTTTGTAAGAGAGGAAATAATATTAAACAAATATCTGAAATAGTTTGCATACGCGTCATATAATGATATCTTTCCTATTCTTTATCATAAATTATTAGAATCAATCATCATAATATTTATTAAAGATTAAATCTATAAGACCTCAACCCCAAAATCCCATAATTTGAGGGAATGTAATATTTATATATTTATCATTTAATTAAATATTGAAAATTTATTTATTATTATATATGAGAATAATTTTTATATAACATTAAAAAATATGTGGGAACTGGGAAGAAAATAATACTCATCAACTTAAAACTCTTTTGTACTAGCAATAATAAGAGGGATATAAGAAGAGAAAAAAAAATCAAAACTTGACAACCGTTAACCTATCCAATTTTTTAATTAATAGAGATCATCCTGTAAAATGGGGAGCGAGAAATTATGATTATTAAGAATAATAATTATAATTATATATTTAAAATATCATAAAATTAGTTAAAAATATTACTGATCAATTATCATTATGAGAATGTTCAAGATCTTTCAAAGATTAAATTAAAATTACTGATTACGATTAGAAATTGTGACTTATAGAGAAATAAATTGAAAATATAGACTAGATTAATATACATAAAATTCCCTAGAAATCTCTAAATGAAGTTGAAAAATCTATTTTTTAATATATTTATATTCTAAAATATTATTATAGTTAGAAATTTAAAATATCATATAATTAGTTAATAATTTTACTAATTAATTATTATCATTGGGTTTAAAATTTTTTAAAGATCAAAATAAGATTATTGATTTAGTTTATAAATAAAAAAATTAAAAGTATTAAATTAATTTATTTTTAATTAAATTGGTAGTATAAGATTATGAAAGTAAAGTTAGTTGATTGATAATTGATTTTGCCAGCTTTTTACTGATTCTCGCTGTTTTTTTTTTTTGGAAGAAAAGACAATTTATTCAAATCTGATAAAAAGATGCAACTAGATCTTGGGCCTACATTTCTGTAGTCCAATAAAAATTACAAACCAAAAAGCCCAAGCCAAGGAAAGAGTACAACCCAAACTAATAGTAAGGACCGGATAATAAGAAACGTGTTCGTATCTCATAAAGATATAAATTTAAATCCTGTTACTATTATGAGAGTTTCTTTAGTAAATAATCTCGTAAGTTCTCTATAAGTACTCTTTGAGTTTTAAGGCTGTCTCTGGCATTAGTAGGAAACTAATGCTGTACTTACCTAAACTTTTTTTTATATATATAAAAAAAGAACAAACTTGGTGGTAGAAGCTTAGAAAACACAGTCCGAGAGAAAGATGGATACAACTCATAGTCCATCGAGAAAAAGATCTGCCACTATGTTCTATAATTTAATGACATGAAAACATTTTTTTAAAGTGGGAGGTTGTAGTTATGGGGGAAACAGGCTTTAATTGGGCCTACGGCTTGATTTAGTTAAAGCCTGATAAGACTTAGTATATTTAACAAAAAACGGAGACTTTAGGCCTATATAAAAAAAAATTTAGTTTAAATATGTTAATTTTTTCTCTAAGGCCTAGCCTATTTAATTATATATTTATAAATATGTAGGGTTTTAGTATGCTTAAAGCATACTTACAACTTTCAATACTTGAAATATGAGGCCTTTTTAGAAGTTTATATTGTAAGTAAGCCTTTAAAAAGTCATTAAGCCTACTAGTCATTTCAAAGGCTCAAACTTAAATATAAAAAAGCCTGAATATAGGCTTAGGACTAGGTCAAGGTATAAATTCTTGTTACAGGCTCAATCCTATTTAGTTAAAGTCTGATTTATTTTATTTTCTAGTTATAGATTTAGTTCCACTTGTAATTTTAGGATGTTAGTATGTCTTTTTTTTGTTATAAAAATTTTTGTAAAGGGGTTGGGCTCACCCATGATTTAAGGGTATGACAAAGTCTCCCTTCCTCCTAAATGATACCAATGTCGATAAGACGAGCTGTCTATTACCCTCAGGTGTAAACCTAGACACCTAGGAGCTAGGATGCCTCCCCAAGCGCCGTGACTGTTATCACAATAAAGTGGTACTCTCTAGATATCGAACATACTCCAAATGATCGTATATCTCACCCCTTCGCTAGTTAAACCCACGGACGATAGGTTAGTATATGTCTATTTAATTTAAAAAAACAAGAGTTATTGTAGAAATTAGTTGTATAGGCTAATTGGGCTTTAGGCCCAAGAACCGTGTGAATATTTCCGTATATAAGAGCAGGCCTAGGTCAAACAGTATATGGACTTATCCCTTTTTGATTCAATACAATATTTCTTTTTTTTTTGGTTCCATAAAAGTTAAGGTGAGTTCAACACTGATCCTTTATTAAGGTCAAGACATAGCTCCAAGGCTCAGAGAGTGTTTATAGGGAATTTATGAAATCGCCTACCAAATGAGTTCTCATAAAGCATTGGGAATTGAACTCACGTCCTTATAGAATACGAGTCCGTTCTTTACTATCTATGCTAACTCTCATTAGCAAATATTTCTTTTGATCCAAAAGCTGTGTGACTCTACCAATCAACAGTTATGATTTGCAAGATAACACCAAAATACAAAAAAAGACCAGAGGAGAAAATGTGAAAAGACCCCTTGTTAATTAATTCAAGCATGTCCCCCCTTGTTCAAATTAGGGGCGTTCATGGGCAGGGCTGGGCAGGGTGACCCCCCTGCCCGGTGCCTTGCCCAGAAAAAGCATGGGCTGTATTTTGCAGCCCGATGCCCGGCCCTGCCCGGTAAAAGCCCTAACCATTTTGGGCTGGGCGTGGGCGGGCTGGGCATGCCCAAGTTGTAATGCCATGCTCATGTTGTGAAAAAAATCTGCAATTATAAACTTCTAAAATAATATCATATTCATATGTCTTCAAGAGTTAAATAATATCTATAATCCACTAAAAATAAGGTAACAAAAAGATAATAATTAAAGTTTTGAAATTCATTGCATATAAAAAAACCTTGAAGTCTAAGTAGTTTATAATTACAACTTTACATTAATTTCTCAAATGTTGACAAGGATGAAGTATCTAAAAAAATAAAATAAATAATTATAATTTGTAATGTAATCATATTATGATTAATAAAGTTAAAAAAATTAATGTAGTTATAAATATTAAAAGATGCAACTTACGTACTTAACTATTTATATTTCTAAAATGACCATTTAGTCACCAGTAACTATCATATTCTCCTTTCTAAGTGTAGCATCTACGGAGAAAATAAAAAAAATAAAAAAAGGGTGCTCATGGGCAGGGCAGGGCAGGGCAACCCCCTGCCCGGTGCCCAGCCCGAAAAAAGCATGGGCTGCATTTTGCAGCCCGATGCCCAGCCCTGCCCTATATTTATCGGGCTGGGCAGGGCCATTTTTTCGCGGGCTCGGGTGGGCATACCAGGCCGCGGGCTTTATGAACACCCCTAGTTCAAATTAGGGGAGAGTAAATTGAGGCTCCACTGTTCCAAAATTGGAGTACCCATTTTCACTATATCCTAGTAATAATTCTTCAGTTTCTGTTTCAGATAAGGTATAATTTACTATATTTGAAGCGAGTTTCATCATTTTACCTTAAAGATATCATTTTACATTTATTTTTTTAATTGTGGAATTCGTAAAAATGTGTTGTAAATTAAATCGATAATGTAAAATGGTGAAAGTTCACTTTAAGTGTAGTAAATTCTATCTCTAGTATAATAAATTCCCCAAAACATGTAATCTTATATTCATCTTTTTAAATGTGGAATTTGTAAAAATGCATTGTAAATATTGCTAATGTGAAATGGTGAAACTTGTTTCAAGTGTAATAAATTTCACCTCTAATGTGTTGGATTTCTGAAACAAGATCTTTATTATTTTGATAGTTATTTTATATATTATTTTGCCTTATTTCAGCAAATAGGTCTTAATAGTTATAAAACCTTTTGGGAACCATCTCACCTTCATCACCTTGGCTCAAAAGCCCGAGTATGATGGCTAGCGCTTGCTTTTTAAAACAAAATGGCAATATTATTATACCTATCTAAGTTTAACTAGTGAATGGGTTAGATATACGATCATTTAGAGCATGTTCGATTCTTAAGGAGTACTTTTTTATTGTAGTTCCAGTCGCAACACCTAGAGAGGTATCTTAGCTTCTGGATGCCTAAGTTTACGCTTGAGAGTAATAGACGGCTCGCCTTACCTAACCCCTTCTCAAAAATTTGTATACAAAAAAAATTGTAATATTATAAAAACACAAACATTTCAAAATTGTAGTTTGGTAAAATGCATTGATTTGGAATCTTGCAAATTGGGATATCTTTTTGGGTTTTGCATATTTAAAAGGTATTTTAGTGGGATTCCCCTTTAAATATTTAATCATCAAAATTTCCTTTGCAATATATCTTTTAGTCCTTTTTCCTTCAACAGTAATATGTTATCTTTATCAATCCTAATTTAAACTTTAATAAAACTATGCATGTGTTGTAAAATATTAAAAAATTGTAAAGCATAGTTTTCAATTCTTAAAAATCTATTAACTCTATATTGTTATAAATATTAAAGAAAATGGATATCCATAACCATCAACCCTTAGGATTCCTTTTCTCTTGATGTCCTTAACTTCATAACCTCTTCAATGAATTGCTTGGAGGAGTTTCTTGTTGTAAAATGTCATTATATTAACATTTATTCCTTTGTAACCTTTGTATTAGCTTTAAGGGTTGGAGGCCTATAAATAGAGGTAATGTAGAAGAGAAAAAGATATCCATGTGAATGAGAAAATACTCCCTTTTGCTCTCTCCCCCAAATTATTGTCTTGTTGTCTTCTTTTCTTCTCTAATTTTCTTATTTTTATAACACGTTATCAGCACGATATTGCTCTGAAAAATTTAAGGTATAAACTTCTTGTCAATTCATATATTATTATGCTCAATTATATACAAATGTTATTAATTTTCTCTTTATCTAATTATATATATATGTGTGTGTATGGATTATCTTTATTATATTTTATTCTTATGTAAAATATTATGTTATTTTTTCCCTTCTTTTGATATATTATTATGACTGATTCTTTATTTATATGGGTGTGTATTGTTATTTATATTTCTAGTTCCTCTTTCCTATATGTTGTTTATATTTCCAACTCTCCTCCCTATATATTCATTTATATACTAGATTTATATTATTTCTAATTCTATATATTGTAACATATTATTTATGTTATTTATATTTATGCATGTTTCTTTATGTTATTTAATTTATTTTATTATATTTATTTATGTTTATATTATTTATTTTATTTATGTTGTTTCTATTATTTATTTTATTTATGTTGTTTATATTATAGCATTATTTTCTCTGTATTATTTATGTTGTTCTAATTATATATTATTTTATATTGTTTATTTAATTGCTTAGGTTTTACTATATATACATTATATTTATTTATTTATTTATTTTATTTATTTATTTATGCCATTTATATTTTGTTACTTTTATTGAATTTATATTTATTTTGAATATATAATATTTATTTGATTTATGTTTTTATTATCATATTTTTTTCAATTAATTTTATCATAATTCTAATTGTTATTATTATTATTATTATTTTAGTTTGATCCATGGCTAATTTTACCAAACTCGAGTTTACCACTCTTGATATCTCGGGAAAAAATTATTTGTCTTGGGTTTTAGATGCTGAAATCCACCTAGATGCCAAAGGTCTAAGGAATGCTATTTTACCTGAAAATGAAGCAAGCAGTCAAGACAAGGCTAAGGCCATGATTTTCCTTCGCCACCATTTACATGAAGGGCTAAAAGTTGAATACCTAACGGTGAAAGATCTGTTAGAGTTGTGGAATAATTTAAAAGAACGATATGATCACCAAAAAACGGTAATCTTGCCCAAAGCTCGTTATAAATGGTTGTATTTGAGGCTACAAGATTTTAAATCTGTATCTGAATATAATTCAGCTTTTTTTAAAATAAGTTCTCAATTGAAATTGTGTGGTGAGAAAATAATAGATGATGACTTATTAGAATTTTTTTTTCAACCTTTCATGCTTCAAATGTGCTCCTGCAGCAGCAATACCATGAGAAATGTTTTAAAAAATATTCTGAACTAATCTCATGTCTTCTTGTGGCTGAATAAAATAATGAACTATTGATGAAAAATCATAAGATTCGTCCCACTGGATCAACTCCATTCATTGAAGTCAATGCGACTGAACGTATTAATTTTCAAGCCTATGGTCGTGGTCGCGGTCATGACCGTGACCGTGGCCGTGGTAGGGGACGTGGCAATTACTGTCATCATGGTGGGGGGAGTAATTATAATCCGAATACCTATCAAAAGAAGAAACATAATGAAGGGCAAAAAAAGACAAGGGTGGTCCCTCAAAAACTGTGGAAAATTTATGTTATAGGTGTGGAATGAAGGGGCACTGGTCGCGTACCTGTCGTACGCCTGAGCATCTAGCAAAGCTTTATCAAGCCTCCATAAAAAAGAATTTAAAGAACATGGAAGCAAATATGATTTTCCAAGATGATGATGTTGAGGCAAATTTTGCATACAAAAATGATAATACCAATGAGCTAGATGATGGCCTTGATGCTATGGCACATTTAGACGTGGCTGATTTCTTTGAGAATCATATTAGACAAATAAATTTAGCAAAAAAAGAATAAGATTAATGTAGTTTATGTTTTATTTATATTTTATCCTAATTTACTTTATGTTTTATGCTTTATTTATGTTTACTTTTATTTTCTTGTTATTGCTAATAATGTATTTTCATACATTTATTTTCTTTTAATGAAGAATATGGATGTTTCTCTCTCTTTTATTGGGCACAAGAATGAAGATATATGTCTCATAGATAGTGCTACAACACATACCATACTCAAAGATAAAAAATATTTTTCTCATTTGACAATGAATGGTGCAACATCAATACTATAGCGGGTAATATAAACCTAATTGAAGGCTCCGGAAGAGCAATGATAATATTACCCAAAGGGACAAAATTTGTTATTAATGATGCTTTATATTCCTCTAAATCTCAAAGAAATTTGTTAAGTTTTAAGAATATCCGTCAAAATAGATATCATATTGAGACTATAGATGAGAAAAGTATTAAATATCTACATATTACAATTGTTAGACATGGAGAAAAATGTGTTCTTGAAAAAGTACCTGCATTATCTTCTGATTTGTACTATACAAATATTAGTATAATTGAAACAAATGTTACAGTAAACCAGAAGTTTACTGATAAAAATACATTCATTGTTTGGCATGATCGGTTAGGCCATCCCGGATCAACTATGATGCGAAGAATTATTAAAAATTCACATGGACATCCATTGAAGAGTCAGGAGATTCTTTAATTTAAAGATTTCTCATGTGTTGCTTGTTCTCAAGGCAAATTAATTACAAGACCCTCATTAACAAAAGTTGGGGTAGAATCCCCTGCATTTCTAGAACATATCCAAGGGGATATATGTGGACATATTCATCCACCATGTGGACCATTTAGATATTTTATGGTTTTAATAGATGCATCTACAAGATGGTCACATGTGTGTTTGTTATCTACACGTAATTTAGCATTTGCTAGATTACTTGCTCAAATAATTCGATCAAGAGCACAGTTTCCAGAATATGCAATTAAGATAATTCGTCTTGATAATGCGAGTGAGTTTTCATCTCAAATGTTTAATGATTATTGCATGGCAACTAGAATAACAGTGGAGAAATCTGTTGCTTATGTCCACACTCAAAATGGTTTAGCAGAATCATTAATTAAACGCCTCCAATTGATTGTTAGACCAATGCTTATGAGAACAAAACTTCCCATTTCAACTTGGGGACATGCAATTTTACATGCAGCGGCAATTATACGCATCAGGCCAACAAGTTATCATAAATTCTTCCCGTTACAGTTGGCTTTTGGTCAGGAGCCAAATATTTCTCATATTAGAATTTTTGGATGTGCGGTATTTGTCCTAATTGCTCCACCACAACGCACAAAGATGGGACCTCAGAGAAGGTTAGTAATATATATTAGTTATGAATCTCCTTCTATAATCAAATATTTAGAACCACTAACAGGAGATTTGTTTACGGCACGTTTTGATGATTGTCATTTTGATGAGACAAATTTTCTAATATTAGGGGGAGATAATAAGCAGCTGGATAAAGAAATCATATGGAAAGCATTATCGTTATCTCATTTAGATCCTTAAACACAACAATGTGAACTTGAAGTTCAAAAAATAATTCATTTACAAAATATTGCAAATCCACTGCCAGATGCATTTACTGACCCCAAGAGAATTACCAAATCTCATATTCCAGCTGAAAATGCCTCAATTAGAATTGATGTCCCAGCAGGATAAGTAGCAAGTGCAAATGAAACTAAACCACTCTTGAAGCATGGTAGACCTATCGGTTCCAAAGATAAAATTTCTAGAAAGAAAAGAGTAAACAATCAAGATGGTCAAGTTGAGGAGGCTGATCTTATAGGAGAGACCCATGACGTAACAAATCAAAAGACCCCAGAAGAGGTCCAGATACCTGAAAATAATGAAGAGATCTCGATAAGTTATGTCACTACGGGAAAAAGATAGAACCGAGAAAATATAGTCGTCGACGATATTTTTTCATACAGTGTTGCAGTTGAAATAACTAATCAAAGTGAGGATCTTGAACCTAAGTCAGTTGAAGAATGTAGACATATAAATGATTGGCCAAAATGGAAAGACGCAATTCAAGCATAATTGAATTCACTTTCAAAACGTGAAGTTTTTGGACCTGTAGTCCAAATACCGAATGGTGTTGAACCAGTTGGGTATAGATGGGTTTTTGTGCGAAAACGAAATGAGAAAAATGAGGTTGTTAGATATAAAGCACGACTCATGGCACAAGGTTTTTCGCAAAGACCTGGCATTGATTATGAAGAAACATATTCTCCTGTGGTGGATACAATTACTTTAAGATATCTAATTAGTCTGGCAGTGCATGCAAGACTTGATATGCATATAATGGATGTTGTTACAGCATACTTATATAGTTCTTTAGATACTGAAATTTATATGAAAATCTCTGAAGGATTTAAATTGCCTGAAGCATGTAAGAATTCTCAAGAAAATTATGCAATTCGTTTGCATAAATCTTTATACGGATTAAAACAATCTGGAAGAATGTGGTATAACCGTCTAAGTGAATATTTGTTAAAGGCAGGTTACAAAAATGACTCAATCAGCCCATATGTTTTTATAAAAAGGAATACATCAGAATTTGTTATAATTGCTGTCTATGTGGATGACTTGAATATAATTGGAACTCCTGAAGAGCTTCAAAAAGCAGTTGATAGTTTAAAGAGAGAATTTGAAATGAAAGATCTTGGAAAAATAAAGTTTTGTCTCGGTTTACAAATCGAGCACTTAACAAATGGAGTCTTTCTTCATCAATCAGCTTATATTGAAAAAATATTAAAGCAATTTTATATGGATAAAGCGCATCTATTAACTACTCCAATGGTTGTGAGATCGCTAGTTAAAGAAAAAGATCCTTTTCGCCCTCAAGAAGAAAATGAAGAACTTCTTGTTCCAGAAGTACCATATCTTAGTTCTATAGGGGCACTAATATATCTTGCTAATTCAACACGACCTGATATTGCATTTGCTATGAGTTTATTGCAAGATTTAGTTCTTCCCCAACAAGAAGACATTGGAATGGAGTTAAACATATATTTTGATACCTTCGAGGGACAACTGATATGGGATTATTTTATTCTAATGAATCTGGATCACAATTGATTGGTTATACAGATGCAGGGTTTTTATCAGATCCACATAAAGGTAGATCTCAGACAAGATATTTATTTACTTGTGGAGGTACAGCTATATCTTGGCGTTCAATAAAGCAAACTTTATCAGCTACCTCATCAAATCATGCAGAAATAATTGCAGTTCATGAGGCAAGTCGAGAATGTGTTTGGTTAAGGTTAGTAATCCAACATATCCAAAGAATGAGTGGCCTACTTCCAAAACAAGAGATTCCAACAGTATGATATGAAGATAATACAGCATGCATAGCCCAACTAAAAGGAGGATATATCAAAGGAGATAGAACAAAACATATTTCTTCGAAATTCTTTTTCACTCATGATTTTATGAAAAATAGTGATATAGATGTTCAGCAAATTCGATCATGTGACACCTTGCAGAATTGTTTACCAAGACACTGCCAACTAAGCCATTTGAGAAGTTAGTGTATGGTATTGGAATGCGCAGATTCAAAGACATAAATTGATAATATTATCAGGGGGAGTAAACAAGTACTTGCTATACTCTTTTTCTTTTAAGAATTTTTTTTATTGTGTACTCTTTTTCCTTCACTAGGTTTTTGTCCCAATGGATTTTTCCTAGTAAGGTTTTAACAAGGCACAATATTGATTATGGACATCCAAGGGGGAGTGTTATAAATATTAAAGAAAATGGATGTCCATAACCACCAACCCTTAGGATTCCTTTTCTCTTAATGTCCTTAACTTCATAACCTCCTCAATGAATTGCTTGGAGGAATTTCTTGTTGTAAAATGTCATTATATTACCATTTATTTCTTTGTAACCTTTGTATTAGCTTTAAGGGTTGGAGGCCTATAAATAGAGGCAATGTAGAAGAGAAAAAGATACTCATGTGAATGAGAAAATACTCCCTTTTGCTCTCTCTCCTAAATTCTTGTCTTGTTGTCTTCTTTTCTTCTCTAATTTTCTTATTTTTATAATATATATAATGTTTGTATTTTATATTCATCTTTAGCATCAAGCATTTACGTGTAATTAGTTTGTAACAGTAACGCAACTTTTAGACTCATGAACTTCCCATTCATTCTAATATATAGTTAAATATTCCAAAACAACTTATATAATTATAATTTTTAATGCAATCATAGCTTAAGTATATTAATGATATGAAATATAACAAAATATTCATCATTTTTTTAAAATTTAAAGTTTTGTACATAATTATTTTTAAATTACATATTCTAAAATTTATAGAGAAAGATAATTAAAATAGTTCACAAAGAATTGAAGGGGTGATAGAAGTATTTTCTAGTGGAGAGATAAGAAAAGTGGTATGTAAAATTAAAGAAAAAGGATAAATAAAGACCTTTTGAAATTAAAAAAAAATAAAAAGAGTATTTGAATTTTAAAAATGACATATTGGGTATAAGTCCCAATTCGTTTTTTCAAAATTTAGAGGCAAAAGACAAAATTTTCCTTTGGTCATTTACTACTTCTACAATGAGATTTACGACTTGAGCAATGATTTTGATAAATTTTGCTAAGACATTTACTACTCTAAGTAACAACTGAGTTGCAAATAATTGCTTTAGTCATTTACTACTCCTGCAATGAGATTTATAACTTGAGCAATGATTTTAACCAATATCAGACCCTCCTCCTCACTATTCATTAGCTATCAAACATTACGCATCGGATCATCATTCTTGCCACCATCTTGCTCGCCCTCGTCTTTTTCTGATCATCTTCTCTGGCAACTTTAGTGCTATGCTTCCCTCCTTCTCTCTCTTCACACAGCCACTCTCTCTCTCTCTTTTGAAGACGAGGAAGATGATCTACAGCAGCGACGGTAGAAATCTGGTGTGCATGTTGACGGCGAGGGCGAGCAAGATGGTGGGGAGATGAGGGAGAGCGATGAGCGGTGAGAAGAATAAGATAAATAGTGAGGAAGAAGGTGAACAATGAGTAGGAGGGTTTGATGGTGGTTAAAATTATTGTTCAAGTGGTAAATCTCATTGTAGGAGTAATAAATGACTAGATCAATTACTTGCACAGAGAGTAGTAAATGTTTTAGCGAAAGATATCAAAATAATTGCTCAAATGATAAATTCTATTACAGGAGTAGTAAATTACCAAAGCAATTACTTACAACTCAGTTGTTATAGGGAATAGTAAATGTCTTAGCGAAAGTAATTAAAACCATTGCTCAAGTGGTAAATCCTATTGCAGTAGTAGTAAATAACAAAATCAATTACTTATAACTCAGTTGCTATAGAGAATAATAAACGTCTTAGCGAAAGTGGTCAAAATCATTGCTCAAGTCGTAAATCTCATTGTAGGAGTAGTAAACAACTAAAGCAATTGCAACTCAGTTGTCAATGGGAGTAGTAAATGTCTTAGGGAAAGTGATCAAAATCAATGCTCAAGTCGTAAATCCCATTGTATGAATAGTAAATGACTAAAATAATTACTTGCAACTCAGTTGTTATTGATAATAGTAAATGTCTTAGCGAAAGTTGTCAGAATCATTGCTCAAGTAGTAAATCCCATTTTAGGAATAATAAATGACTAAATCAATTACTTGCATAGAGAGTAGTAAATATTTTAGCGAAAGTAATCAAAATTATTCCTCAAATGGTAAATTCTATTGCAGGAGTAGTAAATGACTAAAGCAATTACATATAACTCAGTTGTTACAGGGAGTAGTAAATATCTTAGCGAAAGTAGTTAAAACTATTGCTCAAGTAGTAAATCCTATTGCAGTAGTAGTAAATAACAAAATCAATTACTTATAACTCAGTTGCTATAGAGAGTAATAAACGTCTTAGCGAAAGTAGTCAAAATCATTGCTCAAGTCGTAAATCTCATTGTAGGAGTAGTAAACGACCAAAGCAATTGCAACTCAGTTGTTAATGCGAGTAGTAAATGTCTTAGAGGAAGTGATCAAAATCAATGCTCAAGTTGTAAATCCCATTTTAGGAATAGTAAATGACTAAAACAATTACTTGCAACTCAGTTGTTATTGATAATAGTAAATGTTTTAGCAAAAATTGTCAAAATCATTGCTCATGTGGTAAATCCCATTTTGAAAATAATAAATGACTGAATCAATTACTTGCACAGAGAGTAGTAAATATTTTAGCTAAAGTAATCAAAATTATTCCTCAAATGGTAAATTCTATTGCAGTAGTAGTAAATGACCAAAGTAATTACTTACAACTCAATTGTTACAGGGAGTAGTAAATGTCTTAGCGAAAATAGTTAAAACTATTGCTCAAGTAGTAAATCCTATTGTAGTAGTAGTAAATAACAAAATCAATTACTTATAACTCAGTTGCTATAGAGAGTACTAAACGTCTTAGCGAAGGTGGTGAAAATCATTGCTCAAGTCGTAAATCTCATTGTAGGAGTAGTAAACCACCAAAGCAATTGCAACTCAGTTGTTAATGGGAATAGTAAATATCTTAGCGAAAGTGATCAAAATCAATGCTCAAGTCGTAAATCCCATTTTAGGAATAGTAAATGACTAAAACAATTACTTGCAACTCAGTTGTTATTGATAATAGTAAATGTCTTAGAGAAAATTGTCAGAATCATTGCTCAAGCCGTAAATCCCATTGTAGGAGTAGTAAATGACCAAAGTATAATTTTGTCTTTTGCCTCTAAATTTTAAAAGGACATATTAGAAATTAAGCCCAATCTATTCTTTTTGAAACTCAGATGCTCTTTTTAGCCTTTTAAATTTTAAAAGATATTTTTTCGTGTTTTTCTCTAAAATTAAAATAACAAAGATAAAGTTATGTAACAAATATTAAGGGCCTGTTTGAAAAACCCCCAAACCTAGATTTTAAAAGGGCTTCTGGCACAAACCTCGGTTTGGAGAAATTTTAAAACAAACAACTATAGTTTAAAACCATAGTTTCATATAAGCTGGTCAGAATAACTTTTGGAACAGTAAAAGAGCTTATGAACTACTCAATTACTATTTTACCCTTACTTTTTTTTACACCCTCTCTCCTCTCTCCTCTATCTTTTTCACCCTCTCTCCTCTTTCCTCTATCTTTTTTACTATCTCTCATCTCTCCTCTATCTTTTTTACTTTCTCTCCTCTCTCCTCTATCTTTTTTACCCTCTCTCATCTCTTATCTCTCATACATACATTTTTTAGTAATTTTCTAATTACAAAACTCTTTTTGATAATAACTATCCAAATATTCATTATCCAAAACTACTTTTTTTCCATAAAATTTTCTCTAAAAGCTTTTTTTCATAAGCTGTACAAAAGCCTATTTTTAAAATTTTATCCAAACACACACTAAATAGGTAGAATTACTCCCAAGGGATATGAGAAAGAGAAATTCTATATGAAATTATCAAGTTGACCTCAGATTAAGTGTGTGTTTGGATAAACTTTTGAAAAAAGGTTTATAGAAATAAAGGGCTTTTGGATAGCTTATAGAAAATAGGTTTTAAAGAAGAGCTTATAGAAAAAAATGGTTCTGAATAAATAAGTGTTTAGATAGTTATTTTTAAAATAACTTTTTGTATTGGTAAATTACTAAAAAGGGTATGATTTTATTAAAAAGAGGAGAGAAGAGAGAGAGTAGAGAAAAGAGACGAGAGAGAAAAGAGGGTGAGGAAAAGAGATGAGAGAAGGTAAAGAAGAGAGAGGAGAGAGGGTAGAAAGGAGAGATAAGAGATGATAGAGAAGAGAGAGGAGAGAGGAGAGAGAGTAGAGAAAAGAGATGAGAGAGGGTGTTAGAAAAATTAAAGGTAAAATAATAATTAGATAGTCCATAAGCTTTTTTACTGTTCCAAAAATTAATTTTAATAGCTTATTCAAAACTATAGTTTAACCTAAAAACATTTATAGATAAATATAGCTGTTTATTTTAAAAAAAATTTAAACTAAAATTTTACCCAAATAACTTATAAAACTATAGTTTTGGCTACTAACCAACCAAGCCCTACAAAGCAAGAAGCGGAGAAAGCCGCCTTACTTTCAACGTGTTAGTCTCCCTCTCTCACCCCTCCGTCGCAAGCAACTACGACCCCCCTTGCCACCAAAATAAAATCACAATCAAGGCATGAAGATGTACGATGATGAACAAGCATAAAGAGTTAATCCAGATTAAGTGAGTAAAATTTAATATCATGGTGATCGGGTGTCGTAGAAAAGATAAGAGAAACCCAAGTAAGTGTTCAATTGCCTGACGAAGCCAAACCTTAAAATACTTGGGCAAGCTTTTCATTCCAATTATTGATGCGAAGAAGGAAAGGAAGAATAGATAAAGGGCAAAGGGGTCGACGACAGTGGGGGCAAAAGAACAATGACGCCGACAATAATATGATGAGGAAAGGTAAGGCCCTGTGGAAAGTAAGCGGCTTTCTCCTTCCCTTCTTGCTTTTTAGTCTGGGGCAGCTTAATAATTTCATATATATAGAATTTATCTCTCCCATATCCTTTGAGATTGCTTAATTATTTGAAGATTTTAAAGATTTTTTTAGTGATTATTTCTCTTGCTTGGGGACCTACAATAATTCTCTCTCTAAAATATGTAATTTTCTCGGTAAAATTTATGGGTAGAAAATGGAAATTTCTAAAATTTATAAGATAAAAAAATATGGAGAAAAACATCATAATAGTTTTTTTTTAATAAAAGCTCATGTAAAGCAGATAGAGAATAACTAGCTTAAGGTAGACTAGGACTAAAATCTTTAAAGAGAAACTCTATACTACGCACGAGGAGTATCTACGGTGAAACTTTGTTTTTTTTTTTTGGTATAGAGATTTTTAAAAAAATGGTTACAGTCACCCATGATTCAAGAATAAGATAAAATTTTCATTCCTTTTAGATAATACCAATATCGGGTAGAGCAAACCGTCAATTATTTTTATGCGTAAATCTAGACACCTAAGAGTTAGGATGCCTCTCTAAACGTCGTAACTTGAACCACAACAAAATAATACTCCTCAGAGATCGAATTCGCTCCAAATAATCGCATGTCTCATCCTTTCGTCAACTGAACTCACTAAATATAAGTTATGGTGAAACTTGAATATCCATTCAATAGTATGTTTGGCTAAAGAATAAGAATAATAATGGGATTCTCTTAACATAAGCTTAAAATTAATAATCCAATTCTACGCTAGAATGTTGTGTATTTGTTTGATCTGGACATTGAGAGGATGCGCCTACATTCATATCATTATTAATAAGATGCAAAGCTTCTGTAAAGTTATTAAAGACAACAATTTTATAGTAAAAATAATTCCATTTTAAGCAAAGTCTTTCATGAATCTTCAAAATCTTAGCAATAGGGGCATATCCCAATTCTTTTTGTATGAACCCAAGATTCCAAATTTCCTTCATTGCCTATTATTTAATTTTTTTTAAAGCAATATTAAACCTAAAAACAATTTTAGACATCAATATTCCTACCTGATAACCTCCAAAGTAAAATTGCCCCGAACCCGTTTAAATGTAATCTCAACCAGTCTTTCTTGTCAAGAATTTCACATGATTTTTAAAGAATTTTTAGCCGTCTTTCTAACATATAATTCCAAATTTTCAAATATAATTTCAAGTTTCAACCTTCTTTTTTTGTGATTTTTTTTCTTCCTAACATATTTTGAGTCATGGCGACTATATTCGAGGACCCCTAAATCGAAGCGTGCCTAAACACGCGCTACTTTTCGATTCTCCCTGCAATTTCTGCTGCTAGGAAAACGGAAAACACTGCAAGACTTCGCCGAGACCTATCCTTGCGATCCAAGCCAATCTGCTTCTGGTTCTTCTTCATCCGTCTCAATTGATCGGAATTGACGAAGCATTGTAATGTCGAATCCAAGATCAAGTCCAGACGCTTGGAATTGCATGCTTCCAGGACCTCCAAGCCGCAACAATTTTGGATCCGCAGACTTGAGCTCCCATGATCTTCTTGCATTTCCTTCCGGAAGCTCCGTTTCTGTCGTCGACACTCGCTCTATGCAGCTCGTCTCTGCCATTCCCATGCCGCCACCGTCTTCACCATCTTCATCTTCGACTGCTCCATCACTTTCCCCATTTGTTACCTCTGTACGCTGGACCCCACTCCCTCTGAATCGTGACCTTCTTTCCACAGAGCCTTCCTCTTCCCACCTTCTACTTGCCTCCGGTGATCGTCAAGGACGCATTGCCTTGCTTGATTTTAGATTCAAGACCGCTGTTATGTGGTTTGAAACAGATTCGAAACTTGGAATTCAAGACCTCTGTTGGGTTCAAGCTCGACCTGACTTTTACTTCCTTGTTGCTATCAACGGACCTTCTACGATTTCCATTTATAACACGTTGACTGGTCGTTGTGTTTGGAAGTATGACGCATCCCCTGAGCTCTTCTCCTGCCTTCGCCGTGACCCTTTAGATTCTCGCCACATCTGCGCACTCGGGCTTAAAGGATTTGTCTTAAGTATTATGATTCTTGGTGAAAGTGAGAGCAATTTTGTGATAAAAGAGTTTCAGATACAGACTGATTGTAGCGAACTGAATAAGCTTGAGAGAGATGCGAGTGATGTGTCAACGTCTCCTGCATCGGCGTTGTTTCCGCTTTACATGGCGAGGTTCGCGTTTTCCCCACAGTGGAGGCACATTTTGTTTATCACATTTCCGAAGGAGTTGATTGTGTTTGATTTGCAGTACGAGACCACTCTTTTTTCTGCTGCATTGCCTCGTGGTTGCGGGAAGTTTGTTGGAGTATTACTTGATCTAAACAACGAGTGGATGTACTGTGCTCATCTTGATGGCAAGCTCAGCACCTGGCGTAGGAAACCGTAAGCATTCCTTGCCTTAAATTATGAATATTTGGTTGTCTTTCTTCTCAATCAGGTGTGAATTATGCATACATCGTCCAAGACAGCAACTTTTAGCTATTTGGGGTTGTAAGAGAGCAATAAGACAATACTATGGTGGCTATACAGGCAACGGCCATGAATGCAAAGGCAAAATTTTCTCACATGCTGAGCTTGATAACACATTGTAATGACGATTAAGACTATTATTTGTTTAGAATTAATTTGGAGGGAGTGCTGATTGGCAATTCGATATGTAATTGTATAGAATACAGTATATAATCTTTTAAAACTGAGACTGATTTGCATCGTTAAGAAGGTTAAAGGTGTGCTAGTGGCATGCTTCCTAAATATGATAAGTGTTATGGAAACTACTGACTTTGAGCTTATTTAGATGGATGGAGCTGAAACAGTTAGAGTGAAACATTAAAAAAATAGTCATTAAGAAATGGATTAAATTGAAAAGAAAAATACATCCTTATTAAAGAACACAGGGGAATATAGGATGCACTATAATTCAAAATGTCCATGTTCTTGAGTATTAAAAACAATACTTTCATTTACAAAAAGGGAAAAAAGACCTTTCAAATGTGTTGGTGAAGGGTGGGGTGGGATGTGGGCAAATGAGGAAAAAACTTTTGGGTGTGTTAGTGAGATGTCAAGATAAGATGTTAGATCTATATAATGGCTTTCCGTAACTTGTCAAAGGAAAAGAAACAAAATAATGATCATATAGTAGATTATAGAATAGTTATAAATCTTCTATCTTAAGCTATTTTGAGGTGTCATTAGTCATCAATTCAACTATAGCTATGGCATAAAGTATAAACTATCAGTGACTTAATTGTGTTTCTTGTGTTTTGTTCAACCATTTTAGTGATCTGTATTAGTACTTTTCACAATGCAATTTTCTACCCATTTTTGTTTTGTTTTTGGTTTTTTGGGTGATCTGCAATTAGAACTTCAAGGATACTTTTAGACCAAGTATTCAATACCCAAAGCATCTCTTATTTTGTCCTAGTAAATGTTACATCTGTTTTTTAAATTTGACACATCATACATGAGCTTTACAAATATTCAAATGTCCTGTACAAACATGCATGCAAAAACATAGACAACTGTTGGAACTTGAGTTCTCTACTCCGATTCTTCATTTGTTCATATGATATGTCTACATGTCATTACAGAGGGGAGCAGGTGTATACCATGAGCTCCATGGAAGAGTTAATGCCCTCACTTGGTACCTCTGTCCCTTCCCCTTCAGTACTTGCGGTCCTTTTAAGCCAGTCAAATTCCATTCTTCAGAACATTGGGAAGACTAATGCACCTAGTTTTACTTACCCCGACAAGGATCCCGATAATCCTTTTGATTTCTGCGACAAGTCTTTTATAGTTTCCAAGACACATTTGATCTCTATTTCTGATGATGGAAAATTATGGAACTGGCTCTTGGCTGCTGAAGGGAAACCGAACACTCAAAAGGATGATAAGAAGTCAGATTTGGTCAATGAGGACAGCACAAAATCATGCATAGGGACCAGTGCTAATACCGCCCTACCTTCTAAAAGCTGTCTGTCAGGCTCAGCCTTCAACCCGGAAAATGTTATTCTAAAGGTAAGTCAAATTGCACAGATATAAAGTACTCAACCTATAATTCTATTTTTGTTCTTTTAATAATATTACAGCATTGGTATAGATTCATGTGGGTGATTATTGAGCCAATCATGCTGGCCCATTATCTTCCTTCATTTAGCTCCTTTTATCTCCCATAACATATAGGGATTCTTTTATTGTTTTATTCTACAATCTGCGTGGATTGCATTTTATTTTCCTTGATTCTCTTAAATGTATTTTTAGGATTTGAGTAGCAAGTCATTTTCTACCTTTTCTGCTTTAAAACATTGTTTCAAAATACTTTGAATTGATTGAAGAAAACCAACTTCTTGGGTTTGTTCAATTCATGATATTACGGTATGTAAGAAAAAATAAAGATAAAACATGAAAATGAATATTATGGAAGTCAACTGAACTAAATGGATAAATGAATTATTTAGTGGTTCCACCCATATTGCTTTAGTGACAGAGTGAACTTAATGGAGGTTCATTATCGACAAAGCTAAATTACATTTCATAAATTTGCATTTTTGAGCTCACCAATTATGCATAATTGAGCTCCATCATTACATGCTGTGTACAAACAAGAGGTTGGGTATGGACAACTTGAACTTAGTTAAGCTTGATCCCTCAAGGAAGTAGAAGAAAAAGATTTGAAAATGTAGAGAGGGAAAACCTTCATAATTGCTGTTAGTGAGTGAAGGTTGGAGCTTGTTAAAGAGAAGCTCCAACCCGACAAGGGATAGAAGCGCTAATAATAAATAGCTAGCAATACCTAGACTAATGCATGTTTGCTTGGGTTCGATCTCAATGGTGATTGAGTCCCATGGCATGCCGGTTTAGTTTGTTTCTTTTTATTTTTTCAATTGTTTTGAATAGGAAATTTGTTCACCCATCCTAATTTTATAGGTTTTATTGATTGTTGATTGCTTTTGAGGGAAAATGAACATAATGATGATCAATTTACTAATTTTCCTGTTTGACTGGGTAATTTGTAGTCGTTGATAGCAGAGTTTTACAAAGTAGAATGATCATCATGTGTATGTTTAGATAAACTTTTGGAAAATGGCTTATAGAAAAAAAAGGCTTTTGAACAACTTTTAGAAAAGGACTTTTGGAGAAGAGCTTACGGAAAAAAGGTGGTTTTGAATAAATAAGTGTTTGGATAGTTATTTTTAGAGTAACTTTTTATATTGGTAAATTACCATAAAGGGTATGAGATAAAAAATAAAATTAAACCATAAGCATTGTTCATCTTGTCTGCAACCCACGGCTTGAGCAACCATCGTGAGTGGAGACCGACGATGGCGACAACGACCCACGGCTTGAGCGACCCACGATGAGCAACAATGGCGAGCGGTGACTGACGACCCATGAGCGGTGACCCACGGCTTGCAACGACCCACGGCGAGCAGCGATGTCAATGACCCACGAGCGGCGAGTGGTGACCCACCACGTCTTCTCTCTGAGCAGCGACGGCGACAGGGACCACCGCGTCTTCTCTCTGAGTGGC
Source organism: Leucaena leucocephala (assembly GCA_037074615.1). Classification (NCBI taxonomy): domain Eukaryota; kingdom Viridiplantae; phylum Streptophyta; class Magnoliopsida; order Fabales; family Fabaceae; genus Leucaena; species Leucaena leucocephala. The sequence goes on along the minus strand of CM073536.1, from coordinate 10,059,823 downwards.
AGCGACGGCGACGGCGACACGGTGGGTCGCAAGTCACGAGCTGACGCTGAAGGAGAAGAAGAGAGAGAGGAGAAAGAAGAGGAGTGGGAAAAAATAAGGGTAAAATAGTAAATGGGTAGTCTATAAGTTTTTTACTATTCCAAAAGTTAGTCCTACTAGCTTATCTGAAACTATAGATTTAAACCATGGTTTTGCCCAGAAGCACTTATGGACAAATATGACTGTTTCTTTTGAAATTTCTCTAAACTGAGGTTTGGGCCAGAAGCTATTTTTAAAACCAAGGTTTTAAACTCTTCCAAACAGGCCCTATATCTTTCCCTCTCTTATTATGATTTGAAGCTTAAGGATTATAATAGATGAAGAAGAGTTTGGATACTAATGTGGAAGGATTCATAAATGACAGGAGTTCAAAATTAATGAACATTTGATGAAAACATGAGCAAGGTTTACCATCAAATCAATAATTAATAATTAAAGGTGCAATTTGTTGAATTTAGTTACTAATCAAGAGCAATCAACCTTTGCTATTCAAGGGGGCATGGTACAAATATGGATTATTCATGTATCTCTTTGAAATTGAATTGCATATAGGTTCTTGAATGCAACCAATATAATTTTCTTTGTGGGTTAAAAGCTTCTGAAATTATACTATCAGCTTTTGCAAAATTGACAAACATCTGATAATGGCTTTCCCTTTTCCTTATGTTGCAGATGAGTTTAGTTGGACAGCTTCAGCTTCTTTCTTCAACGGTGACTACGCTGGCTGTTCCAATTCCTTCTCTAATGTCAACTTTGGCCCGTTAGTTTATGTTCTAAGAAATCTATATATATTTTTTCCCATTTAGTATGGCCTTTTGATAGAGGCTGCATTCATGCCATGCTCACTTTGTTAATTACTGATTTTATTTTATGTGTAGGTGGAGGAAACCATCCTGCCGTAGCTGTTCCTTTGGTTGCTTTGGGAACTCAGAATGGGACTATTGATGTAATTGATGTTTCAGCTAATGCTGTTGCCTCAAGTTTATCTGTGCATAATGGTATTGTTAGGGGACTACGATGGTTAGGAAATTCTAAGCTGGTATCATTTTCTTATGCCCAGGTAAATTTATAATTAATTTTGGCACCTCCTTTTGAGAATTTTAATTCATATTTTTCTATAATTTTCTTAACCAAAATATTTTTGTGGGGATAATCTTCATTTTGGAATTATGTTTGTGTCATATATCTACCTGATAAAGATTATGAATTATGCATAGTATACAATCCACCCTTTAATTTTTTAATTAATTTTTAGTCATCTCTGTTTTCAAAACTGTGCATTTGAAATGTTCTGACTATATCTGGACTTAGGTTAATGAAAAATCTGGAGGATATATTAACAAGTTAGTTGTGACCTGTGTTCGAAGTGGACTTAATAAGAATTTCCGAGTCCTGCAAAAGCCAGAGCGTGCACCCATAAGAGCTTTAAGAGCATCATCATCTGGAAGGTGAATCTCAAATCCACATTATGTTTTGTGAGTAATTAATGAATCTTATTGCACAATAATTTTTGAATATATATGGATCATGGACTGAATTCTTGGGGAATTCAGTAACTTCAAATGCTGAAGTAGGATTCCAAAATAAAAAATATATTTGGAAGCTCAAATTGTCAAACGGGAGAATTTCGTGGGTAAACTCGTGTATGTAATCTACCTCTATAGGAAACTCAACTAGTTGCACCTTGACATCCTAGCTTCAGCAAGTCATTAGTGTACTTCTGTTGGGATATAAGGATGCCCTTATTTGACCTTGCTTCTGTACCTAAGATGTATCCTAGGGCCCTGTTTGGTAGAAGGGAATTAAGGGTGGGGATTGGGAATGGATTAGGGAAAGCCTAAGTTTTCATGTTTGGTATAGGAGAATGATGATTCCAATGGATAAGTCCAATCCCTCATACACAGGATTGCAGCAAGCCTCCTGTGAATGAGAATTTTTAGACACAATTGGCCCTCCCCTTCTCCCTGCCCCCTTTCCCTCATGCTGTCCCCGATCATCTCCTTCCTCCACCCACAACCCCTATTAACAGATTAGTCAAAGCCCCCATTCATAGATATGTCAAGATTTGTTCTGTTTTCTTGCGAGGTCGAGGTGTGAACCAGAGCATCAGCGAGGTTGATGCCTTCCACTTTCTGGCAAGGTTGACAGAAAACCGTTGATCACGATGCCTTGTGCTTTATCATTGATTTTGAATCTTGACAGCTAGTAGTTGTTCGAGCAGTCCTTGAGGTGGTTCACAGTGGTTGGCTTATGGTGTAGTGGTGGTGCTTCCATATTTTCTGATTTTTTGGCAAGGGTATTATAGTCTTTTGCAAATATATATAAAAATTATTCAAGTATTCCCATGACATACCAGACAAGTTTTTAAAACCCATTCCCATCTCTATTCCCATCCCAATGACCCAATCCCTTAAAATTCATTCCATGTACCAAACGTAGCCTAGGAGTTCGAAGTTCTGGATTTCACTGTCCTTGCCAATACCTTCTTGAGGTTGATTATTTCTTTTGTATAGCTCCTTGTAATGATGATGTCATCCATGCACCTGAGTGCAACAATTTATCCTTGGGGGATACCTTAATGAATGTTATGTGATTAACTTGACCTTGGGGGTACCCTTTCATCTTATTTGCTTTGATGGACCTCTCAAACTGTGCTCTAGGGGATTGTTTGTCGACACATTACAATCCCTCTTCTTGTTACAATTATGTATCAGAAAACTATCTATATGGGAGACATTGAAGGCAGCCTAAGGGTGCAATGGAGAAGATGTGTCAAACAGCAAGCACCAAACATACAAATTACCAACATTTTTTAATATTTGATTCAGCTTTTGAATTTGCTTTGGTGGCACACTTACAGTATTTCTGTCTACTTATGTGTTAATATAAAACTTGATATACTTGTAATTCATATTCACTTACAAATATCATCAATTTTGGACAAGTCAAATGCAGTTTAATGACTTTATGAAAAACAGTTTGAATTGAAATTGTTGAGAAGTAGTAGGTTTATGTGTGTTTGTGGATTAATGAAACTGGGCTTTAATATAACACTTTTTTCTTTTGCTTTTAATTTGATCATAAAGTGTATTTTATATCTACATTTGGTTTCTAATATTTTAGTATCCACAATAATTTAGGTACCTTGTGATTTTGCTTCGTGATGCACCGGTGGAAGTTTGGGCAATGACTAAAAATCCCACTATGGTATGTTGGCTGATGAACTTAAACTTCTCTATAGTCTGTTTTTGGATTTTTTGATTGATTTACGGAGGAATCTTGACTGGAACTATTTATGCAGGATATTTGTAGTAACTGCAGTCCTTGCTAACTCATGAAATTCATGTTTTTTTTTTCTCTCAAAAAATGCATTAATTTCTCTTAATATGGAAGTCCTTGTCCATTTTCATTTGTAATGCATTCATCTGGGATTTTGCTTAAAGTAAATCAAACCCTTGTGATTAATCAATGCACCTTTGTAAAGTAGCAACGCATATTTTCTGTTGTTTCTATGGACATTAAAGCAGGAATGCTTTCGAGCAATTATCCTTTGATCTCTAATTCAAGTTCAGGTTGACCAAGGTCATGATAGAACTAAAGAAAGATATCTTTAGCATTACATGACAATCTCATAATAACTTTGTGGAATCTTTCATTTGCCCATCTAACTTTCACAATGATGGTATTGAAGATTTTGAAGAGCAACAACAAGAAGTCTTATCACAATATTGAAGAGCAGTCAGAAATAAATTGAAGATGTGAAGACCATCAAAATTCTAAACAATAATGTGAAGTTTAACCTCAATTTGCAAAAATGTCACATCAGATTCAACAAACCAAGCCGCTATACCTGGTCAACTTTGTTATTCTGGATCTATCAGAGAGCTGGAAGCGATTTTGGTTATCATAAATTCTAGAAGTGCCCCTTGTCTTACCTAATACTCCAAGATGAATGATTCTACTAATATAAAACTCTGGAAAGTTTTTTTCCCAGCCATAAGCCAGTTAAGAATGATGAAGATCAGGAGGAAAATACTAGGGGAAATGAAATTGTGGAAAACTCATTCTAGGCATAGGAAATTCTAGACATTTTTAAGTGCATTTTGGAATTTTATTTGAACGTTCACATATTTGCTGTTTTTATTTATTTATTTTCTTATTATTGTCTCCCTATAAACAGGTTTCTCATCAGTTGTCTCTCCCAACTTTACTCCTCCTCTCTCTTTTTCAAGTGTCATATGATTGATCTTCATCTTTTTAGGCAAATTATTTTTAATGTCTTCCATATAGTTGTACTTGTATATTCTGTTGTCCTCAAGATATTTATAATACCTTGTTTTCCTGTGTAGCTTAGATCATTAGCTCTTCCATTTACTGTGTTGGAGTGGACTCTTCCAGCAGTTCCTCGTCCTGTTCACAATGCATCGGCTAGGCAATCATCCTCATCTTCTAAGGAGCAAAAAGCGGATGAGGCATCCATGCCAACAAAATTGCCCTCATCAGAAAGTAAGTGAGTTAGTCAACTTAAATAGTCTTAGGATAGAAGCTAGTCTAGAATTAATGGCTCCATTTTCAATTAAAGATTAAATATGGTTATGCCCAATGCTGATTTCTCTGAGCAGAGGATTCAGGCACAGAGGGACAACATGATGACACTTCTGAGAGTTTTGCATTTGCCTTGGTGAATGGGGCGCTTGGAGTTTTTGAAGTTCAGGGACGAAGGATTCGAGATTTTAGGTATTCCCTCTCTTTCATTGACTGAACAAACACTGTGCCTGTGCTGTTTTTTCATTATACATGGATTGCTAAATTTGTAATGATCATGTCTAATACTTTGCAAGGCGTATGTATATGTTTAATCTACTTCCAATAGTTATATGCTATCGGGTAGTCTGTAATGATGCTGGACTATCTTAAGTACTATTGGTGCTTTTGAGAGCAGCAAGTTGAGTATTAATTATTATTATTATTATTATGCTTATTTATATTAGGTTTTGATATTTCCTTTAATTATGTATATCCTATATTAATATCTTATCATATCCCATCTATCTCAGAAGAATAAATCTGAGATATTAAGAAGATAGAATTCTGCGTTTAGCATATTAGCTTATGTTTTTGCCGATACAAAGGCCTATACGTATTCTGATTGATTAAGGATCAATAATAAATCAGATGCCTTTCTTCTTTTTTCTAGATAATTTACAATTCATTAAGAAGTTCAGAGGAGGCATGTTTAAATACAAGAAGGTCTATATGAAAGGGCCCTGCTGGCCTAGTTTTCTGTGAAACATTTTATGGCTGTATAGTAACCAAATCCCTCCCTTGAGGCATCTGTTTAGATGAGCAAGCTACAACAAGAATGTTGGGTGGTAATTGAGTATGAGTAGTAGTTGAGGAATTTGTTTAGAATTGGACAATTGATTGTGTGTCTTGTAAGGAAAGACATTCGCATAAAAAAGAATGTATTTTGAAAGAAAAAATCAACCACTTGCACTCAAGCAGCGATATCCCTGATGCTTAACGTAGACAAAAAAAATCACATATAGAAGTAGATCTTTCATACCGATATTGCAATTTGTATATATGGCCTGAGATTCAGATAAAATGCGTGCTCAAAAACCTTTAGCATTGGATAATTAGGTTTAACACCTTTTGAGTGCCTCAAATGGATTTTTAACAACTGGGTGTAGGGAGCCTATTGATGATATGCCCTGCAGTGATATAAGCCTCACTCCACAATTGTAAGGAATTGAAGCTTGTGTCATCATGCTAAGTCCATCTTAACCAAATGTCTGCTTTCTCTCAATGTTACCGTTATGTTTATGTGCATGGGGACAAGTAAACATGTTCACAATTCCTTCACTCTGCAAAGTTATCTTTCTTTCACCGTTGTTTTTGACATGAGGAATGTTTCAAGCTTCTCCTAGGCCCTGGAATGTTTGGGTTGCTTCCAAGGGTAACAGACTGTTAGATAATTCTCTCCTCCTCACTCTTTACAAGAATCTCGAAAAGAAACTGAGCAGAAGCCAAAGAGAATCTCAATAATTCACTCTGTAAAATCTTTCCTGCATTACTGGCCAATTGGCCAATTTATAATGAATTGCAGAGAACAATTTTTGGTTTTTTCCTGAATAAAATAAATGATGCTAAAGCAGATAAATGAACTCCACTAATCCTAATGCAACTGAACGTGGGTACCCCACTTATTCCATGACTAGCGGTAAACTAGGGAATGATGGCAGCAGAACAAATGTAAGCAAACAGAATATGAAAACTAACTGTTTCTGGAAGTTCCCGTGCCCGTTTGTGTCTTCGTGAATAGGTCTTTAGTGGTTGCACTGGGTTGCTATCACAGACCATCTGGCATTGATGGTAATAGTCATGATAATAGGAGTTGATCTTGCTTTGACTATTGTGTTTATTCCTTTTTGACTCTCCCTTTGATCACATCATCCCAAGTCTCAAATTTCGCTAGTGCATGCCTTGATCCCTTAAAGAAATCCTCAAGATCATACCCTCTCACTGTTTCTAGCACTTATATTTCTTAGTGAGGTAATTTTTCCCATCGAGTTTCATTGAGAACTAGGATGGGAGAAAGTTAGTGGTGAGGGCTTGATGGCATGATCAAAGGTTCTTCAATTGGATACAGTATGCTCTAATAGAATGATACAGATAGTAGAGAGATGAGAGAATCATGGGAAGTAATATGTATAAACACCAATACTAGTGCTACTCTGTTATAACAATATAACTAACATAACAAAATATAACAGTATAACCAACATAATTACATAGCGACTTATTCCTTAATATGGAGAAGCTAGAGACAATCTATTTTTGCAAGGAGCAATGCTGAAATAGAATTTTGTGCTCTAACCTTTTAATTTGTGAAGGAATTTGGTTGATGAGACTTTTCAAGGAACTTAAATAAGTTGACGACTTACCCATGAAAGTTTTTGTGCTAAGGTAGCTATGCTAGAATACCTAGGAGTTCTATTCATCATCATAGGACAGAGCACGTGACGATTGATCATCATTTTACCATAGAAATACTACCATAATTGCATTCCTTGCTTAGCTTTACATACTTCATTATGTATTTATAGATCATACGTTGTGAAACAGAATGTGTTCATCATTGAACTACTAACTAAACATCCAAGTACTGATACTCTAGTACATTTTAACTTTATATCAAAAACTGAGGTGAATCTACAACTATGGTCCTTGGGGTACTCTCTTCCTGTTTTTCCTTTTTTTTCTGTTTACTATTTTCTTATTTCTTATTGAGAGAGTATCTACTTGACTGCAGACCAAAATGGCCTTCTTCTTCATTCATATCCTCAGATGGATTAATTACTGCAATGGCCTATCGCTTACCTCATGTGGTATATCACATTCTTATAATTAGTTTGATTTCAGTACATAGATAATGAGTTTGCTTTAACTTTTATGATGGTTATGACTAAAGTAGCTTTTCAGGTTATGGGGGACAGGTTAGGAAACATACGATGGTGGGATGTGATCACCGGCCAGTCTTCCTATTTCAACACTCATAGAGATGGAATCCGCCGAATCAAATTCTCTCCTGTTGTGCCAGGAGACCATAGTCGGGGGCGTATAGCTGTTCTGTTTTATGACAATACCTTTTCTGTATTTGACTTGGTATGCAATGTTGCTGACTTTTTTATTGTTTTTTAATTATATGTATATTTTTATTATTATTGTACTTTTCAATGGTTTCCATACATATTTGTACAGCTTGTGATGAATAATTTTGAAACTTAGAAAAATATTAAATTTTGTTTTTTACTGGGATTGACAACTTTAAATGAAGTTGTCTTATATTTAATTTGTTTCCTTTGCTTCCTTTTAGTCTCTCTCTTGGAATCCTTTTACTTCTCTAACATATTTCAATTGTTTCTCTCCTAGTTTGTAATAACTTTCCTTTTTGAAGAAATGCAAGACTTTGATTTTGAATAAAGAAGGGTTCTGTGTCTCTTTAGATATTAAAGGGCTCATAATCCTATCTGTCATCTATTGAGCAATTGAAAAGGAGGAAAAGATATAATTTCCAATATGTTGTGTGCTGACGAAGACAGCACCCCTTTGAGATATTTTCTTTCTTTGATCATTATATTTTATACATGATTTTTCAGGATTCACCAGACCCCTTAGCCAACTCGCTGTTGCAGCCTCAATCTCCTGGAACTCTTGTGTTGGAACTTGATTGGTTGCCCTTGCGTACTGAAAAGAATGACCCGCTGGTTTTGTGCTTTGCTGGAGCCGATAGCAGCTTTCGTCTTTTTGAACTCAATGTGTAAGTGGCACAACTGTCTGGATTGATGAGCTCTCCCTTGATGGGCCTAAGGATCTAATGTTGAATCTTGAATCCCTGATTTGCTAAGATAGTTTTGAAATTATTTTTTTCTATGTCAAACTTGTAGTTATATAAATAGCTGTAACATTTTGTGAATATCCTTGATTCTTTTCTCCCAGCGTAGTATTGAACCGGTTCAACATGATATTTATGATACTATTGAACTTGCTGGTCTGTTTTTCTTGGTTTAGTAACTGTTCAAGGCGAGTTTTTTAAGCAGTCAAGCTTCCCTCAGATACTAAATGTTTTTTATTGAAGTTTGTTGCTTGTGCTTCTTCATGCAGAAATGATAAAAGAGTTGGTTATGCGCCCCAGCCCAGAACTATAAAGGATAGATTCCGGCCTGTGCCTTTGTGTTGTCCCATACTACTTGCTACGCCACATGCCCTGGTACTTTGCAGGCTTTAACTACTGAATTAATATCATATTTAGCTTACTGTTCTCATCCCTTTATATCCTTAACATTGGAATCAGTTTCAGACTTTGTCCTTAATGTTAATATGACAATAATGTGATTTTATTTGCCTGATTCCACCTAATTTTTCTGTGTAAAAAGTTTTTCTTAGGTTTTATAGAGGGTGCATTGCATTTGACACCCAAATTTCTTTGCCATCACCGTCATACTTAGTTTTATCTTCACTATTTCTTCTATCCGTGCTGTAACTTTTGACATTCATTATGGTATCTCCTAGGAGACAGTATACATCCTTGGCATGGTGCCAAGATCTGTTATAGAGAAAACGTAACACATCCAAATCAACAATACACACAACTCATTCCTTATTTTTTGGCTACAAGGAATGAAGGCTACCAAATACAAATAACAACCGCTGGCAACGGACTAATTCTATTGAATCCAATTAATCTCACTTGACAACATCTAATCAAGTTTTCAAAATTTTCTTATCCTAAAACTTTGTGGGATAGACAATTTTGGTTTATATGGCATTTTGCAAGTATAACAAAAAAGCAGTAAGGTATCTTATTTGATTTTGTGGTGGTATGCCCATGCTGGTTTTGGTTTACAAGATGTGTGTCTAGAGAGTGGATGACTATTCATTGTGCTTTCTACTGAATAATGATTGATGTTGCTTCAGGCATTGCGGATGATCTTGCAATTGGGTGTTAAACCTTCTTGGTTCAATACTTGCAGTACAACTAAAGAAAAAATGCCCCAGGAAACTCCTTCATCCACCGGGGATCTTCGCACATACATGATTGATTTGCCATCTCTCGGTGACCCTGTGGTACCAGAGATGCTGCTAAAAGTGTTGGAACCTTACCGGAAAGAAGGTTTCTATATTCTTTTGTGGAATTTCTAATTATGCTCTTGATAATCTTTGGGTTTAACCTGCACCAATTCTTTTTATTTTCTTTCTTTTTCCTCCCCTTTTCTAGGGTGCATACTTGATGATGAGAGATCAACAATGTATGCTAGTGTGTTAAATAATGGCTATGCCCTGAGGCTTGCCTATGCAGCTGCACTATTTGGTGAATCCTCTGAAGCTCTCTTCTGGCTACAACTGCCTCTAGCACTCAACCATTTGATAAATAAGTTATTGAAAAAACCGCCAACAAAAGATCCAGTAGCAGTGTCAATTCCAGAAGTTGATGAGACATCTGTGCTGACTAGGTTATCATCAAAGAAATATTCAACAGAAGAAATGAGGCGAGATACGTTGGTAATATTACTTCCTCTAGTCCTTAATACAAGAGCTTGTTGATTTTTTTTGGTAGATTAAGGAAGTTAAATAAATCAGTTAATTATGACCAAATCTAACTCCTTAAGACGAATTTATATTGTATATTATTTAATCTACTCAAATTAGTCAACTAGTTCTTATATTAGTTATTATTAACTGATTTATTTGGCTTCCTTAATCTATCCAAAAAAGTTAACTGACTCTTATATTAAGGACCGGAGGAGTATTTTAATATCCTGTGATAATATCTTGTGCCATACCTTGTAGTGTCTCACATTAGATTAGCTTCTTGAGTAGCCGAGCAATTGTATCAAAGCCAATATTCATCGAAGTGACTTGTACATGTTTATTAGCAGAGTCAAGGTAATCTGAAGTTGATAACTTTTGACCAAGAAGAATTGAGGGAAATTGCTTGTGAACGTATTTCTTGGCATAACAAGTTAGAGGGTGAAGAGGCTATACAAAACCGTGTTCATGAGTAAGCAAACCTATCTTCTTTTTATTAAAACTGCACAACTTTACAATTTTGTTTGATCAATTGCGGAAAATCCTAATGTCAAACTCATTAGTTGTAGCATAGATACATAAGATTATTAGAAGCAGTTGCATTTTAAGAAATAATTATATAAGCCATTATTTATTCATTTCACATCCTTATATTGTTCTATGACAGTTTTGTCAGAGATGCCAACACTTCTAGGGCCTGTTTGTCTTGGGCTAGGAAATTGGATTTCCATTCCTTCACCTTTTTTTTTTCTTATCAGGGTTTAGAAATCTGACAAAATGATGCAACTATAAAGAAAATGGCGGTTGAGTAATTCCAGTGAACAAAATTGATAGGGATGAATAATCCCAAGTCTAATATTAATTTAATACTTGGTACATTTAGTTTTTAGTGATTACAAAATTTTTTAATTCCATTGTAAGTGCTGATGTGACTGAAAATGGAGTATAATTTATTTTTTTCTTTTATAGTTTGAGTGGGAATGTTATTTCATTCTGACAATTTAAGTTACTTAGTTAAAATTCATTATGCAATTCCTTATCTACTGCCAGGCTTGTGTCAGTTGGAAACCTAGAAGCCGCGGTTAGTTTATTGCTTTCAACTCCTCCTGAGAGCTCCTACTTCTATGTTAATGCTCTCCGCGCAGTTGCTCTCTCTTCTGCCATTTCAAGGTCTCTTCATGAACTTGCGGTTAAGGTGAGTTTAACTGAGACATACTTGTATTTTAGCGTGAAGGTGCAAGTACTTGGTTGTACAATAGTATACCTCATAATATGAAGTTATAATATCATATCTATTGTTTAGGTTGTTGCAGCCAACATGGTGAGGGCTGATAGGTCACTATCTGGCACTCATCTTCTCTGTGCTGTTGGAAGATATCAAGAAGCATGTTCTCAGGTTTGGATGCTCTTTCCAGAACATTTTTAGCATACTTTCACTGTTTTCTTGGACTTGGTTCTCTATTAATAACTTTGTGATTCTTCACCTAGTAACCATGTAATGCTATAAACTAGAAATTGGTTGCTTGATGTAATTTACAAAGTTTACATATTATGTATTATGAACCTCAACCTTAGCAGTTACATAACCATATGCTTGATATTCACTATTCAAATACATCAAGTAATTCATTAATTTGCTCATTTTTTCCCCTCAATGTTAAGAATGGTGACAAAGTTCTTTTAAATTTTTCCTGAAAAATATGAATACACACACTCACACAAACATTCATATAGGAAAAAGTGTGGTTTTTTAAAATACCAGTTTTATCCATGTTATGAAGCTTAATGATAGCATATTACAATTCTGAGTATGTGCTGTGAGATCTTGCTATATGACTCTGAATTTGAAAGAGAAGAATACACTTCTGTTAAATGTTTTATATTTTAACCTTGGAAAATTTCCTTGCACCAATACTCTATTTTTTAATACATAATCTCTTGATATCATTATTTGCCAGGACTGAGATTTGATATATATAGTATCTAGTTGGTTATAGTACTGAGTAAAAATTTTTAAATATCTAATATTACTAGTTATGTAAATCCCTGAATGAAAAATTAGTAGAGGGGACCCTTGATGAGATCTGAGCTGCCTATAACAGTTGCTCAATTAATAATTAAAAGGCTTAATTGGCCGGGCAAAAAATACAACATAATCCTTTGGTTCTTAATCTAAAACCCACTTTAATGAAGAAACTGAACTACAAGGTAGGTCTTATATTAAGGACCGAAAGAGTATGTAGTAATATGAAGTAACTTTTTATTCATTTAGCTCATGGTAATTTATGCTAAACAACTTGGGTTACCCGACCCCACCATAAACCTTGTCCATCAAATCTTTAAAGATATAACCATTTGCCATATCTTTTTTTTAGGCATGGATGACTTGTATATATATTGTGCTAGGGTGGTGTTACTGATATATAATTATAATAAAAAGGAGGGAGTTGGTTAGAGTTAGTTAACAAGTCCTTAGGTCTATAAAGAAAAGTGATTAAGTTGTAATGTGACTTGTGATTAGTGAATAAGTGATGGAATAGAATTTCCCTTCTCTCTCTCTCTTGTTTCCCTCTCCATGTCTCTCCTATTTCTCTCTTTTCCCTCTCTGCTCTATCTCTATACCTTTCGTTCTCCTTCTTTCTCCCTCTCTCTCTCATAAAGAATTATGATTCCGTAACAGTCGCTTATGCTTTTTCCAAAACTACAAACGACGAAATAATAGGTTATCATTTTCTTATACTTGATTTGTCTTGATAATCTAACGCCCTATTTCAATGTAGTTACAAGATGCTGGATGCTGGACAGATGCTGCAACCTTAGCTTCAACACACTTGAATGGATCTGATTATGCAAGGTTCATACTGTTTCCTGAACGATATAGAAAGGAGATTTTTTCGTCGACGAAATTAATTTTTTGCTCTACTGTCAACACTATGAGAGGAGCAATACAGCGAATTCATTTGGTGTCATCATGCCATCTGCTATAATTGTTGCATTACTTCTTATTCCCTTAATACAAAATACTACCTCCGGTCCTAATTATAAGAGTTAGTTGACTTTTTTGGATAGATTAAAAGAGTAAAAAAAAATCAGTTAATTATAACTAATATAAGAACTATTTGACTAATTTGAGCAGATTGAGAAGTATATAATATAAATTTATCTTGAGGAGTTAGATTTGGTCATAATTAACTAATTTATTTAGTTTCCTTAATCTACCTAAAAAAGTTAATTAACTCTTATAATTAGGACCGGAGGGAGTAATTAATGAATCCCACAACTGGTGATATTGAATCATGCATCTCAAATAATGTATACTGTCTAATTTCTAGAAGAATTTATGTGCTACACTTTTGGTTCCCACTTTTTGCTTAGTCATCATTTTTATAAAATTGTGTCATAATTTAGAGCCTTACGCTAGAACCCCTAATATTTCATTCAGGGTGTTGCAAAGGTGGGCTGGACAAGTTCTTCATAGTGAACATAATATATGGAGGTATGATCACTTTTTTATTTTCTTTTCATCTTCTCTCCGACAAAGAATATCACTTAGTTTGGGCTTGTGATGGCTAATTGCAGGGCTCTGATTTTGTATGTTGCTTCCGGTGCACTGCAAGAGGCATTGGCAGCTCTTCGTGAGGCTCAACTACCTGACACAGCTGCAATGTTCATTCTTGCTTGCCGTGAAATCCATGCGGAGTTAGTTTCCAAGTTAGGTAATACTGACGATGAATCAAATTCTTCCACCCATGGTAAGTTACTACAATTGCCAGGTTTGGATCCACAGAATGAAGATGTCATTGCTGTCGGTGAATATTTCGGGCAGTATCAACGAAAATTAGTGCATCTATGCATGGATTCTCAGCCATTCTCGGACTAAGTAAAAGTTCTATTTGTTTTCATGACATGGGTTCAATTCTTTCAATTTGTTTTCTTGATAGCATTGTTCGAAACAAAAGTAAAAGTTCTAGGTTGATTCTCACATCAGTCCTGTTAATCCTTTAGGTCAAAGGATCATATGCTTTCGGTGCATAGTTGTTAATCATGGCAAAGAAAATGATCTAAGAGCAATTTGGAGAGGCAATATATGAAGTTTTTATTAAGCTTTTCTGATTGATTGCAGAGAAAACATTCTCCATGAAGTTTTTCTTTTCTTTTATTTTTTTCAATTATACTATTACAGCTTGTGTGTAAATTTGTGTCGACAACAAACGGTGTGTAACTGTTGTTTGATAGAATGAATTGAAGAGGTTGAATATGCGGTTTTTTTTTTTGGCTGTTGTTGGATAAGTGAACACTTTTTTTCATTCTCAAGTTACTACTGTCTTCTAAGAATCATTACACTTTTGGCAATGATCCATATTCCGATTCGCACGTTTAGTGTATTACAAATATTCCGAAGACATTTTTTTTAAATTGCATTTATCTTCCAAACGTTTAAATTTTATTGAAATATGTTGAGAAGTATTGAATGAATATGAACTAAGTTGTGCAGAGCGAACTCAAATGAAAACAGAATATTGAAGGAATAAAATATAAGCATATGATTTAATATAGAATTTATTTAATTAATTTAATTATATTAAAAAAATTAATTATGTTAGTTAATATAATATATTTTTTTAAATATTTTAATTATTTTTTTATTTTTTTATTATTATTGAGAAAATATTAATAAGGATAATTTAAAAAAAATTAGTAATTATAGAAAATATGTCTTATATTTTAAATTAAAGTTAAATATTTTATTAGATTTTATATTAAAAATAGAAGAGTATTAACTTACAACGATGTTATTTTTTTTTATATATTTTACAATGATATGAATTCCCTTACTGAAGAATTCGCACATTATCCTAATGAAGCAAATAATCAAATTTTAAATATAGGGTTAAGATGTAAAAATATCTAGGGGATATCCTAAATAAGTATCGGGTGCCATAAAATCTCCGGGGCAAAAATACACAAGAACCATTTCGAACGGAGCATAAAAGCAAAAATACGATCCCCGTTAATTATCTTAAACCGCGGTTACTTTTTTTTTCCCAGTCCCACTAGTGTACAGGCGTCAATTTTTTGGAACTTGAGTACCAGGTTCTCTCTCATCTCCCTCCATCTTCATCAACTCTCTTTCCTGTCTCCCTCACCCTCTCCGTCAAGCTCAACCCTTCCACTTTGTATAGTGATTATAACGAATTCACAAAATTATCAGTTGTATCAAAATTGTACAACTTGTAAGTGAGTAATGGGTGAATCGATAAGAGCTTCACAAATTGCTTCCACCTCTAAAAGAAATGCTACCAGAGGACAACAATCTTCCTAGCTATAAGTGGCGGAATAAAAAAATTTAGGACTAGGAGCGAAATCGTAACAATCTATAATTTTTTTATTAGATAAACAAATAAACTATTCCCTCTAATTTTTATTATAAAAAATTAATAATTTTATTAATTACTCTTTTCTTATTTTATTTCAATATTTTTTGAATAAAACTTCTCAAACTCTGTATTTTAAATACGAGTAAAGTTAAAAAAATTTATTGATTTAAAATAAATTTAATGACTCAAATTCTATTTTTTAGTATGTGAAAAATTGTTAAAAATACTCTATATTAAAGACTAGATTAAGTATAATATTATAAATATAATAGTTTAAATACAAAAGACTAAATATTAGTAAATATTTATTAACTTAAATTTCTAATCATATTCTATTATTTTTTTAATCTCGTAATTCTTAATTTTAAAATTCTAAATCTCAAATTATTTTATAAATTGCGTCGTAATAGTAATACTAGAAATAAAAATTAGAATATTATAATGAGTTTCTTCACTTTTTGTAGGTAAGAGAGAAAGAATAAAAAAAAAAAGCTATGAAATTAAAGCACCATTCTAATCAAGAGAAATGCCAACCTCCTGATAAAATTAAAATACCAACTAATAGGAGAGACAGCCGCCTCGTACCCGTCATGTGTATCGGTGGCTGCTAGCAATACATGGAAGTCAAAACAAATGTTACTGTTAATGCATTATGAGCTACGAGAAGATACATATTTATCTTAATAATTGTATATATTATTTATGAATGAATATGCTGCATTAATTGAGTGTCCTAAATGTAATGCCTCACGCTTGAGATAAAAGGAATGAACAAATCAAGTAGGAAGACGTTACGGTATTATCTTATTATATCTAGATTTTGACACATAAATAGCAATGTGGAAAGCTTCGGTTATTCTTATATCAAGTGCTAATGACAAACCCTACGCATGCTCTCATACTTTCGGGTAATTGAGAAAATTTTGGCGTATGTCTATTAGCTTTTGAAAAATAGTCTCTAGAAAAAAGTGATAAAAAATAATTATGATATATAATAGCTTTTAAAAAAGTACACAAAAAAAGCTTCTTAAAACCAAGGTTTTGCTTCCCAAAATCATGTTTTTCCATCAAAAAGTATTTTTTTGAAATTTTTGGGATGTTTGACAACCACATTTTAAAACTATGGTTTATACATTGAAAAATATTTTTTTTGAGGTTACCCAAACACACTCTACATCATGTTTTAGGCTCTGATCATCGATTGTTAGTGAGTTGACAAGAAAAATTGATGGGGAAGGGTTGATAAATTAGGGTTCACATAGGTGGATCTTAATAGGGAAGGGTATAAAGATGAACATCTTATTTTGGTTTCACAAGCTCAACAAGTGAGTTGTGTCGTTGATCTTACTAAAAAGAATTGGTTCATTGTTTTATTAACAAATAAAATAAATAAGGATACAAATAATGCTTAAAACTATCCGATATTGCTATTAATAATGATGATCTATTTCTACCACCAAGCGCTTAGATAAACTGTTAAGACTTAGTTTAACTTAATCAGGGATCTCAATAATTTGGGAATATAGTATAAGGTGGTAGGGTCACCGCCCAATTAGGTCTTAGCTACCATGGCCTGATTTGGATTAGTCTACGCCACATTAAGTTCTAGAGTTAAAAGAGACAAGCTTGGGATACCGGGTGCACATGTAAACAAAATTGATGGTCCATTTTTAGGGATATCACTTGAAAGTGATTTCACGGAAGATGATGCCTTCTATATGAGAAATTATCACAATGAAGATATTTGCATATTCATGAATAAGAGAAGGATTGGTGGACAGAAATATCAAGTTAAAATAAATTATGAAGGCCAATCAATTAAGAGCAACAAAAATAAATTGATCGACTATGTGTTTGCAATAGAAATTAGTGACGGAAACCTTCCGTTGATTATCCTTAAAAGAGGGTGACAAATGGTTCCGTCGCTAAAATATTTTGCAATGGAATTAGTAATGGATTAGTTATAAATAACGTTGCGACAAAATTATTCCATAGTTAATATTGGCAAACAGAATTGTTAAAGATTTGCACCAGAATAAAATTTCATCACTAATTCGATGTTTTTTGTATTGTAGGTTAAAATGAGATTTCATTCTTGTTCTCTTCAGATTTCGATTAAAAGACTTCAAATTTTGATTGCATTTAAGAAAATTGCTAAGTAAAATTTGATTGTTTGAGCTTCTCTGTTTAATTATTTTCATATCCCTTACGGGCTTGTTGAGTTCGAAGAAAAGGGGGGTTGAATATTTCCTTGTTTGGTTTGATTAAAATAGAAAGGGAAAATGTACTTTTAATGATCATTTGTTTGATCAAAAGAGGGAATATGAGGGAATGATATGATTAATTTACCATTATACCTTGATTGTTACCAATAAACTTATGTATAGAAACTCGAGTGAGTTGTGTAACAAGAAGAAAATTGAATCATGGTGAAAACATCTATTGAGAGTGTTTAAAAATAGAATTTCTTCATAAAACACTCGAGTTTTACAACAAAACTTGAGTTTTACGGTTATAAAACTCAAGTTTTTTTTTAACAAAACCTAAGTTTTATAACACTTTTTATCGGTTAAACTCGAGTTACCCCATATATAACTCTAATTTTTTCACATCAATGACAGTAATACATTATTTCGGAAACTCGAGTTCCTTAGCCAAACTCGAGTTTGACCAGTTTGAGGCATTGTACAACTCGAGTTTTCGTCTAAAACTCAAGTCCTGTCACCGTGAAACTCAAGTTTTATTTTGAAACTCAATTTCAATCAAATGATAACTTCATTTTTCCCCCAAAAATATATATAGATTAAATTGATAACATTTACATACTATGTAGAAGTTATCAATAATATTGAAAATACATGTTCATTGACAACGTCCAAAAGGCATACTTGTTTTCAGTATCTACCCAAATATACAAAAATAATTAATAATGCTACTTCGCATGGAGTCAACAAAAGTTGTTGGTAATTAATTAGTGAATATTACATTTGTAACCTTACGAGTTTGATCTTCTCTATAAAGATAAATGGAAGGGGAATTACACGTAGATCAGGGCAAATAACTAAAGGATGTCAAGTAACAACAGATAGATAACTAATGAATGAGTTGAGGTAGCCAGCTAGCGGTCCATAGGCATTTGGGTGCACTTCGTAGCCACACTAGAGGCACTAGTAGGCCTAGCTAGAGCCTTGCTCGTCACACACACAGCATATGAAGGGCCCTCCTCCATTGTCGTTCGACACCAGATTCAGATGGTGTCGATGCCCCTCATGAACCAATCTGGGAAGCCCCCTCACCTCTTCCTCCATCTGCTTCTCTAGAGACTGCACTCTCGCATGTGTGAATGGGTACGTATTTTTTTGGTACAAGTTTATGAGATTCCTTCTGTATCTCTTTATCGTCTTGCTATCATGGCCTATTATCACCAAGCACAGTACTCTTTGCATGTCGAAGTGCCTCACCAGCTTCTTCATCTCTGTATCTTGTATGGAGGATCCCGCTACAGGAGAACTAAGAACAGAGAGCTATACGGCAAGTTGACAACGAATCTAATCGACGCAGGCGCCAAAATTGCTACAGTGAATCCAATTGGCAAGTCGATAACAATACTAGTGTGGGCACAAAAGAAAAGCTTCAGACAGAGAGGAGAGGCGTGTAGAGGCAAAACCCCATACACCTTTCGAAAAATTTGGCTCTCCTCCAAAAAATTTTGATTTATAGAAACACAAAAGCAGGAGTAGGGAAGGGAATGACGTTAAAATTTTGGCTCCCTTTCCCTCCAAAATTTTAGACCAAATAAGAGGAGAGATTCATTTTCCTTTCCCTTCCCTCCTATTCCTTCGAATCAAATAGCCCATACGTGTTTCATTTAAGTAATGGTGGTTTAAGGCCTTCAGGGTTATTAAAGTATTTCAGGGTTCTCATTTGAGTTTTGCATATTTTGAAACGATTTTGCTGTCATTTTCCCAACAAAAAAGTCAAAGGGAGAAGATAAACTGAAATATGAAAGTTTGATCTACAAATCATTTCAAATTTGAACAATTTTATATAGTTTGGAATCTCAATGCTTATGATTTAATGCTTATTGTAAAATTAAAGAAAAAATGAGTATCATATTAATAAATAGGCTTTTTTAAAAAACTTTTCAATATTCTCTTTCATAAAGGTATACATGAACATATGATGGAGAAATGCTTTTAATAAAACCAAAAGGGAAAATATTATTGAATAAATTAAACTAAAAGGCAAAGCACATTTAGCTTAACATCTCACTAGGGTAAATACATAAAAAATATTAGTGTTAACATGAGTAAAGCACCTTAAAGTATTGCATCCAATATTATAAAAAGTATCTTGTGGTTTATCTAGCATATGAAATATTTTGTTTTTAATTTATCTATTACCTTAAAGTATTTTATGATTTCTCCAATATCCTAAAATATTTTTTAAGATACGTCCGGTACCATAATGTTATTACTAAAAAAACTATTTTTATGTACTAGATACACTTTCAAGTTCACTTGAAGGATTTTGTAGGAGTTAATATCGAAATTAAAATTGTTTCTAAAAAATATTTTAATGACAAAATTTATCCTTAAAAATTAATAATTTAAGGGTGAAATTATACTATAAAAATATTGTGCTCAATGTATCTAAAAAAATATTTTAGAGTACTAGATATGCTTTCACTCAAAATATTAATTGTTGTGAATAATAGAAGTTGTGAAATAAAAAAATAGATAATATGGAGATAAAAAAAATACAAATAATAGAACAAAAAGTAGAAAAAGTTATTTAGACGGAAAGAATAAGAGAAAGTTTTGGTAGAATACTGAAACATATAATTAATGGGATAATGGACATCTACATTATACTCCTCTATACTTAATATATATGATATATTTAATTAATTTAATTAAATTAAAAAAATTAGTAAGTTAATTAATATAACATACTAGTAAGTTAGATAATATAACATATTCCTCTAGTTTTAAATATATGACATATTTAACTAATTTAATTAAATTAAAAAAGTTAGTTAATATGACATACTCCTCATATCTTAAATATATGACATATTTAACTAATTTAATTATATTAAGAAAGTTAGTTAATTTAGTTATTATAGTATATTTTTTCTAAAGCATTCTAATTATCTTCTTTAACTCCCTCTCTTATTCTTTTACTTGATGATTGTTGAGAGAGTATCAATAAGGGTAATTTGAAAAAGAGTTAGTAAATTTAGAAAATATGTTTTATATTTAGGATCAAGATATTAATTGATTCTTAGCCCTCTCATACTTAATTATTGTTAAAGAAATATCAATATTGTTAAAAAAATTGATAAAAATAATATATATTATATTTAGAATAAAATTAATCTTTAATTAAGTCTTATATTAATCACAACAACGAGATTAGTATATTATTCATAACATTAATCACGTTATCATACCCTAAAAAAAAAAGATGATAATCACAATGTTCAAAAGCTATACGCTCAAAATGAAAAGTGTGTTACGCTCATTAATTAGGCTAATTGTACATTCAAAAGCCACATCTAGAACCACGTTTTCCTTATCAAGAAGTCACGAAGACACACGCATATATATATTAATAATATTTATTAGATCTTATTATTAGGTATCTATTTTAAAATTCGTGATTATCCTTCTCAATATAAATATCTATATATAAGCACATCGTGTGTATTTGATTGGGAAAGTTCGAGCACCTTCCTCCTTTTCCAGTGACCTTTGTGGCACCCCTCACGTTTTGGTTTATTATTACGTTGTATAGTAACACGATTTTCTGATTAAAAAACCTTAAGTGATTGCCGCCTTGATTATGTTAGGATATTCAAGTATGTGTAGATTTGAATTAACATAGAAAGTCCCATAGCATATAAAACTATATTTAATAAATAATATTCATCTTGTCTTTAATATAATAATTGTTTAACTAATTTAAATTAAATAAAAAAATTAGAATAATTATTTAATTATAATAAATATGACCCTTGATTTTTCTAAAATACTTTTATATAAAATTAAATTATATATCATCTTAAATAAATTAGTTTGGGAAATAATATTTTATATGAGAGATAAAATAGATAATATTTTATATTTAAAATTAAAATTAATTTTTGAGCTCTTATATTTAAGATGAGAAAAATATATAATAAAGTGGAAGGACATGAGAAAAATATATAATAAAGTGAAAGGACATGTATCTTAAGCATTTAAAGTTTTAGGTTAAGCCGTGGTGTTCTCTACTCTTCATAATTGCCTACTTGTTCTATCCTTCTATTTTTAGAATTTTCTCCCCAATTTTTAGGAGCTATTTGGTATGAGATATTTGGAAGGGAGAGGAAGGATGAGAAAATTTTGAGTTGAGTTTAAAAAAAAAATTGGAAAAGTGAGGTTAAAATGTTTTAATTATTTTTTCTTACCATTTTATCTTATATATTCAATTTATTAAAATTTTATAACCTCATTTTTCTAATTTGTTTTAAATCTAATTCAAAAAAAAAAAAATTCTCTACTCTAAATCGTTCGTACCAAACAACCCCTACTAGAACATAATTAGTCCATAAAGTGGGCATAAACATTAAAAATAAATTAAATAATTTCTCAGTTTAAAGTTTAAACTTTTAAGAGTCAATTCCACAGACAAAATGGTAGGTGTTCAGGAAATTTCCACTGTCTCGCCATTTTAGGCTAGGCACAATAATTTTTTTTTTTGAAATAATAAATAAAAAATTCTCCTTCCTTCCCATCCTTAATATAAAATCTTATTAAACAATTTAGATAAATTAAAATAATTAAATAATTAGTTAATTATAATAAATATTATAAAATCTCCTTAAAATATTCATTAGATTATATTATAAATAGATTTATGATAACTTTTAAAAATTAAGTTTATCCTCTGCTTAGATGGGGGAAAGGAAAATGAAGAGAAGTGAAAACTAAAAAAAAAGAAAAGAAAGAAAGTTATCATTCTTCCTACCTAGATGAATAGGAGAAAACTGAAGAAAGAAAATGAACAAATAACTAAAATATCCTTATATCATATTTAACTCCCCTAAACTTTTTTATCATAAAAAAATTAACTTTAGATTATCATTTTAGCTATAGTTTGATTATCTAAATATCTCAAAAAATTATATTATATCAAATGAATAAATTAATCTCATTTGATTGATATAAACAATTAAACCAACACAACTTATAATTCGTGATCAATATGATTTATTTTAAAATAAATGGAAATAGGTATTATACCTTTATAGATAGATTCTTTTTTATTTCCCCTTTTGTTTTGTTTTGTTTTGTTTCGCTCAACTGTCCGTAGTGCAAAGATAAATTGAATAAAGATACTCTCACCGCTTATACTTGAGATGGAGACGAGAAGATATGAAGTGCGTCAACAAGGGCAAAGACGACATAACCATCTCCAAATCTCTCCATGTGTTAATCAAAAACTTGGAGAGAAAATAGACCCACCCCATTTTCTTCTCCACTTTTCTTTCCTCTCCCATTTTCTCTCCTATCTAAACAGGGGAAAACTTATTTCTACCCCCCATTTTCCTCCTTAGTTTTCTTTCCATTCAAGCAGAGCATTAAGGCTAGTCCATCAAAACAGTCCAATCTTCCAAGACCAATAAAAATTTACTCCGTAACAAAAGATGAAATTCTCATACAAATACAAAGCACAAAACTTTCCATAATAATTTGAAAATAATAATACAAAACCAAAATTGACCCATGCAATTTAAGGTGCTACCTGGATGGTCAGCAGCAATATGGTCAAAAACTTATTAGACAGCCAATCGGATAGCTGAACCATTCTCCACATAATCACTTGCTCTCAATGTCGTAAATATCAGTTCTGGATATAATCATTAAGGAGGAAACAGATATCTAAGAGATCTATTGAATTTAGCAAAACAAGACATTCCTCATAAATCGATTTGGCAGAGGCTGATATATTAAACACCTTCTATACACTTTCTAAGAGAACAACTGTGCAAGTCTAACCAGAAAATTACAGAAGGAGAAAATTGATAGAAGACACAGACACGCTCACTAGTTCCCTAGCAACAGGGACTTTATGCTTCAAGTCAGGTCAAATGAACATTAATTTATGAGAAATCTAGGTCACCAAAATTATCCTTTGCAATTAGTAATCATCACTTGTCAGATATAATCAGCATGATATCTAGTTTATCATATTATATATGATCAATCAAAAGCTTTGAAACATGTATGGTTAGCTAGCAATGAAACGGCCTCAAGCACCCTAGACAATAATTAAGAAATTCAGTTAATATGCAAAATACAACAAAAGTAAAATCCTTAAGTACCAATGGGAGTTGGGTTTAACAGAGAGGGGCTAATCTCTTATAACATGACAAATTAATATTCGAATCCTCATTAAGAGAGGTGTACACATTTAGTGCCCAACAGTATCTCGAACAAGATTGTCTCCAATAGAAGGATAACTGTGCCTATCGAAACAAAAATTCCTAAGTGCAGAACTTCACAGCAAATTGGTAGTATAAGAAGCTTACATGATAAGGCTTCGACTATCAAACAGGATATCCTCTACAAAACATAATCTAACCTGATGATTATCCAAACAAATACCATGATCCAATCTCATTAACCTAACCTGCAGGCCTACATGGAAGTCAATCAACTTCCTAATTTTCTGAACCTCATTCCGCAATAGTAAATTACTAACGCCCTTCCATTCCAATTTGTGCTAAAGAATTCCAGATTGTAATGAACAATAGATGTTAGAACAACTTTCAAAACTAAGTTCATCCCCGAAGATGGTGGGGAAAGAACTGGACTTAGAAGGCAAGGAAGAATAACAATACATATAGCTCCACATTTTAAACATAATTTAAGTTGTGGAGCTAAGGATGATTATGGCATAGATATTTGACAAATAATCTTCTCATAACGTATAAATTATATCCACCATGAATATAATACACATTCCCAATCCCAGATTAACCAACTACAGAAAGATGATAATACTACCCAAGTCAAGAAAGGATACACTAGATAGAAGCCATGAGCAAATGCCCCCGCCAACACAGCAGTGAACAAACGATCTCTTAAAACAGGTCTATGCCGGAGCGAAAGACGAACTGAAAAACAAACAAAAGCAAAGAGTGAAGATCAAATTAAAATTTTGAACAACACAACCCATATTGAAAAACTAGTTAAATGATAGAAAGAAATTGGCGGAAGCGAAGGGGAACAATAAAAACTCACTTAGAGGAAGAACGGGTGCATATATGAGAGGAACCAGAAATTTGAAAGGGGCTCTCTTGTTCTGCCTCCTTACAGCATCTTCTCTTTTAACACGAAATTAAGGCAATCACAGAAAATCCAAAAGAAGAGCAACTATTAGAGATATGAGCTTATCAAAGATATTATATGTAAAATTATCTCATCCAGCTAGACTATGTGTTCGAACTTACTGGTTCGAAAGACCGGACGGTGGAGCCATGAGGGATTCGATCAGTGGGCTCTGCCAAGTTTGTTATAACTTAGATTGTAAGATTAAACCATAGGAAGAGGAGTGTGAGTGAAATTTTGATATTCATAAATAGAGGTGGAAATAGGCTAGGCTTATATTGCAACAATTCAGCTTGACTCTAGCCTGTGGCCTGTTATAGGCCTTTTTCTGGACATGAGTCTGGCTTGTACAAAGACCCTGACTTGAAACCTGTTAAAAGGCTTGTGTTTTAAAAAAAAAAATGCCAACAGGCTAACAGGCCTTCAAATAGGATGGCGTTCACATGACTTCAAACAAGCCGGCGTTAACAAGCCTTCAAACAGGCCGGCTTAATGGGCCTTTTTAACATAAATAATCCAAAATTAAAGAATAACTCAATCTAAATTATCTAAAATAATCTAATCGTTCACCAAGATAACACCAAATAAAACAAAACAATTGTGATTATAATTACAACATAGCCACAAAGCATAGCCACCAGCCACAAAGAATCAAATCTTCAACATCAACGTAGTTTCTTCTTCTTGATCGAAGACCTTAAAAAAAAAACAAAGATTCCAACAAAATTCATTTCCCACCAACACTTTTTCCTCCCACATTCAATTAAAACCTTATTTCAAAGCAGCAGGTTTTATAATTGTTCTGGTTCTTTTTTATAAAATGGAAAACATATTCAGCAATGGTGGGTCTAATAATAATCTAGTTCATACCATTATACCATCATAATATGTGAATAACAAAGCTCAGAACTTCATCCTATCAACAAAGAAATAGGTATAAAATTTCATTTCCCTCCATTTTCTGTATTCAACTCAAGCTTTCAGAAAAAATACATTCCCAAAAGCTTTATTATTTTAATTATAATAAAAAAAGCAGGGGAACTAAAACAACAGGTTACCAACAGTCAAAAGTGGAATAATTCAGTTCAACAAAGCACCAGCAAGGCAGCACTAACTATCATGCAGCAACTAAAGGATAGTCAAATTAGTGAGTACAATTAAACTATTCATGGATATTCATTTTAAACGACAAAGCCTGGGAGTTTAAATAGAGCCTTTATAACTGAATGGTCCAGAATCGATCTTTTTTGTTTCCCATCCAATAATAGTAGGTATGGCGGATACAAGGCTAAACCCTATTCATTTTCAGGGTATGATTACAGTTCAACACTACAAGAATCAAGTTAAGGCAGTAGAAAAACATGCAACAAGATCTCTGCAGATAGAAAAATAAGCAAATCCATTTGACTGATTGCCCTTCCCACTAAAAGCAATTGTAACGTAACTTAGAGAAAAAATTCATATGTATGTATGATCAACTGTAATGATTCATAAGAGTGAGGGTAGGGGTTGTTGCTCTACAGGACTCATTAACCAATGCAAATTGTGGTCGTATCATACAAAATATACAATTTGGTCCCTAAAAGTTATACCCTCGAACTTTAGTCCTTGCCTGCATTCCTCTATTCAAATAAATTCCTTTTTTTTTTTTCCAAAACTTTTGAATCTTGTTAAAATTTCGATGCATGCAGAGTTAATCCTTCAAAGTCAAGTAAACATATAATTTACTCCAAAGAAGAGGTAGAGACAAACATGTAGCCAAATAAATCCAAGAACTAAAGCGTTATAAAGCATAAAATATAATCTCTTAACCACTAATTGTCTATTTAATCAAGAATTATTAGGGGAGACATTCTTACTTAGGTTTCATAGTACCATCATTTGGTTTCGAAGAGAAGCCCCAATTGTCTTCACCTTCTTTAAAAAAAATCACAGAATTGCCATTGTGATAAATAAAAATCGCAATTTCTTCTAAAATTTGGTGTAAAGCCTACAAGCAACAAACGAACTTGAAGCCTTTGTTCAACCCAAATTGCTATTGTTTCTGGAAATGAGATGTCAACGAGTTCTAAAATTCTAAGTTCATTATTGGAAACGAACTTGTATCTCAAAATAGATGTTCAAGACCCTCCAAGTACACATAACAGTTTTAATAGTTAGATCTCACTAGGTAGATAAATAGTTACTCTCAAGTATCAATGGAAGTTACAAGAATCCTTTCATTGAAAAAGCAATCTAATTTATCACTATTATGTCCAGAGTACTCTGTCTGGTCCTAAATATAAGAGCTAGATAAGGAATATATTTTGGTCCTAAATATAAGACCCCAATCCATTGTCTCCTAAAATTATAATCCCCCCAAATTATTCCTGTATGATTGCACATATTAAGTAGTTTTTGTTAAAGGTAGTTCAAATGCTCATGATTAAAGGGGTATTTTAGAGAAACCAATACACAATTACTATAAATAACTAACTAAATTAATTTTTTTAATCTATCTAAATTAGTTAAGTAGATCTTATATTAACAAAAGGAAGTAGTACTATTTAATGACTATAACCACAACATGAACAAATAACTCAAGCTTTTGATGACTTGCTTAAAGAGGAATATGAAATATATCTATCGATAATTTGGTTCCCAAAAGAATGCTGTGGATAAACTGTTGAAAAATTCCAAGAGTTCCTTTTTTAACAACTTGGTTAGTTTGTGAAAATATTTAAAACCAGCCAATTTATGGAAATCGAGCGATTGAATGTATGAAAAAGCAATCATTTAAATCTGCAGAAAACATTCCACAAAATAGGAAGAGATAGAGATGCAGAATTTTTAAAATAACCAAAGCATGCATTATCTATAAGACAACACCGATCAATCTCATAAAGCAAGGGAACATGAATGACGAACATCAGCCATGTCTATATAATTAGGCGAAGATTTTAAAACACCTCAAGACCATTAACTACAAATAATCTAAGATTTTCAACAGATAAAGAAAATAAATATGATGCTGCAGTAGCCGGCATCTTCATAATGCGGCACAAATTGAAAGAAAATGTTTCATCAACACGCTGGAACAATGGATGATTAAAAGCCAGATCAAAAGCAAGCATTACGTTCGGTAACTAGTCAATATAACAAAAAGGAACCCGGAGAAGAAGAACGGATTGTTTATAGAGTCAGAAAAGAAGAACCTAGGAATATAAAGGGAGGAGTAATAGATATCTAACCCCTCTCAGACTGTGCGAGTATGTAGAGCGAGGACGAGGACAAGCGACTATAGGGGCGGAGGAGCAGCGGCAGACGAGGACGGAAAGAGGAGAGCCGATCTGAGAGGAGCGATTGTGCGCCTTTGAGAAGAACGACTTTGTATGGGTCTCTGGTTGATTAGGAATTGGGAAAATTACAATAAAGGACTTGCAAAAAAATAATATTTATTAAAAATGACCATAAAAACCAACCGTAATTATTTAGAAAAATCAAAGATTAAAATAAAATTTTAAAATTTCTAAATTCCCTATAATTTCTCCCAGTCCTATTTTTAAAATTAACTAGTATAATACCTGTGATATGCAAAGGTGTATTTGAAAATAAGATGAAATAATAAGTGGAGTCTTACGGTATATAAAACAAATTATTAGATTATAATAAACTTCTTTTATAAATTATATTAGAATTAGAGGTGTTCAATATATCCTATCTTGCCCCTCCTAGTCCTAGTCACAATTAAGACATAATCAAAAAATAGTTTAAATAGGTAAGACATAGGACATAATATTTTAATCTTATCTCATCCTGAATATATATATTATTAATATCAATATATATATTATTACAACCCATTTTTAAATATGATGTCAAAAACTTTTTAACGAATGTAAAAATTTTAGACCCATTTTAATCATGTTTTCATTTATTAACTTCAATTTTTTATAAAATAATTTGCATGAGACATCTCGTTTAGTTCCGATTAGGGTCAAGATAATATTAGAATAGAGCGGGATAGAATATTCGTCTTATCCCTATTCATCGGAAGGGACCGAGACAATCTTCATCCCTTTGAGCACCCCTAATGGGAGTTTTTTTTTATAGAATTTCCTTTAGACAATGTTTGGTTGGGAGTTTTTAAAAAAGAGAGTAAAAAAAGAGAGATATAAATACGTTTGGTTAGAAAAAATAGAGGAGAGGGTAGATTTAAAAATTTATCTTTTTATGCTCCCCTCCAGATTTAGGGATTTTTAGAGGGGTAAGAAATATTATATGTTATTTTGACTAAATTATCCCTATCAACTTTTTAATATTCCAATTTTGCCTATCCTCACTAAAAAAACCCTCTTTCGGTAAAAACAGCGTCGATATTGAAGGAGCTAGAATCTATGGCAGCCAATCGTCAGAGACGACGTTGAACAAGTAAAAAACTGAGGATTGTATTGCTTCTTTCTCAGGTTTACTTCTTCACGTTGGTCACGGTTAGTTCTTCTTCTACCATGGAGGTACTATGAGAATCTGTTTTATTTTCCTTTTCTTTTACCTGCGTTGTGCTTTGCTTAATTCTTGAACGATTTTGTTGTACTCGTCAACGCGTTCTTCTACTTCATTTTTCGCTGCGTGACTTGAATTTCCTTGGATCATATTGGAATTGTCTTTGGGAAACTATTGGCTGTTCTCGTCTGTTTTTTTGTGGTTGTATTTTGCTTTGTGAATATTTTTCTCTATTTTCTTTCTTGTTCTACTCGGGTTTGAGCTTCGCATCGTGCTTCTTTCGTCGAGATTGTATTGCTTTTGCCATTCGAGAGTAATGTGATAGGTGGTTTCATGCATTTGTGTGAAGTTCAAGACTTTGGATATCGGGTTGCTCTCGTTTCATATATTTCGGGTTAGGAAGTGGATCTGGTTCATTACTTCTTTCTGGGTTTGCTTTTTCTTCTGTCGGCTGTTACTTAGCATACAATTTTCTATTTTCTTTGAATTCGACATGAATCTTTAAGGAAACGTGAAAAGTTTTTAGTGTATTCGAAGCTCTAGGTTGAGATTTGCTTGGGAAAATAAAAATATTTACTTAGAACTGGAAAAACGAGGATAGTTGAGAAGGGAAAACTTGTTCAGACTTTAATCAAACTTTTCTGGTAATGTTTCTCAAAAGCAATGAGAAGAATTACATCTTTATATAAATATTATAAATAAAGAGTAAATAAATTTAAATAAAAAAATAAGGGTATATTTGTCAACTTTTAATTACCTACTCTCTCCTCCTTTCTTGAATTAAATAAGAAATATCATTTCTCATCCTCTATCTTCACACTTATAATCTCCTCTACCCTTCCTTACTTTCCTTTAAATTAGCCTAACTTATCCTCCTTTTATTGAACTAAACATAGCCTTAAGGGATTAATTAGGAGTCAAAGAAATGCATATGAGGAGTGAGTCTTGTGAGTTATGCTATGCTTCTTAATCACATGTTATGTTTATATTTAATTAATTCGCATGACTTTAGCATATGTTAGGTTGACAAAAAACAAACTTTTAAGCAGCCTTTTATGACCCAATTTGCCAGGCCGCTCAGCACATACCCCTGGTTGACCGCTTTTTATTATTTTTTATTTTAATTTTAATGCAAAGGAGTTCTTGTTTCGCTGGCCTGTTTGTAAAAAGATTTACGAATCAAATTTTAGTTTAAAAAACTTTTAAAATAAATAGTCATATTTGTTCAAACGAACTTCTAGACCAAACTATAATTTAAAACTATAATTTTAAATAAGCTGGTTAGAGTAATTTTTAGAACAGTAAAACACTTTTCGACTACTCAATTACTATTTTACCCCTACTTTTTCTTACATTCTCTCTCCTCTCTCTTCTATCTTTTTCACCCTCTCTCCTCTCTCCTCTATCTTTTCCACTATCTCTTATCTCTCCTCTATCTTTTCCACCTTCTCTCCTCTCTCCTCTATTTTTTTTACTCTCTCTCATCTCTCATACATATCATTTTTAGTAATTTTTCAATTACAAAATATTTTTTGTAACAATTATCTAAACACTCATTTATCCAAAACTACTTTTTTTTCATAATCTCTTTTCTAAAAGCCCTTTTCCATAAACTATTTAAAAGCCTATTTTTTTCATAAACCCATTTTTTAAATCTTATCCAAACACATACAATATATAATCCTCATTTTCTCTATTTAGTTGTGACGGTTTTGTGGCCACTACTAGATTAAAAAATGTCTAAATTCCCCCCTGAAATATTGTATATTTGGAATTATAGGGTTAGCAAAATAGTTAAACATTATTTATTCATTATTAAATTATAATAAGTTTACCAAAATTATTAAATATTAAATTTCCATGATAGTTACCAAACTTCCTCTCGATTATTTTCTAAATATTTTATTTCCAACATTTAAAATAATATTAAAAAATCTTATATAACGAGAAAGAGGGAGACAACCATAAAATATTTAAATATTTAGTATAATATTGAAAATATGTTGAATTAGAAGGATTTATGTGGGTGGGTTGGATTATGAGATTTATTAGAAAATTCAATATTTAATCGATTTTTAAAACTGAAAAGTTATTTTGCATTTCGAATTCTGCTTAGACTAATCCACAAATGACCTAATTGTTTTTATAATGTAATATTTTACTTTATTTAAATTTAATTCAAAAAATTAAAAATAAAATACTTTAAATTTTAAATTGAATTAAAAATTTTAATGATCCATGGGGAAAAGATAACAATTAGGCATATTTTTTCCCAACACCATTTAGGTGAGAATATAACTTCATATATATGTACTTTCTAATTATACCAGTTCTTGCATCAAATATAAAAGTAATACAACACATGTAACATTCTAATTTTTTTATGTCTTAGGGACTATTTGGTAGCATCCGAAACTATTTTTAAGGTCATTGAAGTCAATTTTTTCAATCTTGAGTTTTACTCTACAGATTACTGTTCACTGTCTAAATTCCAAGTGAGTGACCTGATTTCAAAAAATCATAACTAATTCCAGAAAAATCGAAATAAAGTGGTTCAAATTGCTAAATGAAGCTAACTTAATTCTCTTTCAGGTAAAAATAACTCGTTGACCACGCATTCACCAAGTCAACATCAGTTAACGCTATAATTTTACTGTTCATCCAACATTTTTCCCCTGAATCCAGCATTTTAGTCCCAACTTTAAAAAATTATATCTCCATGTGTAGACATTTAAATAAGGCATTCTATATATCAAATCAAAACTCGATATGTCTACTATTTCCTATAAAAATATCATATATTTATTCAACCATTTATTATTTTTAATTATAGATCAAAGGTGACTACTTTACCACGAGTTATTGTTCATTGTGGCAAATTCCAGCAACCAACTTTACATACATATAACATACATCAATCACATATCAATCATGCTAAATAATTATTAACTTCTCTTCACGTATCTTTATCTCCTCCATCTTGAGAAGACCTGCTGCAATTGGATTGATATGGAAGGGGTGAGATTTTGGGGAAAATCTCAGTAGCAAACGGAAACCATACAATGTATATAACTATATGCTTGATGTTACTATGTGTGTACTAAATGATCATGCTTGCATAATGATAACTAACATGCTTCATGTCCCTTAATTATAACATATGGCCATAGCATAAAAAGAAACAGAGTATTATTTAATCATACATGCTTCACATCATCAAAGTAAGTAAATATCACATAAAACATTCAAGCAACATAGGCATACAAGTAAGTAAGTTTACTACCTGGCGTGCAGCCTTTCCTTTAGTCCTTAGCCTTTACTCTGACATCCCATCTTTATAGAGGTCAGAGCCTATACATAGCATAATAATATTCTTCTTATTATCCTATCTAGCATAACTCCACTTAACTCAAGCTTATCTTGAGGTAATACCCCTATTCTGACAATCCCCTAGCTTTCTTTCTATCCATGGCTAACCATATAGAGAGAGATATTTCTCTATTCTAACTATTAAATTTATAAGAACAATCCTCTAATTTATTAGAGCAGGGACTAGAATAAATTACTTACCTTATTCCTAAGCTTGTCGAGTCCCTAAGCTCATTGAATTGCTCTTAGCTCAGCCAGAACTCCTTCTTTCTCTTCCTTCCTTTCTTTCTTTCTCTTCTTTTATCTCCTTTCTTTCTTGCTAGCCGTGGGTATGGAATTAAGTGAGGGGTGAGGGGTATTTATAGGTGGAGGGAGGTGGAATGGATGGTCCAGATCGAATCATGATGAACGGCTCAGATCGCTTAGCTTCCTCAAGAAGCTTCGCCTGCATCATCGTGATGACATCATCCTCCATAATGACTCATCAAAAGTGACATCATCAAGAGACACCTCACATGCTTAGGTGGCGTAATGGTAGGGCCATCGGGACACCTCACCAGCTGACTCAGCGTTTTCAGAGAATTTCATAATCTTATCCCGGAATGAACGGCTGAGATCGTGCCACGTGTCCTTAGCTTTTTCTTCTTCATCTAGATTAGTGCCATGTGGCTTCTTGATGGGTCCCATGAGGACACCTTTCACGCCACCTCATGGATTTCAGATAAGTTCAAAGCTTTATCTGATCAATTTCCCGGTTATCACTTCTACCGGGTAACTCTACTTTATTGAAAACTCACTAAAATATTACTTTAATGTCAATTTAATCCACATAATTCTTCGGCTACATTTTTGGGCTTTTGAAATGTCATCTTGGGTCTCTGATCAAGCTCAAGTACTCTGATGGCTCAATCCCAAGAAATATCCCTTGGCAAGTTACTAAAATGCCCTTGGTTCCTCTTTATTTACTTTAATGAGTCTAGGGGCATTATTGTCTTTTCACACCTTACCAGAGTATTCCCTTACCCTGGTCAACTATCTAGATAACCTTTCTTGACTGTCTATCCTTAGTCAAATGACCAAAATACCCTTTACTCATTCTTTACTTATTTTATAACAGGGGTATTTTTGTCATTTTACACCTTTTTCTGGACACCGGCCCCTTTTACCGTTAAACTGATATCATGGGCCTGGGCCTCCCTTGGTGTCATTATGGGCCTCTGAGTGACGCCATCTGGGCTTATTCATTCCCAGTTTGCTTACCGATTAATTTCTCAATCGGATATCGGGCGTTCACTAACTCCGTCTAAATTCACTAAAAAGTGAATAACTTTTTGTACAGAACTCCTTTCGGGATTCTGTCAGTTCCCTGACCTCCGACTTCACACGACGCACTGTCTTGTAACTTTTCACTCATATCTGAGGTCCAGGAGATCTAATAAAAATTTTAGATAACTTTCTGACTATCAGATAAATTTTAGCTATCTGAAACCCTGATAAAATTCCTGTATTAAGCCAGATTAACCAGCATCATTTCCTCTATCTACTGATAAAATTTAGGACTGAAATGCTTCTGGGCAGTTCTAAGCCACTTTCGACTCAACTTTCTATAATTACCATTTTGCCCCTGGAAACTTTTCTTCTTTTCAATTAAGTCCTTCAACTTTTCATAATTATACTTAATGGCCCATAACTTATGTCTACTTTTACTTTTACACTATGATACTTTTAGACTTTTCACTTTAGTCCATTTCTTTTCTAAAATGACCATTATGCCCTTAGGGGCTTTTACTATTTACATACAAGTCCCTGTACTTTCACTTATTTGCAGTTTAGTCCCTAAAAATCCTCTGTATGTTTCTAGGACTTCTTCTCAAAGGGGTTTGGTAACCTATCTATTTCAGGCTACTTTCTGAATCTCTGGGCCTGAAAATTAGGATATTACATTTTTACCCCACTTAAAATAAATTTTGTCCTCGAAATTTACTTAGCACCTTAGTCAAACTATTTTGGATATATCTCCTCTTTATATCCTTTCCTGCTTTATGACTAAAGCTTGGGGTATCCATCTACTCATACTCATGAACAACTCATTATACTGAACTTATGAGTAGTATCCATTTCTTTCATATCTTACCCTTCAGAATTTTGATGTAATTCTGGGGTCTACATCATTCCTCTTACACTTTGCTAATCTCTCAGGAGAAATACTGTTCTTTTTGCCTTTCTTTCTCCTGATAGAAAATCATAATTTAGATTATGATTCGAACATAAGAGGTTCTATTCTCTTGCTTTTTATAACTTCTCTAACTTTTCTAATTCTTCGTAACTTTTCTCATCCTTATATAACTTTATGCATCTATGCCAAATCTTTGTAGCATTTGCACTCTTTCGTATCCTTTTTTAGGGCTTACCTATCATTAGGCTACTCTTGCCTTAGCACCTTTTGTGCTACTGGGTTAGGGCTAGGTTACTCTTTGTATAGCTCTAGGCCCTAACATTCTCTTTCTCATAGAATTATGTTCTATCTTTGCCTTAGACCCTCTTCTATAAGTCTTTCTGGCTTTTTAATCTCTTTACTCTCATCTGAAGGATCTATCTGATCATACTTTTCTGTTCTCAAAACATATGGGGTTCTCTTCTCTGTTCCTCAGGCATACTTCTACAAAACTTTGAATATCAGCACTCAGATTTTAACTTGGACTCTATCTTCGTTTAAGGAAAAACTAAATTTAGTCTATATATAATAAAGGCTATCTGAGGAAAACCATTATATTTTTTTTTCTGGATGAGTTTATCAACTAGTAAAGCTTCCTCACCTTAACTTCGTCTTTGGCATTTATCTTCCTAAAGAGATACTACATTGCACTCATATCTTTATGGCTCATTACTTTCCTTAGGCTAGGTCTAACTGTGACCTCGAGATCTAACTGCGATCAACCGTTAGCCTCATCAAAATCTAACTGCGACTCTAAAACTGTTAGAATCTAACTGCGATTCTTTAGGATCTAATTACGATTTTGTTGTACTGTATCATTATCTCTGGAAGATCTTAAACCAACAAACTAAGTTATAAGGTTAACTGCTTTCACTCGTTGATAACTCAATAAATAAAATTTTTAAAAATATTACGTTCAGTAGCCCATATTATTTACTAAGACTTTACTTATTTCCTTTCTTACTCAAGAGTTCTTTCTCATCTTTCTTACTTTACTGTGGCTTACCATGCCTTGTACAATCATGGTCTAACCACCTGCCATTGCATTCTGCTGCTATGGCCTCAACATAACTTCTTATTTTAATCTGTGCTCTAACTGCGAGCCATTTGAACTATGCTCTAATGCAAGCAATCTGTATCAGATCCAACTCTTATCTTAATAGTGATCTATTCTCATCTGAATCTAGCTCTATCTGAGAGCCATCTGTTTCAGTTCCAACTCTTATCTGAAGAGTGATCTGAAAACAATCTCTTTTACTGTTATCTGCTGATCTTTTTGTATACCATTCATTTCAATAGAAATGGCCCTGAGTACTGTATTCACAAGCCTATAGAAATACCTGAGTAACCCCTGCAATAGATTGTCCTACTCACTGAGACTATCTATAATCCTCAATACATTCCTTATTGCATGTCATATGGTATGGGAGCAACATAACTTTCTCATATCATATATACTCTACCCTACATATACTGCGAAAGGGGAGTATTCATTCATCATAGTATACTCTAACATGCGTGTCATCACATGACAACTGCAAGGAGATGCAACTATTCATCATAAATTATGGCAACATAAGCCATATCATCATCATAATTTGCTCAACCATCCATCGCACATTGAAATAAACATTATTTCCTTTATCACATTATCTGTTATATCCTGACCATTCATTCAGGAACCTGAAATATCTATCTATCTCACTTAGACTACCACGC
Organism: Leucaena leucocephala; assembly: GCA_037074615.1. Taxonomy (NCBI): domain Eukaryota; kingdom Viridiplantae; phylum Streptophyta; class Magnoliopsida; order Fabales; family Fabaceae; genus Leucaena; species Leucaena leucocephala. The sequence continues at coordinate 10,023,149 of CM073536.1, read as the reverse complement.
TACCCTCTTACCAGGGTATAGACTCAACCCTTCATTACTCTATCTTATATAGGGAATAGGGGAGTCACTTTATCTTTTAAATTGTGGCTACCTCTCTACTATCTCTTAACTTCTTCTGTTGATCTATCAGTCCTAGTCTATTCTTGATCAGACTGTGATTCCTTATTGGTCTTTCTCTTGATCTTAGCAAACTTGAGTCGCATGGATCTTATTCATCATCTCTTACTATTACTTCTATTCTCTAGGGTACTCTAGGTCTACTATTTCTTCGTGATGGAATCCCTCTGCTTAGGGAACATTAGCTCTTTATCTATTAACCATCACGTCTCTAGCCTTAGGCCATGTGCTAGGATTATTCCTAGGCAAGTCTCAATCTAACTTTTAGGTCTAAGACTACTCTATCGTAATTATATCCTTCGTAAGACTATAAAGCTCAGGATATAATTTTATCTATATGGGTGTCACTGTCTCGTATCGGAATCTTTCTCTAAGCAGTGAACACCATCCCTATATTATACTCTAGGGAGATAACCGTTCAAACTTCTAACTAATTCAGAGCATCACTAAGCCAGAACCTTCTGTTCTGCGTCAGAATCTTATGCTCTGATCTAGAACCCTGACTCTATGCCAGAACCTATTGCTCTGATACCAAAATATAATATCCTAATTTTTTATGTCTTAGGGACTATTTGGTAGCATCTGGAATTACTTTTAAGGTCATTGAAGTCAAATTTTCCAATCTTGAGTTTTACTCTACCGATTACTGTTCACTGTCTAAATTCCAAGTGAGTGACCTGACTTCGAAAAATCATAACTAATTCTAGAAAAATCAAAACAAAGTGGTTCAAATTGCTAAATGAAGCTAACTTAATTCTATTTCAGGTAAAACTAACTCGTTGACCACGCATTCACCAAGTCAATGTCAGTCAACGATACAATGTTACTGTTCATCCAACATTTTCCCCCTGAATCCAGCATTTTAGTCCCAACTTTAAAAAATTATATCTCCATGTGTAGACATTTAAATAAGGCATTCTATATATCAAATCAAAACTCGATATGTCTACTATTTCCTATAAAAATATCATATATTTATTCAACCATTTACTATTTTTAATTATAGATCAAAGGTGACTACTTTACCACGAGTTATTGTTCATTGTGGCAAATTCCAGCAACCAACTTTACATACATCAATCACATATCAATCATGCTAAATAATTATTAACTTCTCTTCACGTATCTTTATCTCCTCCATCTTGAGAAGACCTGCTGCAATTGGATTGATATGGAAGGGGTGAGATTTTAGGGAAAATCTCAGTAGCAAACGGAAACCATACAATGTATATAACTATATGCTTGATGTTACTATGTGTGTACTAAATGATCATGCTTGCATAATGATAACTTACATGCTTCATGTCCCTTAATTATAACATATGGCCATAGCATAAAAAGAAACAGAGTATTATTTAATCATACATGCTTCACATCATCAAAGTAAGTAAATATCACATAAACATTCAAGCAACATAAGCATATAAGTAGGTAAGTTCACTATCTCGCGTGCAGCCTTTCCTTTAGTCCTTAGCCTTTACTCTGAGATCCCTTCTTTATAGAGGTTAGAGCCTATACATAGCATAATAATATTCTTCTTATTATCCTATCTAGCATAACTCCACTTAACTCAAGCTTATCTTAAGGTAATACCCCTATTCTGACAATCCCCTAGCTTTCTTTCTATCCATGGCTAACCATATAGAGAGAGATATTTCTCTATTCTAACTATTAAATTTATAAGAACAATCCTCTAATTTATTAGAGCAGGGACTAGAATAAATTACTTACCTTATTCCTAAGCTTGTCGAGTCCCTAAGCTCATTGAATTGCTCTTAGCTCAGCCAGAACTTCTTCTTTCTCTCCTTTCTTTCTTGCTTGCCGTGGGTGTGGAATGAAGTGAGGGGTGAGGGGTATTTATAGGTGGAGGGAGATGGAATGGATGGTCCAGATCGAATCATGATGAACGGCTCAGATCACTTAGCTTCCTCAAGAAGCTTCGCCTGCATCATCGTGATGACATCATCCTCCATAATAACTCATCAAAAGTGACATCATAAAGGGACACCTCACACGCTTAGGTGGCACAATGGTGGGGCCCTCGGGACACCTCACCAGCTGACTCAGCGCTTCCAGAAAATTCCAGAGTCTTATCCATGAATGAACGGCTGAAATCGTGTCACGTGTCCTTAGCTTTTTCTTCTTCCTCTAGATTAGTGCCATGTGGCTTCTTGATGGGTCCCATGAGGACACCTTTCACGCCACCTCATGGCTTCCAGATAAGTTCAAAGCTTTATCTGATCAATTCCCTGGTTATCACTTTGATCGGGTAACTCTATTTTATTGAAAACTTACTAAAATATTACTTTAATGCCACTTTAATCCACATAATTCTTGGGCTACATTTTTGGGCTTTTTTGAATATCATCTTGGGTCTCTGATCAAGCTCAAGTACTCTGATGGCTCAATTCTCAAGAAATATCCCTTGGCAAATTACCAAAATGCCCTTGGTTCCTCTTTATTTACTTTAATGAGTCTAGGGGCATTATTATCTTTTCACACCTTACCAGAGTATTTCCTTACCCTGGTCAACTAACCAGATAACCTTTATTGACTGTCTATCCTTAGTCAAATGACCAAAATACCCTTTACTCATTCTTTACTTATTTTATAACACAGGTGTATTTTCTTTATTTTACACCTTTTTCTGGACACCGGCCCCTTTTAGTGCTGAACTGATATCATGATCCTAGGCCTCCCTTGGTGTCATTATGGGCCTCTGAGTGATGTCATCTGGGCTCATTCAGTCCTAGTTTGCTTACCGATTAATTTCTTAATCGGATATCGGGCGTTCATGAACTCCCATCTAAATTCACTAAAAAGTGAATAACTTTTTGTACAGAACTCCTTTCGGGATTCTGTCAGTTCCCTGACCTCCGACTTCACACGACGCACTGTCTTGTAACTTTTCACCCATATCTGAGGTCCAGGAGATCTAATAAAAATTTTAGATAACTTTCTGACTATCAGATAAATTTTAGCTATCTGAAACTCTGATAAAATTCCTGTATTAAGCCAGATTAACCAGCATCATTTCCTCTATCTACTGATAAAATTTGGGATTGAAATATTTACGGGCAGTTCTAAGCCACTTCCGGCTTAACTTTCTATAATTACCATTTTGCCCATGGAAATTTTTCCTCTTTTCAATTAAGTCTCTCAACTTTTCATAATTATACTTAATGTCCCACAACTTGTGTCTACTTTTACTTTTGCACCATGATACTTTTAGACTTTTCACTTTAGTCAATTTATTTTCTAAAATAACCATTATGCCCCTAGGGATTTTCACTATTTATATACAAGTCCCTGTACTTTCACTTATTTGCAGTTTAGTCCCTAAAACCCTCTGTATATTTCTGAGACTTCTGCTCAAAGGGGTTTGGTAGCCTATCTATTTTAGGCTACTTTCTGAATCTCTGGGCCTGATAATTGGGATATTACAACACACATAGCCATATTCATCAAGATCCACCCTATTATCTAAAAAGTGGAGATTGATCAAGATTACAAAAAATTACTACAATGATTTTCCATATCTATTTAGAAGACAAAAAGGAGAGTGTGCAGTACATTTACACAAAAAATATATATATACAAGCAACCAACAATCCTTAGCTTGGATTTGAATTTGTGCACGTTTTCACTGTGTGTCCAAGCTTATTGCATCTTCCACAGTGATAAGTCTTTTTCTGCTGAAATTAAGATTCAAACCTTTTGTTACAAGCTTGGTAGATTTACCGCTTTTGTGTCTAGATAACAATCCTTCATCAAACGTGTGTGTAAAATGGAATGAAGCTAAAAATATAAGACTTGACAAGAATTTATACTCTGAAAAATGTAAACTCATCATTTAACAATATGTTCAATACTTAGCATCTGACTTTTGTGTGTGTGTGTTTTACAGAATATGAAATTTTTGGATGGAGAAAAATGCATAACCAATGGGAGGATAAAATATCCTCTGACCAGAAAATACAAGGCTCAACAAACACAATAATAGAAAACCTATAGTGGCAAAAATGCTCTTTGACCTCTGTGTTCATCAGATAAAGTGATTCCCTTAATCATGCACTAATCACTAAAGGGAAGCCATATAAAATATCAAGCTTGTCAAGCTCCTATATAGAATCAATCAAATGGTAAAAAAAAAAAAGAATTTATCAGGGTGTTCTATCATTTCTTATCATTAGTTAAAGTAACTTTATTAGTTCTGATTAGTTTTAATTATACATATCGTAGATGATTAATGTTGTATTTACGTTTTTTCCCTTTTCAGTTTTGCTGAGACCACGGAAGTATTTAATCCTCTTTTGATTGCATTAAACTTTGTATCCATTAGCTATATACAATTCAGATCAATTCATACTCATTTTTTGCCTAAATCTTCTACATGCAAGTTCCCTTCCTAATTTCCCCTTATTAAATTATGAGCATACAATCACATGTTTCAAATGTTTAATAACTTCCTCTTGTGAAGAAGAATTAACAAATAATTGAATACAGCAGAGTCCAACAGTAACATAGTCCGCTTGGTCCTTCGGAACGCCTGGTTCTTCTAGCGAACCAATATCCAGCTGATACTTAAGTGTCAATGGTGGTTTTGAGGTCTAACTCGAGCTTACATTGCTTAAGATATTGCTTGAATGATACACAATTTCTACAAATCATAACCCTCATTCATTAAAACTGGAATGAATAACAACAGCATAATATCAATCCAACACAACAATGAATTTGATGCATCCAGCACAACAATGACTTTGATGCCAGTAGTTTAAAAATTGATGCCTTGGTTTAAACTTTAAATTATCTAAACTTTTTCCTAGCAACCAAAAATATCCTAGAAAATTAAGGCAAAAAATTGTTTGAAAAAAATAATTGAATTCAAAGCTAAGGAATTATACATGACAACCTAGATTTGAAAATTTCTGACAAAATTGGAAGGAATAATTAACTTACACCTAAATTGCCTTAAACTTTGATCAAGCTGTGCACTGCTAATCTCCAGCAACTCCAATATTTGATCTCAAACCATAGTTGCTTTCTCAAAGTTCTCTTTGATGGCTTCCATGATCTCCTTTAAGACCTTATGCCTTGTCACCATTTTCATATCCATCATGTCCCCAATAAGGTAACTAGTCGACGACCCTGCATCGTCAAACTTCTTCATCTTGCTTGAGGTCGTGGGCACTTTCGGAGTAGCTGGTTTTGTGACAGTCGAAGCGCAAATGATGGATTCCGCCTGAAATTTGAATGCGTCCTGATCTCAGACCTCGAATCTGCATCTCCTACCTCATCATCAGAAAAGCTCGTCGTGCTATAGTGGTCTCCCTACTCACTACATTGAACCTACTCCCGCTCTATCTCAGTGTACTCCTAAGGGGTTATTATGTATTTTCACAGAAAAATTAATCTTAAGTCCCAAGGGAATTCATAGTTGTTATGCCATTTTCCTGTACTTATTTGCAATTAAATTCCTTATATGGGACCTAAATGCCATTTTTCCTATCATTTACTTCAAAAAACAAACCCCGAAATTAGATAAAAAAATTGCATATGAACGTAAAAATCCAACTTTATTGTAAAACTCCTGCAGGTATAAGTGGAGACAAAATAAACAGAAGATAATATAACTTCACAAGACAAAATATGCTAAAGGATGAAGATCTCAACAATCATGTGTCATTAATCTTTTGTCAATAAGCCCCTTTTTATATACTATAGAAGAGCACGAGTTATGTATTTTAAGCATATATCCCTAAGACCTAAAAGTCATATAAGAAAGATGATTCCTTCTTTGACACATCCTTAAATAATATTTATAATATTTTCAACAGTCTCCCACATATCAAAGAAATACTATTAGACAAATTATACATATGGATATAACCTTTGTATCTAGTGGTCCTATAGACTATGAACTAGACTTAGATAGATAACACTTCGTACACAGAGATACCAGTGATCCTATAGATTATGAACTAACACTTGGGTGTATACCAGAGGTATTAAGAGTCAGATTATACCCCTACATTTTTGTTGTTAACAGCCAATTTTATACGATCTCATAGGAGTGGCCCCACTCCTCATTCGTATAGGTGATTTCATGAAATGTATCTCCAATGAATATACCATCCCGTAGGATTATGAAATCATTAAGAGCTTTTCGCTCAACCCTCCATAAATGCATTCTAGCACTTTCCCGTATCATAGGAAGGGACCAGTAATACGTTTTAGTGTTAGCAGAACTAACAAACGATTTGATCTTACCCATTGGATCTTCTTCATGGGATCACCAATCACAAAAGTTAGGTTGCCATCAATGTTAATTTTAGACTAGCTTTAGCCACATTCCTCTCGATGTTTCAACAATTATGTTTCTTCCTTAGGGGTTTTAACTGATCTAATAGATCTATTTTTGACCTCACAAAATCATTGAGATAACTTTATAATTTTTTAAAGCACTTATTCATATAGTATCTTAAACGATTGTATGACTTTATCCTCTCAACAAAAGTTATTGCCATTACACCAAAATATTTGCTAAGAAGTTTTCAACAATTCATCCTCAAATTCTAGCTATCTCTAGAGTAATAAATATGATTCACACAAATTTTTATCTTTTCCACAACTAAAGACAAATTCAATTACTACTTAAAATTCGTGTATTTTAGTTCAATGGAAATTCATAATGTATTATATTTTTCATGTATATAAAACTAAAATTTAAATATCTGTGTATTTTGATACAACAATAATTCAGTGTACATGATACCAACACTTATGGTATCCCGTCTTAAATATTTCATTTTTTTCTCTTCATGAGTATGCATATATGTATGTCCAATCTTCACACAACATATGTCATATCATCAGAATTAATGTTAATGCATCAAATTTTTATAATTTATGCATAAACAGATTGAGTAAACAATATTCTAAATAATGTGTTATCACATATTCACAAGGCAGTTCTAAAAAACTAAACTTCTGAAATATTTTTTAAAATAATATATTCTTTTATGATTTTAATACAAAAAAATATATTTAATTTAACCATACTTTTAAACTCATATTTGAAATAGCAGAATAATGTAATATGCATCCAAATTAAAAATTTAATATAAATCTTCAATAATCATGCATATTTATATCAAGATAAACATATCCACAAATAATAAAAATTAAAACACATTTATCTCTTAAGTAGATAAATGATTAAATTTTTATTCCCTTATAAATGTTTGTTTCAAACAATACAAAAATTAGATTATTCACAATATTTACACTCAACAACAAATAATAGAGCCTCCACTTAATTTTTAATCACAACAATTATAAAATGAGGCTAGTAAACAAATTTTATAAGGTACCACATACCTTAAGTACTCTACACTTTTAAATCTCAAATTATTTTTAACAAATTTTTAATAACAATTCTAATTAAATTAGAATTTTTCACCATAATAATCTAATAGATCATAATAAGAGAAATTTTATCTCACATCTTAACTATAAAATTTACCGATCCATATAATTTCGCAAAATCCATCAATATAGCTATAGGAAACTGTATTGCTAACCCCAAAAGCTAATGGAAATAATATATTATTATTATTATGATAAAATAAATATGTGAGGCACCAAAGCAAGGAAAACACATGCACACCACACCACGCCCAACTTTATAATTATTGTCTTTATTCATTATTATAAACACACAGTCTCTCTCTCACACACACACAACATATATGCATGTTTTTGGAAACTGTCACACACCCCAAATTTCTAATATGTAATCGTCACCCGTCAAAATGTTTTTTCGACAGTTAAAAACCATAGGGTATAACGTTATAACATGGCAGGAAGCACTCAATCAAAACTATCAAATCCACGTAAGCATGTAAGCTATATAACTTTTCGTAAGGAGAAAAGGTTTAACAGTTATAAGAAGTTGATGGTTAAAATAGAGAGACCCCAAGTTAATCAAAAAGCGATCTTCAAAGAATACTTTTGGTATAAGCAAATATTATGTGACCAGAACATTGGAAGAGCTTAAGCAGCCAACGATGACGCTGTTCTCCATCATAAAATTGGAAACCATATTCTTGACTCCAGAAATTATTTCCAAAAGAAATATATTTTACTGACGCAATATTTAAATGTCTATCTCACCGTCAAAATTTCAACACAACTCATGAATTATCTTATAATTCTACAAGCGGAAAAATCGAATATAAGAGGCAGAAGTTGGAAATAAAACTTATCTCACCTCATTTGCAATCAATTAAACAAATTGGAGAAAACTCTGTTATGATACATTCACAAGATTAGCACGAAATATCTTTTAAGTTTGTTAGCGAAATTTGTAAAATAACAAAATATTTAGTTTGAGTCGTGTCTAAAGACATTATCCTTAAGAGATACTTCATAACCCCTAAGTAAATTAGGAAACGACACTCCTTAAAATTAAACGAACTCTTCTTATAATGATACAAGGAAATAAAACAAGAAGACAATATAACTCAAAAAGATATAATATGTAAAAAGAAGAAAATCTCAATGGTCATGTGTTCTTAATCTTTCGTTTTATAGATTGTAGAAAGATACTAGACATATTTTTTAGGCATATGTTTCTAAAACCCAATAATCATATTAGAAATTGTTTTTTTTTACACACCCTTACTTAATATTTTCAACAGTTAATAGCCAATTTTTGCCTGCCGGTGCAGTGACCGGGGACTGCACAGATGTACTAATGCTCGCCAGACTTTTTCAGAGTCACCCGCATTGGTGGGTTATTGTAAAGCGCAAGAGGAGACGAGATGTTGCAAGATTCATAGTTCATCTTCATCACCTCCACCACATCGTGTGCGTTCTTCTGGAAGTTGAACATTGCACAAATTAATCGCTCAAATTCATCAGCAAAACATAAAGAGCTTAATTCATCTCAAGAATTCCATATATATTCAGAAAACACTTTGAAAAAATTATCCAATTAAACCCCACAATACTTAAATATGATTCAATAAAAAATATATCAAAAAACAATACAAATAAGATGCCAAGGGAAATCCCGAGGGATATGATGGGGTTAATGAACATCCCCGTAATATTATAATATTCATAGCATTAATATATCACGTTATCATACAGGAAAAAAGATGATAATCAAAGTGTTCAAGAGATATACGCGCGTAATGAAAAGTGTGAAACGCTTATTAATTAGGCTAATTGTATATTCAAAAGCCACTTCTAGAACCACGTTTTCCTTATAAAGAAGTCACGAAGACACACACACACACACACATATATACATAGATAGAGAGAGAGAGAGAGAGAGAGAGAGAGAGTTTGATTGGGAAAGTTGGAGCACCTCTCCCTTTTATCGGTGACCTTTGTGGCCCCCCACGCGTTTTGGTCGAGAAAGTAAATGGGCATAGGAAAGTTGGAGCACCTTCCTCTTTTTTCAGTGGCCTTTGTGGCACCCCACGCCCCGCGTTTGGGTCGAGAAAGTAAATGGGCTAATTAGTTTATCAAAAAATGAGGAAAAAAAGTAAATGGATATATTAGTCTAGAAAGAATATTCTTTTAAGTTATTTTATCAATTTAAAAAAAACGATTTTCTTATTAAAAAGCCTCAAATGATCGCGGCCTTGATTTGAGAGTTCTTCAAAATTTAATTCACTTAATTTTTAACAAGAAGAATATAATAATAATTAGATATTTGAATGATCAAATAATTAAAAATAAATAACTCCTATGAAAATTCAAAATTCAAATAAAAAAAATTGTATATATATTAGTTTTTATTATTTTAATATTAATGAGATTGGATGAATTCGTAGCTTGCTAGATTAAATTTTGACTAACCCTTTTTTTATTCCAATTAGTGAATCAAACTGATCAAGGGTAGACTTGAGTTATCATAGAAAGTCTCGCATTACATAAAAACAGATTTAGTAAGTAATACTCTTCTGATATTGAAAGTAATAGCTACTTAATTAATTTGATTAGATTAATTTTATGTTTAGATGTGAAGAAAATTAAGGAAAAAATAATATTATGAGAAAAAATTCACAAAAATAATAATTTCTTTTATCATATTAGGAAAAAAAATTCTAATATTCTCTCCCCATATTTTTGCCTCACTTTTCTCTTCATCTAAATATACCTTAAAAATTAGATAAATTACTTAATTATGATAAATATAATCTGATCTTTCTAAAATTCTTCTATACAACATTAGGTTTATATATTATTTTATAAGTTAAATAAATTAATTTTAAAAATAATAAATATGATAGATAAAATATATTCAAGCAGTATATATTATATTCATGACTAAACTTAATTTTTTAACTAACATATATTTAGAACTACAGAAGTATATAATAAGGTGAAGGGATGTATAAATTTGAGCCTTTAAAGTTTTGAATTAAGATACGATATACTCTACCCTTCATTATTTATTTGTATACTCTATCTTTTTTTAGTAGAGTTTCGATAGTATCCTCCAATCAATAGTTAGATACTGATCTTGTCGAAGCGTAAAAACTATAGATCATCGAAATAAATTTTAACTTTCCTAATAAATTTGTTTTTTCATGCACTCGATTTGATTTAAACATAAAAATATCATGTTTAAATGAACTATCTATCTATTAATTATAAGAGATTTTGTTGGTTATTTGTATACTCATTTTGTTTCTGGGCTTCACTCCACATTTTTAATAGGTGGTATTACAACCAGATTTCGGTTCAAGCATTTAAGTGAAGGCACATTTGAAGCCAAAATATCGAACTAGTATAATTTTTAAATAGGTTGTGCTCTCCTCCCGTTCTCAGCTTTCGCTCCCCATTCCCTACAGGTTCAGTTCATATAATTTCTTTTTATTAAAAAAATAATGGGCCCATATATAATTAAAAGTGTGAATGAACATTACTTTCTTAGTTTAAAGTTGAAACTTTAATAAAAAGCAAATGGAACGCAATAGTCGATGCTTTTGGAGTCAATTCAACGGACATAGTGGTAGGTAAACAAACCTCGTCTTCAGATCTCCGTTCGCATCATTTTTCCTTCTTTCTTCATTTCTTTCTTTCCCCTGCGTCAGGGTTCGGCCATTTTTCAATGACCATGATGCTGTCTATTGAGGGGTTCAGGAAATTTCTACCGTCACGCCATTTTAGGATTGGCACAATAATTATTTCTTTTAAAATACTTGTCCCACCTTAATTCCTAATAATATTAAAATTTAATTAACTAATTTAGATAGATTAAAAAAATTAAAAAAATTAGTTAATTATAATGATTATGCGTTAATTTTTATAAAATATCTAATTTAATTATGTGCATTTAAATTATCCTTGATGGATACACCTTAATATGTGCACTGATATAGGGATACATTAGGTGAAATTATCATTTTGAGAGATAAAATGGATTACAATATTATATTTACGAATAAATCTAATCCCTTCTAACTCTTATAATTAGGAATAGAGGGAATAATAATAAATAAAAGGAAAATCTATTATTAAGATACCTGTAGTTTTTTTTTAAGTTTACTCTATTAGCTCAACTAGTTTTTTTAAAAGGGTTAATAATACTAACAAAATAAAATTATAAAGGTTAACGATGTTGATAGAATACAATTAAAGAATTTATTAAACAGAAAAAAAATACGCAAGTATCAAATTAAAACTTAACGAAAATTATAGGCACCTCAACAATGATTTTCCCTAGCCAAATAGTAATAGCATATGAGATATTAATGAGATTTTGAAAATATTAATAATATTAGATCTAATAGAATGAATTAATTCTTTATAATACCGTGATAAATTAAAATTTAAATTTTTATTAAAAATAATATCTATATTTAATATTTGATAGTATATCGAATAATATTATTTCTAGGATCCATGTAACTAGCAAAATGTACTAGACTCATTAAATTTTAAAAATTTTACAAAAATAAAAGTAATTATTTGTATCTAAAATGGTGTTAGTGGCTTCTTATACAGGCTAAAATGTAAATAAAGTCGTAAAAACGAAGGTCTATTTAATTGGTTAACGAATTTTAAGAGCAAAAGAATTTGCAGACTATACATGTCTTTTGTACGTTGAGTTTCATCCAAGACATTGAATATTGATCTATAAGGTAGGGATAGAAATATTTGTGATTTATTATACTCCTCCTCCTCTGATCATTAATATATAATCTAATTAAAAAGTTAATATTAATTTAAAATATAAAATTAATTTTTTATATTTATTAATTTTTTTAAACTATACATATTCATACTCCTTTAATAATAATAATTAAGTAGGAGAGTGAAAGAGAAAATTATAGAAAATAATTATAATATTTTAAAAAATATTATTATTATTAATTAATTTAACTAATTTTTTAATCTAATTAAATTAGTTAAATATATTTTATATTAAAAATAAAAAAAATAATATTATAATATTCCTAAAAACAAGGTGCTTCGTAGTCAGTAAAAAGCTAACATTAAACGGAATGAAACGGCGGAAGAGGGTAAAGAACGGTTACCAAAATATTTGAGAGAATGACAAAAATAAAAGTGAGAAAAATTAATTAAAAATTTCAAATCATATTAAAATAAAACTTACTAATTTACCAATCATTATACTAAATCTTTTTTAACAAACAAATCATATTAATTATATTTTAGTATCATCTAATTTTAAAATTTATAATTACTCTTTTTAGAATAGATATTTCTTATCGAATTTATGATTTAAAAAAATTTAATAAAACGTTTTATATTGTATATTAGTTGTAATATTTTTTTTAAACAAGTGTAGGCCATTTATATTCTATAAACATATAAAAATAACCCATAAATTTAAAACAATTATAGCATATACGAACTGATTTTGGTTATATATTGTAATTCTCTCGCCAAAAAAAACACGATTATACATTGCAATTATAATTTTTGATAAGCAACTTTATTACTTAGTTAAAATAATATAATTTAATTAAAGTATATAAAATATTTATATATAAACATTAAAATAAATAAAATATTTAGATAAAGAACACATTAATCCACTAGAAAAGGAAATATCAATCCATTATTAATCATCAACTATATTATTAAAAATTATTATTAATTAATTCATCATCAACTATTAATTATACTCTTAAATTATTAATACTCAGTTTAATTAAAAATGAGTTTCAATTGACCTAAGTCAATATTTTTAATTTATTTATCTATAAACACTAATAAATAATCCTAATTAGTAATATCACTTTAATCTTTAAAAAATTTTAAATCTCATGATAATAATTAATTAGTAATTTTATTAAGTGATTATATGATATTTAAAATTTATAATCATAGACTTGATACTCTCAATTTATTTGTCTACAAGTCACAATCAATAAGTAATATCACTTATCTTTGAAATGTTTTAAAAATCATGATGATAATTAATTAGTAATAATATTAATTAATTCTATGATATTTTAAATTTATAACTATATATTTGATACTTTCAATTTATTTATTTATAAGTTGTAATCAATATTTTAATTAATAATTTCACTTTGATTTTTTAAAAAAATTATTCTCATTATGATAATTAATTAATAATCTATTATATAATATTTTAAATTTCTAATCATAATAATTATTTATAATAATTAGAAACTATTAATCTTTAAAAAGGATATATATATATATATATATATAACACAAAACTAGTTGATATGGCCAAAATAGACCAATAATTTTTTTTTAACCAAATCACTAATATGATCGGCTAACTCAACTCAAATTGAATTTTAATACTATGGCTAAAAAATAATATTAAAAAAAGGGATGAAAAAAAGTGTGAAATCCGTTTAATGGATATCTATAAGAAAAATTTTGCAAAAATCTCACTTAAATTTTAAAATTTTAAATCAGTTTTATTTTTAGATTTTAATATTTATTGATTACATTTGATAGGTGAAAAATAACATATTTTTATAAAAAAATTATTTAAAATTTTTAAAATTTAAATTGTATTTCTTAGAATTTTCCCTATCTATACTTCTATATGTCTGAGACTAAATTGTTTTTTTACATAAAATATATAAAAATCTGTACTAAAATACTAATTATAAATGACTTGCAAAATCACTCCGCAATACGAATTAAACATCCCCGTTCTAGTTCAAATTAAAATTTGCCCAAATTATAATCACAACCACAGCGTCTTTATCCTCTCCTTAAAAAACAAAACTGCATATGATGAATGGAAAAATCCAACTTCATTGTAAAACTCCGACAATGACTCAATCTATGTAAAACAATCAAAGATCCACAACGAATGACATCAAACTCTACACTAATCACAATCTCTCATCCTTAACACAGAAACGCCGCAGCGATCCACAAGAGGCTGGCGAATAATCCAGCAGCTCTGAGTGACCTCGCATCGGAGTTTGGTGGAGGTGGGCTGGCAGCACCGGAGGGAGATGGGGAAGAAGGGTTTGTGCCACCGGCGGAGGGTGAAGAAGCGGGAGATCCGGGGGCAGGAGCGGAGGGAGAAGGCGGAGAACTCGGAGATCCGGCTGGGGATGGAGAGGTAGCAGGGGAGGAGGCACCGGTGACGTTGATGGCCAGCTTTTGCCCGCCGGCGCAGTGACCGGGGACTGCACAGAGGTAGTAATGCTCACCGGACTTGTTCAGAGTCACCCTCACCGGTGGATTATTGTAAAGCGCAAGAGGAGACGAGATGTTGCAAGAATCGTAGTTCGCCTTCGTCACCTCCGCCACATCGTGTGCGTTCTTCTGGAAGTTAAACACTGCACAAATCGCTCAAATCCATTAGCAAAACATAAAGAGCTTAGTTCACCTCAAGAACTCAATGATTCGATAGTTTCTGTTCTTACCTAGGTTATCGCCGACTTTGAAGGTCTTACCGGAAGTCCAGGTTTTATAAAACGACGCAACGGAAGGGACGGTCCATCCGGTTTTGTCTCCGACTGTGTAAGTTACAGGTCCAGAAGAAGGAGACGGAGCTGAAGGTGCAGGGGCTGGTGAAGGAGCTTTGGCCGGTGCAGGAGATTCCACCGGTGAAGCAGCAGAAGGCTGAGGAGCAGGGGAAGGAGAAGAAGCTTGTTTGGTAACATTAATGGCGAGTTTCTGGCCAAGCGAACAGTGAGATCCAACAGTACAAATATAATACTGTTCACTACTTTCATTCAATTTAACACTTGCAGGTCCATTATTCAGAGTAAAAATGGTGCTCCCAGTGTTGCAGGCATCAAAAGCTGCCTTCGTCACCTTCGCTACGTCATGTTGCCCAGTTGCAAAGTTGAACACTACATGAATCACAAAACAGAGGAATTATTAACTTATCATTACATTGCACAGAGAAATAATTTCAAGTGTTGGGAATAATTGGTATTATATATGTATGAGGTTTTGTTACCAAGAGTGTCGCCTTGCTTGAAGCTCTGGTTCGAAGCCCAGGTGCTGTAGGTTGAAGCGCCGCTGGGAGGGACGGTCCAACCGGTGGTGCCGCCGACGACATGGCGGGTTTGAGCAGATGAACTATGAAGGAGGGTGGCTAGTGATAGGAGAAGAAGAGCAAGTGCGTTGAGCTTGCCTGCCATGGCTCTGTGTGTGTTCTTGAAGTTCAGGTCACCCCTGTTCCGTTTGAGACAAAGAGCTCTTTTTTTTCTTCTCTGAGAAACGTGAGTGTGTGATTATAGGAATATATATATATATATAAGCAAATTATTGGAGTGTGAATTTATTAATTAGTTGTGGAGGAGTGGGATTTGTTGAACCCCTCTTTTTAGGGTAGTTGTATGTAACTCATTTGGCATTTCAAAATTTAGATTTAACCTCTCTATTCTTATATTTTTTTATTATAAACCTGTTACCATTAACTTAAGTTTATTTTTTGATAAAATTTACCACGTTAGATCAATAGAATACACAGCACATCCTATGTAATATACTATATAAGATAATAATTTTATAGTAATTATATTATTTTTATATAAAGGTAAAAGTATTATTTTATTATTAGGAAAAAAAAAACCTCATTCCGCTTGCCTACCGTATGCAACACACCCTTTCTCACAATTTGTGCACTTGAAACAGAACCTGTATCCAAGCATTTTTGCAACAAGGGAGCTTAGGAAGATGTCTCTACCGCTCTTTCCCTCTTATTGTAGAATTGTAGCTAATAAAGTGAGTAACCAAGAGTCGTGTTAACCATATATGACTTCCAATATAATCAACTTGTATGCATATATAACACCCTGAAAATCCAATGCACGGAAGGGTGTTTTATCTCCTCCTCACTCCTAACAAATTTCTCGTATCTCTCTAAATGAATTGAGAGAAGGGTGTGCTGCAGATAAGGAAGAAATCAGGCGCCAAGTTTTAGCTAAATAGGCATGATTTTATAATAGATATCTAAAGCCTGAACCTCTATAAGGGTTTTTTTAAGCTCAAGCCCGAGCCTATAAAAAGTCTATTTAGCCAAAAGTTTTTTTAGATACTTATTTATAATGTAAGTCTCTACAAAATCTCGTATTTCAAACTTTAAACATTGTAAGTAAGCTTTCAGCTGACTAAAGCCTATATAAATATAAGCTTTTAGTAGTCTTCAAAATCTACATATTTACAAATAGAATATTTTAAATAAGCTTTTAGCCTATTTAAAGCATATACATATATAATTAACATAAAACTTAATTTTTAATAAATTGTAGATAGTTATTAGATGGGATCTAAAATTTTAGTTTCCAAAAAAAATAAGGCCATTAAAACACGACAATAAAATGCATATTAATGAAAACGTCACTATGAAATTAAAATTAAACAACACAACAACATCCACATGACTGTATTAAGGTTTCAATCTAATCTCCTCCTCTTCATATGGTTCCTACCCAATAGAAAAATTAATTTTAAATAAACAACCAGTCAATAAAAAATTCAACTACATGCATGAAATATAAAAATAAACAATTATAAATATTATATTTATACCTCTTATTTTCTTTTCAACCCATATTTGAGACGAAACAAATTCCCACCACGCAAAAGAACTTTAATAGATTGTCCATTCTATCTCGCACGATATTCATCAATCACTCTTCCCCAGCACTAAATGTGGATTCTAATGCCACAATTCAGATAGGGATAGCTAATATATTAAATGCTATCCTAGATAAAATTTTAAACTTTGTACTATTATTTTTCACCACTCTAAGGCACGAAAAGATGAAGAAGAATCAAGAGAAGTAATATAAGGATCATTATCAAGATAAATTTCTAACTCTAATTAAGTAGGAGGAACTGAATGCCTTTAACGAACCATGTTCAACATTCGTTGCATTCTATTATTTTTTTGTTATGCATTAGTATTTGTCAAGATAGTGGCATCAATATTCACTTCACTATATGAAAAGAATGAGTATTCTTTATACAACTTCATATACTCAATATATAAATCTTCTAATGCCCTTTTAACCTTTTTCACATTTCGCTTAGCCCCATTTTCTAGTTTATATATCAAGGTGAAACTTATCTCAATAGCATCTAATTTGATCCTTGGATCCAAAATACTTGTAATAGCTATGAACAAGTTGCATTCCCTCAAATATATCAAATTTTCCTTTCATAAGTATTGTCATCACATTCATGAATAAGTCAGGAGACTATATTGCTTCATCAATAACTTGTTTCACCCTATGAACTTCAGCAAGATATAAGTTAGCGGTAGGGTATTCACTACCTGAAATAACATGAGTAGAATCATTAAAAACTTCTAAGAGATGACAAACCTTCTTAATCTTTTTCCAATGATTAGGATATGGTGCATAAGTATAATGTGGCTCTTTTTTATGATAAGCTGAAAAAGATGTGCTTGAATTTCATTACAGTCATCAACATCAATAATGTAGAGTTCTATCTTGTAGGACAATCAAGAATAAGTTTCTTTTCTTTCAAACCTTTTAACTTCACAACTTAACAAAAGC